>BSEG01000012.1:9120000-10590000 GCA_036245055.1 Diospyros kaki
TTTTTAATGCATTTTTTATTTAAAAAAAATAATAAAACACTAAAAAGACCTTTTCATTAATCTATAAATGTAGAATTTATTTCCCTCTGCATCGCTGATTTGAGGCGATTGAGGATTTGTTTTTATTTCTAGTATGAGTGTAGGTCTGTTTCATTGTGTTTTGGTGGGTTTGTCCTATTTGTTTTTTATAAATATTTGCACTTTTTTTATTAATACATTTTCATTTATAAAAAAAATGTAGAATTTGGTGGGACAAATGAGGAATCCTAAAAGGTACACTTTTTACATGCAAGGCTTTTACGAAAATACCCAACCCACACCTCGGCCCCATGTTGGGATCATATTGCCTCTGCCTCTCATCGCCCTTGGCTCCCCGTGATGACGTGGTCCCTCCCCTCTCCCCCAACCCTTCCTGACACACACCTGTTTGACTCCGTCGATCCTGGGATAAGTGCATGAACTCCCTTACTCCCGTGTTGGCTCTCCTGCGTTTGTCACCCACTATTTTGAGCATCTGATCTACTGTGTAATTAGGCTCACATCTCGTGCTACGGTTTAGTAATTAAGGGTGGTAGTGGAATTAGTTTTGCTTGCTTTTGTGTTTGGGTGGTTGTTATTGGGAGACCTAGATTTGCTTTGCTTTTATTTATTTATTTTGCTATGGATCACGAAAACGAGTTGGTCTGTGGCTGGTTTCACTAGGAAGCAACTGTGGGTTTGAGCTGCCTTGGTATGTTCGCATCGGTTTGGGCTGTTTTGATTGTTAGTCCTAAGCATTGCTTGGTGCATGTCTCATTGTTGGCGTGTTTGCATTATATGTTTAATTTGGATATCAGTTTTTTCTTAATTAGTATTGCTCAGGTGGTCTCCGGTTAGTAAATCTTGTGGGGGTGGGTGGATGCTTGTGTTGTAGCAATTGAGGTTGGGTTTTCTTGCTTGGTTAGTGGTGTGCATCCTGCTTTAATTTTTTTTGTTTGTTCTATATATCCTTGTCTGGTAGGATCATAATACTCGAGGTCTTACTTTTAATTAACTCTCTATGAACCTTAAGCCCGAGCTTGGTGTTTAGTGCATATTTTCATCGACAATTTCTTTGTGTCCGCAACTTAGTTATTTCAATAAGAAACAACCACCACCACAACAAAATCATAGTAACATTTTGTAATATTATTAATTTGAGTATTGGGTTTCTATCACATTTTTACAATTCTCCACAACCATTCACATGAAGCTGTTCTGAGACAATTGTAGCGCAAAGGCTCTTCACATGGATGATAATAATTTGGATGGAGAAAGACGACAAAGTTGTCTTAAATTAATTGTCTTAAATCATGTTCCGAAGAACATATACTTTTAGGATTGTGAAGTCATTTTTCAGGTCGTCATGATTTCGCTTTTCAAAAGGTAGCATGGTCCTTTGCTAAAATTCTTGTTGCCATGAGAATTAAAATATATAAAACTAATTAAAGAAAGCACAAATTAATTAGTCACTAATTATATATATATATACACACATACACATCTATAATCTATATTCCTTGAGAGTAAGCATGCTCCTCTTGCGCAGTTGTAATTCCCTGTCGCGAAAGACGAGCACAACCCAGCAAATCAAACTAACTGTGTGTTGGCCTTTCTTCCAGCTGCTTTCAAAATATATACAAATAATATTACCATTTCAAAAATTTAATTAGAAGGCCTCGATCATATTCAAGGAAATGAATCTTTATATATATACCAGTAACCGCAGCACTGGATGATGATTATAGGAAAGAAATTTGCAGGATATATATATATATATATATGTATGTATCTTCATGTGTATACACAACGTACATGGAGCAAGTTTTCTTGCAGTATAGTTTAATTACATATAAATAGTTAGTAATTTTATATGATCAAACAAACAATTCATATAGAAGGAAGGATCCAATATTAATACATGATGATTGTGACTCTATCACCTTAGAATAAATCTAACAGAGTTGTGTTTGAATTACGTACGAAAATACCATTCTTATCTTATTGTAATGTAATAACATTTTGTGAGAGAGAAAGACTAAAATTTAAAGTGGCGAGAAACCCTCATATTTAATATTAGATATAATGATTCTATAGAAGAGGAGAAAAAATATATATATAACTCTAAACATGATTTTAGAAATTAAAGAAGTGGAGTCGATCTAATATAAAGTGCAATGGGTTTGTTAGTCATTTACATCACTCTCGTTAAGGGGTTTAGAGCTATTCATAAATGCCCTCAATTGAGTATGAGTAATGCTATTTATCTAGTGTGAGTGACATTTTTTCATTGGATATTGAAAAAGTACACAATATAAACATGGATATTTGCACATTTTCATTGCTCAGTGAAAATGTACCATCCAGTCTAAATAAATGATATTATTCATTCGCTCTGGTATAAGATTTTTGAGCTATTAATGATTTAACTGAATGATCTTTCCATATCATCATGCCAACATCAATTATAAATATTTGTATGTATGAATTGTAACCTTAAACATGATTAAATAGTGATATGATAAAATTAAGGATGGGACAAAATAATTTTATCTTTTGTTTGATATCTTAAGTTTAATGGGGGTATAAATTAGAGTTAATCCTATTTGATGTTTGAGACAATGAATGGTAAATAAGGTATAATTTGGAAGAAAAGGTAAAAGGACTATTTTGCCCCAATCCTTTTTTCTTGTACATCTCTATTATTTATCTTTTATTGGATGTTATGATTTGCAGTTCCCAAAATCTATTTTTGTTGTTGAAGTAGTTGGCTAAGCTGCCGTCTCTTAATTTTTTTTTTTATTAAAAAAAATCTTAAGATTTGTAAAATTGAGAGACAGACAGTCGACAGAGACGTGTGGATGGATATTACCCCTTGTGTTACCTTTCCTCTCCAACAATTATATACAAATGTTTAAAATGCAAATGCTATAATAAAATATTCAACCTGTATATAGCCCTTTCTTTTCTTTGAGCTTGGCAGCGTTTTCCATCTCTCTCTCTCTCTCTCTCTAGATCTTCAACTCTTCTTCCTTTTCTCTGTACTCCATTCAGTTTCTTTAACTTCTATTTGGCCTAGGTTCCGAATTCTTGTTGGTCTCTCACTTCTTTAATAATCCCACCAAATAATCGCTCCCTTTTACGTTGTTTTTATTTGATCTCCATAGTTATCATACTTTATCCATTTTAATTTATACTTTCTTTGTTTTTCTGTTTCATCTTTTGTTGTTCTTGTGGATGGCTGGATTAGACATAGGTTCTGCTTCTCGCTTCGTTCAGCAGCTCCAGAGGCCCGACCTCCATCTCCAACACCAGCCAGATTCTGACGATGACAACAACAACAACCACAACCTGTTCTCCGGCAACGACGACCAAGGCCTCGAGCTGGCAACCTCCAACCCCGGCCGCCGTCCGAGGGGCCGGCCACAGGGGTCCAAGAACAAGCCCAAGCCGCCGGTGATCATCACCCGGGAAAGCGCCAATACGCTTCGAGCTCACATATTGGAGGTTAGTAGCGGCTGCGATGTGTTTGAATCGGTGGCGATGTACGCTCGGAAGCGGCAGCGAGGGATTTGTGTTTTGAGCGGAAACGGGACGGTCACCAACGTCACGCTGCGGCAGCCCGCCGCGGCGGGGGCGATTGTGACGCTGCACGGGCGGTTCGAGATTCTGTCCCTGTCGGGGTCATTCCTGCCGCCTCCGGCGCCGCCTGGAGCCACCAGCTTGACGATATACTTGGCCGGCGGACAAGGCCAGGTCGTTGGAGGGAATGTTGTTGGTGCTTTGATTGCGTCGGGACCGGTTATAGTCATTGCAGCTTCGTTTACTAACGTGGCCTATGAAAGGCTGCCTTTGGATGAAGATGAGCAGCTTCAGATTCAGCAGCCGGTTTCCGATGGCGGTGACGGTGACGGTGGCGGCGGAGGCGTCAGCAACCCATTTCCGGACCCATCTTCGGGGCTTCCGTTTTTCAATCTGCCACTGAATATGCCGAACTCTCAGTTACCTTTTTAGGGCACAAAGGTGAGATTGTTCTTAGATCATCTCTCTCTCTCTCTCTCTCTCTTGTACAATCAGTTTCTTCATCAATTCTTCTCTTGATCTTGGGTTTCGTTTCTTTTCTTGATTTGTGAAAACCTTCTTGTTGTTCCTCTTTGTCGAACTAACGATTTTTGTTAACTAATAATGGTTTGAGGTTATTATATATATATATATATATATAGTCGCCACAGTTTCAGAAACTTGGTCCGATGTTGGAGTGGCTTACACTGAATAAATGTATGTTCCCAGATGCAAATATTGAATTTCATATCTGTGAAGAGGCTAGCTAGCAGTAGATTGTTCCTTTTATCTTCTAAAAATCGTATCTATACTTTAGATTTTGCTAGCTCGCATAATTTAAGGATGTCTCTTCCCCAATAGATAGATCTTTTCTGATACGTATCTTCTCTGGAAAGAAAGGCATATCAGCGTCTTTGCTAACTAAAATTAACGCCTGCATTACATCTCTCTCTCCCCGATCTCCATGTGGGTGATGTTTTCTTTTCTTCTTTATCTCTCTCTCTCTCTCTTTCTCTCTCTCTCTCACACACACACACACATGGCTGACCTTTTCTTTTCTTTAATTCTCTCTCTTTCTCTCTGGGTTTGGTTCATGATGATGAAGGACCTCATAAATCTCGGAACCCCTGGTCTAGGCCAGGTGTTGAGAATAAAATAAGTCCGGTGATGGCGATAATTAACAACTATATCCGGAAATAAAATTGATGTGTCTCCACTACTATATTTTAGCATTAATTTATCATTATGGAGTTCTGATTTCCTTGCTAATAGGTCCCTCAAACCAGATGAGTACATACTACCATTGCCGTTCAAAAAACATAGGATTTGTGGTTCTGTGCTCCCAAACAACTTCCAAAAGAAATCTCTTTATCTGCTTTAATTTCCATGCACCCAAATTAAAAATAACAAAAAAAGAAAGAAAAAAAAAAACTTCAACTATAGCAGTGGTTCAAAATAAGATTTGTGTGAGAATGATCGCGATCACTCTCAGATTTTTGCCAAATATACCCCAATTTATATTAGAATGCCACAAAGTTTAAAATGCTGCAAAAGTCTTGAGTTTTTTTTTTTTTTTTAACCTTGATGAAAGTCCCAACGTTTATGCCTGTATATTATGTTGAAGTGGAAGATTTTCAAGCAAATATTATGTGATAGGCTAAACTTTTGTTGGAAATGAACTTAGGTACATGGAAAACAAAGGGTTAGGAATATTGGGAGTACCCTTTTTATTTTGGCTAGGTAAGAATGGGAGCCTTTAGATATATCTAGATACACATGTATAGTTTTAGATGAAATAGGAATTCGAAGTGAAGAGTGCTTAGATAGTTGTATATGCTTTTTTCTTTCCTTTTTTTTTTTTTGTTTGATTGTGTGTGTGTTTTTATTGTATGGGATTACATTAGTTTTGAATTTTATTTGATATTAAATCAAGTTAAGATATATTAATCTTACCATAATTCATTCAAAATTAAGTTAAGATATAGTTTTTGATGCACTTTGTATCTCTTTTCCCACATTAACTGTGGGTTAGCACAAAACACGGGAAGTATATGTTTTTGCTCTCGTCCTTGTATTATCACCACTTAGGTCAGTGTTACTATATATGTTTTGTTTCATTCTGGATTAGATAAACTTTGATATGTATGCAAATTGCGTGGATATTTTTGTTCATCTAACGAAGAGAGAGAGAACATTGATCAACCAAGGATATAGATTAACATATTTCCAGCAATGAAGATCCAGAACTACGTAAAATTCTGATATATGATAATTTCTTTTTGCTTAATTTTCTTTTCAATCAGAATAAGGATTACTTGAAATTGATATTCTTACCCAGATTGGGAATACATTTTCATTCCCTTCTTGTGGACAGATTCATGCTCAGCATATGAGCCGCATATATTTTTATCGTGAATGTGCTCGCACTTACAGAATCTTGCTTGGTATCATAAATCATGAACACCCAGGTGAATTAATTTGTTGCTTCTTCGATCTTCTTCTTCTTTTTGTTGAAGCTGATAGGTATAGAAGGATCATCTCTCTAAGAGAGGAGAAATCAAAATTACCTAACTCTACCATAGCTACTGGGTAACTGGGAGATTTGATGGTTGGAGAGGTGTGGCCATATATATGTATTCTTGTAACCTTAGACCATGCTACCAAATAGTGAGCTCGAGCCATTTCGGATTTCATTCTCTGTGGGTGTGGGTGTGGGTGATCAACCATCTGGGATTTCTGTATAGGATCGATTTGCCAAGTATCGAGGATCAAGTTCTTTATTGACAGTTGGAGATCCTTGCTGCTACTGTCAATTAGCTTGATCCTAGCTGCTACTGTCAATTAGCTTGATGAGGGACAAGGACTTGTCTTTGTGCCTTGAACCATGCTAGAATGTGTTTTCTGCAAGCATTAGAAGATTAATGGATAAATTCAGTAGTATATATAACCTTAATTTATAGATGTGTTCTGATATATAGATTGTAATGAACAGCCATGGTGTTGTTTAATGATGTAGCTAGATAATTAATAATATATTTTACCCGGAATGAATTCAAAATCAAAAGCCCTGGGAAAAAATAGGTAGCGCCCCCCTCAAACCAATGATATGACTCTCTAGAGTAGGTCTTGCGAGACATGCCTAATTTTATTATGTTTTCTAATAGGGATTTTTTATTTTTTAGATAGGACTCTCTTTATGTTTTGGTTAAGTGCTCTCATTAACATTATTTCGAATAATTCGTTGAAGGCATAATAGGTTATTGCCTTTGCGATGTATTCTTTTGAAATTTCAGATTATTTTCTTGTCCCTTAGCTGAGCTTAATTATCAAGCTATAATCTTTAGCCCTTTGTTACACAAAGGGATGCCATTTCTTCATATGTCCCTCCCCATCCTCAAGTCTTTGCTTTTAGGCTTTGTTTTTCTTATTGTCCAACGACCATGATTCTCGTTAGTTTTTGGTTTCCTTATTTGAGGCGTTATTGGGAATGATTTGTTTTCCTTTTTTTGATTATTGTTGTGGTGGCCTTTGGTGTTAATCTTAATGAAAGAAAAAAAAGATCGAGGGTTTACCCATATATATGACTTCATCCCCTCTTATATGGTTGTTGTAGGTTGGCCCCCTCTTATGGTTGGGATCCCGAGATATATATATAGCGAAAGACTCTAATTACCGCAACTAATTAAAATCCCGACAGTACTACAATAAAACAAAGAAGTTCTTGCCTAGCTAAAAACGTTTATGGCAGAACTTGATATTTTTACTAGCTTTATGATCTTAGCAAGTATAAGGCATCCCATCTATCCCTTCCTAGCTTTGTGGTTCGAGGGATTTGGTCATCTAGTTAGTTTCTTTCATAGCAGCCATTCTCTCTCTCTCTCTCTCTCTCTCTCCCTCTCCTGTAGTGCATTCACCCTTATCAGTCAATTTCATCCCTATTTCAGGCTTTTATAGTTGTTCTACATAGCTCCTCTTCATAGACTATTTTCCCCACGGTCCTTAGACTGCCGATGTATAGGTTGGCGGACTTGGAGTAGATGGAGATTTCTTGTTGGGATAATATCGCCTCCATACCTAGCTAGTTATTTGCATTGCGCACTTTACTTGCAATATGTGTATGTTGTGTGTTGCTCCTCCAATCATTAAGGTGATGATTAGACTACTAATGCATGTGTTGAAATCCATTGTTTTCAGTAATCTTATTTGAGTGTTAATTAATTAAGTCTTGAATTTGTTCTATTAGTTTATCTTCTATTTCTATGTTGAGATTAATTGTGGCTTTTTGGTATTTCTATGCCACCCATTATATAAGATCCTCTGGTCCCTAGTCCCAAGAATCTAGTTTTTGTAAATTAATTTACTGGCTAGGCAGTTTAGTATTGGTTTGATGTTTTTGGTGACACTCAACATTTTAGCGTACACAGATATTCATTTTTATAAAATTTACTTCATCATCTAATTCACAAGTATGGAGAGTAAATGGGGAGCTCTATTAACCAAGATTTAGTTTCTTAATTTCCCATATAAAGTTGTACATGATTTCCAATACAACTAATTAAAAACAATACAAGCATCATCCCATCATTATTGTTTCTGACTCCACGAATGTTATTGACTAAGTCTCATCGATCACCTTGTAAGGTAAATATTCCTTTTGGAGGTTGTGGGACATATACGTTGTACCACGTGAGCTATCTTGCAAATGGTGTTTGGTCTATTTTATTTTATCAGACTTTTAGGGAGGATTGCTAATTCCATGTCTGATGCACTGGATAAGAGGACTATATATTTCTAGAATTCATAATTGTCTCTTGGATTTGATAGTCCTCTTCTAAATTCTTATACAATTTTGTTCACTGAGCTGCCAGCCTGCTTGCTTGATTTTGTCTCTATGTATAGGGATGAAAAGATTGTTTTATAGTTTTGTTTACGAAAAAAAAAAAGACAAAAATAACGGTAACTTAATCGACAACACAATAATTATTTAAACTAACTAAACGGCAACCGATCTTTTTTTTACTAAAAACATAAAAACGACAACTCAACAATAGCAACAAAAAACAGTAACAATGACGACGACAACGGCAAGAAAGAGGAAAAAAAAAAAACTTAGACAAGACACCCTTCTCAATGATAAAAGAAATTAAACCCTAATAAATAAGGATAAACGGGGTTCACGAGAGGATTTGGGAAAGTTGTACGCCATTGGGTTGTTGAGCACCATATCCATGTCCATGTCCCATCTCTGGCTCTCGAACCCTCAAAAAGGATCCAAATTGCTCTCCCATCCCCCCTCCAACCTGATTCACTTTGTAGTCGCCATGTCTTGAGGAAGGGAAGCCCCTTGGGCTTGCCTTCTTGCTTCAACCTCCTTTATCTTGGTGTTCAAGAACGAAATAAACTCAGTTAAATCTTCCAACTCCAGCTGCTTCACTTGCTCTCTAGAAACCATGCACTGGCTCATCGTGCGATGCATCTCCTTAGCCCTGTTCTCGGTCACCTGCTCGGTCAATTTCTCTTCCATCTTGGAAGTGAGACTCTCCTGGTTCTGCTTGGATTTGGCTTGCTCCAACTCAATCATCGCCTTGAACCTTGTGATCACTTGCTGAGCCCCCATGTTGGAGGGCCAAACCGCGTCCACTTCATCACTGAGAGGATCCAAAATGACAGCACAAGCCTCAGTTCCACACAAGGTGGTCAGCTTCTCGGTCTCCTTCATTAGGTCGTTCTTCCATGCCTGGTAGGCGCTTCTCCTTTCATCCTCATTTGGGATCAAGGAGAGGTTCACTTTCTTTCCGGCCATGTCCAATGGAGAAGAGAAAGAAAGATGAATGTGATGCTGCTACTTGTAACTTGTCCTGTTAGGGTTTATATAAGCCGTGGCTTGAATCAATCCAGGTGAGCGGTACAGCTGCATACAATTAATTGTATTTTAATGACTTTATATGCTGCCGTATATGGAGAAAATAATCATTAATTGCTACCTTCTCCTCCTCTTTTTTTTATTTTTATTTTTATTTTTGCTTGGTATTATTTATTTTTCTTCTCACTAGTAAAATTAATATTAAAAAACCATATAAATAAATGTTTTTATTCTTGTAACTGATGAAATTTACTTTTTTAATGACTCTCTAACAAACATGTGTTTGTTGAGCACTTTCCAAACCGTGGCCATTTGAGAATTAAAGAACCCACCAAATTAAACGTGAGTGTGACTCACACCGCACTCAAAAAGGAGTTTCATTGCTTGGTCCGCTCCTCACGGCACAAATCCCTATGATCATCGTAATATTAGTGAAATATTACGTAATATTTTGTAATATAAAACCGTGCAATTGAAGATAGCCACGTACATCACAAGCATATATATATATATATATATATGTAATCTCGGGAAATGGAATTGATGACTCAGCAATTAACCCCACATTTGAAGAAAAATAATAGGGCACGGCACGTATTGGCAGGATGAGGAATTCGATGATCGAATCAGATTTTATTATTAAGATTTCATCTTAGATGATTGAGTTTAATATAGAGGTGATAGCAACAAGGTGACAAGATGGTCAATGACGATCGGGGTAAGGTGTAGCAGTGAGGCTATGGCAATTGCATGAGACATTGTAGCGAGACGACGAGAGGATGCATCGACGAGAAAGCGGAACTTGCTGGAGGTGATCATGATAAAGGAGAGAGGAGACAATCAAGGACAAGGGTGGTGAATCTGCAAATTGGGTAAGAGCATTTTTGTCGCCTTCGATCATTCTTTTCGTAATCTAGTTGTTTGTACAAATAACATTTTTTAAAATAATATATAGTTGCTTTATTTTGTTTATATATATATATATATTTTTATTTTGTTTATGAATTGTCTAGTCAAGATTATATTTAAAAAAATTTGTACTATTTATTTTAGCGAGTTTATAATTGGTTGGATAATATATAATATGGAATATAATTCTAAGATTATGGTTAAACTTCAATAAATATATATTACTTTTAAATAATCTGTATTTATTATATCTTATTTTTACTTTTATTGATTGATGATAAATGTAGTGTAATTTTGTAACATTTTATTAACTAATAAAATTATTTCAATTGAGAGTAAAAGAGCCTTATATAAAAATAAAGTGCATTGAAAATGATTATCATTATCCTATATAATAAAGTAAGCTGTATGTTACATTTTTATTATTTAATTACCTTTCTAGATTTAGGAATCTTTTAGATCTTAATCTATTTATTTTATTTATTCAATTAAATATGTGATAGGTTATAATGCTGTCTCACTGTAGGCAAACACGTGGCAAATGCAAAAGACAAACAATATAATATCAGTGCAAATTACAGACTTAGGTAATTAACTTGAGTGTTACCACTTTTTATCACATAATAATAAATGAAATATATATAGAAATAAATTTTGTAACATCTAAACAAGATTAGAATAAGAAAATAAACAAGGAGGAACATCAGGGTTCTTTTTTTTTTCTTTTAATTATTTGCTAATTCTATGGATTTGATAGTTAAATCCCCATTCCTGGAGGGGAAGAATTGTTGCCCTTGTGCTTGGCTATCTCCCTGTCAACCCTCTCTCCCGCATTGGCCATGTGAATCCCCATTGCAGCCTCCGCCTCCTTCGCCAGTCGGATCTCATGCGCCACGTCCATCCTGGCCTTTGCAATCTCCTTCTCAGCCTATGGTTAACATTAATCCTTTTCAATTGTTAATAAAAAAAATTGCAAAATATATATAAAATAGTGACAAATCTGTGGTCCAAGTGATGATTAGATGATGAGAGGCCAATTCAGCCAGATCGGATGAAATACCCATTTCACCATTCCTTCCTTACTTTTATATACGGCCTCACTTGCTCCAACAAAACATACAAGATCAATTAATATTCATTGGGCTGGCTTACCTTCTCTTCTGCCTTGGCTTCGGCCTTGGCCTGGCGCATCTCCTTCATGTCGCTTATCTTGTCCTTCACAGCCTGCATCTTTATTAATTTCCTCTTTTTACTTTATAATTAACTCCACGAATGAGGATGATCTCCCTCTCTCTCTCTCTCTCTCTCTGTCTAGTCTACATATATATAGTTGCCAGAAGGAGAGATCACCCGCTAGCTACTTACTTATGGCCGTAATGCAAAACACGCGTCAGCCATGAAGACGTTCAGCTTTTGTGCGATTTCTATGGTTTCTTTTTTTCTCAAATGAATGGTCCAAAAAAGCAATACTAGATTACGGTGATAGTCAATACATCTGTAAGGCGAGAGTTAATTGTGCAAAATTCATGATGGGAATTGATGATGAAAGGCTGAGATTATCAAATTACCACCAACAATTACAGCTTGAAATGTGTTCTTACCTTTTAAGTAATAATATATATATATATGTGTGTGTATTTTAGATTATCGAAAAAGATAAATTAACAAAATTTAACTTTAAATTTTAATTTTAGAAAAGAGATAAATCAACAACATTCATTTTCCAAATCATAATAGCAAATGAACAAATATTTATGCAAGAGATTTTCTATTGTATATCTCAATTTGGTTCGATGGATCAATTCATCACCCATAAATTTGAGATAATCGAGCATCTTGAATATAATTCTATATATTCCAATTTGTGTTACCTATATAAAGCCTAGTATCTCGAAAAGCAAATTAACTCACTCAAAAATGTTTATTACATACATATTACTCTTATACCTTATTAATTTGAACGTCAAAAATTATATAGAAAAATAATTAATTCATCTATTTTTATAAATGCATATATAGGTCAAGATATTCTTTAGCAATATTTGATGCCACTGGGGAAGAATTAATTCACTCCATTTTATGGTACAATTTGGTTTGCTATTTGATTTGTTCCTCAAATCACTTGTAACAGATGTTGGTCTCATTGGATTTTAGCTCTAATTTTATAATTAAAAATATTCTAATATTTTATATTTCAAAAAATTATATTATTTATTTAATTTCATAAGATTTAGAACACATCAAAAAGGGTTATTTCTAATTCTTAGTATAAATTAAAAAAAAAACTATTTTTTTTATATTTTAATGAGAGATTTAATGACTCAATAGAAAATTAAAATTGAAAAACAGAAAATGTTTTCCACAGTTGAACAAGGTTTTAAGTTTTTATCTTCTAATGAGATATTCCATTATTTAATAAAAAAATTACAATTAAAAATATTAAATATTTGTTACAACTTAACAGAGACCTTAATTTTTCTCCCAACTTTTGAACGGTTGGATTTTGGAATCCTACAGACTAGAACTAGGATATTTGAATTGGATTCTATTTGGAGCCCAACCCAATATAGACCCGATCCATAAGCTATGCAAATTTTGAAAAAGAAAAAAAAAACTAAAACCAAAATAATAAAAAATAATTTTATTTAATTAGGTTTGAATAAAATAATATTATGAATAATATAGCTTAAAAATTTTATTTTCATTTTGAAGAGCTAAAAACACATATGATTGAATCTAATTCTATTTAATTTGGGAAGGAACAGAGATTCTATTTTTAAGTGTTAATTAAATATGTTTTATCTGTACTTATATTTCTATTTCAATCTATGTAATCGGATCCAACAAACTAAATATAAGGTTAGTGTTTAATGCATAACAATTACATAGAGAGTTATGATATTATAAAAATGAAATTAAGTTCGTAAACTATTGAAATGAAAATTAAAATTTATTATAAAATTAAATTAAGAAAATGATGACTGATTTTAAGAGAAGATAAATGACAAATTCTGAGAAGATTTCATTCTCACTCGACCGATGGTAATAGCTTAAAAACTTTAAATTAATTAAAATAAATTCGATGTAAAATTGAGTGGAACGAATAAATGGATAAAGCTAATTTACGAAAAAAAAAAGAAATCAATGGATAAAGTTACAGACTTCAATTAATCACGGGGACTTACGGAAGGAAAAAGCAAGGACATTCACTAAATTGTTACAGCTTCAGTAATTTAATAATTACATTAATTAAAAAAATAATTTATAATAATGAAAGCAGGTCACCTTCCTCCTTGATGTACCTCTAAAATAAATCTAAATATAAACACAGTTTGATATATTCAAAGTTGAACATTCACTACAGTCTATATTAGACTTACCTTTCAACTTTATTACTATTTTTAAGTTAAATATCACCTTCTAATAATAATTTTATCTATCAAATCACCCAACCCTAATGTATTACCACTTCACATGTGTCTAAATTCTTTTATATATATATATATATATTTAGAGTACGCACTATCACTCGCTCTCTATATTTTTTTTTTAGATTACGCGTTATCACTCGCTCTCCTGCTACTCGACCCCACAATTTTAGTAAAGGAGGTATAACAAAAAATTTAGTAGGTAAATTTTGACTGCTAGTACAATCACTAATATGAGAATAGTAAGTATTTTTTTATTTTTAAAGTTACTCTTTATTTATCAAATTATCTCTTTGCTAAGAGTCAAATATGAAATTTGAGACTTCAAAGCAACACCTAAACGATTCTTCCTTGTTGATGTACGCCCTGGGCCTAAATTCTTATATTTGACCCTTGGACTTGGGGTTGGAGGCGTTTGATCGAGGGGTAGCGCCGCAAAAAATCAGCGGTCAGTGTGTCTGTATTATACATAGAGAATCAGGGTAGTCTTCTTACTCTCCGGCGGGTAGAAAGACCAATTCGATCGACTGAGCAGGAAAATAATAGCGGGAGGAGAAGCAGCGATGGTGGTGTTGGAGGAGAAAGATTTCAAGGCGTGCTGTGGAAGCACTAAATTCGCTAAAGAGATGGCCTCTGCAGCCCCCTTCTCCAACTTCGATCACGCCCTAACCGCCGCCAGAGATATCTGGTTCAACAAGGTTTTCCCTCTTCTTTCTCTCTCTCTACAAACAATTGGTGTTTTGATGAATCTTTCCTTTCGTCTCCTTTTGATTCGGCAGGTTGATGTGAATGGGTGGCTGGAAGCATTTTCCGCTCATCCCCAGATTGGTCAGTCACCATCTCTTCATCACAGCAGCTCCACCACTGCCCAGTTACTCTCTCTCTCTCTCTCTCTCTCTCTCTCTCCCGCCCCTAGGAAGCACGTATTAGGAATTTCTTGAGATCTGTAGTGGAACTCTCTTAGTGATTGCTTAGTAAGATAGTTGTTAAGATTATAGAATGATCTCATATTTGCTGTGGTTAAGTTTATGGATCTATATTTCTAATAGGTTCTTCTAATTTGATTCTCCTTTTAGTGTTGTTCTGTTACTTTTGTGAGACAATAGGGAGCTGAGCTGCATCATATTTATCATCTTTGTATTTATAATTGGAACCTTCCCGCTCGCTCATTCAACAGAGAGGTTAAAAGAAAAACTAATGTGCATTTACACGTTCATTGCCACCTTTCTTGTTCATCCCTCGCTTCTTGGTACTCAAGATTAACTATTTTCAGGAATGTATCGAAATGAAGATTGAAAGTATCAGTTATAAGAAAATAATTCTAGTCGGCAATCAGCATTCTGTAGGAGCATAATTTGTGGAATTGTTTTATTCCAAATTAACATCAAGACATATTCCAAGTAGAAAAAAATGAAATATATTGTTTTTGGTCCCGTAATAGTCGTTATAAACAAAAACCAAAGGAACTACTACTACCCAAAAGTAATGACTACAATTCAGGATAGTACTATTAAGTTAATTTTTCTTCATCTTGTGGTGTGTGTGTGTGTGTGTGTGTGTGTGTGTGTGTGTGTTTGTTGGGTGGGGACGGTTGCTGGACTATTACTATCAACTTACATGTTCATGGACGGCATTTATAGATTTAATTTTTCCTTCCCTGAGTGTTAAGAAATTATAAACATTTATTAGTGAAAATGTTATGCATCTTGTCTGGGGATTATAATTTTCCTTTGTGATTTACCAAATACTTATGATGTTTGATTTGACCAATTGTCAACTACCTAACACAACCCTATTCCTTTATCTGAAACTTGAGACTGGTTGTAAATAGAAAGAACACCCTTCATGACTAGAATTGCTGAACAGATTACTCAATCCATAGGCCGAGTTGAGTTGGCTGAAGGTTTTGTATTCTTATAGCTGACCCCATCTGGTGGCATAAAGGCTTGTGAGTGTTGGTTGATCAAATATTATTTTTATTGATATCTTAAATGAACTTTTCTACACAAAATTTAAAATAAAAATCAACAAATAATTCTTATATAAATTATTAATGGGATAGTGGGGTGTTGGGGAAATAACCTACTTGTTTCATCTCCTTCTCATATAATTCATTTGACACCTAGACTAGGCAAGATTATTGCAAGCACGATCATAATATGATTTGTAATCTACAATGCATGCAAGAAATCAATAAAAAGATCACACAGAACTAACATGCAAAATACTTGGAAACATGAGTATTTAAAGAAAGACCATAGATCAAACTCTATGAACCTCAATGAAGAACCTGTCTTGTTAGCTAGAAATTTGCAATTTGCTATTTTATTCCATGTTGGACACCTCAAGATGAACAATCAGTGCTTCAACCAATGATGTGTCATGTGTCACGAGATAAGGAGAGGGTGCTAGTGTAATTGGGCTATACTAAGGGTAGTAAGTAGTATATTAGAAAGAATGCTTTAAGGAGTTGTAAATTGTTTGTTGCTGCATTAGGGAGCTAGTACATTCCCAGCAATGGTAATCTGTTACTGCACATGGGACAGGTGGGATCAACTATATATATGAGCTGATCATTTCTCCAATGATTAATGAATATTCTCGGAAGTTTCCATTCTCTCTCTCTTGTCTCATCTCTCTGATATTCTCTCTCTCCCTCTTTCCTCTCTCTTTCTTCTTCTCAGTCACCATTCTCAATTGTCCAATTGATCGAGTAAACCAGTCAGATCCTTGGGAGCTGACATGATGCAAGTAATATCTGAATATAATCTTCAACCTGAAAGTTTTGTTGATGTTTTTTATTTATATATGGTTCATCAAATAGGAAATATTCCCCTAGTTTATTGTGCTAAGCAGGTAAAATTTTGTAAAATCTAAAAACTGTTCAGGGCACAAACCACAAGGTGATCTGAAACTAGCTAAGAGGTTTCCTTGTGAAACCAAAATGATAGTATGTTGTGGAAATGTGAGTTGGGCTGCCAAACCAAATTGGGTGAGACCTGAAATGTGTAATCTGAAACTGGTGGAACTTTGTAAAATATAAATATTGTGCAGGGCATGGACCACAAGGTGATCTGAAACTAGTTAAGAGGGTTTCCAAAGGAAACCAAGAGGCTCCCAAATCAAATTGGGAAAGACCTGGAACATGTGAAATGTCATTTATCTATTCTGGAAAATAAGTTGGAAAGGTTTTGAACAAAAAAAGACATAGATGAATTCTCTTAGTAGGTTTATCATAATGTAGACTCGGGATTTGATTTTGGGATTACTGAGAGTGCTAAATCTGATTTACTTTATACAGTTGGATACGTATTCTGAAATTGGAACAAATGATTGAAGAAATCAAGGAAAATGTGTTACAAATTTTGGACAAGGACATATAAAATGTCTTAATAACAGGACTTCTAGCTGCATAATTCTACTTGAGATCTTGCTTTCGTAGAACTTTTTTTCTCGAGTCTTTTACTGCATAGGTATTGCTGTAGGAAGCTGCTAAGAATAGGACCTCAAAGTAATTCTAATCTGTAACATTTTTTAGATGACTTTTCTTTTATCCAAATTACTGAAGAAACACAAAAGCTAAGAAGCTAATCTATTTCTAATCAAATCGATTCCACTCACAATGAGGAGTTCACTTTGAAGTGAGTATTCTCTCTGTGATGGTACATTGTGGCTTTCTACACGTTCAAGAATCTGGGTGCAGAGAATAGCTTTGCCCTGGAGCTGATAAACACATGGGAAAAGGGATATCTGTTTAATTCTATGAAGTTAGTTGTATACGAATTCTGTTAGATGCCTGTTCATGAGAAGCCAGGTAGAGATAATTTCTCAAAAATGAGCTAGCTGGCACCCTTTGCCTCTATCAGGTTTTACAAGAATTATTTTCTAAAAGAATTGCAACCGTTACAGGCTTTCTATATCAGCCTTTTTTTCTTGTATCTCATTTGTTTAAGTAATGCAGAAACTATTATATCTTTCTATTCTTTGTCTTCTATTTTAAGTGCAAGGATACTAGAAGGATGCAAAATCTTTACAGGCATCCTTTTGTGACCATCTGCATGTTTGCAAAACAATCATATTTTAGTTACAAGTGAACACCAACTTTTAGCTTGAGTAGTACCTCTTGTTGTTCAATAGGTGGAAATATAATCTTGGTAGGATTACAGTATGTACGTGACAACCATATCAAAGAAATTGACATAATTGATTGGTGGAGCTGTTTTTCTGTAGGTGGAGCAAAGGAGAGCAATCAACTGCTCTAGCCACTGCCACTGATTCTGGCTTGCAGGTAACTGAAATCTGACCGATCCAACTACCAAATAGTGTTTTGTATGTATATCAGCGACCTTATCTGATGCAGCATGTTATGGTGGGTGGCGGCAACTAAAAGAAGAATGGCTACTTAGTGAACTGGATGACTATTTTTCTTCCCATGGCACATGCTTGTGCCTATTAGACATAAACCCACATGACAAATACGATGTCATTCAATTTTTTGATATTGGTGTATTACTTGTTTGGATATGTACTTTGAAATCTTTGCTACACACAAGTTTGATGCCCATATGTGATTCTGAAACCATCATTTGTGTTTGAAAACATAACGTGCATTTTCTTTGCAGGAACTATCTGATTGGAATAGTCGTTACCGACAGAAGTTTGGATTTGTTTTTCTTATATTTGCCTCTGGGAGGACTGCCCCTGAAATTCTTGCTGAGCTGAAGGTGAGGTTTTAAACTGTGTTCCGCATGCTCTCATGATTCTTAATGTGGTTTCCTATGCAAATGTTAGTATGTTGGATGGTATGGTAATGGGTAATGGCATTGCACATTAAGTGTGAAAAAAAAAAAATGAACAGTACTGCACACTAAGAGCACTAGGCCAAGACTGACAAGTGACAACCAACCAAGTGAAGATTAACAACCCAAAAGATGTGGATGAGTAAGTTCTGGAGAAATATTTCACTGATCTGTGAAACTTAAATTTTTCCATCGGACACATCTATTTATACAGCTCTTTAGATGGTTCTGGAAATGGACCTAATTACTCTAGCTTACCTTGGTAATGCCAGATAATAACTACACATGCTCGACCTAAGAGACTAGTCTGCTCTTGGAAATACAAGACACTAGATACGAAAGGAAAAACTAAGAGACAAAATAATTAACTCTTTAACTAGCCTTCCAAAATAATTTTTGCACAATTTCCTTTGCTGACTGCATATTAATTGGTGCCACTCCCAACACTTCCCCTCAAAGTGATTTTTTGGACACTACTCCAAGTTTGTCCCCCAACAGCTCAAATTGACTTTTGGAGAGTGATTTTGTGAATATGTGAGCAGCATTATCTTGACTTCAAACTTAACAACCTGAATGATTCCATCCAGAACTTTTTCATGAATAAAGTGATGCTTGACCTCAATATGTTTTGTTCTTGCATGGCAGACAGCATTAGTTGAAAGCTTTATAGCATTTTGATTGTCACCAAGAAGTGGAGTTGGCTTATTAATATATATGAGAATGAATATCTTCAAAAAGTCTTTGGAACCAAACACACACTTGTGCTGCAGGAGAGGCAGCCTTATATTCTGCCTCTGTTGTTGACAGAGACACAGAGGCTTGCTTTTTACTTCACCAAGACACACTTGATCCTCCACACAGGAAAACATAACCTGAAGTTGATCTTCTATCATCTAAATCTCCTCCCAAGTCAGCATCATTAAAGCCTAACAAGGAAAACTCACCTCCCTTCTTGTAAAACAATCCTATTTCAAGAGTTTAATTAGCGTACTTCAAGATTTTCTTTTCCGCCTCCAAGTGTGACTTTCTTGGTGCTTGCATGAATATGCTAACAAGCCCAACTGAAAAAGAAATATACGATCTTGTGATAGTTAAATAAATTGGATGTCACAATGTGACAATGATGTTCGCCTTGAACCAGTGAGATTCCAGAATAGAACGGAGCTAAGGAGGAATGTTGAGAGGGAGGAAGAGAGAAGAGGGAGAATATAGAGAGAGAGAAGAGAGAACGCTGGGGGAGAATAATTTGGAAACTATTCTATTGATTCTTCAGTGGCTCTCCCACAAAGCTGGGAGAGCTGATATACTCGCTTGGGTGGGTGCGGATGCAGCAGATTGCTTCCCACCGAGCGGTTACAACCATATCTTTTGTCCTTTTCCTAGGGCCTCTCACGTGGCCTTTTGATTCTAACAAACTGACAGCTGGAAATTGAAATACAATACTAATAGTAATGCAACAAGAGTCCTAACAGCAAGCAGTAAGGAAAAAACAAAAATTAAAACAGCATAGTCATGACATTAGACTACCAACAAGTATCCGATAAGGTTGTGAATTGGGTAAGAGAGACCCTTCATCCTTTCTAAGCCTTATATTGACATCAAGTGGAATAGGCCTCTTCTTGACTCTGTCTATTTTGAACCTTTCTACAAGTTCTCCATGTAGCCCTTATGAGACACAAACAGCCCATTCTTCAAATTCTCCACTACCAAGCCAAGAAAGTGATTCAACTCTCCTAGCTTCTTCATTTCAAAGTGGATAGAAAGTTTTTCTTGAAGTTGAGCAACTTGTTCCACATCGTTACCCATAACTATCACATCATCAACATAAAGAACTACAATGTGCAAGCCTCCATGCTTCTTGATAAATAAACTAGAATTTGAATTAGAAGTGACCACCACATAATTGCAAGTATAGAGCAATCTTACCATACCATGCTCTAGGAGCTTGTTTCAGCCCATAAAGGGCCTTCTTGAGTTTGCAAACAAAATGAGGATGAAAAGAGGAGACATGACCTGGTGGCTGCTCCATTATCCTTGTCCAGTTCCCCGTATGGGAAAGCATTTTTCACATCAAGCTGCCATAATCTCCAGCCATAGCATGCTGCCAAGGCCAAGACAATACACACAGAAGTCATTTTTGCTACTGGACTGAATCTTTCTTCATAATCTTCACCATATTTTTGGGAAAGCCCACAAGCAACCAGCTGTGCTTTGTATCTATCGATACTCCCATCAGCTTTCCTCTTACTTTTTTACACCCATTTGCAAGAAAGAGGTTGAATATCCTTGGGTTTAGGAACATGAACCCAAGTTTCATTCTTCACAAGAGCATTCATCTCCTCATTCATGGCGAGCTCCCACTCCTTCACACCTTTTGCTAACAAGAATATGTACTTACAAAATTTTCCATCTCTGTAGCGTGCTGGTTTGACAATATTTCTTCTTGTTCTGGTGTCTTGAACTTCTGCATCAATGATACCAGCAGCTTCCTGAACATCAATCAAGCTTCCAGAGTTACTACCATCCTGACCAGAAACAATGCTCCCCCTTTCATTTTGCTCATCCAGTGGTGTAGTTACAGTCCTTGGAGATTGAGGCAATTTTGAGACAATAAGCTCCAAGGAACTGGTCTTCTCATTCTCAATTGGAACTTCATTAGCACCATAATAAGAGGAAACTTCATCAAGCACCACATCCCTTGAGACAAGGAACTTGTGAATTGATGGATCCATACATCTCCACCCCTTTCTTCTTTCATCTTAGCTACAAAAATACAGTTTCTTGCCTTTGCATCCATTTTTCTCCTTTGTGAATTTGGCACATGAACATAAATAATAGATCCACAAATTTGGAAATGCTTGACAGTAGGCTTTTCTCCAAACAATAATTTGTAAGGAGTCCTCATATTTGTAGGGCTAAGAGGCATTCGATTAATCACATAGGCAGCACGCTTCATACTCCGCTGATAAGGCCTTGGGTAAATTCTTGGCATGAAGCCAACTTTTATGAGTCTCAACAAGGTGCCTAATCTTCGTCTCTGTCACCCCATTTTGCTGTGGTGTTTCTGCACATATAAGCTCTCTTTTAATGCCATGATCCATACAAAAGAGAAGAACTCTTCAGATGTAAATCTAAATTCACCACCATTGTCTGTCCTTAGCCTCTTGATTTTCTTGCCAAGTTCTCCCTCCACAAGTGCCTTGAATTCCAAAAATCTGGAGTAAGCTTCTGACTTGTGCTTCACAAAGTAAACCCAAGTGAACCTTGTATAATCATCAACAAAAATCAACATGTAGAATCTAGAATAAGAGGGAGTTCTAGTTGGACTCATCAAGTCACTGTGAACTCGTTCTAATGGGGCTGAACACCTTGAAAGTGATTTGTCAAATGGAAGACGATGTGTCTTCCCATATTGACGCCCTTCGCAAACTTCTCCTTCACTAAAACTAGTTAGATTAGGCAGCCCATTAACCAAGTTCTTTTGCACCATTGCTTTTAATTTAGTCATGTTAAGATGCCCAAGTCTTGCATGCCAAATGAAAGCATTGTCATTGCTACTCATCTTCTCAACATAGAAATTGGAAGCCGCCAACAAGACAAACAAATCATTATCTCTTTCCGGTGTGAATCACATCAGCTTTCAATCTTTAATATTTTGAAGAAACTTCACATCATGTGGACCAAATAATAAATAGTTACCTGCATCCACAGCATTTGCAACTGAGTAAAGATTCTTCTTCATCCCAGGAATGTGAAACACACTATTAAGTGTGATTGAGTCATCTTTCTTGTTGTTGATCACCATGGTCCCTTCTTTCTCAACTGCATGAACTGTATTATCTGTTGTGATAATGGCATCTTTCCCTCCACAGGGGCAAAAGAGAGAAAATTTTGAACCATCTCCAGTTAAATGATGGCTGCATCCGAAATCTACAATCCAATCTCTGTCAAAATTAATAGAAGTCATGGCATTTGTGGCTGTCTCTGCCATGAAACACTTTCCCCAATCTTCTTCTTGCTTCTCAGCTTCAGCTACATTGCTTTCTTTTAATCTCACTCAACAATTCTTTTTTATATGCCCCAGCTTGCCTCACCGATAACACTTGAAGGTCTGATTATGATTTTTTATGATTTTTCGAAATTTTGCTAGTAACTTCAGAAGTTTCAGCAGTTTCTTTTTTGTTCTCATTGCCTTTGAGATTTGTCTTCTTTCTTGCAAGCAAGGCACTTTCTTCATCATCTTTTACTGTAACACCAGCCATTTGCTGGGCTAATGACTCTTGTGAAGATAAGAGAGTCTCAAACTCCTCCAAGGATGGTTGTTGAGCCCACCCTTGAATTGACTTGACATATGGAATGTACTCTGGCTTCAAACCGTGGAAAATATAACGCTTCAACTGTGCTTTAGAGATTGGTTCTTCTTGATCTAGCAAGGTAATCTTTGAATACAAGTTTTTAGTTTTTAGAAAATATTGAGCAAAGGACAGATTACCTTGCTTGGTATTTGCCAATTCATTCTCTAGCGATTGCAGCGAAGCTAATCCTTCTTGTTGAACAACCGATCAAGAGTTTGCCAAATCTCACTTCTTGACTTGCGGCAAATAATATGATCAAACAATCCATGAGAGATGGATTTCTTCAAAATGAATTCAGCCTTGGCATTTTGTTGCTTCAATTTTTGAAAGCATCTGCGTTCTCTTCCTCATTTTGAGGAGCTGTAATTTCAGCTCCACCTACAACATCCCACAGATCTTCACCGATGAGATACGACTCCACACACATCCTCCAGATCTTGTAGTTGGTCTGGTTTAGCAACTCCAAACCAAACACACTTTCACATCCACTCATATCCATCCTTGAAAAACCAATTGAAAATCTTCACAACCGATCTTGCCACAAACCAGCAGCTTTCTCAAAGCTCTGATACCATGAAAAAAAATACCAACAGTAGTGCACACTAAGAGCACTAGTCCAAGACCGACAACCAACCCAGTGAAGATTAGCAACCCAAAAGACGTGGATAAGTAAGTTCTGGAAAAATATTTTACTGATCTATGAAACTTAAATTTTTCCATCAGAGACGTCTATTTATACAGCTCTTTAGATGGTTCCAGAAATGGGCCTAATTACTCTAGCTTACCTTGGGAATACCAGATGAAAACTACACATGCTCAAACTACACATGGTTCCAAAATAATTTTTGCACAATTTCCTTCGCTGATCTCATATTATTTGGTACCCAAAAAACCAACTTTGCCATTCCCAACAGAGGGAATGATATGTATAGTTCTAACTTATTTCCTAGGAAAAGACGGATCAGGATTGATGCTTTCTCCTTTGCTTACATGTAAAGATGTATCTCAATACTGTAGACTGTTAGATCAATCATATTTGAATGCTGTTGTCTTCTGTTTGCCTGTAGAGACGTTACCAAAACCGGCCAATAGTTGAGCTTGAGAATGCAGCCATGGAGCAAATGAAAGTAACTGAATTGCGTCTTGCCAAGCTCTTTTCAGCTAAAGTTGAGGCGGCTTCAACTACTAATGTCCAATGCACGGTTGACGCCACAACAAGAGCTCAAGGTATGAAATGCCCATAACATATTTCAATGAGTTGGTGAATTACAGATGTAAATTGCGAAGTACTTGATGGTCATTATTAACTTGTAGAAGATCGCGTGAGTGTCATTGGAGCGCATCTAACCGGTTCATCTGAGACTCCTGTTGGAAAATCGCAATCAGTTGCAACCAGGACTCGTCCTCCCATCACAACCCATGTCCTGGACGTTGCTCGCGGGTCTCCTGGTGCTGGTGTAGAAGTAAGGCTCGAGATGTGGAAAGGCAATCAACCCCGTCCAACGTTTGGAGATACCGAAGGGGGCAGCTGGGTATTTGTAGGGTCTTCAACCACAGACAGAGACGGGCGAAGTGGTCAGCTGATGAGTGTAGTCGACAATTTGGAAGCCGGGGTCTATAGGACAAGCTTCAATACGGGGAAATATAACCCAGGTGGGTTCTTTCCTTACGTGTCGATTGTGTTTGAAGTTAGGGAGTCACAGAAGCAGGAGCATTTTCATGTTCCTCTGCTGCTTTCACCCTTCTCTTTCACTACCTACCGTGGAAGCTAGAATTTAAAATAATCAATGGTTAAACTAAAGGATGGTGTTGGCTTCTAAATGTATGATATGGAATGCCTTTTTCTAAAGCGTTTTAAACAATCCAATATCCCCTCTTCTTTGTAATTGGCATATAAACATATTGTATTTAGTCGTGCATTTCGGAGCATGCTTTGCAAGGCCAAGCAAAGAGCAGCAAGTTAATAAATTCTTCTTGGATAGGTCAATTGTATGTATATTCTGGTTTAATCTGGCGCTTGAACCTTGCCCATTCCTTTTCAATTGTTTTAACTATATTAACAAGATTTAAATTAATGAATTTTGTTAAAAAAAATTAAAAATAAATTGTAATTGTCAAATGCAATACAATGAAATTTTATTTAATTTTTTTCTTTTTACTTTTAACACATGCGTGTCGCTTCTCTAATTAGACTTGGGCTTTAATGATAGCGTCATTAACTCTGTAAACTCAAGTTAATGTTGACAAAAGATACATCAAAATCACAAATAAGAAATAACAAACAATGACTCCTACAATTGAATAAATACAAAACTCTCTGCGTCATCATTCAACAATCAAATCTCGGGATTGCATATAAATTTGATGTTTTAATATTTAACAGGCTGATTTTTAGTGAGATTTTATGACAATCAACACTGATTTTGACCTATAACCATCCATCAACTCAACTCTTCACATATTCATTTTTGTATCGACTATTAAGGGGAAATCCAAAACTTGAAACAGCTATAGAAGATCAGGCATTTTTTTTTTTTTTACCAACTCTACTTTAGTTATGAGTTTTTAGAGCTTTGTTATATATATATATATATATATATATATTGTGTTGCATACGATTGGGCCGGGTGTACGGATTTTGTTGAATTGGGGATAAAGCTAGAAATTTTAGTGATAGCTGTCGAGTTGCGCTTGTTGATGCAAAGCCGTTATTCACTTTGATTTTCAACTATTTGATTAATTAGAATAAGATGGTTTAGTCCTACTTAGGCACTCTTGGCTACTGAAATTTAAATACCTTTAATTTGTACTTTGACAATATCATCACGTGATGTAATAAATGTCTACTTATTATACCTTTATTTTGATGTAATAATAACTTATAAGAAAAAACGAGATCGATTTTCTCAATCTAATATCTAATGCTCAATTCAGTATAATAAATGAGTAATAAATGTATACAAGTATTGAGTCTCATAATTTATTTCCAAGTGTTTAAAATTTAGAATTTACTTATTTCACGCTTTTAGATAAGTGAGAGGATTTAAATATTCAAAATTATCATCTTTAAGATTTTTAAACTTAATTATAACGAGTTAGAAACTAATTATTTAGATAAGATGGAGATAGGGTTGATTTATTCACAAGAATTATATGAGATATTAATATGATATATATTAAGAAAACGAAAATATAAGACATAATATTTTAATTTTAAAGTAACTGAATATTTGTTTTTAGAACTGATATATAATTTAGAGGACTCCATTAATACAAAATTTAAATTTAAAATTGAAAAAAGTCAATAAGAGGAAGAATTAATAATATTTTTTAATCATTTATTTCCTATTTATTTAATTTATAATATTACATGACTCTAATATGTTTTAAGTAGTAATAGGAACTTATGTTATTACAACCGACACAAATGTGTTGGTTGATTCGATACAAATAAAAAAATATTTTAATACTTGACTAATTATTTTTTAAAAGTATCATATAGAAATGTGGAAAATCCACCATATATCTTTTATTTTTCAACTAAACATAACCACCATGGGACCCACCATATCAAACCTAGGGATTGAAATTGAACACATCTCACTTCTTTCCTTGAAATGGGCGGAGCACTTCCTCTCTCCCCCCCCCCCTCAAAAAAAAAAAAAAAAAACTATTAGAGGGTCCAAAAAGTCACTCTCAAGATATCACAATATATCAATTATAATATATCACAATATTTTAAGTGGTCCAAAACCCATTATTTCAAAAGTGCCTTCTATATCTCATGCTCTTCTCTCTCTCTCTCTCTCACTTGCTTTCTCGGCGATCTTTCTTCTCTCTCTCCAAAGGGAGAGAGAGCGACAACCATGTGACCCTTCCTCTCGTTCTAATCGTCGCTCTCTCTCTTTTTGGGCAACCCTTGGGTCGGTCCAGCGCAAGTATTATCCTCCAGAGTTTGGTTGTCTCTCTCACGATCTTCTACTCGTTCAACTTCATCTCCGACATCTCTTGGGCTCGCTCCAGCCCTCTCCTTGTCTCTCCCGTCCGTCCCACATCTCCATTGCTCCGATCTATAAAGAGGTAAGTCTCGCACCCATCCATGATATATACATATATATGCGTTATTGGGTTTGACCAAAACTTTAAACTTAGATCTACCAAGTTTCAACCGTTAGATCTTGCTGATTTTTGAGTATGTTGGTCGATGGGAATAGGGGTGTCGGGTGGTTGCCTCTGATCACTGGAAACCACCGACCACGGTGGGCATTGGAGACTGGCAGTGCATTTTTAACTTTGGACAAAAATTAAAAGTCAAATCTATTAAAATCTGACTGTTAAATCTAACCCATTTTTTTATATATTAACTCTCTTGACTTGGTGTTTCTAATAATAGGTTCTAATCATGGGAATCTTCGGCCAACGATGGTCAGCAGCGACGTTGGCGGGGATGGTTGTGACTTCCATACAAACATACATATTATTTGTATTTTGTAATTTTTTTAGTTAGTTTATATTATGAAGGTTGATATTTAATATGATATTTAATTATGAATTTGTATTTTGAAGTTAAATATTGAATTTGTGATCTTTGAATATTTTGAAGGTTAAAATTAAATTGAATTGGTTGAAATTTAAATGTTAATAAATTGAATTGGTTTGTATTTGTTTTGTGAATTTTTAAATTGAAATGATTAAGTTTATTTTAAGAATTGAATGGTAAATAGTTATTGTTAATTTTATTTGAATTTAGATAGTTATTAATGTATATATATATTTTAAATTTATATTAAATAAAATTTAAATTATTTTTAATTATTTTTTGATAATGAATTGAAGATTTTAAAGTGAAAAGTTTTAATTTTAATTTGTTAACTATATTTAGATATTATAGAACATGTTTGATTATCCAAAACCAAAACGCCCACAAGATCGAAGCAACCAGATACACAAGAACAATAAAAGAACGGTTACACACACACAAAGAAGCGAAGAAATTTACATGTTCGAATTTAAAATAGAATCCTACTCACGACAAGGGTTTCAAACCCCTAGTCAATCCACTAGATCCAAGCAACAAAATTACACAAAATAGGATTATAATCAACCAAACCCTATGAACTGAAAAATACCCAACTTATAGTGACATACGATGCAGACAAAAGAGCACAAACTTATAATCCCAGCAAGAATCAACAACACTCTCACAAGCATCGATCTTTCACACATAATACATCAAAAATACATAGAATGAATCAAATCTCGAGTTAGGGTTTTTGTAACAGAAGGCGAGAGAAGATGAGAAATAGAGAGAAAGTGTTCCTCTTTCTCCTTACATCCGAGCGTCTATATATATGTGAGTTAAATGATAAGTAGATCAAACGAACATTTCGTTACCACCTGTCAACCATCACCTTCATAACCAAAAGTAAATAACATCACACACACACATACACACATATATATATCTCATAAAATACATAAATATAATTGCAACCTATTTGAGATAATTATCTAACAAATATGTATATATATAATATAATAAAAAAATAAATTATGTTTTATAATTTAAAATAAAACAAAATTTTAAAATCTAAATTAGTTAACAAATTTATTTTTATTTTATGGGTTGGGAATGCAGCAGATACTGTATATACCATTGATTTTGAAGTTGAAGAGAACGCCCATATTGAAATGCAAAACAATATGTTTTTTCAATGTTTTGCACAAATGGTATGATTAATAGACCTTTGAGTTTTGTGTTTAGATTTTTAGTTGAATAGCCTTGAGATACAAATGCAATATAAATGCTGCTACTACTTAAACTTCTCTCAAGTTGAAGTGAAAGTATCAAAGCATATTCCGATTACTAAAAGCTCAATGAAATCTCCAATTAAAGCTTTTAATGCTGACAAGAGGTCCAAGAGAAAGGGTCGACACCACAGGACTTCTTCACACCCAACACGACTGCAAACGACACAAGCAAATTCTGTCCATAATGTAAAAGCTTCAGATTCGAGCCCTCATACTGGAGTTCCTTCAATTGATTCATTAATTGAAAAGTTTTAATAAAAAATTTGAAATTATATTTTAAATTGTAAAACATAATTTATTTTTTTATTATATTATATAAGTATCTAAATATAGTTAACAAATTAAAATTAAAAATTTTCATTTTAAATTTTTTAATTTATTATTTAAAAAATTGACTTAATTTAAAATTTATTTAATATAAATTTAAAATATATACACACATTAATAACTATCTAAATTCAAATAAAATTAACAATAATTATTTACCATTCAATCCTTAAGCTTAATAGTTTCAATTTAAAGATTCACAAAACAAATACAAATCAATTCAATTTTAACGTTCGCAATATTGAAAGATCACGAATTCAATACTCAACTTCAATATACAAATTTATAATTAAATATCATATTAAATATCAACAATCATAACATAAACTAACTAAAATAATTACAAAATACAAATATATGTATGTATGTATATATGGAAGTTACAACTGTCGCCACCAATGTCACCAATGACCACTGCCGGGCGAAGATTCCTATGATCAGAGCCTACCAATAGAAACACTAAGTTAAGAGAATTAACATATAAAAAAATGAGTCAAATTTAATGATTGGATTTTAGTAAATTTGAGTTTTAATTTTTGCCTAAACTTAAAAATACATTGTCAATCGCTGTCGGCCACCGTGGCTGGTGGTTTCCGGTGATCAAAGCTAACCACTCAACACCCTTATCCCCATCGACCAACATACCCAAAAACCAGTAAGATCCAACACCCGAAACTCGATAGATCTAAGTTTAAAGTTTCGGCTAAACTCAAATGATGCGTATATACGTATATATAATTGATGTGTGCTGAAAATCATGAGTAATGTAAGCACCCCCGTCAGGATATCCCAACCACCCGGACTACCTGAACAGATGCGCCTATAGAAGGAGAAAGAATGAAACACGAGACAAAAACTACCTTGGCATGCATACAAAAGAATTAAAATAGCGGAAACTAAGCTATATACATGCATGCACTACGGGTACTCCGTTAGCAGAGTGGTCACATGATAAATAAATACATACAGACTCTTGTGCCGACGTACATGAGACACGAGGAATGACCTGTCACAATAAAAAATAGAAGAGTAAATCCTACTCAACATCAGACTCAACTAGGGCTAGCGGGAGAATGACGAGGACTAACAGAACTACTTGTACACCATATCGACTTTGCCGCTAAAAACTGACTCATTTGTCCTTGACCCACGCTGCCACTACGTGGAATGATGGAAAGCAAAGTGAGTCAAGAGACTCAACAAGTATAAAAAAGAAAGGCAGCAGGCTGAACATAATCAGTAAACTCTCTCCAAAACATCAACCTTCAAGCACACACAAGCCATAAGACACCCAACACAGTATAAAAGCGTAAATAAAAATGTGTATCGATCCTTAGGGCTCACACAAGACACACGGCACCCAAGTCTCATACCAACCTACCACTGCCCTGAAAGGAAACATATATCTCCATAAACCTGTGTGTGCCGTCCCAGGTCGGTGCTCCCATCACCCGTGTGCTCGCGTCGATCCTCTTAACATCCGAGCTGTAGAATAACCGAGCTGTAGGCTCCATCAGAATGGTCATCCTGTCCGAGACCTGTAAACTGTCAGTAATCATGCAATGCACATAAAATGTAATGGCTTAGTAAGCATCAACGTGATACACTAACGCACATACATCTAGGCATCAGGCCATTCTCCTCTCATATAGTAAACCACATGCGATGCATATGCCCATGCCAGATGAAATCTCACTATGCTAGAATGTCTGTGTCTAAGTATACTCAATAAATGAACACCCCAACATGCATCACATACCCATGTGCATATTAAACCATGAACAATAATACAACATATCAAAATATGCATTAAATCACATAATCAACTGTGTCCGGCACCGGTTAACGGTCAATGACTCGGAGTGTCTGCCCGACGATCCACTTCAGGGCCATACCATGGTCTACTCCAAATCACTAAACAACCAACCCTTGCCCCACTGCTCGATAGCCCTAATCAACCCATACCAGAGAAATCCATAAATAAACTTGCACATCTAGGAACCTAGTCCCCAAGTTGGGTTTAACATCATTCCGAAAGGACTGGGGGTGGTACAAACCCCCGTAGGCACACAACAAATAAAATTATAGAAATCCCGGATTTAATTTAAATGATACCAAATGGATAATAACTTAAAAAATAATGCTAGGAGCTGAATTGGAGTAAGGGAGGGTATATAATACGATAAACCACGGAGTCTCTCACAGGAATTAAAGAATATGATGAGAGAGTTAGGAGCTTGCCTTTTAATAGCAGATTCCCACCTCCTTACTCTGCTGCTGCACAATTTAATAAATTTTACTAATCACACAAAGCTTTAATTCAAGGCCTATACGCGTATCTTCAATAATCTAGTTAAATCAATATAAAATCAAGGGTATTACGGGTATAAGAGGTCACTAAAAATTAGAAAGTGAAGACGATTTGCTTTATTTCGTAGATTTTTTACCCTAAATGCTCACGCACTGCAAAATAATAATAACACTAAAATAATCCAAAATATAGTATAAAAATAAGATTTAATCCATAGAAAATGTTTAATACAAGCTGATTAACCTACCTTGCCCTTCAGAACTTCAATTGCAAATTTTTGAATTTTTCCTTCTATTTCTCCCTTCTTCACGCTATCTTCGAGCCCGTTTTCCTCTCCATTTTGCTCTCTGTTTTCTATCTTCAATTAAGCTTCAATTGAAGCTTTAATAGCAGCAGAAATCAGCAAGAAAACATGGCCAATTTGGCCTTAAAATTCGTGTAAAAATAGAGGGTAGAGAAGCAGCAGCGCGGGCACACCAGCGCGCGCCACGTGGTCGAGCAATTGGCCGGGAAGAACAAGATTGAGCAATAGGGAAGGTCGAAAGAGATAGAGGAAGTGAGAGAGAGAGAGAGAGAGAAGAGAATGAGAGATTGAACGATAGAAAAGACGAGAGAGAGCAAGGGCCTGATTGACAAAATGGTTTGACTGCTTATAAGCTATTGATATAGCTTATAAGCTGTTAAAAAAAGCTGGTGAGGTGTTTTGGTGCACCTCACTAGCGTTTAAGCTAGATAACTTAAACGCTATTTGTATAGTGTTTTGCAAAAGCTATTAGGGGTAGCTTTTGCAAAAAGTTGCTTATTTAGAAGTTGAGTTGACTAATTAATTAACCATTTTACCCTCATCTCTTTATTAATTTATAGCCATACATTTTTTCTTCAACCTCTACCTCTCGTTGTCTTCTTCTTCAACTCTTTTGGCTGCCATCGTTGGCCATCTCCATCGCCCCCACCTGTTGCTTTTCGTCGACAATTGCCCCATCGGCAACGGAAGTTGTTGTTGCCCTCATCGCTGTTCCCATCATCGCAAGCCATCATTGGCCGTTCATCACCCTATCAGCCGTTGCTTGTCGTCGTCCGTGCTTTGCCTCCCCTCCTCCTTGTGTTGTTTGTGCGTATATATGTATGTATATATATAACACATAATAATATTTATTAATAATAATATATATTCTTGTTATGTAATATATATAATAATATTGTATTAATATATTTATAATAATTATGTATAATAATTTATCAATATATAATGATAAAATTTTACATCATTTAATAACATATCTATTTTTGCTTTTTTATCAAGTTGTAATAACTTATCAACCCTTTCAAATTAAATACATAACTATTAATTATTAATTTAAAAATATATTTATATAAATATATTATTAGTTTAAACGCTATAATCAAGTATCTAGTTTAAAAGTTTTAAAAATAAAAATCTACCCAAATTAAGCACAAGTGGGACAGAGAGTGACAGATTGAACCGTCGGACAGGGAAGAGAGTGATAGAGGTTGAACGAGGTCAGTTTTGTAAATTAAATTATGGGTAAATTGGTAATTCCGTTAAGGATGGGGGAAATTCTATTTACAGCCAGTTTTTTACTCTTCGCAGCCATAATTAAAATAAATTTAACAATTACTCTTCACACCCACTATTATTACTTGTTAAAACCATCTATATTCCAAAATTACCCTCATATATCTCATACATCACGTCGTTCCTTTTTCTACAGCCACTCGTCGCCATCCCATTCTCTACAGCATTTGTTGCTTCTTTACAACCCTCACTCGTCGTTGTCGCCTTCCTTACAGTCACGTCTCTCTGCTTTGCGCTTGGTGATAACACAGGTAATTTTTACATGTTTGAACTTGGAGGTTAGAAAAGGAAAGGTTCGATAGGCGAAGGTGATGGCCGTGACGGTAGCCTCCGAACCCTGGGTTTGGATTGGTCACCGCCATTGAATCGGAGGCAGCATTGCCTCCGAACTCTAGGGTTCGGAGGCACCCAACGCCTCCGAAACTTGGATTTCGAAGGCTTGGGCTGCTTCCGAAACCTGGGTTTCGGAAGCGGCTCGTGCCTCCGAACTCTAGGGTTCGGAGGCACCCAACGCCTCCGAAACATGGATTTTGGAGGCTTGGGCTGCTTCCGAAACCTGGGTTTCGGAAGCAGCTCGCGCCTCCGAATTCCAGGTTTCGGAGGCAGCCCATGCCTCCGAACTCTGGAGTTCGGAGGCTCTTAATTTCTATTTTATATATTATATAATATAATATATTATACATTTCAATTTACACAGACCCTTCACTATTTTAATTTGCAGTTAAATTAATATAATGTTATAATATATATATTATGATAATAATAATAATAATAATAATATTAAAATTCCTACCTCCGAACTCTAGAGTTCGGAGGCGTTAGGAGCCTCCGAACTCTGGAGTTCGAAGGCCCTCAAATTTCCGTTTTATATATTATATAATATAATATTATATATTTTAATTTCCATTTTATAATAATATATTATATATTTTAATTTCGACATTTTATAATGAGATATTATATATTTTAATTTCGAATTTATATATTATATAATATAATATATTATATATTTTAATTTACAATTAAGTTAATGTAATGCTACAATATATATATATAATATAATAATAATAATAATATTATTATTATTATTATTATTATTATTAAAAATAATAGAGAGTCTAATATTTATGTAATAAGTTATTCTCGATCTTTTAATTAGATATGTTCATGAGATCTTATTGAGTTAAGATATAAGTGCATATGATTTATAAGTAATTGATAATTTTATAATTAATATTTATATTTATTGATAAAAATTTATTAAATCTATATTGCATGTCATACTTATAATTGTTAGAGAGACAAATTTATCACTTTGTAATGGCAAGTAATTCAAATGGATAATGATTTTTTTTTTAATATATATATTTATATATAATATATTATATATATTTATACAAGAAAGACTTCAAGAATCAGGCCTCTCGAACCCTAGCGTTCGGGGGGCTTGAAGGCTCCCGAACTCCAGGGTTCGGGCGCCTTAATGGCCCCCGAAACCCAGCGTTCGGGGCACACTGAAGGCCCCGAAGGCTGGGTTTCGGGGGCTATTAAGGCTCCCGAACCCTGGAGTTCGGGAGCCTTCAAGCCCCCCGAACACTGGGGTTCGGGGGGCATGATTCTTGAAGCTCGACGGCTATGGCCGCCGAACTTTTTGTATATATATATATGTGTGTGTATATGTATATATGCATATATATATACGTGTGTGAGTCTGTGTGTGCGTGTATATATATATGTGTGTGTGTATATATATATATTTATATTTGTATATGCGATGTAACTGTTAATGTATATATATATATATGTGTGTGTGTGTGTGTATTATCTTCGTTTTGGGAGGGATGGGTGGCAGGTAATTGATTGAGGGAAAAAGTTGGTGTGAGGGTAAAAATGAGTTTTCAAAAGAGGATATTTTAGGTATATTAAAATATGGCTGCCAAGAGAAAAAACGTGGCTGCAAATAGAATTTCCCTAAGGATGGCTTTTCGGGTGGTTCCCGGGTGGCCGAATGGCATTCCCCGCTCCCCCCCCCCCTCTCTCTGTCTCTCTCTTCCCCCGTGACTCCTTTGCCTCTCTCCCTGCTATTCCAAGAACCATGCACACTGAGCTCGCGAAGGGAGGGAGAAGTCAATAATCAAGAGAGACAAACTTACCGTCGCCGACGAGGTTCGAATGGTCGCTATGCAGGTAAGTGTGGATTGTTTCTTCTCTTTGTTTAGTATTCCTATTCTATCTTGATATGAGAAATTCGACAAAAACCTAACGACTCATAGATCAATATGAGAGAAATTTGAAACTCATTTCATTCACCATTGTGAAATTAAAGTAGGAAGCCATTACTCTTTGTTTGTGTAATTGGAATCTAGAAACCCTTATTCTTTCTTTCTACTCTTTAATTCTTTATAAAAGAAATTAGTTCTCTGAGATATACTAGCCAATTAGCCAAACATGTCGTAACTTAGTGTAATAACAATCACAAAAATGTGCAATAGAGGAGTCATTTAATGACATTTAAGCGAGCCACCAGCTTGCAAGAGTATCAATCAACTTCAAGAGCACTTAACTTGGCAAGTTGATAGAGACCAATAAAGAGGGGATCAATGTTAGGAGCAACCTATGCCTTTGATTCCCTAAATTGGTCGTGGGTAGAAAATAACAAACAAGTAGATTCAAGTAGGCGGAAATCCAGCACTTTAACCTTTAAGGAGGTTAGCAAGACCATAAAGGGAAGAGAAAGCAAAAAGATGCAACAGGGAGAAGAAAGGAAGAAAATAATACAGATAGGAACTTGGACTTACCAGACATTGCAAAATGACATGAAATACCTTACCAAACAGCATTTTGAGTTCTGACAAAAAAAAAAAAAAAAAAAAAGAGAGACTTTCTTAAACTAGCTTCATTTGTTTTAGTAGGCAGAATAACATCTAGCAAGGCAAATGATGAAGTTATGTTGGTGTGGAACACTCATGTATATACAAATTTCTGCGATTGTGAAATTTCTCGTTTGGCAATGTTATTGATTTCTTTTTTGTTGAAATTATTAATTTGTAAAGTTTATTGCTTCTCCATTTCTTATGATGCTGCAGAACTAAATCTTACATATTTTGTTCTTAAATTTAACAGGTTCCGGTGGAAGAATTCTCTTACACAAGAAAGCTTTTGCTAAATAGGCCTAAGCAATTGAATGCACTTTCTTTTCAAATGGTATAATATGCAATTACTGGATTAATTCCTTTCGTTCAATTTGTTTGGAAGTTCCCAATATTTGAGACTAATATAATTACCTTTGAAGAAAGGTGACTTTAGTTAAACTTTGTTTTCGTCCTGGTATTGCTATTCAGAGCTTCATGATTAATTGTTTTGAAGACCATTAATGCTTAACTTCATTAACGTTACTTCCAATGAGGTGCCATATTGGACACATGCGCTTGCTGTCTTAGGACTTGCTCTAACACAAAACCTATTATTGTTTTTATTTTTCAGAATCTGGGTTGCTTTATAGAATTGGGGGAAAAAATTGTATTTGTTTATATATGCAAAAACATTGTCATCTGAAGAAAAAATAATTTTGGAGTCATTGATTAGAAACAAAGCAACATGTTTTCCTTGACAAATAATACTATAAATAGAAACAAACAAGGAATTGTGTTCAGTGGGCAAACCCCCTACAGAAGATCTGGGCACCACTTGGCCACAGACAAAAGAATTATGTATCCACTGCCCCATATCTGTACAGAGTGGGTTTTATAATCTTACTATAAGGTCTGGAACCTTTCTATTCTAACAAGATTATTATAATTTTTGTTACACATCTTTCTCAACCTATAAAATGTATAGAAACTCTGAATAGAAAACACTCTGAACATTCATAGCATTAAAGAGAAACTTCATTTTTCCCCTGGACATTCTGAACATTTTTTTCTTAGTGTAACACTCTGAACATTTTTTCTTTTCTTTGTTGGGAAAATGAAGTTTGCATCTTCTTTCAATCCCCGGGGGGGGGGGGGGATCTCTGTAACACATTTTTTTTAGCATAAAAGTAGGATATGTTAATATAGATATATTTAGTGAAGGACATGACAGTGCTAGGCAGTGGAATTTGATGAAAGAATGAGGCTGTAGATGCAGTCACTCTTAGACCTGTACACCTCATAAAACCTGAATAAATACTTTTAACAAGACAAATGGTGTAGTTGTTCATATTGTCAGCTCAGTCTTCTTGTTTTACCTTTTCTTCTCTTTGTATTCATATAATCTTGGATCTTGAAGGCATCAAATCTTTACTTGAAAAAGCTTTTAGTGGGCCAGCTTCCTTCTGAAGCATCATTCTTTGTTTGCATTCTGCGGGCAGACAGAGATGCACGAACTCTCTTTGGGTGTTATTCTTAGGGAGATACTATGGAAATGAAGGAATTTGTGCAGAACAAACAAAATTCGTTTTTAGGGATTTCAACTCCTTCGAGAAATCAAGGCTGAATGGGCTTAGCATAGGGATGTGTGGCAAAACCAAGGGCAACAAAATTTCTAGAAACAATAACTGGAAAATCCCTCAAGTAAGCTGGTCTGAACAAGGAAAAGAATTTTGAATAATGGGTGCTACACTACTCAAAGCCAAAGTGACAGGGTATAATTGCTGGAGAATATTGAGGTCAAGTGCTGGGAGGCAAAACTTGCATAGGATAAACTAAATCTGAGAGCACTTAGTGAAGTGTACTAACCAAAAAAAAAAAAAAAGAAAAGAAAAAAGATAACAGAAGGGGGGGAGGGGGTTGGAATAATTGCGAATTGGTATTGAATGTCCAACAAGGTAGAGTAGTCTTTTTTTCCTTTTTTTCTTTTCTTCGAATCATAGGACCTATTCTCATGGCTGTTATCCACTTCGATTAGATCCTGTATGATGCTAAAAATGGTTCTTGAGCATTATGGTTGTTGGTCTAGCAGATTCTTACACAAATAGAACTTACCACTGAGACATGTACGCAAACATTTTTGGAGTAGGAGGCCTAATTCTGATGTATACTTTAGTTGTTGCTCTAACCTAACTTGGGGCGTCGAGAAACTGGGAGGAAAATCCGTTACTGTCATACTTTTGGTGCATTATTTCATACCGTGGGTTTCAGAGTTTAGTGAATTCTTCATTTGTTCATATATTTCTGCGGAAAAACCTGTTTGCCTACCTTTGATCTTTATGATATTCTTTTTCCATCATTAATAATAGAGCTGGAGGGGGGTTAAGTAGCTTTTTGGGACTCACATGTAAATTGGAAAAGTATTGGAGAAGTTAGTGTGGTGGCAGCTAAATAAAGAGTTGTTGTGGTGATTGGGCAATCCCAGAGTATTCTCTTGTCCTATCTAGAGGGTTATGGGAGGGGATTTATCTTATTTTTGGAGGATTTTGTGGGCCTGAACCCTTACACTGATCATTGGGGTGAGTGAAAACCTAGAGTCACTAATGGTTAGAGGAGATTAGGTTGCAAGAGATTTCCTTGTTAGCAATTGATCAGGCTGTGTCAGTTATGGACTTTGTCAGGAAATATCAAGTGCTTTTAGATATTCTCGTAGGAGGGATGAGCATAACTGGGTTGTTGATAATTTTCAAAAGTTGCTTTGGGTGGATATTCTTTTAAAGGAGTTAGAGAGGAACAGAATGATTTCAGTGGGCAGCTTCTTGGAATGGAATATTGGCATGAAGTCTTTCCATGTGATTCTTTTGGGAGTTGAAAGGCAAGCTATTCATGGAAGAGAATTTGGTCTTAAGGAGCCTGCCAAGATGATATTTTATATTTTAAGCAGTGTATTCAATTTGAATGCCCTGGTTGTTCTTGTAGAGCCTTTGCATTGTTGGCTGGGAGCTCAGGTCAGTAATAGGTGAAGGAAAGGTTCACAACAGCTCAGGTCAGTAATATTTGAAGTAACGGTTGGCTACTCTGCCTTTTGGCTTGAGTTGGTTGATTTTGGGGGACTTGAGCAATTATTTTATAGGTCAAAAAGTAATCTTCTGTACATTTTATTTAGTTGGTTATTTAGAAGGGGTAACACTGACCTAGATTAATTTTTAGATTTTTGTAGATAGCATGAGGGTGTAAAGTGTACAGCATTAGGTGGTGACCTTTTATTCTTAGTCCGGGTTGTTATACATGAATTGCGTTTCCATGTACTACCTAATATTTTTGGTTATGACAAAAATGTTCATTGTGAATATGATCCATTTTATTGCTTGTGTTATTTTTCAAACAGCAATCTAGTATGATTTATAGGCACTTGCACCTTTTGCCTTAATATTCTGTCATAATATCACTGATTCTGCAACTATATACTAAAAAATGTTGTGTTTGACTAATTTTTATATGTTTAAATAAAATATCCATCTTGCTAGGACATGAGCTCAATGGAACAAGGATTTAACATTTCTGCCTTTTTTTTTTCTCTTTTCCAGATATCTCGGCTATTGGAACTTTTCCTTTCCTATGAGGAGGATTCTAATGTCAAGCTAATAATTTTGAAGGTACACTCTTGGCAAGTCACCACATTCAAGTATATGTTCAACCACAAAAAATCTATTAATAGTATATTTTCATTGTTTAATTAGATGGAAGTTTGGTGACATCTGGTAGCTTGCAATTAATGAGCATTTTTGTCACAACTTAGACTAGTTATATTTTATTTTTATTTTTTGCAAATTGTATTAGTCCGAAGAGTTAGTTATTGCCTTATTTACAAATTACTGACAGTTGTGGAGTAGTTTTAGGAGCAGTTACCTCTAGTGGAGGTGTGGAAACTGCCATGTAAAAGGTGTGGTTAGCTTATATATAAAGCTACACACCTCTTGGCTGATTTTATGCTTTTTGATGAATTAAAAAGTATTCCTTCTCTGCAATTCTCTCTTACTCTCTCTCTGATCTCTCTATTTTTCCCTACTCCCTGTCTAAATTCTCCTTTCTCTCTCTCAGGTCTTCCTCTTAATCAGTCTGATTCTTCCTCTTTTTCTCTCTTTCAATTCTCTCATTCGAAGAACTTACAGTCAGGCTTGGGTTCCTGGCAATTTTATATATTTTCTGCAGCTTTTCTTCTTTGTTTATACATTAGTTACTTTCACGTTTCACGAGCCAGCATTATTTGTTCTGCAAATTGGCAAATTGTTTGGCCAACATTTTTCTCTGTAATCTTAATAAGTATATTCCTGAAATAGGAAAATCAGATACATGTTTAGCCGGAAAGCAAGTTCTAAAGAGTGCACGCGCTTGGCACATCTTGGCTGAAATGTAGAATTTTTACTTTCAATCTGTATGCATGGGTATTGCGTCCTTTGGTACATGATGATACTTGAAAAGAAGTACTCTACTTAGCAAAACATAAAAAGACCGAGCAAAAAAAAGAAAAAAAAAGGAAGGGAAAGGAATACTTTTACCTATCCACCACAATAATAAATCAATAAATGGATGCCCAAACATACAAATGACCGGATGGAGGAGGAAAAAGTTCCAGTTGGTGCCTCAAAAGCACCATAGTTTGATTTAACCTCTGTCCTTAGAGAGGTTAAACTGGAATCAGAAAAATATACTAGAAGACAGAGAAGGCTGGCTTGAAGAATTGCAAGATCATTGCCATCTTATAAATACCAAAACACATAATGTGATTGCTTAATGTTGTTGTAACCATGGATGTTTTTACTGCTGTTCATGAGTTTGATCAGACCCACAAAAAGTGCACTCTTAATTTATTGGTACAACCAATACTTTTTGTAGTCCTGATGAATCCTAATTCACAAAGTATGGATTCATGCTGTTTACTCACCAAGGATCTTATGATGCAGTTTTAACGTGGCTGTCATGCTTGAGGAATCCGATCATGACTATATTTTCTTTTTTATCTCTCTTCTTACTTTCTACAGTTAATTGCACTCTTTAGTTTGTGAAACCTGTCATTCTATCTCTTTTTGACCCCTTTTTCTAAATGAAATTCCTAACCCAGCCCCGGACACAATAAATCACATAAATGGTAACTAGTTGTTCATAATCTATCTCCATGTTTTTTGTTTGTTGTTGTTATAATTCAAACTTTGTGATGTGCTTTTCAGAATCAGTGATTCTAACTGAAGTTTTAGTTATTCAATTTCAAGTAAATTGGTATACGTTGCTCCTAGAGATTGGATTCAATGTTCCCATTTAATGGTTGGTTATATGGTTGTAGGGGAAGGGCAGAGCATTTTCTGCTGGAGGTGATGTTGCTGCTGTAGTCCGTGATATTAGCAAAGGTAGGAGTTACAAATTCTTCTTTGGCTTATGGACAGGTTGAAACTCAATGTCTAAAGCAGCTAGCATATTCTTTTGCCATTTCTATTACATAAACAAAAACAACATACCAAGCCTTAATCCCACTAGGTGTGATCAACTACAAGAATCTAGCTCATTAATCATTCCTATCTATGGCCATGTCTTTTGTGAGGCCTTTATAACTTATATCATGCATAAGGGTTTCTCACCAAGTAGGGCCGGCTTAACAGTTGGTGGGATCCTAAGCGGTAAGCAAACAACGGTAGGCGACAGCGGCGCAGTCGATTGTAGCTCTCTCTCTCTCTCTCTCTCTCTCATTGTCTTGCATGAGCACTGAGCAACATCATCGCTGCCTGACTGGCGTCTCCTTCCTCTCGTCGACGATCGCGTCTCCTAGTCTCTTGACTCCTGTCAGCGTCCACCGTTTCCTTCTGTCTGCCTTCTCCTTCCACCGGCGTCCGCGATCTTCTTCCTCTGGCTTCTCTCTCACTCTCCTACATCTCCTCCCTCTGACATCTTTTCTAGCGTCTCTCGTCCTTCTCTTGGTGTGCCATTTTTTTGGCCCCCCCCTCCTTTGAGGCCTTAGTGGCCTGTGCCTTAAGCCGGCCTTGTCCGAAGTTTTTCTTGATCTTCCTCTACCTCTTTTATTAAACCATCTTAATCGTGTCTTACATCTCTTATGTTTAATAGGAGCCATTAAACTTCTAATTTTGAAGTGTTACTCTATATCTTGATCTTAGTATTCAAGCCCTTTTTTTGTTTTGTCTTATGCACCCATACAATGTCATTTGCAAGCATACACCAAGGGACCTTTACTTGAATATGTTTTGTGAGTTCATCTATTATTATTTATTGGGGACAAAGATATGCTTAATACATCATTGATGTAATCCAATTGTCAGTGTTCTGAAACGCATTAGACGCTAGTCGGGCGGCAGACTGGGTTCTAGCGCCTAGGCAGGGCCTTAGTGAAGCCTAGGAAAACTATTGTTTTCAGCAATAATGCAACATAAATCTGCATTATTTTGTAACATTTGTTGCTTCCTCGCATTATTTTATGCTTTCATCTAATAGTAAGTCATAGACAAATCAAATTATTGTATTAACAATAATTCTGCCCATGGTGCTGTACTTTTCCTAACTTTTTTCCCACGAAATTTCGCCCAGGTTTCCTAGTAGTTGCCCATTCAATATGTGCTTTTTGACCAATGCTTTGCTTTGCTTTGGTCGCTCTCTCTCTCTCTCTCCTAAATTTCTTTTGTCTTCCCAAACGAGTTCCGTCTACTTCAGAAATTTCTCTCCCCTAAATTTCTCCAACAGATCCATTCTTCTCTGCTCCCTTTGTTCAATGACTACTACTACAAGAGGCAAAGAACCCGCCTCCTCCTCTTCTGCTTCTCGAAGCAGCGGCAACTATCATGTGTTCTTGAGCTTCAGAGGCGAGGACACTTGCTGGACCTTCGTTGACCAATCTCTACACTGCTCTTACAAACGCCAGATTTCACACATTTAGGGACGATGATGAAATCCAAAGAGGAGAAAGCATCAAGGTTGAGCTACGGAGGGCCCGACGCCTAGGATGTCGATTGGCATGAAATCGCAGCGGCCAAGGGCTGCCTAGGCCACCTTTTAGAACACTGCCAATTGTAATTGAAAAAATTTCAGTATCTTTTTCATATGTTCTGGCACATGTTTTTGCTCAATGATTCATGTCTTTAATAACCTGTATATAAGAAGTTCGGATTTTTTCTTCTTTAAGACCTTCCATAAGGCTTCTTTAGGGAGTTTGTCATAAGTTTTTTCTAAATCATAAAACACAATATGTAATTTGTTTATCTCAATTTCTTTCTATTAAGCACCTCAACAAGTATTCCACTTCCATTTTGTCTTAACTAGCTATAGAACCAAATTTGTTTTCGGATGCTTTGATTTCTCTTCTTAACCTTTCTCAATCACTCTCTCCCAAAGTTTCATATTGTGACTCGTTAGCTTGATTCCTCTACAATTTGCTCAACTTTGAATATGTCTTTTATTTTTATAGATAGGTACTCAAGTATTTTTCCTTTTCTTGACCAAAGAATGGCCTCTTCCCATGCATTTCATGCTTCTATCAGGGTATTATCTAGTTCAACTGTTTTGCCATTCTTCATCTTTTTCAATGTTTGCTTTGGTTCATTTGGACATAAATGTCTATAAAACATGTAAATTCCTATCTTCTTTAGAGTTACTAAAATGCCCCACTGTAACACTTCTTTCTCTATCTTCATTAAATAACTTCGAGAAATACTCATTCCATCTCTCCTTGATCACTCACTCATTTACTAATACTTTTTGGTTTTTGCTTTTTATGTATTTCACTTGGTGGTTCAAATCCCTTGTTTTTCTCTTTTCCCTTGGCTAGCTTATATATATTTCTTTCCCCATCTTTCTCTCAAGTCATTGGTATAAATTTTCATAAGCTTTTGACTTTTCTTCACTAATTGCTTTTCTATTTCTTTTTTTACCCAAACTACCTCTTTAAATTTGCTTCATTACTACATGTATGTAAAATATTTGGCAAGATCTTTCAGTTTTTATTTTTTCTTGTAGCTCTTCATTCCACCACCAAGACATTTTATGGATTGAGACTTTAACTTTTAACATTCCTTGAACCATTTTTCTCTTATTTTAAATGTCAGTAGCCATTTTAATCCACATTTGGTTGGCCTCTTGTTCTACAGTTGGATCTCTTATGCCATATAATTCTTCCTTGAACACAACTTTTTTTTTTTTTTTAGATCCCATTATCTAATTCTTGGGCTTCGTTTTGTATGATTTTTTCTTTATTTATTATATGGCGTTAAGGACCATTTGTCTATGTTAAATGGTTGTACATTCTTCCGATATAACTTTACAATCCTTACAACATAAGCAACCCTCTTGTTTCATAAGAAAGTAGTTTATTTGGGTTGTTGATAAGCCATTTTATATGTGATCAAGTGTTCTTCCTGTTTCTTAAATGTAGTATTGGCCATGTTGAGTTTATACGCCATGATAAAATCCAAAATAGCTTTATCCTTGTAATTTTTTTTTTCCAAATCAATAACCACCATGCACATATCTGCTTGTGATTTCTTTCTCCAATTCATGTCTTCACTATCTGGTTTATTCTTCACATTTTCTTGTTCTTTTTTCTTTCCTTTTCTTTTTCCCCAACAATAACAGTACTATGATTTGTTGCAACACCAAGTCCAACCATCCACCTATTACCTATTGCAGTTGAAAATATAGTTTCAATTGACTTGTCATTCCTCAAACCATATCATTTCCAATCATAAAAAGGAATTCAAATTTCTTTGTAGGCCAAAACTCAATTTGATGCTACAGCTCTCCAACTGGAATATGACTAATCAAGACAGTAAGAGTTTTGTTCCCAACATCTTTTACTTCCTAATTGCTAGTGTACACCAAAGGCTCACTTTCAGTAGATTTTTCCTCCAACGGAACCTCAATAACTTCTTCGGCAATTACCAATCTTTTCTTATCATCCTGAATTGCCTAATCCAACTCAAGTTTTTCCTCATTCCTTGCAACTTCTATTCCTATTCTTAGGACCTCATTAGCCTCATGCCTCTCATCAGCTGCATGAAAGCTATATTCATCGCAATGCTCCTCTTCCAATGGTACTTCATCAGCTTCCTGCACTACTTGATTGGTAGCCTTAGAAGTACCGTCAATCTGTTGGCTACTCATTGAACCCATGCTTTTTGTATATCGCTTCTAAAGTAAGCTCCTGTAACCTTGTTTTCTCGGCAACCTGCTTAATAGTGGCAGACTGCATCATCTTGATTAGTTGACCGTAGTTCATCTTTAAGGCTATTGATGAAATTAGAAATGATGTACTGCTTTGTTAAGGCAAGTTGCGAAGTCAACATCAACTACCTTAATTCTTCAAACTGGTCTTGATACTCCATCATTGATCCGACCTGTTTTAGTGTATGAAATTTGTCAACCGCATTGGTCATTGACTTCTCTCTAGATCGGTCACTTCGATCCTCTACAAATTCAGTCTAATTAACCTTTGTTTCAGTTGAAATACTGACCCGATATAGTGAGCTAAATCAGCAATTCGTCCATTTAGTCTAGCTTTTGCTTGAAGTTAGTGAAACTTTTCTCCCACAACTACGCAATACTTGAAAGTAAAGCAAAATCGCTACAGGGTAAACAACGTAGTTCAAAAAAATTGAACCTTACCCCGATCCCCGCGATTGGATCAACGTCGAAATCAAATCATTCACAAACAAATAAATAAATCTAACCTTTAGATTATCGAGTCGTTCGCGGATTCGAGCCATCCAAGTGTCCGGCCTCTAACTCCTGATACGCGACACGCGTCCGTTGGCAAGGAGAGCGGAATAGGAGTGCTAGCTCCTTCTCCTTTGCGCGGCTTGTGTATGGACGGAAAAAGAATGCCCTCGTTTCGTATTGATGCCAAAAGAAACGGGGAAGAGTGAGCGGCAATACATTTTTTCAACTCTTGAAAAATCGACACTAAAACCCCTTATAATTTTGGGCAACCTATAAAGGGATATTTATAGAGAAATATCCTAGGGTTTCTAAAACCCTAATGGATTGGGCTAGCCCATTAATTCTAATTTAATTGGAATCTTAAGTGGGCTTATTCTAGTCCAACTAGAAATATAATTAAATGGCCCAAATCCTTTTATAGGTTTAAATAAAATATTTTAGCCCAAATCTAATTCAAGTCCAAATATAATATTTAATATTTAGCCCAAATCTAATTTGGTTCAAATATAATATTTAATTTAATATTTGGCCTAAATCTAATTTAGTCCAAATATAATATTTAATTTAATATCTTGCCCAAATCAAATTTAGTCCAAATATTAACTTAAGCCCAAATATATTTTATTTCCTATTTGCCACTCCAACAAATAGAAAATTATTAAATTAGAAACTCCTTCCTAATTTAATCAATTGCCATTTTAGGAAACTCTTTCCATTACGACGACTCTTCGTCATATCGACATCATTACGTCTATTTGTTCTTTTTCCATGAGAACCTACGACGGCACAACTTCTTGCCGAAGTGTCTCACTTAACCATACGTCCACTCTCCTGGTTTAAGCCAGGGACCGTGCCTATTGCGTATGACTCATTAGGCTTCCGAATATGTTGGCAATGTGTCGGTACGAACACATAAGACAAGATTGGCCTCTAGCAAGGCATCATGTCTACCCAATTATTCAGAAGGATTCATAATCCGCAAATAACCTTTCACGAGCATGGTTACCGTGTAATTCGATCCTCTCGTTAATGTATTCTATGTGATCTCAAGTTGGCAATGTGTTGCTTGATTATGATCACATAAGTCTTTCTTCGGTCATTCGGATATCTTCACTTAATAGAAAGTAAATCAATAACTCCTTATTGATCTCTTTCACCATGGCCATGGATTTAAAGTGAATATCCACCGAAGGTGCCTTAGATACATCATCCTCTATCAAGGGATAAACGAGTCCCATCTTGATTACGCATCCAACTCCATAAGCCTCACGATATGCCCAATGATCGACCACGTGCAGCCTTTATCTAGGCCCATCGAAATGATGTCAAAGCATACTGGTCTTCTTATGAGATGACCGTGACAACCTCAGGTCCAAGGATTAGTTACACCTATCTCGTATGAGAATTCCATCAACATATAACTAAAATGGATTCTCATGGCGAGTCATGTCCAATGACACGTTCTCCAACATTGGTCACCTATGTACTTGTCTAGACATCCCCATGCCTATGGGTGTAAGACCCTCATTGCTATCACATAGCAAAAACATAGCACATACAAGTCTTACCGCAATTGTCAATGTCCATTCTTGACATTGCTACGACTTGGGACGTTTAATGATGTCTAGAAACTGTGACGCATCATCTCACATCTTTATAGATTAATCACAGCATACATCATATGGACTTCTATCTAGTTTCTTTCGGTTATTACAATAATAACAAGAAACTAATAGAATGACTTCTTGTGAATTTGAACAACTCCTTATTCAAATAATAACATGATTACAATTGTCAGTGTACAACATGCCCAATCTGATTGGGTCTAGAGCACCTACACTAACAATACTTTCCCAAGTTCTCTCAATTCCTCTAGTCGATGCCATTTCCTCAGTTTGTCTATTTCAAATTATCGTTTTCGATCACTGCAAGGGATCGCCTATTAGCAAATGTGCTAGTTCTCGAATCCGCCTAAATCTGTAGAGATGAAATCTGTCTCAAATCATTGCTTCCGGTTCAACAAACCTAATCTGCCAATTGATCGATTCTGGTTTGTCTGTAGGTATCGCCTCCGAATAGTAGTCGAAAATCACCGTTGGAAATAAATAATAGAAAAGCGTGAAATGAATCAGTTGATAGTTGATTGGCTTTGCTGCTCTGAATCGCCAGAAATCACCGTTGAAATTTAACCTGTAGGTATCGCCCAAACCACCCTGCAGTAGCCGATAATCGTTGGCTCTGATCTGCCTTCAATTTCAAGCTGAGAATTGCATTCCTTTGCTTCACCTTCAATTCTGATCCATGAATTGCTCGAAGATTGCCTAGCTTTACTTGCTGCTGAGATCGTTGGGTTGGATTGCCTAGCTCTTCTTCCTAAGAATTGCTTGCTTGGTTTCAGTATGTCTCTTCTACCTTTGAGTCGACTTGGAATTCACCGCGTCATAAAGTAATAGTGTCGAAAATCGCTTGAATGTTGACTGGAAATTTCTTTGCTCACAGCTAAGAATCGATTGACTTTGATACCAAATGTCACAACCTAGGGTTTGAATGGAAAATTGGAAGAATCCAAGGGAGAATTAGGACAAAAATGGAGGAGGAAACATATAGAAATGAGGGAGGATTAAGAAGAAAGGGGGAGAGTTCAAATGAAACAGAGAGGGGGAGAGAATTTGAGAGGGAAACAGAGTGAATTATCATTCATCAATATGACTAATTCTCTACGTTACAACCTATTTATAGGCTTTCTAGGTAAAGGTACAAACCAGCAAAGCAGTAAGGTATAACCACTAACTAATACATGTAATATCCTATGCTTACTCTACCCTTGGGGTCGCGACAAGAGAGAGAGAGAGAGAGAGAATCTGGAATTTTCTATTGATATTCGATGCCTTGGACAAGGCTGGATCAGGCCTTATATACTGATCACAGTAGTATAACTAACTGCTTTCTTGCGTGCAATGACCTGGCAATCTTCTAGAACAATTTGTTATAACTACCAAGGTACAACCCCCCCACAGCCCTAACAACCACAGTGCAACCCCTCTTGGCCCTAGGTACATGACACAATGATGCAAAATCTTACACCGGATTCCCTGCTGCAATTCTCTAGTGAAGGAATGATGAGATAAAGTTCCGACACCATCTTCATATGGAAAGGTTTCGTGAAATGGGGGGGGTGAATGAAGATGATTGATATGATCGTGGTCTTTTTATTAAACACTTCAATCAATTATATTTCTTCATTTATTGAGTTTTAAGAAAGCCATTTACCTTCAGGAGGATTCTATAAACATAGAATAGCCAATTTTTAAAGGGGAATATGATGGTTGCTGATGCTGCTTCATTGATTGTCTCTCTGCATCAGGGAATTTCAAGTTAGGCGCACAATTTTTCTGCAAAGAGTTTATCTTGAACTATGTGATGGCCACATACAGTAAACCTCAGGTGGTCTATTTGTTTACAACTTCCTGCATTTAAGGGTTTGTTTACCAGTAAGTTTCAGTTTTCAGTTTGAGGCGTATACAATATTATTGTCATCTTGACATATTTCAAGGTTTCAATTCTTAATGGAATTGTAATGGGAGGTGGAGCAGGAGCTTCAATGCATGGTAGATTTCGAGTTGCAACAGAGAATTCGGTATTCATCTTTCTTCCAATACCCCTACGGGAAACATTCTGAAGTTTAAATTTCTACTTCCCCTGACCATTTTAGATCATTTTGACCTATTTGGTTTTGATTTTACCATATTGTTGAGATTTAGAAAATCTAGCTTCTGGCTTTTTACGTGTTGTGGTGGACTATCTGGAAGGAGTTAATGGAATACATCTGTTGGGTTCGGATAGCACTTTTTTAGGGTTGAAAGATTAGGATCATCTGTCATTTTTTCATACTTTAATACAATAATTTGGAGTAAGCATTGATTAAAGTGCATATTGTTGCCCATGCAATCCCTTTGGATGTTAGTACTCCCTAGGTATATTTTATATATAAACAGTTACATATTAGTGTAGTCATTTCATCTTTGGCATTCGATTCTTTAGTATGTTATTCAATTTGTTTTCACCAGAATCATTGTGATTTATGAAGAATTCAGTAGACTGGAACTGGAGGGGTTCTTATTTATAAGACCTAGAAGGGATGTGAACTTATATGCTATTTGTTTGATACAGATGAAGAGAAATGGGGAGCAATTCTCTATTTTATAAGCACTCAATGACATTCTTCTGCACAACTTGTTACTAAGAGTAAGATTAATTTAACTAGGAAAGAAAATAAAAGGAAAGAACTGAGATGTCCTAAATAAGTAATCATCTTGAAGCATAAAAGAAATACAGCTTTAATTATTAGTGTCCTTAATCACTTGATAGATTATATTCTATCATAGCCCATCACATCAACACTCATACTTTGTATATGATGACTACACTTAATGCTTCAATAAGTAAGCTTTCAGGACCTGCATGGGTGATTAAGAACCCATCACCCATCAACCATGTCTACCATTCACCTTCGAATTATTAATGAAGTTATCTTAAAGGTTGATGGTTAGAGTAGATAACAGACTCCAGTGGTCGCAAATTGATGGCTAGAACTCTATCTTAAAGCTTGATGGTTAGAACTCTATCAGTATCTGCCTAACTTCATTAAGTTTCTTAATGAAATACACAATGAAATATCTTTTATTAGCTTTATCATATTTTATTTATTAAAAATATGATCTTGCTGTGGGCATGAGGTTTAACTAGTGGGATTTATAGTTTTGAGAATTTCTGAAGATGGTCCACTGTAAGCTCCTTGCTACATGTAAATAGCCTACTCACATCATGTGATCAGTTTTTCCTGTCAGTTATCTACATTGTTAGTTATTGCATTTATTTCTTTGGCCAGCATATCCTTATAGTCTTTCATTTTTTTCAGGTTTTTGCCATGCCAGAAACAGCTTTGGGACTCTTTCCAGATGTCGGTGCCTCTTATTTCTTATCAAGACTCCCTGGATTCTTTGGTAATGCCTGCTGTTCCGTGGATTATCTAGAATGTCTTTCTATACATGTTAAAATAGTTGTTTGAGTTGTATTTGTCAATAGTTGCTGTGGGCATGAGGTTTAAATAGTTGTTTGAGTTGTATTAGCTTAATTCCTATAATTTTCACAACTTTGAACATCTCCTTTATTCTTGTAAATAGGCACACTAAAATGCTCTTTCTACTCCATTGGCATCCTTTGTTTAAAGATTGCATTAAATAATTTCATTAACAAAAAATGCCTTTTCTACATGCATTTCTGTGCTTCTATTGAGATATTATCTAATTCATGAAGAATGATTTTTTTTTTCTTCCCAAAAAATGGTTAATCAATAGCAACAATAATTAATCAATTATATTAGGGGGGAAAAAAAAGGAAAAAAAGTGAACATAAATGATAATTAACCATCTTCCCTTCTAAGAATGTTCTGCTCCAATTTCCAGTGTTTGTCTTCCTAAAATTTATGTCTTAAGCCTCTTACAGATTACATCACTTTGACATGCGAATAGTTTGATATCATTTATGCTCAAGTGCTATCTTCCATGTCCTTTCCACAGGTGAATATGTAGGTCTCACAGGTTCCAGGTTGGATGGTGCTGAAATGCTTGCATGTGGACTTGCAACTCACTTTGTTCCTTCACCGGTATACTTCTTTTGCAATATTTAACTTGTAACAAACTAGCATACTGATGGGTTCACCGAAAAAATTTGATTGAATTACCGAAATGTAAAGAAGAAACACTGCTGGAGTGTCAAATCCCAGACTACCAGTAATGAAATGAACGAAAGAAAATGGGCGTTCAAGAGGCCCAGACTCTCCTGAATTTCGACTCAATTTCTGCCTACCTCTCTCTCTTTTCCCTCCTATTTTTAGGTTGTTATGCACGTGTTGGTTGTTACACAAGCCAGCTATATTTCTATTCTACCCTTGGTGCTAGCTCTTTTTTCTATTCTACTCTTGGTGCACGTGCTGGCTGTTATGTAAGCTCAACCATGTTACTATTCTGCCCATGGTTCTTGAAGTGTCTCTGGTAGGTCCGCTTCACCAGAGGCCTATCATCACTCCCCTCCCCAACTTTCACCTTGTCCTCAAGGTGAAATGAGGGAAATTGCTGTTGAATACTGTTGTAGGGTTCCCAAGTCACTTCCATTGGGGGTAAACCTCTCCATGGATTAGAACATCCAAATCATGCAAGTTATAACCCGTTCCCAGCTGAACTCCTAGCATAGCCTCCGGTTCAACTAACATCTCCAAGTCGGCACTCAACTGACCAGGAATGTCTACACTGGCCTTCAACGCCCCTTTTGCCTCATGTAGCTGTGACACATGGAAGACGGGGTGGATTTTGCAATGTGATGGCAACGTTAATTTGTAGGCTACGGGCCCGATCTTCTTTTCAACTGCAAATGGTCCATAGAATCTAGGAGCCAATTTCTCGTTCGAATGGGTAGCCAATGTCTTTTGGCGATAAGGCCTTAGCTTTAGATGGACTAAGTCCCCAACCTCAAACTTCACATCTCTTCTTTTCTTGTCTGCCCCCTTTTTCATAGCAGCTTGTGCCCTTAACAACTAGGCTTTAAGTTCTTCCAGAATTTGAACCCTTTCCATTAGCTGCTGTTCAATTGCAGAAACAGGAGTAGATCCCTTTTCAAACCTCAATAACGCTGGTGGTTCCTGCTCATACACTGTTTGGAATGGAGTTAGTCTCGAAGCCATGTGGTATGAAGTGTTGTACCACAAGCCCATGGCAACCACATGTACCATGCTTTAGGTTTGGAGGAAGCAAAACAACGTAGGTATGTTTCCAGGGTTCTATTAAGAACCTCTGTTTGGCCATTTGTTTGCGGGTGATACGCAGTGTCACGGTTGAGTTTTGTGCCATGGATGCAAAACAATTCCTCCCAAAATTTGCTCATGAAGATCTTGTCTCTATTCGAGACAATGGAGCGAGGCATGCTGTGAAGCCTCACAACTTCTTTGATAAAAATCACTACCACCCCTCTTGTTGTAAATGGATGTTTCAGCCCAATAAAATGTCCATACTTACTAAGTCTGTCCACCACCACCAAGATTGAGTCTATATTGCTTGACCTTGGTAAGCCTTCGATGAAATCCATGGCAATGTCGTCCCAAATTTGATTTGGGATAGAAAGGGCTGTAAAAGTCCTCTCGATGTTAGGGCCAAGTACTTGTTTTGCTAACAAAAATCACAATTACTCACATATCGGTGGACGTCTCGTTTCATTCCAGGCCAATAGACATTAGTTGCAATCCTTTTATAGGCTTTCAAAAATCTCGAGTGCCCACCCACACTTCCATCATGGCCATCGTGAAGTAGTAGAGGAATGAGAGGAGAACCCTTTGGTAAGAATAGCCGCCCTTTGTAAATGAGCTAGTTGTTCACCATTTGAAAGTCGGGTTGGGAGGAAGGTTCATGCTGGAGGTCCTTGACAACCCTTTGCAGCTATTCATCTGCTTTTACTTCACGGGTCAGTTGATCAAGTTGAATCACTTTAGGAATGGTTATAGCTAACAGGGTTGCGGAGCGGCTGATTCTGGAAAGGCTATCTGCTGCTTTATTTTCCAATTTTGGCCGATATTGAATCTCAAACTGAAACCCCATTTATTTCAACGTCTATTTTTGATATTCCAGGTTCACTAGTCGTTGTTCCATAAAAAATTTGAGGCTCTTTTGGTCGGTTCGAGCCACAAATTTCCTACCCAAAAGGTAATGTCTCCATTTTTGCACTGCAAACACGATGACGATGGCCATCAGCTCTCTTTCATAAACAGATTTCCTCTTGCCCAATTGATTAAAAACATGGTTGAAATATGTAATAGGTTTGTGCTCTTGCATCAATACCGCTCCCATACCTTGCCCCGATGCATCCAATTCCACCACAAGTTTTGCCAAAGTCAAGCAAGGCTAAGACGGGTAGAGACACCATTGCAGCCTTAAGACGTTGGAAGGCTTGCTCTGTTGCATTGTTCCAGAAAAAATTGTTCTTTCGTATTCTCTCCATGAGGGCCCATGCCAATTTACCATAATCTTATACAAATCTCCTATAGTACCCCGTGAGTCTTGAAAACCCTCTCAACTCCTTTAATGTTGTAGGGGTGGGCCAATCCAACATTGCTTGCACTTTGTTGCGATCAGTGGATACACCATGCTGGGATATAATATGGCCCACATACTTAACTTCCAGCTGCCCAAGTAAGCACTTCTTCCTGTTAGTGAAGAACTGATTTTCTGCCAACACTCTCAAAACACAACGCAGGTGTTATACATACTGCTCAAAATTTCTTCTTAAAACCAGTATGTTATAAAAAAAATACCAGCACAAAACGCCTTAATTGCTCTTTGAATATGTCATTCATCAGCGATTGGAAAGTGACTGGGGCATTCGTCAACCCGAAGGGCATGATGTAATACCCGAAAATTTTTATGGGTTTAAGTGAAATTTTTTATTGGGTCAAAAGTGTAAATTTTCAAAGTTATTGGGGTAAAAGTATAATTTTTCAAAGTTATGAGGGCTAAAGTATAATTTTTGGAACCTAAGGACTTGTGGGTAAGGGGCCAAAGTGCTAGAGAATGAAAGAAAAAGGACCAAACAACAAAAATTGCAGTGTGACCACTGTAACAGCCGGCAGCTGCACTGTGGCCGCTGCCCATCGACGTCAAATCGTCGTTACAGGTACGGTTAAGGCCATCATGGCCTAGGGGATGGTCACCGATGCAAAGTAGAGCCTTGATTGGCTGGTGGGTCGGTTGGAAAAGGCTATAAATAGCTAGATTTTGGCCGAGGGTTTCACCAAAGTTTCAGTTGAAAATCCGAGCAAATGGGAAAAAAATGTAGAAAAATTTTGGAAAATTAGGAAATTTATTTTAATTAATTTTCCCTAAAATTTTGGTCAGGAATATACTCGGGCACGTGTTTCGAGAAAGCTAAATCGGTTAGATCAAGGTGAGTGGTTATCTCAAAAATTCACACGTGAAATAATTTACCTAAATTGAGTGTGATTCTCACGAGGGTTGCCAAATTATATGTGATTTATGTACATCTTGTCATATTTGCACATGTCAAATTGCCTTGATAATTGTGATATTGCATTTGGCATGTTATTATTGGTATATCAATGCTTGTGTCATCCATGTTAACCATGATGGGGTGGGATGTTGCCCTAGTAGTTTGACTTGCAATTCCCCAAGAGTTATTGCCGGAATGATCATAGGGGTATCCTGTGCCGTGTGTGTTTGTCAGGATGACTGCCCAGGGTTCCGTGTTGGGGTTAGAATGTTAACAAAAGCTACTCTAGAGTGTCGGTTGATTTGATACCCATGCATCATAACAACAACGTATCCAGCCTTTTTCCCATTATGTGGGGTCGGCTACATGAATTATAAATTTCTATGTGGGTTATGCCCCAACAAATAGTTTGTCTAGAATTTATATTTGGCTCCGACTAGGTTTTATACATTCATATGCATCATACATTCATGAAAATTATTTTAAACCCTCATTTAGAAGTTTTATCTTCTAATTTGGACTTTGTCCCTGGGATATTCAACGTTCTAGGTGAGACGAGTAGTAGGAAAGGAAAAGAGATTGCTGAGATGTAATTGTACTGTAGTTGTGTAATAAATTCTACACCTGTGCTAGGACAAGTTGTGAGAATCTTGATAGGTGGCATAATACAACTATTATTATTTTTGTCTACCAGATATTGTAATTTTTATGGTTATTGAGAACGATATCGTACGGATTAATTTCCTTTGCGATTACAATATTCCTTTAGGTTTCGATTCTGCTTCGGCAAGTGTTTAATTTACCATTCCTTAGCTTATCATTTGGAATGTTAAATATATATATGTTAGGGATTTTTAAATACGGTATTTTGAAAATTTAGTGTTGGAACGAGGATAAGAAGCTATGGCCAAGATCAAGATAGAGATATGTTGTTTTTATTTCTTTATCTTTTGTATCTATTTTGTGTTTTATCTTCTTGTTGTATATTTAAATTGATGTAATCTAGTCCTAGATATAAGGTAAGTAATCTAGTCCTAAGATATAGAAGAATTCTTAAGAACTTTTTGTATAAATTCTATTATTGACATCAATAAAATCATAAAAAAATACTGCTTCCTTTTTCCACATGGTATCAGAGCTATAGGCCGAGTATGATACATTATAACCCTAGTGCCTTCATTGCATAGCCTTTGATTTGATCCCTCCATTGGTCCTGCCTTCATTGCACTATTTTGGGCCACCCTTATTTACACCTTACGTGCCTTTATTGCACCCATAAGCTTGCTGTTTCAAGAATTTCTGGTAGCCGAAAGCAGTTCCAGATTCCAGTCACTCTTAAGACTGCAATGGAGGAACTATCAGATGTTGCAAGTCCAAACCATGCAACCGGTGATACAAATCCAGCAGAAGGATACTAGCCAGATCACTCTCCAGTGGCTGGTAAAGTCCCTCTAGCGTCAGAACTACCTATAGTCCATCCATCTTATAGGTTGGACGGGAAGAATTATCTCCAACAATGGGCCCAATTAGTGAAGACTCTTCTGAAAGGCCGTGGGAAGGGTAACCATCTGACTGGAAACCCTCCCATGGAAACAGATTCAACGTACATAGCTTGGGACGTAGATGATTTTCGCATCATGTCTTGGCTATGAGGAACTATGCAATCAGAGATTAGTAGAACTTTATGTTCCTAAGTACAACCAAAGCCGTGTGGGAGACAATGCAACAAACCTAATCCAAACTCTAGGATGCTTTCGTGATTTTTGAAGTCAAGACAAAGATCACAGCTACCAAACAAAGCCAACTCACAGTCACAAATTACTACAACTTGATGAGAGGATTGTGGCTGAAACTTGACCAATATCAGCCCATCAAAATGGTATGCTGAGAGGATGCTGCAACACTCAATCGGATAATTGAACGAGACCGGATTGTTGAGTTCCTAGCTGGACTCAATCCTGACTTAGACCAAGTAAGGGTGCAAATTCTCGATAAGGAGAAACTCCCAAATCTTAATGAGGTTTTTGCAATTGTAAGGAGTGAGGAAAATTGAAGATATGCTATGCTAACTAAACATACCATCGAGGGATCTGCCTTTGTGATCAACAAGCAAGAAGGTAGAGGAAATAAAGCTAGAAAATCAGGGTTCCAGAACCTCGGCAAACCAGGATCAAGTTTCCAGAATCATAGCCCTAGTAATAATCGAGGCTCACAAGGGGGACTTCACCAGGGAAATATGCTTTAAACTGCATGGGAAGGAGGCAGTCTTGAGCAGGATTGGAGGCTTCAAGAACATGAAATCCCAAAGTTTTCATGTAAATAAGGAACAAGAAGAGGAAGCTGATAAAGGGGAAGCAGAAGTTGATTTTGCTCAACTGAATGCCAAGGAGCTAGGTAAGTTAAAAGCCTTTCTCCGGACGTTTCAAGATGGAGGAACCTGCTTCTTAGCCCGTCAAGGTAATTCTCAAGATAACTTCCCTTCCTATACAGTCTTTTCAGCTTCTAAAATTGATAAGAATAGTAGTTGGGTCCTTGATTCAGGGGCTACCTGTAACACCCCGTGTTACTGGTGTTAAGAGAATGAGAAAAGAAGTGAGAAACTTCCAAAATTGCCCTTGAAAAAAGTGAAGGATTGTTGAAAATAATGGTGCCCTATGAGAAGGGCATTTTGGTAATTTGGATAGTGAAGTCCAATAAAGGGTAAATTGGAAATAATTCCTAGGTGGAATTAAGTATGGAAGTGAATAAAGTATTTATGTGGAGATAAATGGGATTGAAAATTCACAAAGGGTATTTTAGTAATTTTGGAGCAAAATTCCATGAGGGAATTAATTATGGAAAACGGAAAAAATGATTATAATTCAATTATTTGAGAAAATAATTGATTTTCTCTAAAATGGTGGATTAATGTGGTGAAGCCACATGGAGGGAGGAGATTAAGCTTGGAGGCTAAGGCTTGTGTCTTAGAGTGACACATGGCATGTTCTCCTCCAAGAGAAGGATGGAATAAATTAATTCCAAAAGAAAAAGGAAAAATGGTCATGTGAGCATTAAATGGGAGACATGATTATGTAGGATTTAAATAAATCCAAAAGAAAAAGAAATTAGTCTCTCATTAGTGCTGAAAATGTGAGATTTGAATTTAAAAGGAAATTGTGAGTGAAATTAGTCACTCGCAAGTGATGGTCAGAAAATGGTCAAATTAAATAAATAGAAAAGAAAATCTATTTATGGAATGGAAGACAAGATCAAGGGTGGAGGAATTGTCTTGAATTTTCCAATGGATGAGATTAAAAGTTAAGAGTACATGGATTGTGTTTTCTTGAATGGTGGGGATTTGGTCTTGAAAAAGGGAAAGAAATCTAATGGTGGAGATTTAAGAAGACCAAATGGCATGGATTGTGCTATTTTTAATGGATGGGATTTGCTCTCTTAAAGAAAATCCAATGGCTAGTATTGGATCTTGAAGTTATTAGATATAAAAGAGAATTTCAAGTGAGTAGGGGGAGAAGTCTTCCAATGGAGAGAAAAAGAGGAAGAAAGAAGAAGAAGAAGAAGAAGAAGAAGAAGAAGAAGGAAATGGGAAGAAGTAAAGAGCCTAGAGGTAAGCTATTTTGTTTTGCAAAGTAAGTGGAGCCTTCTTGCTTCTTTAATCTTCTAATCTTAAAAAATAAAAGCTTTTATTGATCAAGAAATTATTCTTTTTAGGGGTTGATAGCAAAGGGTCTTGAAAGCTAAAGTTGTTAAAGATCTAAAGAATTTAAGGTAAGGGATAGCCCCATAGGATGGTGGCTTGCAAGTTGTAAGTATGTGCTTAAACTTTTAAATGTGTGCATTAGCATGTTTTTCTTTGTGTTCTAGGACCTATGGCCATGAGGTTGTGTGGGGTAGGTTAGATAAAAGCCTCAAACCAAGGTGGTTGTGAGGATGTGGAAGCCCTAACCATGTTGCATGCATGCATTGGCATCACATATATGTTTTTGTTCATACTTATGTTCATTGCACCCTTACTGAGCTTTATGGCTCATGAGGTTTTATCCTCCCCTTGTAGGTTGTTCTTATGGCAAGAGGTTGGGAAAGTTGCAAGCTTAAGGTTGGAAGCTTTGTGATGTATTTTGTGTTGTTAGTTTATGGCTTGTGAAGTCTAAGGCATGTATTTTAACTTATTTTTTTGGTGATAGCTTGTTAAAGCTTAAGACCATGGGTGTGTTTTATTTGGATGTTTGTTATATAAGCAACAAGAGGGTTGTGTAAAACTCATTTGTGAAATGAAAAGAAAATTTTGGATGTATGTTTGATGTTTAGTTGGAGTGTTGGAAAATGGAAGAAAAGTTGTAGATTTTTGGTGCTTATTTTTGGATGTGTAATTTCTGGAAAATTTGGGCTAGGAAGCCCAAAGAAAAAAGAAAAAACAAAAAGAAAAAGGAAGAAGGTAGCAGCTGGTAGCAGCAGGGCCACCAGGTGGCTTGTAGGGGGCCGCAATGGGCTTAGCCAGGCCCGCAGGCGCGGGCTGAGGCGTGCGCCAGCAGGTCTCGTCGGCCAATATTTTTTAAAATTCCCAAAATTTGGGGATTTTTGGGGCATTTCTTGATTGATTTTGGGTCCCGGAGGAATTTTCAAAATAAAAGGATTTTTCGGACATTTTCAAAGATAAATGCCGAATTTTTGGAAAATGAAAATTATGAATTATTCCTCGAACTTTGGGAAAATCAATGGGTGGTTTGGAATTTTGTAATATATGGAACCCGATAGAATTCTTAGAAAGAGAAAGAATTAAATTAATAAAATGATGATTGGGCAAGCTTAATGGAAATTTATTAGCCAAGTGTGGTATAGTTAAAGCCCAAGTCTGCTAGTCGATTCTAGGATTGAGGGAAGGGAATGACGAAACTTATTTTCCACCTAGAGCGTTTCGTGTTGAAACATAATCCGCCTTTCATAAATGGCCGGATATGTGAGCAGTTTAGATGATTGTTCACGAGTGGCACCCGTAAGTGGGAGCGGGGCGTCACACTACCAACCACATGACCCCTAATATTCATTGTTTTGTGACTTATGACACCTTTAAGCCTACCAAACATATCCTAATTGCCAATGGAACCACTATTCCTATCCTAGGTAAAGGTAAAGTATCATTAAACTCTTAGCTTTCCCTTGAACAAGTTCTTTATGTTCCAGCCTTAACTACCAGCTTGATCTCTATACAAAAAGTAACCCAAAATCTTGATTGTTTGGCTATTTTCTCTCCTTCAATGTGTATGTTTCAGGACAAGAAAACAGGGCAAATGATTGGTGTGGCTAAAGTTCGCAATGGGCTCTATATCTTGGATGGGGAGAATGATTGTTCTAGAAGGAGACAACAACAACATGTGGCTTATTCTTCATCCTCCCAGTCAGCCTCTAAATTATCTTCTATTTGGTTACAACGTTTTAGACTAGGTCATCCTCCATTTAGATTGCTAAAACAATTATTTCTAGATTTGTTTAAGTCATTAGACCCTAGGAGTCTTAGGTGTGATGAATGCATTGTTGCTAAATATCATCGAGTCTCATTTCCAATCAGTAACATTTTATCTTCAAAACCATTCTACTTGATCCATTCGGATGTTTGGGGGCCGTCTAGAATACCCAATTGTTCTGGGGCAAAGTGGTTTATTACATTTATCGATGATTGCACATGAATGTGTTAGGCATTTCTTTTAAAAGATAAGACTACTATTGGGTCCACATTAATCACATTCTGCAAAATGATTCAAACTCAATTTGGGACTACTATAAAAAGGCTTAGAACATACAATGCAAAGGATTACTTTAACACTCACTTGCAAAATTATTTCCAACAAGAGGGAATCATACATGAGTCATCTTGCATTGATACACCCCAACAAAATGGGGTGGCAGAGAGAAAGATGCATCATCTTCTCAATGTCACTCGAACCTTATTTCATCATCATTGTGTGCCAAAATAGTTTTTGGGGGAAGCTGTGTTAACTGCTACTTATGTCATTAATAGATACCATCTAGGGTTCTCAATGGTCAAAGTCCCTTTCAATCTTCAAATTCATTTTTTATAGACTTTAATCTTCATACTTAGCTACCCTTAAGAGTGTTTGGATGTGTATGTTTTGTTCACATACTCAAAATCCATAGCGACAAGTTGGACCCTAGGGCCCTTAAGTGCATCTTCCTTGGATATTCTCCAATGCAAAAAGGGTATAAGTGCTACCCCCAAACACCCGAAAGTTCTATGTTTCAAAAGATGTCACATGTAATGAATCTCAGCCCTATTTTGCTCCCATTCCAGCAAGGCCAGCAGATACAAATCTTGTAGATTTGGATTGGGAATTTCTAAATGCAAGTCTCAAGACAAGAGCAGGTGGTCAGGATCCTTCCCAAAATTCCAGCCCTATTATGACACCTCAACCCTTACCAACTAATCATCCTCACTCGAGGCTTGGTTCTCTTATAAGGTACAAAGGTTCTCCCTATGTGTACAAGAGAAGGCAGCTCATTGAAGAACTGCAGCCAGGCCCATCATCAACTCTGAATACTAGCCTGGAAATTCACTAGGTAAAAACCCAGCCACCAACCCTAGTACATCTCAACCCAATCAGAACCCCTTGACTTGGACCTTCCCATTGCCATTTGAAAAGGTGTTAGAACTTGCACCAAACATCTATTAGCTTCTTATCTATCATACCACTGTGTATCCACTCAATATCAAAGCTTCCTAACATCATTGGATGCAATTGCTATTCCCAAATCAGTAGAAGAAGTTGTAAAAGACCATAATTGGAAGAAGGCTATGTTAGAAGAAATGGATGCCCTAAAGAAAAACCAAACTTGGGAATTAGTTCATAGAACAAAGGATACCAAACTACTGGGTTGTAGGTGGATTTTTAATGTTAAATACAAAGCCAATGGAACTCTTGACAGGTATAAGGCCTGCCTAGTTGCCAAGGGTTATACTCAATCTTATGGTATTGATTATCTAGAAACCTTTACTCTTGTGGCAAGAATGACTACGGTAAGAATTCTAATAGCATTGGCAGCTAAATTTGGATGGAAATTGCAACAATTCGATGTCAACGATGTCTTCTTACATGGAGATTTAGAGGAAGAAGTTTTTATGGAAATCCCTCCTAGCTTTACACATGAAGGAGATGGGAGATGGAACAAGACTGTCTCAAACAAAACTTAGCTTGTGAATTTGAAATCAAAGATCTCGGTCAATTGCGATACTTCTTAGGCATAGAAGTAGAACACTCAAAGGAAGGTATTTTCTTATCTCAATGAAAATATATCTTGGATTTGCTTGATGAAACAGGGCTATTAGGAGGAAAAGGAGGAAAGATACCTGTTGATCCCAATACAAAATTGCATGCCAATAAAGGTGGTCAAGAGGTGAACAAAGGGAGATTTCGACGCTTGGTAGGGCGATTAATATATCTGTCACATACTAGACCTGACATATCATTTCCTGTTAGCCTAGTCAACCAGTTCATGCATGATCCTAACGAAGAACATATGGAAGCAGTAAGGAAGATTCTATGTTATTTTAAAGTTACATTTGGAAAAGGGATCTTATTCACTCTAGGGACAGACTTAAAGCTTCAAGGATATACAGATGTGGATTATGGTAGTTCATTGGTTGATCGAAGATCTACAACCGGGTACTGTGTATTCCTAGGAGGAAATCTAATCTCCTGGAGGAGTAAAAAACAAGGGGTGGTGGCTAGATCCAGTGCTAAGGCAGAATTTAGAGCTATGGCTCTAGGTGTATGCGAGCTCTTATGGGTAAAGATTATCCTAGAAGATTTGAAAATTCCGATACAAAGGCCTATTGAACTCTTGGGAGATAATCAATCAGTTATAACTATAGCCTACAATCCGGTGCAACATGAAAAAACCAAGCATATTGAAATTGATAGACATTTCCTAAAAGAAAAATTAGACAACGATCTATTGAAGATTTCATATATTCCTTCCAATCATTAAGTGGCCGATGTTCTTACAAAAGGTTTGCCAAATACCCAATTTGAAGTCTTGATCAACAAGTTGGGCATGATTGATATCTATTCCCCAGCTTGAGCGGGAGTGTTGGAATGAGGATAAGAAACTATGGCCAAGATCAAGATAGAGATAGGTTGTTTTTATTTCTTTATCTTTTGTATCTATTTTGTATTTTATCTTCTTATTGTATATTTAAATTGATGTGATCTAGTCCTAGATATAAGGTAAGTAATTTAGTCCTAAAATATAGGAATGTAATCTAGTCCTAAAATATAGGAGAATTCTTATGAACTTCTTGTATAAATTCTATTATTTACATCAATAAAATCATCAAGGAATACTGCTTCCTTTTTCCACATTTAGAGATGGTATTGTGAAAAAAAAAAAAAATCTCAGAATAGTGTCACGCCTTGAGGAGGCAAGTTGTTACACTTACACATGACGAGAAATTTGCAGTGGCCCTCATGCGTCTTGAAAGCTGTTTTCAAAACATCTTCTGCTTTGACCTGAATTTGATGATAACCCGATTTTAGATCAAGTTTGGAAAAAACCATAGCCCCATGTAGCTCATCAAGCAGCTCTTCGATTACCAAAATTGGGAATTTGTCGGGTACAATCACCTTGTTCAAAGCCCTGTAGTCCACACAAAAAGGTCACCCCCCATCCTTCTTTTTAACTAGCAACATCGGGTTAGAGAAACGACTGGAGTTCGGTTGTATAATCCCTGCTGCTAACATTTCACGTACCATTTTCTCTATTTCATTTTTTGGAGGTAAGGGTAGCAATAGGGCCGAACACTAATCAGAGTAATCCCTGGCAGCAGATTGATTGCGTAGTCCTTTTTTCTGGAAGGAGACAACCCCTTCAGATTTGCAAACACCCCCTCAAATTTAGCCAACACCCCTTCAAGGAACAATGAAGTTTCCACCTGTAGCTCATTGAATTCTGCAGCCATCATTCTCAATTCTAGCAGCATTCCCTCTGCATTTTCCTTAAAAGGCCTTCATCATAGCCTTCAAGGAGACCATGGTCTTGCTCAGGCTAGGGTCTCCCCATAATGTTATAGCCATCCCTCCCACATGAAATTTCATAGTTAAGATCTTCCAATCTACATTCATCTTTCCCACAGCAGCGAACCACTTCATCCCAAGTATTACATTCAAACTACCCAAACTCGAGGGGTAGGAAATCTTCCACAACTTGTAGATTTTGGAGGGTGAGCTTCACCCTTTTGCAAATTCTAGCCCCTTGCATTGCCATTCCTGTCCCCATTATCACCCCATATCTTGTTGTTTCCGTCGTTGGTAATCCCAATTGTTGCACCAACTCAGTTGCTATGAAATTATGTGTTGCTTCTTTGTCAATAAGAACCACTGCCGATTACCCCTCTATGTCCCCTTTTAGCTTCATTGTTTGTGGCGTAGTCAATCCAATGACAGAGTTCATTAAGAGTTCAATAACCTCACCCCCTTGCACCAGCTCCCCATCTTCCGCCACCAACGTTTTTTCCTCAACTCCCACTTCTACTACATCTTCATCATAGATCATCATTACTTGTAGTTCTTTGTTTTTACACCTGTGACCTATTGAACACTTCTCATCATTGCAAAAAACATAGGCCCTTATTGCGCTTGGCTCTCCATTCGACTTCACTAAGGTGCTTAATGGGGGGGTTTCCTACTCCTTCGGTGGCTGGAGGCTTGGGACCTGGCGGAGACGAAATTTTGGGAAGGAAATTTGGGCTCGTTGCAGGTAGAGCAAAAAAATGGGTTGGGATGTTCTTACCCCTACTTGGCCGAGAAGAGACAGCTGTTTTGGAGTGAAGAGACAGCTGTTTTGGAGTGTTGTGTTTTTATCTTCAATATGTTGGGCCATTGTCATAATTTGCTCCAACCCTTTGGGTTGCAGTACCCGAATCTCGGCTTATATCTCGGGATTGAGCCCATTGATGAAATGGCCTTCCAAAAAAGCGTCGAAGACATCTACAATCGGCATGACGAATGTCTCAAATAGAAGGTGGTGTCAAGCGTCTCCAGCTCTAATGCTATATATTTTACTGCTAATTTAATTTTCTTTGCATTAGCTACACTGTTGTGTTTCCATATTGTACTTATTGGTTTCACCATGTCAACTAAGTTATGGAACACAACTATATCAATTATCTTCATTCACCATCTCATGAAATTTCTCCATGTGAAGATGGTGTTCAAACTTCATTTCATCATTACTCTGCCAGGGGATATTATCCACTGCCGGTCCCAAACCCGGATAAAGGAGGAGGGTTGCGTTAGGTAGCCGACAGCCAGCGTAAAACCTAGTCGGATCCAAATATGAATTCTAGACAAACTATCTGTTGGGATGTAACCCACATAGAAGTCTAGAATTCATGTAGCCAACCCCACATAGTGGGATAACGGCTGGATATGTTGTTGTTGTTGTTGTAGCTACACTGTTGTAATTTTTATTTCAGTATTTCCTTATTAGTTGAGTGGACAAAGTAGAATATTCCCATGCATGTGGCCAGCTGGCTGTTTGTTGCAACGGCCGGGCTGGGAATCTGCCCTTGGGCAGTCTATATATAGTCAGTTATATGGCTATGGATAGGAGGAAATGAGAAATCACTGAATTGTACTTCTTTCTATCGTTCTTCTCTCTCTCTCTCTTTTCTCTCCCCCTCCTTCTCAAAATCGTTCCTGCGACTGCTCTGTTATGAGTAGCACCTATTCTGATCCTAACCGGATTGGAAATCAAGCCATTGCCACGCCTGGGTTGTGACAACTTGGTAGCAGAGCTTCGGTTCTCGGCCGTGAACACTGAACCAATGGCAGACGGAACTAGGATAAAGGGATTAGAGACGCAGTTGCAGCAAGTCAGCTCATCACTAGCCGATTTTCACAATCGAGTCAATCAGTTGGAGTTGGGAGCTATGAGGGAGCATGAAGCAATCGTAGCATTGGACCGCAAAGTCGAGAGCTTTATGGAAGGAATGGAATGTAGGCTAGATAGCTCCATTGCGAGGGTGCGGGAGGAGTTAGCAGCTCAGATGCAACGATTTATGCTGACCTTCACCGGGCAGCATGCGGTAAGGCTCTCACCTGAGTTTCCTCTCAGAGGAAGAATTGAACCCATTCTAGGAGAGAATAAATGAACTAAGGAAATGACCACCGGGAAAATGAGATGGAACTAGAAAAGGAAATGGAAGGATTCGTGAGGAAAAGAGGAGACGACCAAGTTAATCACCAACCACCTGGATTTCCTATGCCCCGAATGGAGATACCAACCTTTGAAGGAGTCAATCCCAGAAGGTGGATCAGGAGGTGCGAGAGAGTGTTTGAATGGTATAATATACCCGAATGGCAGAGGGTACCTTTGGCTTGGGCCTACTTTAACGAGGTGGTGGACGTGTGGTACCAAGGATGTGTGGGAGTGGGAAGGATTCACACTTGGGAAGAATTTGTAGAAAAATTGAATGAATGCTTCGGGGAAAGAAGCATGGTGGACGTGGTCGAAGAGTTTAATAAGCTGAAGCAAGTCGGGAGTGTAGAATCCTATCAAAAACGGTTTGAGGAGCTTAAGTCACTTATGATCCACCATAATCCTCACCTGTCTGAAGCTTATTTTGTGTCTAGTTATTTAAGCGGGTTGAATGATGAATTAAGACCAATGGTAAAAGTGTTGAAGCCCAGAACGGTCGAGCAGGCGTCAGAAAGCGCGCGACTATAGGAGATGGTGGTTGAAGCTCTAGTGAAGAAGCAGAAGTAGCAACAGAAGAGCATGGAACTGGGGTCGTTTCCTTTGGGGGGTAGAAACCCCAATAGGGAGGTAGCCAAGGAGAGTGTTGGGATGAAAAATGTGGCTGGAGGAGGGTTCCCATCCTATGGTGGCCGATTGGGAGATCAAAGGAGACTTTCTGGGTTGTGCTATAGGTGTGGGGACAAGTATTTCCTTGGATACCAATGTAAGAGACAAATTTTGCTGTTAGAAGGCGATGAGGAAGGGGTGCACGAAAGCGAAGAAGGAACTGAAGAAGAAGAGTGTGAAGGGGAACATGATGGAGAGATTTCCATACATGCACTTAAGGGAGTCCCTAACAACAAAATAATTAAGGTTGAAAGGAAGGTAAAGGACTACAGCCTAATGATCTTGATTGATAGTGGAAGCATTCATAGCTTCCTTGATGAAGGAATGGTGGGGAAGAGTGCAAGTTGGCCAGTACACTACCACTAAGTGTAACCGTTGCCAACGGAAGCAGGGTAATAAGCAAGTCAACATGCCAAGGATTCTGTTGGGAGATGCAGGGATAACCATTCGAGGTAGACTTGAGACTGTTGGGCTTAGGAGGTTGTGATGTCGTTTTGGGCGTAGATTGGATGAAAGAAGTGAGTTATTAGTTTTGGTTTTAATAGGATGGAAGTTTCCTTTGAGAAAGGAGGAAGAAGATTAACTCTGTCTAGAGGAAGAGAAGTAGGAGTATGCAAGATGATAACTGGAAAAAGGCTCCAAAAGGTGTTTAAGAACAAGTGGGGGCGGTTAACACAATTGTTTTCAATTGTGTCGGTAGAGGAGGCGCCAAGCAATGCTAGGCCAAGAGAGGCCTATTTTAGCATCAAGACATCGAACTCCACTGCTAGACAGGTACAAAACACTGCTCTACTTGATAAATTGCTGATTGAATTTAATGATCTATTCCAAGAACCAAAAGGCCTACCCCCCAATCGAGAGTTTGACCATGTTATTCATCTTAAACCCAACTCGGAACCTGTTAATGTGAGATCCTACAGATTCCCACCCATTCAGAAATTTGTTGTAGAAACCATGGTTAGGGAAATGTTGCAACAGTCCATGAAGGCCTTGGACTGGGACAAAGTCTTTACCAGTATTCTATGGCAAGAGCTCATGAAGGCCTTGGAAACGAGGTTGAACATGTCCATAGCCTATCACCCTCAAACGGATGGCCAAATCGAGAGGGTGAATCAAAGCTTGGAATCTTATCTGAGATGCATGAGTTTTCTGCACCCTAAAGAGTGGCATAAGTGGCTGCCAATGGCACAATGGTGGTATAATTCTAACCACCATTCATCACTCAAAATGTCACCATTTGAGGCTCTTTTTGGTTACCTACCTCCCTTAATATCGGCTGTGGGAAATTACTCAACAGTGGCTAAAGTGGAAGATTATTTGCAACAAAGAAAAAGGGTATTGCAGCAGTTAAAAAGGGAGTTGGCATCGGTTCAAAACAGGATGAAGCAAATCTCTGACCGCAGAAGAAGTGATTGAGAGTTCAATGTGGGTGAGAAGTTTACCTAAGGCTACGGTATCCCCATCTTAAGTCCATTTCATCGGGGCCTATATCCAAGCTTAGCCCAAAGTATTTCGGGCCATTCCCTATAATTGCCAAGGTTGGCCGAGTGGCTTATCGGCTAAAACTCCCTGAGGAGTCTCGCATCCACCCTGTATTCCATGTCTCACTATTGAAGAAGTCAGCCGGAGCACAGCTGGTGAGTCCTATGCTACCACAACTGCCTAAAGAAGTTAGGAGAATAGTTGGGCTAGAGGTGATATTGGATCGCTGAGTCATTTACAAGCAGGGGGCACCTATCATACAAGTGTTGGTTAAATGGCAAGGAGCAGGAGAGGAAAAGAGCACATGGGAGTACCTACCACAATTGTTGCAACAACTTTCTAGATCAGCCAGCTTCCTCAGTCTTTCTTGAGGACAAGAAAGAGCTAACGAGGGGGGAATTGTCACGCGTCACCAGCTCTAATACTATATATTTTACTGCCAATTTAATTTTCTTTGCATTAGCTACACTGCTATAATTTTTATTTCAGTATTTCCTTATTAGTTGAGTGGACAAAGTAGAATATTCGCATGCATGTGGCCAGCTGGCTGTTTGTTGCAATGGCTAGGCTGGGAATCTGCCCTTGTGCAGCCTATATATAGTCAGTTATATGGCTATGGATAGGAGGAAATGAGAAATCACTGAATTCTATTTCTCTCTCTCTCTCTCTCTTTTCTCTCCCCCTCCTTCTCAAAATCGTTCCTGCGACTGCTCTGTTCTGAGCAGCACCTATTTCGATCCTAAACGGAGTGGAAATCAAGCCATTGCCACGCTTGGGTCATGACAGGTGGTACTCCCTAACAGACCCTTCTTGCCGAAGGGACTAAAAACGCTCCTCCAACATCCCCCCTTGGGTGGAACGAAACTAGCTTCAGATCCCTTGTTTGAGTTCTTCCTAGCTCCTAACCTCCTTCCTCCGGGTCTCCCATTAGAACCACGCAAGTGCACCGCATTCGAAACACAAGGTAGCCATCTCCACTTTCTCCTCCTCCGTTAACTTATTTACTGTAAAATACTGCCCGACGCGGAAAATCCATTCGTCCGGATTCTCTCCCTCAAATATCGGCATCTCCAGCCTCCTACAGCGAACCTCCGTCTGCCAACTTCCTCTAGAGCCTCCCCCAAACTCCTTGCTCATTACGACTCCCGGTGATACCTTGGAATTTCGGGTGAATTTCGATGGTCGCTCTGACTCCTTCCCCTCGTTTTTCCTTTCCTGTTCTTGTTCCTCCCATCTACTTCTCATGTATGCGAACTGGTCCAGCATAAGCACAACATTCTTCTACATTGTCTTCACCTCCCCTCTCATGGCCTCAACTCCTTTCTGCATACCCTCCATCTTCACCTCCAATTCCACGACTCTATCCGTTAAATTCGCCATTAGGATAGTTGGGGCTTTGATACCAAAATTGATGGGTTCACCGAAAAAATTTGATTGAATAACTGAAATGTAAAGAAGAAACACTGCTGGTATCAAATCCCAAACTACCAATAATGAAATGAACGAAAGAAAATGGGCATTCGAGAGGTCCAGACTCTCCTGAATTTCCACTCAATTTCTGCCTACCTCTCTCTCTCTTTTTTTCCTCCTATTTATAGGTTGTTATGCACATGCTGGTTGTTACACAAGCCAGCTATATTTCTATTCTACTCTTGGTGCACGTTCTGGCTATTGTGTAAGCTCAGCTGTGTTACTATTCTGCCCATGGTTCTTGAAGCGTCTCTGGTACGTCTGCTGCACCAGAGGCCTATCATATACAAAATCATAATGCATATAGATGTCATTGCAGATTTTGGATGAAATGCAATTTTCTACTAAGAAAGCAAACTAGTTGTGACTTCACAGTATTTGTTCGTATGACGAAATATGGATATTTGCTATGATGTTTCCATCTTCTGCTTGGATGTTTAGATGACCCGGAGCTATGATATAGTATGCTCACTTCAAGGCTGTTCTACTAAGCTACTTAAACTAACTCACTTCTCAATATTTTGATGTTCTTCCAAATGTTCTGGTGCAAAAAATAAAAAATAAATAATAATCCTCATTCCTCACTCCTTTCTGTTGCGTGTTACGGGAACATATATAAATATAAAGGTCATATCAGCTTCCACTCTGAGATTTTAACTAGTTTGACTAATTCATTGTAGCTTGTATAGCAGAAGTTCTATGTTCTACTTTTGGTGATGCTGTGTGCTAAATTAAAACAATTTATGTAGTTCATGTAAGTCAAATCATACGACTTCACATTCTATTATACTTAGACACTCATTTGCCTTTTTGCTCTATCAATACCATTCTTCATTGTATGCACCTGCCATGGTAATTAAACTGCAGTTTTATCAACTAAAGTTGATGTTTTTTCATGGCAAACCAAAAGTAAAGAAATTCTTCTTGGTGATGCTAACTTTCTGATCTACAAAACCTCTTTGCTATGAGTTTCTGATCTGTTATTTTGTTTGTAAAGATGGACCAATGAGTTTCTGAAGCCTTATTTATTATCAATATACAGAGTTTGTCTTCTTTAGAAGAAGCATTATGCAAGTTAAACTCAACTGATCCAGCCACTATATCTGCAATTATTGATGGATTCTCCGAGCAACCTACTTTGAAAGGGAGGAGTTCCTATTACAGGTAACCTTTCTCTATGTATAGTTCTTTTGCTTTCATTCACTTCTTTTATGGCCATGGTCTAGAATTGATGATGTTTAATCCAATAAGACTAGCTGTGGGTTACCTACAGAAACCTCCTTTATATGGGTTTGGGACTAACTTTTAAATAGGAGGAGCACCTTAAACGCTAGAAGTGTTGAAGGAATTACTCAATCCATAGGCTGGAGGTCAAAAAGTCATGTAGCCAACTCCACCTAGTGGAATTAATGTTTGTGATTGTTGTTGGTTCATGGGCCATGATGTGTTAAAGGAATATCTCTACGTAAGAGTTTGGCTGGGCTTTTTGTCCCATTACTTTTCATCTATCTAGTAAGTTTTTTTTTTTTTTTAGGGGGGGTTGGGGTTGTCATTTTTGTCTCCACACATAGCGTGATAAAGGCTTGGTATGTTGTTGTTAGCTTGTTGTCATCTATTCACTGATGCAAAATCCAATTTTCAATCTAATTAGGGTTCTTCACACTTTGAAATGTTTTACTACTATATTCATCCTTCTCCACATCAAGTCATGTGGAACCAGGGTCCGGTCCTTTTTCTTCCATTTGACAATTATAGTTGCAGTCCAAGTTGCTATTGGATCCTACCAGTAAAAAGTGTGCCTTCAGTTGACAAGGCTCCCCCTTTGCAAAGGTTGGGATATGGACGTCTTCGTAGGGAACCTTACCCTTAACTTTGCAAAGAGACTATTTCTACAACTTGAACCTGTGACCTTCCTGTCACAAAGGAGCAACCTCACTGTTGCTACCAAAGCTCACCCTCAGTGAGATCCTGCCAGTGTTCCTAGAAAATGTTAACATCCTTGTGGTTTGCAAACTGGTATAGGTATTCCAAAACATGACACGATTTCATTTTGAAATAGTGAATTTTGTAATCCGAGACAATCCCAAACTCCTTTATATTTATTTCCTTAAAGATTTTCTTCCCCTGGGAGAAATGAAATATAATGAACTAACATCTAGATATAATGGATTTAAGGACAAAATATGAAAATTATCCATTTTTTCAAGAAATGTGTTTTTACATGATTCATTTGAACAAAAAGTAGATATTCTTAATCCTGTCTTTTATCATTAAAAGAAAATTACTCTAGAAGTATCTATATTCTAATATTTCATGAGTCTGTTACTATTACAAGTTCAAAATGTGAGCATTTGTATTCTTGTGCCATATAACAAAGTTCCTCACTAATCATGGAAATCCCCAAGAAGTTATGGCTGACCAAGCAGAAGATCCAACTCTGCAGTCACTGAACAATGGATAAAAGATGATAAACTAGCTCTCCAGTTGATTTACACATGCAACACCAGTTGATGTGAATGTTCTCTAATTAAATTCTAGCCAGAGCCTATCATGATCGCCATACAAACACAAAGAACTTTTAATGGCTCTGCTATCCAAACTTGTTCCAAGGGGAATGAATTTCTGACAATTTTCTATGAATCTTGCTAAGATTTAACCATAAAAGACCAGTCTTGGATTTTGTCCACCTAATGGGAATTACATACTCTCTCTACGGAAGTATTATAAGACTCTTACATCCATGAAGTGTCTTCTTTGCGATTGTTCAGATCTTCCTGAATGGAGTATCTAGATCACTCTAGAATCCCAGTTTTAGCTAGTGACCCACTGCTGCCCTCCTGAATGGTTTCAGAAATGTGCCTTTTTCCCATCTCATACTATAAATTGAAATAAAGTGAAAAAGTCTCCTAATTTTCTTTGTTTGGCATTCTATAGCCTTGGACCAGTGGACAATGAAACCTCCAAGGATGCCCAATGACCTCAGGAACTGCCATATTCGCTTTGATAATCCTCGGAAAATTATCCTGATTAACAATCAAATTTCCATAAAAAATTTCCTAAAAAGCTTGATTGAATATCTCTAGGTTTCAGGTCCCAATCCAGCTTGCCATATTCAATTGAAGAGTCACTCCCAATCCAGCTTGCCATATTCAATTGAAGAGTCACTCCCAATCCAGCTTGCCATATTCAATTGAAGAGTCACTCCATGGATGAATGGTTCATCTTGGCTGTGTTTTCTCCTCTATTTTCCAATTTGTGTCTATCCTGGTGGGGGTGTCTCTCGGTGAATGGATGGAGGGGAAGGAAGATCCTTTCCCTTGTTTTGATGGAGGTCTCATGATGGAATGGGAGGGTACATGAGGCCCTCCCATCCCCATTCGTACCCCTATTTTGCTTAGTTCCTGATTTGGGGTGTAAGGAGGGAAGGAAATATTTTTATAAATACGGTTATTATTTTTACTATCTTACCCTTGTTATTTTTGTACTTGTTTATTTATTTTGAAAGTGAAAGGGTATACTTGTAACTTTATTTTCTTTTTTAATTGTTCTGTTCCCTTCTATTCTCTATCCAAACAAAGTCAAGTCATGTTCATTTACGTTCCATTCCTCCCAAACAATAGAAGGGTGACAAACTTTATGTTACTTCTTTTACCTTTACTTTCCATCCTATTATATATCATTCCATTCTCTACCCCACCTCTCTTTCAAACATAGTTGTGTCAGAGGCATTGTGCAAATTGGAATATCCAAGAAAGAGAAGGAAAGAGTTCCCATCATATTAGCAAACAGATCTGGTAAGTGATATTCTCTTAATTATGCAAGGTAATGAAGTTTCAGCTATTGTTTTCTGGAAAATGGAGCTTTCTTTGCAATTAATCGTGCAGATTATAGGCATGATTCTCGAGTCAACTACAGTCTCATTGCTTGTTGACTTGGTTTGCTTTTGATGTATTATGCTAGTCTTTTTTGATTCTCTTATTAGTCTCAGATAATGACATTATCACATTTATTAATCTGTCCTATTTAATTATCAATTACCTAGATTGATTTTTCAAGTCCTCTTTCCATGAAACCAGTTTTAGACAAACATTGCACGTCCATATGTTCAACATGCACAGAGGTCGTAAGCACACACATCTTTTGCTTCGGGGGGGAAAAAAAATTTCATCTTTACTCTTGTGAGTAAACAACCAAACTTGACTTTGTTCTACTTGTCTGTAGTCCTTATTGTCAAATCTACTTGTTTACAGGTTGGATATCATTAATAAGTGCTTTTCTCGAAGAACAATTGAAGAAATTATAGCTGCACTTGTAAGTTGGTGAGATGGGATCAATTCAATGTGGAGAAAGTGATTTGACACCCATTCCAGCACTAATTTCCTTAATTTCATTTGTTTATGTGCCTTTTACCTAGATGTAGTTATGTGAGCCAAATGTCCTATTTGGTATTGTAGGAGAAGACAGCTGTAAACAGCACAGATGATTGGATCTCTTCAACAATTAAGTCATTGAAGACTGCATCTCCTACAAGTCTTAAAATTTCTCTCAGATCGGTATGAGCCATCATCACTTTGTTAATCCTTGACCTTCGTCAATGTTTTAACAGCTAAGGATAGTTTCAGGAGAATTGTTAACTCAATATCTAATATAGAAATCAATATAGTTATTGAGGTTGAATAGGAGCAATTCTCCACATCATAGGCTAGTATTATATGGACTCTCCTGACTCACCTAAGTTCATGAATGTGGTCATCGCACCCTTAATGGAATGTTTCATTCAGGAAGTTGGAACTAGTACAGGCAAAGGTGGAGATGAGCGCATGCATGCTGGGCATGGGATGATAAGGTCGTGTAGTAGATTTATGATTGAACATCACGCATTTGCTGCCTTTATGGTTTTCTTATGGGGTCCATCTGAATGTATAGTAATTACATACATCAGCTTGCAATAGTGAATTTGATTGCTCATATCCTTTTTTGCCTAGATAACCTTGATAATTAAGGCCTTACTCTGAATGCACAAATCATAATCATAATAATAATGATGATAATAATAAAGCGGTGTAGCCAGTGCATGAAGCTCTTAGGATTAGTGCTTTATTTCTTAGGATCAAGAAATACGTCAAGTTCCAACCAGATTAACTTAATTTCCATGAAACCTCATGGAATGGTATGAAAACAATAGTTCTTTAAGATCATGCTTGCGAGTTTAACTATCCATCCCCTTTCTTCTTTTCCTGTGTTTTTCCGCTCAATGAAACACTATTACGTGTTTTATGTGGAAACATCAAATAAGATATCTTTTCAAAGGTGTGGTTTAAATGAATGAGACAGTTGCTTAGGCTAGCTATATATATATATATATATTATATCATGAAGCACTTCTTTGGATGGCTCTGGAAATCAACAAGGTTGTGTCTCTATGATCCAGATCAGAGAAGGCAGGCATCAGGGTGTGGGTCAATGCCTTGTACGTGAGTACAGAATGGTTTGTAATGTCATGAGTGGACAAATCAGCAAGGATTTCTTTGAGGTAACAAGTCGAACTCTTTACTTTTCTTCCAATTTCAACTTTCTAAGTTACTGCAAATGCCACTTTCAAATGCAGGGTTGCAGGGCTATACTGTTCGATAAGGATAAGAACCCAAAGGTAGACTAGAGTTCTGTTTCTTTATCCTACGTTCACATTTTATCCCATCCTGACCAACCCCTTTATCGTCCTTTGTGTTGATTTTTGTTTCTTGCAGTGGGAACCTTCTAAATTGGAGTTTGTAACTGACAATATGGTCGATCGGTACTTCTCTAAGGTGGAATATGAAGATTGGGAGGACTTAAAGCTCCCCAGCAGAGCAAACTTGCCTGTGCATGCCATTGCAAAGCTCTAAGCATCATTATAATGGCCACATTTACAAAACTTCAAAACCACTTAATGGTAGAAGTCTCTCTACTGGGCTACCCATCTCATATTAGGAGGCCATTTGCTTGGATGGCGTAGTATCTGCTTGAATTTCAGTTTCACATGGATGGGTTTTGTAGAATTCAATAAAGATCAAATGAATTAGCAGTCATGCACAATGGGATTTGTATGCAAAATGCTGGAAGTTAACAGATACTAGCAATATAGAGTAATAGTATGAGAGCCTACTTCTCTAAACTGTAAGTTTCCACTTAAATTTATTTTGGAGGTTGACCTTTTTAGTTTACAAGACTTCTCATTTAGCAAGGGTTGAGGAAACGTCCTAATTTATATTTATATTTTATTGTTTTCATTACCACTAAAGCCTGCCTTAAATTTTAAATGCATTAATTCTCTTCACTTAATCTTAAGGATCATTTGGTGTGAGATTATTCAAATATTATCACTTAGAAGGGTTAGAAATAAAGTTATTTTAAATTTTCTTTAATAACATAGTAAATATACTTAGCTCACATCAACTGGCTCAGTTGCAGCTCCTTGGGAATATAGATCATCCAAATGGAAAATTCTGTGATTGTCAGTCAGGCCTGGCAAATCTTTGAGCTGTATTTATCCTGTCAAAGCTTGCTGTAAAGGAAGCCTTTTCCCCAGTTGCCAACCACCACCCGCATTCAATAATATTCTAACGTGCTTTCGATCATTGTACACAAGTTATGATGTTCAAACTGAAGCAGTCTGTTTCTGCTCACATAAGAGTTAGTGCTGGAAGTTTCTTAGACAGTAAATAATTCATTGGCAAGAGATGAATTTTGGAAATAATTCACGACAAAGCAGTTTCTGAATTATTACGAATTAAATAATATATTTTATTAATTCGAGTTAATACAATTTAAACAACAATAATTAATAAGCATTTAATCTTAATCTATGACGTCTTAAGGAAGAAACACCAGCATTGCATGATGAGTCAATTGGGAGGTGCGATTGGTGAGGAATTACGCCACACCTCCCCGAAGGTGGCTACAATCAATTAAGTTTGACTAATCATTGATCAGTTAAATATGCATAGCAGGATTGAACAACTAGTTAGTTAATGTGTTTGATAGTCAATTTTTTTCAAGGAAAAGGCAAATTTTTCGCCTAATTTTTAAATTTTGCATTGTTTGGTAGGTATTTTTTTTCAGAAAATTCATTTTGTAAGATATGAGAGCATTTTCCTTCGAATCATGAAAATCAAATTCCTTAGATAGTAGGAGATGAAATTTTCTTACCAATTGAAAGCGGGGGGTGGGCGGCAGCTGAGGGATGAGGGAGGACAGTTGGGTGGATGAGGGTTTGCAAATTATTTATATTTTGTATTTTTAATAATTAATAAATATAAATATATAAAAAGAAAAATAAAAAATTATATATAAATTATTTCTTTGGAAAACAAAAAAAAATTAATTTTGTAGTTTTATTTCTTTAAGAAAATAATTTAATTAATTTAAAATATATTATTATTTTAATTTTTCTGTACAAGATTTAATATTTTTTAATATATTTTTATCATTAAATTTCATTAAAAATGATCAAATTTTATAGAAAATATTACCAATCAAACACCAAAAGACAAAAAATAACATCATTTTTCAAATAAAAAATTATACCATTCAAACAAATTAAACTTTTAATTTTTAAAAATTTATTTTCTCTACAATTCAATTTCCTCAAATTCATTTCATTTTCATTCAAATTTCAACCATCAATCAAACTCATCCTCATAAATGTGGATGATGTACCCACAACATTCACATAATTGCTTTGGAAGATGCAGTCAACAGTCAATACTCAGTAAATGCCAGAAAAAAATGGAAATCAAAGGAATATTAATTATGGTGGTAAACACTAGAATCCCACTCCAAATCAACAAAGACTTAATCAAGAAACAAGGTGAAGGAATAGCATCAAACACCACCCTAACTAACTAGCTTAATCTCTATAATTCTATCTTCTTTCTGAAATTCGCTTTGTATACGCAACTTCTATACATGCTAGTACTTTTTCATTCTATTCTCTTGTGTTTTGGTTTTCCTTATCCACAGTAAGGACTAAAGAACAATTCACTAAATTAATTAATACCCACATAATCCATCAATCCAGAAGGAGAACAGGGATAATTCCTCCATGAATTTCCATGCAACTTCAAGATGTTCACCACCTTCTCCTTAGATGACCATCTTCCAAAATCCATATCTAACAATCCCACCAGCTTCTTCACTGCCCCAAAGATGAGCATTTCCTCCACAACCCTCTCTGTGGGATGAAAACGACACACTAGCCACAGGATCTTCACTGCAATGCCTGTTGAAACATCTGAAACACTCATAATTTTTTGCGTTATCGCAGCGATCCCAAGCCCGTGTTCTAGAAAGGCTGATCTACCATCAGCACACTCGCAGAGTAGTCTGATCAGATGCAGTGTTTTCTCACATTTTGATCGGTTTGCGTCTGGAAGAAGCTCGATTAGAACACAAACTGCCCCGGCCTCAATGGCCTTAACCCGGCTTTTCTTCGACAAACTCATGACTTCTCTCAGAATCTCCAGAGCACAAGAACCGGCCGGGGTGCAGATTCCATCCGAAACAATCTCCAGCATGGACTTGAAGAAATTATCCGTTCCTTGAGGTTGCATGACAAAGTTCCAATCGATATGACCTCTTTTCACCATCTGTCTTAGCATAGAAATGGCGCAGAATCGCGCTTCGGCGCTTCCCTTATGGAGCATGATGGACATGGATTCCACAGGCGCAGGCTTTGACAACTGGATTAATGTTTTATCGATATCTTCTTGATCAGATGATTCTGAAAGTTCATGGAGGATGCCTAAAGCCTCCTCACAAGCTCTAAACGTGAGAAAATCCAAGCTTTCATGATCCAGAATCTGAACAAATATTCTAACAAGCATTCCCACTCCTCCAAAAAGCTTAGTCTTAGCTTTTGTGTCATCACCCATTTCAACAATGGATCTGAGTTTCTTCAGGGAACTCACCGTGAACGGCGTAGATTCGATCGTGTTAAGAAGAGATATCAACTCATCATACTTCACTGATGACGGTGATGAAGAAGAAGAAGACTGAGAGAGGCCATTTTTCCATGAAAGGATGAGCCTTTTTAGGGTATGGTTTGGAGTGATATCGAAGTTTTTGACTCTTTGCATTGTGGCTGGACAAGTGATGTTCTTGTAGGTGAAGAACCATGTCTCGATGCTCTTGCGCTCATAGGTGACTCCAGTTGAGATGGTCACTGGATCTCTCATCAGCTCCATTGAAATGGGGCATCTGAATTCGGGAGGAATTACATCCATGGCTGCTGGATTTGCCTTCTTCTCCATTGATCTACTTCGAAGAAGATGGGGATGGGATAAAGGACCATTAAGAAGGTTATGTGTGGATACGTATATCCGGAGATAGAAAGAGATGTTGTTTGTAAGTCTAAATAAAGAAAAAATCAAAAGTCAAACTCATTGGTTGGCTTTGCGAGCTGTTCAAATATTGAACATGGAAGCGACAAGGAAGACGGTTGGAACTGTTCAAATATTAATCATGGAAGCGACGAAGAAGACGGTTGGAACTCTTCAACCTTGTGATTTTCCGATGTCGTTTCATGCGATTTGAATGTACTTTTCTAACTTAGAAAAAATAATACTTTTCTTGGATGCCCTCCCTTAGGAGCGGTGGCTCCACCGCTCGATTTCATAATTTTCGATAAAAATAATACTTTTTTTTTGTCTTCATGCTATATTTGCATTTATAAAATGATTTCATTTGTTAAAAAAAAATATCATCGCAATAATGACACTTTACAAATAAAGAAATGCAGTTAATTACTAGTCAAAGTTATATAGATAAATAAAATCCTTTAAATTTAGATTTGAGATTTTAAATTTGAAATTGGTATTATGCTCTAGTCTCACTTAATCATATTATTTATGGGTAGGGGTGGGCAAAAGTTCGAATAAATCGAACTAATCGAACATTGATCGGTTTGATTTGATTTTTTTGATGAAATAATTTAGTTCGGTTAATTCCGTTCAGTTTTTTTTATGAGATGGTTCGGCTCGGTTATCAATACTTCAAATTTTCGGTTAATCGAACTAACTGTGTGAGTTCAACATAACCGCGCCCCCTCCCAAAACATGGAACCCACACTCAACCCACTGATCGACACTCACATTCCCTCTCATTCTCTCTCTCTCTTTATCTCCCCTCACCCTTGCTTGCGAGTTCGTGTGCTAAAGGCATAATTGTACCCCCCATTCTCTCTCTCTCTTTCCCCCACCCTCCCACTCGTAGGCGAGACTACGAGATCAATTCTGGTGGCCTCAAAACACGAAACCCACACCCGAACGAATCGAACCCTAACCCTCACCTCACCATCCCTCGTCTTCATTTTTTCTTTTTCTTGTGTTTGGACGATCAACAAGCGCTATTCCAAGATTTGGGCCATGGCAGCGGTGCTAGCAGTGGCGGCTACCGAAGTGGTGGAAGGGCAATCAGCGACGACGACATGTGCTTCGAAGCTCGTCGACCAAGCCCTTTTTCTTCCCAAGTGCTACAAGATCCCTGACGACCTCAACTCTTGCATCAAAGACTCAAAGGTACACGTATTTTTTATTTAGTGATTCTTGTTCACTTGTTCTAGAAAATTTCAATTGGGAAACTCTCTGGCTATTTCCGATTCTTGTTCATTTTGTTTTGGAAATTCTGATTAAGGACTGGAAAATCATTTTGGTTTCATGTTCAGTTATACTAGGATTATCAGTTCTGATTTGGAATTGAAAACTTTCTGGCTATTTTCGGTTCGATTCGGTTATTACATTTTATTGTTCGGTTATTTTGGTTTTGGTTAGTTTGTTTATACTAGGATTATCGATCAGTTCGGTTCAACTATTAGGAACAATTCGATTCAGTTCGGCTAGTAATTTTTGAACGATTTGGTTCGGTTATAACCGATTGCACACCTCTATTCATAGGATTAAAAGTGAAGAGTTAACAATACTATCTTAAATAATTCTAATCAATAAGATTTTAAATGATGGCTCTATTATTAATTTCATTATATTTCTATATATATACTCAAATTTTTCCACTTCCAGGAGTCATCATTGCTTGAAAACTTATAATGAGGATTCATTATTAATCCCATTATATTAAAATCCTCATTGTAGTAGGAGTCATTGCCTCTCATAGAAGCTAACGAGAAAAAATTCTCATTAAAAAATTACAAATTTGTTATAAATAGAACCCACTAATTTGTAAACCGTCTATAATTATATAATACTATACTATATATTGACAAGCTATGGCTTAAAGCTAGAAGGACAAAGATTAAGCTAGCATGGAAAAATTAATTGGAACATTAATTCGAGCACCAATGCATTAATTTAAGCAAATTTAATATAATTTTGTATCACAACATCTAGACTGTTTTAAGATTTCATATTCAATTCAGACATCGAAGTTAGAGTCCTTATTATTGAATTTTGTTTACAATAAGCCATCATAATTCATAATATTAAATATTAATTAATTAGTCCTTATTCTAAGTCAGCCCCAATATATTATATTGGGGCTGACTTAGAATATATTGGGGCTGACTTAGAATAATCCTCGATTTTAACAGACCTTTTCGAAGAAATTTGGACGCATTCAGCAAATTAATTCAAACTTTGCTTAATTACGTTCTAAGTACGCACTGTGCCATTTCATGAGTTTTCAACTTTCATATTCAAACATAACTAGCTTTTTCATCAACTGGAAGTGACTGCGAAGCTTTGCAACTTCTCATTGACTCTCTCTCTCTCTCTCTCTCTCTATATATATATATAATTTTACATTGAAACTGCAATTTAGAAATGAAGATAGAGATATGTTGTTCTTACTTTTTTCCATAGATGTGTTTAAAGTATATATAATGACTTAACAAAATATATAATGGCTATATAATTGGTGATCAATTCTTCATTGAGTTGACAAAAGTATATGTTTTAAAATTAGTGTACAGCTACCAATGATTCATATTGCGTGTATATATGCAATAATCTTGCAAGAACACCCAGCGCCATTGCATTTTATTGGCTTTGCACATGCAATCATGCTTATAAGAAATTCCCTATATTTTATCTTGGATTAACTACACAATTACATATCATTATAAAGTAGCATTATGATAGGTTAATAAAACTGCTAACGGACAAGGGGAAAAAAATGTATTTGATTGTTAAAATTAAATTTTTATTTTATTTTTTGGTAAAAATTTAAATTAAAGTGATTTTGAATGTAGTAATAAGATTGGTTTTAAGTTATTAATTATATATTAGATGTTAGAAGTAATGAGTTCAAATATTGTTCAATTCATTTTGTTTTTTAAAGTAAAATATAGAAAGAGAATTTTAAGAATCACTTTATTGATAGAATTTTATAATACTAAAATTAGATGTATATTTATACAATAAAATATTATATACCCCAAAAAAACACACTAAACCATCCTTTGCAGGTTGGTTGGATACTGTTTTGTCTCTATAACTAGAATACAAACATTTTGAAGGTAAGACTGAGTCCCGTTGCAAAAATATGTTCTTATGACCATCAAAACAGTTTCAACTTCCCTTATTTTGATGATCCAATAATCACAAATAGTAAAATTCTAAAAATGAATTAGCCATTTTTAACTTATAGATAGAGATGTCAAATAAGTCAAGTTATTAACGAGGCGTACGTCTTCTTCTGTCTTTTCCTTTAATGCGTATATGCAATCAAATTGTTGAATGCATTGCATACAACACTTTGGATATGAGAAAATGCTACATATGTAGTAAAATATTTTCAAAACGGCTTGACGGGCTAGCCCCACGCAATCTACCTAGCTATGCTGAGCTAATAGGTCTTGCTAAGGTGACCCTAAAAGGTTTACATTTAATTCGTTTGACTATTTATTTGTAAATTCTAACCCTTCTTTTTACTTTTAGGTGCACTTTCCCTTTTTAAGTATCTTTACCAAGCTAAAAAAATGGGGGTAAATTATATTTAAATTATGATTTGGGTTATTTTTGCAAACATCTTAAAACTTAAATCTAGATGTGAGGTCCATGGGATCTAAATTTTTTTAAATAGCTAATTCCAGTAGTTTGGAGTTTGGTATTGCTAACAAACTTAATTAAATTGTTAGATTACCCCTCAAATTCAAAACAAATAGAGGTTGACGCATGGTCATTTAGTTAACATAGTTTGATAGATAAAAAACCTCTTCATTGTCTTGTATTGAGTAAGATAATAGAGGTACGAGACTTCCTTCCATCTAAATTATTGCATATTGTCTATAAATAGGGTATTTGAGTAGAGTTAGATATAAAGAGAACATGTTACAAGTGTCAAATGAATCTGAGTAGAACTCATTCCGAAAAAATAGTTGTTAGTGGAAGAGGGTGTTTAAACCATATATAAACAACATAACAACAACCTAATAATTTGACGATGTGGAACAAATGTAACTTTAATACTCTTCCTCACGCGTAGCATGCAAATACATATAGGCCGAGTTCAAACCCAACATTGTAAACAAAATCTACTCTAATACTATATTAAATGGATATGGGTAAAACTCAGTCTTAAAAACTAGTTATTAGGAAGAGGATGTCCAAACCACGTATAAACAACAAAATAACCCAATAATTTAGTGATGTGGGATAAATACAACTTAATTCGACAAGAATTAGATGAACCTAGAGTCTAAAGTATGAATAACCTGTACACTTGGAATTGATAAATTTTATCCCTACAAAACTATATTTTGATTAAATTAATAAATTATCCCATAATTATGTGGTGATTGACATGCATATCACTACAAGAAAACAACAGTTTAAAGATGAATTTTTTGATATGGATTTTTCTATCTCAAATAAGAGATAGATTTGAGACAAATTTTTTTGAGAAAGATTTAGAGATGGAAAAAAATTTATTTCTAATTTGACACGGATTTAAAGATGAAAAATAGTTCGTCTCTAATTTGAAATGAATTTAGAGACGAAAACTAATTTGTCTCGATTTGAGACGGATGTAGAGATGGAAAAAAATTTCGTCTTTAATTTGAGACAGAAAAAATTTTCGTCTTAAAAATCTATCTCAAATTTGAGACAGATTTAGAGAGAAAAATTAATTCGTCTCAAATTAGAGACGAATTAATAAATTATCCCATAGAAACTAATTCACCCATATTGATAGCATTTGGTGGTCTTTTAAGGTATGGCCACTCAAGACGAATGGTGAATTAAGTGTTTAAATTTTTTTTATTTTTTAATAAATATTATTGATTAATTATTTTCTTTAAAAATATATAAATTATTTTCTTTTAATTAAATTCTTGTTATTTAATTTTAAACAAATTAAGATTTTGTAATTATGTATATGTGAGTTTGAGATTAATAAATTACAAGCCACAAGATATAACAAGAATAAATAAATGAGACACAAGACAATTTAATGTGGTTCAGTGTTTCCACACACACTTACTCCACTCCCCCAAGGTCTCAACTACCTTTGGGGTTCTACTAATCCCACTAATGTTTTCACACTAGCTCACTTTAAAAACTAAATACACTCCTACATTACAGTCCATGAGAGAAATTTATCAAACATAGTCCACATAAACAATATGATAGATGATAAACAAAAAATACTGATAATATAGATATAACGTTAAGTATTAAAAATATTACAACATATCCATCATGGAAAATATTTTTGTATGAAAATAATTTTAAAATTATGATGCAGTATAAAGTTATTTGATAATAGTATTTTTCGTAAAATATTTTTGCATTTAGCATATATTTATCTTTCATATATATGAGAACACATTTAGAAATTCAATACACAGAAAAATGTTCTTTTTTATTTTATTAATTTGAGGCAATAATATAAATTATTTATATTTTATTTTATTACATATATTATTATTATTATTATTATTATTATTATTATCCGAAACAACTTTTCGGATTTCTCTCCACGCATCCAACACGTGTTCCAACAACTTTCCTGAATTTCTATCGTGGGGTCCCAGCAACCTTTCTGATTTTCCTCTGCGTGTTCTCTCCAGCATGTCTCACGGATTTTTTACAAATTTTGTGATTGGTTTCGTGGAGTGTCCATTTCCATGTCGGGTTGAGTCCGGTTATATAATTGAACCCTGTCCATCTTGCTCAATGTTAGACGAAAATCAGATAGCCCACTGTTCATCAAAGAACACTTCTATCAACTAAAAATCGAGAGCCCAGTTCGTTTTTTCAGTCTTCCTTCTATCCAAAAATAGAGAGCAAATACCATTATTGTTTTCCGACGATACTACTGTCGATGCTACTTCGGTCATAACTCTAGCATCCTATTCTCAATGCGATGCCTACAGGTTCTTGAAAAGAAAATGTATCCAATAGTGTGTCTTTTTCCCTTACTTCAGTCATGAACAAGAACCTACTCTACTTCTTTTGCAGCTATCCACACGATTTTTAGTGCCATAAATGCCTCTAAGCTCTTGGCCAGGATTCTAGTAAGTGATCGTTATACAGCTACTATTACACTCTCATTTGAACCTCAAGCTAGGCTTTAAGATCTCATTTATGGCTGTGTATTCAAAATTTTTGACATCCAACTGTTAGTGTAGGTGCTCTAGACCTAATCAAATTGGGCATGTTGTACACTGACAATTGTAATCATGTTTATTATTTGAATAAGGAGTTGTTCAAATTCACAATAAGTCATTCTATTAGTTTCTTGTTATTTTTGTAATAACCGAATGAAACTAGATAGAAGTTCATATGATGTATACTGTGATTAATCTATAAAGATGTGAAATGATGCATCATAGTTTTTTTTTTAGATATCATTAAACGTCCCAAGTCGTAGCAATGTCAAGAATGGACATTGACAATTGCGGTAAGACTTATATGTGCTATGTTTTTACTATCTGATAGTAATGGGGGTCTCATACCCATATGCATGGAGATGTTTAGACAAGTACATAGGTGACCAATGTTGGAGAACGTGTCATTAGACATGACTCACCATGAGAATCTATTTTGATTATATGTTGATGGTATTCTTATACGAGATGGGTGTAACTAATCCTTGGACCTGAGGTTATCACGGTTATCTCATAAGAAGACCGGTATGCTTTGATATCGTTTCGATGGGCTTAGACAAAGGCTGCATGTGGGCGATCGTCGGGCATATCGTGAGGCTTATGGAGATGAGTGCATAACCAAGATGGGACTCGTCTATCCCTTGATAGAGGATGATGTATCTAAGGCGCCTTCGGTGGATATTCATTTTAAATCCATGACCATGATGAAAGAGATCAATAAAGAGTTATAGATTCCCTTTCTATTAAGTGAAGATATCCAGATGATCGAAGAAAAACTCATGTGATCATAATCAAGCAACACATCGCCATACTTGAGATCACATAGGATACATTGACGAGAGGATCGAATTACACGATAACCATGCTCGTAAAAAGTTATTTGAGGATTATGAATCCTTCTGAATAATTGGGTAGGCATGATGCCTTGCTAGAGGTTAATCTTATCTTATGTGTTCGTACCAACACATTGTCAACATATTCGGAAGCCTAATGAGTCATACGCAATAGGCACGGTGCTTGGCTTAAGCTAGGAGAGTGGACATATGGTTAAGTGGGACACTTCGACAAGAAGTTGTGCCGTTGTAGGTTCTCACGGAAAAAAAACAAATAGACGTAATGACGTCGATATAACGAAGAGTCGTCACAATAGAAAGAGTTTCCTAAAATGGCAATTGATTAAATTAGGAATGAGTTTCTAATTTAATAATTTTCTATTTGTTAGAATGTCAAATAAGAAATAAAATATATTTAGGTTTAAGTTAATATTTGGACTAAATTGGATTTGGGTCAAATATTAAATTAAATATTATATTTGAAATAAATTAGATTTGAGCCGAATATTAAATATTATATTTGGACTAAATTAGATTTGGGTCAAATATTAAATTAAATATTATATTTAGGCTTAAATTAGATTTGGGCCAAAATATTTTATTTAAACCTATAATTGGATTTGGGTCATTTAATTATATTTCTAGTTGGACTAAGATAAGCCCATTTAAGATCCTAATTAAATTAGAATTAATGAGCTAACCCAATCCATTAGGGTTTGAGAAACCCTATGATATTTCTCTATAAATAACCCTTTATGGGTTATCCAAAATTTATGAGAATTTTTGATGTAATTTTTTAAGAGTTGAAAAACGTATTGCCATTGACTCTTCCCCCCATTTTTTTTGCATCGATTTGAAACGTGAGCTTTCTTTTCCGTCCATACACAAGCCGCAAAAAGGAGAAGGAGTTAGCACTCTTATTCCGCTCTCCTTGCCAACGGACGCGTGCCGTGTATCACAAGTTAGAGGCCGGACGCTTGGACAGCTTGAATCCGCTAATGACTCGAAAATCTAATTGTTAGATTTATTTATTTGTATGTGAATGATTTAATTTCGACGTTGATCCAATCACCGGGATCGATGTAAGGTTCAAAATTTTTGAACTACGCTGCTTGCCTCGTAGCGATTTTGCTTTACTTTCAACAATAGTAGGTCTAATGAACCACTATAAATCCTTATGTTGTCTTGTGCTTGTATTTTTTGTTTATTTATCTTTTTCAAGTATCTCTATATTCCTCAGTTGATTCCTATATTTAACCTTTCATTGAAAAAGATTTCATATTTTTCAATCATATGTTCTCCACTGTCAAGACGAGATGTCTTTATACGGTTGATATCTCATCGTGCCATTTCAAGGTTTTCAGATTTAACAAAGTCGTGACCTTCATAGGCAACATCTCATTTTCATCAAAAGGTTTATCCTTAATCTTTTTGAGAGTCTAGACTTAATTTGTTAATTACGTGTGATTTTTAGATTAATAATCTGCAATTTATTTAGCATTTTTGAACGAGTTTGCAAACTTTCAAAATGTTCAAAATTAGTTTCACCCAGAAACCAACTCAAACTCTTTTTTAGAACTCGATCCGAGTTTCACAGATAATTTTGGACACATCTTAGAAGAAAATGTTTCGTTTTCTGGTTTCCAGGAAGCTAATTTTTAACATGATCCAAACCCTATCTGGGGTTTTGAAAACTCAGTCATCCTAGAAAAAAATATCGATGAACTTGGATCTGTTATGTTTGGCAATTATCATCAACACTGACCATTGGCGAAATCAAAAACTATTGTGGGAGAATTAGATTTTTTTTTCTTTTTACTTTTTGTATGATTTTTTAAGCTGCAATAATGAGAATTGGATTGAAGGCTTTTTCCAAATTGTTGTTCTCATTTTATTTTATTTTATTTTTTTATTTATTGTGGAGGATTGCAGTTGATTGATAAAACAATGAAACAAAATTATACCAATTGATAAATTATTATTTTATTATCATATTTTAGATTATTATTTTAAATTATTATTTTATTAGTTATCACAATCATAAATTATTGTATTTTTATCAATTAAATAATTAATACCTCATATTTTCGTGAAGTTGCTACGTATTTTAAGTGAGTTTAAAATACCGAAAAATACACTTAAAATGGCAACAAGTGACCGAATTAGCTGCATGAAGTGCCCTAGAGCTAAAATACCTAAGAACGAAGGTATATTTTTTATGAACGTCTCGAGGCGAGATTTATGACGCTAAAAGAAATTAAATCAGAGACGGTTTTTTGATTAAGCTAAGTTGTAGCTTAAAAAGGTCGAACGATGGTAAGAGGCTTCTGGAAAATCGTACATATCGAGTAATTTTGAGTTATTAATTGTGAGATTTTAAGTATCTCGATAAAATTGATGTTTGAGGGTGTAATTGTAATTAGAGAATTATCCAAACGAAATGAGGATGAAATTAGGAGCTTATGTGGTAAAATATTAAAGTTGAGAACTTGAAATAAGGGTCAAAGTGTCATTTGAAAGAAGTTTGGGGTATTAGCTTAGATTTCAAAAGTTAAATTCATTCTAGATTTGGATTTGAAAAGCCATTTAATTATAGGTTTGAGTCTTTGGAGTCAATGGCTAAGCTTGTGACAAGTGGCATAATGTGATTGGTTCAAGTAATCTATAAATAGGCACCATGGGTTGTTCTCAAATTATTCCAAGAAAGTTTGAGAGTTGAGGCATTCTAAGTGGAGGAGTTTACTCTAGAGAGAGGAGAGAAAGTTCTGCAAGAAAGTGAGAAGAAAGCGGTGGAGAACGAGCCTCGTTGGAGTTGTAGGTCTTTGTAGGAATTTGCCTAAATCAGTCAGAAAAAAAGCGAGATAAGTTTTTTTTTATATATATATAATCTTATAGAGGGGGAAGAGAGGGTCGCGTAGGTTTAAATATGAGTCGAATCGGAATTAAAATGAGGAAGTTATGCCCGAAATACGAAAACGAGGTGAAGCTGTCCGAAATTTGGTAATCGCGCGTGAGTTACACGCGCCGGAAAGTGGCTACGTGTAAAGGCACGTGGCCCACCTTTTCAGGGAGCGTGAGGGCCCCATTTTTCTTCAACTTTTTCAATTTTGTCCCTAATTTAATGCCTTTCAACCCTATGTAAAAATATTTGAGATTAGGTTTACCAAAATACGTATTTTCTGTAGAAACCTAGGCTGATTGCAGTGAAACCGTACAGTCTAAGAGATAAACCAACAAGATGAGACTCCTATACTCCAAATCCTATTTTCTACTCTCTTATGAGAGACTTCTATTGCATGAGATTTGTTTTGTAAAGTTCTTATACGTAAACTCTTATTATTCTCTTACGTGAAATTATGTTACATATATGAAATGTATTTTTTTGAAAAATATATGCTATTGGCTTTCAAACTGTTGCATTTATAAAATTTATGTGGCCATACTGTTTCACCTATTTGTTATTAGCCGAGGGCAAGTCAGATATCCCCCGAGAGGCGTTATGCGTGCGCCATCGAGAAAGCTCTCGTGGGGAAGACCGTGAGTTTAAGAAACAACAGATATGGTGCCTGCATGAGTTTTATGAAGTCGGGTTGAAGTTATTTGGTTAGGGACCTCCCAAGAGGCACTATGCGTGCGCTATTGAGAAAGCTCTCGTTGGAGGAGATTGACATGTTCACGAAATACTTCGGAGTAGTTCTCGTTGTTTTCTCATATATTTTATACCTGATCATGCATCGATATAAACTATTTTAGAGTTTCTCACTAAAAGATTCATCTTCTAATTGAATTATGTTCCTGAAATATTCAAACGTTCTAAGTTCGACGAGTGGCTCTAAGGGAAAGAAGGTAGCTGAAAAATAAACTTAAATTACTGCCTGTAGCATGTTTAGCATATTTTTGTTTATGTGCGAACCTATATAATTTTGGATATATTTAAGATGTTCAGTTATCACTTGCTAGAGATGATGTCCATGTAATTCATTTTGTAGACGTCTTGAACGATTTTATGATAAATAAAGTATTATGGTTGTGAATCATATCATGCTCGATCTAGGTTCAGTATTTAAAATTTTAACGTTTGTCTTAACTATTCGATTATTGGATTTATTAAGTTGAGAATGTAAAAATTATGGTTTTTGGGATATTGTGTGATGTATGACAACTATTGTGATATAAAAAATTTTTATATTCTTAAAATCTTAAATTATAACACGCTCAAAAAATTTGAGGTATTACATATATGGAATGAGGCTAAACCAAGTTACCCATTTTCTGTGCTATATATCTCTTTATTTTTATAAATAGTCTGTGCAATCCAATCCTAACAAAAACTATATTATTTTTAATAAGTCTCATATACTATCCATGATTGTAGACTCAATTAATTACTTTTAGAAACTAAAATAAATTAGACATATATTTTAGTCCCATGACTGAAGGGAACAAAAGCAACGCAAAAGATTATTAGAAAGCAGAAAATTAGGCTAAGAAGTGAGTTTTTTTTTTTTCCTTTTTGGAGAAGTACTTGTACTCGCACAATCATACTCTTCTATTCGTTTAATTTCCCAAAAATATATATTTTTTTACAATATTTTTATAAAAAAATAACACCAAATATTTGATTCCGACATATATAATTAAGGCTCGGATTCATTTGAAAAAGCATGAGCATATATAGTAGTAATAAAAAAAATAAATATAATTATTTTAAAAATAAGAAACATTGATGTCTAAACTTAAAAGTGGGTCTTGCAAGTATCATGTTCATCTTTTTACAGATTTTGTTTATACTAACATTTAGGTTTTTTTTTGGAGTAAATAATATTATTACTCTTTAAATTTTACACTTCATAACAAATTGGTCACAATATATATATATATATATATTATCATTATAGCTATTAAACTTTGTTTTTTGTTATAATTCAATTCATGTTTTTTTTTTTCACCAAATTCTATTAAGAAAATTAACGTGATATATACAAATTTCAAAATCACTTGATTCAGGGGGTTTATATTAATTTTAACATTAAGTGATTTTTTTATTTATATTATTGTATATCATGTCAATTTCTTGACAAAATTTGATAATTTTTTTAAAAAACTAAATTGTAATAAAATTCAAAATTTAATGGATACAATGATAAAAATTAAATTAAAATAACTAATTTATTACAAAATATAAAATTCAAGAACTTATAATGTAATTTACTCTTTTTGTTATGGATATATTAACATATACTTACTAATTTGTGTTTAAATATTGGTACCAGTGTTAGAAAATAATAGTTCATCCATGTGCAGCTAGCAAAATGAGGGTCAGAATTAGGATAATAAAAATAATAGGGTAGGCAGTCGGCCTATGGAATCATCATAGAAACCTTGACCATTAATAAAATTAATAATTACAGATGAAATTTTCACAAATTGTATAATGAAACAGTTCAAAGCCGACGTTAATTAATTATGTTTTATATGTTGGCCGACAAGTAAGAATACAATAGTCAGTTCAAAAGACGAATTAATTAAGCATATGCTTTGCTAAGCTAGCAAACATGATTTTGATATATAAACAGTCACAAGTTTACCCATTAATTTTTCCATTCGGCACACCTATAGTAGTGTGAATTTATTTGATAAAAACATTGTCTATATATATATATATTATCAAAAGAATAAATGTATCAAGATTAAAAATATTTTCTATAAATTTTGGTTTTTTCTTTTGCTCAATCCCTAGAGATTAATTAGGTTAATGAAGGAGGAGGATATCCAGTCAGTCATTGAATATTGGGTTGATGAATAAAATTATCGTCTAGTTGTAAAAAAAGTTGGGCTGACGAAGGAGATGGTTGATTGGTTGAATGAAAACAAAAATATGATTACAGTTGGTGTTTTTTTAACTTTTTTTTTATTTTTTTAAAGAAGTAAAATGAAACGGGTCGGGTCCTAACCAAGAGTTTCAGTGTTTTTGTAGGGAACTTCCATTTTCTATTGGATCATACAAATTAGATCAATGATCCATGGCTTTAACAATCGATCAACTTAAACATGGGGGGGGGGGGGGGTAGCAAACTGTTATCTCTCCTTTTCGCAAGCCTACTTCTGTTTTTTACTGCTGTTTGTGTAAGTATTTCCTTTTATTTTCCCATAAATTAAGTTTGGAGATAAAATCAGAACAAGAAAGCAAATTTTGAGAGTCCCTATTCCATTTGGGAAAAGGGAAAGGTGAGAATGGAATAAAGAATGAGATTGAAAAAAAAAACAAAAAACAAAAAATAAAAGATGAGGTATTTGGGTCAAGATGGGGGTGAGTAATCATGCAATATCAGAGTCATTAATATATCGTAATTTATTACAGTCAATTTATTATTTTAAGATAGTTTCTACTTATTTCATTTTCCTCGTAAACGAATGGAAAATTTAAAATATCATACAACAACAATTTTTGATGATCATCCTAATAGAGATCCTTTGAAATTGAGCAAAGAAGTTGATGATTATTTTCACAAAAGTAAAATTAGTGTGAAATTTTGTCGTCTCTATACATTCAGAAATGAGACACTCACACTGTCTTTATTATTCCCAAGCAGTTATCTTTAGGTCTCTGATGTGGCAAGTACATCACAGAACAATTTGGATTAAACCGGTCAAACCTGCATACATAATAGTAGCGTATCAAATATTTATCCTATTATATGAGATGGCATATATGAATTCTAGCTTATTTTATGCTGCATGAATGTTTAAAAAGAAAAGGGCATGACACATTGAGATTCATATTCTATGAAACCATTGTGCATGAACACCTGTAGCTAGCAAATGTCTGAATGCAAATGTGATCAAACGGAACAAAATGGAAGCCATAGAAGTACTCACTCATAATTAAGAAGAAAATGGTGTAGGAAGATAGCGATTTCTAGCTTGGCCAGGTCATTTCCCGGGCACATCCTGCTTCCTGTTCCAAAGGGAAGGAAAGATCCTGCTTTTGGAGTGAATCCCTGTCAACAAAGTTACAGAATTTTAGCATATTATGTCCCCCATATTCACAAAACTATGCTGTTTTTAATGAATGAAGAATCAGAAATCTGGGCGGTAATGGTGAACTTACATCCCATCTGGAAGGATTGAATTCCTTAGGATCAGGGTAAGTTTCGGGGTCAAAGTGAACACTTCTGAACCAGACCAAAACTTTCCATCCCTTGGGAATGGTATAGCCTGAAAGCTCATGTGATTTGCAGTTAGATAATCGTAAGACGGTGTATAAATGTTGTTTGTTAATACTGTTTTGAACTGGGATTTTCTCAGAAAGGAAAATGAAAAGAAATGAGTTTGTTTATTCGAACGCATTTCAAAGTCCTTCCACAAATCTGATGGCATAATATCACAGATACCACAGGAACCAAATTATGTAGTTTGTTTATCAAAATCCAAGAAGGAACCAAAAAAAAAAAAAAAAGAGGACAAACTAACCGCTTAAATTGACATCTTTTTTCGCCTCTCTGAAGACAACAAAGGAGAATGTCACCACGCGAAGTGTTTCATCAATCACCTTTGAAAGACAGGGAAATATTTAAGACAAAGAGAGCCGAATTTGATTTAATTTGATCACAGTGAATTGAGTCACCAGAGGCTGAAAGCCATAAATTTGAAAGTGTTCATGTACCTTGGAGAGATACTCCATTTTTCTTACTTCCTTAAGTGTCAATCCCTTCTGTGTAGGTGGCCTGTTTCTTACTATTGCTTCTTGCTCTGCCTAGAATGCAGTGGTGCACCACATTCAGGTCGAGTAATAGGGTTATATGCAACAAGTAATGTGACAGTTCTACTAGAGAAAGTAAAAGCAAGGCCGGTTTGAGACGGGTTAGTTTGATTGATAAGGTTATGAAATTAAGCTAGAACATTAGATAAACAAACAAGACTGTACTTAGATTATGCCAAACGCCGTCTTGACCAGCAATGAGTCTGCATGGTTAAGAGACAGGGACGGTTACCTTAGCTCTTTGAAATACTTCAGGGTGCTCCCGGAGAAAGAGGGTAGCCCACATTGTGATGTGGCCGGAAGATTCATGACCGGCATTCAGATACATCACTAGAATGTCAATGATTTCCTCATCATCCAACTTTCTTCCATTCTCATCTTCAACGTCCATTAGGGCATCCATCATGTCTTTCTCCTGTGTTGGAGGACTGTTCTTTCTTCGCGCCCTTCTCTCATCCACTATAGATTGAAAGGCAGCGACAAGCTTTTTACGTGCCTGCAATTTTCAGCTCAACATTTTTATATCTCATATGGCAAAATTTTTTTGACAAGTTTAATTGACAATCAAAATCAATGCTCAAGAAGTATCTGAATCGCTTGCTTTCAAGATGCCTAGTTTTATCAAACGTCTTCATAGAGATATCTCTCAAAACAAAACAAATCTAATGCCTTCACCTTGAGCGCTTTATGGTAAGCAAATCCGGGGAGATTGATTGCCATGGCTCTAACTCCATAATTAAGAGTTGTATACTCCCTCTCTAAGGCCTCCATCACTTGCTCACTCTCCGAGCTCAGGAAAATGTACATAATTATCCTGAAAGTGAGCTTCCGAAGCTCGGTTAAGAACTCTATCTGTCCCATGCCAGCCCATTTCTCCAAGGCTGAAATCACCTTGTCCTCAATGTACCTCAAATAAATGGACAATGCCTCGGGGCCATTGACCGGTGCTGCTGTTAAGCGACGAAGGCGCTTGTGCTCTTCGTAGGAAATGCTGCCGATAAACGATTTCCTCCCAATGAGCTTCAGAGTGGAGCTAGGCCAGCCGGGCTTGAAATATTCATCATCTGTTAAAACTCTCTTGCATGCTTCAGGAATTGTGACAATGATACTTGGATTGCCAAACATGAAGGCCTTGTACAAGCCACTGCAGCCATATCTGCATTGCGTTTTTTTATAGCAATGTGAACAAAAGCAGAAAAGTTAGTGTTAGAAACGCATTATCTAAAATCCACGGCCATTCTGCTCAAAAGAGAGACAAGTGCAGGTTATTTAAAACTTTCTGGATGAAGCTATAATTTTTGTAGGGAATATACAAATTTGTCCTCAATTCAAAGGAGGGTATGTTGGATCTTTTAATCAAGAGTAAATCACACTCGAAAGCCATAAGGTTTAATGAAATCACAGTGCATGTTCAGGAAATGAAGCCGACTCCTCTTCCGTTAACCCAACATTAAGTATTCCAGGTTAAGTTTATAAACCATCTAGGGGTACCCATCATGTAACATAAATCTAATGGCATGAGACAATCTAATACAATTGTTGAACATTAAAATAGTCAGTGTAATTTTTGAGTCGTTAGATATACTTGTAATTACATCAAACTTCAGTTGTGCACTATATATCTTGCCCTCTAATCAAATATAGGGCCTAGCCCATGAATATGGAATGAAGAAGTCACTTTGCTCCACAGAGTAGTAGACTCAAAGCAAACCCCGAAAGCCTTTAAAGAAGTTTGTTAATCAACCTTAGACTTCTCATTTCCAACCCGCCTTCTTACAAAGGAAGACGGCTGATACCCCTAGAAGATTCGAGACAACAGTTTGGAGACAAGATGCCAAAGCAAATATGTCAAGAAGCTAGAGAATCTCAAACAAAAACATTTATTCATTATCTATAATTAAGAACTACATATCACCTTGACACAGAAAATAATGAACGTCAAGTTAAATTAGCATGGCAAGCTAAAGGTTGCAACCAACAGGGAAAGTCAAATTCCAAATAAAGTTTGAATTCCCAATGCACTAAAGGTGCAAGCATGATCACTTTCTTAGATGTAATAAGTGTGTCGACAATTTATTTACATGAGAGCCACAAATTCTAGCACTAACAACAAAATTAACAGATAATGATGCTAAACGATTCAATCTCCACGTCATAAAAATTTTCAAAACTAAGCTACCCAGTTCTTTTTTCATGAGATTGGCTTTAAGCATTTCACCTTGTTAGTTTTAATTTTAAAAGAAAAAATATGATTCCAACACGCTCACTATACTCCCACATAAGTTTTAATCTCATCACCACCTATCTCTTATATGAATTTTAGCTCATTAAGCTTTTACTTAAAATTTAATAATTTCTACGTTAATTGTGAAGTACCTAACTCAAGCATCATTTTTATCTGAAGTTAAAAGACCGACATTGATAAGAAGGAACACCTTTATTCAATCAAACAGTTGATTAGTTGAATCCAATCGATAAGTCCATTAATGGTTAGATGACGACGGCGACCACTCAACTAAGATCTTTCTTTCTTTGGCCTAAAATCAAGTCGTTGCAAAATTTGGTCCACTGCAAGTGCAGCAGGCTGCGATGGTCGCAGTGAACATTATCTCTTAGTTTCGGCTGATTTGTCCTCTGGTGCCTGCCGTGACCTAACAAGTCTCTATGACACTCACTAATGCTTGTGTTGCTATCACCCAATATGTGTGTACGTAGCAAGGCAATAGAGAGCCCGTCCCCACTTTATACAAAGGCCTTTTATTTTGTGAAGGTTAAAAAGGATGGTAAATTTGTACATAATAGTTTTGTGTATAAATAGATTATTTTTACAATTTAGACTTGAGACCTTTTCATCACTAAAAAGTCATTTTATTGTTTTGTTGTGAGAACTAATAGAATATACCATTAGAGTGATAGTATTAACGAGTATAGGGATTTATATTCGAATCCTTCAAATCTTAATAACTCCTTTATTAAGTTTTTATGAAACCTCTCTGATAATTTAGGATGAAAACTTTATATATATGGTTGGGTTTAAGTGTTGTCCAATTTTCTAAATCTAAAACAAGACAAACAACCTCGCCATATCTAATCTTATAAACAAAAACAACAAATTAATTAAATAAAACTGACAACACACACAATATCCCCTTGAACATCTACCCTAATTACTCTATAAGACCCAGTTCAGTACATGCCATGAATTACGTCAAGATCAGCCAGCCCCAAGAAATTCTTCTTCGGTAAATAAGAAGTCAGGCAGAAGAAGCAAAAGGTGGAAAATTAGTATAAATTATGTGGATGGGGGGGGGGGGGTGTTGGCGTGTGGGTGTGTAGGGTTAGGAAGATGGCAGCGAAAATGACAAAAATGGGCTGCTAGCTATTCTCTCGAATGAATCATTTGTGACATGTGAGTTTCCTCCAAAAGCTAAGAGACACACGCTGCAACGAGTACAAGACAAGAAAGATGAAAGGCACTATACAGTTTGGCCGTTTGGGCAATTTGGGTAATCACATGTACAACGTAAATTACAATTAAAATTCTGAATTGAATTACCAGGAGGAGGACTCGTGAGCAGAGTACATTGTCCTGTTGGAATTCGCTTGGCTGTGGTTCTAACAATCACTCTAGTTTATACAATAGTTCTTTTATTTTAAGGTTTTTCATCTTCTTCTTTTTTTCTTTAGATGAAATCCAAAAAAAAAAAAAAAACATAATCGTTTTGAGTAGCACGAAGTCAGGAGCAGAAGCCCATTTTCTCTTTACCTCAGCAATAAACTTCCGAGGCCGAAAAACCAAAGACATAATATACATGAATAGAAATATTTGTAAAATTAAAGAACAACACAACTTTAATATAAACTATCTAATAAAAATTAATTATTAAAATCACCCATGATTGTAAATGTCTTGTCGCAACATTAGTTTAGAAACTTTTTTGTGTATGTTGCTTAATTATCAATACTGATACGTAATCCGATCCGTAGTCCAACAGAGTGAAAGATCGAATCTTTTCCTGACAGTTGAACTAAACAATCAATTATGTTGACGCGAAATTACTATAACAGCCCTGGGGTAGTATATCACCATCAAAAACAATCTGAATTTGGCACCAGTACCGCAGTTGTGGAGGGAGACATGGCATGTGTGTGCGACAGAGACAGAGAGAGGGGAGAGAGAGAGAGAGAGATGATCTACCTGGTGATGAAGGAGGAGATGAAGGAATCAGGGTTGGCGGATTTGAAGGCACTGAGGAAAGACCACATATTGCCAATGAAAGGCCAGCCCAGATCGCCCGGAGGCAGTGAAAACCTCTTCTCCCCCAGCTTCTTCTCGTACAGCCACCAGTTCACTTCCCCCAGCAGCCACCTCACCGCCACCAGAGCGCCGCCCAGAATGGCCGCAGCCACCGCCCAGCTCGTCACCGCGAACTCCATTGCTGCAACGTCGAAGCTTCTATGATATGATCTCCTCCTCTGCCGCTCGCCGCTGCTATTGAACCCAAATTTATATGTATAATTAATTAGCAGTACTACTTGAGAGCAGAGAGGGAAAGAGAGAGCTCAACAAACACATATATCCCTCTCACTCAAGAGTCTTGCATATATACGAGTCCTATGAAATATTAATATTCATTCTCACCCTACCTTATTATATACATAAACAAACAAATATATATATATAATTAGAAATGAAATGAAAGAGATCCGTAGTGGATGTGGAAAAAAGCAGAGAAAGGTGGTGAAAGAAATGGTAATGATTTGAGATCAGACGAGGGACCTTGAGAATGAATACATAACAAATAAAAAGATTTTGAATAAAAATTATTTTTAAAATATAGCATAAATAAATATGATAAAGCTTTAAAACATTAAATTTAGTGTTGATTAATATAATAGAAGCACCCATAATTCGAAAAATATGAAATGAAAGTAGACATGAGAGAGGTCGGGCGCCGGCCTAATTAATCATCCATTTGTCTTGTCGTCTTGTCTGCTGCTCGATTCCCTCCCCCCCCCCCCCCCCCCCCCCCTCTCTCTCTCTCTCTCTCTCCAGTCTCTTGAGTCTCTTCCCCCACCCCCACAATTGCTTAACAACTTGAAAAGGGCAGGTTCTCTTTGGCTGTTCTATGTGGGGTTTTTATTCTTATAATTCTTTAAAATGAAAGATCTAGAATAGATTTTGATTTGATGCAGTTCTTATTGGTGTATCATTATGATGATTCCAAAGCCAATGCTCGTATATTTTATTATTTTCTGAATTTGTGCAGGTATGCTGCTGAGATAGATTTTTGGAAATAACTTTCAAAAGAATTATTTAAAAGAAAAAAAAAAACAGTTAAACTTTGGTGGTGATTGGCTAGCTAGCTCATCTAAGAAACATTTTCATTCTTTAATTTATTATCTGTATTTGGTCAGTAATTAATTAGTAAAAGTATTTTTTAACAACAAAATTAATTTATAGGGATGAGATCATCTCAAAAATGATTATCAAATGATGTGATAATGACATATATTTTAAATTATAAACCACTTTAACCAGCCTTCTATCTTCACTCACGTATTAGAATATATATACAAGCTGACGCTTCATTTGTTTAGTTCATTGAAGTAAAAAAATATGATTCCGCACCTTTTGTATATTGTAATTGTAGTACAACTCAAACTTCAACATCTTGCTCTATCATTATTTTTAATCTTTATGATAATCTTTATTCAAGAGATATGTTGTGCAGTCTGTGTCGGACAACTCGACGTTAGCCAATGCAAATTTCTAATTGGGTTATTGGTGAAAACAGAAAAGAGAGAGATAATATTTTTAGTATTTTAAAAATTTTAACTGTCATGGTTTAGTGATAACGACACTAAATAATGCAAGTTTTAAACCTCAAAGGAGGTCCTATAATTTCTTAAAATTAATGAATAGTCTACTAAATTTCCTTTAATCTTAAGGATTATCAGTGTAATTTACTCTATAATATTTTATAAAATAGATTTTGCAATTGGAAATTACTTTTACACCATGTCTCTTTTGAAATTAGACCTTAAAGCATCCTATAGTTAATCTCAAACATTTCTATATGTGTATAATTAGTGTCTGTAGCTTATAAGCTATTATGTTTAACTAATAATTTCATTTAATGTAACTTTAAAAGATAATTGGTGCAAGGTATTTGATCAAACCCTCAGATGTTGAGAGGAAAACCACCTCTTTGTTTAAAAGATTGCACAGTCATATGCAAGTCAGCTATCTTTGACATTTCAACCCCTATACTTTGAACATTTAGCAGTTCAAACTCTCATCTATAGTTAAAGTGTGGTGGACCTTAACATCCTCAAATTTTCTTATAGAACACGAGTATATCAAATCACAGTTGATTTCATTCCAACAACACAAACTCAAAACTTCTGAACCTTCATTCATAAGTCAAATGTAGTATACCTCAAAACTTGTGACCTCAACAAAAAAGAAGGCATTTCTTCTATTTCCTTAATACAACTTCATCAGACCAAGGAACTAGGGGTTTCTTGATGTAAGGAAATTTTATCAGGCCCACTAAATGTTGACTCATACCACCATGTCACCCATACAAAGAAATACCCAAGGTCCCAATTAGGCCCACTGTAGAGCCCAAGTCAAGCTTGGCATAGCGTCTATGTCAAGCTTAGATATAGTGTATTGAAAGAAAATCCAAATTAAAACTAAGATACATATCATGAAGAGAGGGCTAACTTCAAAACCCTAGCTACATGAGTTCAAGTTGATAAATACCTAATATTCATTCAAAAATTTACTGAATCTATTTTTTCTATTATTTATTCTTCATTCTCTTTCTTCCCTTCCATGACAACCACCTTCCATGCCTTTCATCTACACTAACTCGAACATTAAAGGGCATTTTAGCAAATGGTCTTTGATAGCCTTAAACCCTTATTTTGCACCTCAAAAAAAAGATTGAATTATTATAGCTACCTCAATATTTGTTATCAATCCAAATACTAATGTTGCAATTTCTAACATCATGAATAGTATTGTGAGTTCTCAAGAAAAACAAATGACTTTTGCAAATTTATTTGGCACTGCCAGGGAAAAAATGTAAGGTAGAGTTTGTACCTTGGATTTTACTACAACACTAAATGCTATAATGACATAAATGTTGTATCCATCTGTAAAGTGATCCCACTTGCAAATGGAGACAATATTTGCAAATTTTAATCCTTAACGGAGAATGCAAATTTGTAATTGGATTATTCCTAAAGATGAGGAAAGGTATTTTTGGTATTTTAAAAATTTTAACTGTCATGATTTAACGATAAGGGCACTTAATAATGCAAGTTTTAAACCTTAAAATGAGGTCATATAATTTCTTAAAATTGATGAATAGTCTACTAAATTTCCTCTACCCTTAAGGATTATTAATGTAATTTACTCTATAATATTTTATAAAATAGATTTTACAATTGGATATTGCTTTTTCATAATGTCTATTTTCAAATTAGAATTTAAAGCATCTTATGGTCAATCCCAAACATTTCTATGCATTTATTTGGTGTCTGTAATTTATAAGCTATTATATTTAACTAATAATTTACTTAATGAAATTTTAAAAGATAGTTGATGCCAGAGAATTTGACCAAGCCCTCAGATGTTGAGAGCAAAACAACCCATTTGTTTAAAAGAATGTAGGTGTTAACTATTTTTAACATTTCAACCCCTATACTTTGAACACATAGCACTTCAAACTCTTATATATAGCTAAAGTGTGATAGATCTTAACATTCTCAAATTTTTTTATAGATATATCAAACTTCAGTCCATTTCATTCTAACAACACAAACCCTAAGCTTCTGAACCTCATTTGTAGGTCAAATGTAACGTACCTCAAAGCTTGTGATCCCAACAAAAAGCAAGGCATTTCTTCCACTTCCTTAATTCAACTTCATCATACCAAAGAAGTGGGGTTCTTTTAATGTAGGGAAATTTTATCAGGCCCGCTAAATGTTGACTCATACTACCATCTCACCCACGTAAAGAAAAACCCAAGGTCTCAGTTAGGACCATTGTAGAGCCCAAGTCAAGCTTGGCATAGAGTCTATGTTGATCTTAGATATAGTGTATTAAAGGAGAGTCCAAGTTAAAGCTAAGATACATATCATGAAGAGAGGGCCAACTCCAAAACCCTAGCTACATGGGTTCAAATTGATAAATACTTAATATTCACTCTAAAATTTACTGAACTTATTTTCTCTATTATTTATTCTTTATTATCTTTCTTCCTTTCTATGGTGGTCTCCCTCCATGCCTTTCATTTACACTGACTTGAGCATCAAAAGGCTTTTCAGTAGATGATCTTTGGTAGCCTTAAACCTTTATTTTGCACTTTTGACAAAAAGATCAAATTATTATAGCTACTTTAATTTTTTTATCAATCCAAATACTAAAGGTGAAATTTCTAGCATCATGAATAGTATTGTGATTTCTCAAGAAAAATAAATGGTTTTTACAAATTTATTTGGCACTGTGAGGTAAAAATGTAAGGTGGAGTGTGTCGGTAAGGAATTGACTACAACACTAAGTGCTATAATGATATAAATGTTGTCTCCATTTGTAAAGTGATCCCACTTTGCAAATGGAGACAACATTTGAAAATTTTAATCCATACCGAAAGGAGCAAATTTGTAATTGGGTTTATTCCTTAAAAGGGAAAAGGTATTTTTGACATTTTAAAAATTTTAACTATCATTGTTTAACGATAAAGTAATATGTAATACAAATTTTAAACCTCAAAGGATGTTCTATAATTTCTTAAAACTGATGAATAGTCCCTTGAATTTCCTCTAACCTTAAGGATTACCAGTGTAATTTACTCTATAATATTTTATAAAATAGATTTTGTAATTGAAAATTGCTTTTACACCATGTCCCCTTGGAAATTAAAATTTAAAGCATCCTATGGTCAATCCCAAACATTTCTATGTGTTCATTTGGTGTCTATAGTTTATAGACTATTATGTTTAACTGATAATTTCACTTAGTGTAATTTTAAAAGATAGTTGAAATGGGAGAATTTGATTATGCCCTCAAATGTTGAGAGGAAAACAATTCATTTGTTTAAAATATTGTACAGTCGTACGCAAGTGCGATTATCTTTGACATTTCAACCCCTATACTTTAAACACTTAGCGCTTCAAAACTCTCATATATAGCTAAAGTGTGGTGGACCTTAACATCCTTAAATTTTCTTATAGAGCACGAGTATATCAAACCTTAGTCCATTTCATTCCAACAACATAAACCCTAAGGTTCTAAACCTTTATTTATAGGTCAAATGTAGAATACCTTGAAGCTTTTGACCCCAACAAAAAGTGAGACACTTCTTCTACTTCCTTACTCCAACTTCATCAAACCAAGAAAGTAAGGTCTTCAGATGCAAGGAAATTTTATTTGGCCCTCTAAATGTTGACTCATACTACAATGTCACGCACGCAAAGAAAAACCCAAGGTCCTAATTTGGCCCACTATAAAGCTCGAGTCAAGCTTGGCAAGTCTATGTCGAGCTAAGATATAGTGTATTGAAGGAGATTCTAAGTTAAAGCTAAGATATGTATCATGAAGAGAGGGCCAACTCCAAAACCCTAGCAACATGGGTTCAAGTGGATAAATACCTAATATTCACTCTAAAACTTAATTGAATCTATTTTCTCTATTATTTATTATTTATTCTTTATTCTCTTTCTTTTTTTCTATGGCGGCCTTCTTTCATACCTTTCGTCTATAATAACTTGAATATGGCCCACTAAATTAGGGTTTTGGACCTCAACAAAAAAGAAGACATTTCTTCTACTTCCTTAATACAACTTCATCAGACCAAGGAAGTGGGGGGTCTCTTGATGTAGGGAAATTTTATAAGGCCCACTAAATGTTGACTCATACCACCATGTCACCCATACAAAGAAAAACTGAAGATCCCAATTAAGTCCACTGTAAAGCCCAAGTCAAGCTTGGCATAGAGTCTATGTCAAGCTTAGATATAGTGTATTGAAAGAGAATTCAAATTAAAACTAAGATACATATCATGAAGAGAGGGCCAACTTTAAAACCCTAGCTACATGGGTTCAAGTTGGTAAATACCTAATATTCATTCTAAAATTTACTGAACCTATTTTTTCTATTAGTTGTTCTTTATTCTCTTTCTTCCCTTCCATGACAAGCACTTCCATGCCCTTCATCTACACTAAGTCGAACATCAAAGGGCCTTTCAGCAAATAGTCTTTGATAGCCTTAAACCCTTATTTTGCACCTTAGACAAAAATATCAAATTATTATAGCTACCTCAATATTTTTTATCAATCCAAATACTAATGTTGCAATTTCTAACATCATGAATAGTATTGTGAGTTCTCAAGAAAAACAAATGACTTTTACAAATTTATTTGGCACTGTCAAGGAAAAAATGTAAGGTGGAGTTGGACCTTGGATTTGACTACAACACTAAGTGCTATAATGATATAAATGTTGTATCCATCTGTAAAGTGATCCCACTTGCAAATGGAGACAATATTTGCAAATTTTAATCCTTAACGAAGAATGCAAATTTGTAATTGGATTATTCCTAAAGATGAGGAAAGGTATTTTTGGTATTTTAAAAATTTTAACTGTTATGATTTAATGATAAGGGCACTAAATAATGCAAGTTTTAAACCTTAAAAGGAGGTCCTATAATTTCTTAAAATTGATGAATAGTCTACTAAATTTCCTCTACCCTTAAGGATTATCATGTAATTTACTCTATAATATTTTATAAAATAGACTTTGCAATTGGATATTGCTTTTACACCATGTCTATTTTCAAATTAGAATTTAAAGCATCTTATGGTCAATCCCAAACATTTCTATGCATTTATTTGGTGTCTATAATTTATAAGCTATTATATTTAACTAATAATTTACTTAATGTAATTTTAAAAGATAGTTGATGCCAGAAAATTTGACCAAGCCCTCAGATGTTGAGAGCAAAATAACCCATTTGTTTAAAAGATTACAGAGTCATATGCAGGTGCAACTATCCTTGACATTTCAACCCCTATACTTTGAACACTTAGCACTTCAAACTCTCATATATAGCTAAAGTGTGGCAAACCTTAACATTCTCAAATTTTCTTATAAAGCATGAGTATATCAACCTCAATCCATTTCATTCCGACAACACAAACCCTAAGCTTCTAAATCTCATTTGTAGGTCAAATGTAACGTACCTCGAAGCTTGTGACCCCAACAAAAAGCGAGGCATTTCTTCCACTTCCTTAATTCAACTTCATCATACTAAGGAAGTGGGGATCTCTTGATGCATGGAAATTTTATCAAGCCTGCTAAATATTGACTCATACTACCATGTCACCCACGTAAAAAAAAACCTAAGGTCTCAATTGGGACCACTGTAGAGCCCAAGTCAAGCTTGGCATAGTGTCTACGTCGAGCTTAGATATAGTGTATTAAAAGAGAGTCTAAGGTAAAGCTAAGATACATATCATGAAGAGAGGGCTAACTCCAAAACCCTAGCTACATGGGTTCAAATTGATAAATACTTAATATTCACTCTAAAATTTATTGAACTTATTTTCTCTATTATTTATTCTTTATTCTCTTTCTTCCTTTCTATGGCGGCCTCCTTCCATGCCTTTCATCTACACTGACTTGAGCATCAAAAGGCTTTTCAATAGATGATCTTTGATAGCCCTAAACATTTATTTTGCACCTCTAACAAAAAGATCAAATTATTATAGCTGCTTTAATATTTTTTATCAATCCAAACACTAAAGTTACAATTTCTAGCATCATGAATAGTATTGTGTTTTCTCAAGAAAAATAAATGGCTTTTACAAATTTATTTTGCACTATAAGGTAAAAAAGTAAGATGGAGTGTGTCGGTAAGGAATTGACTACAACACTAAGTGCTATAATGATATAAATGTTGTCTCTATTTGTAAAGGGATCCCACTTTACAAATGGAGACAACATTTGAAAATTTTAATCCATACCGAATAGAGCAAATTTGTAATTGGGTTTATTACTTAAGAGGGGAAAGGTATTTTTGGCATTTTGAAAATTTTAACTGTCATTGTTTAACGATAAAGCACTACGTAATACAAATTTTAAACCTCAAAGGATGTCCTATAATTTCTTTAAACTGATGAATAGTCCCCTGAATTTCCTCTAACCTTAAGGATTATCAGTGTAATTTACTCTATAATATTTTATAAAATAGATTTTGCAATTGAAAATTGCTTTTGCACCATGTCCCCTTGGAAATTAAAATTTAAAGCATCCTATGGTCAATCCCAGACATTTCTATGTGTTTATTTGGTGTCTATAGTTTATAGACTATTATGTTTAACTAATAATTTCACTTACTGTAATTTTAAAAGATAGTTGAAATGGGAGAATTTGACTATGCCCTCAAATGTTGAGAGGAAAACAACTCATTTGTTTAAAATATTGTACAGTCGTATGCAAGTGCAACTATCTTTGACATTTCAACCCCTATATTTCGAACGCTTAGCACTTCAAACTCACGTACATAGCTAAATTGTGGTAGACTTTAACATCTTCAAAATTTTCTTGTAGAGCACGAGTATATCAAACCTTAGTCCATTTCATTCCAACAATACAAACCCTAAGATTCTAAACCTTCATTTATAGGTCAAATGCAGCATACCTCAAAGCTTTTGACCCCAACAAAAAGTGAGACATTTCTTCTACTTTCGTACTCCAACTTCATCAAACCAAGAAAGTAGGGTCTTCAAATGCAAGGAAATTTTATCTGGCCCTCTAAATGTTGACTCATACTACAATGTCACCCACGCAAAGAAAAACCCAAGGTCCCAATTAAGCCCACTATAGAGCCCAAGTCAAGCTTGACCAGTCTATGTCGAGCTTAGATATAGTGTATTGACGAAGATTCCAAGTTAAAGCTAAGATACGTATCAAAAAGAGAGGGCCAACTCTAAAACCCTAGCAACATGGGTTCAAGTGGATAAATACCTAATATTCACTCTAAAACTTAATTGAATCTATTTTCTCTATTATTTATTATTTATTATTTATTATTTATTCTCTTTCTTTCTTTCTATGGCGGCCTTCTTCAATACCTTCCGTCTATACTAACTTGAGTATGGCCTTTCAGCATATGGTCTTTGATAGCCTTAAACCTTTATTTTGCACCTTTGACAAAAAGAACAAATGATTATAGTTGCCTCAATATTTTTTATCAATCCAAATACTAATGTTGCAATTTCTAGCACCATGAATAGTACTGTGAGTTCTCAAGAAAAACAAATGGCCTTCACAAATTTATTTGGCACTACCAAAAAGAAATTTAAGATGGTGTTTGTACCTTGGAATTGATTCTAACACTAAGTGCTATAAGGATATAAATGTTGTATCCATTTGTAAAGTGATCCCACTTTGCAAATGGAGACAAATTTGTAATTGGGTTATTCGTGAAGAGGGGGAAGGAGGGAAAGGTATTTTTGGCATTTTGAAAATTTTAACTATCATTGATTAACGATAAGGGTACCAAGTAATGCAAGTTTTAAGTCTTAAATGATGTCCTATAATTCCTTACAATTGATGAATAGTCCCTTGAATTTTCTCTAACCTTAAGGACTATCAGTGTAATTTACTCTATAATATTTTATAAAATAGATTTTGCAATTGGAAATTGCTTTTGCACCATGCTTTCATTGAAATTAGAATTTAAAGCATCCTTTAGTCAATCCCAAACATTTTTATGTGTTTATTTGGTGTCTGTAGTTTATAGTCTATTATGTTTAACTAATAATTTCACTTAATATAATTTTAAAACACTGTTAATGCGGGAGAATTTGACAAAGCCCTCAATTGTTGAGAGGAAAACCACCCATTTGTTTAAAATTTTGCACAATCATATGCAAGTGCAACTATCTTCGACATTTCAACCCCTATACTTCGAACGCTTAGCACTTCAAACTCACGTACATAGCTAAATTGTGGTAGACCTTAACATCTTCAAAATTTTCTTATAGAACACGAGTATATCAAACCTTAGTCGATTTCATTCCAACAACACAAACCCTAAGCTTCTAAACCTTCATTTATAAGTCAAATGTAGCATACCTTGAAGCTTGTGACCCCAACAAAAATGGAGACATTTCTTCTACTTCCCTACTCCAACTTTATCAAACCAAGGAAGTGGGGTTTCCTGATGCAGAGAAATTTTATCTGGCCCTCTAAATGTTGACTCAAACTACCATGTCACCCATGCAAAGAAAAGCCCAAGGTCCCAATTTGGCCCGCTATAAAGCCTAAGTCAAGCTCAACATAGAGTTTATATCGAGCGTAAACATAATGTATCGAAAGAGATTCCATGTTAAAGCTAAGATACATATCATGAAGAGAAGGGCAACTCCACAATCCTAGTTACATGGGTTTGAGTTGATAAATACCTAATCTTCACTCTAAAACTTAATTGAACCTATTTTCTCAATTATTTATTCTTTATTCTCTTTCTTCCATTCTATGGTGGCCTCCCTTCATGTCCTTCATCTATACTAACTTGAGCATCAGAGGGTTTGTTCAACAAATGATCTCAAATAGCCCTATCCCCTTATTTTGCACCTCTAACAAAAAGATCAAATTATTTTAACTACCTCAATATTTTTTATCAATCCAAATAGTAGTGGTGCAATTTCTAGCTTCATGAACACTGGTGTGAGTTCTTAAGAAAAACAAATAGTTTTTGCAAGTTTATTTGGCACTGCAATGGACAAATGTAAGGTAGAGTTTTTACCTTGGAATTCACTGTAACACTAAGTGTTGTAATGATATAAATGTTGTCTCCAATTGTAAAGTGATCCACATTGTAAATGGAGACAACATTAGCAAATTTTAATCCTTAACAAAGAATGTAATTTTGTAATTAGGTTATTCGTGAAGAGAGGGAAGGGGGGAAAAGGTCTTTTATCCATTTTGAAATTTCTAACTGCCATTCTTTAACGACAAGGGCGCTAAGTAATGAAAGTTTTAAACCTTAAAGGAGATCCTATAATTTCTTAAAATTGATGAATAGTCCCCTGAATTTGCTTTGACCTTAAGGATTATCAGTGTAGTTTACTCTACAATATTTTATAAAATAGATTTTGCAATTGAAAATTGTTTTTTCAACATGTTTCTTTTGAAATTAGAATTTAAAGCATCCTATGGTCAATCTCAAACATTTCTGTGTTTATTTGGTGTCTATAGTTTATAGTTTATAATGTTTAACTAATAATTTCACTTAATGTAATTTAAAATATAGTTGATGTGAGAATTTGAGCGATATTGAGAGGAAAACCACTTATTTGTTTAAGATATTATACAGTCATATGCAACTGTTATTATCTTTGACATTTCAACCCTTATACTTCAAATACTTAGCTCATAAAACTCTCATAGATAATTAAAGTGTGGTGTACCTTAACATCTTCAAATTTTCTTATAGAGCACAAATATATCAAACCTCAATTGATTTCATTCCAACAACACAAACCCTAAGCTTCTGAACCTTCATTTATAGGTCAAATGTACCATACCTCGAACCTTGTGACCTCAACAAAAAGAGAGAAATTTCTTTTACTTCCTTAATCCAACTTCACTAAGCCAAGGAAATAGGGTCTCTTGATGCAGGAAAATTTTATCAGACCTTCTAAATGTTGACTCATGCCACCATGTCTCTCACACAAAGAAAAGCCCATGGTCCTAATTAGGCCCACTGTAAAGACCAAGTCAAGCTTGGCACAGAGTCTATGTCGAGCTTAGATATAATGTATTGAAAAAGAGTGCAAGTTAAAACTAAAAAGCTAAAATACATATCGTGGAGAAAGGGCCTACTCCAAAACCCTAGCTACATGGGTTCAAGTTGATAAACACCTAATATTCACTCTAAAACTTAACTGAACCTATTTTATCTATTATTTATTATGTATTCTCTTTCTTCCCTTCTATGGTGACCTCCTTCCATGCCCTTCATCTATAATGACTTGAGCATCAAGGGCTATTTTAGCAAATGGACTCAGATAGCCTTAAACCCTTATTTTGCACTTATGGCGAAAAGATCAAATTATTCAAGCCATTGTTTTTATCAATCCAAATAGTAATGGTGCAATTTCAAGCATCATGAACAATGTTGTGAGCTCTCAAGAAAAATAATGGCTTTTGCAAATTTATTTGGCACTATGTAAGGTGGAGTTTTACCTTGGAATTGACTACAATACTAAAGGTGTGTTTGATTGCATTACCTAGAATTAAATTCTAGATAATATTGGCTAGAAAACAAAAATCATCTCACCCCATTGGAAAATGAATTCCATGGAAAAAAGCTTTAAATGCTTGTACCTTACAAATTTTTTCATAGAAAAATTAAAAGTGTTTGATTACTTTCCATAGAAAATATGTGCAATCAAACACACTCTAAGGGTGTGTTTGATTGCATTACCTAGAATTTAATTCTAAGTAATATTGTCTAGAAAACAAAAGCCACCCCACCCCCTTAGAAAATGAATTCCATAAAAATAATCTTAAAATACTTGTACCTTATATATTTTTCTATAGAAAAATTAAGAGTGTTTGATTGTTTTTCATAGAAAATGTGTAATAATTACATATTTTCTATGAAAAATGTGTGCAATCAAACTTGTATTACTTAGAATTTAATTCTAGGTAATATTGCCTAGAAAATAAAAACCACCCCACCCCCTTGGAAAATGAATTTCATGGAAAAAATCTTTAAATGCTTGTATCATACATATTTTTCCATAGAAAAATTAAGAGTGTTTGATTACTTTCCATAAAAAATGTATAATGATTACATATTTTTCATGGTAAATGTGTGCAATCAAACACACTCTAAGGGTGTGTTTGATAGTATTTAGGTGGAAAGGAAAATGTTTTCCAATTTACATGGAAAACAAAAACCATCTCCTCTCTAGATGAAATTTTTCATAGAAAAAAGCAAAAAACAAGCTTTAATGGTTGTACCATGGAATTCAATTCTATGAAAAATATAGTGTATCAAATACCTAAGATGGAATTCAATTCCTTAGATGGAACATTTTCCATGCTATCAAACATACCCTAAGTATTTTAATGGTATATATGTTGTCACCATTTGTAAAGTGATTCCACTTTGCAAATGGAGAGAACATTTGCAAATTTTAATCCTTAAAGAAGAATGCAAATTTGTAATTGGGTTATTCGGGGAAAGGGTATTTTGAGATTTTGAAAATTTTAATTATCATTGTTTAATGATAAGGGCACTATGCAATGCAAGTTTTAAACCTTAAAGAGGTCCTATAATTTCTTAAAATTGATGAATAGTCCCCTGAATTGTCTTTAACCTTAAGAATTATCAATGTAATTTACTTTATAATATTTTATAAAATGGATTTTGCAATTGAAAATTGCTTTTACCCCATGTGTCTTTTGAAATTAGAATTTAAAGCACCTTATGGTCAATCCCAAACATTTCTATGTGTTTATTTGGTGTTTGTAGTTTATAGGCTAGTATGTATAACTAATAATTTCACTTAATGTAATTTTAAAACATAATTGATGTGGGAGAATTTGACTAGGTCCTCAAATGTTGAGAGGAAAACCACACATTTGTTTAAAATATTGCACATTCGTATGCAGGTGTGACTATCTTTTGACATTTCAACCCCTATACTTCGAACACTTGACGCTTCAAACTCTAATACATAGCTAAGCGTGGTGGACCTTAACATACTCAAATTTTCTTATAGCGCACGAGTATATCAAACCTCAGTCGATTTCATTCCAACAACACAAACCCTAAGATTCTAAACCTTCATTTATAGGTCAAATGTATGCTTGTGACCCCAACAAAAAGGGAGATTTCTTCTACTTCCTTAATCTAACTTCATCAAACCAAGGAAGTGGGGTCCCTCGATGCAAGCAAATTTTATCAAGCCCTCTAAATGTTAACTCATACTACCATGTCACCCACACAAAGAAAAGCCCAAGGTCCCAATTATGCCCACTATAGAGCCCAAGTCATGCTTGGCATAGAGTCTATGTCAAGCTTAGATATAGTGTTTTGAAGGAGAGTCCAAGTTAAAGCTAAGATACATATAATGAAGAAAGAGCCAACTCCAAAACCCTAGCCACATGGGTTCAAATCGTTAAATACATAATATTCACTCTAAAACTTAACTGAATCTATTTTTTCTATTATTTATTTTTTATTCTCTTTTTTCTCTTGTATGGAAACCTCATTCCTTGCCCCTCATCGCTACTGGCTTGAGCATTAGAGAGCCTTTTAGTAGATGGTCTTAGATAGCCCTAACCCCTTATTTTGCACCTCTGACAAAAAGATCAAATTATTCTAGCTACCTCAATATTTTTTGTCAATCCAAATAATAATGGTGCAATTTCTAATATCATGAAGAGAGTTGTGAGTTCTCAAGATAAACAAATGACTTTTACAAATTTATTTGGCAAATGTAAGGTGGAGTTTCTTTAGAATTGACAACAACACTAAGTGCTATAATGATCTGTAAATGTTGTCTCCATTTGTAAAGTGATCCCACTTTGCAAATGGAGACAATGTTTGCAAATTTTAATTCTTAACGGAAAAAGCAAATTTGTAATTTGGTTATTTATGAAGAGGGGGAAGGAGGGAAAAGTATTTTTGGTATTTTAAAAATTTTAATTGTCATTATTTTATGATAAGAGCACTAAGTAATGCAAGTGTTAAACCTTAAAAAATGTCCTCTAATTTCTTAAAATTGATGAATAGTCCCTTGAATTTTCTCTAACCTTAGGGATTATCAATGTAATTTACTCTATTATATTTTATAAAATAGAGTTTGCAATTGGAAATTGCTTTTGCACCATGTCTCTTTTGAAATTAGAATTTAAAGCATCCTATGGTCAATCCCAAACATTTCTGTCTTTATTTGGTGTCTGTAGTTTATAGATTATTATGTATAACTAATAATTTCACTTAATGTAATTTTAAAAGATTAGTTGATGGGGGAGAATTTGACTAGGCCCTCAATTGTTGAAAGGAAAACCACCAATTTGTTTAAAATATTACACAATTGTTAGCGGTGCAACTCAACCCCTATACTTCGAATACTTAGCGCTTCAAACTCGTATATATGGCTAAAGTGTTGTGGATCTTAACATCTTCAAAATTTCATATAGAGCACGAGTATATCAAACTTCAATCGATTTCATTCCAACAACACAAACCTTAAGCATCTAAACCTTTATTTATAAGTCAAATATAGCATGGAACAAAGCTTGTGACCCCAATAAAAAGAGAGGCATTTCTTCTACTTTCTTAATCCAACCTCTTCAAATCAAGGAAGTAGGGTCCCTTGATGTAGGCAAACTTTATTAGACTCTTTAAATTTTGACTTACACTACCATGTCACCCACATAAACAAAAGCCCAATGTCCCAACTAGGCCTACAATAGAGCCCAAAGTCAAGCTTGGCATTGAGTCTATGTCGAGCTTAAATATAGGGTATTGAATGAGAGTCCAAGTTAAAACTAAGATACATATTATGAAGAAAGGGCCAACTCCAAAATCCTAGCTACATGGGTCTAAGTCGATAAATACTTAATAGTTACTCTAAAACTTAACTGAATATATTTTTTCTATTCTCTATTTTCTTTCCTCTCTTTTATAGCGATCTCCTCCCATGCCATTCATCTATACTGACTTGAGCATCAGAGGTCCTTTCAACAAATAATCTTGAATAGTCTTAACCCTTTATTTTTCACCTCTGACAAGAAAATTAAATTATTCTACGTACTTGAATATTTTTAATCAATCCAAATAGTAATGGTGCAATTTCTAACATCATGAACAGGGTTGTGAGTTCTCAAGAAAAACAAATGGCTTTTGCAAATTTATTTGACACTGTGAAGCACAAATGTAAGGTGGGAGTTTGTAGCTTGAAATTAACTACAACACTAAGTGCTCTAATGATATAAACATCCTCTCCATCTGTAAAGTGATCCCACTTTGATAACCAATCTTAAAACAAAAAGATTTCGTTCTTTTAAAAAATTTAATTACCAATTAAGAATGTCGTCTAAGATTATTCAATGTCCTTTACGTGTGTTTTACGTGTACACATGTATAACTAATCCAATATGATCATCTCAAATTATTGTCCTAGCTAGTGGCCAACTGTGATTATGCATTTTGGAGTTGAAACATCAATATCGCCAAGCCTACATATCTAGAACAAGGATTTTGTTATTATAAGATTGTTACTTCAATTTCAGTCACAAGATTACGATATAAATTATATGGACAAGAATATTTCAAAGCCCACCATTAACAGTTCTAATTCTAATCAAGAATTCAAGAACTTACTACAACAATCTCCCAAAATCATTAAATTAATTCTATTGTTGTGATTTATTAATTGTATGATGGAAGACAAGGTTTTTTTTTTTTTTTTCTGTTTTACATCAACATAGGCTAGAAAATTAAAAAAAAAAATTGACTTTAAATTAATTTACATTAATCAAGGTGTTTAGACCCCAAATCAAATGTCAGCAAACTGCATGCCTACTGCGACAAACTATGGATCAATTTGTAAATAATTGATGCATCTAATTCACATATGAATGCAAACAGATGGGTATTAGCATATGGTTTAAAAAACTGGTTGTAGCTAGCAATTAATGAGTTGACATTTGGAAAGGACATTGGCCTATAGAAAATAATGCCTAGTCAAATAGATATAAATGTACACATCACACCACATCATGTTGCATAAGACAAATTAAAAATGAGGATGAGTAATCCTTTTAACGTCTAAAGAGACAATAAAATTGATGGGTTAGGCGTTTTTGTGTATTTTGTTGTACCATGACATGCTTGCCTAGGTAAGGGAAACTTTTCCATTTTTGTTTATCATTTTTGACAGGATCACAAACTAAGAGCGTAATTAGAGTGATTATTATGTCGTATTAGTTAACTTCTTTGTCTTTTTTATTAAGAGCAATTCAAAATAGTCCTTAAACACTAGGTATTCTCAAGTCTTAAGTGATAAAACTAATCCTAAATTTCTCTTACACGAAGTTTATGTAAAAAAAAAAACTATTATTATTATAAGCAAATATGTCACCATGATCTCACGTAAAAAATTTAAATGTTCTTATATGTAAATGTTTTCTTATTTTAAAAAAATCTCTTTGTAGTTAAATTACTTTTTGTTTTTGACTAAATTTTTTTTTTTAAATTATTTGAATGTAACAAGTAGCAATGTTGGAGAGAATAGGATCAAGAAAGCGAAAAAATAATAAATGGACGAACATCAAAAATCATAATGCATGCACCGTTGGAACAGATATGTCTATGCTTGGTGCATTCATATTTGATATTTGATATTTGATGATGTCTTTGCCAACGAGTAATAGTTTCAAGCATAAGTGAATTAGTGATATCAACTCGAATGAAACATGAGTAGACGGCCAAAAGTGATGGTAAAAGTATCACTCAAAACAACTCATTAACTTCATCCAAATAATGGGATATTGTGAAAAGATGAATAGATAAGGTACTTCAAAGTTGGCCTATTATCATCACTTCCACCTACCTTTGTCTCGCTTTTACATCGCAGGGACATTCTCAAATTGATAGGTATTTATGTATCATCCTTGTGTTTTTCCCTAGTAATTGGGTAAGGAACGACTAATGTTCTCCTATTCCAACTAACTAGACTCCATTGAATTCAATAAACAAATCAAACAAGAATAAATCTATATAAACTACACAAAAATTTTCCATAAGATCCACAAAAAGAAATATGAATGCGTGCACAAGCTAAGGTTGTAATATCTTTTGGGCTTAAAAATATAACATAAAATCAGAAAGTGTATATGGATTCAACACTTGAACACGTAATCAAACTCAAGAGAGTTCCCACAACATCAACTTTTTGAGATTGGCCTTTTACTAATGCTTTCCGAGAATTTGCTCCACTATACTAATTAATGACTAGCAAGTCTTTGAAATAACACGGCATGTATGATATGCCTCCTAAAGTGGTAGCACAAGAGTGAGTTTGATCTCAGTTGGATTCTGAACTGGATTATGTTTGTGCCATGTCGTGTGATTGTGATTGAGAGATTGGCCATCAAACCCCACAACTATATAATGGCTCTGCCCTGTTTCCTTTGCTTGTCGTGGGTTGTGGCCGTCCACGGAGTGGGCATTGTTGTTTTAAGTTATAGTCAATACTCTCATTAGTCAAGCTGTCCAATTCAAAGTAAGAACAATTTCAAGTCATCGTCATACACATCTACTGAGAAAAAAGGGTGAGAGAAGAGAAAGCAAACCCGAGTTAGGGTTAGCAAGCTGTAAGCACTCCCTTCAAATTGGCCCTATTAACACGTGAAGTAGAATAATTACTTGCTAGAATAACAACTTCTGGGCAAAGAACATTATTTTTCAACACACAAATCATTATTCTTGAACAATCAAAATCTACGAGGGCAATTCTCTAATGTCACAGGACATATCCTCCCCCACAACTCGTGCCAATCCTCAAGGAAAAACGCTATCACAAAAAACAACTTTTGTCCATTACACAAAGATACAAATACATAGGACATGGTGAATGGGGAATCATGCAGCCTGGCCGTGGAAATGAGATAAGTAAAATCAGGGCATGAAATTTTAATATAAAAAATACTGTCAGAATAATATGACAGTAACATATTCATAAATATGAAACAATATTTTAACAAATTTTTAATTTCCAGAGCCGCATCATTTTTCACAAAATTTATTTACAAACTTTTGTTTATATAGCACAAATCTATTGTTTGAGACTTGAGACTCATAAATAAAGGTGCCTCTTAAAATGACAAAGTAAATACCTGTGAGAATATGAGCAAACATGTGTAACAGTAAAACAAAATGCATATGAGAGGAAGTCAGTTACTGACGCGTAGCTTGTAACAGCTCCATCAGAATAACTAAAAGATAAGTCAATGACCAAACTTGAGAAAGAATAAACATCAAAACTAGCACCCACACAGCAGACCTCTTTATGAGTTTGAAGTCATGACCGAGGGTCTAATACTTTTCTCTTTCTATGGCAATACAGGGGACTTCATAAAACTGCAGTATTACTACGTAATTCACCTAAATAATCCCATGACTACACGCACTGCATCAAAACGTCAAAATAAACTGCAAAAATAAAACGCTAAAACAAGGCATACATACGAATTGTGAAAGCCCTTATAAAGACTTAAAACAAATCTGCATATAACAAAATAAAAATTATAAGTTGAACTTTAATCCGAAGCTATATATTGTCACAACCCCAAGGGCATTTTAGGGCATATAAGTAATAATAGATTACATGTATTTTTTCCTTTGTGTACTTGCTGCTTTGCTGATTTGTGAGGTTGTTGAATGATAATTTGATTTCAGTCTTTTCTCTCTACATTCCTCTCCCCTGATTTCCTCTCTTCTCCCTCAATTCTCTTTGTTTTTGTTCTGTCTCTCCCTCCCTTTCTTCTCTCTCTTTCCCATATTCTTCTCAAATTCCTTTCTAAACCCTAGCCAAACCCTAGGGTTGTGTTGTTCGGAATCAGAGCCGATCAATCCTCAGCTGTGATTCCAACAATTCTTGCTCTAAGAATTCAAGCGAATTCATTTTCCACTGATTCCCAACACTTCTCTGAGGATTAATTTCCAACGATTCTTGTTTGTGATTCCGTCAAATCCTACTAACTTGACCCAACAAAGCAGAGTTCAGCAATTTCAGCACCAAAGCAGAGATAGGCGAATTCTAACAATCTAGGCTGCGATTTTCAGCAACCCAACCGAACTCAAGAAACTACAATCGGCCAGTGGTTAAGATTGCAGTGAGTAAGAAGTCGCAGATTGGAGGCAAATCCAAGTGATCGAGATCATAGCGATCGCAATCAAACCAGCGAATTGTAGTGACCTCATAGCGATCAGCTTGGAATTGTGGATTGTTGATCCACAATGGGTGACGACGCTAATCAATGATTGGGTGTAGAATTGAACGAGTCGCGTGAGGCGATTCAAGAAGCAGCGAATTCCAGTGATTCCGAAAAACTCATCAAAGTCAATGGTCCTCCGGCCATTGGACAGTGATTGGGTGAGAAGGCACCGGCTGGGGCAATTGTTGAATCACTGTGATCGCGACTTCGATTCCTGTGAGTAATGAAGGCGCAGCATGGGAACGAGCCCGGGCGATCTTGAATTAGCAGTGATCGCGAGCAGATAGTGATTAGTTGTTGGGGTACCAACGATCAGTTTGGATTGGGGTGTGGGTCGCAGCCGTTGTCAGGCTTGATTGGCAGTGAGTGCAACGATTCTCAGGTGGTTGATTTCTCCATTCCGACGCTGCTAATTTCTGACATAGTGAATCTGGTCATCCCTGTCAGAAATTGAAAGGCAAAGTAAAGTAGTTAGGCGATAGTCACTTGTGAATCAGAAGACTCCCGTTTCTTAGAAGCTGATCAAAGCTGTTTAGATCAATGATTTTCATTTCGCAATGAAGTTTTAGTTTCAAAGTTGCGCAGCGGAAGTTTGGGTTTCAGTAATTGCACAGCAGGTTCCCGAAGCAAGGATTAAGGAAGATTGTACAGAACAGTGATTTTTGGAAGATTGATTTTCTGAGGCTGATCATTTTAAGAGGCGGAATTCTAAAGCTAAGGAATCTAAGGTAGCGCAGAGGTAAATTCCAAAGTTGTCTAGATCATGTCTCAGGGAGAGTTCTCTAGTTTCAACCAAAGTACAACTAGATTCGATCAAATTATGGCTAGTTGCAACCAAAAACTAGATGAATTCCTGAAATTAATCGCCAAACAGTTACAGAAATCACCTCAAGAAGAAGAAATTATTTGTAGGAAGGAGAACCTAGTAATTTCTAAGGAAGAAGTTCACAATGTCTCCATCAGAAGTTTTGCTAGTGAGAAGTTAAATTCTGAAAATACTGACAAGGAGGATGAACTACCTGCAAAGGACCCGGTTGGAGATGAGAGGTGCGGTGAAGAATTCAACAACCTAAAGCAAGAAGGTGTCATGGACCTAGGATTTAGCCTAGGGTTGGATTGGGAATTGGAAGGATCCGATAGAAGTAAGACCAAGAACAGAATGATTGGAGGGGGAAATTGGACAGAAATGGGGGAAAAAATTAGAGAGAAATGAGGGAGAGATGCAGAGAGAAACGAGAGGGAGAATGGAAGAGAATTCTAGAGAGAAATCAGATCTTTGTTTATCAATTCCAAACATAACCTCTCATCCTCAGTTGTGGCTTATATATAACCTACAGCCTCCCACATGCACCCATGTGCAATACAAAAACAGTCTAACTGCCTATTAGTTAAGGACAAAGCTTTATAATAGAAAACAACAACACAACATATCCAGCCGTTATCCCACTATGTGGGGTTGGCTACATGAATTCTAGACTTCTATGTGGGTTACATCCCAACAGATAGTTTGTCTAGAATTCATATTTGGATCCAACTAGGTTTTACGCTGGTTGTCGGCTACCTAACGCAACCCTCCTCCTTTATCCGGGCTTGGGACCGACAGTGGATAATATCCCCTGGCGGAGTAATGATGAAATGAAGTTTGAACACCATCTTCACATGGAGAAATTTCATGAGATGGCGGTGAATGAGGATAATTGATATAGTTGTGTTCCATAACTTAGTTGACATGGTGAAACCAACAAGTACAATATGGAAACACAACAAAAAGCTTTATAATAGAAAATAGAAAGGAAATTACAATTATTGTATAGTGCATGTAAACTCCTACTATTATATTTACTAATCTATCCTTGGGGTCATGATAAAAGGCTCCATAACTAATTATAATGTCAAGTTTGAGGAATTGAAAACACTATTGCTCAATTCCCATCCAACCTTGAATGAGTCTTACTTTGTGCCGAGATTCATTAATGGTCTTAACGATATGCTAAGGCCTATGGTGAAAATGATATGTCCTGCCACAATACAAGAAGCAGCTAAGAAGGCCAAGCTGTAAGAGTTGGCGCTAGAAGCCATCTACAGAAAGCATGGGCTGCTGCCTAAAAGTTATCTTAAGAGCAGCCAACACAACGAAGGTATTTCTATGGCAACCTCCAATTTGCAAAAAGAAGTTGATGAACTTCCTGCAATGGATGAGGAAATTCAGGAAGTAAAAAATACTCCAATTGATGAGATCTCTAAGGAAGATGAGGAAGTAAAAGATGTTGTGAACTTGAGAAAAAATATGATCACAACAACTCTGGATTTTGAAAACTTCCAAGTCTGTTTCTCTTGAGAAAATGGGTACTCCTCCAATACCTAATGACAATACAAAGCTAATTTTTGAGGATCTAAAGAATAGAACCAAAGAGGAGGAAAAAGCAGTTAAAAAATGCCAACGTATGGCAAAAGATTTTGTTGATCTTTTAGGCACTACCAAGGAAATCACAACAGATGATATTGTTAGAGATTTCCTAGGCGTTGAAGATGCAGAAGAGTTGGTGCTGATTTTAGCGGAGGAAAATAAAGGAGGTACTTCAAGAGAGCTTGAAATACCTGCTAAACAAAGAGATGTTGTTTCCTCTTTCATTCATAAGAGAAAGTCAAGTAGGAGAAAGAAAAAGAGGCCAAAGCAAGTAAGAGAAAAGAACGAAGAAAAGGCAAAGAGTAAACCAGATCATGAAAATGGGAATTGGATGAAGAAACAGCGACTCGTTGTAATAAGTTTTTTGGGGACAAGAAACCTATCAAGGAGGGGGGGATTGCCACGACCCCAAGGGCATTTTAGGGCATATTAGTAATAATAGATTACATGTATTTTTTCCTTTGTGTACTTGCTGCTTTGCTGATTTGTACCTTAACCTAGAAAGCCTATAAATAGGCTGTAACCTAGAGAATTAGAGGTTGTTGAATGATAATCTGATTTCAGTCTTGTCTCTCTACATTCCTCTCCCCCAATTTCCTCTCTTCTCCCTCAATTCTCTATGTTTCTGTTCTGTCTCTCACTCCCTTTCTTCTCTCTCTTCCCTGTATTCTTCTCAAATTCCTTTCTAAACCCTAGCCAAGCCCTAGGGTCGTGTCATATATTGTGAATTCAAATTCTTGACTTGTATAATGTAAACTTGGCCTGCAGAATTAAAAATTGAACAGGTAAAGTGGACCAAGAACCATTGAAGAAAACCAGCAGCCTCAAACTGACAAAACTTTTAGGATTAGCAAACACAAAGTAGTAATACATCTTGTTTTTGAGCTACCAAACATATGCACATCTTTTGACCTGATAGTCTTAAGTATAAATATCTTACAATAAAACCTTACTAGCCCCAAATCTAGACTAAGGAACTATGTATTTCGTCTTTGTTTAAGTTCCTGTGCATCAAATTTAATCAAGAGAATCAAACAAACATGAACATTTTAGTTTCTATAATTAAGAGTTCTGATCCCCAACTCTTGTACTTTTTCTTCAAACCCCTTTACTAGCAAAGAATATGCATTGACCCCAATAGAACATTCTCAAGGTATTGGTTCTTGTGCTGTTGGGGAGGCCATGATGGCCAGCAATATTTCAGTCAATTAAAGCTTTAGAGAATTTAATATTTATCATATTTTATGGTCAGCAACAATTTTAATGAACTTGAAGACATCCAAGAACAATTATAAATTGTTCTACAGTTTTTTCACTTTTCTTTTTTTTTTTCTCCCCTTCCCTAAGGAGGCTATTGATAAAGGAAAATTTATAAATTTAGGATATCTATTGCTGAACCATGAAAAGGCCAAACTGTTCGGTGGTCAATGAGTTTTTGCACACATTCATTTGTTTGGATATTTCTCCATTTTTTTCCTTATCCTGGGTGTGAGTGAGAATCATGGAGCATCACCTTTCAGAGAGATGGGAAATTATCTTTGATACTAGGCATAGGCCAGAAGGTGCTCCATCTAATCTCTCATTGGCTAATCCCTCATGAAGTGCAATCATTTAATGGCATATAACTCCAACCTAATACAGGTGTTGATTAAGGAAAGATCAAGTTGAACATCACCTAACCTTTCTTTGGAAACACACTACCTTCTCCCTACATACAAGGGCTATAGGCTTCAAATCCCATATGCAAGATCTAGTCCAGAACAGAACTCCAATGACATTAACCACAACCTTCACACTAGTAGACCACCATAACCATCTCCCCTGTAGGAAATGACTGCTACAGAAGTCCTAAGAAGTCAAACTCAACTACCAAAAGCACTGGCAGTAACAAAATAAACAAAAAAAAAAAAAAAAAAAAAAGCAGTCAGATTCTGAAGATTTAACCCATTCTAATCCTGAGAGTGGATGAAAATAATAAAAATATAAATGGATTGCCAGTAAGCTCTTACATGAAAGCTACTTATCTTATCCAATGATCAAGCAGGCTCTCTAACATGACAATGCTCAATTTCTCACTTTAGAAAAGGCAAGTGTAGATATAACCAAAGATCAATTCATGCTACTATACTTATATAAGCCTCTATAAATGAAAATTTATGCATTTATGTGTTCCATTTAATGTTTTGTTTTGTTTTACAGTGAACAAATTAACCAAACCCATCCTACTCACAAGGATGTGTCTACACCAGGATAGGATGCTTGCAGATTTAATCAGAAGTGCAATTCATTTAGTTAATATTGACTTGCCAGCATCTTCAGTACAGACTTCAACTGTGTTAAATCTTCACTGAAACAAGATAAAATGGACTTTTGACAACTTGACATTAATCAAATCCAGAGCAAACAAAACACAAAAAACACAAGCATATTTGACTCTAGAAACCAAACTATTAACAGTCCTAAGTTGGAAAATGCAAAGATGTGAGCCGTGTGATCACATATTTGTTTATATTCATCAGTCACCAGAGTGCCATTTTATCCCAAAAAGTACAAATAAGAAACAAGTTACTAATTTAATCAACATATGAAACCAAATTAATGGAGCAGTAACTTGAAAACAGGAAGAAAAACAAATTTCCATACATTAGGAAACTTGCATATGTCTATATGCATGTGGTTTATTTTATTGTCAACATGACAATATATATTGTCATTCGCTCAGAGACCACAAAGCTATGCACAGTATTTCAAGCTCTAAAATCACAACAGACCACAAGTAGTTTTTTACAGTTTGCAAAAAAGGAACCAGAAACCCAAGTTAACCCTTGACTTCTCCCGATGCAACTGGTACAGTCTCAGTGTCTGGTGACTCTGAATAGGAGATTGAAATCAGCTTAGACCTATACACCTCTGCTCCATCCCCATTAATACCTTCAACTGGACTTTCACTACTCGAATTTTCTGGGGACACACCTGAAGCAAGATCCTTCTCTGGTAGGTGGTAGGAAATAGCAATTAGTGATTCCCGAGTCACCTCCTCAGTAACATCCTCCCCAGGTTCTTTCTTATCCATAAAATGATAACCCTCGTTCTGAAAATTCATAGCATGTCATTTTATTACAGGAGACGAGTTGAAATGATACTGGTATAAAACAAACTAGAGAAACAAAGAACTCCAAATTTAATCCTGCACACTAAAAACATACAACCATTGCTTGAGTTTTTAACATAATTGCACTGATTTAATATAAATTTAGTTTGAGCTTGTCCTGCTGCTGCATATTCAATCAAAATCATCTTGAAAAGACAAAAGAAGACATCAGCATGAATAGACCATGATATCTGAACAAATCATTTGTAGATGTTAGCACTATACTGCCCAACATTCTATGTTATACAACAAAGCTAATTTTATAAAATTTCTTTTTAGCTTTAGCAGAATCTTACTATCATATAAAACATTGGGATACACTTTCTATTTTAAGCATCCTACCATAATTCTTTGGGCAACATCTTCACTACTTTGCCATATTTTTGGATGATTGGACCAAGATATCTGAACTAATCTTGTCTTGAGATGACTTGATCTTCAAATTTCACCATAACATCATCAAATCTTACACCTTTTCACAGTTTACATTCCATATATTCGATCTTCAATCTGCTTAACTTAAAACCTCTAGATTCAAAAATGTTCATCCACATCTCAAGCTCAATATTCACTTCTTCCCTTGTGACATCCATTACCACAATGTCATCCATTTACAAATTCTCCTACATCAATGGTGACTAGATATAAAAGATTCTAAAAATATTCATTTGAGCACAAAATGTCCAGGTAAGGCTTCAACATTTGATTATTCATAAAGCATATAGTTTTCCCAACCACTAACCATGTTCAACGGTCCTAAATAATAATTTTGTGGACTTGAAAGTGCTCATTCTCATTTGATTTTCTTTATCCTATCTTTTTTTTTGTCATTGATCCATTGTACAAAATTAAGATATCCTAGCATATGCAGGCACATATATATACATATTTGTGTATATATAGAACCAAAAATTCAGAGTGCATTTTAAGAAATACCCAACAACAATACCACAATAACTATTATATATTGGGATCTCAAAACATTCTCTGAAGCCTAAACTCAAACTGTTGGGAATCATGAACATCATGCTTTTCATGATTTCTCCTCAAACCCAACTTGCACGTAGACAGAGGTGCACTAACATAGAGAATTGTGCATAACAAAGACAAAGAAATCAAACATGTATAACAAGCCTTGGCCCCAACCTTTTGATACCATGTTAAGTTATCAATTATTCAAAAATCTTAGGCTTAAGCTATTAGAAAAGAAGCTCAACTATATACATCAAGCTTTTCAAGAAGTAATTGCAGAATAGTAAAAGAAAAGTTATCTTTTTCAATTATAACTACGTACATCAAAGGTCTATACGGAGTCATTATAAGTAAATTCTAATTAAATAATTCACGAACACATCCAAAAAAAGTGTTTTACTGTATGCTATTTGTGGACTGCAGCATACTGAGGAGGAGACCATAACAAACTTCCTAAATATTAAGCTTGAATTATGGAACAATACCTTGAAATTCAAATGCTTCAAGTTAAACAAGTCAAAAATTGAATACATGGAATATAGTTCAGTAAAAACAAGAGTTTGAGTAATGTTGTTGTGAGACTTGAAAATTAAGTTACTATTAGGAACTATTAATTCAGATATCTTAGACCAACTGTTCAAATAAAAAAGAGATTATATAAGGTTGGAGTGACACTAATTGAATATATATATGTGTACATATATATGTATGTATAAATACACAAAACATGATTAAAATAGTTTAGACATGTGAGAAGAAGACTAATAAAGGCACCTATAAGGGGAGTGCATGCACCTATAAGGTGAGTGCATAGAATGAAAGAAGAACTTAGTAAGAAACCCATGGAAATGATCACCTTAAAGAAGGTAATACAGGTCATAGATGGTGATGAATAAATCACTAAAATTCATGTAACCTCCTCTGCCTAGTGGGATTAAAGCTTGTGTTGGTTTAGTCTGGTCATTTTCCATTACTGTATTACCTACATATCACTCCTAAGGCAGTTTGTTCCCATGTCATCTATTCAAGTGGATCCGTCATTTATGAGAAACATTTTGCTACAAACACAAATTACCTACTTAACTAGACCCCCCATTCACAGACTCTGCACTTATCACTATTTTTGGCATCAAAGCAAGTTCTAGTATATTTGCTAGCATTCTTTTTGCTCTGTGCTTTTTTTTTTTTTTTGGAGTACTCCATTTGCTTGGCTTCTTGTCCTAGTTTCTCATGCTTCCTCAATTAATAGTCTAGGAACTCATCCATGACCTCCTAAAGATGTTGGGAGATGAAAAGAGATTTCAAATAATATTTAAATAATCATATTTTTCCCCATCAATTAAAAAAATAAATAAATTAAGTTTTGCAACATACCTTAAGATTGTATTATTCAAACTGGCTGGCATGTAAAGGGTCCTAGTAAAAGTATAGACGTTGGGAACTTTAGTATTAGCATTCAGGAATAAAGCTTGGGGAATGAGATTATGAAAACTTTGCACATCCTAGTAAGTCATGAATAAGGTTCAACGTATGTTAAAATCAATCAACAAGTACAAGTTTAAACCTATCATAGATTCTCAAGAGGGAAGAGAGCTTAGGCCTTAGGTTGAGGGTTCTATCAACTAGAAAAGGCTTGTAAGCTTTTTTGCTCTTCTAACCAAGAGTTTCTGGTGCTTCTTTGATCCAGCTACAAACCAATTCGCAATTTTTCTCATTCTCAAATTTCACAGAAATTTGTGTGAACTATTTTTCTATTGTATATTCTTGCTAACATGCGGATTCATTGTCTGAAAAGGAGGGAGATTATTGATGATCTGTAGAATTAATTGAGAGAAGAGAATGATCATGGGTTTCATTTGATAGTGCTCAATATATACATGATTAGGAGATAGAAGCCCTACCTAATATACAAGTCTAATCTATCTATAAGGACAAAATTTAATCCATTTAAATTTATAATTTATCTATCTGCAAAACAAAAATAACCAGTTCACTAATAGGAGAGATATTCGGCCTTATCTCTAGCTTTGAATGCTCCAAATATTTAGGAGCATTATCTCGGATCTAACTTCTTGATAATACCACTGATTTCATTTTAATTCTCCACACTCCCCCTCAAGTTTGGGCTGAAAAAGATGTTGTTCAAACCAAGCTTAGGGCTCAATTGATCAAAAATTCTTCTCGGTAGAGCTTTAGTTAGGATATCTGATATCCGCCACTTGATTGTTAGTAGGAGTGTAGACCAACTGAAACATCCCTTCTTCCAACTTCTCTTTAATAAAATGACGGTCTATTTCAACATGTTTTGTTCGATCATGATGGATTGGATTCTTTGCAATGCTGATGGCAGATTGATTGTCACATAGCATTTGTACTGGTTTAGGGACAGCCACTTGTAATTCTTGAAATATTCTCCTCAACCATATTCCTTCACAAAACCCTTGAGCCATAGCTTGAAATTCAGCCTCTGTGCTACTTCTAAAGACCACGGATTGTTTTTTGTTGCGCCAAGCGACTAAATTCCCCCAAACAAATGAGCAATACCCGGATGTTGACCTCCTATCACAAATTGAACCAGCCCAATCAGCATCGCTATACACTTCTATTCCTCAATTGTTTGTTTTCCAGAACATCAAGCCTTTGCCAGGAGTCAATTTCAGATACTTTAAACTGTGGTAGACAACCTTCATATGGACTTTTCTAGGATCATTCATAAATTGACTAACACAACTTACTAAGAAACTTATATCCAGTCATTTATGGGATAAGTATATTAACTTTCCCACCAATCTTTGATATCTTCCTTTATCAACTGGTGCACTTTCTTTGCCAAGATCTAACTTCATATTTTATAAAGAGATTCGACTCACCATCCACTCTACTTTCTAATTGATCTAATCTCTTAAGACCCAAGTCCATGCAATCCAATATCTAAGTTAAATACAAATAAATCTGAGTTTAATGGATCTAATTCAGATTTGAACCTTAAATTATTTGTGTACGATAGACTGTGTAATTTTTGGGAAGTTGCTTATTCCCCCTTTGATCTTGACATATATGATGATATATCATTTTTTATTTTAAGAAATTATAATAAAATATAAGATCTTTAATTAGTAGCAAAGAAGTGGCAGCAGCAAAGAAGGGATGCCAAAGATGTCAGTGAAGCCGCATCAATGGACAAAGATGATGGAACATTGTAATGCAGGAGATGTGAAGTTGCGACAACAACCAAGGGAGATGACAAGGCCAGCGACGCCGGACGCCAGAGATGACCCGGCAACGGAGTGAAGAAGATAAAGCAGCAAAAATTGGCTCTCTTAGGCCTTAGCTTTTTAAAAGCACTGGTATATATAAAGACTTTTAAATTATGTAATATTTTAGTTATTTAAATATAGATAAACCGAATAAAAACACTAATTCACAACTTTAAAATTAATGTTTGTCCAATGTTTAACCTTAACCAAACTTAACTAAACCTCCTCTGATTTTCATTTGTGACGGCCCGGGCGCAAGTAAGGGTGCAAACAAGCCGAGCCAAGCTAGGCTTAGCAAATTTGAGCACAGGCTCGAGCTCAAGTCCGAGTCGAGCCTAGAAGCTTGGCTTGAACTCGAGCTTGATTAACATAGCCTAGAAGCTTGGCTCGTCAATTCAATTGACGAGCTGAGCTCGGGCTCACCACAAAGAGGAGGATGAGCGGCAAAGAAGGAGAAGTGTGTAGCGACAGAGATGGAGGATGAGTGGCGGTTGGCAACAAAAGGTGAGGCAGTGGGGAGAAGTAAGGCGTCGAAGGAAAGAGGGCTAAAGAAGAAGAAAGAGCAACAGGCGAACAAAGCAACAGACAGAAAAAAGAGGAGAGATGAGAAAGATGAGGAAAAGTGGGTTTCCTCTTGGGGAGAGATTGGGTTTTTTTATTGGACAAAGAGAGGGTTTCTTGGGGAGAGAAAAGTGATACAATATGTATATATATATATATATATATTTATGTTAAAAAATATATTTATAAAATATATATTTAATATATAATATAATATAAAATTATTATGTTGTTCGTGTCGGGTAACATACCGTTTGTCCGATACGAGTAAAATTAGAGAGGGCGTGGCCCCCTACTCACGCACCCTCTGCATGTTCGGACAAACTCAACGCAAGCAAGAGAATATTTATTTGATATAATAATATATATGTATGTTAAATAATATATTATACGTTCACGAACCTCTAACTAAGCCAGCTCGTAAATAAATGATTCAAGGTTTATTGAGCTCAATCTCAATTTGTTTACAAATCGAGTTTTAAAGTTAGACTCAAACTCGACTCATTTACCTTAACTAACGAACTTCAACAATCTTTTATTGAGCCAAACATTAAGTTGAGTCGACTCGATCCATTTGCACCTCTAGGTGTAGGGCCATACCCATTACAATGGCCCATGGATCTAATCCAGTTGCCCAACAGCTCACGTGCATTGCACGTGACGAACAAGAGGAGACTGTTTAAATGCCTGATCACCAGTCAAACCCTCAGGCAGTCAAAGCACTACAGGAGCTGGAATACACAAAGGTCCATTCATCTCTCTCTCTCTCTCTCTCTCTCTCTCCCGCTTTTTCGACAACTAGATCTAGCCTGTTTTTCTTTGCTAGGGATAAAGCGATTGACCGATTTTATTGATTCTAATTGCGGCGTAAACTGTGATCGGTGTCCGTTACTCCTTTGACAGTTTGTTGGATCGATTTTGATTATTTGCACTTGGATACTTAGGTCGGGTACTTGTCTAGAGCACTTGAAGGGGGTTTGAATGGCTATTAGTTTGATTTCTGATGGAATTTGATTCATTTTTATTGTTTGATTCCTTCCCTCAGTATGTGAATAGCCTGTAAACTGGGGATACTGGGTTGGAAGATAAATTTTATTGGCGCAAAGAGTTCGATGGCCAAATTCAAATTAGGATTTTACTTGGAGAACACTACAAGGATTAGGGTTATATTTTGTTCAAGGAAAACACCATTGTCATAAAACTATAATCAACAACGGTTTAATTTTGATGTACTACTGAGGGTCAAAAGAATAGAGAAGCAGTATGTAGCAGCTCTACACAATTTTAGGTGAGTTTTCTGTTGCTGCAGTTCAGAAATAGGTCTGCAGGAGAGAAGGCCAGCAAAATAACAGTTGTGAGATGAACTTGGGGACTTACATGCGAGGGCTATGGATGGAGATGGCTGTAGGTCTAGAAGTCAACCAGCCCCACCTAGTGGGATTAAGGCTTCTGATTGTTACTTTTGTTTAGTTAGCAACAATATCATCGCCATCATTAACAAGTTTAAATTGCACTTGTGAGGTCATCAAAAAGAATGGCCATTATATTCAATGTTATGTTTAAGGGTCTTTCACCATTTTTTTTGGGGTATTCCTGTACCTCTACCTTTACATTTTTTTTTTTTTTCATTCTATCCACTTGCTTCACGGATGTTTAGATTGGGCGTCTTCTTACTTATTCAAATAATCTTAATCACGTTTTATATCATAGCTGCTACTTCAACCTTATTATATATATCTAATTTTATCTTTTCTTTTCTTTCGTATGACACATATCTATCACAACATTCTTATATTAGTTATACTCATATTTTGCATAGGTTGTTGGTTTTTAACTGGCTAATGTTTTGAGTTATACAAAGATGGTTTTATAGTCGTCTAATAAAATTTCTATTTAATCATAAGAATTTTATGGTTGCATAAATTGTTGTATGCACATCTCCATTTTAATCATTGTCCTGATTCTATAAGATCGTGAGGAGAATTAAAATGAAATTAGTGGCATTATCAAGAAGTTAGATTCGAGATAATGCTCCTAAATATTCGGAACATTCAAAGCTAGAGATAAGACCGAATATCTCTCATATTAGTTAGCTGGTTATTTTTGCTTTGCAGATAGATAATTTGTAAATTTAAATAGATTAGATTTTATACTTATAGATGGATTAGACTTGTACATTAGGTAGGACTTCTTATCTCCCAATCATGTATATATTGAGCACTATCAAATGAAACTGAAGATCATTCTCTTCTCTCAATTAATTCTACATGGTATCAAAGCTGAGTTTTGATTCACTCCCAAGCCTTTTCCGATAAACCACTACTCGCCCTTCCTCCTGTAGTATTTTTCTCCTTTCAGCCACTTGTTTTTCCCTACTCGTCAACATGGCCGGCAAGAGTTCTCAATCATCCAAAATTATCCCTTTATCCACCAACAATCAAGAAGCTATTGACAATAATATGTTCACTGTCACTAGACATAAATTGAAAGGGCAGAACTACCTACAATGGTCTCAATTGGTCTTGATGTTCATATGTGGGAAGGGGAAGGATGATTACTTCACCGAAGCAACGACCAAACCAAAGGAAGAAGATCCTACATATTGGAGTTGGAAAGCTGAGAATAATATGGTAATGTCCTGCTTATAAATTCTATGGTGAATGATATAGGAGAGAATTTTCTTTTATATGATACAGCCCAAGATATTTGGGAGGCTGCTAGAGAAGCCTATTCACATGTTGAAAACACCTCTGAATTGTTTGAGATTGAAAGCTTGCTTGATGATCTCAAACAAGGTGAATCTCATGTAACTCAATATTTCAATTCCTGGAACAAATATTGGCTGCAACTAGATAAGTTTGATAACATTGAATGGAAGTGCACAGAAGATTCTGCAAAGTACAAAAAGATTGTGGAATAAACCCAAACGTTGTCGTTGCCACGGACGTTGATTCCTTGTTGAAGGCATGTTACTCACTACCACTTATAAAATAAAAATTCAATAAAATCAACATATAAATTATATAATATAATTACATAAGACACATACAAAATATTTTCACTATTAAAAGTGAACAAAAACTCACATAATTTTACACAAACTAAATAGTAAAGACTGAATTATTACACCATTAAACCCCAAAGAAAAGGTAAAAATAGATATTGAAAACAAAGGATAAACCAAAATGCAAAACCAGAAATAGAAGGCCGCCGGCCGTCCATCGGAAGGTGGCCGAAAACCAGATAGGGTTGGGCCGGAAAGCTTACCGTGGACGAAGATGGCGACGAGGATGAACGGCGGTCTGCAAGTCGGAATCGGAGGTCAACTTCGGCGGAGATGGCGAACAAGAAGATCGTGCGCTGAAACAGAGACGAAGATCGCTCGCTGAAACAGAGACCAAGATCGCTTCCGGTGGACGAAGACTCCAGATCGATGGTCAAAGACCAAGATCGCTCGCCGGAACTACAGAAATAAGAACAGAACGTGGACGGAAACCTTACCGTGGAAGAAGATGAAGATGCGCCGGTGATCTGAAACTCGAAATCGAAGATGGTCTTCTGCGGAGATGGCGACGAACACGAAGTCAGAGCTGGTCTTCTGCGGAGATGGCGACGAAGCCCAATACGGAGCTCGTCTTCGGCGGTGGATGGCGACTCACAGGAAGTCGGAGATGGCGACGAAGCCCAAGTCGGAGCTCGACTTCGGCGGTGGATGGCAACGAAGAGGAAGGGGACGAAGCCGGCGCGAATGGGAGAGGAAAACCCCAGAGAAATCAGGTGACCGAAAATTATAACTTAATTTCCCTGGCAAACTTAACTAATCAAACAGAATTTAGATAGAATATAGTCCGAAAAGAATCGGGTAAATCACAGTAAAGATAACAAAATTTTGATCTCCTTTTTTATTTGATTACTAAATTTTAATTTTTTATAAAATAATTATAAAATTTTAAAATATTTTATAATATAATCACTAAAGTAATTTTTGAACAATTTATGATCAAAATTACTGACGTGGTAATGGCCACATCAACGTCACATCATCACCACGTCAGTAATTTTGGTTAAGAATCATCAAAAATCACTTTAGTAACCACATTGTAAAACATTTTAAAGTTTTGTGATCATTTTACAAGGAATTAAAGTTTAGTGATCAAATTAAAAAAGACACCAAAATTTTATGATTTTTAATGTGATTTACCGAGTCATTTTCCATAAAAAAATGTAACCAATCAAACGCACCCGAAGTCATGAATCCTTGAGAATGCACGACCGTTCAATTATTAAATCAAAATTTATATTATTTATATGCTATACATCCAGAAAAAGTTTGAAGGTCTTTTGAGTAATTATGAAAATAAGGTTATGAGTTTAAAATTGTACGAGTCCTCTCTTCACAAATCTATATACATAAATGATCTTTCTCAACTCTCAAACAAACAAGTTATGTACTAATTAAGTACTTCTTAAAATAATCTACATTATAAATGATAAATTATATTAGATAATACTGTACATAATATTTGGCACTCTTTAAAATTAATTTACACCATCTTATTTATACATATTTTTAGAAAACTATCTGTTACAAATAAAGGTAAAAAATAAATTTGAAATTCAAGAATTATTCATCTTTTTCAGGCTTTATTAGTCTCCAACTAGTATTTGTATGAATGTTGGCCAACAAACACATCATAAAATATACTTTGAACAAAAGGTCAATCTGAGAAAGTTTGAGGAGACAACCTGTTAAAGACAATAAAAAAATAGTTAAAGACAACCTGTTAACAAGATTAGTTATAAACTTTTGGAGATAAAAAATTCACAAGAGTTAAAGATAATAAAATCAAAATCTGCAAAAATGGAGTCAAAATACCTTTTCTTCAAAACCTGATTTTACTTTGTGCACGAGGAAATTAGAATAAGATATTAAAGTACAAGGTGAAAAATATTTTGTAAAAATATATCTTTGGGCATGCAAGAAAGAAATGCAGAAAATATAGCACAACAGAAACAATTGTTGAACTTCGATCAACCTAAGACACAACTTCAATTGATCAAAGTTGTCCAACAACCATTTACATAACTTCGATCAACAATCGAAGGCTAGGTCAACCTAAGACACGAGGTCAAACATTATGACCAATTTCGATCGACCGAATAATAACTTCAGTTGACCTAAATAGCGTACGTAGAGATTTAAACATTTTGTCTCACTTCAATCGATTTAGGCTAAACCATCAATCAACTTAAGATATTTAGACTTGAAAAAACACATCTTTTACTTCACAAGAGACTAATAAAATATATTTATATCATAAAAAATATATTTGTTATCAACAAAATTTTATTTACTTACTCTTGAATTTAACATAATGTGTGTGCATTATATGCCCCAATTCAATTATGTCAAGATGTGCAATTGATTTGAAAATGCATGGTTCATAAATATAATCGAAATAACGAAAAGTTTTAGTAATTATACAAAAAAAAATGTGTACAATAACAAAAATATGAGTTTGAATTATTAGTTATGTAAAATGATGTTGAAATGACCTAATTTGGTAGATAGTGGTGAGATTATATTTATCACTACCACCTATAAGTATATCTGCAACAACAGCCAGCATTAGCAACAAAAGTTTGACTTATCTATACAATAAGTTAACATTATATTCAAAATCTTATTTACTTAGCTTTGAACTTAACACAATGTGTATTTATCATACACTCTAATTCAATTCTGTCAAGGTATGTAATTGATTTGAAAATGTATGGTTCATGGTTATAATTGAAATAACAAAAAATTTCAATGATTATACAAAAAAAACAAGAAAGTACAATAGCAAAAATATGAGTTTGAATTATTAATTATGTAAAATGATGATGAAATGACCTAATTGTGATAGATAGTGGTGAGATTATATTTATCACTATCATATAAATATATCTGCAACAACAGCCAGCATTAGCAACAAAAGTTTGACTTGTCTATACAATAAGTTAACATTAGTATTCAACTTTTTGAAACATAAATAATTATTCCCCTAATTACCTTTTTGGTTACTAAAATAGTGAAGGATCCCACATGATCTCCCGTATGTAAACCAACATATGTTTGAATATAAAAATCAGACACCAAAAATAACATTCACTACACAAATAATTGTCTCATTAAAATATAAATAACTTCAAAACTTCCCACATACATAAATAACTTTAGAACACAATATACATAACCTCTCATAAATAAATAAATTCTTATTAAAAAATTAAATATATAATCCATGGTCAATAATTACCAATTACTTTTGTGGTTTCTGACAAATTGTGGGCAAAATCTATTATTTGTGCCTCATAATTAAAAAAAAAAATTATGATTGTTGCCAATTCTTGATTTGTGATTTATTGTCCCAAATAAACTCAATTTGAGGTAGATTCTTTTGTTAAGACTTATTTGGCTTTTCAAAGTCAGGTATGATCTTAAATAAGGATGGTAATGAGTTATCCATTTAAGCTTAAAATAAGTATAAAAATTGAAATACAAGTATAAAACGAATTTGAAAATTTGTTAAAAAAAGAATGTAAATACCCAATGAGTTCTAATTATTTATTTAAAATTAAAACAAGAATAAAAATTAAAATATAAACATTTAAAAATATATTAAGATAAATATATAAATGGGTAAATAGACAACTCATTACGATTCTTAGTCTATTGAAATGTTTTATTTTTAATAATTTTTATTATCTTCCACGTAAAAAAGATGGAAAAAATGACATCTCATGCCACCTAACAAAAATAAATAAATCAACAGAGTGAAGGTTGATGTTATTTTAGGCTGTTTAGTTTAATTAGCGCAGTTGGATTAGTTGGCTAGAGTCATGAATATATAGTCCAAAAAAAAATTAGAGAAAATTAAAATAATTATTTATAAAATGTGTTCTAATTATTGAGATTATCTCTCAAGTTTGAAAAATAGTAACGATGTTCTTAATACCTTAGATAAAATGACTTTTCAAAAAGATGAAATCTCTCACCTTTAGAGCCCCTCCCTATCGGCCCCACATATAATATAAGAAGAAGAGATTAAATATGGAACCCATCGTTCAATGATCGAACACGGGACCCTCACTGACTATATAGCAGCTGCAATTCATTCATTTTCAAGACGTACTCATCCCTAATCACTGGGCTATTCTCACGGGTGCATCAGATAAAATGGCTGTCTCTCTCTCTCTCCCTACTATCGTCCTTACATAAAGTATGCTTTTGAGTTCAGTAATGGCCATTTTATAAACTTTCCTCATTTTATTTCACTCTAGGTTGGGATTGCAGTTGAGTCTTTATAACCTTATCTCACAAACAGAAAAGGTCAAAAAAAGCTTGTTGGCAAACTCCTTCGGCTATGATTTTACTTTCAAACTCCTTCACCGTGATTTTACTTCTAGAGACGAGAGAGGGACAAAAAAACAATTATAATGGACCATGGTATTTTAACTTTGAAGTTGATACATCATAATAAAATAGGAAGACAAAATTAATTATTAATAAAAAATATATACCTCAAACACCATGGCCAACCCGCAGCCCATTACCGTGGCCCAAGGCCATGCCGAGTCCGCAGTAGTGAAACTACGACCCACAATCATGCCAAACCTGTGACCGTGGAGGCATGGCCCATGGTCATGCCTTGGCCCGTTGCCGTACCTTGGACTGCAGCCTCAGTTATGGCCTTAGTGCGGGGTCCCATCGAAGCGCACAGGAAATCCAGTGCCCCGCTTAAGTATTTTCCAAAGAAGAGAGGTCTCACACAATGTATAAACGCGATAACTCTTAACCATTAAGGGTGTATTTAATTGTATTACTTAGAATTTAATTCTAAGTAATATTACCTAGAAAATAAAAATCATTCCACTCCTTTAGAAAATGAATTCCATAGAAAGAAGATTTAAATGCTTGTACCATACATATTTTTTCATAGAAAAATAAATAGTGTTTGATTGTTTTTCATAGAAAATGTATAATAATTACATATTTTTTATGGAAAATGTGTGCAATCAAACACACTCTAAATTTTTTTTAAAAATAAAGATAAATAATTATTTATAAAAAAATTTATCTCCAAAAAAGATAAGATAAACATCATTTATAAAAGATAAACGTCGTTTGTAACGATTATAGTCTCAATCAGGTTAGCATTCATCAAGATAAGTGTTATTTATAAGAATCTTAATTCTAAAATAATTTAGACTACTCCATATTTTTCTATAAATAGACTGTAACTAATTCTAGAAAAGGTGCATGATACTGGGATAAATATTGTTCTATAGTTTTTATCACTCTTGCGCACTCTGACTATTTTCTTTCTTATAGAGTTAGGTGACTTGACAATAATATTTCACATCAATTAAATTAATTGTTATATCTTGATAATAACAGAAGTATTAAAGGAGAAAGTCACAACATAGTTTGCATCACAAAGACATTTCTTGTATTTTTTAAATATTAAGAATATTATTTATATTTACCTTAAACTTAAAGATACTAATTGTATTTTTTCCTACAACTTACCTTAACATGCCAAAAGAAAATGGATTTTTTTATTTACTTTATTTTTAAAATAAAAACAATAAAATGATATTTCCACAATTTTTTTTATTTTATTTTCCTCTCATCTTTTCACTAACTATGTTGCCCATGACCTCAGGTAGCATTTGGTGGGTTGATGGAATAGGAATGGGAATATGATTCCTTCCCAAATTCATTTGGTTGCTTTGAAATAATAGAAAAACTCATTTCCTTACAAAATGGATAGGAAAACATAGAATTGGTGTGCAAATTATATATATTTTTACTCTTATCTTCTTCATGAAATTGCTCGATATCATATGTTGTCTGCTCTAATATTATTTGCACTTCTCTATCAACCCTATCTATTTACAAAGAGTTCCTCCCAAACAATTTTTGAGATTATCATTCTTGCGCGGCTCCTCGTCACTCATATTCTTGATTTCGACAAAGAAAATAAATTACAAGTGGAGAATTTATCTTACTATAAAAAATAAGAAATCAAACTCATAACCTATTAGTCCGAATTCTAATTTATCATGAATCAACCATTAATCTACACCCTAAAAACAAATAATTCCTGCTATTGTTGATTGTCCTCAAGTCCTATCATGTTTATTTGCTCATTGTAAACCACATCTTTAATTTAGTGTTCTAGACTTCTAGTTCATTGTTGCCACCAAAACACACCCACCACCCTTCTACTCGGGCACAAAAACCAATGCAAACCATATTGTAGTCCATCCCTATCCTTCTCCACCCAACCCAGGTCGCCTATATTCAATACTAGGGAATGTCATGTCTAAAGGTACGGCGTAAATAATATTAAGACTAAATTTTAAATAAAAATAAAAATTAAAGTTATTGTATAACGTTGTATAATAAAAAATAAAAAAGTTAAATTAAAAAATATCAAATGAACAAAAAATTGACACACCAACAAAATAATATCAAATATATACGTATAAATATCAAATGTACAAAAAATACACTAAATCAAATGTACATAATGAATAATCAAATAATCAAATACACATAATTAACACATACACTAAATTAATAAACAAAACTAAATTAAATTAACACTAAATTAATTTACACTAAACTAAATTAACACACACGTGTATATTTGTATAATAAACTAAATTAATACACTAACATTTTAAAATATCAAATGTACACAAAACATAAAACACTATAAAAAATACACAAAATAATATGATAGAAATAATGAAATGTACATAAATTAACACACATACGTGTATATCTAAACTAAATTATAGTGTTTACATAAACTAAACTAAATTAAATTAACACTAAATTAATTTACACTAAACTAACACTAAATTAAATTAAATTAACACTAAATTAAATTAAATTAAACTAAATTAACACACATAATCAAATTAACACACACATGCGTGTAATACACTAAATTAAAACATAAAACAGTAAACTAAATAAACTAAATAAAACATTAAATCTATATAATACACTAAATTAATAATTTTAAAACAGTAAATTAACATAAAACATAAATTAACACACATATTTGTTTACATAAACTAAACTAAATTAAATTAACACTAAATTAATTTACACTAAACTAACACTAAATTAAATTAAATTAACACTAAATAAATTTACACTAAATTAAATAAAACACTAAATTAAAATACACACGTATAATACACACACACAATCAAATACACAGTCAACTAAACTAAATAAACAGTAAATCTAAACTAAATACAGAAAATAGACAACTAAATTAAAACATAAATTAAAACAACTAAATAAACTAAATTAAAACATAAAACAGTCAAATAAACTAAACTAAATTAAACTAACACTAAACTAAATTAAATTAACACTAAATTAAATTAAATTAACACTAAATAAATTTATACTAATTTACATCTAATTAACACTAATTTACATCTAATAAATTTACACTAATTAACACACACACATGTGTGTGTGAAAGCAAACTGCAAAACATTTCTATCTATATAATACACTAAAAAACTAAATAACCAAACACTAAATTATACACATAAATAATCAGTAAATTAACCAAACACCAAATAATCAAATACACATAAACATAAACTAAACTAAACTAAATTAAAATTAAATACATTAACACATAACAGTAACACACGTCTATATACATTAATTTTTTATTTAACAGTAATTCATCATTTGAACAGTCAGTATATACAAATACACACACGTTTATATAGAAATGAACTATATATATTAAACTAAACTATATATCTATATATATATATATAGAAATGAACTATACACACACGTTTAAACTATATATTAAACTAAACTATGTATGTATATATATATATATATAGAGAGAGAGAGGACCTAGGAAGTGGGCGGCGGCGGCAGCGTGGCGGGGGGCGTCGACAGTGCGTGGTGGGGGGCGGCGACGATGCAGGGGCGGAGAGAGAGACAGAGAGAAGGGGGCGGGCGAGCGGCAACGATGATGGCGGCGATGCAGGGATGATGGCCGCGAGAGAGGGCGAGAGGGAGAGAGGCAGAGAGAGAAAGATGGCGGCGACGATGGCCGCGAGCGAGGGGCGGCGACGATGCAGAGAAAGGGAGATGGGCGAGGACGATGGGGCGGTGAGAGAGAGTCGCGGGTGAGAGAGAGAAAGAGAGAGGGAGACAGAGATGCAGAGATGGCCGCGGGTGAGGGACGATGGGGCGGGGACGATGTGGGGCACAGTGGATGCAGAGAAAGGGAGAGGGGCGGGGACGATGGGGCGGTGAGAGAGAGTTGCGGGTGAGAGAGAGAAAGAGAGAGGGAGACAGAGATGCAGAGATGGCCGCGGGTAAGGGACGATGGGGCGGGGACGATGTGGGGCGCAGTGGATGCAGAGAAAGAGAGAGGGGCGGGGACGATGGGGCGGTGAGAGAGAGTCGCGGGTGAGAGGGAGACAGAGATGCAGAGATGGCCGCGGGTGAGGGACGATGGGGCGGAGACGATGTGGGGCGCAGTGGGGACGATGCAGAGAAATGGAGAGGGGCAGGGACGATGGGCGGTGAGAGAGAGAGAAAGAGAGAGGGAGACAGAGATGCAATGGGGAAGAGAGAGGGACGATGGCCGCGGGCGAAACAGAAACAGGGAGAGAGAGGCGTGATGGGATCGGGCGGGAGGAGATGTGAATCTCAGCCGTTGATTGATCTCAGCCGTGAATCTTAACCATACAAAGACAGTTTGTCTCTACACATTTTCAAAAACAATTGTGCCTTATTATATAGATTATATTTATTTTTTAAGTCATTAAAACATAAAAAGTTAATTTCATAAGTTGCATTCAATAATTACATGAATATTTTGAATATTTGATATTTACTATATTTTAAATGTTACTTGAATATTGTTTGTAATTCAATAATTTTTTACTCAATTATATAAATTTTATTTCTAAGTCAAAAAATAAATTTTTTATAAGATATAACAATAATTACATAATTTTCTGGAATCAAATAATATTTTTACAATATTTTCTAATTTTTATAATGTAAAAGAATATTTATGTTAAATGATTATTTTTTTTCCATTCTATCAAAATCAAAATAACCAAATAAGTGAAAGAATTAATTAGCTGAATCCCATATAATCGTTATATTTGAGTTGTCACATTAACATTATTTAATATAAACTAAGCAACGTTACTTAAGAGATCAAAATTCTCTCTCTCTCTCTCTCTCTCTCTATATATATATATATATATATATATAACCCCACACATCCAGAAAGGTGAATTAAGTAAATAAAAATTTGAATGATTTTAATTTTTTTTAGAATAATAAGCAATATATGATTTTATGCAAAAGAAATTTTCAATTGAAGTGCTATGCAATATTTGAAGGAGATTAAAAATGCAAGAGAAACAAATGATTTGTAATGGTTTGCCTCTTTTTAGCCTATACCCACTATTCTAACATTTAGTTAGAGATTTTTAAATTCATAAAAAATAATTAGGTAGCTATCCAATATATCTGACTGATTTCGAAGCTAGCTCTTTAGCATAACATGCTAGGAAAAATAACAAATGCAAGTTACAAGAACAAAAATATCTCTCTAAACTCTTGCTAAAACAAAGATTGAAATGAAGTTTACAATATATAAATGAATAGATCTTGACAGAAATTTAAGAGATAGAACAGTGAAAATTTATACAATAGTGAAATCAGAAAATGTTCAAGCTAAATCCCCCTTTTTCTTTTCCTTCTTAATGCTCTTGAACTTCAAAATAACTTGCATTTATAACCTTCAACATTTCTTGTAGATAACTAGTCATTGGTGAGTAAAAATGACAAAATTCAGTTTGCAGAAAAAGAGTCGTTAATAATTTATTAAGGGAGCGTTTGTTAAAATGAGCAAGATAAGAGACATAAGTTTGGAATGTATTTCGAATCAAGATATAAAATGATCAAGATAAGGTTAGAAAACATTTCAAGATTTTTATCAAATTGTTTGTTAAATTTTTTAAAATATACTAGAGGACACAAATGCCTTTTTTTTCTTATTTATAAATACCAACATATGTTTATCTTGACAAGAGAAAGAGATAAACATATCTTGAAAGATCAAGATAAAAGGTTATTAATGATTTTTTCAAAAATTTTCAGATAAACTTAACAAACATGTTGGAAATGATAGAAGTTCGAAATGCATCTCATATTTTAGTTTTTCCATCCCATATATTGATTAACAAACGCCCCCTAAACATAATAGATTGGCTATTTTGTAAACTGACAGTTTATTTGAAATTTTAAAAACATAATCGATAGTTTATTGCAACTAGTAGACTGTATTTCCAAAATAGTTGACAATTTTTCCCTGCATTTTAAACTTTGGCTATATTTTAAAATTATCAATTCTAAGTATTGTTATATTGATTCTTGGCTCATTATTTTCAAAGTAACTTAAGTTTCAAGACTTGGTTCAATATTTAATGACCCTTTATTAAAAGTTTGTGTAAATACATCATCGTTCAAACATGATTAAAATCAGACTAACAGTTTGAGTGGGAATGAGAGTTGTTAGAGACAAAGAAAGGGTGGGAATTATTCGATTACTTGGATTTTCAAACTAAATTAATTAATTTTGATTAATTTGATTTGATTCAACTTTGACATGCAAAAAAATTAAATAAGGGTTAAGTTCGATTCAAATACAAATATTTTGATTTTTAATTGAATTGATCAAAGTATATGACTATTTTATAAAAATATCACCAAGTTTTGGGTTATTACACATTTTCTATTACAAAAAATAAAGGATAAAATGCACTTGGATCTCCATGATTTGGGTCATTGGTCGAGACATCTTACATGGTTTAAAAATACTTTTAGAACTCCTTATGATTTTGTTTTTTGACAAAAGCATCGATACCAACTCTGTTGAATTAATCAAAATTACTTTAATTAAATATGAATAAAGTTAAAATAAATCTAACTAGATCATGATAAAAACAAAAAGTTTAAAAATTAAAATAAAGTTGTTGGTTAGCCACAACAAGCCTTTGTTGGTGGGCTTTTTCATGATAGGTTTTGGCATAGATAAAGAGAAGGAAAAAGACAGAAAATGAAGAAGAAGCAAGGAAAAATAATGGATCCTGATGGGAAATGGATTTAGATGGGCCATTGGAACCCAACCAGCGATGTTGATTTCGCTACTTAGGTCTGGGCAATCCATCTAGGATGGATTTAAGGCAAGGATAAAAAAGGACTTGGATCGAGGGTGGGAAAAAAAGAAGAAGAAGAAGCAAAAGAATCATGGAAGAAAATGAACTAGTGATGTCAGGGCCCACTTCCAGATATATTTGCTAGAATAGGATATTCGAAAGAGAGTCCATCCAAAATAGAATTACAGAAACAAATATAACCAAAACTTCATCAAATAAATGACTCATTTCTACCAAGAGCGATAATCTTTCTTATAATATTTCTTTGGGCTTACAAACTATACAATTCTCAAAATAAACAAGGGTCCATAACATACAAAATAAATAACCTTCTACACTGGCCCTCATCACAAGTCCAAAAAATCTTCAAGTTGGGGAAGATCTCTGTACACTACTAAAACTCAACTTTAAGCCCCACTAGATTCCCCTTCTACTATCGATTTTCCCTTACCTGGAATGACAACAAGTAAACAAGTAAGCCACAAGACGCAACAAGCATAAATATTGCAAAAGGAATAAGATAGATGGATCCCTGAAGGCATGTATAAGATAAGAATCAATGTAAGACTTTTACCCGACATTTAGAACAAAGCTTTAAATCATGTCTTCTACATTATCAAAATCTCAATAATTGGGTGCCTTTACTTAGCAACGAGGCTCACATGCAACTCATATAGTGATATTTTCACAACTTAATGATGGCATAAAACCTATTTCTTTTCCATATGTGACTCATAGCACAAAAGGTCACTAAGTCATGCTCATGCAATTTTTATATCATGGTAAAAATACATGTACCACATTGGCCCTCTAGGCCTCCATATCCATGACTAGAATGCATACATATATATATATATAAAATCCATCAACCACCATAGTGGTAGGAGCATCACCTGTCGGGTTTATGGCCATCTCACCCGCGCTAAGCGCTCAATGGGATATCCCGACTCACACTTGCGGACCTAACTGCCTCGCCAAAATAATAATAAGAGGCGCAAAAAAAATAACAATAATGCATCATATAAGAGAAGAGATTTTCGTGGGCATACCACCCAAAAACATTACTCATCAACTTTCCCAAACAAGCTCGTTATGCCTAGTATAGATTTAAGAAAGCTTAAACTGACTCAAACTATATCAAATTAAATCTCTCGAAGTCCACTTTATGACAATTCAAACGGATCGTAATTCCGAGTTCTATATCAAAAGTTATAGTCAAAATAGTGCAACCTGCGCAATGTTGAAAAAAGTTGATTAATCGACTTTTGGAAGGCATTAGTTGACTAAAGCTTAGTCGACTTAAGAAAATGTTTAGTCAACTCATAAACGCACATTAGTCGACTGGGCCGAGACTGGCATGAAAATATGCAAAAACAGTTCTCTGATGAGTCGACTAAACCCCAAAAATAGTCGACTTATCACCTACAAACACATTAAATGACCCCAAAACACCATAAAACAATCCCAAAACAAACCATGGCTAATCTCCTACCTCCAAGTTGCCATTCCATGAAATAAATATGGGGAAAACAAGCCCCAAAGAGACCAAGAACAAGACTCAATGAAGCCATTAAAAGAAATCCATATGTTTTTTTGGAAAAAGTTGGAAACAACTCACACAACTCAAGCTTTAGAAACACCTCTTGAAGATATGCGCATAACAACTTAGCTAAGCATAAAAATAAAATCTTGCAACAAAAGATATGAGAAACAAAGAAGGATGCTTGCCTTTTTTGATGAAGAAAACCAAGAGAATGATGAAGACCCTCCACTTGCTTGCTTCCCAACCAACAATGGAAAAAGACGGAATGAAGAAGATGAAGAAAAAGAAACAAGAGACTGCCGAGAGAATGAGAGAAAGAGATAGAGAGGGGGAGAGGGAAATTGGAGAAAAAGCAAGAAGGCATGGCTTGCCTTCTCGCCAGCCACCAAACCCATCAAATCTTGCTTCATTTTCCACATTTGCCCCACATACATAACACACACATAACACTTTATCAAGCCCCATTTTGGACTTTTGGTTAAATCCATTTTCATATCTCTTTTCTTTAATCTCCATTTTACACACACAATATAACACACACACACACACACATATATATATATATATATATATATATATATATATGCAAATGCCCACTTACATTAGTGGCCCAAGCCCATCCATGCTAGACCCATGCAATTGATCAACCCATCACTTTCATTGGGTCTTAAGCACTTGACCTAAGCCCACTTTACAACAACCATTTATACCTTAATTTTACACACTAAAAAATAATTTACTTTCAAGAAAAATTTAACCAAAAATGCTATTATTAATTTAATTACAATTAACAATTAAGGCTCCCATGACATGCTCTACTCATAATGAAAATATCATCTAAGACCCATTAAACAGGTTGTTACAAGTGATGGGGGAGGGGGGCTTGGAGAGAAAAAAAGAAGCAAAAGAATCATGGAAGAAAATAAACTGGTGATGGGGTCTTCATTTTTTTCAAAGAGTGGGGGGTGGAAGTAAAGAAAAAGAAGAAGAAGTAAAAGAATCATGAAAGAAAATGAATTAGTGATGAGATTTTCATTTTTTTCAAAGAACGGGGGGTGGAAGTAAAGAAAAAGAAGTAAAAGAATGAACTAGTGACGAAGTCTTCATTTTTTTCAAAAAAAATAGAGGTGAAAGCGGAGAAAAAGAAGAAGTACAATAATCATGAAAGAAAATGAACTAATGATGAGGTCTTCATTTTTTTTTTCAAAAAAAGGGGGTGGAAGCGGGAAAAAAGAAGAAAATAAACTAGTGACGAGGATTTCATTTTTGTCTTTTATCAATTATTAATTATGTTGTCTTTTAGGGCAAGGAGAAGAGAGTGAGGGAGAGGGGAGGGGGTCAAAGTGGAGAAAAAGAAGAAAAATAAAAGAGCCATGGAAGAAAATGAACCAGTGATGAGTCATCATCTTTTTCTTTATTAATTATTAATCATGTTGTCTTTTTTTCTTTCATCTCTTTCTCTATTGCAACACAGATGTCCGTATTCTGCAACTCTTTTTCCTCAATGTTTGTGGTGGCCAAAGAAACCTTCATTGCTATAGTTGATTGAAACTTATTTCATCATTTCGTTGTGCATAAGTTAGACCATCATTGCTATTTAGAAATTGAAATTGAAACCCAATCGTCATGCATAGCTTAAACTATCATTTTCTTCTCCTCTTTTTCTCTGTCTCTGGTTCAATTTATGGTTCCTTAAAATCAAACTAAAAACTATAATTAAAATAGAAATTGATCTCAAATTGAAATTGGAGCCATCAATGGTTGTTTTTGACGACAACGTTGGAAATAATGGATTTTTTTTTATTAGAACCACCAATTTCAGTCGGAAATGATGCCTCCAACCAACCATTTATATGTTTCTTTTTAATATTTAAGTTTTTATTTACTATTTAGTTTTAATTTAAATTAATTAGTATTCAATCAACTTAATTTAAGTTAATTAGCATTTAAATAACAACATCTATTCCTTTCGACGCAAAGGGTTGCCGAATGAGGAGATTTCAAAAGTATCAAAATTGGTCCCAGTGACCAGAACAGAAGGTGGCGATTCCTACAAAACACTCAGATGGTATAGTAAGTAAGGATTGAGCTGGTATGGTGTTGATAGGCTGAAAAAAACATACATTAGCATATGAGCAAACTGGCTTATATAGAGGGAAAAATGGTTCTCTAACATGTAAGCAACCCCTGGATGTTACAGCGGGATAGGATGGTATCTGGTGCCAGCAAGACTCTTTGACGGAGATGTGGTGTCGATAAGATCTTCATTAAATCTTGCATTAAATATCAATGGAAGCTGTAATGGGCGCGGTAGTGTTGCAAGTACAAAGATGATGATGATGATCACTGCTAGCAAGTATGGGACTAAAAAGGCCAGTAAGGGTCTTGAGCCTCTATTGGGTTGGGTCCAATTGAGCCAGTATGATCCAACATCAATAATGAAATGAGTGTTACACCAAAAATATAAACAATAAGAATTCCTAAAAATATTTCTAAACCATAAGTCTTGTGCAATTGATCCAAATTACAGGAAGCATGAGTGTAATTTACCCCAAATTAAATCTAATTTGAAGAATATTAGAATAATTAAATCTAGTTTGACTTAAACCGAAACCACAAAGGCATTAGTGCAATTTACCTAAATTAAATCTAATTTGGTATATATTAGAATAATTACACATACTAAAATGTCCTAAATTCATATGAAACTTTCTTGAATTTGCTTATTTTGAATAAAATGCTATTATTTTGTTTAATTTCAATCATAGCAGTTATTTAAGTTGTTTTGAGTAAATGTTGTCACCAACATACCCTCAGGGCCAGACCTTCCATGAGGCCCATGAGGCAGCTGCCTCAGAGCCCATGAAAATTTCACAATTTAGGGGCCCATAAATTAAAAATGGCCCATGCAAATTTCACAACTAGGGGCCCATGGAAATTTCATAACTCAGGCCCCATGCTTTTTTCGCTTGTGGCCTGCCCACATCCTTCTCGCGACCCTTCTCTCTCTCTCTCTCTCTCTTTCGCTCGCTGCCCTAGCCCTACCTCTTTGGCTCTGTCGCGCCTCGCCCTCGCCCCCTTCTCGCGACCCTTCTATCTCTCTCTCTCTCTTTCGCTCACTGCCCTAGCCCTACCTCTTTGACTCCGTCGCGCCTCGCCCTCGCCTCTCATTGCTGCTCCGTCGCTGGTAGCTCGCTGTCTTTCTCTCTTCTTGCTGCTCCTCGCCCTTCGCCCTTGCCCTCGCTTTCTCGTCTCTCGCTGCTCGATTGGCGATGGCTCGTCCTCAGCGACTTGCCTCGCCCTCGTGGCCGGTGGCTCGCTGCTCGGGCGCTTGCCTAGCAAGCATCACCTGTCGCTGCTTTGTTCGGTCGCTGGCTCGCCATCGCCCTCCGTCGATCACCCTTGTGGGTTGTGGTCGGTGGCTCGTTACCTCTTGATTGCCGATTGGGCCATCAGATTAGGTATGCTTCTCAGATGCTCTAACTCCAGATCTGCTTCAACTTTCAACGGTTAATTGCTTCTTCATTTCATTTCATTTCGTTTATGGTAGTATCCATCATTTCGTTTCGTTTATAGTAATTTTTAATTGATAATTAAAAAAAATTTATTCTTATAGTATAAATATTTATTTATTTTTTATATTTTATTATACAATTCGGGGCCCATTTTCACGTCTCGTCTCTGGGCCCCAAGAACTCAGGTCCGGCACTGCATACCCTACCTACATCCCATTATATGAATTTGACTAATTTTAGTCATTTTGATTAAACTATTTTTTTTAAAAAAATTAGATTAATTTAATTTTCTCATATATAAATTCAATGATCAAATAAAAAAATTTAATCAATTTAATTTAGAATAGGGGTGCAAATTATATATGTTTTTACTCTCAGTTTCTTCATGAAATTCCACAATGTCATGTGCATATATCCGTGCTCTAAAATCATTTGCACTTCTCTGTCTATGAAGAGTTCCTCTCAAATAGTTCTTAGAATTATCATTCTTATGTTATCTTTCGTCGCTCGTGTTCTCGATTTTGATAAAAGAGATAAATTACAGGTGAAGATTTTGCCTCATTGCACAGAGCAATGAATCGAATTCACAACCTACTGTTACGAATTTTAACTTATTGTGACCCAATCACTTGACTTGTGTTGATTGTCGTTTATATCAACCCTATCTTGAAAATTTAATGCAATTGTGAAATAAAAAAATGTTTGAGTTCAATCTCATTTTTGTTTTTTCCTTCTTAATGCTCTTAAACTTCAAAATAACTTGTATTTATAATCTTCAACCTTTTCTATAGATAACTAGTCATTGGTGAGCAAAAATGGCAGAAAATTCAATCCGAAGAAAAATGGTTGTTAATAATTTTTCAAATATTACAAGTTGACTATTTTATAAAGTAGTTGATAGTTTACTTAAAATTTTAAAAATATAGTCGATAGTTTATTGCAATTAGTCAACTATCTTTGAGAAATAATCGACACTTTTTCCTCTAAATTCAAACTAAAAGTTCGACTGGAAATCAGAATTATTAGAGATAAAAGGTGGGAATTATTCGATGACTTGAATTTTCGAACAAAACAAATTAATTTTAGTTAATTTGGTTTGATTCAACTTTGGCATGCAAAAATTATGGGTTAAGTTCGATTCTAATACAAATATTTTGATTTTTAATTGAATTATTCAAAGTATATGACTATTTTATAAAAATATCACTAAGTTTTACGTTATTACACATTTTCTATTACAAAAAATAAAGGACAAAATGCACTTGGATCACCTATGATTTGGGTCATTGGTTGAGACATCCCACATGATTTTTCTAATACTTCTAGAACTCGTTATTATTTTATTTTTGGCAAAAACATCCCTTCTGATACCAACTTTGTTGAATTAATCAAAATTACTTTAATTAAATATGAATTAAGTTAAAATAAATCAAACTAGGCCAAGATAAAAACAAAAAGATTAAAAATTAAAATAAAATTATTGGTCAACGACGACAAACCTTTGGTCCTTTGTTAGTGAGTTTTTTTTGGTACCCATCATCTAAAGGGTTCCAAAATCTTCTAGAACCATTTGACGATGGGTTCTTATATAAATAAAGAGAATGAAGAAGAAGAATAAGCGATGAAAAAGAATATATGTTAATGGGTAATAGGTTGTTGAAACCTAACCATCAATATCGATTTCTCAACTTAGGAGTTCTAACAATCCATCCAGAATGGATTTATGACAAGGGAGAGAGAGAGAGATAAAGAGAAGGGAGAGATGAGAGAATAAGAAGAAAAAACAAAAGAATCATGGAAGAAAGTAAACTAGTAATAAAGTTTTATCTTTTTTTTTATTGGTAGTTAATCGTGTTATTTTTTTTTTTGCTTGTACTCTTTCTTTATCGCAATAGAGAGGTTCTTATTTTCCAACTCTTTCTCCTTAAACATTTGTTGTGGCCAAAGTATGGCAAAGAAACGTTCATTGCCAAGGTTGATCGAAATTTCTCTCATCATTTTGTTGTGCATAACCTAGACCATCATTCTCGTGCCATCATTGCTAACTAGAAATTGAAATCGAAAGCCAATCTTCATGCATAGTTTAGGCTATCTTTTTATTAGTTTTTTCCCCTTCTTTTTGGTTCAATTTATGGTTCCATAAAATCAAACCAAAAACTAGAATTAAAATAGAAATTCATCTAAAACTAAAATTGGAGCCATGACGACAACATTGGAAATAATGAATTTTTCAATTTGAACCATTCATTTCGGTCGAAAATGATGCCTCTTACCAACCATCTCTATGTTTTTTTTTTTTTAATATTTAAGTGCTTATTTATTATTTAATTTTAACTTAAATTAATTTTTAATCAAATTAATTTATGTTAATTAGTATTTAAATAACAACATTAGTAATGAAAAGAGTGTGTATGCCAAAAATATAAACTACAAGAACATCTAAAAATATTTCTAAACCACATAAGTCTCTCTACAATTGACCCAAGTTACAAGAAGCGTGAGTCCAATTTACCCTAAATTAAATCTAGTTTGAAGAAAATCAGAATAATTAAATCTAGTTTAACCTAAATCGAAACTACACGAGGTCTTAGTGTAATTTATCTAAATTAAATCTAATTTAGTATATATTATAATAATTACACATACTAAATTGTCTTAAATTTATATTAAACTTTCTTAAATTTGATTACTTTAAATAAAATACTACTATTTTGTTTAATTTCAATTATAGCTGTTATTTAAATTGTTTTGAGTAAATTTTGCCAACATCATACCGTCTGTGAAGCACGAAAACAACTTGGAGATATTGTTTCGCCATTTCCAAATTATTTCTCATTTTTGAAACAAAAATAATAGTTTGAAACTTTTTCAAGCCATTTTTGTAGTAAGTGAAAAGTTTCAGGCCGATTGGCAAATTCTAAAAATTTGTTAGAAACGCGTTTCCAATTATTACCTCCCAGCTCACACACGAATCCTGAGGATCAACCTCATTTTTCCCTTTTTTTTTTCTTCTTATTTTTCTTTTTCTTCTTCCAGCTCTTCGAATCCCGAACCCAAAGTCTCATTTTCTTGGTGCTTTCTTGCCACCGTTCTCTCGTTTTCGATTTTGATCGCCATTCCCTCGCTCCCTCACTTTCGATTCCATTTCGTTGGCTGAATATTGTCCTTTTATTAGTTGTGAATCCAGAAGATCGAGCCATCGTCGGTCGTTTTCTCAGTTTTAGTTCCATTTCGTTGGCTGAAAATGACCACCATCGTTCGTGCTCTCTTCCCTTGCCGCTAGTTGTTTCCACTCCTTTTGTCGCCGGTCATTCCTACTCTTAAGTAACCCCACTTTTTGTCTCTCTCTATTCATTCTACATTTGCTGCCTGTGGTTGTTAGTGTTCCTTCCTCTCTAGGTCGTGTGTTTGTGTTCTCTAAGTCTAAACTATGTATTTTTGTTTGTTCACTACTTCACTGATTGTTATCTTATTTGAGTTTGTGTGCTTTTAGATTTGGATTGCTTTGTTTTTTATGATTTTATTGACAATGTACTGCTACGATATGGAATTGTCTGTGAGTCTAAACTATGTATTTGATTCATTTATCCATCACTGATATATCAAAATCAGTTATATCTAAAGATCAGAGTTTGAATTTGGTGGAGATTGGGAGGATAATAATTTTTTCTGCTTAAAGATGAAGCTGAATAATTTTTTTTTTGTTTTCGTTTTATTTATTTATTGTGCTCTTGATGAATGCCATGATGTCAATTGGTTTTTAAATTGTGGAACTTATATGTTTAAATTATGAATAATTTGCTATTATTTGAATACATTATGAAATTTATATTTATTATTTCTGTTTGTTTGTATTATGTTGGAACTATTTTTTATATTAAAAATTATATTTACAAAAAAAACTCTTATATTTTATAAATTTACAGTTTACCTCACGTTTTTATTTTTATTCTTTTAAAAAAATATCGTTTCTTTGTTTTTATTTCATATAAAAAACGTTTCCTCTTTTTGTTTTTGTGCAACCTAACATATTGTACCTACATCCCACAACCTAACATATTCTACCTAACATATAGATAGAGGTGTCAAAAGGGCTAGTTTGGGACCGCCCGGGCCAAAGAAATTGGGCCCACGGCACAGCCTGTTTAAGGGCCCAGCCTGGCCCAGCCTGTGGCCCATTGGGCCCTTATGGGCTAGTCAATTAGGCCCTTACTCATTTTTTTTTAATTATGTTATCCTTTAGTAATTATTGATATTAGATGTTAAAACGTTTACATTTCGCAATATATATAAATAATAACTATCAATTTATTTTAAATTTTTAAGTTAAATTTTTTATATATTTAAATTATAAATAAACATTACATTATTTTTCATATCAATTCACAAGAAAATTTATAAGGCATATAGAATTTTGAAATATAAAATGATAAAATAATATTTAACACTTAAGAATTAAGATATAAAATATTTTAAAAAGAAAAAAATTAATTTTTATATATGTATTATTTTGATATTTATATATGTATATATTATAGGTATTATTTTTTAAAAAAATATTAAAAAAAAGGGTCGGGGCCACTAGGCCCTGTGGGTTAAGGGCCCGACCCGACCCTCTAGCCCACGGGCTGGCTTAGCCCAGCCCGGCCCCCCTGTAGGGGGCCGTGGGTCGGGTCGGGCCCTTTTCATAGCAAAAGGGTCGGCCCGACCCGTTTAAAAAGCCCGTAGACCGACTTGAGCTGGACCGGGCTGGCCCTTTTGACACCTCTACCATAATATGAATTTGACTAATTTTAGTTATTTCAATTAAATTAATTTTTTTAAAAAATATTACATTAATTTTATTTTATTATATATAAATTCAATAATCAAATAACTCTATAATTAACTGAAATAATCAAATGCTCACCTTTAATTAACTCCACACAACTGCCACTTGAATTTTTATCATCCCGCTAGGCAATTTTAATTAACTATATCAAGTAGTCAGGTAAGTATATGTTTTACATTCATTATCAAGTATTAAATTTCTGACATGGAGGAGTCAAATTTTAATTAATTTATTTAATATACAGACATAATTAAAAAAATCATTCAGAATTTATCTAATATATCTCTCAATAATAATGACCCAAAATTACTTATCATAAAATAATAAATGAGAAGCGAAAAAAAGTACTGAAAAAAATATAGCAAACAGGGGAAAATTCCATTGCCAGGCTTGGCCTGTTAAAGTTGGGGCAAAAAGCCGGTGGGGCTGTGGGCAGGCCTTTCAATTTCTGTCACCACCGACACTTTTATCGACATTTTAGCACACATTTTTTGACTCCTAACTACATACTTTGCATTACAGTACAGCACAAATCCCTAGAAAGCTCTTTGTTTTTTTTATAATTCAAATATCGATGTTTACGTTCTCCTAATTTTAGGTCTATGACCTCCCTCAAGAACCACAAATAAGTAAATCAGTCTGATTTTAGTCAAGAGAGTTAGTATTGACTCCAATAACGCACAGTCCAACAAGAATTACATCACTTATATCTAAATTACTCTTCTCACCACTCGAATCTGTGACATTCTTATCATCTGTTTCCTCTTCCACCGAGCTATCCTGTGGGGGTAGCTCTTTGTTTTTTGAAAACTACGCCATACAAAGTTAATACCCTTTAGGTTGGATTTGGGTGTTCTTAATTTTAAGAAAATAAAAAAAAATAATAGAAAGGTGACTCCATACCAAAAATATCTCTAAAATGAGAGAGACATCTTGTCTGCTTCACTCTTAGTCTCACAGATAAATTAAAAAGCAAATGCTTATGACTCAATAGTCACAATCAATGTTTAAAAAATTGGACTGAAATATTAAATTGAAGGGACAAGAGAGCTTAATGGACGATCGAGTTAGGTTCGATCAAAACGTTTTTTTATAAAATAAATAAAAATATATTAATTTAAACCATTAAGAAGACTACATTTCTGGCTGGGAACACTTAAATTGTAACTCTTAACTATTAGTGGAGGGTCAAGCGATGCTTATCAAGCCATGGAAATGAGACGACAAGTTGTCCGGACAAGATAATGTAATTTGAATGGAGATGGTGGCCTCCACATGATAAGGACTGTATATAATCGATCCCCAATCCCAACGCAAGATAGTTGGCTTTGCTTATATATTTAATTCAGCATACAGGTCACAGTCCATTTGTTGTGTGGTGTGATAAGCCGTGCATGAATTGAATTGATGAATACGAGCTCTTGCTTTTCAATTTTCAACCTCTAGTATTAGCTTGGGATCACTTGGAAAATGAAATTTGAACTGAAAGTCTTACCAACCAATTTTGGCTGCGTCTTCTTGTTTTGGGTGATTGGTGATCGCATCCCAATACATTTTAGTGACCCATGCATGGATTCCCACTAGCTGTCTACACATCATTTTCAACACCTTAATTTGATTCATTAAATATACCCATATTTTCTTCCTGTCTTCTTTAAGGCAACTAATTATGAGAAATTTGAATATTGCATTTTTAGCTTTTTCTTATATAAGTTTTTGTTTAGCTTGGCAACACATTTGATGGCGTAGAAAATTAAGTATTTTCAATAAATTTGTATTTATCTGGACAAGTTAGACTTGTTAAAAGAATGGTTAAGTTTTTAGAAGTTGAGAATTTTGAATTGAATTATATGTTGAATTGTAAAATAAATTGCTAAAGTTGATAAGAGGGTGTTTTTGAAAAGACTTTCTAACACTTAAGTTAGTAAATTAGAAAAAAGTGTAGGTGTGTCTCATAGGCCCAAGGAGCAAAAAGTAAAGTAGATACAAGAATAATGAGAGCAAAAGAAAATTAAAAGGGTTTCATTGATATGAATTACCCATGAATTACACATGTGTTATTTGGATTGACTTTATAAACCTTAGGTTATTCACTTAGATGCTTGATCATCATGATCATTAATTTTTTAAAATATTATAAAAGCATATATAAAATAGAGGTGATTGTCTTAAAATTGATGAAGAATTACTATTTGATTAAGGAAGTAGATTTTTTTTGTTAAATAACTTATTTAAGAAATTTTTGTCAAAATTAAGCGTGTGCATTTACGTAACACAAACTCTTGACATAACTCTTTAACTTAGATGACATAAGATATATCTCTTCTAATCAGATACTATATATAGTCAATATCTGATTACATCACTATTTTAGTTTTATTTCTCTTGTCTCTTATTTTTTCTTAAGTTTGAATATATGCAAATTGCAATCTATGCCGTGCATAGATTGTAAACATTTTCCAGGTGAATCATGCAAAGAAAGAGATTGATTTTTGTATATTAATCTAAGTCCATGTTTTGTATTCATTTTTTCCTTAAGTGGAGAAATAAGGAAACATTTATGGCAAATCTTCTTGCCACTCGTGTCTATAATGCTTTCTTATCTATCTTTTCATGCTCCAACATCTTAATTAATCAAGTAAGTAATTTGACTAAAATTTGAGAGATTTTGTGTAGATATTTTCTTGTATGTTATAAGTGAACACACTTCTTGAGGTGACATGAAAAGATATGTTCTTTAATTTCTTTCATAATAATTGAGTTAAATACCACTTATGGCCACCACACATTATAAATATTTTCTTTTTATCGGCATTGTTTAATTTATTGGCACTTTAAAAATTAGATATCAAAGATATATCATTATTTTTAATTGATGTGCACAAAGGCTTGGCCCCATCCAGGAATTAAGGCTAAGAGTGAGTTACAAATTAAGCAGGCAAAAAAATAAAAAAATGGCATGAATGGGAAGTCTCGACTAAAGGGTCTTTAAGATATTTTTTAGAAGACTCTTATGAGAGAGGACTAAGAAATTTTTAGAGAACTTGAAAGATGTCTTGAATATTTTTTCATGAGACATTCCCATAATAAAGATGTACAAACATATCTTTGAGATTTTCTTTAAAAATCATCTAACACATTAAGACTAACATGATGTAGATATCAAAGAAATTATTTAAAAAATGCTTGAAAGTTTGCAGAATTTCGGGGATGTGACTATTTATGAGATTGCTTACAAACTGATCATTCCAGTTCACGATTCGAGGACGAATCGTCTTGAAGAGAGAGGGAATGATGAGAATCATAGAGGACCAACTAACAATGATGCAATCAGACAAGTCAACTTAGTCAACCTTGTCGAAATTGGATGATTGACAATATTTGCGCATAAAAAGGAATAGTTGTTGATTGATTGGTTGATTGCAAGATTTGGGTGTATGATTGATTGATTGATTGGTTAATTGATTGACAAGATTTGAGAGCATAAAAAAGAATGGATGATTGATTGATTACTTAATTGATTGATTGAAAAGATCTAGGAATATAAAAGGAATGATTGATTAATTGATTAAATCTAGTTATTTATTTATTTTCTATGTAATTTAGGATTTTTTTTAGTTTCTAAGTAGAATTAGGATTTAATAATTCGCCTATTTAAAGACTTTTCTATTGTAAACATTAGATCGAGATTATTATGAATTTTTGAATTTAAGAGATCATTCTCTTTAATTTTGTTCTTCAATGAGCAAAACTTCGAACTTTTCAAAGGAATGATTCCTTTGTGACGTTCAAAACCCGAACTTATGAAAGATCTAGTCAGTCTTTGTGACGTTCAACAATTCTTGATTCTTGTTTCCGTATAATCAACGGGTCTAGATTTTAGATTCTTGGTTCGGGAATCAACGGGTCGAGAATTCTTTGCCTTCTATTCAATTTTGGCTTTTCTGGAGTTCGTTTCAATCTTTTGTGGGTTCCTTTGGCCTTATCCAATCGCGGGTTCACATCAGTTAGTATCAGAGTTTTGACTCTAAAATCGGGTATTTATCTATCATCTTTTTGTTTTTTTTTTCATTCTTATATCATTAAAAAACACAAAAAATATTCACATCCTAAGGTTTTGTTCAATTACATCATATTATCTTGAGTCTTATTATTTGAAATTCCTAGAGTCGTCCATATTAGAAAGTTAATAAAAGAGATTTTTTTTTTCTTATGGGTATCTTGTTCCGTCTTTTCATTTTACATCACATTATCATTGATATCATTATTTTTAATTGATGTGCACAAAGGCTTAGCCCCAATCCATGAATTCCATGAAGGCTAAGTATGAGTTACAAATTAAGTAGGTAAAATGTAAACACCCTCGTTCGGATATCTCAACCACCTGAACTACCCGAATGGGAACGTTTACGGAAGGGAAAAGAATGAAACACAAGACGAGAATTACCCAAGTATGCATATACAAGCAATAAAACAGCGAAAGCAAAGCTATACGCATGCACGCACACGAGTACCCTGCTAGTACAACTGTCCCATGGTATATAAATATATACAGATACCTGTGCCATCATATAAAGAATACAAGGAACGACTCGACATGGTAAAAAATAAAGGGACCAAAGTCCTCTCAAAACATCAGAGACAACTAGGGAAACTGACTATACACCATACCAACATAGTTGTTAGGTACTGCGATCCTCGCTGTAACACCCAAGAAATTTTTTTGAGGATAAAATGATATTTGGTAAAGGGTAAAATTGGAAATTTGAGAAAATAGAGACTTTAGGGCACACTAACACGGCTTTGGACGACCAAATTAGCCAACGGGAGTACCTCGGACCCTAGATTGCCCAATAAAACGGTATAGTATTGATAAGCGATTAAAATTATGATTTTTAGTGATAAAATAAAGAGGATCGGGAACAGTTTTCGGTACAGCAAAATACAGCTGCCCATTTAGGTCGTATTACCGAATTGCTGTAAACGACGTCCAAAAAAGTCAACGGAGAGTGTCAGGGAATAGTATTCGATGTGTAGAACAACCCTTAAGTGGTTTCGGATTGAATCGAGTGGATTTGAGGTCAAATAAAATAATCGGGCCAAAGTGTAATTTTCTAAAAATGCCCGAGGGAGGTCTAAACGACAATTTTTTGAAAGTTTCAAGGGTGTAATGAGAAGTACTAGTCTTGAGGGTCTTAGTGATAGTGTTAAAAGCATTAGGGGCTTGAGGAAAAGGACCAAAATGCAAAAAGGAAACTTCAGGGGGCTAAAGTGTAATTTTCAGAAAATTGCACAGAGAGGCAGATCTGGCCGCACGTTTTGGCCAGAAAATCCGGCCATTTGGCCGCCCAATCTTGTCAAGGGATGGCCGAGGACTGTCCTGGTGGCGTAAAGAAGAAGAAACGGTCGAGAATGAGCCACGTAGGGGTCGGATTTGGCTATAAATAGCCAAGGGTTTGGCCGAGAATGAAGCACCAAATCGCTCGAGTTTGAGAGCGAATCAAGGAAAGCCAATAAGGGGCTTTTGTGCCTCGAGACGAGAGGAGCTTTTCTGAAAATTTTCGCGAGTTTTGGAGGTAGTTTGAAGGCGTTTTGGGGCAGATCGGAAAATCGAGGCGGGCGGCCAAACCGCACCTGAAACGGCCCAATCGAGGGCCTTGCCGAACGTCTTTCGGCCTGAAAATGGTGGCAAAGGGATCGACTTGAAGCAGGCTTCCAGGGGGTGTGATCGGCATCAAATTTCGGTCGCTGGCCGGCGACCAGCTCGCCGGAGAAGACAAGGCGCGTGCAGTGCACGCGCTGTCCTCACTCGCAGAAACGCGCCTTGGCGCGTGGGAGAGCGTGCCACGTAGGTAAATCCTAATTTTTTTCTAAAATTCTTGAAAAATTATTTTATGTATTATGGTGCAAGAAAATTTGGAAAATTGTTGGAGAAAATGGTCATTTTGTAATTTTTAAAGTGAAAAAGGCTTATGAAAAATAGGAAAAGGAATTAGAAAATCCTTAGAAAATTTTGGGAGATAGGAATTAAATATTTATGAATTTTTATGAAGAGAAATCAAGGAAAAAAATTTGAGTAGGTATTTATTAGAATTTTTAAGAAGAAAAATAAAGAAAATAGGAGGAAATTACGAAAAATTTGAGAAAATAGATATTGATATGATTTTGAACAATGTGATTACTAGAGGCTCGAGATTGAAGTATAAGAGCGTCAGGTGCAAAAAAAAAATCGAGGTCAGGCACGCAAATCAAGACAGGCGCGCAAATCGAGGCTGACCACGCTAGACAGTTGGAAATTCGTTTAAAGGTGAGTAGTTCTCTTCTAAAACCTGATTTACTGTGAGTGTTCTCCCCAAACTCGGTTTTGTGATGAATTGTCTAAATGATTGTTTACATGTGCATTAAACGATTGGTTTAAGTATTGATTTAAATGACGCATGTTATGAGTTTAAGTGATGCATGCTATGATTTTTCGACCATTGGCTTGTTTGTGTCATTCATGTGGTATGTGGGTTGTTAACCTGTGACGTAGCCAGAGTGGCGCACTCGGGATGCGTACCTAGGATTAATGTTTGGTGATCACTTGGGACGGGGCTGAGACGGACTTCACCCTACGGGACCCAAGTGGCGGGGCTGCGAGTGGACACCACCCCGGTTGATGGCTCAAGTGGCGGGGCTGCGAGTGGACACCACCCCAGGATCCTTTGAGCAGTAGCATTAATGCCTAGGTGACGTCGATCCAAGGATAGTGCTGTCGTGACACTCTTGGGGCTAGGGTTGTGTTTTGGAATGCTTGAGTGGGAGCGTAAAGCCTGACAATGACCGTGGGGTGATTCCTAGGTTCATGTGTCGAGGTTGTCCCTCTTAAGCAGGATCGGTTTGTCAATGGGTCGATTTGGTCGTGTCGCCTTTAGAGAGATTGCGTTTTCCCCGGTTAGGGTTAAATGCTGTGTGGGGTTCTCTTTAGGCTGGTGCATGTTGAGATTTATTGATTTTGTGTACATGATTTCTGCATACATTCATGAAAACGTTTTTGAACTCTCACTTAGATGATTCAGCATCTAATTTAGACTATGTCTCTGAAATATTCAAACGTTCCAGGTGAAAGCTGTGACGTCAAAGGAAGAATGCCATCAGGATGTAGCAGTTACGTTTGGTTTCGTAGATCCTGTTTATGATTACAATGTTCAGAGATTATGTAATGTATTTTCATGTGAAACATCGATTCAGTTATTATAAAAGAAATTGTCAAGTGATATGTATATATTTGAGGTTTCGATCTTGCTTCCGCTGATATGATTGACGATGCTTGTCTTAATCTATTTATTGAATGTTGTTATACTAAGAAGGTACGATCGAGATTGTCGGGAAAACGGTTTTGATAGCAATCAAGGGATTTATGTGGTGTTTGATTTAAATTTTCTCGAAATCTCGAATTAATGCACGCTTGGGAAAAGTGGGGCGTTACACTCGCTCTCGACTTTAGCTTTGCTCTTACCTGGAATGATGGAAAGTAATGTGAGTCGCAAAACTCAGTAAGTTTATAAGGAAAAAAGGGCTATAAGTCAAATAAAATGAGTGAACTCTCCAAACATAGTCCCACGCATACACACAAGTCATGAGATGCCACAACACAATAGTATAACATCATGAAAGCACATACCGGTCCTTGGGGCCCATACAAGATTCCCGGCACCCAAATCCCATACCAATATGTCGCTGCCCTGAAAGGTAACATAAGTCCTTAACAAACCTATGCGCACTTCCTCGGGTCGGTGCTCCCGACACCCAAGCCTCTGAATAACCGAGCCTTAGGCTCCCTCGAAACGGTACTCCCATCCGAGATTGCTGAACACGTAGTAATCGCGCAATGCGCATATAAGATACGTGGTGTAGTAAGCATCAACTAGATACACTAGTGCCCATACATCCAGACATCAGGTAGATGCTTCGCCCACATAGTAAACCACACGCGATACATATGCCCGTGCCATATGCAATCTAACAATACTAAGATATTCTTGTCCAAGCATAACAGAACATGAAAATCCCAACATGCACCCTGTACCCATGTGCATACCAAAACCATGAAACAATAATAGAGTATATTAAATCATGTAGTAATCACATAATGGCAAAGCTAGTCAGCAGTGCCTGGCATCGGTCGACGGTCAGTGACTAGGAGCGTTCGGCCGATGGCTTAAGAAAGACCGTACAATAGTCCATTCCATTGTCACCAAACAACCGACCCTTGCCCCTACTGCCCAACATTTCTAGCCTACTAGTAGCAAAAAAATTCATAATTATACCCGAACATCTAAGAACATAATCCCCAAATGATTTCGACATCATTTCCACATGCGTGGGGGTGGCACAAACCCTCGATATGCAACCAACAAATAAAATTCCCAAAGATAGCTTGTTAAATTTAATTTACACCAAACGACTCATAATTCCATAATTAATAAAAGGACCGAAACGAACAAAGAGCGGGTAAATAAATTCATAACGGAAGGAACCTCGTAGAGGGAGTAGGAAACTTGCCTCGTAGAAGAGATCATTGGGTTTTTTCTATCCAAACGGACAAAAATTATACAAACTGCAGTATCGTATAATTTTGCCAAAATTAATAAAATTGGGCTCTAAATGAAATTCCAACCATACAGAATTTATTACTCAATTTCTCGAATTATCTGGTATCCTCAGACTGCGATTAAAAGTGAAATTTCCGAAAAAAAATCTCAATTTTCCCTTGATTTCCATTGCTCGTGCGCGCTCTACTGCTGCCCAATTTAATTATACTTGGCTACCGATTTGCTATTTAATTGGGTTGTTAAATATGCTGTTTAATGGCTTCAAAGCCACCAGAAAATTAAAAGGCTATGGACGCGCCATGTGGGTAGCAGAAGGTGCTGCGTCCCCCTCTCCATACGGCGTCGTTTGGCCCCCTCAATTGCACGTGCTTGCCATCCCAGCTAGCTTTTCCTTCAATTAAACATGCACATTCATCTAATTTTAAATGCTAATTTAGGCTGCTTCTATGTAAATTAATATATCTAGCACTTCACGCTACCTTCCCACAACTTATATATTAAACCTCTCAATTCCTTATATATTTCATAACTTATATATTAACTATGGTTAAATATTATTATTCTTATACATATTATTATTATTAATATTAACAAAATATATTAATATTCTCTTTAAATTAAATTAATATAATAAATTAATAATTAAATTAAATTATAATTTACGAGTCATTACATAAAAAAAATAAAAAAATGACATGAATGAGAAGTCTCTTAACTAAAAGGTCTTTAAGATAGTCTTTCAGAAGAATCTTACGAGGGAAGACTAAGAAACTCCAAGAAAACCTAAAAACTCTCTTGAATATTCTCTCACGAGAAGTTCTCATAATGAAGATGTACAAACATATCTTTGAGATTTTCTTTGAAAATCATGTAACACATTAAGACTAACATGATATGCTAATTAAAAAAAATCAAGAATTCATATCACTTTTTTAGGATATTTGTATAGAAACATTTTATCTTTTCTCATTTTTCTTTACTTCGTAGGTTTTTTTAAAATTTAAATAAATTTATTGTTAGGTACGAAAAGTAATACTGACAAAGCTTTTTGATAAGATGTGGCGCATCATTTTCGATGCACATTAGCTAGCCGCAAATAAGTTTGAAATTGAAAAAATATCAAACCAATTTAAGGTCCTAAGTGAAGAACGGTGGAACCAATCCAAATTACATTAAGCAACTTCAAAAGTCAAGGCCTACGACATTTTCTATGATCTAGTCTACATTATTGCCTAACAACTAAAATTTGGAGTCTAGCCTTCCATCATATCTTCCACGTGTTTGTTTCATCATCGTGGAGATTTTATTAATTGCCACCTTTTATTAGCTTCGCAATTGAAAAGAACTTCATTTACTTCATTCAACATATATAATTTATAAATAGCACAGATAAATGAGTAAAATAAATAAATAAGACATGACAGTACGTAACTATATATTAAACCATGCAAGCTTGCTTTGCACATGATAATATATATATATATATATATATATGGAATTATCAATTATGCACCATAAACATGTAAGAGACATGCCTGATAAGCTCTATATAAGGGATTAGTTTCATATATAATTAGAGACCCATTAACACCAAATTTTGATTGATATTATTGATTAAGATTTTCTCCGACCATCTCTCTTCTTTGTTTATATCTCTCGGTTCTCTTTTTCTTTTTGTCTCTTTCTTTTTTCTTTTTTTTTTATGTATTAATGTATGTAATGGTCCACACATCTTACATATTAAGTATTTTAAGTGAAAGTTAACACGTTGATACTCCCAATAAAATTCAATTCCAAATAACTAGCGTGGAAATGTATCCATGGACTTTAATTGTATGGTCACGAGGTTGATTGATTGATTAATTTTTTTTTTAATTTTAATGAATATTTTTTATTAATATTTTTATGAAAAAATATATATTTAATATATATAATAAATTATGTTTAAAATTAATAATAAATGTAAGTCATAATAAATAACAAAAATAAATAAATGAGGTACGGGACAATTTATAATAGTTCGGTATCTTCATACACACTAGTTCACTCTCTTAAAGTTTAACCACCCTTGGAGTTCTACTAAACCAATTTCATCAAGATTTTCACATTAACTCACATTAGAAATTGGATACAAATCTAAATTACAACGAGTTTTAAACAACCGCCACACCAAAGTTTCTGCACTAATTTATCTTGAAAACTAGATTCACCTAGATTTAATAGCTAAAAAACCTATACAAATCTTAATAATAATTTAAATGTTTACAAATAATTTGTCTATACTTGACACAAATAAACAATTAAGCACTAAAATATACAAGGCAATAATATTTAATTAAATAAATAAATTTAAAATCTCAAATTGAGAAGTTTAGATTTATCGTAAAAAATTTGAAAAACTTTTTTTCTCTTGCCTTGTGGCTCTTTGGTGGATGTGCAATAATGTTTCGAGAGTCTCAAATTGTTTGGATACTTTGTTTGAGAATGTTTGAGAGCTTTAGGTGCTTTGGATATGTAATGGAAATATTTAGATACTCAAAAAATGAGTTTGGGGGTATTTTTAACTATTTTTTTAACGATAAAAAATCTGACCGTTATAACAAAAAAAATCTTAAAATTATAACATAATTAATACGTGCACTCATATAATTAAAGAATCTTGAAGACCAATTGACAAAGAAAAACTTGGGCTAACTAAGAGTTTTGAGTTCAAAACTAAGTACATGCATCTAGTTGTTATATATTTTTTTGAAATATGTTATAAAAATATTATATAAATTAATCTAAAATATATTTTTAATAAAAAATAATATTTTTAATAATACATATGGTATAAAAAATATTTAATAAATTAATCTAAAATATATTTTTAATAAAAAATAATATTTTTAATAATACATATGATATAAAAAATATTTAATAAATTAATCTTAAAAATATATTTAAAAAATAGTTTTAATAGAAAATAATATTTTTGATATTGCATATGTTATGAAAATATTTTATAAATTAAACTAAAAAATATTTAAAAATATTTTTAATAGAAAATAGTTATTTTTGATAATACATATGCTATAAAAAATATTTTATAAATTAATAAAAAATAATTTGATACTATGATTAATATATTTTTAAAAAATACTATTTTTATTAATCAATAAAATTTAATTAATATAAATAAGTTGGCTCAACGTTATCTTCTCTTTTCTAATTTCTTCTTCAATCTTGGTGTTGTATTACCCCAAGGTTTAGCCCGGTAGTTAGGTGGGTAATTTCCCACAGTACTGGCTACCAATGATCAACTTTCTTTAAGGACTAGTTTGATATACATCATTTGAGAACTATTGCTTCCATCTAAAGTTATACCCAGTACACATTTAAAAGATAATATGGCGAATTTCTCATAAAGAAAAATGATGCTGCATGGGTCCAAGTGTTGAGCCCAGAGAGACTTAATCCAAGTCCATGCAGTGTCTTGGGATATAGCATCATATATATAGCTGCAAATTTTTGACCCTTTTTTTTTTGGGTTTTGCTAGGTACGTAATATTTTGACGCAATGAAAGCAGCCTTTTAACGTCAATCAAACCGGCTGTAGTGCACTTGTCCAGCCAAAATAACTGGACCTCTTTTGTTCAAACTTAGTGTCAACTTTCATCATAGCTTACTTCACCAAACGTCAATAGAAATTAACAAGTGGGTGTGGCACCAAGCTATATATATAAAAATCATCATGACCTGTAATCTACTTCCAATTTATATATATATATATATATATATATATAGCTCATCCTGATTTGATGATGACCAGCTTTTATTAGTCCACTAACCTATCTAAATCAAACTTCTTTTAGTCATCAAAAAAGGCTGTCATAGTGTGAGATGATGGGGATCCACAGCCAAAACCAATTCCTCCCCCAAAAGGGGCATAAAAAGAGAAGAAAAAAACCCACTGGAACAATTCATTAATTCATCTACAGTACTAAAAAACTAATATATAATAATTCAAAAAAAATAAAGAATTCCGTGTATATAAAGAGATCAATTAATTAATAAAGTACATGTTTACAACATGCATGCGTGTCAGTATCAAAGGCCTATTCAGAGCCAGCCAACTATGCTATGCTTCTTCGCTCGTTCCAAGTCATCCCCTTAAGCTTTCGACAGCTTCCTTGTCATCAGTTTCTGTTTGTTTTCTCTTGTGGACTATACTCCACAAGTCTTTGATGACCACCGCCTTGCTTGTAATTCTCACCAACTATTTCTCCTCCATCCCTTCCCCCCCCTCCCCCACTCTCTCTATATATACCATTTCTGCCCCCAACTTTCTTCCTCACTTCTCTTCCATACCGGCAGAATATCCCCCCCCCTCTCTCTCTCTGTCTCTCTCTCCTTTTGCATATTTGATATTGTTTCAGAAAGCCGAGAGCACCAATGGCTTGCTTAAATATTATTTCTAAACTGGTTAGTAGATTTTGGTTCGTTCTTCATTTCCATGGATATATAGCAGCAATATGGCCATCTTCCTCTTAATTTGTGTCCTTCCAAGCATATATCGGGCATCGAATCATCGATGCAAGTTGCATGACATAAATGTTATGCTAGAGTTTCGAGTTCAATTTTTACAACAACCATAATGCCCGGCTCCACCATGAAATTCTTGTAATTAAGGATAGTTAATAATTGTTAGTATCATTATCGATGGTGGTTTCAAACACGCGATCTTTTTGTTGAAACTGATTATCTCCATCAGAGATTGCTTGGTTTGATATAACTGCTAAGTATATAGTACTTCAATGGATAGAGGTGATTATTTTTGTGGCTACATGAATATTAATGTCACAGTTTTAGAAAGAGCTACAATTGTTTCACACCAAATGTGGCTAAAGATCTCTTTTGTCACGTTTTTACCTTCGTGGCACCATATATATCCTTGCCTACAACTTATGATTTTACTGCAAACTTGTAAAATAAAAGACCCCAAGTTTTGCCAACAGTGGAAAAATTACTGGAAAAGGTAACAAAATGCATGGTTATGGATGCATGGCTGTCTATATCAGTTCTTCATATATAATCATCACCAAATGGCTTCTTTCATCAACTTCTGTACATTTCTAAAACTATTTGGGAACCTTTGCTTGAACCTTGATTAATTTTGGCAATCTTAACATTTTTCACTTGAGACGTGTAAATTACGTTTTTAACTCATACACATCTTCCATTTGCAGGATGGCAAGGAGAAGAAGATGAAAGAACAAGAGGTTTGCACCCTTGACGGGACTGTCGACCGACACGGCCGCCCTGCAGACAGACGAAAAACTGGAACATGGGTTGCTGCAATTCTTATTCTTGGTAAATCTCAAAGCACAAATTAATCATTCCCTTATTCTTAATTAGTATTCTTTCAAAAAAAAAAAGAAAAAGAAAAAAGAAACTGTTCATTGAACACCATGCATATTAGTAAATACACTAAACAAGCTGACAGCTTCTGCAAATCAAATCTGTGACGGATCCCACGAGGGAGAAGTATCTTATCATGGAGGATTATGATAAGAAGAATGTATTCCCCTGCATATCGGCTTAAACCTCTGCAGCCAGCTAGTTCTTTATGTTTGTTTACAATACTAATTTCTTATCTGATTTACTAACTGGATGTCACATCTATTCCGGATACTATATTCATTTATAGTACAAATAATTGCTACTTTAAGTTTTTAACTTTTTTGATTGAACAATGAATCAGTGAACCAAGGACTTGCTACGTTGGCATTTTTCGGGGTAGGTGTGAACTTGGTTTTGTTTCTCACAAGAGTGATGGGCCAAGGCAATGCCGATGCCGCCAACAGTGTCAGCAAATGGACTGGAACTGTCTATCTCTTCTCCCTTCTCGGAGCCTTTCTCAGTGATTCTTATTGGGGAAGACACAAAACTTGTGCCATCTTCCAAGCCATTTTTGTCATTGTGAGCGTTCGTTTGCATTGTTGATCTGACAGAACACGAAACTTTTCCGTATTTTTTGGTCTTTACCTAATGTTGTTATATATTTTGATGAATGGCAGGGTTTGGTGTCATTATCCCTGTCCTCCTATGCTGTCCTGGTCAAGCCTGCTGGTTGTGGGGATGATCAAACCCCGTGTGGGTCCCACTCGACGTTTCATATCGCACTGTTCTACCTGTCAATTTACCTAGTTGCCCTTGGAAATGGAGGGTACCAGCCCAACATTGCAACGTTTGGGGCAGACCAATTTGATGAAGAGGACCCTAAGGAGGGGCAATCCAAAGTGGCTTTCTTTAGCTACTTCTACTTGGCCTTGAACCTCGGATCACTCTTTTCGAATACCATACTCGGATACTTTGAGGATGAAGGGATGTGGGCTCTCGGATTTTGGGCTTCTGCCGGCTCTGCCACCTTGGCATTGGTGTTGTTCCTTGTTGGAACCCCTAGGTACAGACATTTTATTCCTAAGGGCAATCCCCTCTCCAGATTCTGCCAAGTTGTGGTTGCTGCAGCCAGAAATTGGAAGGCTGAGATGCCCACAAACGAAGAGGATCTATTTCAGGTAGACGGGAAGGAGTGTTCCAACAATGCCGGCAGAAAAATAAGCCATACCAGTGGATTCAAGTTAGTTCATCTTAGAGACGGTGAATTCTATCCAATGACAAAGACTAAATAATGCTAATTACAAACCATATTCATCCAATGCAGATTTCTAGATAAAGCAGCAATTATCACATCAAAGGAGCAGTATCTACAAGGAGACGAAGCTCACAATCCATGGAGAATCTGCCCTGTGACACAAGTGGAAGAAGTGAAATGCATACTTAGGCTTCTCCCAATTTGGCTATGCACAATCCTCTATTCTGTAGTCTTTACTCAAATGGCCTCTCTGTTCGTGGAGCAAGGCGCCGCCATGAATACCAGGATATCAAGGTTCCAAATTCCTCCGGCGAGCATGTCGAGCTTCGACATACTCAGCGTCGCAGCTTTCATCTTCATCTACCGGCGGGTCCTCGATCCCTTTGTTGCCATGCTGCGATCGAAGTCCGGCCACAGGGGCCTGACCGAGCTGCAAAGAATGGGTATCGGCCTGGTGATAGCCATCCTGGCGATGGTGGCCGCCGGCACGGTGGAGCATTTCCGGCTAAAGCAGGCGGACCAGACCTGCCGGAGCTGCGAGGGGTCGAGCTCGCTGAGCATCTTCTGGCAGGTTCCACAGTACGTGCTGATCGGAGCGTCGGAGGTTTTCATGTACGTGGGGCAGCTGGAGTTCTTCAACGCGCAGACGCCAGACGGCTTGAAGAGCTTCGGCAGCGCGCTGTGCATGACGTCCATATCTCTGGGGAACTACGTGAGCAGCTTGCTGGTGACGATCGTGATGAAGATCTCGACGGCCGACCGGATGCCCGGCTGGATCCCAGGCAACCTCAACCACGGCCACCTCGACAACTTCTACTTCCTCCTGGCGGGCCTGACGGCGGCCGACTTTGCTGTGTACTTGGTCTGCGCGAAGTGGTACAAGTACATCAAGTTTGAGGGAAGCCGTGCCGGAAACAATGTCGACCAGCTGATAGTATGACATGGCTATGCATGGCTACGAGCTTTAATTAATTACTGGTGATCCTGTAACAGTGGGGGAGAATGATTCGTGGTTGGGGTGGGTGTATGGGTCTTTGGGGATTGCAGTGAAACCAGAGAAATAGGGTTGATGATGTTCATTTCTCTGGGTTGAGAAGGCTGCTAGCTTAGCTCATTTTCTGTACATGGATCGAGATGGGGCTTTCTTTTATCATCTGTGAAATAATATTAAATCTTAATTAATTAATCATAACCATAATTTTGTTTATAATTCATGAAGTAATTAAGTAGAGTTAATTATCAGAGAATATTAACAAAAGTAAAGTTCCATTATTTGATGAGTATATATGATGATGTTTGCAATTTTAATTAATTATATGCTCTAATCTTAATTACATTTAGTTTTTATTTGTGCTTCTTTCATAAAATTTGAATTTGGGTTATCCATCGGACGTGTAAAATCGTTTTCTTAAACTTTAGCCAAACGATTGATGAACATGCAATGCAATGCAAAGGCCTTTCTAATTAATTAATATATTCTATACAAGAAACTCTCTTTCTTTCTTTCTTTTCTTTTCAGCCACAACCACATTACTAGCTTTCCAGAAGCGCTTTTTAAGTTTGGATTTTCTTCAAGTGTTTCAATGGTCTACGGCTTCTTTTGCTTCCAACCACTCTTGACTTAATCATATAACGTTTTCCACCCTATGGGCCATACATGACATCAAAGCTAAGATAAACAATTATCAATGCTCATTAGAGAGGATATAAATTTGCAGTCTTGACTTAATAGCTGTTGGAGAGCCAAAGCCGTGCAGAAATTGAATTCAACAAGAGATGTTTCTTTCTTCTATACCAACCTCCCTCCCTTTCACTGGGGCAAGTCAAGTCAAAATATGGGCCCAAGCATGATGAAGTACAGTCTACAGGGTAAATTACGCTCTATTTTTGGGATTTGATTTTAAAAAAATAAAGATGCTTTTAATATTTAATAAATACTAAAAAGAAATTTTAACTTTTATAATTATAGCTATACATTTTACTCCTACTGTTACTGTTATTTCAGGAAAATTAAAAATTTTAATATGATAAAAATATTCTTCTATTTTTTATTCTTATTCCTTTCTTTTACTAATACGACGAATTTATTAAAATTTATTATTTAGGTCATGCTATTTGTACAGAAATTCATTTACAAGTGAATTTACAGATAAGGTGAATAAGATAATTTTAGGGAAATTCTATTTACAACTATATTTTTTGCTCTTCACAACTTACTTTTAATATTCCTAAAATACCCTAAGATAAAAACTCATATTTGCCCTTCATTTAAATATTTGACGCTCAACCACCCACCATTACTCCTCAAGCGCGTGCACCCACTTTCTCATCCATCATTGACACAACAACTTTCCTTACCCACAATTAAACATTACGCAATCACTATTATTCAATATCGAGTATTATGCAGCCACTATTATTAACACTGAACATTGCTCAACCTAGTTCTCTTCGTCATAGCCAATTACCAGTTATTGTCAGCGATGTCGATAAAAAATTATTATCTGCAAATATTTACGTCGGAGTTTTACAAAGAAGATAATGACTTCGACAAAAAACAGCACAATTTACAACATCGATTACATAATTTACATACACGATTTACATACACGATGAATTAAAAAATAATATTAATTAAAAATAAAAAATACCCCTGCCTTAAAGCCCCGAACCCTGAGATTCGGGGGCTGGGGGATGTCCCGAATGCCAGGGTTTGGGTAGTTTGGGGTTCCCCGAACCCCGAGATTCGGGGAGGCTTTCGAACTCCGAACTCTAAAATTCGGGGAGACTTTTAAACCCCGAACCCATGGATTTGAGACAAATTAATTCTCCTGAATCCATTAATTCGGGATAATTCAATTCTCCCGAACCCATGGGTTCGGGAGAGTGTATATATAGTTATATAATATAATATTATAATATTCTATTATAGAATCATGGAATGCTATATTATAATATATTATTATAGAATTATAGAATGTTATAGAGAATTGCATTCTCGGGAGAATGTATATAGTTATATAACATATTATTATAACTATATTATATAATATACTATTATAGTGATATATTATATTATAACTACAAACTATTATATGCATTACATATTATAACTATATACATATATATAATATAGACGTGATTTTATATATAAATTATTTTAAATAAAAGAGTTATATATAAATTATTTTCCCCCGAACAGCGATGTTCGGGAAGGGCGGGGTTACCCGAACATTGTTATTCGGGGAACCCCCTCCCCCCAAACAGCAATGTTCGGGGAAACCCCCCTCCCCCGAACAGCGATGTTCGGGGGAGCGGGGCTTCCCAAACTTCGCTGTTCGGGGGGAAATTCTTCCCCGAACAACGAGTTTCGAGGAACCCCAACTCCCCGAAACTCGATGTTCGGGGGTTCAACTCCGAACGGTCCAATCAGTGGCCTCTACCATGAAATAAATCAAATTAAATGGCGAAGAGGCTGGACGACGCAAGCAAAGTGGGTGATGGAGAGAGGTCGACGGTGCTGTCCAGAAGAAGAAAAAGAAGAAGAAGAAGAAGAAGAAGAAGAAGGAGACTAAGGTTTGAGCGCGTGGATGTGTGTTTTGAGAGATGGGTGTGTGGAGGGTATATTTGGTATGTAAATGGTTGCAAAGAGTAAATTCAAGGGTTGCAAATAGTAAAATTTAAAATTTTAATTATAATGATTGTGATGAGTAAATTGGATGGTTGTAAATAGAATTTCCCATAATTTTATCCTCATCTCTTTTATCTCAATGACCATTTTACCCCTTTCTATCCTCTCTCTCTCTCCATTCTCTTCTCTTCTCCTCTCTCTCTTTTCCTCCCCCTTCAGCACCGCCCGTCGCTAGCTCGCCTGGCGGCCTCGCCTCTCGCCTGTGAACTATCCTTAGGCTGTTCGTTCCACCTTGTGATGCGTATCACCTATAATTGGAAAGGAAACGTTAAATGAAGACTCGAGAAAGAACTTGTCCAAAACCCAGCTGAAGTATATTCTACTGTTAGAAGGAATGCTTGAATGAAGGACCTGAGGAAGGTTTCCTTTCCAGTAACCTTTGATCCCTTCTTGCTTCCCTATCAATGCGAAGGCCTGAAATTAATACCCAGTAAGACTATACAACAGCTTTCCTATAATTCATTGTAGGCATATATAAAAGCAATGACTGCAGATTGCGTAATGAAGTTTAGAGACTTCACAAGATCCAGATAAAATGCTTTACTTAAAAGAAATGAGACATGGAAAAAGGAGTGGAAGGAAAAGTAGATGGATGAAGCTTAGTAAGGAATTGTACAAGCATGCACTACAGAGTACACAATTTATAGATCCAATAGCTGTCACGACCCGAAATCTGAAATGTCATGACCGGCACTAATCCTAGGCCCAGCGGCCCCACAATGGACTAGTAAGCCTCTTCTCTAGCTCGATTTGAATAAATTAATATTACTGACAAGATATAGAACATAAATAAAATACCAATTCACCTTCTAATATGATAATTCAATATTCCAAATACAGCAGTTGTACACAATGAGAATATCTATCACACTGCTGTCAAAAATACATACTCGATCCCGAATCTCGGGCCCTTGGCACAATTATGCGCCAACAAAATAAAAAACAAAACGTCAGACTCTACAATACGTATGTGTCTCCACAGAGCATCCTATATCACATCAGGGATCAAAAGAGGGTTTGACATCATACCAGAGAATCTGCTGGACCAATACTCAAAAGGAGAATTTCCTGAAAATATTTTTTTATAAAAAAAAGGGGTGAGTCTTGTGGACTCGCGAGTATAAGGTATGTCATGTCCACTAGGAGAGTATGCAATAAAATGCTAAGATAATCATCATGAATACAATAACATAAAAACAATATAAATAGTATAAATATGTACCGAAAGTTTAAATAGTTTGAGATTTCAAAAAAAAGCATAGTGTAGGAAAAACAGGTGCCTAAAGACAACCCCCATAAGCTGTTCCCTAATCACCTAAGTCTCCTATATACTTTTATATGAGATGTATGTACTGATTTGAGGACACACTAGTAGAAACTGGCCTAACGCCTATATACACATGCACACAGGTATATATATCATCACATACATCATCATCACACAATATCATCATAACGGCCCACGTGATAGCAGTGCTAAAACATACTATCTATGTCTCTCATGGCCTTGGCATGCCAAGCCTCACAGTACCATGATATTTTCCTGCTGTGAGTCACCAGGGAATCTACTAGATAGTCCTTTAATGATAATGCAAATGATACCCTAATTTATGCACAAGTCATAATCATTTATCACTTCATGTGGTGTCTAAAATACACCATTCATGCAACATTCCATATTCTCAAAACAAGAAATCAATTAGGGTATATTTCAGCTCATGTCTCTCCTAGTAGGATGAAAATATTTCGTATAAGTTCGAAGCATTTAATAGTATTTTTCTATGATTTGTGTATAAAAATCGTATACAAGTTATGCATATAAAATCAGTACAAGTTATAACATTTATGCATGAAACAATATATATGTGCAGAATATAAAGTAAACATAACATATCCTGTCTACTCGCCTGGGAAACGATGACTCAAGTCCGAGTCTGGGGAGAAGATCGAACAAAGTCCTGAGAGTCTGATCCTACAATAAATAGAATGGGGTGGTCACATTTAGGTAACAAGAGTAACGATGAAATGAAATTACTGAAAACCCTAACCATTACCTAACACACTGAATAGATTATTTTATACCTTTGCCCGCACAATATTCAAATCTGGCGTCATGGAATTCGTCGAGATAAGCCATCGACTACGTCATCATGCCTCGCCTTGCATGCTACGCGTAGGTGTATAGTGGAGCTACACACCCACTTATAGGCTGCAATTTTATAATATATATATATATATATTTACCCATAAACTAATTCTCTTTTACTATAGATAATATATTTTTTATTTAAATTCCTTCTTTATCAAAAATACATATATACTTATATTTATAATTAAATTGATAAATTTTCTTAAAAAATAAATAATTAATTAATAATTAAAAAAATTATTTAAAAGAAATAAATTGGAATTGTAATATTTTAGCCTCAGAATAAAATGAATCCATCAGAAATCAGGATTCGAAATAATCCCACATCATCATCATAGGCTAGCCTAGAACGCACTCGGGGTCAATCTTACTCGGCCTCGAGTCAGCTAATAGGGCTTCGTCTTTAGGACTCCGATCAACAAAATGACTCGCCAATCATTTCGCCAAATCTAGGAGACCTAAAGAGAACCCAAATTAGACCAGCCTCGATATCCTGAGTAGGAGCGGCCTAACCAAGTCGTCCTAGGTCCACGGACAAGCGACAAGGGAGAATAAGCCGAGTGGGCTAGCCCAAGGGTTGCCACAACTGGGTCAGTCATGCCCAACATATTGGGCCATCCTAAAACCCAATCGAGCCCCGCCATCCTAAGCCACCTAACCCGACATGCCCAACCCCAAAAAACCCTCATTTGTTTTTTAATTTATTTTTATTTTATTTCCTTTTCCTTTTTATTTTTTTCCTTTTTCTTTTCTTTTCTTCTTTTCTTTTTTTTTCTTTTTCCTTTCTTTTCTTCTTTCCTTTTCTTTTTTTTCCTTTTTTTTTTCTTCCCAACAACCTGCCACCGTCGACGACCACCGCCGGCCGGCCAAAAATGGCCGATCTATATACCGATACGAAACTCTCGTCACGTATAATAACATACCCTAAAATGGAACCCATCGGACGGTCAGATCTTAGTAGATCTGAGAGTTTATTTTCGGCCAAAAATAGGGACGAATCTGGCCGTTGCCGTTCGCCGGCCGTCGACCATTTTTCCGACAATCAGAAGGTACCCCGAGGTGCGTAGTAAATTGATAAATTTATCAATCTTAGTAAATTGATAAATTTTCTTAAAAATTTAATAATTAATTAATAATTAAAAAATTATTTAAAAGAAATAAATTGGAATTGCAATATTCTAGCCTCAGAATAAAATGAATCCATCAGAAATCAGGATTCGAAATAATCTCACATCATCATCATAGGCTAGCCTAGAACGCACTCGGGGTCAATCTTACTCGGCCTCGAGTCAGCTAATAGGGCTTCGTCTTTAGGACTCCGATCAACAAAATGACTCGCCAATCATTTCGCCAAATCTAGGAGACCTAAAGAGAACCCAAATTAGACCAGCCTCGATATCCTGAGTAGGAGCGGCCTAACCAAGTCGTCCTAGGTCCACGGACAAGCGACAAGGGAGAATAAGCCGAGTGGGCTAGCCCAAGGGTTGCCACAACTGGGTCAGTCATGCCCAACATATTGGGCCATCCTAAAACCCAATCGAGCCCCGCCATCCTAGGCCACCTAACCCGACATGCCCAACCCCAAAAAACCCTCATTTGTTTTTTAATTTATTTTTATTTTATTTCCTTTTCCTTTTTATTTTTTTTCTTTTTCTTTTCTTTTCTTCTTTTCTTTTTTTTTCTTTTTCCTTTCTTTTCTTCTTTTCTTTTCTTTTTTTTCCTTTTTTTTTTCTTCCCAACAACCTGCCACCGTCGACGACCACCGCCGGCCGGCCAAAAATGGCCGATCTATATACCGATACGAAACTCTCGTCACGTATAATAACATACCCTAAAATGGAACCCATCGGACGGTCAGATCTTAGTAGATCTGAGAGTTTATTTTCGGCCAAAAATAGGGACGAATCTGGCCGTTGCCGTTCGCCGGCCGTCGACCATTTTTCCGACAATCAGAAGGTACCCCGAGGTGCGTAGTAAATTGATAAATTTATCAATCTTAGTAAATTGATAAATTTTCTTAAAAATTTAATAATTAATTAATAATTAAAAAAATTATTTAAAAGAAATAAATTGGAATTGCAATATTCTAGCCTCAGAATAAAATGAATCCATCAGAAATCAGGATTCGAAATAATCCCACATCATCATCATAGGCTAGCCTAGAACGCACTCGGGGTCAATCTTACTCGGCCTCGAGTCAGCTAATAGGGCTTCGTCTTTAGGACTCCGATCAACAAAATGACTCGCCAATCATTTCGCCAAATCTAGGAGACCTAAAGAGAACCCAAATTAGACCAGCCTCGATATCCTGAGTAGGAGCGGCCTAACCAAGTCGTCCTAGGTCCACGGACAAGCGACAAGGGAGAATAAGCCGAGTGGGCTAGCCCAAGGGTTGCCACAACTGGGTCAGTCATGCCCAACATATTGGGCCATCCTAAAACCCAATCGAGCCCCGCCATCCTAGGCCACCTAACCCGACATGCCCAACCCCAAAAAACCCTCATTTGTTTTTTAATTTATTTTTATTTTATTTCCTTTTCCTTTTTATTTTTTTTCTTTTTCTTTTCTTTTCTTCTTTTCTTTTTTTTTTCTTTTTCCTTTCTTTTCTTCTTTTCTTTTCTTTTTTTTCCTTTTTTTTTTCTTCCCAACAACCTGCCACCGTCGACGACCACCGCCGGCCGGCCAAAAATGGCCGATCTATATACCGATACGAAACTCTCGTCACGTATAATAACATACCCTAAAATGGAACCCATCGGACGGTCAGATCTTAGTAGATCTGAGAGTTTATTTTCGGCCAAAAATAGGGACGAATCTGGCCGTTGCCGTTCGCCGGCCGTCGACCATTTTTCCGACAATCAGAAGGTACCCCGAGGTGCGTAGCATCAAGGAGAGCAACATATCCGAAAATGGGAGAGATCGGACGGTTAGATCGTTGTAGATCTAAAGTCAAACTCTCGGCTAAAATGGGACAAAACACTGCCAACGTCTCCGGCCACCGTTGCCGGCGATTTCCGGCGATCCAAGACCGCCATCCAACACCCTCAAGCCAACCGACCATCATATCAAAAAATCATCGAAATCCAACGGTTGGATCTTCGTAGATCTAACCTCAAACGTTCGGTCAAAAAGCCTCATCACGCCTCAAGCCATATTTCACGAATACAACAAGAAAAACAGAGAAGATGGAGCTAAAGTACTTACCTCTTGGTAGATCGGGGGCACTTTAATGGTGAAAACGAAGTCGGATCGAAGATCGGACGGCCGGATTACTCAAAATCGTCGAAAATTCGAGAGGGGAAATGAGAGAAATAAGAGAGAGAGAGAGAGAGAGAGAGAGAGAGAGAGATTTTAGGTTTCTGTTGGGGGGGCTGCCGAGCGCCTCCCCTTTTCTTTTTATATTTTTTTGGTTTTTTTTTATTTTATTTATTTATTTTATTTTTTTTATTTTTTTTTAGAATCTTTACAAATAACAAAAGCTTTTATAACACCAAATGGATATCACAAATTGATGAAGTAGAAACACAAGACGAATAGCCTCACTGATCATTTCCACTGACCTTATTGTATCAAATTTTTTGATGGGGATAAGACAAAACAAAGACTAAATGGAAAAGAAACTAAACTAATAAGCTGTGGGATCCAAAGAAGGGTAGGCTAACTGCCATCAATGTTGAAATAAAAAGCCAATAGAACCCTAGAAGCAGAGTGAGGATAGTTCACAAGGCGAGGCAGCGGTGGGCGTCGAGCGGCAGGCAACTAGGCAGAGGCTGAAGGGGAAAGGGGAAAAAATTCACAAAGCAGGCTGCTAGGCAGAGGCTGCAGCAGCTGAAGGGGAAATGGGAGAAAGAGAGTGAGTGAGAGAAAGAGAGAGAGAAGATAAGAGAAGTCATGAATTTTTCATAATAAATTCTTAATTTATCACAAAAATATTATTTTGTAAATCATCTATAAAATTAATTCTGTATAAACAGTATTTTCTTTATTATTTATAAATATCTATGTCTCACTTTCTCTAGTTTAGTGATAGTTTATCTAGTGTAGAACCAAATAGAGATAGAAAACAAAAAATCGACAAACTACTAGACTATAGCTATTTCAACGGATAAAGGAGAAAGATAAAGAGAGAGAAAGAATTTGTGAGAGTATTTTAGTTTTATTAAGGATTTTAATAATAGGTAAAAATATGGCTAAATTTGTTAAGTTATGATCATTTTTTAAATGTTAGAAATGTCTCTCTCTTTTCGTCAATTTTTTTAAAAAAATTATTTAGAATTTACACGTGGCTAAATAACACAAGTTAGCTGAACATTAAAGAATTAAAGACTTGTTTGGCTAAAAAGTGAAAATCTTACCCATTTTTTTTGTTATTGGCAACACTTTAAAATTAGTTACAAAATAATTTTTTATATTTTTATACCAAACACCTTACCAACTTTTTATAAATTTACTTTTTAAAAACATCCATAAACTTTACATTTAAATATTACTTTAATGAAATAAAAGAAATTCATAAATTTTTATAATTTTTTAATATTTCTGGACCGTCAAGGCCCTTCCCTCAGGGCTAATCTTGACCTCTTCCCTCAGACTCGACCTTAGCCCAATATGATCTCTCTTCTGGACCCAACTTTGGCCCAGCGCTAGTCTGACACGGCATCATTGCAAACTCACTGGATATCCGCGTAGTCGTCTTAGATCTCATCCTCATTAATGACAGATCTCATCCACATTAATGAAGGTTCCATCACCACCATGCTATCACCTGGGAATCTCCACCGGCGTCGGATAGCCAGTCCCATCATTTGCAAGCGCACATCTCATGCATATAAGAGTACATCTTTTCTTCTTATATATATCAACCAGCTCTTTTCAGAGCCAAAATATGCTTTGACCTCTGACCTACTGATATACTGCCTCATCTTACTTTCTTACTCACTCGACCGTCGGAGTGCTTGCAGGTGCCAGCTGACCCCCAGATGGATCCATCACCAGAGCTCGCGCCCCGCCTCTAATTGTCCCCCTTTTTTGGTCAGGAATGAACAATTTCAAACCAATAAATTGGTACCATTAATTGTTATATATCGGGATGGAATGGATGGTGGCATCTAGTTTTGGGCACTCTGATCTATCCTTGATGCACACATTGACGTTTTTTCAATGCCTTTTTAGAATTATCGTCCTTGTGCGATCCCTCGTGGCTGCACTCTCACCCTGCAATTAAAACACAAAACAAAACACAATAAAAATTATATATTTTTTTCTTTATTTAGGTGAGAGGTTTATACTCGTCACTGTACGAGTGCAGTTGTAGTCCAAATTTAAATTTATATTTTCTGGATGAGTTCAGGTCGTCCACTGAGAGATTTATTTTATGGCAAAAGCAAAAAAAATGTCACAAACACACGCACACATTTGGATTAATTGGAAACATGATTTTTTTTATGGATTTTTCAAATAACAGATATTAGGAAATAAAACAAGACAAAAGTTAAAATAACTACTGAATGTGAGAATATGAAATTGGACAGCACTTGAGTTAAGACAATTTCAGTGCCAACCCATTGATTCCCAAGTTTTAGCAAACAAGGTTTAGTAACGTTAATTTAATTTCAGATATGAGGGTTTGTTACTAAATGTATTTAGAGATGATGATAGTTCTAGTTTAAGCAATCCCCATACATGATATGTGGGATTCTAATTTAAGCAACTACCATAAATCCAATTACAATTAATATACAAAACAACTAAATTAATCATCCGAGTTTGGGTATGATAGCATTTCCAATTCTAGTAACTCTCATGCGTGACATGAAAGCTCTAAGTTAGGCTTACACTCCAATCCAAACCTAGTGATTTTCCAATAATTAAAATTCACTCATATTGAAATTTAAATTAATGTTACTCATTTAAAGCGCAGCTTCTTTTGGGAATCATTGGCGTTGGACACCGTCCTTGCCTTAACCCAAGATTAGGTTTACCTACTCATTTCCATTTAAAAGTTAATCAACAAGAATTTAAATGGCGTAATTTAAATAGCAGAATTTAAATGACAAGAATTAAAGACATAAACTAACCGTCCATTTAGGAGGTGGATAATTAAAAGACAAGAATTAAAATTGCAGAAATTTAAAGGCATAAACTAACCGGCCATTTAGGCGGTGGATAATGAAATAATAATAAATGACATAAAAATTTAAAAGAAGAAAGAAAAGAAGTAAGATTGCAAGAGAGAATAAGGGAGAAAATAAGAGAGAACAAAAGCAATTGAAACAACTAAAATTTCATTCAAGAATAATCATCCCTTACAAGTGCATCTAAGTGCTCTATTTATAGGCTAAAAGATGTAATGGAAACTATTTAATTATATAATTTAATAATACAAAATGTCTAATTGATGATGTAAGCAATGATGTCATTCCAACCCATGATGTAAGCGATGATGTCATCTCAACCATGATGTAAGTGATGATGTCATCTCAACCATGATGTAAGCAATGATGTCATCTCAACCATGATGTAAGCGATGATGTCATCCATTTGTGGGACTTGGGCTTTTCATATTTTTTGGGCTTGGGCCTTCCTTGTGTTGGGCTTGAGCTTGGGTTTGGGCCAAGTGCACTTGAAACATCCCTTAGACTCCATAGTTGGCCCATGATTTTGAGCAACAATAATGGGTGATCCAACGTCTTCGATTTATGCCCCTAATTAATTGTAGAAGACAGTTTTCTTACTTCATCCTATAATAATACGTAATGCAAATAATTATTTATTTTAAGCATAATTATAAAGTCAAAATGGGGATATAATTCATTAAGATTTAGGAAATATTAACCCCTAATCATACCCCCCAACTTGAATATTGCTAGTCCCTTAGCAATCGGATTATACACCAGCCATGATCTAATCGCAATACTTGCATGAATATAAAAATTTCAAATTCGAAACCAAAATGCGTAGAGTAGAACATTCAAAATAAGTCGAACATTCAAAATTAGATTTATGGTTAAAGGTCATACAATCTTAGGAATGGCAATCAGGATGATCAATACACAGATTTATTCCCTCGAAGTTTTGACTTTAAACCTTACTGTGAATTTTTTCTCTAATAAAACGATTCCTCAGGTGTACACACAAAGGGGGTGCACCGTTATAAGAGTAAATGCAAAACAAGTTCAAACTCGGTGTCATCCCAAATACAAAGAACGTATTTTCATGAAAGAACAGGGAAATTAACATAGCTTCATGACTGGAATAATGCCTTAGATAAATAACTTCTGAATTTAAACATAATTCCCTACTCCGAACTCGAATCTTGAGATCACATGATTTATAGCATCAAGAGTGATCAAACTGGGTTGTAATGGGCTATGGGGGCTATGAGGTTAATACGGGTTGTCAAAGAAAAGAGTAAAGTGTGCAAATGGTGTGTTGGATTTTTTTTTTGCATTTATTTTGAAACACTTATACTGAATAGCTAAGAGAATTTTTTTTTTTTTTTGAATCTCTTTTTTTTTCTTTTTCTTTTTTTTTTCTTTTTTTTTTAAATATGAAAATAGCTAGACAGACTAATTCCCCAAAACACACCAGATTAGACAAAATTCATATGGTTATGGATTAAACGAGGGTAACGAAAGAAGTTGTACTACAATTAGCTCAATGGGCTAGCAAGGGTGGTTAATGTAAAGAAAGAAAAGGTTAATAAGCCCAAAATAAAAAAAAAGAATTGATCCCTCTATCATGCTTCTACAAAGATGTTACTCAGTCATCTAATTCGGAATTTGAAACCAGCTAAATTCATCCGCTATTATACTAGACATTCAAAGCAAATTGATGTTTTGAACCTATTGAAAAGATGAGATAAACAATAAAGCGCATTTAGAGTAAGCGTTATTTCACTCAGAATTAACGATTATTAGGCTCAAACACTCACTTGGGTAATAGTCTCTACTTCTGTTGAGGAATCATTCAGTGTGCTAATCAGCTAATTACCATTGCCTTTGACTTTATGACCGATAAACCAATTTCTAATTATTGAACACCCGATGCATGCAAATCATCTGTTCTAATTCCATACATATACGTTTTCAAATAAGAAATTAATGCATTCATGATTCATATTGCAAATTCAACTGGCTATCAGTGTAAAATTCCAAAGCTTTAGGGATAACATTATTTAAAGTACACACATATTTTTTTTTAATTCACACAAAACTATAAACATGCAATTGTAAATTCACAGTAAAACATAGACCAGATAATTCATAAATATACCTTACTCCCCCAAACTTGAATTGCAGTAATAAAATAGGGTTGTTAGGCATACCTGTAACTTCATAAGTCCATAGATTTACTGTGAACTGCTAAAACTCAAACAAATAAATGAGCATACCATATATATATATATTTATATTTTTACACTAAAATAAAAATTTCATGCAAGTCATAAGATAAACAAAATGCGTCTCAAGAGTACAAAAAGTACTCCTTACTCAGCCATCTTATCATAGACTCGCCTAACAACATTCCACAGTTTTTTTTTTTTTTTTAAGAACACAAGAAAAGAAATTTTGTACAAGTCATAGGAGATGCGTCTCAAGAATACACAAAGTACTCCTTACTCAGCCATCTTATCATAGACTTGCCTTACAGAGATAAATCTAAATTCATCGAACCTTTTTGTCGCTTGTTTCTGATTGCCTTAGACCAATCTATCCGAGGTTCATAAGGATCGTGTTGTGGAACATAAGCATATAATTTTTCTAGTAGTTTCTCAATGGTGGATGCAAAAATAAGAATCTTTCTTGCTGAAGGAGAAATGAACTTTTGGTCCACAGCCTGATCAATAAAAGATAGCAAGCCATCGAAAAAATGATTAACATTTAAAAGTCCAATGGGTTTGGTATGGAGATTACTCTTGGCTCAGGAGATTATACAAAAGATTTCTTCAAGTGTTCCAAAACCTCCTGGTAAAGCAATGAAAGCGTCTGACTGATAAATCTTACAAGCCATGCGTTCAGACATAGAAGTCATTTCTATAAGTTGACCGCATGTAATCCCAGAGATACGTGGTTCAGCCAAAGGGATTGGCATTACACCTGTCACATGTGATTTTTCAAAAAGTGCAGCTTGTGAAACATAACCATTCAATCCACGACTTCCCCCTCCATATACCAAATTAATCTTTTTCTCTCCTAATTTCTGGCTTAGTTCGCTTGCTGCAAGTGCGTAACAAATATCACTCCCAAGTTGAGAGCCACAAAGTACACATATGGTTTTGATTTTACGAACTAACTGGCCTTCCATGTTTATTCCTTTTATATGCCCTGGAAAGAGGTTTGACGATCAAAAGTAGCTACACAAAAATTTAACAAGAAATAGACACAAACAAAAATCATGCATATATACAAGTAGTTGTGATTGTGGCTCATATCTTCCTCTGGTTTTACGTCCAGAAACGGCTTAAACACTTTCTATGAAGTGGGGATAGGCTTCCCATCCAATCTTCTTATAGATTGGCAAATAGGGTCGTTTTTAGTCTGATTCCAAAGATTATAGCGTTGGTTGTCACTTATGAACTGGGTCTATAAAGCAAGAAGTTCTCTTTGCACTATTCCACATGGATGCGTCTCAAGAGTCAGTCGGATATCATCCAATGACTCCTTACTCAGTCCATCCTTTATGGAACTAATTTAATCTTCTCGATTTATGGACGTATACCCCACAGATTTGCATCGAGTGTTACATGTCCAACGAGCACATTTGTAACAACCATTCACTCTTTTAGCTCTTCGTTTTTTCGCAAAACTACTCTTCCCTAAGTCCGAAAAGTGCTTAAAATTAGATGAAGTTTCGCCAGCTATTCGAACTTTTGCTTCGATTAGCCAACGAATATCTTCAGGGATGTTATTACGCATCAAAATTTTAAGTCTTTCACACCTACCAGCATAAATTGTTTTCAAATCATTCATTGGGAGAGATGGATAGTACTTACGAATTTTTGAAAGCTTAAGATCCATTTTTTTTTTAAAAAAGAAAAAGAAAACTCTAATATGAAGAAAGTAAAGAACTATCAACTTTACAAAAGGGATGAGAGTACTTGATCGGAGAATAACACAAAGGCGAAAGAATTGAGCTCAAGGAGGGTGGTTTGCCTCATACAGGTATGGAGTCTCTTATAGAGAAATGGGCCTCATACAGGTATGGAGTCTCTTATAGAGAAATGGGCATCACTATTCAACATTCGGCTCGAGGTATGCCATAATTGCACCGTCAAGCTTGGTGTCGTTTAGCGTCTTATTTTTCAACTTTTGGCAGTGTGCTTCTTTCTTTATAGGGCAGTGTGATTGCACTGCTCGAGAAGAATGGCTACCACCAGCGTCAATTCTCTCAAAAAATTTTATTTTTATTTTTATTTTTATTATTTTTCTATTTATTAAATTTTTTTTTTGTGCACAACGGATCAATTTCAAACACTAATAAACCTTAAGTACACCTTACCCCCTAACTTAAATTGCGCATTGTCCTCAATCGGCAATAAAAGGATAAAAGAAAGGCATACCTGGCGATCTTCAATGCATGAATTTGTATGCAAAAATTTTATTTAAACTGCACACAAAGAAACACTATTTAAGGAATGCAGAAAAGAAACAAATTTTTTTTTTATATATTATTATTATTATTCTTTCTCTTTTTTATTTATTTATTTTTTTATTTTATTTATTTATTTTTTTTATTTATTTTTGGGTTAAATCTAGAAACAACCGTTTAACCTAAACGGAAAGGGGGTTTTTTAACGTCAGATTCCCAGACGAATGTGTTCCTAAAGGTCACTCAACCACTGATGGTGGATCACCCAACTCCACCATCTTTTCATTTCCTTCAACAAGATCTTTCTCAACTATGCCTAGATATGGTTTCAGCCTTTGACCATTCACTTTAAAACATTGTCCAGACTCTTTGATTTCAATTTCTATTGCCCCATATTCTGATATGGTCTTGATTGTATAGGGTCCTGTCCATTTTGATCTCAACTTCCCTGGGAACAAATGAAGCCTTGAGTTGTAGAGAAGCACCTGCTGACCAACATGAAAATTTTTTCTGTTGATGTGTTGGTCATGCAACTTTTTCATATGCAACTTAGATAATTTGGCATTTTCAAATGCCTCATCCCTAAGTTCTTCAAGTTCATTAAGTTGCAATTTCCTATGGAGGCTTACTTCTGTTGATTCCTCATTAATCTTCCTAATGGCCCAGTAGGCTTTGTGCTCTATTTCAACTGGCAGATGACACGGCTTGCCATAAACCAACCTGTAGGGAGACATGCTTAGAATGGTCTTGTATGCAGTTCTATAGGCCCAAAGTGCATCAATCAACCTCAAGGACCAATCCTTGCGGTTAGAATTGACTGTTTTCTCTAAAATCCTTTTTATCTCCCTATTGGCCAATTCAGTTTGGCCATTGGTTTGAGGGTGATATGGGGTTGCCACCTTGTGGACTACTCCATATTTTCTCATTAACCCAGCCACTGGTTTGTTGCAGAAATGAGAACCTCCATCACTTATGATGGCCCTAGGCATTCCAAACCTACTAAAAATATTTTCTTTCAAAAACTTCATCACAACCCGATGATCGTTTGTTCTTGTTGGGATTGCTTCTACCCACTTGGACACATAGTCAACAGCTAACAAGATGTACTCGTGTCCACATGAATTAACAAAAGGTCCCATGAAGTCTATTCCCCAACAATCAAAGATTTCTAACACCTGAATGGGTTGCAAGGGCATCATATTTCTCCTCGACAAACTTCCTAACCTTTGACATCGATCGCAACTTGAAAAGAACTTGTACACATCCTTGAATAGTGTTGGCCAATAAAATCCACTCTGAAAAATTTTTGCAACTGTTTTCTTGACAGAAAAATGGCGTCCACATGCAAAAGTATGACATAAATTAATGACACTTTGTTGCTCATGATCGGGTATGCATCTGCGGACAATTTGGTCAGGACAATACTTGAAGAGGTAGGGCTCATCCCAAAAGAAGGTTATGACTTTTCTGAAGAATTTATGCCTATCTAGCTTACTCCAATGGTCTGGGATCAGACCAGTTGCCAGGTAGTTTGCAATGTCAGCATACCAAGGGACAACAGCTGATGCATGAATAACATTCACTTCAAGTAGGTGCTCATCAGGAAAATTGTCATGGATTGGTTCATCAAATTGTATGAGATTTTGACTTGGAATCCTTGACAAATGGTCAGCCACCACATTCTCTACTCCCTTCTTGTCTCTTATTTCAATGTTGAACTCTTGTAGGAGTAAAATCCATCGGAGGAGACGGGGTTTTGCATCTTGCTTTGTGAACAGATACTTCAGAGCAGCATGATCAGTAAAGATGATCACTAGTGACCCTACGAGGTAAGATCGGAACTTGTCCAGGGCAAAGACAACTGCTAGTAACTCTTTCTCTGTAGTGGTGTAATTCTTTTGTGCCTCATTCAGAGTTTTACTAGCATAGTATATCACATGAGGTTTCGTATCCTTCATCTGCCCTAATACCGCTCCTACTGCGTAATCACTAGCATCGCACATGAGTTCAAATGAGAGGGACCAATCAGGGGGCTGAATGATAGGTGCAGAAATGAGTGATTTCTTCAACTTCTCAAAAGCAACTTGACATTCGCCGTTCCATTCAAAAGGTATGTCAAGGGCCAGGAGGCGGCATAAAGGTCTGGCTATGGCACTGAATGAAGCGATAAATCGCTTATAAAAACCAGCATGGCCAAGAAAAGACCTAACCTCTCTCATGTTCCTTGGGGCGGGTAATTTTTGGATTGACTCAACCTTGGACTGATCAACCTCAATACCCCTGGACGAAACAATATGTCCCAAAACACTTCCTTGAGTGACCATGAAATGACACTTCTCCCAATTTAGCACTAAATTTGTTTCTTTGCATCTGACCAGAATTTTCTCCAAATTTTTCAGACAACTCTCAAAACTGTCCCCATACACTGAGAAGTCATCCATAAAGACTTCTACCACATTCTCAACCAGTTCACTAAAAATACTCATCATGCATCTTTGAAAGGTTGCAGGGGCATTGCACAGACCAAATGGCATTCGTCTGTAAGCAAATGTCCCGAATGGACATGTGAATGTGGTTTTCTCTTGATCCTCTAAGGCAATTTCAATTTGATTGTACCCAGAATACCCATCTAAGAAGCAGTAGAAGGCATGTCCCGCTATTCTCTCTAACACCTGATCCAAAAATGGAAGCGGAAAATGATCCTTCCAAGTCACAGAGTTGAGCTTTCTGTAATCTATGCACATCCGCCATCCAGTCTGGATGCGTGTAGGAATGAGCTCATTGTTCTCGTTTGCTATCACAGTGACTCCTGACTTCTTTGGTACAACTTGAGTTGGACTAACCCATTTGGAATCAGATATAGGGTAGATGATGCCAGCATCTAAGAGCTTCAACACTTATCCCCTAACCACTTCCTTCATGTTTGGGTTTAACCTTCTTTGCATTTGTCTAACCGGCTTTGAATCTTCTTCCAAGAAAATTCTGTGGGTACAAATTAAGGGACTAATGCCATGCAGGTCTTCTATAGTCCAACCTAGAACTTCCTTGTGTACCTTTAACAGATTCAACAATTGTTCCTCTTGTTGAAGATTCAAACTTGATGAGATCACCACCGGCAAAGATTCACCTTCACCTAGGAATGCATACTTAAGGTTGTTTGGTAATGGTTTCCTTTCAGGTGCAAGTGAGCAACTTAAGACAGATTCAATTTTCTCTTGAGAGTAGTCTTGCTGCTCCAAAAATTCCTCCAACTCAACATTTTCTTGAGCATATTCACAATTAATGTACTCCTCACTCAATGTCTGTATCAGATCAGCCTCTTCAGTCTCATTCTCCACATCAGGTTGTTTAGAAACCCTAAAGATGTTTGTTTCCAAAGTCATATTTCCAAATGACAATTTCAGGATTCCATTCTTACAGTTGATGATGGAATTTGATGTGGCAAGGAATGGTCGGCCTAAGATGACTGGTACAGGAGGCTGAGGCCCCTGATTCGGATGGGTGTCCAAAACGATGAAGTCCATCGGAAAGTAGAACTTATCGATTTGTACTAGAACATCCTCCACGATTCCTCGTGGAACCTTGACTGATCGATCAGCCAGCTGAAGGGTCACTCTAGTGGGTTTGAGCTCACCTAATCCCAATTGTTGATACACACTGTATGGCAACAAATTGACACTAGCTCCTAAATCCAAGAGTGCCTGGTTAACCTTTTGACTTCCTATGATGCATGAAATGGTTGGACAGCCTGGATCTTTGTATTTGGGAGGAGTTTTCAATTGGAGAATGGCGCTGACTTGCTCGGTTAGGAAGGCTTTTTCATGCACATTTGTTCTTCTTTTGACAGTGCACAGATCTTTCAAGAATTTTGCATATGAAAGTGTTTGTTTGATTGCATCCAACAGCGGGATGTTGATTCTCACTTGTTTAAACACTTCATATATATCTGCATTTTGTTGCTCCTTTTTTAAGTGATTCAATCTTTGTGGAAAAGGTGGTTTGGGCATGTATTGAATTTGTTTTCCATCTTCTTTTTGTTTTTCATTTTTCTCATTTTTTTCATTTTTCTCCACGATGGATTCATGATCTTTCGGTTCTTCTTCTTCTTCAGCAACAGGTTGGTTTATCCTAGGATCAGTTGGTTTTTCAATTATTCTTCCACTTCTTAGGGCAGTCACTGCTTGCACTTGTTCATGAGTGTTGGTTTCACTTTTTGAGGTTTCTACCTGGTTGGTTTGTCTAATTGGGTTAGGATTGGGTTGGGATGAAAACTTTCTGGGTTCTCTCACACTCAATGTTTGTGTTAATTTGGTCAACTCGCTCCTAATGTCTTCCACAACTCTATTTGTTTGGTCTTGATTTTTGACAAGTTGAGCAACTTGATTGTTGATGACTGTTTGACTTTGGAAGAACTGGTGCAAGGTATCTTCCAAAGATCTCCTATGAGGAGGTTGGTAAGTATTGGATGTCGAACCTTGATTTTGTTGGAAGGAGTGTTATTGTGTAGGGAAGGGAGGTTGAGAATGATTTCCAGAATGATTTCTCTTTAAAGACCTTTATAACCCTTTGAAATATCCTAAAACACTCTCTTTAAAATTCTGAAAAAATATCGTTTCGATCTCCCTCTGTCAATTTCGAAAAAACTGCACTTAGACCCGAATCTTCGTTTTGGCTACAAACCTTTTTGTTTCTTCCAAAAACTACTGAAGGGTTACTCTATATGCCAAATATGAACTTCCTCGGGGTTCCATTGACTTCCCAGATGCCTCGTACGATAATTCGGTATTTCAGCCTAAATCACAATTGCTTTTCTAGCTGTACCAAGAACCGTTCCCGATCCAACTTCTTTTGATGTCTAAAATCATAACTCGTATTACTTGTCGATACTATACCATTCTTCTTGGCTATCTAGGGTTCGGGGTACTCCCTTCGGTTGATTCGGTCGCTTAAGACTGCGATAGTGATCCCTAAAGCCTCATTCTTTCGATAATTCCATTTATACCCTTCATAAAATGTCATTTATACCCTTAAGGATTTTCCTGGGTATTACATTCTCCCCCCCTTAAGAAATTTCGTCCTCGAAATTTTGTCTGTGGTAATTGTATCACCACTATTACTTATGACTCCCAATTGAAATGTCATAGATACCACTCCTAATCCTTAGCAATCATTCATAACTTACATTCTAACATGATCCATGCTTACCAAGCATCTTACTTATTTTCCCAGAATATCTCGTTGTAGCTCCATATCAGCGGCTACTCAACTCCCAAAATGATTTATAAACCCAGTACCATTCCCAATCGTGTTCCCAAAATATATTTTATCTGGCTCCTAAATCTCCCAACCCAGTGATCACACCAAGATTGAACTAACTCGGCTGCCATGATGGCACAGAAATTGATAACATTGAACTTACCCAGCATATCTTTTTCTCAATTATCTCGATCGCATATTATCTTTAGAGATAATTTCTCAGTCTCTTACGGCTGGTCATGCAAATTATCCACTTAAGTTTCCCAAAAACGCAATTTCTCTTATAATAGCTTAACATCCTGACATGTTACTACTTCTCTTCCAAACACTATCCATCAATCAGATTAATCTATTTCAACCCAGAACTCCCATGTCGTTTTATTTATCGACAACCTTCCATACTTATACACGTCCTTCATTTGTGGCTCCTCAACTCAGTATCGCTAAATGTTCTATTTCATCTAAACGGTGCTTTCCATATTTCTCCACATGAGAAATAATCTCTTTATTGGCTTAAACAAAATCCCTATTATCCTCGATTCTTGGAATAGATTTAATCTCGTCCTTCTTAAGTGATCTAGTTTTCACACAACTCCTTAAATGAAAACCTTATTGGATAACTTTTGGTTCTCACCGGGTCTTTAGCAACACCTAGCATAACTTTAATAACTTAGCCTACTGTCTTACAATCCAAATAAAATTTTCGTAGTGAAACTAGAAACTCACGTCTTCCTTTATAACAACTTACTATATGTTTCCTCAAATCATAACACGTCTCTCGGAAGGAAAAACACTTTCGTTTACTTAACAACTTATAACCTACCATATCTTTATGTTGACTTCGTCTCATTCTATAGACCAACTCGTGTTCTTGAGAGTTCCAAAATATATTTGCTATTGCTCTAACCTTTAATATCACCAAAGGTAAGATTCAAAATAGTTAAATTGGAGCCAATTACTCACAATTCCTGAGGTGCGTATTACTAGTCGCACGAGACTAAAAGTTAAGTCAATAACTAGAGTTAATTTTTTTTTCTAGATGCCACATCCGAGAAACACATTTTCCTAAGCAAGTTCATAACACATGTCTATATCAGGGTTCGTTCCATTCCTAGCTAGAACCTATCCCGACCTATGAACACAATTACTGTTTCACCACAACTCCCAAATTTCTCGAACGCACTCGTCACCTCTTAGTAACCTTAATTTTACGAATTTCTGTCGTGGATGCAATTATCTTAGAAGAATCCTTCAAATCTCTGTTAACATCTCACCAATCATTATTTTGTCCCTCGATATTACATTTCCTTCTTCCGATTCTCTTTTGGTTATTGACTATCATAACCCACATAGAAATTATCCCACTTAGATCACAATCCAAACCTTCAATCTTTTCACCATGATTAAGAATCCTACCACGATGCTCTGGTCTCTTGGAACTTGGACTCTAAACCATACATAACATCCTCAGTGTCGCCCAAACTTTGGCACCTGACCGTCTCCACAGTTCACTGTGTTGCTCCGACTCGTAGGTATCACACCCCAAACCGCGAGCCAACCACCAGTCCTCTGCCTTGGTCCCTAGGCTCAGATCCATTGTTACAGACCAACACCAATGGTGTTATCGTTACGCTAGAATTCCTCATTCCATCTCTGAGAGCTACAGTGGTTCTATTGGTACTAATCCAAATCCCTGATCTTTTGGATTCCTAATGTTCTTTTCCAAAGTAACACTTAATCGTATCGAGCACCCTTATCCTAACCATTCCTAAGACTTCAGATTTCTTTCTCACAACTTAATCTCTTTTACTTTCCAAATTTGTCACGCACGTGACGGAACCTCGCGCTCCTGTTGCTGCTCTTGCAGACGTTCATAATTTATCAAACACTCCAACATCAATTGTATTTCTAGTTTATCATTTTCTTAACTTATAATAGATCGTTCAACCATATTCTCGTCATTGTCGTATGCTTAATCTATCACAAAATTGGCTTAGAAAATTCCATTTTCCTTATATGTTTATTTCACGATTGACTTTCAACTAACACTCACTATATAGGTCATTATGTCAATCATTCTTATTTCTTTGAATCTATTAGGACCAAGTTCAATTTTGTTAAGACCTAATTAAATCCCAAGATATCTTTACGAGCTTAATCTAATTTTAGCAATCCTATCTCATTGCGTGACGCCTTAAAACTCAAGCCAAGACTTTTATGACTACCCCTCGGTCCTTGACAATCATTGTTATGCTAACTATCATCTTTTGAGTTTGAATCTTCTTAAATCGGCTAAGATCATTTCAAGCTTATAATATAATCGTCTCTGCAGGTTGAAATACCATTTTATCTCCAAGTATATACAGTACGCGTAAATTTTCTTTTAGCAACCTCAATAGTTATACGCATAATTCCCTTACCCCAAGATTTTTCTAATTCCCAAGGTTCATTTTAAATCACAAATCTCTAATCTATCGTTGTTCTTTGTATTATTTACAATCTCAAAATCATCAAGTATGGTTCCATTTTGCAAATTCTCTATAAGCCAAAAGATTCTTTCAACTACCAAGGGAAAATTCTAATCCTTGAAACATGCAAACTTTATGTTTTACATCCTAATAACTTTCGGTTGTACGTTGATCCTAACTATGGCTGGTTTACAATCGATCCCTCATTGTCTAGTAGTGACCATTAATAAGGAAATTAGATTGAGATTACATTCTAAGATTTCATGCGAAAAGAAAATTTTACCTAGAGCACCTTATACAAGCCAAATACTTCCGAGAAAAACTTCTAAACACCTCAACAAGAATTCGATCCTCGTTTAGTTCTGATTTGTTTTCCTCGTCTGATCCTAACTAATATCCTTGATATAGTTCTCTTTTCTGTCATCTCCCAAAACTTTCATAAAACTTAAATCTACGCCTTAACTCTCTTTGTCCTTGAATAACATATGACTTGTCCCTATGAGTCGTTTTCTTAAGGTATTATTTCCTTATTTTCTCTTTCATCAATTCCGATTTTTCTATCTCAATATCCCCATCAACAGTTCCGGATTCCTAAAATCCTCAAGCTCTGTTCTCTAAAGCACTTATTGAATCTTCCTGAGTTTCTTATTGGGTCGTTCCTTAGGATCCTCGATCTATACCAAGTCATTCTTTCCCTTGAATCCTTATACCATTCGATCAAAACCTGACTTTCAATTAGGTTGTGTCATATCAAACTAATCGTCCACAACTTGTTTCTTCTTAATAACCACCAGTTATCCCAACATTTAGTGAGATTGATTTTAACTAATGATCTCCAATCTACAGTTTCCAAATCTTACGAATCCTTGGATCCTCAGTTATGGTTTATCGAACCAACCTTACATTCGACCCATATTGTTCAATGCTAACTTCCAATCCAACGTTTCATCACTCAGCAAAATCTAGTATTCTCCAATTAATAATTTCAAAGACTTCAACTGACAAACCCGCCCCAAATCTTGAAGTAGGGATTTTGTCTTTATGATCTACCAGTTCATTTCCCCTAAGTCTCCATTCGAGATTTTCACTAGTTAGCCCTAACTGAATCCGTTCTTTTAAGTCCTCAATTCGGATATCTAACTTAACCTTAAGATCTTTAAGTCGTTCTTCTTTCCCATGCCCTTAGATCTTCAAGTCGTTCTTCTTTCCCACGTCCTTGACAGGTTCTCCTAATAATCTCCGTCGTTTCGCTTATCTTTGTTGGGGCATGACACCACCATCATTTAACATGTCCCGAACGGGAGGGTACTAAGACGATTCACTAAGATTCTTTCGAAAGAGATTTTATGCTATACTTCAAGTTGTACCAGTATCACCAAAGTATTTATTCCTCAAAGGTTTTGGATCATATATCTCTTTCATTTCGACGACCCTCTTCACTAGCTTCCTAATTTCCAAAAGATGTGAATAGAATTTGTTCGTCTCCCCTTGACGCTGAAAGTATATTCAAATTGAAAACCTCAAATTTTCACCTTTATAGAGTCTTCATACCATTTTCGACTATGTTTCGAATGTCTCCTAGAATCCATAATCCCGTTCTAAGTTCTCATTTAATAGTTCTAACCATGGTAAGTTCAACAACCTAGCCAAATCGTCCTAGGGTTTTAACCTAAGGCTCTGATACCAATTGTAACACCCCGTCTCGCCAGGCGTGTCACTATAAGGGTATTCCCGGGATTTCTTTTTTTTTTTTCTTCAAGTTCAACACACGCAGTATATCAAGAACAATCTTCACATGCAGATACAAAACCCCGCGAACCCCAGCCCTGCCCGTTTAACTATCAAGATCAATAATCTTAAACTAAACGAGTCTTAATACAATGCAGCGGATACATTAATACCAAAACACCAAAGTTCTTACATTGTATTTCCATAGAAAAATACGTAATACAGATCAATTGATAACATTGCTAATACACAACTGTTCATTTACAACCTGTAATACATACTAAACCTCCAAACGTTACAACAACTAACAAACTAAGTACCAATGGCCTTCAACCGGCCACATTCTTGCTCTCGCAGCAGTCCCTGGCTGGAACATTAAACGTTCCAGGGGCATAGCCCAAGTTAGATGATAAACATCTAAGTGATGGCATAAAACAGTTTATACAATGCATATGAGACACACGAGCATGACATACTCAGACAACGAAAATATGCAAGACACGTCTAACTTGAGAAATTCCTTGACACACTTAATCCCCGGGTGCCCTACCGTGTCACTCGGTTACCAGTCCCGGATGCCCTACTGTGTCACCTGTAACGCCCCGCTTTTCTGAGCGTTAAATAACTTAGGAATTTCGGGAATATTTTTTTTTTTTTTTATAAACCATCTCCCGACAATCCCGTTTTACCTTCTCAACTCACTAAATAAGAATCAATAAGCTAAGACAGGTAATCATCATAAATGCGGAAGCTTAAAATCGAAACCTGATATGGTATATAATCAATTTCACTTTATAACCGTATAAGAATTCGTACCATACATTAACATCATATCCTCAATATTGAAATACATAAATACATGGAGATTCCATAATGTTCTAACAAGACTAATCATCAATAAAGCATCAGCCAAAACATATCCGAGTCAGCTTACTGAATCCATCAGCTACGCCATCACGTGCCGTCTCATCTCAACCTGATCCTTGCCTAAGCTGCAAGTCTAAACTGGAACGTTGAATGTTCCAGGGGCATAACCCATTAGAAGATGAATCTTCTAGTAAGGGTTTAAAAACATGATACATGAATACATGATGCAATAACATAAATAATCATGTGCCCTAGTGTAACTTCCCTAGCCTACCAGCCTGGCACGGAACCCTAGGTAAAATCCCGAACCTCTGTAGGATAATCCTAACGTTGTTCCATCATTGCCCTTGGGAATTACGGCTACACTCTTAGGGCGACATCCCCATCCCATGCATGAGTATCAATATGCCAATAATATCGTACTATGCAAGAATAACTTCTTTCCATGCAATATGAAATGATCATAACTTCAATAAATATCATGCATAATGAAGCAAACGTTTCATATATAGGTTCTCGGGATAAAACCACTTACCTTTAGACGTAAACTCAAATTTTCTCGAAAAACGCGTATAACCTCGTTTTGCGTGCCAACCTTGAAAATAACATAAACCATCAAGATCCATGGCCAAATCACTTCCTGGCCAATCATTTCCAAGTAAAATCAATAATCTAATTTTTTCATACTTTTTCCTTATTTTCTCTATTTTTTCTCTATTTTTCATAGTCATAATTTCTTCCAAAATTCAAAATAAATACCTAATCAGGTAATTTATTTAATTTTTATTCATTAAAATTCCTAAAATAACATTTCTAATCTCTATGAGTTTTCTGAGAATTTTCCAAAATCTCTTCCTATTTTTCTCTAATTAAGTTTCCTTTCAAAAATTCAAAATAATTATTTCATCATAACATTTCTCAATAAAATTTTATAAAACTGAACTATTCCTTTTTCTTGTATTTCTGGATATTTTTCCATAATTTTCTCTCTTTTATTTCTATTTTTACTCTATTTTTCTTTATTTTAGCATTTAAATAATATTAAAAATTATCTCCGGTCATCTTCTCCGGCGTCGGCACACCTAAAAATTAAACTGACTATACCAGAAGATAGCTTACCTTGATTTGATCATTCTGTCCAAATTTGAGCTTGAAAGAACACTTGGAAGACCTCCCTCCGAGCAAAATTCAGTTCGATTCCGGCGAGATCCGATTTTTCCGGCAAAGCTCCGATCACCCCTCAAATGAACTCCAAAATTTCTCAAACTTTTCAGAAATGATCCTCAGCTCATGGGCAACAAAAGCCCTATGGTTTGGTGCCTCAATTTGTTCAAAAGTGAGGTCGATTTGAAATTCAAATCTTGCAAAACTCTAAGCCACCATATCCTCTATTTATAGGCGATTTTGGCCCCATAAATGACGGATCTCGCTTCAATCAAGGCCTCTGATGTCCCCTATTGCCCTTAACAAGTCCAAAATCCACCGAAAGAGCTCCATTTTCGCGATCTAAATGACCAACTTTCGGCCACTTTTTCTTCAATTTCTGGCAATTTCATTGCTTGTTGTCGGTCAAGCCCTTTACAAAAGATGCTCTTTGAGCAACCCTCGTGCCATCCCTGTGGCCAATTTCGATGATTTGATGGGTTGGTCGGCCATGGTTGCTTGGAAATTTTCTTAAAATTGCACTTTGGCCCCTCAAACTTTGGTTTTCTCACTTTGGCCCATTTCACCAAGTTCCTTGACTTTTGATAATTTCTCTCAAGACCCTAAAGTCTTAAACATCAATTTGACCCCAGAGGATTCTGAAAAAATATCGTTTCGACCTCTCTTGAGTAATTTCAAAAAACTGCATTTAGGCCCGAATCTCCGTTTTGTCCCTAAACCTCTTCGTTTCTTCCTGAAACCACTGAAGGGTTGTTCCTTATGAAAAATTGAAACCCCCTCAAGTTTCTGTTGACTTCTCGGAAGTCATCTATGACGATTCGGTATTGCAGCCTAATTAGTAGCTGTATTTTAGCTGTACCGAAAACTGTTCCCGATCCAATTTATTTCGATGCTATAAATCATATCTTGGGGTGCTCGTTAATGCTACATCATTTTCCTTTGTCATTTCGGCTCCAGGGTACTCCCGGCAGTCGATTTAGTCAATTTTTCGGACTATTCAGATACCAATTTTCTCTGAAACCCCATTTCTCTAATAAATTACTTATTTTTAATTAACTCAAATTTCTCGGGTATTACATCACCCGATCACCAGTACTGGCCCCGGATGCCCTACCGTGTCACCCGATCACCAGGACTAACTGTGTCTCATTCTCAAGAAGACTCCATCCCGTCTCATACAGAAAACAACATTGACACGAATATCAATACCCCGATGATATGAAAATCACTCGCCATGCACCGAATCTTTTGTAAGTAAAAACAGTTAATGCAATGTTTCACATGTTCAATATGCAAATGATGACATAAATATGTAAGTGAAACGCATAAGCATAGCATCCTGAGTCCTAGCGAGACCACTCACCCGAGCTCACAACACTCTTACCAATACATTCCCAAACAAGGGTAAAACTAGAGACAAACCACTCACCTTGAAGGAAACTCAAATGCCTCAAATCTTGTGCTGAATCTCAACTTTTGTGCAACTCCTCAAGTTTTTTTGACCAAACCACCTCCTTACACGTCCTCACGCGCTACCCAAGTGCTCTGCGCATGCGATGCTTCGCATATGCTTAAAAAACCCTCTATATACTAAACGTGAAGCGCTCTTATCTGGCATGAACTTCTCACAATTTTGAATGAGAAACCTTTGGTTATGAACCCCTATTTATAGGTTTTGGAAACTTAACCACCAAGAAACATATATTCTGCAATCATTTCAAATATTTTAAAATCTTTTATAATCATTCCAAATCTTCTAAAGATCTTCTGCAATCATTGTAAATCTTCTAAGATTTTCTATAATCATTTCAAATCTTCTAATATCTTTTGCAATCATTCCAAAATCTTCTAATATCTTTTGCAATCATTGTGAATCTTCAAAGATATTATATAATCATTACCAAATATTCTAAGATATTCTGCAATCATTCTAAATCTTTTAAGATTTTATATAATCATTACCATATCTTCTAAGATATTCTACAATTATTCTAAATCTTCCAAGATTTTATATAATCATTGTTATCCAAATCAAATCTTATTCAAATCATATCCAACAAAATCTTATCCAAATCTTATCTTATCCATAAAGTCATCATGAGCCTTCATCTTATCTCTAACGTCATCATAAGACTTCATCTTATCTCTAATATCATCATGAAACTTCATCTTTATCACTAAGGTCATTTATAAGGCTTTTCCTGAATTTTTCAAATGCCCCTAGTAAAAACGTTTCAATAATTACACTTTGACCCGAACTTTTGGATAATTGCACTTTAACCCTTTTCAACATGGTCCCCGGACTAATTTTTAATTGCATTTTAGTCCCTAAAAAATGGACTAATTACGCTAATGCCCCTAATTTTTAGGTAAATTACACTTTTACCCCCCACTTCAAAATTACGATTTTGCCCCTGGCTCAAAAACTGAATTTCTCTTTAAAGACCTTTATAACCCTTTGAAATATCCTAAAACACTCTTTTTAAAATTCTGAAAAAATATCGTTTCGATCTCCCTCTGTCAATTTCAAAAAAACTGCACTTAGGCCCGAATCTTCGTTTTGGCTACAAACCTTTTTGTTTCTTCCAAAAACTACTGAAGGGTTACTCTATATGCCAAATATGAACTTCCTCGGGGTTCCATTGACTTCCTAGATGTCTCGTACGATAATTCGGTATTTCAGCCTAAATCACAATTACTTTTCTAGCTGTACCAAGAACCGTTCCCGATCCAACTTCTTTTGATGTCTAAAATCATAACTCGTATTACTTGTCGATACTATACCATTCTTCTTGGCTATCTAGGGTTCGGGGTACTCTCTTCGGTTGATTCGGTCGCTTAAGACTGCGATAGTGATCCCTAAAGCCTCATTTTTTCGATAATTCCATTTATACCCTTCATAAAATGTCATTTATACCCTTAAGGATTTTCCTGGGTATTACAAGAATACCTTGATTTTTATGCCCAACCTCGATTTTCGTGTAACTCCTCAAGTCTTTTTGACCAAACTACCTCTTTACATGACCTCACACGCTGCCTAAGTGCTCTGCGGGTGTGATGCCTCGCATATGCTTTAAAAGCCTTCTATCCACTAAACCTGAAGCACTCTCGTCTAGCACAAATTTATCACAGTTTTGAATGAGAAAACCTTTGGTCATGAACACCCTATTTATATGCTTTGGAAACTTAGCCACCAAGTAAGTCACATTATAATACAATATTCCTTAATCATTTCAAAATTTTCAAAATCTTTTTCAATCATTCTAAATCTTTTAAGATTTTTTATAATCATTCAAAATCTTCTAAGATTTTCTATAATAATTCTAAATCTTCTAAAATCTTCTCCAATCATTTCAAATCATATAAGATCTTCTCCAATCATTTCAAATCTTCTAAGATCTTCTGCAATCATTTTAAATCTTTTAATATTTTCTGTAATCATTTCAAATCTTATCCAAATGAAATCTTATCAAATCTTATTTTAGCTTTAAAGTCATCATAAGACTTCATCTTATCTCTAACGTCATCACGAGTCTTCATCTTATGTCCAAAATCATCATGAACTTTCATTTTATCTCTAACGTCATCATGAGCCTTTATCTTATCTCCAAAGTCATCATGAGCCTTTATCTTATCTCTAATGTCATCATGAGGGTTCATCCTCATTTCTAAAGTCATTATGAGTATTTTCCTAAATATCCCAAATGCCCATAGGAAAAAGGTTTCAAGAATTATATTTTGGTCTAAACTTTTGGGTAATTGCACTTAGACTCTTTTCAACATGGTCTTGGGCCAATTTTTAATTACATTTTAGTCCCTGGAGCAAGGATTAATTATGCTAATACCTTTAGTTTTTAGGTAAATTACATTTTTACTCGAATTTCAAAAATTACGATTTTGCTCTGGCTTAGAAATTGAACTTTTGTCTCTAAACATCCACAATCCCTTGAAATATCCTATTTTCTCAAGTATCTGAATCTAAAAATTTCGAGTATTACATCCCTTATGATCATTCGATTTTTCAGACTAAAATTACCCATACCAAGAAATTGTCTGTGTTCCAATCCCATTCAGTGCCATAAATTCTGTCTCAAGACACTCGTCAATGACATATCTTATTCCTTAGATATTTATGTTCCGGGGTACTCATTTTCATCTATTCGGTAATTACTTAACTAAATTTTTAAACTAATTTCTAGTTCCATGAACTTACTTAACACTACGAAATATGGGATATTACACAATACTTTATTGAAATTATTGTTCTTACGTGGTCTCTCACTGCTAGGTGATATTTGGGTTATATTTTTTATAAATAATGTTAATATTAATTTTTTAAAAAAATTACTTAAAATATATTATAGTTGTTTTTAGTTTTGTGGATTAGTGTGAAATTTTATTTTATTTTATTTTTGTTATTTGATATTTTTTTTGTATAATATATATTTTTTTAAATTTTAGTATCATAGTTTGATGATTTGTTTGAGGTTTTTTTTTTTAGATTTAAATTGGATTTGTGAAAATAAATAATACATTTTTAATTAGAAAAAGACTTAAATAGGCATAAAATGAATCTAGTACAATTATAGTTATGAATTTTTTTTTATAATTAAATTCTAGTATAGTGTCATTGTTGTTTTTAAGAGTGTTCAAAAAAGTTGCTGAACTGCGGTTTCTGGTCGAACCGAACCGAACCGAACTGGTCGATTTTTTGAATTCGTGGTTCAGTTCGATTTAGAAAACTGCCAAATCGTGCGGTTCGCGATTTGACAAACCGGCAGTTTGGTTCAAAATTGAATCGCTAGCACATATATATAATATAATAAAAAAATTAAAAATATAAAATATAATAATATAATAAAAAAATTAAAAATATAAAATGGCTGAGGGCGCCATCGGGCATCGCATCGCCTCCTTACTTCCTCTCATCTTTCTCTTCCCTTTCCCCCAAACGCTAACCCGAGCCCACCGACCCGCCGTAGTCTCTCTCTTTGGACTTTTGGATCGCTGGCAATCGGCGCCAACCCATCGGCAGCCCCCATGTCGCAAGCTCTGCTCTCACTTCGCAGCAGACGCTCATCTTGACACCGCCACCGTTGCCTCGCAGCAGTCTGACTCCGAGCGTCCCATCTCCTTCTTCCCCCATCGTTTTCGATAGCTGATTTGTCGGTTGTTGGTATCATCTCTTAACATCGCCGTTACCTCGCAGCAGTCCCGTCGCCTTCTTCCCTCTTTTCGATTGTCGATTCACCGGTTGAGGTAAACTCTCTCACTCTCTCTCTCTCACAACTGTTTATGTTGATTTATTTACCTATTTTTAGTCACGAATGTCTGTTGATTCGGCAGTGGAAAGACAAATGTCTGTTGATTTATTTACCTCTTTCAATGAGTTGTATTTTCTCTAAAATGTCTGTTGATTCGGAGATTATAGTAGACAATTTTGTTCTACTATAATCTCCTCATCCTACCTAATTTATTTAAACAGAGAGGAGTTTGGCTTTTGTGATCAGAAAAGGAGCAAGCTATATGCAGTGACTTTGAAAGAAAAATGAATTGAAGAAGAAAAAGGTTAAATTTAATATACCTTTCAAAAATTTCAATCTCCACATTCACTCTGTTTGCCGACTATAATATTATACAGCCAACTTAATCCTTTATTATTTCCTTGCAAATCCTTTATGAAGCTGCATGTTGCTGTGTTGAACTTGAATGTCCAGTGCCTTGTTTAAATTCAATTTCTAGAGTAACTAATTTTCTCTTAAGTTCTTGATTTTTGAATACATGCATACCCTAGCAAGAAGAAGTCTCTAGTCTCATGAGATCAATAAAGACTTATCTACTTATCTCAATTGTTCCTTTGTCTCTAATAGTTGAGTTTGGAGAGTTGCTTAGTCGACCAATGAATCCAAGTTGCTTAGTTGACTTGTAGCTAGCTAGGGTATAGTTAATGCGAATTCCAAATAATTCTAAATGAGGATGATTATTCTAAGCCTAGAGCTGTGTGCAACTATTGTGGCAAAGATGATTATGCAAGTGATACTAGAAGAAATGGGACAAGTACTCTTTGGAACCATATAAACAATCAGTGTAATTCTTACAAATTAGAAGAATCCTTACAAATTAGAAGATAAGAAGCAAAAGATTTTACATTATCTAAAGAAGAGTGACAGTGAGGATGGAAGTAGATCAGGTAGTAATTTTATAGCTACAAGATTTAGTCAGGCAGCTTGTAGGATGGCATGCGCCAAAATGATTGCCATTGATGAATTACCATTTTGGTTTTTAGAGCAGGAAGGGTTTAGATTATTTTGTAGTATTGCATTCCCTAAGTTTGATCATCCTTTACGCATTACAATTGCTAGGGATATAATTAGTTTTTACAGTGAAAAGAAGAAAAAATTGAAGTAATTTTTTGTTAAAAATTCACAAAGAGTCTATTTTACCACTAATACATGGACTTTCATTCAAAATGTTAATTATATGGTGCTTACAGCTCATTTTATAGATTTTGAATGGAAAATGCAAAAAAGAATATTGAATTTTTGTCAAATTTCAAATTATAAGGGAGAGACAATTGGTAAAACAATTAAGGCATGCTTGAAAGAATTGGGGATTGAGAAAGTTTTTACAATCAGAGTTGACAATGCTGTTTCTGACAATGGGACAATTGGGCATATGAGAAAAAGATTACAGATTTGGAACAATGCTGTTTGTGATGGAGAATTTTTACACGTGAGGTGTTCGGCTCATATTTTGAATTTGATAGTGGGTGATGGCTTAAAGGAATTTGATTATTCTATTATGGCTGTACGTAATGTAGTTAGGTATGTTAGAGTTACTCATTCAATATTGGAAAGATTCAAAACTTATGTGAAAAATACATGTAAAGAAGAGAAGGCTTTGGTGTGTTTGGACGTGCCAACAAGGTGGAACTCCACCTATTTAATGTTGGATCATGCAGTAAAATATGTTGATGCATTTAACTTGTTAGAAGAAGAAGATTTGCCTTATTCTCAATATTTTTGTGGAGAGTATAGAATTGAAAAAAAACATATTGGGCCACCAAATTCTACAGATTGGGAGAATTGTGCAATATTTTGTAAGTTTTTGAAGACTTTTTATGATACTACTCTCACGTTTAGTGATTCCTTGAATGTTACTACAAATAATTATTTCCATGAAATTTGTAATGTGCTTGGTAGACTAAACAAATAGAGTTCATGTTACGAATCAATCTTGAAAGATATGGCTTCTAGCATTAAGAGAAAATTTGATAAGTGTTGGGGCAACATTAAAAATCAAAATATGATTATTTATGTGGCGGTTGTACTTGATCTTAGGTACAAAATGAAATATGTGGCATTTTGTTTGCACAAACTTTATTTTGCAGATGAAGTTCAAACCATTATGGATTTTATCAAGAGCACTCTAGAGAAGTTAGTGAATTTTTATGCATCAATTGAATCAAATGAACAAGGTGGGACAACTTCTAGACCAAGGTTTCCAGTTGTGGATCTTGATGAGGATGATACTGTTGATATGTCTAAATCCGGTTTTGAGAAAGAATGTTTTCAAGATAATGCTACTGAAATGAAAAATGAGCTTGAAAGGTACCTAGCTGAGCCGAATGAGGATATAAGAAACAAAACTTTTGATATATTGGCATGGTGGAAGGTATCTTCAACAAAGTTCCATGTCCTATGACTAATTGCTAGAGATGTTCTTGCCATTCAAGTGTCAACAATAACTTCTGAGTCAGCTTTTAGCACTGGAGGTAGGGTGTTTGATTGCTTTTGAAGTTCGTTGAGTCCATCTATGGTAGAAACGTTGATTTGTTGCTAGAATTGGTTGAGAGCTACATCTTTACCATTGGATATGAGCCCAGTATTAGAAGAGCATGCTACTTATGAATCAATTGAATCTGATAATTTTTTATCTACTTATCAAACATGTTTATTATTTTATTTGTATTAACTATTAACTTTAACATTTTAATTTTCTAATTTTATTTTTCTCCTTAATATTGCAGATAAGTCCGTTATGACAAAAAATTTTCTCAGCCTTGATTAGTGATGAAATTGAAAACTTTGGCGCACGCTTGTAAACTTTGAACTGTGTGTGTGCTTCATTTCCTTTGTTCCTAATCTCTTCATGCTATATTTATACTCATTATTTCTTTTGTTCCTAATCTCTTCATTGTGCAGGCTTTTGTTTCAATTGGCTGCTTAGAGATAAAGTTAAAGGACATGTTAGTTTGGTGTTAGAGCTATCTTGCACCAAACTAGAAGTTTGAACTTTGATTAGTGATGTGTTAGGTTGGTGTTAGAAATAGTTTCAGGCTTTTTTTTTTAGGCTTTTGATTACTATTATAGCTGTCTTTCCTTTGTTCCGTTTGCTGATGTTTGATTCTGAGTTGTCCTATTGGTTCTAGGGAAAGCCTGCATTCTGTTCCATTAAATTCTATTGGTATTAGAATGAGTTGTCCATTTTGTTCCTGGTAAACGGGGAATTTGTAACTGCATTTTGTTCCATTAAATTCTGTTGCTGGTAAGCATTATATTTTTAATGTTCTATTTTTAACTGCATTATAAGTTACTCACATTGACCATATGGATTAAATTAGGTCAAATCAGTGTAAACAGGGAATTTGCAGCAAAAACACAAATTTAGTACCGGTTCGATTCAAATCGAACCGGACCAAATGCAAAAAATTCGAACCTACGGAAATTGAACTGAATCGAACCGCAAATTGCAGTTTGGTTCAATTTTTCTCACCATATCAAATTGCTCGGTTTGATTTGGTACAAAACTGACTTTATGGTTTGGCGCTTTAAATTGGCCAAACCGAACTGTGAACACCTCTAGTTGTTTTAGTTTACACCATTCAATATTTTCATAATAAGTGGATGTGTATAATTAATGTTTGACTATTGACATACATTTTGTTGATAAAGGTTGAAGTTTAAACATTTATTGTGTTTGGATGGTGAGAAATTGAAAATATCATAAATTATGTTTGAATGGTAAGAAATTAAAAACATCATAAATAATAAAAAATACCATATATTTTTGTTACTCATTATGAGCACTTAGACAATTACAAAAGATAGAAATAAGATATGAAACCTAACATTGTAAGTAATATGCTAACTAAATTGAAAATTTTGATTTTAAATCAGAATTCTAAAAAATATGCAGATTATATTAATATTTAACCCATGGGTGTAACTATCATCATAAAATTAGAAAAAAAAATACTCATCAAAGAAGATATTAGATTCAGAGAACAAATTAAGAATGAAATATGAAATTATCGGATGATGGAGTGTGTGTCTTAAAGTAACTTATGTTTTGTGATGGATATTTCTCGAACCGCTTTTTATGGGTTGAACTCGACCTAGTAGGCCGGCTCAATCTCTTGAAGCTCAATGGGCCCAAGGCCAAGCTTGTCAGAACAAGATCACACTTCGTCGAGACCCGAGTTCAGACTACGGGAACCAAGTGAGCTCTTAGCGATGTTCCAGCTCGCTAACCTAGCTAAGCGAGCTCCTAGAGATGCTTTCAACTCGTTGGACGAACTGTTCAACTTGTATAACAAAAATGCCACGAAATAACCAGAAAATAGTCTTGGACTATGCGTTATTCTGGCTCAATCTGGCTCCACCCTCTCGGGCCATTTCTGGGCCCATGTCGGTCCTATTCTGGCCCTATATCAGCCTGCAAACAACATCATTGTAGCTTTTTTTGGGTATCCGTGCGCCCGCCTTGGATCTTATTTTCATTAATGGCGGATCCCATCCACATTAATGAGGGTTCCATCGGCATCTTGCCACTACCTAGGTACCTTCACCGGCATCGAATATTCAATCCCATCACCTGCAGATACACGAGGCAGGCGTACGGAGGGACATCTTCTTGTCCTATATCAATAAGTTCTTTCCAGAGACAATGTATGTTTTCCTTGTGAACCTATCGATACACAATTTTTCTTACTCCCTTACTTACTTGAACATTGGAGTACTTGAACGGGCCAGTCGGCTGGAGGATCGCAGACCGAATCACACAACATTCCTTGGATTACCTTAACGTCAACATGTTTTGTTGTTAATTTTTTTTTTTGTATTATTGCAAATGATAGGACAAACATTAATATAAAATCTAATGTGTTGGACAAAATTTATGGAGCACATATACTTGATGAAAGGTAAATGAAATTCAAAGGGAAAAAAAGAAAAGGAAAACATAAAAAATAAAAAAGAAAAGAATTTTACGAGCCTTATCTTTTTCAATCTTTTAAATTATTGACAACACCCAATTAATCTTCACACACACACACATATAGGTGCAATTGACCTTAATTGCAACAAATATGAATACGAAGTGTTACTTAAATGTGTAAAGTTTAAGATAATCATTTCTATTTTGTTGTTAGCTTCATTCTATTAGACTAATAGACAATTAAATATATGATTATAAGATAAACATAATAATTTTTTAAATCTAATATATTTTATTGGTTATATAGGTGCAACTTATTTTAATAGTAATAAATATTCATGAATACGAAAAAAATACTTAGATGTGTAAAGTTCAAGTGAAATAAAAAATTATTAGAATTAATAATATTATTATATTAGATTAAATAGATTTAATGTATGCACCTAGCTACATTAAAAAAGTGTACATATAGTTAATTAACAAAATAAATAATTTTAAAACTTATAAATCATCACAAAATAAAAAAAATGAAATACTCATTAAAGAAGATTTACTTTGATAGCTATTCATTTTTCTCCTGTATGCAAATCGTAACTAATTAAGCAGGTGGTATACTTTGTATTAATCTTTCAAATGGTTATATAACTTTAATAACAATAAATAAATATTTATGAATATGAAGTGTTACTTGAATGGGTAAAATTTAATTGGAATAAAAAATTATTAGGCTTAATAATAATATTAGATTATATTAGATAGATTTAATGTATGCATCTAACTACATTCAAAGAATGTACATATAGTTAATTAATAAAATAAAATATAATTATATTATATAGATTTAATGTATGCACATAACTACATTCGAATAATGTACATATAATTAATTAATAAAATAAAATTTAAAAATTTAAAAACTTAAAAATCATCACAAAATTAAAAAAAATAAAATACTCATAAAAAAATGTTAGATTCAACCTTAATATAGATGGATAGATATAAATGTTTAATCATCTTTATTTCTATATGGGGTGTAATTAATTAGTTTTTTAATCCATTTTTCTAACAAATGGGGTGTCTTTACAATTTATCATAGACGATATCTTTGCAAGTCCCCTCTGTCAAGGAATGTAAATGCAATTTACTTTTACGTTTTACATTTCTTTATTTTGTTATAATTTTTTTAATTTATTTTTAAAGTTATCATCCTTGCGATGTCCCCTATCGCTCATTCCTTCAATTTCAACAAATGAAATAAATCGCAAGCGAACATTTGATCTAGAGATGTCAAAAGGGCCAGACGGCCCCAGCTCGGGACGTGCTAGGCTATGGCTCGGCCTGTTACTGTTCAAATGGGCCGGGCCAGGCCCGGGCCTCATAAGGGGGTCGGGTTGGACCAAAGAATTTGGGCCCACGGCCCGGCCTGTCTAAGGCCCCAGCCCTTTGAGACCTTATGGGCTGAGCCCATGAGGCCTTATGGGCCCAGTCGATTAGGCCCACTGGGCCCGGCCCATTGAGACTTTATGTTATTCCCAACGTTCCTTGCGAATTTATTTTTTTAATTATGTTATTCTTTATTAATTATTGATATTAGATGCTAAAAAATTTACATTTCACAATATATAAATAATTACCATCAATATATTTAAAATTTTTAATCTAAATTTTTTATATATTTAAATTATAAATAAACATTCTCCTTTTTATATGTGCATTATTTTTTATATCAATTCACAAGAAAATTTACAAGGCATATAGAATTTTAAAATATAAAATGATGAAATAATATTTAAAATTTAAAATAAAAAATTATTTAAAAAGAAACAAATTGATTTTTATATATGCATTATTTTGATATTTATATATGTATTATTTTTAAAAAAAATTATTTAAAAAAAGAAAAAGGGCCCGAGCTCGGTGGGCTCGGCTTACCAGGGCCTATGGGCTAGGCCTATTGAGCCTGGCCCGCTAGGTCTTGTGGGCTAAGGCCCACGAGCCCTCTAGGCCCACAGGCTGGCTTGGCCCGGCCCCCCTACAAGAGGGTCGTGGGCCAACCCGAGCCCTATCCATGGCAAAAAAGATCGAACCAGGCTTGACCCTTTTAATAAATGGGTTGGTCTGACCCATTTAAAAAGCTTGTGGGCTAACTCGGGGTGGGCCGGACCAGGCCTGACCCTTTTAGTAAATGGGTTAGTCTAAGCCATTTAAAAAACTCGTGGGCTAACTCGGGTCGGGCCGAGCCGGATTGACCTTTTTGACATCTCTACTTTGACCCTTATCTAGATCGAGTATTGAACTCGTGATCTATTGGTGCTAATTTCAACGTATCACTTATCCGTCATTTGACTTATATCTTAAGGGTGATATATTTTTCTTACACGATATAATAGTATGATAATTTTTTTTCTCTATTTCAATATTTATCATGTCATTGCCATCATTGTTGCTGGTCGTGATGCATATGAATCATCTATCCCATTTTTTAAATAAAACCTATATTGGTCGCAATAGGGTTCAATAAGAGAAATTGTGTGATTGATGGGGTTTCTTTAAAATGAGGTTGCTTCACCATTTTATTTATTTATTTATTTTTATATAAAAATCTTGGCAATATTTTCAGATATGTTTCTGGGCTTTATAAACCGTGGGCCGTACTTCCATGTTTTATGCGAGGAGTTGAGGCTGGCACTGTGAAAGAGCCCAGTCCCTCCGATAAGGCAGAAATATGGCGGCAAGAGGCAGAGCCGCGGTGGCGACGCTGCCAACCCTCATGCGAGCCCTCAGGAAAGGGGCCGCAAAACCCGCGAACCACCACCACCACCAGCCGCTACCATCGCTGAGGCGCGCCTTCTCTCTCTACGATCAGATCAATCTCATCGATAACGTCCCCGAAGACCAATTACGCTTCCAAGGGTAACCCCAATCCCATTCCCAATCTCAATCTCAATCTCAATCTTCCCCTATAAATTCTTCGGATCTTTAGTTTCGGTTGTTCGAAATAGAATGATTTCGTTTTCTGTAGCCAAACGGGCGCTTAATAATCAAGCTGATTGTTGTTCCAACATAAACCAGGGTTTATTTTATTCAGACTAAACTAGTGGTTGCAATGTGTGTGTTTGATAGATTGTTGACGTGGCTGGTGCTGTTTTTTGTTTGGATTGTATTGTCAGGTATACTGACGAGGGGTTCACGGTGAATGGGGTTACCTATGAAGGCAGTGTGCTCTGCGTGGGCAACTTGATAACTTCTTGGAGTCCCAAGAAATTTTCAGAGATCAGCGCAGATAGGTAACTGTATGCTTAATTTTCGTCTGCCTTCTGTCGTCCGTTGGGCACACGGAGTTCGTTTCGTTTGTGTGAAGTTTCAATATGCTGACACTGATAAAGTTGAATCAAATGATCTAAGAAGCAAAATTTGGAAGTCATGGCCTAATACATTGAATACTGTGAGCTATGGCCTTTGAAAGAAGTCTCAGGGAAGTAGAGATTTAGGAACTAGAAGCTACATTTTATTTGCGACGGTTTAATCTTGCATAAGTCCTCTATCAAAGCAGATTTTGTGAGGTCCTCACATTCTGGTTTTGGGCCCTAGGTATTATAAGAAGGAATTGTGAATATCAACCTCGTTCATGAAAAAAAAAGTCAGACTGGAACCATAAAACATAAATAAATTGAGTTCTGGGCATAGTTATAAATTCCAATAGACACTTGGAGTTGTCTACCATGTTAAAAAAATTAACATTACAATCTTGTTGGTGTGATACCACAATTGACCTAGTTGGATTGAAAGTTGACCTGCTTCCCTAGATAAATTCGTATCAAATGCTGAAAAGCAAAATTTGCAAATGAGCAAAGAATAGTTTGAACTCTATGAGTTCTTAAAGACTGTCGTGACTCAAGAATTTGGAATCCTTTTGGTAGTTAACACTAAAAAATATACATATAAATCAGTTTTCTTTTTTTATCTTCATTTCTACATGTGTGACATGTCGTCATTTATTTGCTTCAATGCAGCTTATCTATGTTCCAAATTGTGCGGCCCATACCAGGTGAGAATCAAGCACTACCTATTTACTAGAGAAAGTGGCGTGTAAGATAATACATTCTGGATCCAATATTTTTTTATTTTACTCAACCGCTCAATTTATTTGAATTCTCGAATTCCCCTGGCCCCATGGTCTGATTTGAACTGGTGCTGTAACCTTAATGTAGGATCCACTTTGTGGTGGCACTCATGGTAATAGGCTGCCGAGACACCAGATATTTTGTTGTTTGTCAACCAAAATGCATTGTTGAAAGACAAGAGTTCAAAGTCCCTATAAAACTGTGACTAATTGGTCAAATAAAGTGGTGATCTAGCATAGGCAAATTTTTGTTTGCGTTCTTTTGTCCTTTTCCAGGTATATAAAAGCTAGCGCGTGCAGGCTCCATTTGGTACACTTACAATGCATTTGTGGCATATGGACAGATCATTTCCCAGAATGTATTAGTGCCCATTTTTCATTGTTGTGAAAATCACTTTTGTATAAAACGCTTTTGTAAACAGTTCAGTGTTGTTAGATGTATTTGATTAGTGATTAAAAAAAAAGCTTTTAGCAATAAAATTACCAGAAGGGGTATTGACAAAAATGTTTATGTAGTTAATACTGTTTCATGGGTGTAATGTTTGTAATTTTAAATATTAATTCGGTGTAGTCTAAGTAATTCTTTTTTCTGGTGCTGCTTTGTTTACAGCAGAAGCTACAAATTTCTGCTTCAACTTCACAATAGAAAAATAGCTTTTCTTGTTTGTAAAAGTGCTTTTAATTTTGGCCAAATACCAGAAAAAACTCACATAATCGCTTTTATTCTTAAAAAAAAAAAACACTTTTTTGGCTTTTTGCTGCACAGCCAAACAGGCGTGGCATATTGATGGATTTTATGGTTGAGCACTTTTTCCATTCCTGAAAACTTAGGAGAACAGCCTGCCTTCTCAATTAATAAGATAAAACTTAACTGATGGAAGATTACAATGACAACAGCATTATGAGACTGAATATCACTAGTTGGGTTGGGTGAATTTTATCTCTTTAATCACTATTATCTATAGCCATATATCTTCAGTAAGGTCATTATATAGCATACCATATTTAGGAAACCCAACCAAGTTTTCTTTGATCTTTCTCTATCTATTCTGCTACAAATTTCTTCCATTCTATTGAATTGCCTCACAGCTGCATCGATTGATTTGCTTCACTAATGGAAGAGAAAGGATACAATAAGAGCGGAGAATATTCTCTCTCTAGATATTACCAAGGAAGCAAAGACTGTTTCTTTGACTTGGATATTTATGTTGGATGTGGGTATGTTTACTAAGACCAATTAAGGGACATGATTAGTGTTTGAATTGGTTAGGATGATCATTGAATCGGGTTGTTTGGCTTGATCAATCAATCATTCTGTTGACGCATAGTCAAAGACACCAGTCAATCAGGTCTTGACAACACAAACGGATAAGTGATACCGCAGTGGCTTGGAAACCTAGTGTGGAATGTCCTGCAAAATGAAGAAGACAGAAATCATTTAGTTCAAAAATCTGAATAGGATTTCTTGGGGTCAATTTTTCTCAGTACTTGTGAAGAAAATGGTTTTAGATGAAGCTAAGATTGTTTATAAATCTTGCCCATTTTGAAGTAGTTAAGATGGCAACATGTCCTCAGAACGTGGGCCACTCATCCTAATTAGAGGTATGGGAATGCACTGGATGGATTAATTGGGTTTAGGTTAACCTGTTTTCTATTGCCCATGGTGTCCTTGTTCCAAACCCCAAAACTTCCTGGGTTGTTCAGGGCAGAGCCATCATGTTAGGCTTCCTTTGTGCATATTATTCATATCTTCAACGACAGTACTTCTTGTAGAAAATACTATCCTGCCACATGCACTAGAATTGGTTTCTGTCTTTTTTCTTGCTATTATTTGTTGAATGCTTGGGAAAATAACCATATGTTCTCTCACACGAACTAGAATTGGTTTGGTTTCCATTGCTAATCTTTCAATTGCTTATTGAAATGAATTTTTAACATATTCATTATCATTTATTTTAGCCAAGTGGTTATCAGCTTTGGTATCAATAGTCAATTTTAAGATGGTCTGCTGTTTCACATGCTGGCCTTCACATATTATTATTCTAATAATGACAGAAATTTTGATTCTTGGCTGTGGGAGGAATATCCAACATGTAGATCCTGAACTCCGGCGCTTCATTCGGTCTACTGGCATGAAGCTTGAACCTCTTGACTCGGTAATTATTACAAAATAGATCTCTTTATTTGCTCTATCTTAACACTTGCAGAACAATTTTCTTTCATGTGGGGATGTGATAATGTGGTTTTATAAAGACTAAAGAGGCTGCAGCCATTGTGAAAAATATTTGATAATGCATAGGTGAGGAATCAACTATCATTATGTAGGTTTAGCTTGGTTGAATATTTTTTTCAGTACGTGTAGTTAGGGATGTAACAGGCCCCCAATGGGACATTAACCCCATGTAAAATGAAACAAGTATAAAATTGAGGTATAGGTACAAGGCTTATTTGGAAATTTATTAAAACAAACATGTAAATGGGGATTAATTGGGTTATATCCCCGTGTGTGGTATACCGGCATTATCACCTCTTTTTCTCTTTTAGTTTTCATGAATCTGGTAAAAAGGCATGGTCTTATTGAGATTAACCATATGCTTTAAAAGGATTACTAGATCACCATGTGAGATCTAGAACTGGAACTTTTTTTTTTTTCCTGAATATAAGTTTAGAATTTTGTAGCTTGAGCCTGATCTTGAGATTTGGAAATGTTTAAAATTTTACATTTGGTTGAACTTGAGTATAAGTTCAGAGTTATGTCGTCATTGCCCCATCCTATTGGGAATCCACGAATTCTCTTTACCTACTTTAACATTTGGTACTCACTGCAGAGAAATGCATCATCAACGTACAACATACTGAACGAGGAAGGTAGGGTTGTGGCTGCTGCACTTCTCCCATATGGAGTTACTTCCTGAAGCCTGGGCCTTACCCTTTTGTAAATGCTTGCTGGCGGTGAAGATTTTCTAGAGACTTCATCTGATCGATCACTCTGATTCTTTCCACCTCTCGTTATACATGACAAACTGGAAAGACATTTTGTTTTCCTGTTTGGTGAATAGTTACCAACTTGTATCATCCTGGTATCTGGTTTTCTACTCATGTTAGTTAATTGTTATATCCCTTGTCTATTTTGCTTTCAGCATGTTTATGCCAGTCATCACTCTTGACATTTCGGGAGAAAAACCTGAATAAACTGTTCCAAACTTCCAATGCGTTGGCAGGCCAAAAAAACAAAAAAATTGTTTGCTGTAGAGTGAAGCAGCAGGGGGTTAATTGGGGAGGGGATGATTGCCCCCAACATCTCATATCTTGAAACTAAAAATAACATGAATCACGTATTGAAGTGCTGATGAAGTCGTCAAATTATTGAAACTGAAAATAATATGAATCTCATATCTAGATCAAGATCATTTGCTGTTCCCTGTTGGCTGTTGCTGGCTGCAATTTCTTTTCTGGATTTGGTACTACATTTGATATGTTAAAGATGTTGCTGGACCAATCCGTGCAACTCAATTAACATTGTTTGTTTGGATCTTATATATTTGTTATTTGCCAACAAAAAGAACAGGCGGAAACTACTCTTTAATTCTGTCTCGTTCCTAGCGGCCCAAATAAATGAATGGCAGAGAGAGAACATTTTCAACCAGTACCCCGTCATTTCCTAACTTAGCTCAAGCTGCTTGTGACCTAAATACAAGCAAGGATTAGGAAAAGGAACGAATCTACCAATTATGAAGTTGCCATGTAATAATCTCCTCCTGGCTTTGCTGGGAAAAGATTTAGTAACGGAGGGAGTGGAACATACTATAATAGTATGATTATAAACGTTCTGTGAATGGAGAGAGAGATTTAGTAATGATTCTACCAAATATTTTGTTTTCGTTAGTGAGGAAAAAGTAATGAGAATGTGAGTGACTCCTGCTTTGAGATTGAGAGAGACCACACTGATTATGAGAATATATTAAACATCAGATTACCTTTATATTTATATTCTTTAAAGTATGATTTAATAAAGTATTAAATTTAATATTTTAAAAAATACAAAAAAAAAATAGTAAATTTTCATCCTTTTCTCATTCCTTGTACTATCTCAATTGAAAAGAGACCAAATAAATAAGACTTTATATGAAAGTTTAAGATTTCAAGTTAAATATAAAGAATTACCATGGAAGAGGTGTTGTGGTGGTTTAGGTTTAACAGTTGGATGTGCATTTGGGCGATTCCATTTAAAAAGAAAAAAAAGTGAATTAGTAACACTTTATATAATGCGCATATATCGTAAGCTTAGGCTCCAAGAAGTAGAAGATATTTCTGTGCCTTAAAACTGAACGTGTCTACATTTCTGCAAAACATCAAAGCTCGGACGAGAGGAAGACGAAGCCAACGGAAACCCTAACTCCAAGCCTCCAACAACTGGTTGTCTTGTCGATAATTTCAACTCAGTCCGTGGTGCGCCAAGAATGGCTTCTCTGGCGATCTCTGCCAGTCTCCTCGCCGCGGGCAAGTTCCGCTGTCGTCTCCCCAGTAGAAACGCCGTTGTAGTGAGTGCTCCTTGCCCCTCAAATTCATCTTCCAACTGATTAGCCTTTCCTTTCGTCTCGCCAACGCCTTGATAACTTAAAATTCTAGTTCTATTGCTTCGAGTCCATCTCTTTTTCGCAGTGTTAATAGAATAATTGAAGACCGGCGAATGTAGCAATCCATGCCTGTCTCTGTATGTGTGCGTATTCAGGTTGGTGTATAGATTTAGATGAGAATCTGAATTAATACAAACAAGATAAACCATTTTAAAAATAGATATAGAACGATAATGATAACTAGACAAGATAGATACTTAAATATTAAACAGAACAAATTTTTAGGTACGAGAAAAAACAATAAAGACCATGCGAAACCCTTAGATATTAAGCAAAACGAATACTGAGATATAGATAAACAAAAAATAACTCAAACAATTGAAGCAGAAATAAATACAAAAAAATAAAAACAACTGAAGTGGAAAAGATACTAGTACTCAAGATTTGATTTAAGGGGTTGAGACTTTGAGTTGTGAGGTTAGTAGGCTGAGAGTTGAAAATAAATAACAATGGGATTTTTTTTTAAAATATTGGCTGCTACTGTCTAGCATTGCCTTGCTATTCTGGTACTGGCCAGGATCAACTGTTACCCTGCCGAAATGGAATTTCTGTTTTTTGTACTGGAATTGCTCTAATACCAGCTGCTACAGATTGAATTTCATAACCATGAATGGTAACATGAGAGAAAATTAAATAAATAAATTGGTAATGGCATGTGCGACGAAGAAAGAGTTAACAAACAAACAAGAGTTAATTCTAAGTTGGTCTCTATTTTAGCTAATCAATTTTTTTGGTCTAAAGATGAAGATAATAATATGATAGATTTATGAAGGATAAATCTGTGATGGTTACTATGATATACAAACTAGAGCTCAAACAATAAGGTGACTAAAAGGAGCCTTTTTGCATAGTACTTGTTCAAGCTAGTGGAGTTGAGGGGGTAAGAAATGCTTTCTCCTTTGACCGGAAGGTCATGCATAGGATTGGTATTAGTGTAGCATTGGTCGGGGTTCGAATTTGATCTTGGGAAAAGAATTTGTGGGGGAGAACAATTTTGATTTTCCTCGTACTTAATGGATGTGATGTATTAGTCCCAAAAATGTTTGTATAAGGCCTAAAATATGATAGGGTCCCTGTTCGTCACACATACTAGCGACGTAAAATGAAAGAAGACGCAAGGGCAGTTAAGGAAAAAAACACAAAGGCAGAAGAGTCACATTCAGTTGGTGGAGAATAACAAACTCATGTGGCTGCAACAGATTAAGGAAAATATATAAAAGGTAGGGAAAAAGAGAGAGAAGCAAGCAGAAAATTCAGAAGAAGTCTTGCGAGAGAAGGGCCCTCTTGAATAGGCCATTATCTTGTTTTCTTTTGTTCATTCATAAATTTGTAATTTGAGATTCTATCATTTTGGTATCAGAGCATTGATCCATGGGAGTGACTATATCAGAGAGAGTGGGAGAGCTAGAGGGAAGATTAAAAAGTTACCATCAATAGATAGAGGGGGGAATGGAGGGATTGCAGGCTAGGTTTGAATCAATGAAAACTGAGTTCTAGAGGGTGCAAAACATAGAGAAGAACATGGTAGTGATGTTGAACCAATTCAATTTCATAATGGCGAAATGGGAGGAGCAAGAAAAAGAGAGAAAGGGAAAGCACTGTGGGGAAAACAAACCTTTGAATTCCTCCCTATCATCTGAGTTGACGTCGGATACAGGAGGGAAAAGTAGGGAAGTAGTTAGTGGAATTGATGGAATTTAGAAGCAGGAAACACGCTATAGGTGGTTGGAGATGCCAATTTTCGAAGGTGATGATCCGGATGGATGGGCTTTCAGGTCGAGCGTTACTTCATTGTAAACCAATTGACGGAGTCTGAGAAATTAGAGTCCGCGACTCTGTGTTTTGAAGGAGGAGCCCTTTCATGGTTCCAGTAGGAACAAAGGAGGCATAAGGTGAGAAGTTGGGAGGAACTAATAGGGCTATTGAGAAATTGGTTCCAGTCCACGCAGGAAGGCTATGTGGAAGAGAGATTTCTAGCTCTTTGGCAATAGGGATTCGTCAAGGACTACCGACTTTGCTTTGAAACGTTAGCATCGCCGATTGGTGATATGCCAGAAGCTATATTGGAAGGGCATTTTGTTAATGGGCTCAAACCGAAGATACGGGATGAAATCAGAGTGTAGCCCACTGGATTGGAGAATATCATGGATATGGCCCAAAGGATTGAGGACATGAATCAAGTGATCCAAGGAAACAATTTCGGATACGACCCAAATAAGGTTAAGACATCCCTAGCCTTAACCCCTAATCTGTAATGATTCCCATTGTCTCCTCATTCAAATCCTCCTCCCAAACCTACAACAGTTAGCCAAACCAACCCATACTGGTTGCCGGCCACCGAAAAATTGAACACCCTGCCCTTCAAATGACTTAGTGAAAGTGAGCTGCAAGCAAAGTGTGCGAAGGGACTCTGTTTTCACTGTGATGAAAAGTATTCCATTGGGCATAAATGTAAGAACAAGGAGTTGCAAGTGATGGTCATATATGAAAAAGAAGAAGAAGAAGAAGAAGAAGAAGAAGAAGAAGAAATGGTGCGAGCCGAGGCAGTGGAGAATTATGAGGAAATGGAGGACACGATCAAAGTAGGAGAAATGGTGGAGTTATCGTTGAATTCAGTGGTGGGATTAACACCTCCCCAAACGATGAAGGTTAAGGGGAAAATGGAAGGTCAAGAAGTGGTGGTCTTAATCAATAATGGAGCTTCCTATAACTTCTTAGCTGCAGATCTTGTGCACAAATTGGGACTATTACGAACACAAACTTGAGGCTACAGTGTGATTATGGGCTTGGGCATGGTGATACAGGGGGTTGGAGTATCTAAGGGGGTGACCTTGTCATTTGCAAAATGTGGAAATAGTCGAGGACTTCTTGCCATTAGAGCTAGGAAGCTCTGATGTTATTCTCGGGATGAAATGGTTAGCCACACTTGGGGAAACACAAGTGGATTGGGGCTCGTTAATTATGAAGTTTAGAGTGGGGACACGGCTATCACACTGTAGGGTGATCCTAGTCTTAGCAAAATGTTAGTGACCTTAAAGTCGACAATAAAGGCATTCCATGAAAATGGGGAATGAGTGCTTTTGGAATTGGGAAGTCTGATTGCTGAATTAATAGAGGCAGGGGTGGAAGTTCCTAACAGTTTGCAAGAATTGTTAACAAAATTTAAGGTAGTCTTTGAGGAGCCGTGTGACCTTCCTCCTCACAGGAGGCGGGATCATACTATTACACTGCAACTTGGGACTTCTCTGGTAAGCGTGAGACCTTACCACTATTCCCACATCCAGAAAAATGAGATTGAAAAGCTAGTACGAGAGATCTTGGCAGCGGAGATCTTTAGGCCAAGTATTAGCCTATTTTCCAATCTCGTGTTGTTGGTCAAGAAGGACAGTGGGTGGAGATTTTGTGTGGACTACGGTCTACAGAGCTTTGAACAAGATAAGTATCCCTTATAAATTCCCAATCCCAGTCATTGAAGAACTATTGGATGATCTATATGGGGTTGTGGTTTTTTCTAAGTTGGATTTGAAATTGGGTTATCATCAGATACATATAGCACTTGATGGTATCCCGAAAATTGCTTTTCGTGCACGAGGGTCATTACGAATTTATGGTGATGTCGTTTGGATTAACAAATGCACCCGCCACATTCCAGTCTTTGATGAACGAGATTTTTAAAGAGTAGTTGAAGCAATTTGTTCTCGTGTTGTTCGACGACATTTTGATATACAACAGAACAATGAAGAAACATCAGGATCGCTTACGTTGTGTGTTGGGGATATTTAGCTGAGAACCAATTATATGCTAATGCAAAAAAATGCCAATTTGGACAATTGGAGATTGAATATTTAGGGCACATCATTTCGCAACAGGGAGTGGTTGTAGATAACTCAAAAATTCAGGCAATTATGGATTGGCCTAGCCCTCGCTAACTATGAGAACTCTGTTGGTTTCTTGGGGTTCACAAGGTATTATCGTAGGTTTGTGTGGAATTATGGGAAATTAGCTTGGCCTTAATGTGCGGAAAAATAATTTCTATTGGGACGAGTCATCTGAGCAAGCTTTTTAGTCCTTAAAGGATCAGAAATCTCTTGCCTTTTTTAGTCATGCCTTAAATCCCACTGGTCAGAATAAATTAGTCTATGAGTGGGAATTGATGGCTATTGTATTTGCAGTATAGAAGTGAAGACATTACTTATTGGGGAAGAAATTCATAATTTGTACCGATCATAAAAGTCTCAAATTTCTGATGGAACAACGATTGATTAGCTTGGAATGTCAGAAGTGGGTGGTGAAATTGATGGGCTATAATTTTGAGATCCAATATCGCCTAGGTTTGAAGAATCGTGCTGCTGATGCACTTTCCCCACTTCACTCCCCAATTGCTGCGGGCTCAAGTGAAGATGAAACACATAACAAATAAGAGGAGGAGGGATATCTAGTTTGAGATAGGAGACTTCGTATATTTGAAAATTCGCCCCGAATAGATAGAAAACCTTGGCTTCCAGGCCAAATGAAAAGCTGTCACCAAAGTTTTATGGACCCTTCGCAGTGGACAAACGAATTGGGAAGGTGGCGTACAAGTTGTCTCTACCACCCTCTTGTGCAATTCATCCCGTATTTCATGTCTCCTAGCTTCGTAAGGCAAAAGGAGCATTGCAAGTGGCTACCAAAATCCTTGACCAGTTCCAATTAACTGCAGAGCTAGAGATGGTGATAGAACCAGAATTTCTATTAGGGGTAAGACTTGGCACGGGAATAAACTTGAGGGGCATTGAAGTTCTTATTCAATGGAAGGGGTTGCCACCCCTTGAGGCCACTTGAGAATCGTAAAATCAGATACTACATCAATTTCTTGAGTTTCACCTTGAGGACAAGGTGAATCTCATGGGTGGGAGTAATGATAGGGTCCTTGTTCGTCACACATACTAGTGACATAAAATGAAAGGAGACGCAAGAGCAGTTAAGGAAAAAAACACAAGGGTAGAAGAGTCACATTTAGTTGGTGAAGAATCCAAGGGAATCAGAACTGATAGTAGAATTGGATAGAGGGAGAATTGGACAGAAGGAGGGAGATTATAGACAGAAATGAGTGAGAGTTGCAGAAGAATAGAGAGGGGGAGAGAAATTAGGAGAAATCAGAGGGAAATTGGAGAAGGATAGAGAATTAGAGAAAATTCATAAGAGGGAAATTGAGAGATTCAATAACATTTCACATAATAATCCCCTCCTCTTACAATAGCCCTTTTATAGGCAAATCTGATTGCTAACTGAATCATAATAGCACCCATGTGCTCATAACAAATTGCAAAATATCTCCTAACAAACTATTATAAACCTATTATAATATTGCCCCTCTATTGCTTCTAAGGTCATGATAGTCTTTTCATAAAAAATGTTTTTGTTTCCTTTTTTTTAATAGAAAAGAATTTTAAAAATACTCTACCAATCTACTATTTGTCTACTATTTGTCTAAGTATGAATAATTATAGTTTGACCGAAAATAAGGTTAAAATTGTAATCTTGGATTTTCCATTAATGGTGTTAAAGTTGAATTTTTATGGTTGAGAGGGGTGGGGTTTTTTTAATTTTTGTCTTTTTTAGCTTAAAGGTGTTAGGCTTATGGACTCATGGGCAATTCTGTTAATAGTTAATGCTAGGAACTTCTTCTTTTTTTGTCTAGGGTTAATTACATAGAAAAGTCTGTAAGTAAATCTCAATATCAATTAACTTCTTAAATAACTGGATAATTAGCCACCACCAGAAGCATAACATTATGTTGGTTTATCCTCTCCCCTCAATGTTATCGTTATAATTATTATCTTGTTAATTGAATATAACGCTAAGATGGGTTCTTAATACAGAAATTTCCTTACATAGAAAATACTTTTTCCTGGAAGGAAGAATTGCAAAAATAATCCTTTAACCAGCTGTTCGTCCTAACTTTGGATGGCTAAAATTTTACTTTTAAAAGTTAACCAACCTAAGAAAACAATTATAATTTGATAAATAAAACTAAGAAAATAATTTGACTAGTTAAAAATTAAGAATGTAATGTTACATTTTTCATTTATAACTAATAGAAATTTGAAAGATTATAGTTGATGCGGTTAATTTATAACTTTTAGTTTGAAGGTGTTGAGTATATTGGATCATTGGTAAGGGGGTCTCCTTGTGATTAACCCAAGTACTCCATTTTGCAGAACCCCCTTAACCATTGTTGCGTATCACTTAAGACCTCCAAAGAAAGTTACAAATTGCCCACTCTTTTATGACAGTTCACAGCAGAAAATGTAATACTATTAGACTGAACTTTAATGAGTTATGTTGTGGTTTTAGTCAAGCATACTAATCAAACTTATAAGATGTAAATTTGAGATGAAAGTAGGTTGGGAGATCATTTCCTAGGGTATATTTTTCTAAAGATTGAATTTTTTGGAAGGGCATTTATCTGAAGCATCTAATTCTTGATCATGTTCAACAAACATGATAATATTTTTATTGGAAACTTAACTAAGAGTTTAAGTGATACAAGTCATAGTTGTAAGGGAAGATCTTCAATAATTACACTGTTTAAATGGAAGTAACATAAACTGTTAAATGCTCTTTTGGTTCTCAATGATGGATGAAATCAATTCATAGCAAAAAGGTACCCTTCCAATTTTTTTGTTAATGATATGGAGTCATAGTTGAGTGGATCTTCATGTAATTAACCCTGATTATTCCTGTTTTTTGGGTTTAATATCTTTGTTTGTTTGTATTTCCTTATCTATTTAGCATTCTTATGTGTGGTTGTATGTTTGTAGTAATGATGGGTTTATTCTGTTCTCTTTGTAGATGTGTAATTTGGCTGAGCCTTTGAAGTTTGAAGACAATGGAAAGCCATCCATTCCAGTTCTTGGCATTGAACAAACAACATTCCCCAGTTTTTTGGCTCCTAACTATCTAGAAACAAATGCAGTCAACAAAAATGATACTAGGCTCCGTATATTCTCTGGAACAGCTAATCCTTCACTTTCTCAGGTATTCATTTAGTGGCAAAAACCATTAATGATTGAAAATTGTGCCTTCCCAAGGATCAAACTTATAGTTGAACAGCTGTGTGGTTAGTCAATGGGACCTTGTGGCTTATGACTTTTCTTCCCTGATTATCACATTGTTAAAAGCAAGGTAGTCACAGGCAAAAGACTTCCTTAAGGCACCATGACATCATATTGCCTGGGGCACTAGGCGCCCAAAAAGGTGCTCGCTTGAGCAAAGCAAAGTGCAAAATTGACAAAAAAATTAATGAACATATTTAACATGAAAAAGTTAATCAAATAATGTATATATGACTTCGGAAATACTCCCAAATACAAATTCTTCTAATGATGTCCAAACAAATAACTCCTGGATCTTGCAAAAATGGATAATGTTCAAACAAACATATTTGGGGCTTTGCAAGAATTTATATTTCGAAGTGAGATCTGTTTTTTCCACTTGCACCTAACGCAGCAGATTCAGAAGCCATTTGTTGTAGAAATAGTAACAATACTAAAAAAATGTAATATATTATAAAGCAAATAAAGAATGAACAGAAACTAATGGCATAATATGACAATCATCAATGTGGGATCTTTCTCATTTTGCTTCTATTTTCCTCTTTGTTTTTGGCTTGGAAGTACCGCTTTGTATGCTCTTTTTTTATTTTTTTATTTATTTTTAGGTCAATTCTTTTTTACCTTTTTTTATCCTAGGCAAGGGCATTCAATGCTTGTTAACTCATTTGAGGTGCTCACCTGGGCATCACTTAATTGAAGCCGCCTTGCCTAGAGGTAGGCGAGGCGCTTCCATAGAGCCTTGATGAGATTGAGTGCCTAGGTGAGGAAGCATAATTATCAAAGGCGCAAGGTTCACTGAGGTGCAAATTAGTGCTTGGGTGTCATGAACCTAGCATTTACCTATGGCTTTGATAGGAAGATGGAAGAAGCCGAGGGAAATAGAACAGGGAGTAAGGGGGAAAATCAGAAGAAATGAGGAGATATCAGAAGGGGGAGATATTTAGACAGAACAACAAAAGATGGAGAGATTAGAGAGAAATCAGAGAGGAGATCGAGTGAGAATTGACGAGAGAGAAATAAAAAATTCTATTTATCATTCAACTATCTAATTCTCTAGGTTTAAGGCTTTAAGCCTATTTATAGGCTGTTCTAGGCCTTTTATTTAATACAATTGAAAGGTACTAACAGAGAAAGCAACAAAGTACAATAGCAATGTACAACCTATTACAATACATCTAATACATAATTATTAATATACCCTTGCCCATCCTTGGGGCCTTGACATTGGGGCCCAACATTTAAAAAAGCACGCTTAAGCGCAAAGTGTGAAGTGCAACATGCTTGGGGCTTTTTTGTGTGAAGCTCAACGACTTTAGCAAAGCGGGATTAAAGTGTGCCTATGTTGTTTTTTTACCTGAGCTCTAAAGTGCAAGAAAATGCACTTCAGAAGTACACTTGGGTGTTTTCTTTTTTCTTTTTCAATAAGATAATATGAATGGTTGGATTTATTTAAATTTTTGCAATAGTGTGGCTGCTTGTATTGAATCCTTACCCTAAAAAATGCTATTATCAGATCTTAGAAAGATTTAAATAAAATCATATATACATTTGTTTTTAAAAAAAGACTCGGTTGTATTTATCAAGCAAAAAATACTAAAGGAAACATGTAATTTGGTGTAAATTAGGAGTTGCTAATTTATTCCTCATTGTTGTAAAATTGGAATTGATGATTGATTCTGGATTGCTGCAAATTAGGATTGATGATTGATTCCTGATTGTTGTAAATTAGGGATTATTGATTGATTGCAAATTAGGAATTGATTAATTGGGGATTGTTGTAAATTTAGGGGATGATTGATTATGGATTATTGTAAATTAGGGATGATTTTTTTTCTTATTATTCTACCCGATCCTTTATATAAATTGTGTTAATGAACTATAATGGGTTTTTTTTAGCCGAACTTTTACAAAAAACAAAAGAAGACTCACCAAAATAAAAAATAAAAAAAAAAGCCTTGGCAAATTCAAATCCTTTCAACTAAGAGTTCAAACCAGTTTGTCTTCCAAGTTCATAAGACCAGCAACTAATCAGATTGTATCTCTTTATATGTCCCATGTGTGTTTTTGCTATGGTTGCATGAATTTGTAAACTAGCATAAAATATAAATGAAAAATGGTATATTTTCTTTTGTTAAATTTGCAACCCTCATTCTTATTTAATTTTTTTTAATAATTTCTTTTTTAATAGTTTATATTTTTTTATGCTTATAAAAGTTCGTACTCTTTATTTTATTTATATGTGCTTCAATTTGCTTAAGCATGCACTTTGCGCTTAAGCTCTGTAGGCCTTTTGTGCTTAAGTGAACTTACTACTTCTCAAAACACTAGTGGGGCCTAGGCACAAGGCGCAAGGCAAAGTGCAAACCTCAAGCACAAGAACAAAATGCTTATAAAATACTGATACACTGTTCTTTTCTCTATGTACCTGGAAGGAGATAGTAGCAAACTCATTAAATCATAATTGACAACTAACAAACCCTATAATAACAACTAATATTATTGTAAAAAAAAAAAGTTTGCAATTAGTTTCTTCTAACTGCAAAGGAGATTTAGAGGGAAGAAAAAATTATAGTAGAACACACTGCAAAAATTTCAGGAAAACAATTAGTTTCTAATTTCTTTTGCAATTAGAAGAAAGGAAAAAAAAAAATTACAACAGAAAACAACACAAAAAGTTATAGAAAAGCAAATTCCTTTAAATTGCAAAAAAAATTAGAAGAGAAAAAAAAAAAAAATCTGTAGATCACACAATGAAGACATTTGATTCTTAGCAATTAGTTTTTTCTAAATTGCAACAGAAATTAGAAGAAAAAAAAAATTAGAGTAGAACACATAATGCAAAAGAATTACAGTATAGAATTAGTTTCTTCTAAATTGCAAGAGAAATTAGAAGAAAGAAACAAAAATGAAGCATAATGCAGATATGAGTAGTTCTCTAATGAGTGGACATCGTTGCCAAAGGATCTCGACAAGTGGGAGATTTGACAGACCTTTGGCTTACACCGGTTTGCTTCTCACCAATGTACAAGAATATGCAATCAAATCAGCAAGAAATAAGATCTATGATGACAAATGGACAAGAAATAGGGTTTTAACACACATCTACAAGGAATGCGCCTCATGTGCCTTGAGCCTTGCATGAGGTGCTCGCCTCGTGCGCCTAGGCAATGCCTCAAGTATGGATTGTGCCTTGTGCCTAGGCGCGCCTTTGACAACTATGCAGGCAAGGTTGCCTTTGACTACACTAGTTAAAAGTGGAAATATCCCATACAATATCTGAAATAAATGTAAAAAATTGCGCGAAAACAGGAAGAAAAATATTTTACCTGGGAAAAAAATAAATAAAGCCAGAAAAAAGTAGCATTGATAAAAGATAATTTTTCTTATGGGGTTGGTCTCCTTTTCTGCCTTTTGGGTTGGGGACCTTATACAGCAGTTATGTGCATTAACTTTGTGAATCCTTTGACCACTGATTAGCACTGTAAGTCAGTTTAACGAGTCAATATGTGTCAGGATCAGATCAGGTGCTGAAGGCTTATAGAGGTCTAGTCCTGTAGTAGGTAAGCTTTCCATAGGCTGCTATGCTGTACTTTCGGTAAATCTGGTTGCAATTTGCAAATGGTGTTAAGTGTGCACAAATGCAGTTATGTGTTGAATATCTACATTATACTTGTATTTGTGACAGTTTATGTTGTCATGTAGCCACCATTAGGCATGGAATTCTTGAAATCCCTTGTTATCAAATAATTGGAGCATGGGTTTGTAGAGTCACTGCTCAAGACCTACATTCTTATCATTTATAATACTGGATGCCTGGATCAAAATTCAGAAACAGAGGCTTATTGGTAGGGGTGGCTAAATAAGTGCCATTTATGGATATAATGTCGTGCAAAAGAAATGGGGATTGAGCCTAACTATTGGGAAATGTATATATCTTGTTAAAGATGGTGGCTAAATGGTGATTGAACCTATCTATTAGTTGAGCTTTTTTGTTTCTTTTCTGAGTATTTTTGTCCTTTGAATGCAGTGCATGCTTTATTACTAACTGAGAAATTGTGTGTGTTTTGATAGGAAATTGCTTGCTATATGGGTCTGGAGCTTGGAAAAATTAAGATAAAGCGTTTTGCTGATGGCGAGATATATGTCCAATTACAAGAGAGTGTTAGAGGATGTGATGTATATCTTGTCCAACCCACTTGTCCTCCTGCAAATGAGAACCTTATGGAGCTTCTGATCATGATAGATGCTTGCCGAAGGGCATCAGCCAAGAATATTACTGCTGTGATTCCATACTTTGGTTATGCCAGAGCTGATCGCAAAGTAAGTTTTTTTGTTCTTGTTGGGGTTTTAATTTATTTTTGGAGAAACTCATATTAGGGTAAAACATAGGGTGGATAAATTTTTAGTTTTTTCCCTCGAATGATGTTGAGATGTTTCACCCCATTGTAAAGAACAATTCATTACTATCAAATTACACCATTTGACCTGGATAGTTCTTTCAGTGGTATGTGAATGGTTTATTAACTTTACTACAATAATCCCGTTATCTTTCCACTTGCTTCAGATTGTCTTCATATCATATAGTCAGATTCTTAGTGCAATACAATTTGAGAAAATTAAGTTTCTGTTTCTCTGAAAGTTATCTTATTTACAAAAATATTTTATGAAGTGTAGTAATTTTACTTGATAGCAACCAGCTAAACAACATTGAAGACATTTTTCATTGACCTTAAAAATGCAGGAGTCTTTAGTTCATATATCATTTTGGAGAACTGCATCCTATATCAAGCAGAATGCAAAAGCAAGTTTGAAATAGCTGATATGGTTTTGATAAGTAATTCAGGTCTACTTGAATTTGTTCTTTATCTCTATTTACTGCTCTTTCAGACTCAAGGGCGTGAGTCCATTGCTGCCAAACTTGTGGCAAATCTGATTACTGAAGCTGGTGCAGACCGTGTTCTTGCCTGTGATCTACATTCAGGACAGTCCATGGGTTACTTTGATATTCCAGTTGACCATGTGCATGGACAGGTATTACCTTATGTAGTAGATTTGCATCTGTGAGATATATACAAATAACTTGGCATCTTAAATTTATTGAAAGGCATCTAATACAGCTAAGCCAGAGAATATATTTGACATGATTCTGAGTTTCCACAGAGATTGACAACCTTGTCTGTACCATGTTGTTCTATAACTTCTGCAGATATAGTGTTTTTCCTAGCATCATCTAAATTGTCTGACATGAGCTGATACTGTTTGTGTTTGTTTGATTTTCTGTTTGTCTACAAGTAGCCTGTAATACTTGATTATCTCGCTAGCAAGACCATCTGTTCTGATGATTTAGTCGTGGTCTCACCTGATGTTGGTGGAGTTGCCAGAGCACGTGCTTTTGCCAAAAAATTATCAGATGCACCCCTAGCCATTGTGGACAAAAGGCGTCAGGGACACAATATAGCGGAGGTATGATTGGTTCTAACCAACCTCATGACGGTACTCTATGAGCCTTCTTATGTGTAATTTCCTAGTTCTTGGACCATGTTTGCTTCATGGGATAAGGACGGATAATGATAAGTTATCCCATGATTTTTTTTTTTAGTGTTTCATATAGTGTGATTTCAAGAGGTCAGGTACCATCTCCTGAGCTAACCAAACATCCTTGCATGAAATATACGCAAGGCAATTAGGTATCATCTCTCGAGATAAAGGCACTTTATGTACAAATTTATTATATGATTTTTGTAACTCAGCTATGATCAAAATACTCTCATAGATGATGTATGTTTGTGTGTATATATGTATTATTACATCATTTTGTGTTTAATAAGATATTTATCATTTTATTAGACATATTACTATGATATATTTACATATGATAGCAACTAATATCATAATTATATAATCTAAATACAGAAAATAACAATATGGTAGATATTGTAAATTATCACAACATGAGGATATAATACTTTTATATAAATATATAATTAGGAACAAGTTTATGCTTTACAATAGTAAAATTATATTAGCTACATTTACATGTGATGTAATACAGTATTTTAAACCATTATTTAATCATGATCTATGAAAACTATAGTTTCAATATATATAACATTATACTAAAGAATTTATAATATATTAAATAGATATATTATTGTATAAATATAACATAATTATTTGTAAAGTCGTGAACAATTATATTAGCATGGATATAATTAATATAAAAATTAACGTATAATAACTTTATGAAAATGAAATTGTATTATAACATACCTATGAAATATTATTTAACAATACAATAATTGCGTGTAAAATAATAATACATAGTTACAGTATATATGCTTAATATTATGAAGTAAATGTTTATTAGTAATATGCAAGATATAATACAAGAATTCATTGCCAAATTTGTTATTTTAGTTTATAATCTCTTGGGAGAATATCTACCAAGAGATAGTATCTCATTATATCCTAATCAAATGTGCACCTTTATGTGGAAAAAATACTAAGAGTTCACATTTCAGCATCTACATTCATGTTCTAGTTTTATTGTAGGCATCATATGAATTTTAAAAATTATTGCCCAAGTATATTTAAACATGTTATTCCAAATCCTCAATTGTCTGAGATGTCATTGTGCAGGTTATGAATTTAATTGGGGATGTCAGGGGAAAAGTGGCAGTTATGGTTGATGACATGATTGACACTGCTGGTATGTTTTTTTTTATCAGAATGAATTCTCTTTTTCTTGATTAGAGAACAGATTATTGATTTCTAAATAATGTGCCTATAAGTAAATTATTACGTGAATGCCTTTGGTCTTAGTTATTAAGTAATGCTATTCTGCCATGTTTCTTTTCCAAGAATTATTCTTAACACAACATTGCAAGACATGTTTTAAAATGGTGGAGCTTCACATGATTAAATTAACTTTTGTTATTACAAGCATGATACTCAGTTTCCCTTTAAGTGAACTTAGTTGACTCACCAGCCTTGAAACTAGCCTTTTTTCTTGTTACTGCTTCAATCTGGTATTACCTGATTCTGGGTTATGGTCCAACTGGTAGTTATTTTTTTGTTTATTTCCTTTGGCTGGGGGGGTGTTGGTGTTGGGAAATTCCACTTGTGGATCGAGTAATCCCCTTAATTCTAGACACAATCAAAAGGGGCAGAGGAAGAGCGAAAAAGAGTTAGTGAATGACTTGAGATATAATGAGTTTATACATGATGACCTCAGGTTGAGATGATTGGAGGGCTATAACCATGATTTTTTTTTTTTTGGGGGGTGGGTGGGTTGGGTTTTTTATTTTTGGTTTGGGGGGGGGGGGGTGTGGAATAAGCACCTAACCAATAATCACACTCAGTAAGTTGATCTGAGATTTCTTTCTTTTCTAGGTTTTGCAATTGATCTTGACTAGTTATTTTGTTACGTCTTCTTGTTCTCTTATCTATCGCTGATGTCTTTGTCCTTTCTAATTGTTGTATGGTAATATTACTACAACCATGATTTTTTTTTTTTTTTTGGGGGGGGGGAGGGGGGGGGGTGGGTTGGGTTTTTTATTTTTGGTTGGGTGGGGGTGGAATAAGCACCTAACCAATAATCACACTCAGTAAGTTGATCTGAGATTTCTTTCTGTTCTAGGTTTTGCAATTGATCTTGACAAGTTATTTTGTTACGTCTTCTTGTTCTCTTATCTATTGCTAATGTCTTTGTCCTTTCTAATTGTTGTATGGTAATATTACTATAACCGTGATTTTTTTTTTTGGGAGGGGTGGGTTGGGTTTTTTATTTTTGGTTGGGTGGGGGGGTGGAATAAAAACCTAACCCATAATCACACTCAGTAAGTTGATCTGAGATTTCTTTCTGTCCTAGGTTTTGCAATTGATCTTGACTAGTTATTTTGTTACATCTTTTCTTGATCTTATCTATTGCTAATGTCTTTGTCCTTTCTAATTGTTTTATGGTAATATTGCTGATATGCTCCCTTTTTAGGTACTATTTCCAAAGGAGCAGCTCTATTACATCAAGAGGGCGCGAGGGAAGTCTATGCTTGCAGTACACATGCTGTTTTTAGGTACCAGAATCTTTCTAAATTCTTGTTTTTGCTTTCACATCTCCATGGCTTATTTTGATGAGTTGTTGGTGCAAATTGACAATTCGGGGTTAATAATTGGAGAGTTCCGATGAAACTGAATCTAAGAATCATCATTCTACCGACAAAGTGAAATATACAAGGAAGGGTGTCTCCACTCTCTACTTTGCGAGATTAAGCCAGCTGTTGCTTTTGTATGCAGCCTTACCTTTGCTTTGTAAAAAGGTTATTTTCACAATTCTAAATCATGACCTGCCAGTCACAAGTAGCAAACTTACTGTTGCTATCAAGGCTATCCTCACAACAACAACAACAACATATCCAGCCTTTATCCCACTATGTGGGGCAAGGCTTTCCTCACAAACTAAAATTTATCTTTTTCCTAATTTATTTTTGATTTAGAGCTGGATTGTCATTCATTTGGTTGGCCAAATTAATCATGAGTACTTTCCAGAAATTTTCTTTTGATATTTCTGATTTGTACAAGAGGAAAACGTTGGCCAAGGGATACGTGTTGCCCTCGTGATTAAATACATCATGTTGCTTGAATATTTTTGACAAGGGCTTTGTTTGACCAATGATATACCTTGCGTGTAAATGAATGTGAAAAATAACTTATTTTGACCCTAACTCTCTTGGGATTTCAGTTATGTCTGTATTGTTTGCAAGATGTAGCAGAGTATATAATGCTTTCTTCTAGTTGTTACGTGCTTAGGACTTAAATTAGATAATTTACCTTTTGCAGTCCTCCTGCAATAGAAAGGTTGTCAAGTGGCCTGTTTCAAGAGGTGATCATAACAAATACCATTCCACTGTTGGAGCAGAACTATTTTCCACAACTGACAGTCTTGTCTGTGGCAAACCTCCTGGGGGAGACTATATGGCGTGTTCATGATGATTGTGCAGTGAGTAATCTTTCATTATAGTTGTACAGTAAAATAATTAGTTTAATTCTGTCAGTTAACTTTGTCAGATGGAAATTTCAGTTTGTTGTAGCTGTCATGTGTTTCCTTTTCTTTGTCAGTAATGCATTTATCTTCTATAAGATGCTGACTGTTGCTCAATGGTTACGATGCATCATATTTTGAGAATTTAAATGAGAAAAGATAGTAGAAAAGGAAAATAAAATAGAAATAAAGAACAAAGCCAGCTCTTCCTCCGTCAGAAATGCTTCACATCTGTTTTTCATTAAGTTTTAACCTCTGGTGCACGGAAACACCGAAACAGTGCCATTTTGGCGTTTTCAAGAAACACCAAAAAAACATTTTTGAGCAATTTCTGTAATTTTGAAAACATTTTGGGGTTGTTTTGCAATATTGGAAAAATATTATAAATGCGTTTGTTTTCCGACCACATTAGACTGAAGTAATTTTGTTTCTACTGTCTTAGTGACTACGTTAAGAGACAAAAGAAACTTGTATTTATGTTTGGTTGAATAGATGATGAAATTTATGCTAATGTTTGATTGAATAATTATTTTTTATAATTTTGTGTATTAAAAATTATATTTATGAAAAGACCCCCTTTATTTTGTTTATTTATGCATTTTCTCAATGTTTCTTTCCTACTGTTTTGAAAAATACTATTTTTCCATTTCTGTTTTGTATCCGTTTTCCATTTCTGTTTTTGTGCAACTTAGGTTTAACTTCTAAGTTTGACAATTTTTATCATCAAAGTAAATTAATGTAGTTTGTTTGTTTGAATTGAGTTCTTTAAATTTGTTTTCATTTTTTTTTCCCACTGTTGTCAGGGTGGCTTTGAACCATATTCCAGCTTGGGTATTGATTAATGAATTCTCACGTGTGATGCATCTACTGGACTTTGTTCCTGCCACACAACTAGAGGGCCTGAAGCAGGATCCCAGAAGATTCCAACAGCTTTACCCAGCGAGGGAACCGCCACAGTATTTCCTTTGTATGTACCATTCAGATTGCAGAACTTATAGTTTTTTGGTCTACCCCAGCATATAGCCTACATTCAAGTATATGCAAGTATTGCATGTGGGCATTGATGAATTTGTTGGAGGGAACTGCTTTGCTGTCTAATAATAATAGCGATAATTAAATGTTAATTTTTTCACATTTTTGTCAACTACCCTATTAATTGTTGGCTTCTTTGTTCATATCTAATTTCAAGTTTTATTCTTACGAGAGGATACCTTACATAGGCTTAAATCTATACAGTTTGATACTGTCTTCAACCCCCTCCAAGGATTCATTTATGCAGGTTTAGATGCTGCTGTTGTTTTTCAGGTCATTGTGCCTCTTTTTATCTTTAGCTGAAACATCAGGAAGCAATCTGAAGGTGATACAACAGTAGTAGGTTTGTTTGACAAATAAATAAATTAAAAACATATTCTATCAACTCAGATTATGTTTAAAAGCTTGGTCCTCCCTTGTTTGCTTTGCAGCTGATTGGTAGTATTTGCTACTCAATGCATCTTTATTGTAAGATATGGAAATTTGTGAACTGGAAACGTGAAGATTATCCTAGAATGCCAAGTTAATTGTGATTGATGGTTCAAAACGTTGGATTTGTTTGTAGGTGTGTTCTAATCTGTTTAAAGCATTTAGCCAAACATTGAAAAAGCCAGTGCAACCATGGCTGCAGATTCAAGAAAGTCAGATTTCTACTTATGTAGCAAATCTGACACTAGATATTTGGATCACCATTAAAATATTAGTACGAAAACACAAGCACAAAATGAAATCTCATTTCATGACCCTGGCTGGTAGTTGTCGTAAAGTTCCATCCCGCATCCTCCCCACAAAAACAATATTTTCGCGTTGTTATAATTTTCTTTCTTGATCAAGAGTCGTTCTTTTGCTGATCTGGGTCTTTATTTGCTTCTCTCTTCATGAAATGGAAGCCCATGATGTATCTGTACTCTCCCGTCCCAAGACAACGAGAACAATAGCTGAGGCCACTACCCCCACAGGTCCTGCACCTGCAAATATGGTTGAAGCAGTTGGTCTGTCTGATGAAATTGTCTTGAAAATCACTTGTTAAATGGCTCTCTATCACAGGGCTTGGCACCTTACCATTTTGGCCATTCCGCTTTTGGAAGCATTTCCAGATGGATACAATTCGTCCTACCTAAGATCTTAAAACGTAAGACAGTAGTACCACATGATGGAGAATATATATATATATATATATATATATATTTGGGAATTGGAAAATGAAACAATTCGTCACTCAACTACGTGAGTTAGCTATTAAAACCATCAACACCGACAATAAAGTTCTCGAATTTTATGTAAATAAATTAAATTTGGGGACGAGAGAGATCAAATTTCCAAGTGTAGGCCAAGTTGTAAGGGGGTTGATGTGTTTGAGGAAAAATCTCAAGTAGGGAGCAGAGAGAGAGAGAGAGAGAGAAACCTCTTCCACAACAATGGTGGCAATCAACTCTTCCGGTGCCTGAGCATACTACACAAGGTGGATCCGGCTTCTTCTTTCTTTCTTTTCTAACATTTGACTGCAACAAGGAGAAGATGCCAATGAAACATTTGCTCCAGATTGAAAACATCATTCGAGAAAACCAAATCAATTTGGAAAGCTCCCTTTGCTCTAGTATTTATCAATTCACAACAAAAGATTCTCCAAAATTGAAGAGAACACAGAAAAAGTAAAAGAAAAAAGGATCTTTCGATCCGACCCAATCAAGTCTTATGTTTTTTTTCCCCTTTTTGGCAAGTTCTTCTCTGATTACTCCTTCCTGGAGTCGCTCAAAATTCTTCAAGAGTCTTCTATTCATGAAAGCTATACATTTTTCGTGTGTCTATATACATGTGTAAAGATAAACGGAATCAGTATGTTTATTCTAGAAGGGGGAAAAAGTTATTCTTGTTGGCTAGAAAACCATTGCAGCATGTTCATAAAAGGAGCCAGGAAAAAGGTACGATTTGGTGGTTCAGAAACAATTATCATTGGAAATTGAGAACGCTATAGAATAATTTGTGTCGTCAAATTCGCTATCGGTTCTAAAAAGAAATAGCAGGCTAGTTGTTTTCACAAAATTGAAGAACCTTGATTGCAGTTCACTTTCCTTCTTTTCACATTCTTTGCTTCGTTTTCTCAGTAACCAAACAGCGTCAAGAAAACTGCGGAATGAAGTAAAATACCTCCGTTCTGACTATCCAAGAGGGCCTGGAAACGGAGAGCAGAGACGTCGCGGCTGGGCTGGGATTCCGTGGAGGAGGAGGAGCACCGTTGCCGGAGCCGGTGGCCTCCAATCGGACGGCATGAAATACGACACCGGGCGCTCCAATAGCCGCCATTTCTCAATCGTCCGATTCCCGGCAGCAGGTAATCTCCGGCGCTACAGAAGACGAGCTTAGCTTTTGATACGTGCAAAAAAATAAAATAAAAACAGTTAACAAGGAAATGGAGATGGCAATATGGATATGGCTATGTGGGTTAAGACTTGGTTATTTTATTTGATTTAAGTTTATTTATTTTGTTTAGATAATATTAGTGGATATTAATGGGTTAGTTTGTTGTTAGTGCTTTCCTATTTTTTAGCTTAGTGGATTTGTTAAAGTCTATTTAATAGGCGCTTGAATTGTATTAGTGATTATGAAGAATTAAGAAAATCAAATCTCTCTCTTGAATCTTTCTCTTACGGTGTCTCTATTCTTCTTTTCACTGCAATTTACAGCAGATTTTCTTCTCCCTAAATTCTATCTCTATCAATGGTATCAGAGCCAGTTTCGACCATGGATGTGGTCCTAACTCAAATCGAGTCTAGGTTATTCCAAGTTCAGTCAACTCTCGAAAGGATGCGTACTGAACTTTGATCCATCCCCAAGCTCTTGAATCTACCGTCTTCCCCAGCCAAGACCAACAGTGGTAACGCGGCCAGCGCTCACTGCAAGATGGCAGCAGCTCTTGCGAAGGCGACCATGATAGCGCCAGTCTTAGCGCCGACAATCCAGCAAGGGCCTTTCCGACAGCTTAGCAGTGGCATCCACAATAGCCTCTGCAACAACAACGTCTACTGGTGTGCCTTCTTACGCGCTTTCTTCCATTCCTTCATCGGAAAGATTAACTCACTGTATGGTTCTAGTGTATGGACCAAAAAGGAAAGTATTTTCCGGCCAAAAAATTTTCCTTTGTCCTTGAGGACAAGGACAATTTTTAAGGGGAGAGGAATGATACGTGCAAAAAAATAAAATAAAAACAGTTAGCAAGGAAATGGAGATGGCAATATGGATATGGCTACGTGGGTCAAGACTTGGTTATTTTATTTGATTTAAGTTTATTTATTTTGTTTAGATAATATTAGTGGATATTAATGGGTTACTTTGTTGTTAGTGCTTTCCTATTTTTTAACTTAGTGGATTTGTTAAAGTCTATTTAATAGGCGCTTGAATTGTATTAGTGATTATAAAGAATTAAGAAAATCAAATCTCTCTCTTGAATCTTTCTCTTACGGCGTCTCTATTTTTCTTTTCATTGCAATTTACAGTAGATTTCCTTCCCCCTAAATTCTCTCTCTATCAGCTTTATAGATAAAAATGGGGAACACTCCCGCAAGATTTTTACTTCTCCCATCACAAACCCTAATTATTTTAATTTCTTCTAAAAGTCTATCAAATTATTAAATAAAATTATTTTGATTAACTTTTAACTCATGAGAATATATTACTAAGAAAAATTTCGAAAATTCCATATCCTGGTTGAAATTTTGATCTTTCTGAATCTGGACAACATTACAAAGGAAATCTGCTTTCTGAACAGATATTTCTGTTATTGCTATGGAAAGATCTGCTAGTATTAAAGTCAAACAATTGGCCTGCACATCTCAACTCTCTAGCAAAACAGATTCTGTTCTTGGCTCATCGCCACAAAAGTTGCATAAAGCTTCCAAAAAAATCGCACTAGATCTCATTGTCATCAGCGTGGAAGCCTTGGAGATGCTAAATCGGTAGAAACAATGATTTAGGCTTTTGTTTGTACATGGATCCTCTCTCTGTATATAGATTGATTGGTTTCGCTTGCTGCAGCCGAGGGATCATTGGTAGTGCAGTTTCCATGGGATGACTGGGAAGCTGTTTCAGTTATGTGACTTTGCTAAGTTGTTGAAACTTTGCGATCTAGTCGAGTACTCCTTTATCACTCTTGAGAAGAAAGAATCTTCTCGTTCCAGTAGGTTCGCTGGTGTGTCGAACTCTGCTATTCTTCCTGTTCACAGAGGAGTTGAATTTAGTTTGCATGGGTTATCCTCTACCATTAGTGATTTCTTATACAATTAGTTTTAGGAGAGGAAAACCAAATAAAATTTGGTAGCGGACACTTAGGTACCATATGTGTTATAAGGGTTTTACAGAAGATGGTAAGGCCATTGATAAGAATACGGGCAAAACTAGAATTCATATGCCCATATCTGCATACTGGGATAAAAGCTTGATATGTTGTTGCATGCAAGTATAAGATAGTTTTAGTACCTTCATGAAGGACTAATACAAGATCACTGTCAATAATAGTGTGGATTCTGTGAGCTATTGTGACGATTGTTCGGGCTTTGAACTCTTGGCCAATAATATTCTGCATCACTCTATCAGTTGCCGAGTCAACTGATGCCGTTGCTTCGTCTAGAACTAGAATGTTGCTTCTCTTTAGCAAAGCCCTTCCTAGGCAGATTAGCTGCCTCTGGCCCACACTCCAGTTTTCTCCATTTTCAACCACTGTCAGTACAAGCGTTCTCAGCAGTTTTTCACAGGCAAAACATTCACACTTGAACCTTAAACCCAGTATAAAGTGATGAAACTGACCTGTAGAATCTAGCTTATCTTCCTTGTCACGCACTAGACCACCAAGTTGACATTTGCCAAGAACCTGAAAGATTATAGAGTTATTTCAGAGATGAAAATTCAAATTGTTCACCATACATATATAAGCAATGAAGAGTTGAGGTTACAGAGTGCTAATTGTTTGTAACTTAACAGATGATCTGAACATAAACAGCATAGTTGACCATAAATGGTGCCAATATATGTGTGTGTCTGTGTCTGTGTCCGATAAGCATAATGACTGATACTATATCCAGATATGCAATAGCTACCTCCCATATTTCATTGTCTGAATATTGATTTAACGGGTCAAGGTTTCCTCTAACTGAACCCTCAAACATGATTGGGTCTTGCGGTATAATGCTTAGTCTTGATCTCAAGTCATGGAGGCCTATCTTGGAAATATCAACACCATCAATAATAATGCTTCCCTCTCTTGGTTCAACAATTCGAAAAATGGCCTGTATGAGGGTTGATTTCCCACTCCCTGTCCTTCCTACAACGCCAACTCTCTTCCTTCCGGGAAATGTGCAAGTGATGTTTTTCAATACAGATGGAAGATGCTCAGCATAACGAATCTGAAAATGCAGGAATTGCATATTTGTCAGGAAATATCCCCAAATTAAATAGACTTTTATAAGACAATAAATTATAATCTAGTGGAAATTGAATAGAGCGAGTAAAATTCTAAATGAGATTCCAATTTTTACTCTTCTTTTATATCTGAAAGAATTACTCAGGTAATTGGCAAAATGTTTGACATGGGAATACACTCAAAATTAACTCAAGGCTTGTTTGATAAACTAAAATATTGCAAGAGTATTACCTGTAAGTTTCTGAAACAAATCATTCCAACTTCTGGCCAATTGTTTGGTGGTCTGCATTCTTCAATCACCAAAGGTGCTTCACTGGGAATACTTGAGTACTGAAAAATTCTTTCAACTGATATCATTTTATTTTCTGCATTGCATAAATTCCATATAACTGAAGCTTGCAGAACGTTGAGATTAATTGCATATGTTACTGCTAAACCTGCAATGCCTGTAGAATATCCAGTTTCTAGTAAGTTCTCTGTGAATGACTGGTCTTCTAAATGGAAGCAACAATTCTTGCTCTGAAAACAGGATGTTAGTTAGGTGGAATGAAGCAGACTATTCAAATGGTGTAACCTGGATGCATATAAGTGTGTACACGACTAGCATGCATCCTTATGGTTGGTAACATCATGGAGAAATATCAGGAAACAAAAATTACTAAAATATACTGGGAAGTCTTACTTTTAATTTTAGGGTACTTTGACTAAGAACATCTATCCATATTGTTAACCCAAATGTTCATAGATTCTCAAGAATTTCTGATACATACTTGGATTGATAATTCCCCCTGGAAGGGTCACAAGCAAAACCAGTGCAAAGGCAAAAACGAAATTGGATAACTGGTTTAGTCTGAAACAGAGCCATTCTATTGCTGCCGCATTATGGAACCATGGCCTTGAGTGGTTGTCAATGAGGCCTAGATTTGCATCAATGAAGCGGTCTTTTTGGTCAAAAGCACGGATTGTTGCTGCTCCTGAGAGTGATTCAGCAAAATGGTGGAGGACTGGAGCTAGTTGTATCCCTGCTAAGCGGGCAAGTTCTCTTGCAGTTGGTATGTAATATTGCTGCAATTAACACACGGCATATATTAGAGCAATGTCAAAAGCTAGAAAGCTGTTCTTAAAGGGTAGCATCTGAAAACCACAGTAAAATCAATGAACTTTTCTACTCTTTGATTATATCTTTTACAGAATTAAGCATGAATTTTTTTCCTCAAAGCATTTCAAGAAGTTAATTGATCTGTTGAAAATTTAACTGTAGTGCTAAAACATGTAAAGAAATTACTCTTTTATTGACTTATTTTCATATCTGTGATGTTGTTGACAACGGTTTTCATATGATGAAGTTGAGCATTCAAATATATAGATACAAGAAACCAATATCATCATTCTTATTTGTATTTTAAAGATTGCATTTTTATTTGGGGGCTAAAAGCAGAGAGTGGAAGAAGTATCTTACTTGGTACCAGATGCAGACTGCAGTTACTGGAATGAATATGACAAATACTTCCCAAGCTACCTGTGACATTACAGCAATGGTCCCCAGAATCTGAATTACTGAGAAGGCACACCAACCTAGTCTCTGTGCCATCTCCAAGTCTAGCACACTTTGGTCTGTAGAGGCCTGCAAATAAAAACAATTGCATGATATGAGCTTTCAGGAAATATATATTTTTTTGTTTACTATATGATTTTGTAAATATCTGAAGAAACCAATCTAGTAAAATGAATGGGAATTGTCATAAATGATTGGCTAGTGAAATTGAATGAACTATTCTTTTATAATTGAATTGATTTTACCTTAAAAGCAAGCAAAACAAAACCCTTTGTTTCTTTCTATATGCTGTTTTATTTTTTGTTTTTATTGTCTAATTCTATTACTATGGTGATGTGTTTCCAGATGCTATTAGTCTAAGAATACAACACAGAATCCATAGCAGAACTATGTTGATGCTGCTGTGGCTAACATTTCTTTTTACAGGGTGTCTTAGACAAATTAGATACAGCAATGGTCACTCACCCGATTTAAGATTCTTCCAGTTGGAGTTGAATCAAAAAATGCCATTGGAGCCCGTATTACACTATGCAGCATGCTGGTAAAGAGCTTTTGTGATGTCAGACTTCCAACTACCGCCACTAGTGTGGATCGGACCAGCACACAAAGTGAACCACCAACAGCAAGAAGTGTATAAACTAGTAATATAGAATCCATCCCTGCTATTAGCTCAGTACCACTTGTGGTAGGACAAGCCCATGCCATCCAGTAATTACTGGCGATCTGTAATACTTGGAATGTTGACTGGGCCAGAATAATGATTGGAACTAATGCACCGCCCTTCACAGTGGTCAAGTAAGACCAATAAACTTCTTTTCCTATGCTTCCTTTCTCTCTCTCTTCATCCTGCACTAATCTTGATTCTTTTTCTGTTTTTTCTACACACAGGTTCAGCTCTGAATCTTGCTTGGTGTAAGCGAGTTCTGAGCTTGATGTAAGGTTGTCACTGGCTTCATCATCAGGTATTTCATTTTGAGATGATTTACTTGAACTTTCAACTGTTAGGACAGCATCTAGAGCTTGGCTATGAGCTCCAACCAGAACTTCAAATCCTATATTCTGTATCAGAAGTTCTTCAAATGTCCCAGCTTGCATGATTCTTCCATTTTGCATTACCTGCAGAGGTTTTTCATTAACAGCATGATTACCTTTTCTTATAAATTAATCATTCATAATTCTAAGGAATTCCTTAGTTGTACTTCCTATTTCATAAAAGATATGTTGCATGATTTGACCAAATAGAGTTCTTATTTAGATCAATATGTAAGTTTATTGGAAGTTTCCTGAAATATTAGATAGGTTACAAATATTTTATATCATTTCATGGATTATTCAACAAGAACTTTACTGCTGACATCCAGAGTTTTTTTAAGCATTTACAAATTTCTAATATAAATATGTTTCTCTTCTGATGACGCTAGAAGTTATAAACTTTCTTGGTGGCACTAAAACACAATTGGGAAGGTCTCTTGTTTTTTGCATACCAGAATGAGGTCAGCTGCTGGAAGAAACTCGACTTGGTGTGTAACATAAATAATAGTTTTCAGCTTGAGAATCCCCATCAAGCACTCCTGTAAAGAGCACATAGAGAAATCAGTGCTCAAAGTTGCAAAAGTTCATTCCATACGAGATAATCAATGAGAAATTCTGAGAGATTTTTGTTTCTATTTTTGTTCTTTTCTACTTTGAAGTGAGGATGTATTTCAAACTGTCAACTTTTAGGATTCTTGAAACTAACCTCAAAGAGTTGTGTGCCAGTTTGGGCATCCACAGCACTGAAAGGGTCATCAAGAAGATATATATCAGCATCCTGATACACTGCACGGGCAATTTGTATTCTCTGCTTCTGGCCTCCGCTCATATTTATTCCTCTTTCTCCAATCTCTGTTAGGTCACCAGCAGAAAATAGCTCAAAATCCTTTTTTAAAGCGCATGCTTTCACTGCTCTCTCATACTTCTCTCTATCATAAGGATTCCCAAAAAGAATATTCTCTCTGACATTTCCTGACAGTATCCATGCTGACTGAGGAACATAAGCCTTTTTACCACTGATTTTCACTGTACCCGACAGCTTTGTCATCTCTCCTAGAATGCATGAGAGCAAACTGGATTTCCCTGATCCTACAGTGCCACAAACTGCTACCTTCATTCCCCTCCTTACTTGGAATTGTATTCCATCAAGAGTCGGGCTTCTGGATTCCAGATCCCAGCTAAACCTCCCACCATTGATTTCAACATCAAATTCTGTCTGATCTCTTGGTGAAAATTCAACAGTGTTTGAATCAAGTTCATCTTCTTGGAGGTACGAAGCTATTCTATCTGCAGAAACTTTGCTCTGTGCAATTGAAGAGAGTAAATCAGGTAAACTGAATATAGGGTCTTGTAACATTCTGAATGTTGCCAAGGCAGACAAGACTCTTCCAGCTGTGAGTGGAATGCCCATCAAAACGCATGCCCCAAAAGTCACCACAGAAATACATGTCGGTGCTGCCCAGAAGATAAAAGTTGTTACTGCTTGCAACCTCAGTGACTTCCATATGCACTTATATTCTGTTCTTCTCAGGCTTTCTAGCCTTTGGAGATATTCGTTATCCCATGCTTGGAGTTTGAGAATCTTAATGTTCCGGAGAACTTCAGAAGTGGCTTTCATCCTATCATCCTTGGCATCCATGATATTAGACTGGTATCTTTTCTGAAGTCTAGTCAATGGTATGTTGAGAGCCATCACTGTCAAAGTTGCAGCTAATGCCACCAGTGACCCAAGTCCTAAATCTGTGTGTAAAATAAAGATGGCCAAGGAAATCTGTACAGGCAACTGCCACATGGTGTTCATGTACCAGATGAAATCTGTGATTCTTTGAACATCGACGCTCATGTAGTTCATGATCTCTCCACTGGTGCGGCTTTGGCGGGATTGGCTTGATAAAAGGAGGCCCTTTTTGTATATTTGAGATGTAAGAGCAGCTCTCAGCCGAAGGCCTAGCTGGCGAGCCCCAAAAATCCATTGTCTTTGGGTCGTTGTCTCAACTATTTTGGCACCCAGAAAGCCTAGTGCAATCAGGTAGCCACTACCTATGCTTTGGGTTTTTCTTTCATTCAGGAAATTTACGAAGTCATCAACAAGATATGGGCCAACATAGGATGCTCCTGCACTCATCACTGCAAAAAATGCATTAATTGCTGCCTTCTTCCTGATAAACACAAACATTGTTTTGTAGATAAATGGGATTGAGGTTCCATCTCTGTCCTTCACATGTTTTAGGCTTTCATCAAAGGAATAAGATAGAAACTGGGCAGAATCCCTGATGTCAACATCAGGGACTTCATCCTGCTCAAGGGGCTTCTTGAACCCAGCAGCAAACAAAGGATTCAGCCAAGAGAAGCTAAAGAGCTCAAATAGGGTAGCATTTCCATATAGACAGGTCCTTTTGGTTTCTGAATGCTTCTCAGATTTGCCATCAAGAAGTGGGTCTGTGATGCCATTTGGAATATGTAAGACAATGCCCGTCTTCCCTCGAATTGAAATACCAAATAGGAAGGTTGATGCCAGAAGACTAATAAAGCTAGCAAAATTATGTAGTCTAAGGTGGCCGTGGTTTGCAATAATGAAATAGGCGTCAAGAGCTGCACGGCCAAGGGACAGCAAGAAGCTGCAAACCCACCAGGTTCTTAGAGGCCAGGGATACTCGATGAAATTTCTACCGTGAATCTTGTACAGTGCAAGCAATGTAGTTGCCCATATTATAACTTGAATGATCTCTGATGAAAGTACTGGAGCTATAGATTTGCAATGCTCCTCGCTTCTATTTTGCAGCATTGGCAGCATCATGATATGAGCTCCCAGCAGTAAAATGGAGCAAACCATGCTGACTTTGTAAGTGAGACCAAATTTCATGCCAATGTGGTGTTTTTGTACACCTGTTACCTTTTTTCTCTGTGTGCATAATGCTTCGCCAGTTTTCCACACAAAGTGGAGTAAAAAGATTGCGAGGAACCCCAGTTGCAGAAGTCTGCTAGCATCATCCCATAAGCAGGGTAAGCTTGCCTGTTGCCATCCTGCTTCAAGTTGAACAGTCTTTAAATCTGCGAGGATCACAAAAGAACACGAAACCATCTCTCAGAAGGAGGCATAGAACTTTTTTTACAGTTTGCTTTAGTAATCTCTCTGTTTTATCTCTGCACAGCTGAACTTTATGGCTATGATATGATTGACGAACAATTATTGCATAAACTCAACGTGAAATTTCATTTCATTTCATTTCGTTTCGTTTAATTAGTTGGAATATGGCTGCAATTGCTACCTTCTTATTTCGAACAAATCTGTGTTTGTATGACGCAAATTTGTACGCCAGCCCTATATCCTGAAGCATATGGCGAAGGGCATCTTCCACACATCTACTAAGTTCCCAAAATCGTATTGAGCTGCATTTTTTGTTTGTGTTCTATACTAAAGCCAGTGATGTTGAACATTTTGCTGAATACTGAACTGGTCTGGGTCCTGGCATCTATGGAACTCCACGTATTATAGATTTTTGCTTGATTTTTATGTAAAATAAGCTCAAAGTTCTATTTCTTGAACTTGTTACTTATGTTAGTGAATAATAGAGAAAAATAAAAGAAAATTGAGAAGGCACTGGTTTCTTCGATCTTATTTTAAAGAACTACATATAATAGGGCAGGAACTACACTTGTCACACACACACAAAAGTGAAGTATCAAACAAACAAGTGTAAGAAGATACTAAGAAATTTGCTGGCTCTTTTTATTCTTTTGTCACTTGTCAAACACAGCAAAGTTTCCAGAAATTGAAGAGAGTATCAATGATTGGACTTTGAGGGCAAAATTTTAGTAACATTTGGACAGAAGAAATTAGTAAATTTAATGATGGCAGTTAGTGCATCTAAAACATCTTCTACAACAGTTAAATATAGCTTGCGTTCCACTGAAATCTTCAATGACCTTCAAATGAAGCATGAGAACGGAGCTAGAGCTAGCTAGTACTGAAAGATTTTGAATTTATTATTAAAAAGGAAAAAAAAAGAAAAGAAAATTGTGACCCTTCATTTGCTCCAACCTCTCAAATCATAATAAAAAATAATTTTGCCCCTATATAAAGTCTCATCTTTATAAAATTTTAAAACCTAAATTATATTTATTTATTTTTATTTTTACAGTTAAAAGTACATAATACAACTCGTCCACGTATCTATCTAGATATAAAAGTACAATTAAGCCGGTGAATGAGTTTTCGTTAGCCAAAAAAAAAAAAAAATCTTTGAGAAATATATATATCTACGCACGCAACAAACACCAAAGAGCCGAAATCAAGAACGAAAAACAAAATCATAAGAACATGCAGAGTGTGCTTTTCTTTTCCATATTGCATTCATGCACCCTAGTTTTAATTTCTTTTAGATTGGGAATTGTTGAATGAAAGAGATTAAACAGGCGTTATCATCCACACAGCATTATACACGTATGCATGTGCACAGGTTAATTCCTCCTCTTTCTGGTTGAAAAAATGAAATCCAAAGTTGCAGACGCAGCTAGCGGCTAGCTATGCCTATGGTTGTACGTAAGGGAGAATGGAATAAATGGAGACTTACTCGTGGCAAGCCAACTGGAGTTGAACATTGCTTCCAGAACCATTAATCTTGCCGTCTTCGTTTTGCCCCAGATTGCTTGCTTGCTTGCTTCTATTACTATTTATATATATATATATATATAAATATAAAAGCTCCAATTCCTCCGAATATGTGCTTCCGAATGCGCGCTAGCTACATCTATCTAAAATCTCCAAATCTTATGGCTGATTATATATCGTTCTGCCGCGAGAGTCTGGGACTAAAACAGCAAGACTACTGGCCACCACCCGAGACGCTTGGGATCAACAGAAACCAGAGAGAGAGAGAGAGAGAGAGAGAGAGTATAAATTAGAGAATATATTATTGTTCCGCGGAAGGGAATTTGTATGTATTTGACGGGGAGAGAGAGGGAGAGAGAGAGCTCTCACGGGAATGGTTAACGTGAAAGGCTGTCGCTTGGCTGATTCCTGAACTCATCTGGTGATGTCTTCTAGCTAGCGGGGAATTAGATAGAGCTCCACTGTTCTGTTCTCATCATCTATAAAGAATTTTTATACCAAATTAAATAACACATTGATTTTGTCATGTTTGATTAATGAAATGATGATTAGTTCAAAATTAGCTGTAATTATTGAATTTTATTTTTGCAGATTATTATGTTATTTACAGTTTCCAAATTGCAGTGATAATTGAATTATTATGGGAGATAAATACACAAATTTAATCTTATCCTAATCAACAACTTCTCTCCCTAATGTTATGCAAATTTGATTTTAAAATAATTTTATTAATGAATGATAATTGAACCTTATTTAAAAATAAAGTGTAATTTTTAAAACTTAAAGGATAATAAATTAATATTACCCTTATACTATGTAGGAAGTGTTGCACAATTCCACCTCTTTCCAATTTTAATGAATAAAAAAATCATAAATATTATTTTTTCGGTTGCAGCTGAATTCATCGAGGAATTGAGAATTTAAATTAAAAGAAAATGAGTAAAATATAAAATGATAAGTGACGTTGAAAGTGTTTTTTTGTGACAATGCTGTGTCAGTTCAGTGCTAGTCATGTCATGCTTCAATTTGTCCGTCCCTTATTCAAAGCATTACGTATTTCTCTCTCTCTCTCTCTTTTATTATTTTTAAAAAAATTTTATTCACGGCATCTATTACTTTCCACGTCCCCCCTCCCCCAAAGTCCACCAATATCCTTCAAAAATTTTATTTTACCTTTCACAGTCACAACTATCTTTTTTTTCTTTTATTCTTGGCAACCACAATCTCAACCACTCATCTACTCCATCTCTTATACACATCTCTCCATTTTTCTCTTTCTATCCCTCTAATACACACACAGACAAATCAGGACCAGCCCTGAGAGTAAGCAACCTAGGCAGATGCCTTAGACCCCCCCCACTAAAGCCAGTTTGACTTTGTTGGCATGGGCCCAACTAGCCTTATAGGCATGTGCCCATTTCATATTATATATATATAATATTAAATAATATTAGAGGCCTGAGATGTTAGGGAGCCCATATAAAATTTTGCTTAGGGCCCCTAACTTCTCAGGACCGGCCCTGACACAAATGCATGACAACCGTCGCCAACCACCATGTCCGCAGCCATCAACAGAAGGAACCCCAATTGTGTGCAGTCGAGGAAACCTTGGGTTCTCAACTGCTGGCAACAGTCGGGAAATCTTGTGCTCCTCGACCCCATGGATCAGGAACACGTTTTTTTTATTATTTTAACTAAAAAAAATTATTATAATAAAATAAAAAATAAAATTTTTTAAAAATAATATAAATAAATAAATTCTTTTGAAATATTTGTATCTTAAGTAATTCAATAAGATAAATTAACTAATTTTAAATTTTTTAACACCTAAAAATAAAAATATTAAATTTTGAATTAAATTTCTTACTTTCATATCATTATTTAAATAAAATTTTATAGTGAAAACCACATTTGATCAACATCAAAGAAAGAAATTTCTATTTTTTTAGAATAAAATCATGAATGATTTTTTTAAATCATTCATGATTAAGTATTGAATTTTTTATACTTCAAAAATTTTATAATTAGTTAATCTCTTATTAAGTTACTTAGAATGAAGATATTTAAAAAGAATTTATTTATTTGTATTATTTTTTTTAATTTTATTTTTTATTTTATTATAATAATTCTTTTATTAAAATAATATAAAAAAACATGTTCCCAACCCATGGTGGTCGAGGAATGCAAGGGTTCCCGACCCATGGAGGTCGAGGAAGATAGGGTTCCTTTACTGTCAATAGTTAGGAACCCAAGGTTCTTCGACCATATAAGGTCGGGGTTTTCTCCATTGATGGCGGCTACCGGCTGGCCACGACCATGCATTTTCGTGTGTGTGTGTGTGTGTCTATATATATATATATATATATAGGTGTGTTTGTGTGTATATTCGGGGGACAGAAAGAGAGAGAGAGAGAGATGGAGAGATGGGTGTGATAGAGTGAAAGAGAGAAAAATATGGGTGCAATGAGAGAGAAAGAAAGATGGAGCAGATGGGTGGCTGTGAGAAGTAAAAGGGAAGGAAGATGGTTGCAGGTGTGAGTGACTGTGAAGGGTAAAATAGGATTTTTGAAAAATATTTTAGTGAATTTTGGCGGGAGTGGCTGTGGAGAGCAATAGTATGATCTGTGAATAAAATTTCTCTTATTTTTATTGTAGTTATGAATATTAATATTTAAAAAGTATATTGTATATTATATATTTTGCCTCAGAAAATACCAATACTCTTGTGTCAATAAGAGTTGTTGCACGATTACAACAATAAATTTACAGATGAAAAATTATCGATAAAAAACCCATGTTTGGCTTATCTGGGCGATAGATAACCCTCGCAAGGTGTAGCCGAGCAATGAATGACCTCACTCAGGAGATGGATGACTCTTGTGCGACTGAACCAAGCGATAAATAATCTCACGTGGGGGTGGATGACTTTTTTAGGAGATAGATGACCTGTAAGAAAGAAAATCGTTAGGGATGCGGGGTGAGAATTTCTGCACAAACCATTCGATGCTTAAGTCAGGCTCTTGTAGAAGTGAAATGCTTAAAAGCAAAGAGTCAATCTAAGTATCAGAGTTTATGTACCAAATGAGAGGAAAAAACCCTCTATGTATAGGGATGAGAGGGGCATTCATGTGTCATGTGACCCGATCTCCATAACAAGAATCTCGAAGAGGCTTTGATTGAGTCTCGCAAGGGTAGTTTTGACTGATTATTTAGGAAGTGTTGGTGTGAGAGTGCGAGGCACACAAATGTGAGCGTGATACCTCAAATGACCCTCACTCGAGGGTGTGGGTCATTCATCGACAATTTTTCATCTATAAATTTATTATTGTAATTGTCTAAGAACGAGAGTAAATTTAAATTTAATTATTAGTTAAGACTCTTGTCGTTAACTTAAAACTTAATGTGCTATTTTTCTCTTTTGCCCATAAAAACAAGCAAATCAATAGGTGTAAATAAAAAAATTATTTATTGATGATATTACATTAGAAGAAGTAATCATATTTTTTTCATTTAATAGAATTAAATAAGAGTTTTAGCTAAGAAAATTAGTTCAGTCTTATTTGTTATTAAAAACAATTTTAAATAAACATTTTTAAGGATCAAAATTAAAAAAGAAAAAGAAAAAAAAAAGAAAAAGCTAATCCGACGTTTTTAGATATAGTACTAGAGAGATGATAAACTGGCAATAATAATCAACAACTTTAAATAATGCAGCTTTTCAATTTGATTCGCTTTTACACGAAATTTCATATCTGTCATATATATATATATATATATCACACGCTCTCACTCAAACCCCAACGTGTGACTGACTGGTATCCTTTCATTAACTATGTATTATAGTAATTTGATTTAAATAATATTTTGTTAATACAAATAATGGGTAACGAAATATTAAATGGAACCCAAAATGAGACTGGAGCCATGGGTATATATATATTGGCTTCTCCATCTCTCTAACTCTCAATTATTGAGCCCCCCGCCCACTAGAGAATGTGCGCCAACTTTACAGCAGGCAATGAAGCACTTTAAAAAAAGATATCGTGGGAGTCAAATTAGCAATTAATTATTTGCTTGGCCCACCATGATCTTAGAGATCAACATCAGAGCTGTGGTGTCTCCATAATCGACTTGACAATCACACCACGTTTTGCTGCTCGTCAGTGGTCACTGTAGTAGTCGCTAGCTAGCTAGTGGCTTTGTTTAAGACCTGACAAGTGACTTGCTTTTTGTGACATATATATACATGTTACATGTGCCAAGCCATGGGTCTTTGATGGGATGTATCAGCTTAATCAGAAATTTTGTAGGTTTAATACGTTGGGTATTTTATTTTTGAAGCATGGGACCCATGAAAGGTGACAAATTTGATGTTACATTACACTATTAATTAATTAATTTGATGTTAAATTAGTACTATCATTTGTTTAATTATTTGGACAATACATCCATTACACGTGTAAGCGTCCCATTTGATTATAGTTCTGAAACACTGTTCTCAATTTCACAAGTTACATAAATTTCAGATTGGATGTAGAATTTAGGATTTATTAAGGATTAAAACCCCCCGAAACATAACATCCAGAGAGATCAAAATCACAACAGAGACTCAACAAAGATACTGTTAAAGCGAGTCCTATAACTTTTACGTTTTTGTTTTGGATTTCTTCTCAAACTTTAGTTAATTAAAAAAAAAATGTGAAGCCCTTCAGAAAGAAAAACCAAACCGCTAATTTTAAAGATTTGAAGTCAGAATTAACGGCTGACAATTTGAGGATTGTCCGTCAATTTTGTCGCTTCATCATACATGTTGCTTCCATATATAGACAGTGACTAGCGGACATCGGCCACGTTTATGTTTGGTAAGCATCTTGTCAAAATTTTGATTTAACTCCTGCAATTTTATAATTTTACGTATTAAAATATTTTAAATAATTTAATATTTATATAAAATTTAAATTATAGTAGAATCAGAGTAATTCCTTATTTAACTCAATAAAATTAGTAAAATTTTGAGTTGATAATGATTTTATTGAATTTATTTTTCATGCACTAAAAAATTAGAAACGAAATTTTTTTCATCTTTAACCAACATAGTATTAATTCTAATTCAAGAAATGTCCTCCATCTCTACAAACCCTTAACTCTCTCAAACACCTTCGTCATAGCTTTTTGTTACTCACTCTTATCACATGGTTGTTCGGTACTCAATGTCGCCATTGATTCACAACTTCTATTGCTCTATGCCGCTATCGATTCACAAACACAAACTATCAGCTGAGCCGTTGTCAATTCACAAATACAAACTATCAGTTGAGTCGTTGTTGATTCACAAACACAAATTAATGTTTTCATGCTCGCTTGCTCGGTGTCGTTGTTCCTATGTAACACGAATCGATTCACAGCTTTGATTGCTTAGTGTCGCCGTCGATAAAAAGGTATACAGCTTCGTATGTTTCCTTTTTTTTTTACAATTTTTTGGTTTGAATAAGTGATGTCTATCCACCACAACTTCATCTGTTTCTTTTTCGTTTGTCTTTATTAATTTGATTATTGTTGGTTTTCTTAATTTGAAAGTGAATTATTATTGGTTTCTTTAAAGAATTAAATATTTGTTGGAGTTTTTATTATAATTATTGCTTGTAATGTAGAAGTTTATTAATGTATGTTGTTTTTATTTATATTAGGTTATGACTTATGAAAATTTACATTATATAAACTAATATTTAAAATTTTCATTATAGATGAATGAACAATGATAAATGGACTAAATATTTAAAATTTTTCATATTATTTAGTATTTTTGAAATTAATAGATGAACTTATTTTGAAATAGGTAACATATATTTCATTCATAACAAGGAATACAGTTGAAATAATCATGTTATTAAGTAGTATTATTTTATTTTTTAATAAAATTATGTCATTTTAAACTTATATTTACATAAATTAAAGAGTATTTTTAATTATCTCTAAAATCTTATGATTTTACAATTAGATTTCATGGACCTTCTTTCGATTTCACTTAAAATCTCAATTTTAACAACTTTATTGGTTATTATGTAGAAGATATCCCTAATGATTAATGAGATTAACCTAGAATGGTGGGTTGAGATTATTAGCGTTAGTTCATTTGTCACACTTGTTAAAATGATTAAGATAAAATTGTATTAAAATAATGTTGTAATATTTTTTAGACTAAAATATAGAATGGTTAAGATAACCTTGTGAAGCATTTTAAAATTTCTATCAAATTATTTGTTAAATTTTTTTAAATATATTAAAGAACATATAGTTCATTTTTTCTTATCTATAAGATATTAGATAAATTTATCTTATGAGTTCGTTGACTGCAAAGGGCAATCCATCTTGATGACAAACAAATAAATTTTTTTTAGAGAGGATAAAGATAAATTTATCTAAATAATTTTAAATAATAAGTTATGTGATTTTTTTAATAGGTTGTCAAATGAATTTAATAAATATAATAAAAAATATTTTTATTTAAAATATTTTTTATATTTCACTTTTTTTAACTCTTGGATGGATGGATCAAATTCTCACTGTAGTGCTATACAACTATATCATGGAAAGAAAAGTAATTCCATGTTTGCCTTAGTCATAATTGTACAATGAGAGTAACCAATTGATTAAATTAAAGTAATAAAGAACTTTGAGGAAAGAGAGAGTTGTGTACCAAAAGGTAGTTGGAGTATGGAACTTCAATGTATCTAAAAGTCTATCTTTATATAAAAATAAATAACTTAATTTTAAATTTAAAGTCCATATAATACAATTATACAAAGAGGAGTCTTATCTCCTTATCCTTGCTCCAGTTTTTTTCTTCACCTTATCTAAGACTTTAATTTTAATATTTGTAATTACTATCTTGTTATTATTATTATCGTCGTAGATAAGAGACTTACACTGAACCGTCACATATTATCAAACTTATCGTTTCATAAGGTAATAAGTTTTTATCACATTATTTTTATTTTCCTATTTTAATTACTTTGATAATAGAGACTTTAAATGGTTGTAAAAATATCTTAATTTTCATAAAGTCTTCAATTTCATGGGGTACTCGTTTTTTACACTGAGGGCAAAAATATTGTTGGTTCAAATGCTCTAGAAATAGCTTGGACAAATCTTAATTTTTCAAATACTCTCTCTCTCTCTCTCTCTCTTACTCACTTAGACTCAGTTTGTCAAATCATCTAATTAAATTTCACTTTCAGTCATTTGGTTCTGCCTTACTATAATTGGGTGTTTTGTTTGGACACTCTTTCGGGGATGTGACATTGTTAAGAAGGACAAGCTTTGGATGAAGAGAACAATGTATTTCAAAATAATATGATGCATCAGCACAGAGACAAACAATAGTGTTTTTTATTTTTTCCCTTTTTGTCTTTTTGCTGGGTATTTCAAATCATAGTCTTAATTAGCATTGTCAGACAAATAATAGTATTTCAGAAAGCATGTTTGTCACATAGTTTGCTGAATTTTGGCCGGGAAATTCTTCAGGGATTGCATCAATCCAATCTATCAAAAGATATATATTGACTAAAATACAGAATTGAATTTGATTTGTGGGGGTGGGTGGGGGGTGTTGTATGGATCAGATCAGAGGATTTTTGGACTGTTTCGGGGGGTAGGCAGCCAAGGCCATGTGTAATTTTATCATTCCACGTATGCTTGCCTTTTTTAGTCAACAAATAATGACTAAATGAACAACATTAAGTTATAGGTTAAAAAGAAAATTTCATGATTCCACGCATGCTTGCTTTGTTCTTTTGTCTTTTTTGTGTAACTTTCATGCTGCTGTCTCCTAATTCGGTGGTTAGAATTATGTAAATAATTACACGAACTTGCTGTTATATTATTTGAAAAGGGCTGGAAGATCAATTATTTGAAGAAGACAGCACTAAGAACGATGTGCTTGTAGGCAACTCTAACTTAAAAAAGATCATCTTTTCTTAATTAGAAGAAAACAACAAATCATCTTCAAACAAATGTTTCATGGAGGGCAACAATTCAATGCACAACAATCACCAATGTCCTTGTTACTTACCTCGCTCTTGTTTTCCTAATAAGTGAAGGAAAATCATCCTAACTTTGAGTTTATGTTTAGCTATATATATATATATTCAATATAACCTGCAATAATAATAGAGAAATAATAATATATCATATGTCAACTCAGTCTCACATTTTAAAAGTTATTACTTTTAAAAATAGGTGTATATTTGATTCACAAGGTTTTAAAACTTAAATATGGGATAGCTAAAAATTTAATGGGTGTTTGTTTAGACAATACCTTCTTGTGTCTCTAATAACCCGATTTTTCTTGATTGAATTTTTTTTTCTTTTTTTTTTTTTAAAAAAATAATCCATAGGCATGTGAGTGAATATTAGGTTTGTTAATAGGTCACAAGGGGCTATTGAGAGGGACATCTATATTTGTTTTGGAGCTAGTGTGATACCCCCTAGGCCAAGAAAGCAAAATTGGTTAAAATGGTAAATTGCTCCATTCAAAGAAACAATCATTGATGGCCCAACCAATACAATAGCGAAAATTTTACAATAAAACTAAAATATAATCATTGAGCTCCACTACAGAGTCATAAAAAATCACAGAGAACTTTATAAATAAGGGGCAAAAAAATAAAATTACCCCTACCTACTTTACAAATTTGTAAAGTGGGTCATTACCCCTATCCTTACTTTTCTCCTCTCGCCTTCCATGGCTGCTGCCCTAGCCTCGCCGCCGCTCTCATCTCGCCTTACCTCGCCGCTGCTAGAGGTGTCAAAAGGGCTGACCCAGCTTGAGTCGGCCCACGGACTTTTTAAAAGGGCCGAACCGGGTCCAAGCCCTTTTGCCATGGATAGGGCCCGGCCCACGGCCCCGGGGCCGGGCTGGGTCGGGCCAGGCCAGCCAGTGGGCTAAAGGGTCGGGCCGGGCTCGACCCTTTTTTTATTTTTTTTAAATAATTTTTTAAAAATAATACATATAATATATAAATATATAAATATCAAAATAATACATATATAAAAATTAATTTTTTTCTTTTTAAAATATTTTTCGTCTTAATCCTTAAGTTTTAAATATTATTTCATCATTTTATATTTCAAAATTCTATATGCCTTATAAATTTTCTTATGAATTGATATGAAAAAATAATGTACATATAAAAAGAAAATGTTTATTTATAATTTAAATATATAAAAAATTTAACTTCAAAATTTTAAATAAATTGATGGTTATTATTTATATATATTGCGAAATTAAATTTTTTAGTATCCAATATCAATAATTATTAAAGAATAACAAAATTAAAAAAAAATGAGAAAGAGCTAACTAATTGGCTCATAAAGGCCTCATGGGCCCGGCCCGGCCACCCTATGGGGCTGAGCTCGACTCGGTCCCTTTTGAACAGTAATGGGCCAGGCCAATGCTCGGCCCTTTTGACACCTCTAGTCGCTGCACCTCCGTTGCCTCGCCGCCCTCGCCTCACTGCCATCGCTGCCTCGCCTTGCTCGATCGTTGCTGAAGATGCAATGACGATCGGGCGAGGCGAGACGGCGATGGCAATGAGGCGAGGGCGGCGAGGCGACGGAGACGCAGCGGCGAGGCTAGGGTAGCAGCCATGGGAGGCGAGGGAGAGAAGCAGGGATGGGGCACATACATGGGAGGGGAAGGAGAGAGCAGGCGTGGGGGCAAAAATGTCTTTTTGCCCCCTTTCTGTCATCCCATCGGTAAGCCCGTCGGGCTTTCTAGCATTTTCCAATATCCTTTAGCTAAATATCCTGTCCTTCCTATTAAATAATTAACTAAGCAATCCAATAAATGATATGCAAACTGATTAACTAACGGTTGTTTGGTATGTCATTAATTGTATTCGTCTCCAATTAATTTGTCTTCCCTAGCTAGCAGTAATTAGGGGCTAAGATGGAAGTAGATTTGGATATCTTGTTCACAAGTGAGTACAACAACATCAATGAGTTTGAATTTGGGCTATCTTCTCTTAATCTTGGGCGTCAAATGCAACCCATTGACTATTATTACAATTTCCCTTAATTCTGAATTTGGAGTCTAGAAATGCTTTTAGTTGTAAATTTGAAATGCTTAATTTTCTTTAATACAGAATACATTTGGAGATAAGTGATTATCGATTATTAACATTAGATAGATAACTTCGTAAGATTCCAACTTTGCGTGACCAAAATAATGCCAAATTGTTCCTTCCACTAGTAAACAATCAGACAGACTGACAGACAGACAGCAGAATCAATGAAAGCAAGCTAACAAATTCAACAACGCACCAAAAACCACACTATGTTTGCAGTATAGTATAGTATACTTTTTAGGGAACTCTGAATTAAGAAAACAAAGATGTAAAATTCAAAAACCAACCCCATTCATTAACCAACTAGTTAACAATGAAGATCAATCAGTTGAGAAAGAAAGAAGAAAGCAAGCTTAGCTTAGGTTATCTTGCACTAAAAACAGGTTCAGAATCGGGAGTTGGCTGTGATCTTCTGGTGTACTTGAGTAGCAAACCCTCGGAAGATAAACCCGGCACGCTTAGATCCCTAGGCAACAGCAGCAGTTGAACCAACAATAAGTCAATTGAAGAAACAGTTATTAAAAAGGGCGTAATTGCAACCAGTAAGTGATGACAGTGTAATTGTACCTGATGTAAGGCTGCAGATCCTTCCACTCCCATTTTGGCCGCTCCTGAAAGAGCATTGAGAAACATTCAGCGGGGGTGGAGGGCAGAGAAGAAACACTAAAGAGATGAATCCAGGTCTCAATTCCAAGCTTCTCTGTCAGAACTTCCCCTTCCAGCATGTCGAAACTTACTTGCATCCCCTCGGGAATTTTCCTCATCCACTCCGCCATGAAATTGTCCATCTTCATCTTCCCGGTTCTCAGTATTCCTCTAGCAATGTGAACACAAACACGCTTCTCATCCAACCTCCACTGCCTCTCATCCACTTTAGAACCATAAACTTGCAAACAATGCTGTGCAATTCTGCGAGAAAACCCATCCGATTCAAGCACACCAACAACTTCGTTTTCATTAAGTGCATTCAGTGACCAATCATTCAATACTGAATTGTGAAAAAGCATGTTCAGGACTCCGTCCATGTACTTCTCGTCCACAATTCTCCAATATCCATCCATCTCCACCGCTGAAAGAGCTTGTAGTCCAGATCTGAGTTCAGCATCACTGGCTTGTACGTTCTCAATAAGATCATCCCATCTATATGTATTTTTTTTCCCTCCGTCACACTCCATTTCTGACACCTCATCATACCCGTAAAGATTCTCAGAGAGAAGCAATTTAAGCTTGTCAAGTTTGGGAGCCACCTCAACAAGTTCCATGCTACCAATTGCTACTTTGATGACGGGTGCAACCGTGGTTGAGTCATGATCTTTCTCATTATAATGCTCTGTACTTCCATAAATAGCTAATTGATCTGAAGGGGGTATAAGTAATACAGTGTTGGACGTGCCGACAAACTTAACAGCATAAGTTTTTGACTGAGTACAAAGAACTGCTTCTTCGTTATGCTCTCCTCTTATGGTTACTCTAGAAATAGAGGAATTATGTCAATGGAAATACTAAAATATGAGTTTGAAATAAAAGAACTTGAAATGATGCTAAACATCAGATTTGTTATCACTGACCTCTGATTGAGGACATCTGGGAGAAGCTTGTCATCCATTTCAAGGAGAATAAGATCGTCATGAGGACCAAAAAGAGAGTGATATGCAATATAGACTGACGATTTGGGTGGCAGGTTTAATACTGATTCTGCTCCTTTTATGCATGCTCGCTGAGGTTGGTCAGCTTCCATCTCCATTTCCCTTTGCATCTATTGGATAAACAGTTCCCTTAACTATAACGCATGGTGACTAAAGAAAAGAATGGTCAAGTCCACCTCCCATCACAGTATTCTCAATGTCCAGATCCGAAGAACACTGAAAACTTGTTGCTGGTACCCTTTCACAGTGTTGTCTCTGCATGACAATTTTGATTTCCGTTTCTATCTGCTTTGAGGCAAAATAAATATGAAAATAAAAGAAATGAAAAATAAACTTCTGCACTCAATACAATAACCACCGATAAACGTCCATCATCATGCTGCTACATTAAGCCTTACTAAAACAAAGTATACAGTTCAAGTGTAAATGTATTTCAGTTGTTGATATAACTTGTCCATGAAATTCATGTAACAAGAATGATTTGCTCAACTTAGTGTTGTAGTTGCTACACACAATGCTCAAGAAGCCACACAAATCACCCCTGAAACACTTATTGCAAAGTAAGGGGAACATGATAAGCATACCAAGGAATAGGCAATAACTAACATCTTACAACCATAGAAAAAAGGAGAAGATTGACAATCATGCAATAACATTTCTACAAGATTATATAATACAACATGGAAATATTTCCAAGAAGGAAAAGGTGGGCTGCTCAAAATCGCCATCAAATAAATATTACTCTTTGCAAGCAAAGATAACAGACCTCTGGTCCTTCAAATTGAGTAGCACTAGAACCTTATTGCTTGAGCCAAACCCCCTTGTCAGGGCAGGGCAGGGCAATATTTCTCACTGGCGTCCTAAATCAAGAATCCTAATTTTGCAAATCTGGTGGAACATGTAAACAGACAAAGCTAAAAAGCGGTTCCGATGATGTTATATATGTTTCAACAATGCGTTCACAACCAACATTGGACTTCAAAATGGGAAAGGAAAGGAAATGATTTCTAAGGACTTCAAATTTATGCAGTGTGGCTGTGTGGGCAAATACAACTAATTGGGCTTATCAACCCAACTCCACTAGAACTAACACCAATCTTTAATGCCTTTCACCCCACCAAATCCTACAAATCAATTTGGGTTTTAAATTACATCCACTTAAAATACTAAATTCTGTACTTAAATATCAATTCCATCAGATTCCAATATCCCAGATGCACTGTAATCGTTAACAAAAAATAAGCTGATACTCTTTACACGCAGCGAAGAGCTAAAAAAACCCTAGAATGACATCCCAGAAAATGGCTATTTCATCAGTTGCAGAACCAATTCATGTTATTTCCTTTCCCAGCTGAAATTGGCTGTTCTCGAATGGAAAATGGAGAGGAATATATGCCTTCTAAACCCTTTTCACAAATCAAAATCATTACAGCTTCTGTACTCAAATACCAAAGAGCACACAGGAAATTTATCGATTCAAAAGCCACCACTCCTAATTGCACATATACAAAATAGCCATAAAGCAATCAGAGATCTGAAGAGTACTCACCGGCGTTGCGGGCGTGGCTACTGTTGATCTGTTCGTTTGAGGATTCCTAGGGTTTGTGGTCAAAACTAAAGGGCATCGCCGAAATGAATTTGGCGGGTTTGTGCTCTGTTAGGGGCCCTCCAGGAATTTGGAGGGAACTTAAAAGAGAGTAGGAAGAAAATTCGGATAATTCTAGAGTAGCACCTTATAGGTCAATGAAATTGCATTCACACCCCCCAAAAGCGCTTTTTAAGGTTCTTGACCAGAATATGTTAAGTGAAAATGTAGTTTTTTGAAATAATAGTATTTTAATAAAAATAGAATCTAAAATATAAAAGCACCAAGAGGCCCCTAAATCTAAAATACCCCTATGGACGGAATCTTCAGAGATGACAAAGTATACCTGTAATGCCTTACTTTTCTCTAAGCGTGCGTTAATTTGAGATTTTAGAATTTTTTTTTTAATCAAACACAACAAAAATCTCTCGATATACATACTCTCATCATAGTCATCTCCCGACAATCCCGATCGTACATTCTCAGTATATTAAAATTTAATAATAAACTAAGACAAACATTATTAATCATATCAGCAGAAGCAAAATCGAAACCTCAATGATATATATATAACCGACAATTCCTTTTACAATAACCAAATCGATGTTTCACATGAAAATATATTACATAATCTCTGAACATCGTAATCATAAACAAAACTTACGAAGATTGAACATAACAACTATATCTCGATGACATTCTTTCCCTTGGCGCCACTGCTTTCACTTGGAACGTTTGAATATTCCAGGGATATAGTCCAAATTAGATGTTGAATCATCTAAGTGAGAATTCAAAAACATTTTTTATGAATGTATGCAAAATCATGTACAAAATCGATAAATCCCAACATGCACCAGCCTAAGAGAATCCCACACAGCATTTAGCCCTAACCGGGGAACATGCAATCTCTCTAAAGGCGACACGACCACATCGACCCATTGACAAATCGATCCTGCTTAAAAGGGACAACCTCGACATATGAACCCGGGAATCACCCTATTGTCATTGTTAGGCTTTACACTTCCATTCAAAAGCATTCCAAAACTCAACGCAACTCTAGCCCCAAGAGTGACACATCAGCACTATCATCGGAATCGACATCACCTCGGCATTAATGCTATTGCTCAAAGGAACTTGGGGTGGTGTTCACTCGCAGCCCCGCCACCTGAGCCAACAACCGGTGTGGTGTCTACTCTCAGCCCCGTCACTTGGGTCCCATAGGGTGAAGTCCGTCTCAACCCTATCCCAAGTGGGTCACCTAGCATTAATCCTTGGTATGTATCCCGAGTGTTGTCACTCTGTGCTACGCCACATGTTAACAACCCACGTCCCACATGGACGACACAAAACAAGCCAATGTCGAAAATCATAACATGCATAGCTTAAAATCAACATTTTGATGTATGCAATTTACCGTACGAAATTTAATGCATGTGTAAATAACCGTTTGGACAATCCATCACAATAAACCAAACCATAGGGATGAACACTCACAGTAAACCATTCACATGTTACTTGAATTCTTTTCGAGTAGAACCACTCATCTTTAGATGAAATTTCCAATTGACAAGCGTGGTTCGCCTCGATTTGCGTGCCCACCTCGTTTTGCGTGCCCTCTTCGCTCTTCACACAAATTTCTTCACCTCGAGTCGCAAGGTATCCTAATCACCCAATAATGATCAAAAATATAATTTTCTCCTTAATTTTCTCACATTTCCTCATTTTCTCCTATTTTTCTTCTCTAATAATTCAAAATAAATATCTACACAACTATTTTCTCAAATATTTTTACACAAAAATTCATAAAATAATTTTTCAAGAATTTTGGAAAAAAAATTAGAATTTACCTACATGGCACGCGCCCCCACGCGCGGGCGAGTGGCTGGACAATTTGGGCTGGCGCGTAGCAGTCACGCGCCATTGTCTTCAACCTCTAGCTGGCTGCCGGCGGTTGCTCCGATGGCCACAAAACCGATGCCGTTCGAAAGCCCTTGAAGAATCGATCCTAGCCCCACCGGTTTCAGGCCGAAAGGACGCTGGAAAGTGCTTTAAAACTTGAGTTGCAAGTCTGGTTAGGCGGTCCGCCTCTAACCCTCGGCCGAACTCGATCCGCCACCAAACACATTCCAAAATGCCTCAAAACGATGCCAAAATGATCCTTGACTCCTAGAGATTAAAAGCCCTCTATCAAAGCTCCAAAAATCATACAAAAACGAGGTCGATTTTGTGCTTCATTCTCGCCCAAAAATCCTCGATATTTATAGCCCAAATCCGACCCCCACGTGGCCGATTTCTGGCCAAAGCTTCTTCCTCACGCCTCCTAGACCATCCTAGGCCACTCCCCAATCGATCCTAGGCTGCCAAATGGCTGGATTTTCCAGCCAAAATCTCAGCCAGATTTGCCATGTGCGTCCAACTTTCTGAAAATTGCAGTTTAGCCACTTAAAATTTTTCTTTTGCATTTTAGCCCTTGCCCTCAAGCCCTTGATCTTTCTAGCATCCTCTCTAAGACCCTCAAGATTAGTATTTCTCATTTCTCCCTTGAAACTTTTGAAAAATTACCGTTTCGACCTCCCTCGGGTAATTTTAGAAAATTACACTTAGGCCCGATTGATTTATTTGACCTTAAATCCACTCGATTCATCCTGAAACTACTTAAGGGTTGTTCTATACATCAAATACTAGTCCTTGAAACTCTCCGTTGACTTTTTGGACATCATTTACAGCAATTCGGTAATATGACCTAATTGGCAGCTGTATTTTTGCTGTACCGAAAACTGTTCCCGATCTTCTTTCTTTTATCACCAAAAACCATAATTTTAATTGCTCGTAGATACTATACCATTTTCCTTGCCTATCTAGGGTCCGAGGTACTCCCTCTGATTAATTCGGTCGTCCAAATCTGTATTAGTGTGCCCTATAGTCTTATTTTTTCCAAAATTTCAATTATGTCCTTTATCAAATATCATTTTTTATCCTCAAATTATTCTCAGGTGTTACAGTACCAAGACTCTACTTTTATAAGAATTCGAACTTCTAATACTTACTTTAATCTCATAATGCTTTATAGGTGTGCCATGCTCGTAAGGGCCAAATTAATATTTATTTAGTTAGATGATGTGTTGATTTAGTGGAATAGTAGCAAAAATAAATAAAAAATCATTTGATTAGCAATTTATTGTAGCCATTGTTTTCGTAATTAAATGAAATTTGTTGGTTGAACTTAATGATTTTTAACTCCACTTACAAAAATATTTCTAAATGTTGGTGAAGAGCCATTAGTTGTTTTTAAGTTTGTTCGTTAAAATAAACGAGTTGATGTTAAGTCTAACTTCAAATCTCAATTTATAAATGAGTTAAATTTAATTTTAGTAAAGCTCGGCTTGATTGTAGATCCAATTAGAAGTTCACAATTAGTTCATGAAAACATGTTCGTTTATAAATACATTAATAAATTTATTTTTAATTTTATAAATATGTTATTTTATAATTAAATAATATAAATATATATTATAAATATATTATTTAACATAACTACATGTACATATAATCATTATATCTATATATAATATATAGATATATCATCACTATAATATCTTTTTTCTATAAATATATATCATCACTATAATATCATATGTACTTATTAAGGGATTGATTTAGTGGGGGTAGGGTTTCCAAAAAAACTCATTTTGTTTTTTTTTCTTGTTTTTCTCTTTTCCTACCTTTCATTCACTGTTGATCTGTCCATTTTCCATTTTCTTGTTTTTCTCCCCTCTTATTCTTCTTTCTCTAGCAAGTGTAGCATAACAGCAAACAACATTCATCTGTTCTTCTTCTTCTTTTTTCGACCTAGGGATTATTGACGGTGACAACTTCTCCTTCTCTTCATTGGTTGCGACGACTGACAGTCTGTTGTCCATCTTCTTTAACCAACTAGCGTGCGACCTTTTATTGATTTGTGGCATTCTTCAATTGCCGAACGCCTAGAACATTGACCTATTTATTGACTGTAACCCTAAGCCCCTACTAATTTTCTTAACGAGCCAAGATCGAGTTGAGCTTTAAGGTTCGAGTCGACGTCGAGCTTGACCTTGAGCCCATACAATTACTCATTGAACCGAGTCTAAGTTCATCGAAACTCAGCTTAATTGCAACCCTATAATCTCAGCCTAACCTTGTGAGTTGTCACATAGGTAACTAGTTATACCTAAATTATATATCTATTTATTCTATAATATAAGCAAACATCGTACTATAAAATATCATTAATAAATTAAATTCTCAAAAGATTCTTTACCTTTTTGTTTACAAATTTTGAAAAAATATATATTTGCTAATAGAATCTAAACTTATAATCTACATAATTATATTAAATTTAAAAATATCATTATTGCTACACCAAGACCTCTTCATATTTAAATTTTATCTAAAACTTGAAATGTAATTGTTAAATACTACCAAATAAAATATTTTATTTGCATGTTTTTTATATTATGAAATATTGTCCATAAAATATTCTCTACATATTTTACTTAAAAAAAATTAATTATATTAACAAGATTTAAACTCATGGTTTTTTAGTAGTAATTTATTTTCAAACAATTTTACCATTACACAAAAACTTATTTTTTTAAATTTTTTTCTAAAAGATTTAAAAATAAATTATTATTGTCAAACATCTAATGAAGCTTCATTCAAAATTTTTCAATTTCCACCTCTCCTCAGTCCAGATGTATTGTCCCTATTTCTTACCCCTTTAGTTGTCTCTCCAATAAAATAAATAATTTCACCAAATTAATACACATCACCAAACTATTAACAGTAGAAAACTATTAATTTGATTATGTCAAATAATGATTAATACATCACAACAGAAAATTGTTAATTTGATTATCCCAAATGATAATTAATGTATATTACAATTTAATGATGCATATTAATTTGGTGATGGGATTTATTTTCTGTTGAAGTTGACCCATTTTGTCTGCACAACCCCATGTGCTTCTCAAAGGATTTAAAACCAGCAGAGAGGCAGTTGAAGTTGGACAAACACTGTTCTGCATTGAATATTAATCTAAATCTCATGGCCGTTTGAAGTTGAAGTTGTATTTGCCACTCCATTTTGCAACCCAGCTACTGGCTAGTAGCTTTTTCTAGCCCCCATAAATTCTCAACCACCTTCCTTGACCAAACAGTCTAAACAACCACAAAAATAATTAAATGCACCACAAAATTATTTTTCCTTTCCTTTTGGGTAAGTTAGCCTTCCATTTTTATCCACGTCGATTGATGTTCTGCCACATGTTTACAGGCGACTTTAAAATTTAAATTTATAATTTCATATTTATCTATCATGAAGTGTTTGACTATTTAAATTTATAAATTATAATTTCATACTTAAATGAAGTGTTTGATTATTGAGTAAAAAATTGGACTATGAGAAGATTTACAATTTTTCTATTAAAAAGGTTTTTAAAAAATAATGACTACGTACTACATTGTATATGCACACATGCTACAATTAAACTATGTTAAATTTTTATATTTTCCGACCTCTCAGTGATTTATTACGCTTAAAATATATAGTCATGCTATTTGATAGGGTAAACATTTAGGAAATCCACTTGATATCCTAGGTAAGTAGAGTATGTTAAAATGAGTAAAATAAGATAATATTAAAATAAAATTTGAATATTTTTTGGATCAAAATATAAAATGATTAAGAGAAAATTGTGAAGTATTTTAATATTTATATCAAACTATTTGTTAAAATTTTAAAAATTTATTGGGAATTATACTTTTTTTTTCATATATTTGTTAAATGCATATAATAAACACCAAGATAAGAATTTTTTATCAAAATATCCTTATTATCAAATTTATTCAAAATTGTATATTAATATCAACAACAAATTTATGATTAAAATAGTGTTTTATGATTAATATGAATTGTTAAAAAATAAAAATAAAAATAAAAATAAAAATAAAAATAAAAATAAAAGATAGTATTTTATTTTCTAAATCCATGTTTAAAAATATATTCTAAAAAGATAAGTAAAAATAATTATTGGTGAAATTATAATAATTTTACATAGATAATTAAAAATTGTCAAAACATATTTTCATAATAGATAATAAAATATAAATTAAATAAAATAATTTAAAAAATTGGTGAAAGAAATTTGTATTAGATAATAAAATATATATATAAAGAGAGAGAAATTTAAATTTTAAAAATCGGTGGAAGGGATAATTTTATTTAAATTTTAAAAATTAAGAAAATATATGATAATTTAAAAATATATTAAATAACATTAATTATAAGATTTAAATAAATAAGTTCTTTTAAAACTGACCTTATTGTAAAAATAAGACTTAATAAATTTAAATTTTAAAAATATATTAAATGACATTAATTATCTTACAAGAGGATATAGGTAATTTAGGTTTATCTGTAAAAAAATTAGATAAATTTATCTTGCAAATTTATCTTGAGGGGTCAGATAAATTTATTTGTAAAAAATAAGATAAGAAGTCACACGAATTTTTTTCAAAAAATGTCAGATAAATTTAACAAATATGTTGAAATGATCAAATACTTGGAATACTTCTCATATATGACATTTTCACCCCATATCTTGATAAACAAACACTACCTTAGAGATTAATAAATTTTGATTTAATTTTAATATTTAAACTAATTAAAAAATAACACGTAATCCCCTATTTATTAAATGTTTAAAAGAAAATATTATTGGTACATCATGATTTATACTTTGAGCTATATAATATATTTAAAATATCTAAAATATCACTCACGCAAGGGGGTGGGACGGATAATTAAAATACCTTTCACTTAAGATACTAAGACAATGTGAGGTGGTGAAGCACAAATGATATTCTTATTATTTATAATGTATTATGTAATTCAACTCATAAAATACTTATAATTAATATCCGAGGAATGCAGTTGAGAGTGATAATTGCTCATAAATGCAAATGCAGCAGAGTAAGCATTAATTGGGCGGCATATCTCTGGCCTTATCATAGGAATACAGTTGACAGTCACAAGTGCAGCAGAAGCGTCGGTAGGCAATGGATTAATCGGGTGGCATATCTGGCCTGGCCTGGCCTGCCATTGGACTCTTCAGGCTTCAGCTAATTTAAGCTTCACTCCTACTCTTCTGTTCTCTAAGGTTTCTTACACGAAATCATACGTGCACATATATATATGTGTGTGTGTGTGTGTAGAATAACCATAAATGTAGCAACTGGATCGATCAGACTTTGTCGACTGATGGAGTGGTTTCACACTGTTACCCGTATTGTATTATTCAAACTTGAAAGGTGGGGGCATTTACTAGCACAGATAAAAATATCAGGAAAGAAAATGACCATAATGTCCCAATTAATATTAAATATTTACACAAAATTCTATTATCACAAATCAATTGACAATGAAAATACAAAATTTCCCTTTAAGATAATATTTGTTAACCAAAAGATAGACAGAAAAAATAAGATATGAAAAGTATTTCGGATAAAAATATTTTTTATTGCGTTTGTTAAATTTATTTTAAATTTTTTAGATAAATTTATTTCTTCCTCTTTTCGGATAAGTTATCTTAGATTTTACAAATAAATTATCTTCATGTAATTTTATTTTACTTATTTTAATAAATATTATCTAAGTGGAGGAAAATGATGCCAAATGACGGATGGTTTGATGTAGTTATATAAAATTAAGTTATTTTGTTTTTATTCCTTTTTCATAAAAAATTCTTTGAGCTTGTTTGGTTAACTTTTTGCTTTTAACATTATTATTTTGAAAATAAAAATAAAAATTAGCATTATTTGATTGATTGTCCTTGCTTTAAAAATTTTTAAAAATGATTGAAAAATAATAGAAACAGTAGATGAGGACTTGAGGTAAATACAAAATTGGTTTTTAAATATTATGATTGCTTAAAAACACAATTTATCCTTGTGAAGTAGTTTATAGCAATTTTTAGCATTGTCAAGAAGCAAAGTAGTTTCCAACTTTTGAAATTAAAAAACATGAATATAATTTTTGAAAATTTAATAAAAAAAAACCACATTTATTAAGGGGAAAAAAAATAAAAAATCAAAAGAATTGTGTTAATTCAATAAAAATTATATTTTTACTAAAAAACAAAACAATTCAATCAAAAATTCAATTTCTTGAAAATCACTTTACTTTCACTATTTAAAAATAAATTAGAGACTAATTTACTTCTATGATCAAAGAATATATTACATTTCGATTAGGTTAGGAATTGATTGGCTTTTCCATTTCTTTGGAGATAAATTAAAATTTTACTTAAGTCTAGGGATTAGGTATGGTTAGTGGTTACATTATTTCACTTCTGTATCTCTTTCTCCTCTCAAATTATTAATTAGCGCCACTTTTTTTTACTTAAGTGAAAGTTTGTTTTTTTTATTCTTAATTAATTTGTAATGATAAAATCGTGTATTGTGATCATTTCCTTTTTCTAACATTGAAATCTAATTTTTTTTGGCCAAAAAATGATTTCAAACCAAGTTCTCAATCAAAAATAAAACTACAAGTAAATTAAATGTCCCAAAATTTTAAACTTTCAGGAGATTTAATGATTTTAACTGTATTTTTATAAACATTCACATGATTTACTTTTAATACTATTTTACGTATATAAACTGGGTCAAATGATTACTTTACTTTATTTGGGTAGCATTTGTTAAAATGAGTAAAGTAAGATGGTATTAAGATAATTTATCTATAAGATTCAAAATAATTTATCCGAAGGGAAAACCATAAATTTATCTGAAAAGTCAAATATAGGAAGTTATATGACTTATTTATAAATAAATTTAACAAATACACTGAAAAATATATTTTTTTAAATATTTTTTATATCTTACTTTTTTTTAATCTATATTTTGATTAACAAACATTAGCTTGGACTACAAATTTTTATCCAGATGTTTCGTACCAAAAATCTAGTATTCATATAAAGTTGAAGTTAAACATATGGTGGAAGAATAGAACAGGATTAGTAGTAGAGAGGAAAGTGTAAGAGTGAGCTCATGACAGCTGGATAAGAGTTCTCAGTCTATATATATCGTTATTCCCTCTAACTTGGCTTGGTATCAATAGAAGAAAGGGAAGGGAGACTGGGAGAGTAGAGAAGTTATGGCTTCTAAACCAGGAATTCTCACAGACTGGCCATGGAAACATCTTGGTAGCTTCAAGGTATTCCTCTCCATCTATATCTATATATATTTTTCATGCATATATATATATATATACACATCAAGTTAATTATATGCATTTACGTATACATTTATGTTCTGCTATCCATCTAAACCAGTTTTTTTTTGGTTGGATATATATGTGAAGTACATGGTATTGGCACCATGGGTGGCTCACAGCATGTATTCATACGTGATGGTGAAGAAGGATCATGAGAGGGATTTGACCAATTTTGTCATATTCCCTTTGCTCTTGTCAAGAATGCTTCACAACCAGATATGGATCACCCTCTCTCGCCATCGCACTGCCAAAGGCTCCAACAGGATTCTGCATAAGCCCATTGAATTCCACCAAGTTGATAGAGAATCCAACTGGTCGCTCTCTCTCTCTCTCTCTCTCTCTCTCTCTATGTATATATATATATATATATGAACTTTATATATTAGTGGTGTATATTGTATTACACGTGTAAATTAAAAAGCACATTTGACAATTCAAGTCTAATTTTTAACTTTTTTAGGCCATATTTGTTTAAAAATGAGTTGTGGATGTAATTGTCTAATTGATTTCAAAGTTTGACAAAAATTTCAAAATAGAAAATACAAAATGCGTATTTATATGCTTAAATAATAGAATGTGCTTATTTGCTTAAATAATAGAATTGATACATGTAGACATATTTGTAAATATATATATCTATGTGTGAACATATATATCATCCACAGTACGTATCCTCCAAAAAGACATGTTAGCTTGAATGTATGGTAAGTTTATAGCTTATTGATAGTTGTTCTACATGTTATAGAGATTAATTATATCTAAATTAAGTATTGTATTTCTATATGTATATACAATATTAAAAATGATTATGTAATATATATTCTCAACGCAGCAATATAAACAGATCAATCATCTAACATGGTGCAGCAATGACGAGATAATATAGCATAATGAATTGTCCAAACAAGTCGAGAACATATATAGATTAAAAAATTACTATATAATTAAGAACCGAAAAGATATTTTTACAAATGTTGTTAACATATATATGTGGTATCAATCTTGAAGCACACTAGTATATATATGATGTTGATTGATGGGTTCTGCAGAAACACTTATTGAGATAATTATATTATTAATTGACAATGTATTATTAATTACTGTGTTTCGTTACAGCATGAAATATTATATTTAATTACTGTGAAAAAACTAATTGAAGTTGTTTGGTTTTCCTTGTGACTCTGGGTTCTTAACGGTTGAACCAGTTAAGTAGTAATTTGCCAGCTAGCTAGATTTGCTTTTCCTTATGCATATAACTTGTCAAGCCCCGGGAAGGAGGTTTGACCTAAGTTTTAGTGCTACGTTCGATCATGTTTCTTTTAGATGCATGATGAAATTGAAAAATGAAGCATATACTAAAAATAGTATTAAATATGGTAGTGTTATATGCTAATTATCTTATTAGATATATACGTACGTGTTCTATGTATGATGAAGCTTATATAACTTACTAATCTTGGTGCAAGGATAGATTTAATCTTAGATTGCCAATGAGCATCGACTTCAGATGAAAAAGCAAACTTAAGCAAGGGTTTTGAGTTGAGAAGAATTGTAGAAATGGAATTTTTATTAGCATGTGCTATGCAATTCTCATACGTACACACATTAGTATTAGTTAGATGAGTTTACTGAATACTTGTTATATATATTTAACATTAATGATGCAATAATAAATTTCATGTTAATATTTACTGCTAACAGTAGGCAAGGAACATTAATGGTTGGGTTTATTGGCAGGGATGACCAGATATTGTTCAATGGAATACTGTTCTACCTAGGTAACATGATGCTTAGGGGGGCTTCTCACCTGCCCTTGTGGAGAACAGATGGTGTTATCATCACCATGTTGCTTCATACCGGGCCTGTGGAGTTTCTTTACTACTGGTTACACAGGGCACTGCACCACCACTACCTTTACTCTCGCTACCATTCCCACCACCATTCCTCCATTGTCACTGAGCCCATTTCATGTAAGATTAATATTCTTAGACTTCATATATTGTCCATTTCAAGCATTATACTTTTCTTTTCTCTATTATCCGGCATCGGCATGACCAACCCTCAAATTTGAAGTGCACGTACTTGTGATATACGTACGTATTAGCAAGAAGTTGGCAACGGCTGGCAATGCGTTCATGATGACCTAGAAATTTATTACGTACCCAGACCATTAAGTCTATGTCTCCATAGGAGTACGCGGTTCTTGTAATAGATGTTATTTTTTGTAAAAAAAATCCAAAAATATTTGTAGATATTTCTTGATATATATATATATATCATCAGAAGTGGTGCCTTTATGTGATTAAAGTCTAATGAGCTAGGTTGATATTATATGCAGCTGTGATTCATCCTTTTGCTGAACACATAGCATACTTTATGCTCTTTGCTATACCAATGCTAACTGTGGCGCTCACTGGGACGGCATCCTTAGTTGCATATGCTGGATATCTTACTTACATTGACTTCATGAACAACATGGGTCACTGCAACTTCGAGCTCATTCCCAAGAGACTTTTCTTCATCATCCCTCCTCTTAAGTACCTTATGTACACGCCTTCGTGAGTCTCTCAAACCCTAGTCACTTTACTTGTTTAACTATTTGGGGTACACATGTAGGAGAACTTATAAAATAATATTTATGTAAATCTTTTATACAGAAAACTCATAAACTAAATTATATATGTGAGGCTAATTCGTACGTGGATTATACAGGTTTCACTCGCTCCATCACACTCAATTTCGAACCAACTACTCCCTTTTCATGCCCATGTATGATTACATCTACGGTACTGCGGACGAATCCACGGGTACCTTGTACGAGGCCTCCCTCCAAAGACGGGAGGACATGGCAGATGTTGTGCATATAACCCATCTAACAACCCCAGAGTCCATCTACCATCTGAGGCTGGGTTTTGCCTCCATAGCCTCTAGACCTCACACTCCCAAGTGGTACCTGTGGGTAATATGTCCAGTGACACTTTGGTCTATGATAATAACTTGGATTTATGGGTGCACTTTTGTGGGAGAGAGGAATGTCTTCAGAAATCTCAAGTTACAAACCTGGGTCATACCCAAGTACAACATTCAAGTAAAGTTTCAGTTTATTTATAGTAATCTTCAGCATGAATAATATTTTAACTTATTTATGTATGCATTTATATAATTATATGTTTGTTTTCTTGCTGATATGCAGTACTTCATGCAATGGCAAAAGGAGTCTATTAATAGCTTGATTGAGGATGCTATACTGGAAGCTGAGAAAAGAGGCAGTAAAGTTTTGAGTCTAGGGCTCATGAATCAGGCAAGTGATATTGGCAAAAATGTAAGAGTAATGGATCCCTATCCATGTGTCTAGATTTTCCTTGAAACGTAAGAGTTGATTTGCAGGGAGAGGAACTTAACAAGAATGGTGAGCTTTATATCCAAAGGAACCCTCAGCTTAAAGTGAAGGTGGTAGATGGAAGCAGCTTAGCAGTTGCTGTTGTGTTAAATAGCATTCCGAAAGGAACAAAACAAGTACTCCTTAGAGGCAGTTTATCGAAGGTTGCTTATTGCATTGCCTTGGCCTTGTGCCAAAGACACATCCAGGTAATCTGTGTCTACTACTGAAAATTTTTCTAGACCTATATATATCCTGAGTTTTTTTATAACCATGAGCATGTGATTCTTGAATTTACTTCTCCTACTAATGCACATTGAATCTCTAACAGGTATGCGTCATGCATGAAGACGAGTTTAAGAAGCTTAAGGCAACGCTTGACACACAGGCTGCAAGTAATTTGGTACTCGCTAACACTGATTTTCCAAAGGTAAAGTTTCCTTTCCCCCCACAAATCTATGTACCCATAAATCTATAGTACATCTTCATAATAGTCTGTCACATATTTGCCAACAAAGGCTTTCTTTATTTATTTTGGTTCATATCCAATTTTCTTTTATTTTTTCTTAATTGGAATGTAGTCGTCAATTTTGTGGTAAAACTGATGCTCTTTTTGGACCTCAACAATAATATTTTGGGCTATAGACTCACAAACCTACCTAGAAATCCATTTCAATATTGTTGATGTGCGTAGTACCAAATTAAATCTTTTCTTTTTTGCTTGGTAAAAACACCAAATTAATTCAAACTTTTGAGTACCCATTGTGAACTTCTATTTTCTACAGACATGGCTAGTGGGAGATGGATTAAGTGAAGAAGAACAATTGAAGGCATCAAAGGGAACTTTGCTCATTCCATTCTCACAATTCCCTCCTAAACAAATTCGAAATGACTGCTTCTATCACCATACCCCGGCCATGGCCACCCCCAAGTACCTCGAGAATGTAGATTCTTGCGAGGTAAAGAGACACTCTTCCCAATTTATTTCTTAATTAGAGGTGCCTATAATCACGAACTTAAAACAATTGAAGCTGATTAGACGCTTTCACCATTTGTTTTTTTTTCACAGAATTGGCTGCCGAGAAAAGTGATGAGTGCGTGGCGAATTGCAGGAATAGTGCATGCTTTGGAAGGGTGGAATGTGCATGAATGCGGCAAAATGTTGTTCAACATCGAGAAAGTATGGGAAGCCAGTCTTCTACATGGGTTTCAGCCTCTTAAGCCAGCCATAGAACATGCATTGATTTAGTTGGAGAGCACATATATTTATATAACTACCCCCCCCCCCCCAACCAATGTTGATGGATCCCAAGAAAGAATTAATATTTATATTGAATCAAACCATGGGCTTGTGATCAACTCAATTGTGTGACAAATTTTAATTTTAATATCCGTTTGATATAGCAAGGAATCAATTATAAGCTGTTCGTACTTCTTTAAATCTTATAAATTATCCGTATTTCTTTGAATATTGCAAGTAATGAAAATTGTCATTTGCTATAAAATATTATTGAAGTGATTGATCAAGTATAACAATTTTTTCAATCCCTCAAGTGCTCTGACTAGGTAGTTCGATAACCTCTCCTCTAAGGTTGACAATGGTTCGGTTTGATTTTAATTTTTGTCTAAACCAAAATCAAACTAAACTTGAATTATTAAAACTAAAACCAAATCATTACCTACTGGTTTTAAAAGTTAAAAATCAGAACCAAACCATTTTGTTTCGGTTCGATTTCGATTTTAACCACGATTTTTTTAGTTTGATCCATAATCTCCTACCAGGTTTTATTTTTTTAAATATTTAATTATTTATTTTTATTAATTATTATTTGATTGATAAAAATAAAATAATTTAAGATTAGGTTTTATTTTTATTTATTAATTACTTTATAAATGTTAAATATTTTATGTATTTGTATTGTATTAATTAAAATACTTGTAAAAAATGCATTAGTCAATATATATATTATGTGTATATATAATATATTAAATAAATAAATATATTATATATTGTTGTTTTTTGTTCTCTAATAAGACCCAAGACAATGACGATTTTTCGGGTGGGTCTTCATAGGTTTCGGCCCGAGATTGAAGGACCCAAGACCGTTACCGTCCTCTTTTAGCAGCCCAATTTAGAAGTTGGGCCACAAGCCCACTCCCCATTTTAGAGGAGAAATGGGCCTTAGCCCATTTGCTCAAATGGGGGTGAAGCCCACTCAAGCTTAGCCCATTTCTTAAGCCCACATATAAAAGAGCATTTGGCTCTTCTTTCGGCGTCTCTATCATATTCTCTATTTTGGCCGAACCTTAGTTCTCTCTCTCTCTCTCTCTCTCTCGTGTTTCCTTCTTCGTGGCCGATTGATTCATCGCTTCGATTCCTGATTATCCGATAGCGATGAAGGCTCTCTTGCCTTCTATGGATGCTTTTTCCTTTCATGTATTCAGCCGCCTTTCCTTTATGAGGAAGGCGATCCCTTTGATGTCGCGGGAAGCACCTTATTTATTGAGATTTGAGTTCTTCTTTTGGGAAAGTCAATCTCCTTGCTTTGTGCCTTGATCTTGCTGTCTTTGTGACCGATCTACCTACTGTGTGTGTAGTTGTGATCGTTTGAGCGAGAGAGGGTTTACTTTGCTGGTTTGGCCAAGAGGTGTTGGGGCTTTTCTGGGTTTCGGTTTGAGGGCTTCGTTTAAGGCTAGTGGTTCCTATTCATTGGTGTTACCAAGAGTGGTAACTAGTCTTTCAGATCTGAGCCTTGAACGTTCTAAACAGGGAGTTTGTATTGTGTTTACTTTACGTTCTTGTTTTGATCTATATTCGATTCGTTATATTGCACTAACCTATTCTGTTTTGAAGAAATATTCCGTAACAAATGGTATCAGAGCCTTGTGTGGCTCCTGGATAGTGCCTCATTCGAATCAGATCTGAAAAGCCCTATCATTTTCAGATCCGATCTCACGGTAAGTTTGTTTCATTTCAGATCTGATCTAGGTTTTCGATTGACCCATGTAGGTTGTGAGGTGGGTTGCAAGGACCCCAGATCCAGACCTAGCAAGTCGTGGGGATTCACTCCGAGCAGCACGTGGCTGCTCACTTGCTTGCCAACCAGCGGCGCGTGAACGTGTAGACGGCAGCGCGCGAGGTAGAGCGTGGAGGCCGAGGTTGCCCCTCTTCTGTTCCAGATCTGTGCCTGCATCTTTTACAGATCTCAGTCTTGAGATCTGTACTGGTAACTTTTCTGTATTCCTTTTTTCTAGCAATTAGCAGGTCATCGCGTGGGGGTGGCCATTAGGTTTGGGAGTTATCCTATGGTGGTAACCATTGCTTATTGCTAGACTTAGGGTTATCTGTGATTTTCTTGCACTAGCATAAACTGTTTTGGTACGGTTAAGTCTTGCTTAGAAAATCAGTGCTATTGTGCTGCGTGTGAAATCTGCCTTAGTTATTCCTATTTGTTAGGTTGAATTTTAAAACCCTAAAAATTATTCTATTTGTGTGTGTTAAGCATATTCTTTTGTGTGAACATGTCAACACATCATTTTGAATTGGGGGTTTTTAATGGAAAGGGGGACTTCTTAATTTGGCAACAAAAAATGAGGGAAATTTTGGTACAACAAAAAGTTTTTAAAGCCTTAGATGGCAAATACCCTGAATCATATACTGTTGAACAAAAAACTGAGGCTGATGAATTGGCTTATACTTCTATCATTTTACATCTCTCTGATTCTGTTTTAAGAAAGGTAGGAAAACTTGATTCTACAAAAGAGTTATGAGAAAAATTGGAAAAACTCTTTGTGAAAAAATCCGCACCCAACAAACTTTTCTTACTTGAAAGTTTTTTCAGTTTTAAGATAAACTCCTCTAAGGATCTTGATGACAACCTAGATATCTTTAATAAATTGGTGCAAGTTATAACTAATTATGATGAAAAGGTAACTGAAGAATACAAAGCCATAATTCTTTTAAATGCAATTCCAGATGCATATAAGGAAGTTAAAAATGCCATTAAGTATGGTAGAGACACCTTGACATCTGAAATAGTCATAAATTCCCTTAGGAGCAAAGATATGGAGTTAAAAAGTGAGAAAAGACATGGAGAGGTCCATTTGATGAGAGGTAGGTCTCAATCTAGAGGACATGAGGGAGGTGGTAAAAAGAAAGGTAGAAGTAGGGTCTAAGTCTAAGACCAAAGGAAAAGGAAATGGTAAGTGTTTTGGTTGCGAAAAAATCGAACATTATATTAAAGACTGTTACGCTAAGAAAAATAAGTAAAAAGAAAAATTAAAGGATCAAGAAAAAGCAAATGCAATAACCTCTTTTGACCCTAGTGAACTTTACATGCTTATAAATTCTGACATTGCTGAAATTAATACTACTCTTAGGGCACATGGACAAGAATGAATTCTTGACTCAAGTGCATCATTCCATGTCACATCCCAAAGACATTGGTTTGAAAATATGCGCGAATCCGTGGGTGGTCATGCCATAGTTTGTAGTAATATAGCCTATAAGGTTGTAGGGATTGGAGACATCACTCTTAAGTTAGAATCAGGATATGTCCTAAAATTGAGAGATGTTAGATTCATCCCTGAAATGGCTAAAAACCTAATTTCAATAGGAGAATTAGAAAAGAATGGATTTACAAGAAAAATAGAAAATGAAATGATTAAAATGTTTAAAGGGGCAATGATGGTGTGTAAGGGAGTTAGAAGAAATGGTATATATGCCTTAACTGCTGAGGTAATGAGTAGCTCAGGCTCCCACATTGATTCAATCAATTCTGATGTCACTCAAAAATGGCACAACATGTTAGCTCATGTTAGTATTAAAGGACTTAAATTCTTAAATGATAATGGAGTCTTTGGTAAGGACTGTGTGTCCGATATCCCATTTTGTGACCATTGTGTGTTAGGCAAACATTATAGATTATCTTTTTCTTCAAATATGCATAGAGCCTCAAGGGTTTTAGAGTATATCCATTCAGATTTATGGGTCTTTCTCTTAAAAGACAAAACATAAACCTTTAAAAGTTTCAAAACTTGGAAAACTCAAATAAAAAATCAAACAGGCAAGACAATAAAGTATCTAAGAACTGATAATGGTCTAGAGTTTTGCAACAATGATTTTGATGATTTGTGTAAAGAATGTGGTGTAACAAGGCATAGAACTATCCCTCACACCCCATAGCAAAATAGGGTGGCTGAAAGAATGAATAGAACTATCCTAGATAAGGTTAGGTGTATGATGATTAGTTCTAATATACCTAAATCTTTTTGGGGTGAAGCAGTGATGACTGCTTGTTACTTGGTTAACTTAACCTCATCAGCTACATTAAATGGTGACACTCCTTATGAGAAATGGTATGAAAAATGTGCAGATTATTCAACTCTTAGAACCTTTGGCTGTGCTGCCTATTCTCATTAGAATGAAGGCAAATTGGAACCTAAATCAAGAAAATGTGTTTTCTTATGATATCTTGAAGGAGTAAATGGTTATAGGCTTTGGGATAGAAGTCAAAATGGAGTAAAAATAATTGTAAGTAGAAATGTCACATTTAATAAATCTAAAATGCCTTGTTTACAATCAAATAGTAATAAACAGCAAGACAATGAGGGTGAGGATTCCCTAGAAGAGTCTAGGAATATTAGCACCAACATTCCCACCACCTCAAGTGAGGTGGAGATACAAAACCAGACTGAAGAAAATGAAAAAAATGAGATAGTAGAAGAACAACCTCCTATAGAACAGCCACCGTTATCTAACTATCAACTAGCCCGAGATAGGGAGAGCAGATCTCATAGGATTCCTCAAAGGCTAGAATCTGATTTTGATTTAGCTTTTGCTAGTTATCAAGATCTAGTCGATAAGAAGCCAAAAACATATGAAGAAGTCATTAGAAGTGAGTATTCTAAAAATTGGAAAGAAGCAATGGGAGAAGAGATGAGTTCTTTAAATAAAAACCATACATGAGAATTAGTACCTAGACCAAAAGATAAGTCAATTGTGGGCTGTAAGTGGATCTTTAAGGTTAAAGAAGGTACAAGTGAAAAAGACCCCATAAGATTAAGGCTAGGTTAGTAGCCAAAGGTTTCACACAAAAGGAAGGGGTAGATTATAATGAGATTTTTTTCACCAATTGTTAAGTATACCACCATTCATGTCATGTTTGCTTTTGTTGCATATTTTGACTAGGAACTTGAACAACTTGATGTTAAAACTGCTTTTTTGTATGGTGACTTAGATGAAAAAATTTATATGTTTCAACCCAAAGGTTTTAAAGATAAGAAAAAACCAAATTTTGTGAGTTTCTTGAAAAAAAATTTATATGGTTTAAAGTAATCTCCTAGGCAATAGTATAAACATTTTGATTCATTTGTTAAATCAATTGGTTTTAAAATGAGTGATTTTAATCATTGCCTATATTTTCAGCATAACAATAAAGATGACTGTGTATTTCTTTTACTTTATGTTGATGACATGCTTCTTATTGGCCCTGATGTTAAAATGATCAATAACATAAAATCTGCTTTAGGTGGAGAATTTTACATGAAAGACCTAGGTATAACTAAAAGAATCCTAGGTATGGAAATTATAAGAGATAGGTCAAATTCCATGTTATTCTTGCATCAAACTTCATATGTGTTAAAAATTCTAAAAAGATTTAGTATGCATGAAAGCAAATAAGTTTCTTTACCTTTAGGAGCTCATTTCATACTATCAAAAGAAAAATCTCCAGCTAACAAAGAAGAAGAGGAGTACATGAGTAAAGTCCCTTATTCAAATGTAATAGGATCGGTTATGTACCTCATGGTGTGTACTAGACCAGACTTAGCCCATGCAGTTAGCACATTAAGTAGATTTATGACAAACCCAGGTCCTGTCCATTGGGAAGCTTTGAAATGGTTACTTAGGTATTTGAGAGGTACTTCTAGTGTAGGTTTAGTGTATAAACATCATTCAGATAAAATGAGTTTAATGGGGTTTATAGATTCAGATTATGCAGGTGATAGAGACAATAGAAAATCAATATCATCCTATGTGTTTACTTTATGTAATTCATGCATTAGTTGGAAGTCTCAACTCTAACACATTGTTGCTTTATCCACTACTGAATCTGAATATATAGCAACTACAGAAGCAATTAAAGAAGTATTGTGGCTTAAAAGTTTGCTTAATGAATTGTGTGTTCTAACAGAAAATGTTACTGTCTTTTCTGATAGTCAATCAGCTATACACTTGTGTAAAAACCTTGTTTTTCACGAACGCACTAAACACATTGATATAAGATTACATTTTATTCGTGATATTATATCTCAAGATATTATTAGACTTGAAAAAGTGCATTCAGATTTCAACCCCTCTGATATGGGAACAAAGGTGCTTACTGTTGAAAAATTCAAAAAGTGTCTAGAACTTCTAAGCATTGGTAAAGTTATGTGATAATTGGTAAGGTCTTCTTTTACCTACTGATTATGCTTTTTGTTGTATGTTATTTTGCTGCTTGTGTTTACTGGTCTTATTAGGAAACAAGGTGGAGATTTATTGTTTTTTGTTCCCTAATAAGACCCAAGGCAATGGCGATTTTTCGGGTGAGTCTTCATAGGCTTCGGCCTGGAATTGAAGGACCCAAGACCATTACCATCCTCTTTTGGTAGCCCATTTTAGAAATCGGGCCACAAACCCACTCCTCATTTTAGAAGATAAATAGGCCTCAGCCTATTTGCTCAAATGGGGGTGAAGCCCACTCAAGCTTAGTCCATTTCTTAAGCCCGCATATAAAAGAGCCTTTGGCTCTTCTTTCGGCGTCTCTATCCTATTCTCTATTTCGGTCGAACCCTAGTTCTCTCTCTCTCTCTCTTTCGTATTTCCTTTTTCGTGGCTGATTGATTCATCGCTTCGGTTCCTGATTATCCGATGGCGATGAAGGCTCTCTTGCCTTCTATGGATGCTGTTTCCTTTCATGTATTCACCCGCCTTTTCTTTATAAGGAAGGCGGTCCCTTTGATGTCGCAGGAAGCACCTTATTTATTGAGATATGGATTCTTCTTTTGGGAAAGTCAATCTCTTTGCTTTGTGCCTTGATCTTGCTGTTTTTGTGACCGATCTACCTACTGTGTGTGTGGCTGTGATCGTTTGAGCGAGAGAGGGTTTACTTTGCTGGTTTGGCCGAGAGGTGTTGGGACTTTTCTGGGCTTCAGTTTGAGGGCTTCGTTTGTGGCTAGTGGTTCATATTTGTTGGTGTTACCAAGAGTGGTAACTGGTCTATCAGATCTGAGCCTTGAACGTTCTAAACAAGGAGTTTGTATTGTGTTTACTTTATGTTCTTGTTTTGATCTATATTCGATTCGTTATATTGTACTAACCTATTCTGTTTTAAAGAAATATTCCACAACATATATATATATATATATTCAGTTCGGTTTGATTCGGTTATCCACACATTCAATTTAGTTTTGATTCGGGTTTTAGTTTGGATTTAGTGAAAATCATATCCAAACCATACCCATTAAAATAATATTCAATTTTTTTCCAAACCAAACCATTATCCAGTCAAACGATTTTTAACCGCTTTAATGGATTCGATTTCAGTTTAATTCCTCACAATTTCAGTTGTAATTGCCATCCCTACTCTCCTCTATCTTTCTAAATACCAAAATATTCTGGTCTCTCTCTCTCCATTTCTCTTTCTTGAGTCTCCATAGATCCCTCTCCCACTCTCTCATGGTCACCAAATTTGAAATGGTGGGATTTATGGAGAAACTCCATTATCATCTCTGAACACACAATCATCTCAATTAATGGGATCTTAGCATATAATTATTAACAAATAATTTGAAATATGCGAATACTACATGGTTTAACTAATAATTATTTTCTGAAAAACAATCACCATATGTATATATCACTTTAATATTTTCATTAAATTTTCGTACAAATGTTAGATTTCAATCAAAGCGTACGTGAATAATAAGGAATAAAGAAACAAAGAACCCACAACCAACCAGTATTGAATTTATTAGGACCATGCTATTGCTACCAATAGCATTTTCCTTGAATTTATTAGCATTAACAACATACATTAAAATGACAGGGGATGGGTTGTTGATAGGGATCGATGCACAAACATAGGAATTCATTTATGAAGCTGGGAGTCCCGCGGTTCACAAATATACATAAGACAGTCTATGGACTTAAATTCGCCGCATTTCATGCGCCATTCGCATCTAACGCGTCTTCCTACACACACTAGGTGACTAGGGAACAAATCTCATGGTACAAATAAATGATCAAAATATATAATGAAAGTGACATTTCCTATCCCAAAAAAATTGTACTTTAATTTCTTAATTTTTAATGAAGTCAGTTTTATAAATTATAATAATGATTTAATTAAAGGCCCACATGTTTGGCTTTCATTTTTTACTTCGTCTCCAATATTCTTATAACTCACATTTTACCAAAGTGTTTTGTAATTAAATAACAAAACATAGAATGAAAAATAATTTTTAGTATAAAAATATTTTGTTAAAAAAAGGGGAGCTAACTAAAGATTATAGACCAGAAAGATCAAAGAAATAGAGTTCCTGAGGCTGAGGGTGTAATATATGTTTTTGTTATCAGATTCTGTGATATGTAATTTTTTGATTTTTTATTTCTAATTAGACTATCTCTTCCCAAACAAAATCTATCTAGTTAAATGTTATTCATGTGATTTGATTATTCAAGCGGATATCTCAAAGATGGGATGATCGAATAGAATTAACAATATAATGGCATTGCATGCATGAATTAACAAAGACAGGATTCACGTATTATTTGGTAAGTACTTATATTCGTAATTATTATTATTATTATTATTATTATTATTATTATTATTATTATTATTATTATTTTGGTTTCATTGGAATAATTTTATTAAATAAGAAAATAAACACTAAATTATAATTAGTAATTTATAATTTGATGATGAAGGTTGATGGCGTTCTGTACTTCACAATTGATTTGGAATTGAATTAAAATACCCCTTGAATTTGGTTTCTCTATTTGCCTGATAAACCTTGAATAGACTCTAATTTGATTTGGAATACAAGAGACTTTAGTGTGTATATATACACACTCGGGTCACACGCCTAGGCCTAGTGTTGATTTAATTTCTTTTGAGAAAACTGTGATTTAGATTTCTATTTACCTTGGATGAAGTTGTACTGCTCCATGAGGTTGATCAATTGGATATATAGAGTGAAATTTTGATTCTCAAATTTTACTTGTGTGTTTTGCTTGTTTGGAACTTAATTTTGATAACTTTGGATATAATTGAATATGGTTGATCTTTGTCTTATTGAATTTAGATATTAGAGAATTATTACAGCCATTGTAAATAATGTTTTATACGATAGATTCATACGTTAGAGATTTTTATTAAAATTTCTAACATATCATCACCTGTTCTTTTGATCAATTAGGTGAGATGGCTCTTATCTCTCTTAATTCGGTTTCTTTTATATTCATTGTGGAGTTGTAAAGAATTGTCATTTAATTATTATTGTGATGTTATCTTAATTAGACAAGACTTTTTTGTATCTATTGATTCTTAATATATAGCAGATTTTTATCGAAAATTATCCTGTGATCTTTCCCTTCAAATTAAAGAGTTTTTCACATTATATAATTAAATATATGTGTGATTGTTTGGTTCTATTTTACTTTATTTTTGTTATTATAATTACCTAATGATATATCATATTAAACTGCCACAAGTAGGTTGGGTTTATTCTGACTTTTTTTGATAATCTGTGTTTTCTCCCAACAATTGGTGTCAAGTTTTGAGAGCAATTTTGTTCACCCCTTTAACGGGGTGATCATCACCCTCACTATTTTTGTAAGGGTGAAAAAAAACGGAATGACTCTCAAGTTTTGGTTCTTTTGTTTGGTTGTTATTATAATTACCTAATGATATATCATATTAAACTGCCACAAGTAGGTTGGGTTTATTCTGAATTTTTTTGATAATCTGTGTTTTCTTCCAACAATTGGTATCAAGTTTTGGTTCTTTTGTTTGGTTGTGCACAGTTAATTATGGAGAGAAATTCTGAAAGAATAATTGGCTATAATGGAAACAATTTTTACCCATGAAAAGGAAAGATATTGGATTTATTTTATTATAATAAACTTCAAAAACTTGTTGGCGAAATAAACTTCAAAAACTTCTTGTTGAGTACTATTGGTGTCACAAGAAGGGCCACGTAAACAAAGACTGTTACAAGTGAAAAAACACTCAAACAAGGAAAGGCAACAATAGTACAAAAAAACAGTGAGAAAGCAACAATAACATCTACTTCTAAAAAGGTTATTATAATCAATAATGAGAACGTAGTAAGTTTATGTCATCAATTAGATTTTGTCATTGGAAGCGGTGCATCCATGTTACTTTGAATGTACGGAATTCTTCTCATGCTTCTTACTAAGCAAGTTATTTTGGCGTTATCGGAATGAGAAACAATGGTGTTTCAAAAATTGTAGGCATGGGAAAGATTTGCTTAGAGACTAGAACTGGTTGCAATTTAGGGTGCGTTTAGTTGGGGTGAAAAATGAGTGTAGAATTCATTTTTTATCTAAATTTCAAGAAATTTTATCAAATAATTTTTTTTTCCATGAAATTCAAATTCCATCTTAGTTTAAAAAGTGAAGATTTTTCTTGAAATTAAATAATTGAGATTCCTAAGGGGTGGGGTGAGAATTAGAATTCCACTCCACTTTCCACCCCGGTGTGTTTGATTGCACACTTTTTTCATGAAAAATGGATAATTTCTACTCAAATTCTAGGTTTTGTAGTATTTGATTAATCAATTTTTTCATGAAAAACATTCTCATTTTGGCTCATGTGACTCATTTCTCACTTTTACTGGAATTCATTTTCCCATGGGAGGGGGGGCTGGAAAAGATTTTTCAGGCAAGGAGAGATGAATGATTTGGTAGAGGCAGAGGAGAAGAAGAGTGGCCGGATGAGAAGGCGATCGAACGAGAGGAACTGCGAGAGGCAGCGATTGAGGGGACAACAGTGATGGCGACAGGGGCAGCTCGATGGCGATGGTAGTGGCGGCGACGAACTGAGCGAGAGAGAGAACGAGTGAGAGAGAGGATTGAAAGAGAGAGAGGAACTGAGCGAAAAAGAGGGCAAGCGAGAGCAAATGTATAGAATTTAATTCATACATTTAAACCAATATTAGTAGCTCTGTCTTGCTCAAATTTCAAAATTTTTAGTAGTCTCCTCAACCAGACAGTATGATAAGCGCAAGAGGTTGTTGCAACATATTCAGCTTCACAAGTTAAAAGAGTAACAATTGATTGTTTCTTTGAACTCCAAGCAAATTCAACAGTGCCTATGAAGAAAACAAAACCACTAGTACTTTTTCATCATCAACGTCTCCTCCCCAATCATTGTCACTAAACCCACACAATTTGCAATCATTTGCAGTAGTATAAAATAAACCATAATCCAATGTCCCTTTAACATACCGAAGAATCCTCTTAGCTGCCTTCATGTGAGTCAAAGTTGGAGCTTCCATATAACGACTAATGACAGCAACTCCATACAAAATATCTAGCCTTGTACAAGTTAAAAAACATAGCCTTCCAACCAATCTTCTAAATAGAGTTGGGTTTACCTTTTTAGTATTGTCAAACTTAGAATACTTGATTCCACATTCCACAGGTATAGCAACTGAATTGATTCTATCCATCTTTAATTCTTTGAAGATTGCTTTTGCATAAGTTTTTTGGGAAAGAAAAATCCCTTCTTTATTTTGCTTCACCTCAATTCCAAGATAATAAAACATAAGTCCCAAGTCAATCATCTCAAATTTTTCAATTATAAAATCATCAACATATAAGCAAACATACATAATTTCTCCATCCTTATTTTCTTTGGCATACAAAGCATGTTCATAAGGGCACCTTGAAAAACCATTTTTCTAGAAATATTCATCAATACAGACATACCAAGCCCTTGGGGCTTGTTTAAGGCCATATAAAGCTTTTTTTAATTTCAGCACCTTGTCTTCTTGTCCTTCAACAACGTAACCAAATGGTTGCTTCACATAAAACTCTTCTTCTAAAGTTCCATTCAAGAATGCTGATTTTACATCCATCTGAAAAATCTTCCAACTTTGTTGAGCTGCTAATGAAATAATTAGCCGAAGAGTTTCCAAACGAGCCACTAGAGCAAAGACTTCATCATAATCAATTCTGACCCTTTGAGTGAATCCCTTTGCGACAAGCCCAACTTTGTACTTCTCCACTTCTCCTTTAGCATTTTTCTTTATTTTGTAAACCCATTTTACTGCTACAGGTTGTTTTCCCTCTGGAAATGTTGCCAACTACTAAGTATTATTCCTTTCAATGGCTTTTATCTCTTCATCCATAGCGAATCTCTATCTTTCTTCTTTGACAGCTTCCTCAAAAGTCATTGGTTCTATATCAACAAATAAATAGAACATAGTGGAATTATTGACTTCTTCTGTTGCTTCATAAATGTCATATAAACTTCGCATACAAGGTGGCCTTTCGGAGGAGCATTGAGGAGACAAATTTGTTGGGTTTGTTTGAGCTATACAATGAGGAGTCTGTGGTGTAGCAACAACAACCACCTGATCTTGAGGTTGATTTGTAGCCAAAAAATCATCAAATAAAGGAAGAAAATTATAATTTTCATCTTGAGGAACATTCCACTCCCAAGAGCCATCTTCATCAAACTCCACATCTCTGCTAATGACAGTGTTTTTGTTCCGAGGATTATAAAGTTTATAACCCTTCGATTTTTTTGCATAACCAATAAATACAAGTTTCTCACTTTTATCATCCATTGCTTCTTGTTTCATTAGGAACATGAACATAACCAATACTACCAAACACTCTCAGAGAAATATCTGGTTTCTTTCCACTCCATGCTTCTTATGGAGTCAGTTGCATCAATTTCTTTGTCGGACTTCAATTATTCAAATAAACTGCACACGCCATTGCTTCAGTCCAAAACTCCTTTGGCAACCTCTTGCTCTTAAGCATACTACGAGCCATGTTAAGAATGGTTCTATTTTTTCGCTCTACAACACCTTTTTGTTGGGGTGACCTTAGAATAGTCAACAAATGTCGAACACTAAGATCATCACAAAAATGATTAAACTTGTCTGATGTGAACTCTCTTCCTCGATCAATTCGTATAAATTTGATAGAACAACCACTTTCATTCTCAACTTGAGCTTTGAATTTCTTGAAAACTTCGAATACATCAGATTTTTCCTTCAAGAAGTAAATGTAAGTTTTGCGAGTATAATCATCAATAAACAACAAAAAATATTTATTCTTCCCATAGGAATTTGGTTTGAGAGGACCACATATATCAGCATACACCAATCCAAGTGGCTGTGAGGCTCGAGAGAAAGACTCATTCGGAAAACTCTTTCTGGTCTGCTTACCATACATACAACCTTCACAACTTTGATTGGGATGACTAATGAAAGGCAAACCATGCACCAACTTTTTATTAGGCTTGCATTATTACTTAGAGGTACTGATCAAGCATTAGGAGACTCGAGTGGAGCTATGATTCTGTTAAATTCATTGCCTGATGATTATGATGTTGTTAAACATGCATTAAGATATATTGACATAGTACCTAGTCTAGACCTTGTTATTTCAGACATTAAGGCTAGAGAACTGGAACTAGGGACATCAAAGAAATCTGGAAACAATCTTTTTGTAAAGGGGAAGAATGAAAAAAAATATTCTATTGGTAATAATGATCATGCTAGTGGGTCAGGGCAAAAGGGTAAGAAGAAAGACAAAAAGGGTAAGCAAAAGTGAAAATACTATCACTGTGGAAAATATGAACACATTAAGAAATACTATTATGACTACATTAAGAAACAAAAACAAGGGGGAAATGTAAATGCTAATCCTAATAATTCAAATTGTTTAGCTGAGGTTCTTACTGTTTCAAATGCTTCTATTGATAATAAATGGATCATGGATTCAAAATGTTCTTTCCACATGTGTCCTAACATTGATTGGTTTCATAATTTTGATAAAAAGGAATCTGGAACAGTGTTTATGGGAAATAACCAATTCTGTAGGGTTAAAGGTATAGGAAGCATATCTCTCAAATTGCAGGATAATAAAACCAGAACCTTAACTGATATAAGATGTGTTCCTAGCCTAAAAATAAATTTGATATCTCTTGGCACATTAGATGAATTAGGGTTCTCTTATAAAGCAAAAAATAGATCCATGCATGTGTTTAAAGGAGATGAACTAATCCTAATTGGTGCTAAGAAAAATGGATTGTATGTTTTGAATGATTGTTATTTCCCCTCTGATAATATTAATTCTGCATGCATATTAGTCAAATCTGATAAGACAGAATTATGGCACCTGAGAGTTGGCCATATGAGCCTGAAAGGTCTTAAGACACTGTCTAACCAAGGTTATCTTGGTTTAATGCCTGTTGGGTCCCTCGACTTTTGTGAGCCATGTGTTCTAGGCAAGCAACACATGTTGAGTTTCCATAAAGGAACTCACTTGGCGAGGGTATGCTTAGAATATATACATACAGGCCTATGGGGGCCTTCCCAAGTTCCTACCTACGGTGGTAACAGGTATTTTCTCTCTATTGTGGATGATTTCACTAGGAAGGTTTGGGTTTTCCTTTTAAAATCTAAAGACCAGACTCTAGAGAAATTTAAAATCTAGAAGAACTTAGTTGAAAATCAAATAGATAGGAAAATTAAGGTCTTAAGAACAGACAATGGTCTGGAATTTTGTAACAAAGAATTTGATGAATTTTGCAATACCCAAGGAATAATTAGACATAGGACTGTGAGGTATACACCCTAACAAAATGGGGTAGCAGAGAGGATGAACCGAACCCTTCTAGGAAAGGTCAGATGCCTCATATTCACCTCTAATATGCCAAAATCCTTTTGGGGGGAGGCATTGTCAACTGCAACCTATTTTGTAAATAGAAGTCCTTCTACTGCCCTAAATCTAAAATGCCCTGAAGAAAAATGGACCTATAGGAAATTAAATCTTAATTACCTTAGGGTGTTTGGTTGTGAAGCATATGCTCACAAATCAGAAGGTAAATTAGATTTTAGGTCCATTAAGTGTGTGTTTGTTGGTTACCAAGAAGGGACCAAAGGTTTTAGATTATGGGAAAGACAATCTGGTGGGATAAAAATCATTATTAGCAGAAATGTCATTTTTAATGAAGCTATTTTCCCTTGCAAAACAGTAAACTCTGAAGAAACCAACATTAATAGAAGTCCAGATGATTTTATCATTCTAGGAGGGTCTCAAATTGAGGTGGAGTAGGCTGGAGGTTCTCTTCCAGCTACTCCAACAGAATCCAACCTAGAAGATGTTCCAATCCCAAATGAAAATCAAACCTCTGATCGTGATAATGATCAAGAGGAACAAGAAGATGAACCTGAGATTGAGGTGGAGCATCACAGCTCATACCAAGATCTCAGTGATTACCATCTAGCCCGCGATAGGAGCAGGAGGGTTTCCAGACCCCTTGCAAGGTATGCCTATTCAGACTTAGTATTTTGTGCCCTTGTGACAAGTCTGGAATTAAGAAGCAGTAAGCCTTCCACGTATGAGGAGGCTATCAGCTCTAAGGAAAGTGTAAAGTGGTAGCAGGCCATGGATAAGGAAATGTTCTCATTTAAAATTAATTGCACCTGGGAGTTGGTGCCTAGACTCAGAAACAGAAGTTAATTCAGTGTAAGTAGTTGTATAAGTTAAAAGAAGATATATCTCCCACTGATCCAATTAGGCATAAAGTAAGATTAGTGGCAAAGGGGTTTACTCAGAGGGAAGATATAGATTACAATGAAATTTTTTCCTTGTAGTTAAATTTAAAACCATTCGCATGATGCTATCAGTAGTTGTTCAATTTGACATTGAAATAGAATAATTAAATATTAAAACAGAATTTTTGCATGGAGATTTAGAGGGGAAAATTTACATGACACAACCTGCTGGATATATTGACTCAAATAAGTCTGAGCATGTGTGTTTACTGAAAAAATCTCTTTATGGCTTAAAACAATCCCCAAGACATTGGTATAAAAAGTTTGATAGTTTTGTCTTAGAGATTGGTTTTGTAAGAAGCCAATATGATAACTGCTTTTATTTTATTCTCTTTAATGTCCCTATTTATCTATTGTTATATGTAGATAACATTTTGTTAATCAGTAAGTTTAAGTCAAAGATAAATGAATTGAAACAAATGTTAAACACAAGTTTTGACATGAAAGACTTAGGGTCAGCTAAGAAAATTTTAGGAATGACAATAGAAAGGGATAGAGGAAATTTCAGTTTAAAGGTTCATCAAAATAACTATTTAATGAAAGCTGTAAAAAAGTTTGGCATACATAATTGCAAACCAGAGAGTGTTCCATTAGCTGGATACTTTGTCTTAACTAAATCTCAATGCCTATCGTCCAACTCTGAAATCATTAAAATGGAAAATGTTTCATATGCTAATGCAATTGGAACTATCATGTATGCTATGATTAGTATTAGGCCTGATCTAGCCTATGTTATATCATCCCTTAACAGATTCATGTCCAACCCAGGTAAACCTCATTGGGATGCTCTTAAATATTTATTAAGATATATACATGGATCTATTGATGTTAGATTCATTTACAAGAAAAGATTTAGTACTCTTGATCTTGTTGGGTATGTAGATTCTAACTTTGTAGGAGATAGAGACACCTGAAAGTCCACTACTGCTTTATATTTCACCTTAGGTGGAAATTGCATCAGTTGGAAATCACAGCTGCAGCCTCTGGTTGTTCTGTCTTCCATTGAGGCTGAGTATGTAATAGTGACTGATACTGTGAAGGAGGTTGTTTGGCTTCAAGGTATACTTCGGGAGATTCACCTACTTCAAGGTAAAGCTGAGGTGTATTTAGACAGTCAAAGTGCGATTCACTTGACCAGAAATCCAGTCTACCATGAACGCACAAAGTACGTGGATGTCAGGTATCATTATGTTAGAGATTTGGTTGTTAATGGCACTATTTCTATACTAAAAGTGCCTACAGAAAATAACCCAGCGGATATGGGTACAAAGTTGCTAAATGCAACTAAGTTCAAGCATTGCTTGGACCTGTTGCATGTGGGTATTGATTGATCTAATCAACTAGAGCTATGAAGGAGAGGATTGTTGCATGCTGCACTTTGTCATGGAATCCAGATTCTCCTGCTGTTTGGTGCTTCAAGGTGGAGATTGTTGGTTGTGAAGCTCCAAACAGCGTCGTTGCTTTTGACTGGTTGGAGGGCCACGTGTTGCAACTGCAGCTTGCCATTTAGCAGCTGCCGGATGGCAGCACGTGGCAACCATCAGCAGTCCCTGATGGCGCCCGATTGCTCTCTCCTTGCCCGTTCTTATTCTCTGCTCATTTGCCATTTCTATTGGAATAATCAATCGTGCTTGCACGATTTAATCTCATCCATTCATCCATGCTTTATGAGGATCAATCTTGACCGCTCACCATTACTTTTATCCTTGCCTTGAGATGTGAACTGATCAGACAAAAAATTGTGAAAAAGGCGGAAAGAAAAGAAAGAGAAAAAAGTGATCGGGTTATTGTTGGGTGAAAGGCTCTCGTCCTTGGCTAGGGTTCTTCTCTGGTTTATTCTCTGTTTTCTCTTTCTGTAAATGATTGTATAGATCATATTTTTATGGTTCGATAAGGTTGCCTCTTAATCTGTATTAAGTGATTATTTGGCGTTTTTGTTTCTTCGAACCATTGTTTGTATCGAGGGTTTGTGATGTTTTCATGTGGGTGTAATGTTGGATTCATCTTATAATGCAGTGAGCTCTTCTCTCTTGAGCTCAACGTGGACATAGCCTCATTTTGAGGTGAACCATGGTAAAAACTCTTGTGCCTATTTTCGTTTTTCGTTTCTGATGTCATTTTCTATTTCAGCTCTGTATATGAATGATTTGTTTCTTATCCTGTCCATCAATAGTTTGAGATTGAAAGTTGTAAAACCCTAAGGTTATTTTGTTATCGATTCCCAACAATTTTATTATAATAAACTTCAAAAACTTCTTTTTGAGTACTATTGGTGTCACAGGAAGGGCCACGTAAACAAAAACTGTTACAAGTGAAAAAACACTCAAACAAGGAAAGGCAACAATAGTACAAAAAAACAGTGAGAAAGCAACAATAACATCTACTTCTAAAAAGGTTATTATTATCAATAATGAGAACGTTAGTAAGTTTATGTCATCAATTAGATTTTGCCATTGGCAGTGGTGCATCCATGTTACTTTGAATGTACGGAATTCTTCTCATCTTACTAAGCAAGTGATTTTGGCGTGCGTTATCAGAATGGGAACAATGGTGTTTCAAAAATTGTAGGCATGGGAAAGATTTGCTTTGAGATTAGAACTGGTTGCAAGTTAGTGTTTAACTATGTCGAGCATTACTAAATATTAGGCCAAATTTAATTTCTCCTAAAAAACTTGATGATCAAGAGTACAGTATCATCTTTGCTAAAGGGAAGTGGAAATTGCTTTAAGTGTACTCTTATTGTGGTTAGAGGTCAAAAACAAAATTCACACTATTTGTTGCTAAGTAAAGTTGTACAATGAAAAGGTGAACACTTTAGACTGTGATCAAGCCATAGAGTTATGCCACAAAAGACTTGTACATATGAGTTAGAAGAGCCTAGATTTGTTAGTCAAGAAGCATTTGTTACCAAGTATGAAAGGTGTATTGTATTAAAGCACAAAGAGCATTAATTTGATTGGCAATTAAGCAACTCAAACTTAATTTTAAAAATTATTTTTCTTCAAAGAAATTGCACACTTTGCATTTGGTTCATTTTGCTTTCGATATCACTTGACAATATCGGGTCTTTTGCTCATAGTTTGTAGTCCCAACATATATATTCTAACAAGTTCTCCATTAATTGTTTCTTCCGATCCATCCTACTATTTTCATAATTGAGGTGCAAACCATCTATGGTTGTTGTTATCACATTTGGTACATTCAACTTATAAAGAAAAGAAATAACATATTTTAACAACTTGCCTAATTTTACAATCACAAAATTTGAGTTTTACTAGTACTTTATCTTAATGATCACTAATGTACATGGAGTCTTTTATTTCAAAGTGTTTGTCAGAGGATTCAACAAGATTGAGATCTTTTTTAAGGTCTTCTTCAAGGTTCTTATCCTAATTTTCCTCGTCAATTTCTCTGAGTCCTTCGACTTCCCCACTCATCTTTCTTTTTATCATCCTTTTCGTCTTTTGGCAATAATTATTCATCTCTAAAGAGTTCAATAAATTTCAAGTAGTAGTCAAATTAGTTGGCCTCGTTGATTTCTTGAGCTATAGGCACCCACTCGTCAGTCAAGAAGTTGATGACATAATCTTCCTAGAGAATATGTGATAGTGGAAATAGGTATTTACAGGAACAGGAAAAGCTGTTATCATGTCTACAATGGAATCCAAAAAGTCAAATACGCCCTTTCCTAGCTACATCCATAACTCTTCCTTGAAGGTGTCAAGTCCACCAAGCTATAAGCCTATAATGGCTCGACATCTCGCTAGTAGTTGATTCTTGTACTTCATCATCTTGCGAGGAAACCAAATATTAATAGCTTTAATTGAAAATTTGCATCCACCAAAGGCAATTCTCATATAAAACCCTAACACCCCTATTTGATTTACCTCATAGCAAACATTTTTGGTTTGCTCCAAAAATTCAGAAAATACTTTTTTAAAAAAGTTACCCTTATGTCCAACAATTTCTTTAAATTCCTTTAATACCTCTTTAATTATCATTAAGGTGGTTAATCAAAGTTTCATACAAATAGTGGTATAAATCATACCTATATATTAATGATAAACACATTGACAAGATTTTAACGAATGAAATTTAAATGTAACCCCAAAAGTTGGGTACATTTCGAAACTACCATTCATAAAACAAAATTTCATGCTTCACATTTTTATTCGATCCCTTTTTTCTTCCATTTAGATGTGTTTGAATCACCTATTAGCATGTAAGAACATGCCAATTAGGTGATGATGAACTACCAAAAATATTTTCTTATATACATAAACAAGAAACATAATATACATTACTATATATACAATCATTTTAAACTAACAAATTAATGACCACTGCTAATGGTTACTTAAATACAATTAATTTAAAAATATCAAAACTATTATTCATAAAACAAAATTCCACACTTCACCTCTTTAATCACGTTTGCCTTCTTTTTTATGTACTCAAATCACCTTTTGGCATATGTGAATACATCGATTAACTATGAAACATCTAGTGACAACTTTAAAAACATTTTTTTATGCATATGAACAAGAAATGTTACATGCATTACAATATTATCCCTTTATGACTAACAAGACAATGATCTCCATTAATTGTTTAGCAACCGAACCTATGTTGTTTGGTTCGAAACGATATTCTCATCACCTCTTTGCTACTCAATCTATCCCTTTTATCATACATCAAGCCATAAAGGTAATAATATGGACAACATACATATTTTAACTTATGTATTTTAATATTTTTTTATTTAAACACTTGAATTTTTTGTTATTTTAAAAACACGCTTGAACTTACAATTTTAAGTCAATTACACCTATAAATTTTTTATTGTTACAATTACACCTCTGAATTTATTGCTCTCAATAAATTTATCAAGATGTATAATTAACTTGAAATTGCATAGTTTAAGAATGTCTTTTAAACAAAACTAAGCATTACCATTTTGCCCACCTATTGCAATCTTCAAGATTCTTTGAAGAATTTGGTTCGCTTTAAAATTGCTTGTCTAGAATTGAAGGCCAAAGTTGCCTTACAAAAATATTTTTCATATATCGTTATTTATTTTTTACAACTTTCAGAGAGGTAGGAATGAACCCAAGCCCACTTGGGTTTTTCATTATCATCATTTCTTGCTCTTCGAATGGCGGCAGTCGTTTATTGCTTTTTTTTTTCATTTATTTAAATCAGAAGAGAGAAGAGTGAGAAAAAGGAGAGAGCTAAAGTGTAACACTGCGTGAATTGTAATTTAATTTAATTATTCGTTATTAGAGTAATTTAATTTAAAAGGAATATTAATATAACTTCTTGTTATAAATAATAATGAATTATGTGGTTTTAAGGAAATAAGAAATTAGGGTAATTAATTATTTATTCTAGAATATTTTGAGAATAGGAAAAAAATCGAAATAAATTAAATTGTGTGATTTTTAGAAGTTTTGAGCATAAATGTAAATATATTAGGGGGTGTGAGTGAGTATTTTGGAAGATTTGGGAGAGGGGGGCGCTGGTGCTTTTCTAGAAAGAGGGACCAAAGGTCCCCTTATATATTAATGTGCGTGCTATATTTATGAAGGCAGCGGCTAGAGATGGTGGTTTGCGAGCGTGCAGGCGTGGGCGAGGTCGTGGGTTTGAGTGGCCGCGGGTGCGCGCGCGAGGCAAGGGATTTTGCTGATTTTTAATCAACTATGGGCGTCCGAAACGACGCCATTTTGGTTGAGGCGGTGGCCTCCAAGTGGCTGGCCCGCTGCTACCATGTGGCCCCCTCTCATCCGCTCTTTTTTGCATGAATTTAAAGCCCAAATCGGGCGTTTTTAATGCAGCGGAAACAGCAAATGAAATTGGAAAAAGGCAGTGCGCGAGCGCAAGGAAATTGGAAGATTTTGGTGGAGAAATTAAGATTAAGTCAAGTTTAATCGAGGTTTTAATTAGCCAAGTAAGTAGAGAAGCTAATAATAAATATTTTGTACGGTCGAAATTTTGTTTAGAGTCTAATTTTGTTAATTTTGACAAATTATTGGGGTGTTGCAGTTTGTATAATTTTTACCGTGTTGGGTCAAAATAAGCCTAAGGATATTTTCGTAAAGGCAAGTTCTTCATATCCCTTACAACGTTCCTTTCGTTGTCAATTTATTTAACCTTCATTCGTTTGTTTCGGCCGTTTATTAATTATGGAATTTTGAATTGTTTGCTTTAAATTTAATTTATTAAATTGGCTTTGTGGATTTTATTTGTTGGTTGCCTACGGGGCCTTGTGCCACCCCTTATGCCTGTGGGAATGATGTCGTACTCACCTGAGGATAGGTTCTTAGTTGTTCGGGTATTATTATGGATTTTAGTTGTTCATAGGCTAGAGCGGTTGGGCAGTAGGGGCAAGGGTCGACTATTCGGTGACGTTGGAGTGACTGTTGTACAGTTTGTTTTAGGCCGTCGGCTGGACACTTCTAGTCACTGACCGTTGACCGGTGCCAGGCACTACTAATCAGCTCTGCCGTTACTTGGTTATAGCATGATTGGTTATATTTTATTCTTGTTGCATGGTTTGGTGTGCACATGGGTACGGGCTGTATGTTAGGGTTTCATGATCTGGTTGTGCTTGGCCACAGACATCCTAGTGTTGTTAGTTGCATCTAGCACAGGCATATGCATCACGTGTGATTTATTATGTGGGCGAAGCATCTGCCTGATGTCTGGATGTATGGGCACTAGTGTATCTAGTTGATGCTTACTACGTCTTGCATTTTATATGCGCATTGCATAGTTACTATGGATACAATGATCTTGGACGGGAGTACCGTTTTGAGGGAGTCTAGGGCTCGGTTATTCAGTGGCTCGGGTGTCGGGAGTATTGACCCGAGGAATGCGCACAGGTTTGTTGAAGACATTTGTTGCCATTCAGGGCAGTGGCAAGTTGGTATGGGACTTGGGTGTTGGGTGTCTTGTGTGGGCCCCAAGGACCGGTATATGCTTTTATTATGCTGCATTGTTGTATTGTAGCGTCTCATGGCTTGTGTGTACGTGCGAGACTGTGTTTAAGGTGATCTCTTCTTTTATTTATAACATTTCTTTTCTTATAAAATTGTTGAGTCTTGCGACTCACCTTGCTTTCCATCATTCCAGGTAAGGGTAAATCGAAGGTCGAGGGCGAGGATCACACTGTCTAGTAGCCGGTCGCGTTGGTATGGTGTACAGATAGTTGCCCCTATTGTCTTTGATATTTTGTCAGTATTTTTGTCTCTTATTTTTGGCTGTGCCGGGTTATTTCTTGTATCTTCTATTGATGACACAGGTGTCTTTATATATTTTTATACTCCACAACCGTTGTTCCAACGGGGTGCTTGTGTACGTGCATATATATAGTTTGCTTCCGCTGTTGTTTTTCTTATGCATGCATGTCAGGGTAAATTTTCGTTTTATGTTTTATCCTCTTTTTCCTTCCGTAAGAGCTTCCGTTCGAGTAGATCAAGTGGTTGGGATATTCGGGCAGGGGTGCTTACATAAAGAGTAAAATAGTTATTTAATTTTTTTTGGGGGGTTAAAAATAAGGGTGATTATTACTATATATCAAATGTAAAGGGATTTCTTTCAATTTTGCCAAAGATAGGGATGTTCTTTACAATTTTTGCCAAACATCAACTACGAGTGAGATTATAGTGTTAATGAGCTATTTTCTGATTAATAGTCTTACATACATACAAAATAAAAAATAAAAATTTATTAGGTAACATTTTTTAATTTTTTTTAATCAAAATTTTTTAAAAAACTGAGATCTGGTATAGTGATAAATTTGTTTAAGAAATCATTATTATGTTAAGGGTTATAAGTTCAAATTTTATTAATATAATCAATTTTTATTTTTTAAATAAAATGCATTAAAAATATTTTTTTAACTGAATTTTCTAACACTAAAATTTAATATTTATTATATACTAATATATATCTCTAATGACATTAAATGCTCCTTCTTTTCAGCACTGAAAAAACACGAATGGCGACAAATTGACTGTATAAATATCAAAATATCTTATATTTGTCCAATATTTTTGAAAAAGATATCATCAGTATTATCACTTTATTTTGATGAAATTTTTAGAATTAAAATGGGTTTCCTATAAAGGCAAGAAAAGCTAATAAATAATATTGAACAACCATTAAATTTGGCACTTGTATTGAACTGACAGGCATGGTGGCCTGTTGGCACACATTCAGGGAAGCATTTGCATTTGATGCTCCACTGGCCACCCTTCTTAGTCACCGTCCGACAACACTTGCCCATCCATCATAAATAATGAAAATGACCCTTTTTCTTACTAGGAAGCTTAATTTATATACGTAAATTTAATATTTTAGTTATTAAATATTAAAAATTATTATTTTTTAAATTTTTATATAAATTTATTGTGTGAATATATTCATTTCTGTAAGTGATACACGATGTCGATCACCAGTTAAAAGTATTTGAATAGGTTAATTAGTTTATTAAATTTTATTAATAATTAAAAATATAAATTTTAATTTTTAATACATAAAATATTAAAATTTTATATTTTAATTAGTAAAAACTGTTATATTTTAACTATTAAACATTATTTTAATATTTTAATAACGTTGAATTAGTATATTAACTATTTTTGCAAAATTTCTTTTAAAAAAAATTTAGATCATAGGTATATTTCTGTTAAATTAAAAAAAGTTAGTATATTTTTTAAAATTGACAAAAAGTTTGATAAAAAAAAAAAGAATATTTCAGCAGATCTCAGGTACCATTCTTTCTAAAATTTGTTCTAGATTCAGGTATGGGGCATCCTAGGCCTAACAGCTATTTTAGATGTAGTTTTGCAATCTCTTTCTTGAAAAGTCATTTTCAGTGACAGCAACCTCTACTTGTGCTGCTTTACGTGTAATGTTGGGGAAGGGAAGAGACGTGAAGGAATCAAAATGTCATGTAAGTTTATAACTAGATAACCAACTCTGTACTATCTATGTTGTACGAAAATGTTTTATAGGTGCTGTTTTCTTGTTTTTTGAAACGTTTTAGAAACGTTTCTTATTCTCGTTTTAAATTTTATTTATGTTTATTTTTTTAGAAAAATATCTATTTCTATATTTTAATTTCTTATAAAAAACATTTCTCGTTTCTATTTCCGTGTAATATAGTGTACAATTGCTCTGGTTAAGAAATTATTTTATAATTTACAAAACTTTACTTGCTACCATCTAAAACAACGCATTAATTCTCCCTCAATCAAAGTCATGTTGAAATATCAAAACTTACTGCTATAATGTTGTATAGCACAATGGAATTGAATTGAAAGAAGTGGAAGGCGGCCAGTACAAAATAAACAAAAATAAAAAATGTCAAAGAAGTGGGCGGCCGCAACATTGAAGGAAGAAGCAGAAGTGAAAAGGTGGCGGCCAGAATTGGAGGACTGCGACCGCCACCTGCCAAATGCGTATTTAACGCTTATAAATTGGTCTCTCCAGTTTATTTGTTAAGGATTCTAAAATATTTCATTCATGAAGAGGGAAAAATAGAGAGGGAAAGATAGAGACATAAGAAAGAAAAAGTATTTTTTTATTTAAAAAAATATTATTATTATTATCTTTTTATGATTTAAAGAAAAAATTATAATTTTTATTATTTTTTATATTGAATTCTTTTATCCTTGTTCGTGATTTTTTTATCCTGAATTGTTTGACAATTTTTTACGTAAAATCTGTGTATTTAATTTTTTTTCTTTATTATTATTTTTTTAAATTATTAGTTACAACTCTACTCTAATCCGGTGTTATTTTACAATAAATAGTATTAGAACCTACATTAGAGCGTTTATATATTTGCTTCTCGTATACTCTGTGGTTGTCACTATAAAATTGGATCTTCTATATTAAAAAATAAGTTAAATTATTAATCACTCTATTGAAAGATACTGAATATTATTCATATATACAGGAATACTATTCATATGTGTGGTTATTGTTCATGTGAAATAGTAGAAGTTAATTTTGTGCTTAAAGAAGTTCGTAATTGAAGCATGGCGGCAAAATTTGAGATTGAAAAGTTCAACAAGAGCAATTTCTCACTGTAAAAGTTAAAGATGAAGACTATCTTAAGAAAAGATAATTGTTTGGCGGCCATCAACGATAGGCTGGGGAACTTCACAGATAATGACAAGTGGAATGAGATGGACATGAATGCTGTTGCAAATCTTCATCTAACACTAGCAGATAAGATATTGTCTAGCATATAAGAGAAGAAAACAATAAAGGATATTTGAGATCATCTTACAAAATTATACAAGACCAAATCACTTCACAACAAAATTTTTCTTAAGAGGAAATTATACACTATATGGATGTCAACATATACTTCGGTGACAAAGCATATCAACACTCTGAATATTCTATTTTCTAAACTCACATCATTGGGTTATAAGATAGAAACAAATAAACGTGCTAAACTTCTATTTCAAAGTTTACTAGATTCATATGATCAACTCATCATCAACTTAACAAATAATTCCATCACGAAAATCCTAGTCTTTAATGATATGGAAGCTATTGTTCTGGAGGAAGAAAATTGATACAAAAACAAAGAAAACAGATTAGCTAGTTCACAACAAATTGAGGCAGTAACGGTGGTGAGATGGAGATCAACAGAACGTGACTTAGGTGGGAGTCAAAATCATGGTAGGTCAAAAGTCAAGAAGTAAGAAGAACCTGAAGTGCTACCACTGTGGCAAGAAGGGTTACTTGAAGAAGGATTGCTGGAATTTGAACAAGAAAAATTTCAGTCCTCAAGGAAATGTAGCAACTACCTCAAGTGAAGGTGATCACTATGTTGTGAAGTAGCAATGACTTATGAAAGTAGAAAAAGATTTGATGATGTATGGTTTATTGACTCTGGAGTCACGTTTCACATGACATCTCAAAAAGAATGGTTCCATTATTATGATCCGATCTCTGAAGAATCTGTGTATAGCTGTGATAATGATGCCATAAAGATTGTTGGTATTGGAACCATCAAGTTGAAGTTTTATGATAGTACAGTTCACACTATTCGAGAAGTGCGACATGTAGAAGGCCTAAAGAAGAACTTGTTGTCTTTAGGATAATTGGATGAATTTGATTGCAAAATTGTGGTTGAGAAATGGATCATGAAACTGATTCAAAGAGCGCATGTACTAATGAAAGGGGAAAATGTGACTGCAAGGTTATACATGTTGAAGGGAGAGACTTTGCTAGAAGGAAAAACATCAATTGTTTCAAGTAATCCAAGTGAAAGATCTACAACAATGTGACATAAAAAACTTGGACATATGTCTGAACGAAGAATGAAAATTCTTGTGGAGTAGAATCTACTTCTGGGTCTCACAAAGATATCCTTACCCTTTTGTAAGTATTGTGTTACAAGTAAGCAGCACAAGTAGAAGTTCAACACATCAAATTTTAGAAGCAAAGAAATTCTAGAATTGATTTACTATGATATATGGCAAACACCAATTACGTCCCTAGGAAGAACAAAGTATTTTGTGTCTTTCATAGATGATTATTCAAGAAGATGTTGGGTGTATTCTATTAAAAGGAAGACATATGGGTTTCCAGTCTTCAAAGTATACAAAACGCATGTGGAACTTGAATCTCTAAAAAGGATCAAGTCCCTAAGGTTAAATAATGAAGGAGAATATACCAACAATGAGTTTACTGAATTATGTAATCATGAAGGCATTAAAAGACAGTTCACTACGTCATACACTCCTCAACAAAATAGAGTGACAAAGCTGTTGAACAGAACCTTGTTAGAAAGAACAAGAGCAATGTTGGGAGCTACACGCTTATAAAAGTTTTTCTAGGCAGAAATAGTTAATATGCATGTTATGTGATAAATCGGGCCCCATTAACTACAATTGAATTAAAGACACCGATAGAGATATGGACAAAGAAAAAAGTTGATTATTCAAACCTCCATATATGTTGCCCAGAAAAATACCAAGAAGAGGGTGAATTAGGTTTTTTAAAAATTAATAATTTTAACTCTTTTGAAAACTCTTAAATTTTTTATCTTAATATGTGGTGATTGCAATAAGATTAATAACAGTAAAATCACACAACCACACAGAACAAGAGAAATTTATAGAAGTTTGGCTCTAAAGAGCTTAATCCTTTCTCTCAAGACTTAACTTGAAGCTCTCAAAACTTAGCTTGAGGTTCCACTAGGGAGAATCAATACTAGCTTTTAATTGGAGATAAAACAAATATACAATCTCTTGTTTAAGCAAGAACCACTAGCACACTACTAGTAAATATAATCCCCTCACACAACAAGTGAGTAAAAATAACAAACTTACAATTAGAGACAATTACAAACAAGTCACCAACAGTTGAGAATTCTACCAGCCAGCACACTTTTAGCACTTTGAATCTTGTCACTCTTGTTTGAATGCTCTGTCAAGTTTGTTCTACACATTGAACCTCCATACTTACTCTATATATATACATTTTCTAAACACACTAGTTATTAAAGAAAATGTTAATATGAAGTTTGAAATTCAAAAAATGTTTATACTTTCTCAAATAATAAGAAAACATGTCTAAAAACAATTATTTTTTAATTCAAAATAAATTTACTTTTTCCATGAGTAAGAGAAAATATGTTTAAAAATAATTCTCGTTTAATTCAAAATAAATTTACTTTTTGCACGAGTAAGAGAAAATATGTCTCAAAACAATTTTCTTTTAATTCAAAATAAATTTACTTTATGCATGAGTAAAAAATGCAGTTATTAAGATATGAAAATTTAAACATAAACTTTTGAGACATAAATTATCAAAACAAAGAAACATGTCTAAAGACAATCCACCTTTAATTCAAAATAAATTTACTCTTTTTATCCACTTTTAATTCAAAATAAATTTAAATTTTGCATGAATAACAAATACATTTATATCATAAAAATATTTTTGTTATCATCAAAATCATATTTACTTACTCTTAAATTTAACAATATATTTGGAAGTCCAATGTACGTGATGTACAATGTCTAAGAAATTACAAAACTATATCCAAAATCCAAGAAATGCTTATTTTTTGGGTATGTTGATGAAGTGAAGGGGTATCGCCTATGGGATCCCACTGCCCGCAAGGCTATAGTCAGCAGGGATGTTATCTTTGTAGAAGATAAACTATAGAGAAAAAAAAAGTAATGATAACATGGTGAAAAAAAATTCAAAGACTATATTGGTATAAGTAGAAAAAGGAATTTGAACAAAAGGATTCTTCTGAAGTAGCACCAGAGTATGAGGAACAAGAACCAATTATGTCCGAGGCACCAAAAATTTGTCAATCAGGTCACTTGACAAGATGACCAAGTTGGCACTCGGATTATATTATGAAAAGTAATGTTGCATGTTGTTTTCTAACAGAGGATGGGGAGCCAACAACTCTTTATGAAGCAATGAACAGTTCAGATGCATTTCATTGGATGACAACAATGTAGGAAGAAATTGAAACTTTTTGTAACGGCCCGCCTCCCGGAGCCTCCTCGTGCACAAAGAGGATCCGTGAGAGGGTCATTACTAAAATGATACAGAACAAAACACAACTACAACTCATGTAAAATCCTTGTTAAAATCATATTCTTTTTATCATTCCACATCTCATAATCAGTTTTACAAAATCATTCATCACTTGGGCCCACCTGGGCTTACATAACATACGTCAATCTCAAAATCGTAAACATTAACCTTAACAAAGGCACAATAATACCCAGGATCTAGTTTCGGGAGAGCTCTACACTTGCTACCTTGACACGACGGCTTGGACCCAAACCCCGCTGAACGTATCTGCTATCTCGGGAATACTCTTACCTGGAATGATGTAAAGCAAACATGAGTCGCGAGACTCAGCAAGCTCATGAAAGAAAGACTGAGGGTTTAAGATAGGACTCTTCCCTTGACACCCCATGGAACCCATGCCAATGCAATCACGCCATGTCATGAGCTATACGTACTTTACTTCTACATGCATAACATAAAATTAACTGCACATAAGGAGTCAGGGGTCCACATAAGTCACACATTGGCACCCAAGTTCTGCATACAAACCTGTCGTAGCCTAACATAGGCTACCATATCATTATTCTCTTAGACCAGCCTTTTCCTGACACGGTCGGCTTTTCCTAACACGGTCGGCTTTTCCTGACATTCAACCATTTTCTTTTTCTTGATACTCGTTACATGCTCTTCCTGATACCCATCATACTCTCATACATTCTTCATGTCATACATCACATAATCATATACTTCCGTGATCTTGGTCTTCCCTCGGGCCAACCCCGAGCTAATGTCTAAGCCAAGCCGAAGCTCCCTCGGGTCAACCCCAAGCTAATATCTACGCCGAGCCGAAGCTCACCAAGTCAGTACTCCCGACACCTGGCACGGTACTCCCGTCCAGAATAACAGTAACATTAGAACCATGCAATGCAACACATAAGAAATGCAAGGGCCTCTGTAGCATAAACATGATGACAAGGCCCCCATAAACCAAGCATCAGGCCCTGCTACGCCCACACATAAGAATTCACACATGCGATATGTTCTAAATGCATATGCTTACCTAGGATACCCAAATTGGTTCTTAGACCAATCGGGTCATGCAAATGCTCATACATCCCATCACACACAAAGCATGTCCTCTCGTGAATGCAACCCAGCCCCTTGTAGCACACACATCATGAAATGCACAAACCAATGCGAGAATCTGGAGTACCAGCTCTTCTGGCCCGTCTAGCGCTTATCGTAACAGCCGATGACTGGCGCCCATACATCCAGCCATCAACTGCCACAACCCACGGTCGACAGTCAGTGGCTTTGTACCTATACCCTTAGACACACTTACTGACAACATCCAACTTATACACTTCCAACTTAACATTTATTAAACAATTCCCATGACATCTCATGCACTCGTAATATAACCATTAATACACCATGCCTGATCTCATTTCTTCTAATTTTCATAAAACCATCTCAGCATGCAAAACAAACTCTTATCATATTTCTATAATCTAAACCATATCATTTTCTAAGAACCTAGCCCCAACGGGTTCGGCATCATTCCCAAGGGAAGCGGAGCGGTACGAAGCTCCGTGATAGACAGAAAGAATGACACCAAATCATCATTTTCTTAACTCATTCCATTAACAATAATCTCATTTAATAAAACATAAGTCATAGGGTGGTTGCCACGCGGATTATTGTTATTGATGCGTGGAACCGAGTCAAGGTGAGAGAGGGTTTAGAGTATAAGAAACCTCGAAGACTTTCACAGGAAATAAATAACGCGAGGAGAGGGTTAGGAGCTTGCCTGAAAATGGTGGATTCTTGACTTTTACGCACTCCCGCTGCGAATTAATACAATTAAAGTCAATAATGAGTTCTCGGGCCCTAATTAATTAATTTCAATCGTATAAAATTAATATCTCTATGTGTATAATGATTTACTTAATTTACCTGACTACTTAAAATACGAATTAACAAGATTTTTCCCTACTTCTTCTTCAATTTTCTTCTCCCCCGGTGCGCTGCTGGCCGTTCCTCCCTCTTCACCTCTTTATTTTCTTTGTGTTTTTCCTTTTCACAATGCTTGGTTCGTGCCCAAATCCGCCCTTGGCCGAGTTTGGCTCTCTATTTATACCTCAACTTTGCCTTAACAGCTAAGCTCCACGCTTCCCTAGCCTATCATTTGAGCTTCTAAAGTCAAACAACAAAATCCTACTCACTTGATTGAAATGGGGGAGACTTGTGCGTGAAGCTTGGTCCAAAACTGGAATGGAGGACAATTTCAAATCCACAACCCAGCGCACCCACTGCTGCCCATTTCTCATGCTAATATATTATTATAATGTTAATATATTAATTAAAATTATTTTATCTTATTATATAAAATATATATATACCCGCCAACCTATACATATGCTGCCATTAGTTATATGCATACTAATCACATGTACCCATATATTAGTATATTAAACATTATGCCCTTGATAAATTATATAATAGTATTATGTATATATATTTTAATTCAGAACACTTTGCACGCTAATATGCTGCAAATTACTATCACTTCTTTCATTTAATTTCTTTTTTAATTATTTTATTTTATATATAAACATATTAATACTTATAATATTTTATTTACCTTGGTTACTCATTTTCTCAAAACCATATAAATAAATATATTTTCTAAAATCTCCAAATATTCAATAATGATTTCAAATATCAAAATTAATAACTATTATTTATCTCCAAATATTAGAATATTACACTTTTCATAAGAACGAGACTTGAGAACTTGTGTCGTTACCACTAGGAAAAAAGTCTATTGGTAACAAATGGATGTATAAGATCAAGCGTAATAACGATGATCAAGTGGAGTGATATCATGCAAGATTGGTGGTAAAAAGATATGTTCATAAAGAAGTGAATGATTTTAATGAGATATTTTTTTCTGTTGTTCGAATTACTACAGTTTGAATAGTTTTGGCAATGTGTGCTACATTTGACCTGCATTTAGAACAACTAGATGTGAAGATTGTTTTTCTTCATGGAAATCTCAACAAGAAATAAATATGCTCCAATCAGAGGGTTTTGAAGAAAAAAGAAAACAGAATCTGGTTTGCAGGTTGAACAAATCTTTATACAGTTTCAAACAGGTGCTAAGATGTTAGTATAAGAGATTTGATTCCTTCATCATGAGCCTTGGATAAAACAGAGTTAATGTAGACCCTTGTGCATATTTTAAGAGGTTTGGTGAAAGTGATTATATTATTTTATTATTGTATATAAGTGACATGTTGGTAGCAAGGCCTAACAAAGATCATATTAATGAATTGAAGGCACAATTGGTTAGGGAGTTTGTAATGAAGGATTTGGGACCGACAAACAAGATTCTAATGCAAATTCACCGAAACAGAAATAATAGGAAGATACGTCTTTCTTAGAAAAATTATTTCAAAAAAGTCTTGTGACGCTTTAGCATGCAAGACTGTAAATCAATTTCTATCCCATTTAACGTTAATTTCAAGTTATCCTCTAGTATGAGTTCTAGTAGTGAAACAAAGAGCATAGAGATGTCTCGAGTATTGTATGTGTAATATCCCAAAATTTAAAAATAAATAATAATTATTCAAACCGGTGTTTGAGGGCATTATTGAATATTTAGGAATTAAAGAGAAAGTATTTATTTATGTGGTTTTGAGGAAAATAGGGAATTAAAGGTAATTAATTAAATTATTTGAGAATAGTTAATCATTATTAATTACTGTATTTATGGTGATTATTGAATATTTGTTGGTTAAAAGGAAATATTAATTTATTGGGTATTTGGGGATTGAAGGAAAAATAATAGTTTATGTTGTTTTGAGTAAATAAGAAATTAAGGGTAACTAATTAAATTATGCGAGAATAATTAATGATTATTAATTTAATCGGGAGTAGTTGATAATTATTAATTTATTTGGGAACATTTATGGAAATAAAAAAAGATTAAAATAAAATTATTTGGGTGAATTTCTGGAAAGTTGAGGTGTAAGCGTAATAAGATGAAAATTGGAGTCCGGGGTGTGTGCGTAATTAATGAAAAGGGTGGGTGCTGAAATGTGATTTGCGGAAGTGGCCATGGTTCATTTTAAATTTAATAGGTGAAGGAAGCGGCCAGCCCAGCTGGTCGCATGCGCGGGTGCGAAGGGTGGGGGTTGCGAGATCAAACCCACGTGGGCACGCATGAGGCTGAGGATTTTGCCAATTTTAATCGGCCAAGGAAGGACCGAAAGAACGTCGTTTTTCCCCCAATGGCGGTGGCCTTCCGCGTAGCCTAGCGGTTGCCATGTGTTGCGTTCTGACCATTTATTTTGGCTAATTTAAGGCCCATTTCGAGTTGAGTTTGCTCACAGAACAAAGGAATAAATGGAAGAAATGAAAGAGAAGAAGATGGTGCGCAGAAATGAAGAAAATAGGGAGATTTGAGGAAAAATTCTGGATTAAACTCAGTTTAATTGTAGTTTAATTAGCCAGGTAAATAGAGAATTATGTGTTAATCATTTTGTACGGTTGAAATTTAATTTTGGACCCGATTTTATTAATTTTGGGAGTTTATGCTAATTTGCAACATGTATTAATTTGGTGGTATTCAAGCTTAAAAACATTGTAATCTGCTTAAACGAGGCAAGCTCCCTCTACCTTCGCGATCTCCTTTCATTTTATGAACCCCTCACCTTCCCTTAACTCGTTTCGGTGTCACGTATTACTTATATAAATTGAGGATGTTATTGGCGTGATTTAATTTAAATTAAATATAAGACTCGTTGGGGTTTTATTTACGGTATACCTACGTGGGTGAAAATTATTAGAAACGTTATATGATTAAGAATTTTATATGGTTAAATTATTTATATTACACGATAAATTTATTTAATGAAAGTTATGATTACATTAATTGCTAGGAAACGTTTTACTTCGCAGCGGGAGTGCAAGAAAGGCAAGAAATGGCTGTGTAAAGGCAAGTTCCTAACCCTCTCCTCATATTCTTTAATTCTTGTGAGAGACTCTGTGATTTCTCGTATTTTATCCCCTCCCTTATGTTGATTCGGCGCCTAACATTACTTATTGAGTTGTTATTCACTGGATTTAATTTGAATTAAATCTGGGACTTTTAGAATTTTATTTGTTGTGAACTTACGGGGGTTTGTATCGCCCCCACTCCTTTCAGAATGATGCCAAACCCAAGTTGAGGACTAGATTCTTAGAGGTACGGTTTTATTTATGGACTTCTCGGGTGTATTTATGGTTCAGCTAGGGCTATCAAGCAGTGGGGCAATGGTCGGCTGTTTGGTGATGTTGGAGTAGACTGTCGTACGACCCTGATATGAACCGTTAGGTAGACACTCCTAGTCACTGACCGTTGACCGGTGCCAGACACTGCTGATTAGCTCTACCAGTATATGATTTATTGCATATTTGATATGTTATAATACTGTTCATGGTTTGATATGCACATGGGTACGGGATGCATGTTGGGGTATTCATTTATTGAGTATGCTTGGACACGGACATTCTAGCATAGTTAGATTGCATTTGGCACGCGCATATGCATCACTTGTGGTTTACTATGTGGGCGGAGCATGGCCTGATGCTTGGATGTATGGGCGCCAGTGTATCACGTTCATACTCATTATGCCATTGCATTTTTATGTGCATTGCATGGTTACCGACAGTTCTCAGATCTCAGACGAGAGAACCGTTACGATGGAGCCTACGACTCGGCTATTCTACAGCTTGAGTGTCGAGAGTACCGACGCGAGCACACGGGTGACGGAAGGACCGACCCTGGATAGCGCGCACAGGTTTGTTGGAGATATTCGTTGCCTATTAGGGCAGTGACAGGTTGGTATGGGACTTGGGTGTCGTGTGTCTTGTGTGGGCCCGAATGACCGTTATGTGTTTTTATTATGCTTTTATATTGTGTTGGGCATCTCATGATTCTTATGTGCTTGGGGGTTGATGTTCTAGGGAGAGTTTATGGGATTTGTACAGCCTTCAGCCTTTCTTTCTTTATGTTTGCTAAGTCTCTCGACTCACTTTGCTTTCCATCATTCTAGGTAGTGGCAACGTGGGTCCAGGGCAAGAAAGTAAGCATTTAGAGGCAAAATCGGTATGGTGTACAGGCAGTTCCGTCAGTCCCCGTCAACTCTGATGTTTGAGTAGGATTTACTTTATTATTTACGACTATGCCAGGTCATTTCTCGTGTCTCATATATGTCGACACAGGACTCTGTATTCATTTATTTATTATGTGAGCATTGTGCTAGCAGGGTACTCGTAGTGCATGCATGTGTTTAGCTTGGTTTTCATTGTTTTAATTCTTGTGTATGCATGCCAGAGTAGTTTTTGTCTTGTATTTCATTCTTTTTCCTCTTGTAGGCTCTCCCGTTCGGGTAGTCCAAGTGGTTTGGATATCCGTCCGGGTGTGCTTACAATATGTATCGCCAATGAGAAGTTTATGTTCGCTATGATTTGCACAAGACCAAACATTGCACATGCAGTATGAGTGGTTAGTCGATAAATGACGAATCTTGGTAAAGAGCATTAGAATGCTATGAAAATGGTCTTGAGATATATTAAGAGGACCACAGATGTTGCATTGTGTTATAGGAGATCAAACTTTATTGTTAGAGGATATATTGACTCAGATTATGTAGGTGATATGCAGGTGATATTGACAAAAACAAATCTATCACATGATATGTGTTTGCACTTGTTGGCGAAGCTGTAAGCTAGATTTCAAAATTATAGTTAGTTATGATCACGTCAACAACTGAAGCAGAATATGTAGCAACTACACAAGCTAGTAAAGAAGCAGTGTGGTTGAAAATATTATTGGAGAAACTCGGGCACGAACAAGAGAAGATTTCTCTATTCTGCAATAGTTAAAGTACCTTTCATTTTGCAAGGAATCTAGCCTTCATTCAAAAACAAAACACATTCGAGTTCAATACAACTTCATTTATGAGAAAGTTGAGGAAAGAACCGTGGATATGCAAAAAATTTATACCAAAGATAGCCAAGCAGATTTCTTGACAAAGACGATTAATACTGAGAAATTTGTTTGGTGTTAATCCTTAGTGGCCTAGTAGAGACATAAGTAACATAGAATGACAAAGAAAAAAGAATGGTGTGAAGATTGATTGATCATCAATCAAATCTTTAAGTGAGAAATTGCTGAAAATGCCAAAAGTTACGGCTATACTATTATATAGGCCGATGGAATAGAATTGGAAGAAGTCGAAGATGGCCACAAAATAAACAAAGAAAACAAATTGAAAGAAGAAACCAAAAAAGTGGGCTAGCACAACATTGAAGGAAGAAAGCAGAAATCAAAAGGCAACAACCAAAATTGGAGGAATGTGGCACCACTTTGCCAAATGTGTTTTTAACGCGCAAGGGAAGCCTATAAATTTGTCTCCCCAGCTTATTTGTTGAATATCTCAAACTATTTCATTTGTAGAGAGAGAAAGATAGAGAGTTAGGAAGAAAATTGTATTTTCTCTTATTTTTAAAAGAGATTGTTATTGTTATCTTTTTGTGATTTAAATGAAAAGTTGTAACTTTTATTTTTTTTTATAATAAATTCTTTTATCCTTACTCGTAAGTTTTACTCTGATTTGTTTGACAATTTTTCACGCAAAATCTGTGTCTAATTTTTTCCTTTATTATTATTTTTTTTTAAAATTATTAATTACGACGTTATCCTAATTTGATGTTATTTTATAACAAGTCATAATAAATTTGAGGGACTATCGTTGGCCATATTTACAGTGCTTTTGTATTTATTATAGAGAGATTAAAACTCGCTATATCTATTTAAGGACATGTATCATGGTGTAGAGACAATGGTCAGAACATGCGGAGGGGATACTGAACCATTTACAACTACAATAGGACTGCATCAAGGTTCTGCACTAAGTCTATACTTATTTGCCTTAGTAATTGATGAACTCACTAAAGATATTCAGACAGATGTGCCATGGTGTATGCTATTTGCAGACGACATAGTGTTGGTGGATGAAACAAAAGAAGGAGTGAACACTAAGCTTGAGTTGTGGAGAAACAATTTAGAATCTAAGAGATTTAAATTAAGTAGAAAGAAAACAGAATATATGGAATGCAAATTTAGTAAAAATGCAAGAGTAGATGATGTTATAATAAAATTAGAAGACCAAATCTTACAAAGAAAAGACCATTTTCGATATTTGGGATCAGTGATTCAAAAAGATGGAGAAATTCACGAGGATATGACACATAGAATTAAGACAGGTTGGCTAAAATGGAGAAATACATCGGGAGTGTTATGTGATGGTAAAATCTCATTAAAATTGAAAGGAAAATTTTATAGGAGAGCTATAAGACCAGTTTTGCTGTATGGCTCAGAATGTTGGGCAATCAAATACCAGCATGAGCAAAAGACGAGTGTAGCGGAGATGAGGATGTTAAGATGGATGTGCGGACATACAAGAAAGGATAAAATTAGAAATGAAGTTATTCGTAATAAGGTAAGAGTAGTGCCAATCGAGGAGAAGATGAGAGAGACTAGACTAAGATGGTTTGGTCATGTGAGAAGGAGACTAAGAGACGCTCCTGTGAGGAGAGTTGATGAAATGGAACAATTAGTCACAAAAAGAGGTAGAGGTAGACCCAAAAAGACTTTGGGAGAGACATTAAAGTTCGATATAAAGTATATGGATCTAAATGAAGATATGACAAACGATAGAAATACATGAAAGTCTAGAATTCATGTAGCTGACCCCACATAGTGGGATAAAGGCTGGATATATTGTTGTTGTTGTGTATATCTATTTAAATTTATTATGAGAATAGTCGGTAAATTGATCATAGAAACTGTTCATCACTAGAAATACTAGCGACTTTAAATGCGGTCATCAGCAACTCCGTAAAGCTACTGGACTCTAGTGCAAAAAGATTGAAATTGTGTTGGGATTAATGAATTCACTAAAACAACGATCAATTGGATAAAACATCAAAATTTTAAAATAATATGTAAGAATAAACCCCACTTGTAGTATTCTTATTAAAAAATTTGAAATAAAATAAAAATTCTGAAAACGATAATGTTAGCTGTGATCGATGAGGTGTGGCAGAGGCAGCAGCCTGCCTGCCCGCCTTGAAGATGAAGATGATGTTAGCTGATGTTAATTAGTTGGCAGTCTTTGCTTGCCTGATTTTGCTTTCCAGCTTCCATGAAAGGAAAGCAAAATAAATGGGCTTTGAAGCATACAGAACCGTACACAGACATGTAAAAGCTGCAGTATGCAGATACATCCATCCATCCATGCATACACACATACATATAATATGTTAGTATGTATGAATGGATATGCCCAAATTAATTAATATAATTAACTCGTGCTAATTGGATTGAACTTTTTGTGAAAGTTATATTTTGCATGTCATTTCTTATGATCAAGCATCCTTATAACAATTTTTTTATAAACAAAATTAAACTTCCTTTATAATTAATTAACAAGTTATATATATATATATATGCATAACTTGAGTTGACGAGTTCACAAGTAATTAATTAATCAACCATCTCGGATGTAAATATTCCTAATTAACTTCATTTATATGTTTATTTTGATAAATTTTTAAATAATATTTATTTTTTATCTTATTTTAAATGAGATTAATTAGAACCCATTCGAAAACCCATCTATTTATTTTTGTATTTATTTTCATTTTAAATAAAATTAATTGCATTCCAGTGAAAAACCCCATTAAAACCCATCCTTTTATTTTTGTATTTATTTTTATTTTAAATGAGATCAATTAAACCCCACTAAAAATGGCCAAATTTATATTTTTATGCTTGTATTTTTATATTTTTTTTCGTATGATAATTCAAATTTTTTATTGTTTTAATTACACTCTTAGATTTATATTTTTGACTCAATTTAATCATATATTTTGACCTTTTTTCATATGACGACTCGAACATTTTGATATTTTAATTACATCTTTGTACTTGCATTTTAAAAATTAATTCAACTCCTATACTTTAATGTATAAAAAATAAATTTAACTCTTTTTTTATATGTCAAAAAATATAATTAAATTGATTAAAAAATATAAGTATAAGAGTGTGATCAGAACATTGTAAAATTTAAGTTGTCATATGAAAAAAATATTAAAATATATAGATTAAATTAACTCAAAAATATAGGTATACGGGTATTATCAAAGCAACTAAAAATTAGAATAATCACATGAATAAAACATAAAAGTATAAAAATAAAAATATAAAGTAAGTTATTATAAAATAAATTGTAATATATCCCATCCATATGATAAAATAGAATATTTAATTTGTTCTCCCCAGGCCTTAGTTGTCCGTATGATTTTGATTTAGATGTAGTTGGGAATTTTGAATGCAAATCAACTTGGGAAATGCATTGACAGATACATTTGTATTGATGAATTGATGAGGGATGATCATGATGACCAATTCACCATTACAAATTAATGCTTGCGCTACTATATCATGGTCTGCATTATTGACATATAGGTATTCATAATTAGTGATCCATTGGTATTCATTAGTATTACTGGGAAATTTTTTATTATTTAGGTAAAAAAAAATTTAACCTTTGGTTATGTTATTTAAAAAAAAAAACACTTTTAATATTGTTAAGAACAATCCTTTTAACAATAAAATTACAAGAAAGGGTTTTGACAAAAATATGTTTGTAGGTAGTATTATTTTGTAAATGTAATATTTATAATTTTACACATTAATTGGGGTCATTTTGTTTATTTTAATTTTTTCTTTTGCTTCATAACAGAAAAAATAATTTTTATTGTTATGAAAACATTTTTGTTTTGTTAAACTTATCTAGCGATAATTAAAAAATATATATATGTGACTTCTTATCTGTTATTTTTTAAATATACTTATATATTTTCCTTCAAGATAAACATATCTTGAACTCTACCGATAAGAAAAAATTACAAATGTATTTTTTAGTATATTCTAAAAAATTAAAATTGTGACAGTATTGGTGGTCTATTGGTACGCCAGGTTTTGGTGGAGTTTGAAGAAATTGTGACAGTATTGCTTAAATAAATCTTCTCCAAATCTGTTCTTATATATATATACACACACATATTCAAATGGGGGCAGAGTTAAAAAAGATCAGAAATTCATGAGACTAATTTAATTTCTTGTGAAAATTATTTCTACAAATAAACACTTGGAGTTGAGTGTTGGTAACATGTGTTAGTTTTTAAAGGTGATTTGAATAATAATCAACAATAAAATTATCATAAATATAAAATGTTTTTATGTAATTAATTAATACTATCAAATAAGTGCATGGATGGAGAGAAATTAACAAGGCTAGGCTAGCCAAACAAAAACAAATTTCACAAACCCAAGAAACCAACACAAGGGGAGAGAGAGTCAAAGTGCCAAAGGAGTCAAACTAATAATATTAGTTTAATGTTTATATAATTAGAAGTTGATTGGCCAAATACCATTTAATTTTTTTTAAAATATCTAACTTTATAATTGGATTAGCCATGTGATATCCAAAATATCAAATTAGAGATAAAATTTGAAAAAGACTAATTAAGATAAAATTTGAAAAAGACTAATTAAGAGATAATACTTTAAATAAATTATTTTGGGGGTTGTGTATATAAATAAAACAAGATTTGAAGGTCAAATTGAAATAAAATTTATTTTTGAGAAATTAAGTGAAACCAAGTATAAAAATTTTGTTGGTGAACTAGGAGACACAGCACCCCAGCAACCACTGGGGGGGCTGGGCTGGCTATATATCGCGGGTTTGGAATATTATTGTTGTTTTTATTGGGTTTATATTTACGCTGAGTTTAATATATAGAAACTATATTCTTGTATATATCGATCTATATCCCTCTCTCTCTCTCTCTATATATATATAGATATATATATATATATATACACACAGACACATGCATGGATTCTCATTAAAAAAAGAAAAGCAAAAGTGGACAATTTGTTGAAGACCTTACGACTTACTACTATATATATAAGGCTAGTGGTGGGAGACGATTCTTGCATTCCATAGGATACAAGAAAGTGTAGTAAAGAATGGCTGCAACTCCAGGAGTGTTAACAGATTGGCCATGGAAGCCTCTTGGCAGCTTTAAGGTACGTAAGCATTCGGTTTAACTTCTTCTTCTCATCTAACTCATATATCAGCTTCATCTTCCATCTGCTTTTCCATCATCTACAAACCATAATGTTAGGGGGAAAATAAATAAAAAAAAAAAAAATGTTGACAGAAGAACTAACTGGCTTTTCATTTATCTTCTAAGAACCTCACAGAAGATGCTAGCTGGGCATATATAAAACCATATACTCATGACTAAATAATCATCTCAACAAGAGAAGATCAAAGTTCTGTCAATGGATTTCATCCAGAAACACAATATATATATGGATAATATGGTCAAGTGTAACAGAGTATTTTGTTGTATTAGTTGTTTGCTGATACAATGGCATTTCTGTAATTACCGAAACTATAGTTTTATTATTTAAGGGCTGAGATCATGAATAGAGATCGATGAGGTATTTTACAACTTTCTTCTCTCTGTTCTAACAGAGTGTGTATATTATATATATATATATATATATTCAGTGATCACTTCCAGTTTTTAAAAAATGAATCTGTTTTTTTGGAGCTCCATATTGTCCAAATGGATGAAGAAGAGGAGGCAGTCTCACATGTTTTTCTGACTCTTTTGCTTGTAATCAACTACTAATTAATTCCAGTTTTGTTGTTATGTTTGTATACGCATTTCTGTAATTATCGAAACTATGGTTTTATTATTTAAGGGCTGAGATCATGAATAGAGATCGATGAGGCATTTTACAACTTTCTTCTCTCTGTTCTAACAACACCCTCTATTTATATATATAATTTGTTCGGCTGTTTAAATTTTTAATTATTTTTGTATTTAGCTTTTGTTTTTAGTTATAAAAACTAAAACTGGAAAACGAAATCTATGATTTAATTATTTTTACTTCCATCTCCAAAAGTTATTGAAAACAGAAACATAAAATGTTATTTAATAAATCTATCTGTACATTAATTTTATTCTCCTATATATTAATTTTTCGTTTAATATATACTTGGAAGTTATTTATAAAAGTGTACATTTTGAAATTAAAATCATTAAAGAAAACAAGTCAACATCAAAATAAACACTACATGGAAATGTTATTTTTTTTATTATTATTTTGAATATAATTTTTTTTTAAGAAACAAAAACACTTTGCGAAACAATGTCGTATCTGCAAATGAAATAATTTTTATCATTTGATATATGGAATAAATACCAGGAGGAATGGCCTCCACCAACCCCCTATTTACGCCATTTAATGCCCACTAATTTCCACCATCCACCACTCCCTGCCACCTATATGCATATGGCAAATGAAACCTCCATTGTTTTGGGTTTCCTTCTAACTTTGTTTCTCATCCCATTGCCTTAAAAGCACCATTTGACACCAAAAACTACTCAGAAAACTTTGAAGATTTTCTATGTTCTTAGTTTATCTGAATATTAAAATCAGATCAAATTCGAATTGGGCTTACTTCTCTTTAGGATATATATATATATATATATATATTTTAAGGTTCAACTCTTGATTGCATTTTTCTTGTGTAACTGGAAAGGATCGTGATTAAACATGTATATATATATTGATTGCATTTTTCTTGTGTAACTGGAAAGGATCGTGATTAAACATGTATATATATATATATAGCTAACTCATCTTTAATTTATATATGTAGCATGTGGTATTGGCGCCATGGGTAGTTCATAGCGTGTACTCGTTCGTTGCGAAAGCAGAAAGCAAGAGAGATGCATTGAATTTAGTGATTGCCCCATTTCTGTTGTGGAGGATGCTTCATAACCAGATTTGGATTTCTCTTTCTCGCCACCAAACGGCCAAAGGCAACAGGAGGATCGTTGATAAGGGCATTGAGTTTGACCAAGTTGACAGAGAAAGAAATTGGTGAGTACGTGGCTGCCTCCTCTCTCTCCAACTTGGATTATTTGCTAGAGTTTCTGTTTTCCTAACAGTGTGTTGGGAAAATCCTTCATCCATTACATTGTTGTTGCGTTGCAGGGATGACCAGATCCTGTTGAATGGGCTGCTGATGTACATAGTCAACATGGCATTGCCTTCAGCTTCTCACCTGCCCATTTGGAGAACAGATGGAGCAATCCTCACAGCTTTGCTTCACATTGGGCCGGTGGAATTCCTCTACTACTGGCTCCACAGGGCTTTGCACCACCACTACCTCTACTCTCGCTATCACTCCCACCACCACTCCTCCATTGTCACCGAGCCCATCACTTGTAACACCGACTTATTATTTTATTCACTTCATTTAATTTTTCTTTTTTTCATACCATTCATCTAAAGATGTCACCATCATACACAAAATCTAGAATCCGCCTCCTCTCTTGTTACTAGTAACATGAAAGCTTATATTAATTAAATTTTTTTGATTATGTATGTATGGAATGTTAAGATTTAAATCATCATTAAAATATATTTTCTTAATTAAAATGTTAAAATTAAATACTCTTAACTCTAACCCCAAGCCACGTCAAAAATAAATTATAATTAATAGAAAAAGCCCAGACATATAAGACCATAAAAAACCGAATAAAAAAAATTTTATTTGCATATCGGCTTGGTCTACATAATTCTGAAAAGGAAGCTTGTTTTTTTTTGTAGAAAAAGATGTGAGTCCTTAGTTATAAGTAATTTTTCATTTTTGACTCACGCCACAATCAAAAATATATATACATGAGCTGTGTGCTCTGAACCCATTAATTTCAAAAAAAATTAATATTGTTTTTTGACTTCATGCAAGACGTTGTAAATACTTTGACTGCATCAATATTGTTTTAGAAGAGTATGGTTTTCTTCACATATACAAGCACAAAAGTTTGCTTCTGATATCTCTTTGAATTTTTGTTCTTGTCCTTATACACTTTGTTTTTTTTGCCCCCTTAAAATTGGGCAGCTGTGATTCATCCATTTGCGGAGCACATAGCCTACTTCTTTCTCTTTGCCATACCAATGATGACCGCAGTGCTCACCAGGACTGCCTCTGTCATCTCTCTATTAGGCTACATTACCTACATAGATCTCATGAACAACATGGGCCACTGCAACTTTGAGCTCGTCCCTAAGCTCCTCTTCTCCATTTTCCCTCCTCTCAAGTACATGATGTACACGCCCTCGTAAGTATCTCTCAAGGTTTTATTTTCATTGATGATTTTATTTTTTGTAAGACTCCTATAATTAAAAAAATATGACTTAGATACGTAATATTTTCCTTTTTCATTTGTTTTCTCACTGCAGATATCATTCACTCCATCACACACAATTCCGAACCAATTACTCCCTTTTCATGCCGATCTACGACTACGTCTATGGCACCATGGACAAGTCCTCTGATTCGCTGTACGAAATTTCGCTGAAGAAGCAAGAAGATTCGCCGGATGTGGTGCATCTAACACATCTAACGACTCCTGAATCTATCTATTATCGTCAGATAGGGTTTGCCTCCCTGGCTTCCAAGCCCCAGATGCCTAAATGGTACCTCTGCCTAATGTGGCCCGTGACATATTGTTCTATGTTCATGAATTCCATCTATGGCCACACCTTCATCGAGGAGAGAAATGCCTTTGGGAAGCTCAAGTTACAGTCATGGACGATACCGAGATATAGTATAAAGGTGAGAATATATATATATATATATATATATGTAACCATACATCTGTTGGCTTCGTATATTTCGTTGTTATCATGGAAAAAAAAAAAAAGTCTAATATTTCTACTCAGGGCCCGAGCTTGATTGGTGGATTGGGGGTCAGCTATAAAGTTATTTTGGGTTTTAGTGTGGATGGGATAATTAACATTTATGTTTTTGCAGTACTTCTATGATTTCCAAAGGCAAGCCTTGAATAGATTGGTGAAAGAAGCTATAGTTGAAGCAGATGCAGCAGGCGCCAAGGTGTTGAGTCTAGGCCTTCTAAACCAGGCAAGTTGCTCAATTCTCTCTCTCCCTCTTTATTCTCTTAAGCACGTCATTGCATGCGCTGAGAAATTTGCATTTGAATAGGGTTCTTTGACATTGCCGATACACTTCCATAGCATTTGAATTTGGATTCCCATCCACCCTAAATTCGGATAAAAAAAAAAAAAAACCCAGAAGAATTTACAATGACTGCGGATATCTCACTGAACTTAACAAGCCTAAATTAAAAAGTTTTTCCAGGGAAAGGAAGTTAGCGGAAATGTGGAGCTCTACATCCAAAGCCAGCCTCAGCCTAAGATCAAGGTGGTGGACGGAAGTAGCTTAATAGTTGCTATTGTTGTAAATAGCATACCCACTGGAGCAACTCAAGTCCTCCTCAGGGGCGATTTATCCAAAGTTGCTCATGCCATTATCTCCGCTTTATGCCAAAGAGGCATCCAGGTTAAGCCATGGCTTGTTTTCTATTATTATTATTATTATTATTATTATTATTATTATTATTATTATTATTATTATTATTATTATTATTATTATTATTATTATTATTGACTTATTAATTGACGGGAACCCATGAATGATCATTCTTTATATAGAGTTTATACATATTTTTTGTAGGTATCTATGTTTTATGAAGTCGAATTTGCGAAGCTTAAGCTAACCTCCAAGTTTGGAAGCAATTTGGCTCTCTCCAAAAATTTTTCTGAGAAGGTAAAGTCCTATTTAATTGTAAAAAATATATATATTTTTAATTTTTCAATTTTATATTGCATGATCAGATTTCTAATTAGAAAGTAGAAGTATCAATTTTTTAGTTTTTTTTTTATTTTAACTTTACTGTGAATTGAAAAACATCCACAATTTGTTTTCTAATTTTTTTAAAAAAACAAATGCTATTAATTTTTAAAACGCAAATTGTTAGAATTTGCTTACTTATAAAATTAAAATAAAAAACTACAAAACAAACAAATTGTTAGAATTTGCCAATTCCGTACCTTTTACAAACAAATATTTACCAACATGCAACGGCTACACGCTAACTAGCTAAGAGATGGAAATTAATTTAAATTCTTTCATGTAAGATATTAGGATAAAAAATTTGCTTCAATCAAACACACTAAGGAACATAAAAGATTTGCATGAAAAACTCAAATTGGAAAAAACTATGGGTAGAGAGAAAGAATATCACAATGATGAAATTGGTCCATCAATTTTAGGGTATTAGGTATCTATTTGTAGACATAACACTCATCTATAAATAGATACAAAAAAGTATTAATTTATATATATTCATATTTTGATTAAAAGATAAGTCATGAATATACATCTTTAATTATTAATAAATTCCAACTATATCAAATTTGAATTTCAGATCACAGTTATCACAAACTCTATATTGACATAAAATTCAAATGTGGAATCATTCATAATTATTTTATTTTCCAACAAAATCATATAGAGCACAATCTCCCTAATGAATATCAATAAACTTTACACAACACTCAAACTTGGCAATAGCAATGACTTGATTAACATGTCTACAGGATTATCATCATGAGTGTTGATTTTTTACATAGTAACTCACCATGAGCAATAGTATCTCTATTAAAATAATTTCTCACATCAATATACTTTGTCTTCTCGTTAAACATTTTATCTTTAGTAATAAAAAAATGACACTTTAGGTATCATTAATTATAAACTAAATTGTCTTGAAAATTTTCACTGATTTCACCAGTCAACTTTTTTAACCAAATAACTTCTTTGACAATCTTAATAAAATTGATATATATTCATGCTCAATAGTAGACAATAGAATAGTGAACTATAAAGTACCTTTCAACCTGAGAGCACAACCACTAATGGTGAAAACATACCCAATAAGTGATTTTTTTTTTGTCAAGATCTCCTACAGAATCAAAATTAACAAAACTTATGACTCTATCTTTAGTTTTTCCAAACTATAAATAGGAATTAGCCCAATAAGTGATTTTTTTTTTTGTCAAGATCTCCTACAGAATCAAAATTAACAAAACTTATGACTCTATCTTTAGTTTTTCCAAACTATAAATAGGAATTAGCAATGCCACGTAAATATTGCAAAATCCATTAAACTATCTTCTAATATTCTTTACTAGGGTTGGTCATGTATTTACTAACCCCACTTACTGCATATGGTTGATCTGGGAAACAATAATTTGGGTGAGGCAGACTTGGATCTATTGGATTTGGGTCAAACATATTTGGACGAGTTGGATCTAGTCCAAATGGATCGAATCTAGGCAGATCTGATTCGATTTATTGGGTCTTAGTATATGGATATCAGCAATTTAGGCTAGACAAATCTACGTACCAGATTCAGGTAGATTTGGGCAGGCATCTAGGCAGAAGGCAGACGGTCGACGGCGATGGGAGATCTATAGTCGTCCATAGTGGTGAAAGGCAAAAGGGTTGATGGTTGCCTTGGTTGATGGCGGTTGGGAAAAAGTGGCTAGTGGCAACAACAAGAAGAAGAAATCCTTGAAAAAGATGATGATGAAAGGCTACAAATCTGACTACTAAGATTAAAAGTTGTTGATAGTTTGATTCAATAACTCTAATACTAGTTTGTAAGATTTTAGGATAAAAAATTTATCACAATCAAACTATTAAACACACAAAGAAATGTAAAAAAATTAGGTGAAAAATCTAAATTATGAAAAAATCACGGACAAAGAGAAAGATTATCACCATGATAAAATTAGTATAATAATTTTAAAGTGTTGGTTACTTATTTATAAACATAATACTCATATGTGATATATACAAAAAATTATTAATTTATACATATATATATATATATATTCAATTGTTGATAAATCACAACCAGAGTCAAATTTTAACTTTGGGTCACAATTATCACATTTGACATGTAGATATGGTTGGTGGGAGATGGATTCAGGAAGGAGGAACACTTGAAGGCACCAAAAGGAACATTGTTCATTCCCTTCTCAGAATTCCCCCCAAAGCAGCTGCGCAAGGATTGTTTCTACTACCACACACCTTCAATGGTGGTCCCGGGGTCACTCCAAAACTTGCACTCTTGTGAGGTTAGTAAGCTTCGCTATCGAGCCTTAAATTCACTGAGTTTTAGATTTGAGTATAATAAAAAATATTATCTTGATCATCTTTGAGTAGGATGGAGTCATCTAAATTTGAATTCAAGACTAATTAATTCAACAACAAGAGTATTGATACATATATATATATATATAAATCTTGCAGAATTGGCTGCCGAGAAGGGTGATGAGCGCTGCTCGAGTAGCCGGGATTGTGCACGCATTGGAAGGATGGAACGTAGACGAATGTGGTTCGAAGATGTTCGATGTTGAGAAGGTTTGGGAAGGCAGCCTTAAGCATGGGTTTAGGCCTCTGATGATGCCCAATTTGGAGAAGCCTACTTGAGCTTAATTAATTAGTTACTGCAAATTAGTAATGTGCTAATCTTTGTTATAGTACTTCTTCTGGCAAGACAATTTACATATATATATATATATATGACTGTGTGTGTGTGTGTGTGTGTGAGAGTTTGCAAAGCCTTAGGGCTTGCATGAACTAATATATATGTGTGCATGTAGTGTGATGCTTATATATGTTACGATACAAATCAAAGGAAGTGCTCGATGATGCTTATTTGTGTATATTTATATCTACATATAAATATAAACAAATTAAGTATATATATTACACAAAAAAATTACATATATATAAAAATATACAAATATATTTTTTAAATACAATTAAAAATTAAAAACATATTATACAAATCATCTTGAACAAATTAAACCCATTTTGCAACTTTTAAAAATTTAGACTTCGAACTTTTAAGAGCATAGTTTGATTTTTTATTTTTAAAAAATTATTTTATAATTTTGTTTTATTTTTTAAGTTATAAAATGGAAATCAAACTATATGCATGTATGTAGTATATATATATGTGTGTGTAATATATATTATTTGATGTTGGTGGACATGGGAACGGTAGGGAACAACAAGGAATGACGAATGGCGATTGAGGTGTTAGCGGCGGCTCAACGACGATGAACGACGGGGAATGACAAATGGCCATAGGAGAGGAGAAGTCGCAAGCAATAATGAGAAGACCAAAGAGAAAGAGAGAGATAGAGAGAGTGGGGGAAATGGAGACGTCGGCGTTGGCGGGAATGATGGAGGCAAACAACGATGGAGGCAATAAAGGCAAACGATAATTAATATCGTTGATGGCGGCGACTTTAATGGTATCGAACAACGATGGAGACAACTGCGTTGGAGGCGAATGCAATAATTGCGAACGGTGACCAAAAAGAACGTAACAAACGAGAGAGAGTGAGGGAAGGAAAGAGAGAGAGAGAGAAGCTAGGTGATAGGAGATGGAGGTAGCACGCAGTGGGGAAAGAAAGAGTTGGTAAGGAAGATGAAGCTTTTGGGTGGGGTGAGGTATTCAATTTGAGTTGAAAAATTAAGGGTAGATTTGTAATTTAGGATAATGGTAGATATGTAATTTGGACTGAATTATCAATCAAATTATCACCAAGATTGGCCATCTAGCATTATCCATTGTGTATTTATTGCTAGGTAAATAGAACAAAGCTTAATACTTAATCATGACTCGATTTTCAAGGGAGCATTTGGCCATTTTTGACCCTTTGGGCATGTTTTATAACTAATCCTAAATTAAAAAATTAGATGAGTTTAGTTACCCGAGTCGGGGCGAATACCGGTTAGTGGAGATGGACGCTCCTGCTTCTTGATTGGCCTACGTCAGGGTTGTGATTGAGCAGCTAAAAGTTACGCGGTAACAATACCATGGTGGGGTTTGTGCAAAGTTTATAGTAAGTCCCTTGTGAAAAGCATGTGTACTCAGGCACCAAAAATAAGGTTTATTGGGAAGCGCAACATGGCCTACATATTGAGAGAAAGAGGGTGGGATTAGACGGATGGGATCTATCTGGAGTTAAATTTGTCTTGGCTGGGAAGCGCAACATAGGTTTAAAATTCAAAATTCAAATTTTAAAATATACTCAACACAAATTCCAAGACAATGAGAACAAGCCCATGTGTAATGTTTAATGGGCTTATGTAATGTTTAATGGGCTTATGTGGAAATTTATTGCGATGTACTATGTGCGTGGGTTATCTGGTGCACATTGAGCTAAAGGAGGAAGAAGAGCAATATGCAACTAACGATGGCCCAGAGTAGAGGTTCAACTAGGAGCGTCAGTCCTAAAATGTCTTCGTTCAGAATTAAAAAGAGATTCTACCTCGTCAAGAGAATGGGTGTACTTTCTACTAAGTTTGTTGTGATAAATGCACCTCACATGTCAATTTATTGTCGTTGCAAATATGTCAATGGGATTTACGACGAAAGGATTATCCCTTCGTTCCTAGTGACAAATGGATTTTCGCATTCAGAATTTCAGATTATTTGAGTTATTCGTCGTTGGCTCCCGAGTCGAATAAGCGTAAGGGGAGGGGCATTAGAATAAGTTCACTAAACATCAATGGATTCGTCATTATTAAACTCAATAGTAAGTAAATATGATTTTTATGATAATAAAAATATTTTTATGATATTATTGCCCAAAAAAATATCCAAGAGAGCGGTGAATTGGGTTTTTCAAATAAATTAATAATTTTAACTCTTTTGAAAACTCTTAAATTTGTGGTCTTAATATGTGATGATTGCAGTAAGATTAATACCAATAAAATCACACAACCACAAGGAACAAGAAAAATTTATAAAGATTCAGCTCTAAAAAGCCTAATTCTCTCTCTCAAGACTTAGCTTCAGGTTCTACTAAGGAGAATCAATACTAGCTTTTAATTAGAACTAGAACCGACACTATCTTTTAATTGAAGTTAGAGCCAACATACAATCCATTACCTAAACAAGAACCACTAACATACTACTAACAAATACAATCCCTTCATACAACAAGTGAGTAAAAATAATAAACTTACAACCAGAGACAATTACAAACAAATCACCAACAGTTGAGAATTCTACCAGTCAGTACACTTCTAGCATTTCGAACTTTCTCACTCTTGTTTGAATGCTCTATCAAGTTTGTTCTCCACCTTGTTAAGCCTCCATATTTACCCTATATATATACATTTTTCAAACACACTAACCATTAAAGAAAATGTTAATATGAAATTTGAAATTCAAAAAATGTTAAAAATTTCTCAAACAATAAGAAAACATGTTTCACTTTTAATTCAAAATAAATTTACCTTTTGTATGAGAAATCAAGATTTGAAAATTCAAACATGTTTAAAAATAATTCTCTTTTAATTCAAAATAAATTTACTTTTTGCGTGAGTAAGAGAAAGCACGTGTAAAAATAATTCTCCTTTAATTCAAGATTTTAAAATCAAATATAACCTTTTGAGACAAATTATTAAAACAAGAAAATATGTCTAAAAATAATTCTCCTTTAATTCAAAATAAATTTACTTTTTTTATGAGTAAGAGAAAACATGTCTCAAAATAATTCTCCTTTAATTTAAAATAAATTTACTTTTGCATGAGTAAAAAATACATTTATCAAAATATGAAAATTTAAACATAAACGTTTGAGACATAAATGATCAAAATAAGGTAACATGTCTAAAAGCAATCCACGTTTCGTTCAAAATAAATTTACCCTTTGTACCCATTTTTAATTCAAAATAAATTTACACTTTGTATGAATAAAAAATACATTTAAATCACTATAACAAATTTTGTATTAAGAGACATTTAAAATGCCTTAATAAATAGTTTATTGGGACATTTTAACTATTAGGGCACTAATAATAATGCCCCATGTAACTGTGCACCAAAAACGTATTGAGGCACTTACAAATGCCTTAAAAACAACTATAAATTTAAGTTTATTGCGACACTTAAAAATGCCTAAAAAATCACTATAAATTTATTTTTCATATCCCCCACAAGGTCTTCTCTTAATTCTAATTTACTTCTCCCTCGACTCAAACCCTGAACCTTTCCTTCTTCTTACATGCGCATGACCACCTAATCTGCACATCATCTTATTAATATATGTGCCTATGTTTATTTTATAGTATATTCAAGTTTCATTAGAATTATTCTATTGGGGCACTTAAGATTTGTCTATTAGGGCACTTTATCACAGTGTCTTGTTAGAATTATTTTAATGGGGTATTTAAAAAATTCTGCCCTATTAGATTTATCTATTAAGACATTTATATTTGTCTATTAAGGCATTTCATTATTGTGCCTCATTAGAATTTTTTTATTGGGGCACTTCTTTAAATTGTGCCTTAAAATGATATTTTATAAGGCACTTAATTGTTGTGCCCCATTAAATTTATTATATTGGGCCACTTTTTTAGATTGTACCTTAAAATGGTATTTTTGAGAACACTTTCTAAAAAATGCCCTAAAAATGATATTTCAACAAATCATTTTTGTTGTAGTGAATCATAAAAATATTTTTGTTATTATCAAAAATCATATTTATTTATCCTTGAGCTTAATAGTGACTCTTGCAGGCCACCTTAGTAGGATGGACGATGTCCCATTGGGCACCCCCGATCTAGGAGATGATGCTGTAATGGGTTAGGCCATTGAAGATCACAGCGGTTGTAAGTCTGGTGCCAAGTGTCTGTACATCGTGCTAGACCATGAACCCAATCCAATCACAACACCTAGCCAGTCTGACGTCTTCAATGTAGGAATCAAGCCCATTCGATTGTATATCGGTTGCCACATCCGTCGAGATATGATCAACAGGTTTCGTGTGGTGTGTCGGGAAACTTTTAATTTTGTTGATTGACAGATCTGGTCCTGCATTGTACTGAACTGATTTATTCGGTTGAATGCTGATCGATTGTGTTCGATTGTTAGGTTTAGGGACTAGGATGGTGAGGTGTTCGATCAGTGTAGTAATATGTTGGATAATGCGCTGATGGTGTACTTGTTGTATGACAATAGGGACAAGTTTATATCGGCAACACTTAAATGAGTTTATATTGTCTGATGCAAACAAAATGGGAGGGGGCATAAGCCTTAGGAGGTGTGGGATCCACAAAACCCCCACCCTTCCCCAACAATATAAGAATTGTCCAACATGAATAACACATTATAAAAAAAATAATTTTTGTGACTTTTTTTGTGGTTGTTTTAAAAACTGTCACAAAATATGGTATTTTGTGGCGATTTTTCAAAATTGCAAAAAAATTCATTAAAAAATTTAATTTTACGATAATTTTTAAAAACCATTGCTAATTTAGAAAGTAATTTAATAATTAAAAATTAAAATTAAATTTTGCGATGATTTTTTAGAAACTATCGTTAAATTTAAAAAATAATTAAATAATTAAAAAATAAAAATAATTTAACATTTGCGGTAATTTTTCAAAATCATCACAAAATTCATTAAAAAATTTAATTTTGCGACGATTTTCAAAAAATTGCCACTAAATTCATAAAATAATTTAATAATTAAAAATTAAAATTAAATAACATTTACGTAAAATTTATTAAAAAATTTAATTTTGCGGTGATTTTTAAAAATCATTGCTAAATTTAAAAAAAATTAAATAATTAAAAAATAAAAAGAAATTTAACAAAATTTTAAAAAATATATAAAATCTTCTTTTTATTTTTAATCAATTAATTAATTAAATTAAATTAAATTAATTTATTTATAATTTGTTCCATTATTCTTTTAAAAAATAATCAATTAATTTATTTTTTTAATTTATATTAAAAATATAAAATATAATTTTGAAAAATAGTAGTTGGATTAATATATAATATATATGTGCTAATATATAATAATTAATGAGGCTTCGCAGGTCAAATGGTTTTGCACGCGTACACCCATAGAGGAGTTCCTGGGTTTGAAATCGGGGGGCCGGGAAATGGTTGTCAAGTGTGCGGCCTGGCCCCTTGCAGGTGCACAGGGTGTCAAAAAATCATTGCAAAAAATATGAGTTTATGACGATTATTTTAGTAGTTGTTGAAAATCGTCGGTAAATGCTATTTTTTTTGTAGTGACATGACACAGCCCTTAGTTTGAATATCTAATTGATTTCAATTTGTTAAAATCTTGTCTCAAGTAAATCTAGAATAATTGCAGTAAGAATACATCGGATTTTAGTGGGTATAGATAGGCGATTTTCAACTTTGTAAATAGATTTAAGTTGGGGGGCAAAACAGAAAATGTCTATAACGATTATAAGTTCTTAGAAGTTAATGTCTTATTTGCTATAAATAGAACAACAGTCTAGGCATACGGATGCATTATTCATTCTCATGAGAAAGAAAAGAGAGAAAAGGCTGCGTGTGTTAGAATAGTTTTTGTAATCTTGAAGTCCTGTAATCGTGAAAGTGAGGGATTGCATTATGATCATTATGAATCAAATGCTACTCTTCGAAAATTTCAAAGGCTAGATGTAGAGTCAATTCAATTGGTTTGAACAAAGATAAATCAGCTATCTCATGTGGTTTGCATATTTCTTTCTTGTTCAGTTTTATGTCTTCAAATTTATGTTATTTATTATCTGTTTGTGTTGTGATTTGTTAGCAAGTAAGTTGAGAGTGATTAAGAGTGCGTTGAGCTATATTTGATTGATTTTTTTGAATGTGTTTAAAGGTTGTCAGTGCTATCAATTATAACATAATTTATATATAAATAGAACAGTATACTGATTATTATTAAATAGTGAGAGAGTAACTCAACACACTTTATTAATTGTAGAAAAAAAACAGTAAATTATTGCAAGTAAATGAAGAAAACATAAGCCAAACAAAACACATCATTGTGCGGATCGATACAAAGAGAGAGAGAGAGAGAAACAAAAGAAAGAAATATTCTAATTAATATACCTCAAGTTGACACATAAAGCAGAGGCAATCTCTTGATCAAAAGGATTACCAATTCTCCTGAGGATTTTCCCAGGAAGCGAAAGAAAATTAGAGACATAATTTCTATCTTGGTTTTCTTGCCGGGGGAGACGAAGATCTAGGACTGGGGTTCTGCAGACTGGGCATGTCAGATGAGATGGGAGCCAGGCATCGATGCAGTGGACGTGGAAGCAGTGGCCGCATTTGGGAAGTTTCCGGTACCTCTCGCCGGCGGCGAGGTGGTGGAGGCACACTGCGCAGAAAAGGGTGTCTTTGTTGCCGCCGCCGTTGAAGGTGAAGATGGCAGGGGGGTTGGCAGCCCGAAACCGTCGGAAGAGGTGGCGCAAGAGGAAGAAGGCGATGATTATCACGGCGGTGCATTTGGTTGTTGGAGCGATTGCTGAATCTGCAACCTCCACGTGATTTTCCATGGCCTCTCTCTCTCTCTCAATAAATGGTGTGATTGAGCTTGTTATATATATATATATATATATATATATAGTGAGTAAGCTTGAAAATGCCGAGTCTTAGACTCTTCATCTTGATTATGAATTTTACGTACGTTTGCTGGCTGATTGTCTTAGAAGCTTCATTAGCATATGCTTAAACAAAATATATAATTGAAATAGTACGAAATAAGCTTAAACAATTATATATAATTTTATTATTATAAATTAACTAAAAATAAGAATTATAAACTTTTCTTTTAAGTGAAGGAAAGTAGCATTAAATAATAATTTTAAAAAAAATAAAATATATAATTACTAACCTACTTTGCTCTTAAACTCAAGCAAAATTTTAATTAATATATCTCTAAAGAAATGTAAAAGTCAATTAATTCATAACCTAAAAGATACCCAATTTATCTTTAAATTATAAAAGTAAATTAGTTTTCAATTATCTTTAAATAACTTAATTTTTTATTGATTTTTTTTATTTTTCCCTAAATAATAAATACAATTTTTTTATTAAATTTTCAAACACGCAAGTTTTTGAATTCTCTTATTCTTTTCTGAGTAAATAAGATTTTTGATTAAATTGTCAATCGGTATATTCATATTTCTAATTTGAAAAGTTGAAAATTACTTTGTTTCTTGAGAATAACCATGGCAAAAAATTACTATAAACAAAGCAACGACAAATTATGTTTTAAGTAATTATAACATTTAAAATTCAATTTTTTATTTACTTTTATGTACGCATATATTCTTTCCATTATTTTTTGAAACATTTTGAAAATTTTTGAAAGCAAAAACAAGCAATTCTATTTTTTTCAAAACTATAAAGTCAAAAACAAAAAGTCAACCAACCGAGCTTAAAACTATTTTTAAGGAAAAAGAATAAACACAAAATTACAATTTTTATATGGTTACATTTTTTACTTTTTTTTTATTTTTCTTTTTAAATTTTTAGTTGACCCCACTTTCCTCAACTTAATAGAGAAAAATTGGATTTTTATTTTTAATTAATTTATAATAATAGAATTACATGTAAGTTTAAGATTCATTGAGGCATTACAGTCATTTTCCTTTTTGACATGTAAATCTACATTTTTAACCAAAAAATGATGTTAAAAGAAATTAATTTTTAGTCAAAAATAAAATTATAAAAGAGTTACGTATCTCAAATTTAAATTTTAAAAAAATTAATAAATTTTAAACATTATTTAGCAATACAATATCTAGTGGTTAATAGATCTTATCCATGGTTAAATTAGACAAAATCAAATTGTACGGCTACCCATATTATAATATCAAGTTAAGGTTTGAGAATTATAGGGTTTTAAATTCGTTAAAACCATTATTATAGAATTTTTCTCACTCAGGATTGAAGATCAAAGCCACCCTACATGTAATAGGAATGCTAAACAGTGCAAAAATAAATAGGCACGATGCTTTAATCAATTTCTTATTTGTGTTTGAAACTAGCTACGGTAGAGTTCATCAAACTGACCATGCCATTCGCTATTAACTTCCGTTATTTCATGATTTTTAAGGTGATTGTTGGTATTTACATCATATAATATCAAGCATGATATTACGATATCAAAAATCTCACCACAAACAAGTGCTTAGAAGATTGAGTAATACTTCAAAAATGCAAACATTTTTTGTAATTGCCTGTAAAACAGGGCAAGCTTTAGCTAATAAAATCGCCTCAAATGGCTCTTAATAAAAGTTCTTCCGTATATGTTGGCCGGTTAATGTACCAACCCTATTGAATTAAACGACACGTTAAATTTTAAATTTAACCAGAACAAAATAAAATAAAAAACAGAGGGGCCCTTTGAGTCAAGGGGGCATACACACTGCTCCAGGAAGACGAGAAACAAAAGAAAGATTCCTCGTCATTCCGAAGGTTTGCTTCCAAGAAGAGAAGGGAGGGGGGAAGAACTAATTAGGCGATAGAGGAAGCTGAAAAAAAATAATTAACCACTATAAATAGGATATAAATCCTCTTTTTGCAATGCAATTACGATAACAAGATTATAGATGAGGCCTCCTCGCTCAAACTACAAACTTCTTGTTTACGAAAAATAATGGTAAACTAAATAAACTTATAGTATAGTAGGTTCTACAGTAATATGGGACCAGAAATCATCCTCCTTTACTGCTGAAAAGTACCATACTTCACTGCACGGCCAAAAGAATAGGAACCTGGAAAGGGGAATGTGGGGGGGACACAGTATTTTGTAACTGCCATGAGTATTAATGAATAACAGCAACACAAACTGTATCGTCCACACTAGTAATTAGAACATGAGTGATTTAGAAAGAAACAAGACTACTTAGTGCTCTCGCTCAAAGTTTTGACGATAATAAATACTAATCTTTAAAATTGCAAGAAAAATTACTTCCTAACATCAAAGGTTTCAAAATGTAAAACTGTTGTAAAGAAAAATCAAACAGAATTCATGGAGGTAATGATCAATTTATTACCTCAAATTAGATAAGCTCTATGGAATAGAAGTGCATCGCCTAGGCAGCCTGCAATGCGAGACAACCATGCTATATAAGGTTTACCCAAGAAAAAAAGAAACAAAGACAGGTGTTGGCAAATCTATTATATTAACATGCAACAGCAAATGAAACTATACTAGTTTGGCACGAGCTCATTCCAAAGGCCCCACAGAATTATTTCCAGAAAAAAAAGAAAGTTAATAGTTGCACTTGACATGATTGGCAAAAATCATAAATACAACACCTTAGCAAAAAAAACAAAAATATAAATACAACAGACCAAGAGTTTCGCCCACTTGGGGTTGGCTAAATGGATTTGAGCTCACTAATAATTAAAAAATTGAAACTATATCTTTCTTTTTTTTTCTTCTTTTTATCTTTGCACTGGTCAATACACTATCAAACTTATACCAAATTCATCAACACTACTTCATTTTGGATGCAGCTAATAGTCTCTCATCCTACATCTTAACCCAATGTAAACAGTGACAGACGGTTTACATTTATAGTTGTCAAAAAATGCAAAAGCACCTTTACTAACATTGTAATACACAGTTCCTAAATACGCTATATAAAGCCAAACTAGACTTTATTGTAGAATACTGTCACCATCAGGACAAGAAGCCCCTCATTTACAGCATTTAGTCGCTTGTCCGTATTTATTCTCCATTGAAACCCAGTGGCCCTTAAAGCAACATAAACTTTCTGAACGACAATAAGTCATTACCTTCTCATTCAATGAGCTGGAAACTTCTTTCACAGATTCAGAAACTTCTTCTGTCGACTTTGCTGCTTCAGTCTACGGCAGGAAGCAAATTTTACATTTCAAAAAAAAACACAAGCACACTAACAAGTTGTTAATACTCAAAAAAACATAACCCATTCCCTCCTAACCTTCTCGTAAAAGTTGTTAATACTCAATCACCAAGGGGACTAGATTCCATACGCAAAGTTGGAACCATATAGTACTCTGTGTATATGCAAAGGCCTTAACTACAGCATTAAGACACCCCATGATGATATTTTGTTCTGTGTATAAAAGAATGGGCCCCATAACAACTTAAATTCCTCGTAGTGCAGTACACTATAGTACACGCCTTGAATTTTCAACAAGAAATAAGAACATTACCAGAAGAAGTGCAAGTACGTCCATTTACGATTCTAACCTTCCCCTTTTGTAACAAATAACACTCAATCACAAGGAGTCTAGATTTAGTATATTACACAATCAATCTATAAAATATTTAGTTATTATCAGGAAAATATAAGCGCCTTTATATAGCATTAAGACGCCCTTGCCCATATTTTATTCTCCATAAAATCAAAGGTCTAAACAACTTAAATTCCTCAGAGCATCAGTAGGATGCCTTACCACAGGTTCAGACACCTCTTCTTTAGGCTTTGCGACATTGATCTGAGTGTGGAAACAAAAATTTGCATTTCTTTTTTTTGCATGGTAAATATAGCATTTCAAACACAAGAACACTAACCAAAGGAGCACAAATAGTTTGTTGAAATTTCTATCTCTATCCCATGTATTACTCAATCACAGGGAGACTAGATTCCAACATAAATTTGTATTAAGCATAAAGTTAACAGGGTAATAAATGCCACATCTACAGCATTGAGACTCTCATGCAATATTTAATTTTCTATAGAAAACAAAAAGATCCCTATAGCTGCTTAAATTCATTAAATGACAATAAGGTGCTTTACCTCCCCATTTGGGGGGCTAAAAACTGCTTTCACGGCATCAAAAACCTCTTCAACAGGCTTGGCAGCATTAATCTGAGGGTGGAAGCAAAAATTTAGTGTTTCAACCAAATGCAAAAACACTATCAGAAAGAGCAAAAATAAGTTATTACCTTTCTAACCTTCCCCTTAGAGTTGTAATACTCAATTACGGGGAGACTAGATTCCATGTAAACCTTAAACCGCTTCCTTATTGTATCAATATTATCATCTTCTCTTCCCTTTATTTGCCAAAAGATTGAGAATAAAAATGTAAATATTGAAACTAAACCCCCAAAAGAAATGAATGCAAGAAACAGCTAGATTGTAAGAAACATTAGAGAAACATGAAGTCATTTTTGCCTAACCTGGTTCCTACTCAACAGGCGCCTCTCCATCTCTTCTGCTGGGCAATCAAAAAACAACACGAATTCTGGTACAATTCCAGTCTGCATACAGTGAAGAGTTTGGGCAATGAGTAAAAACATTATAGATGCTATTTTGATTTCAAATCTTGATCAATATGACTCTTCTTAAATTCAAGCGCATATATCTGTATTTGGACACAGGCAGCTAGAAGAATGCAGATTTTAGTAAGGCATTGCATAAGAGACTTACAACAGACTCAAATGCTGCACGGTTTTCCTCATTGCGAGGAAAGCCATCAATGAGAAATTTGTCATTGTCACTTTCCTGTATTGCTCGCTGAAGAAGCTTAATTGTTACCTCAGAAGGTACAATTTTTCCCTCCTTGATCATGTTTTGAATCATTGTCCTATAATATACAAGAGAACCAAGGATTCAGAATTGAGGAGTACATAAGAACAGATTAATTTAATGCAACAATATGGTGTAAGTTCCAAAAACTAGTATAGGATAATAGATATTTGGGTCAGTGCATCAAACATACAACTGGATTTAATGGGTTCTTCTGCCTATAACAACTAAAACTTATTGCATTGACACAAATTCTTTCCATTCTTTAATAGCCTTCATACTTCGTAAAAGTAGTAATAATTCTTCCTGCATTCATAATTCATGTTCTTAGAATTAAAATTCTTAGTATTCTTTAATTGTCTTCACAGTTCATAAAATAAGTAGACATTCAAATTCTTAAAATATAAAATCAAAACTCCCATCTCACAAGGCAGAGTAAATAAGCCATGAAGACGGTGTAAGCTATTTTGCACAATCTTTAATGTATTTTCTTTTTTCCACAACTTCATAAAGCCAAAATGACGCAAAAAACATATCAAGCCTTAACACCACAAGGTGTCAAAGTTGAAAACAGAACAAACAAAGAAAAACATATCATTAGAATAAATGACAAATCAACTTAGAGGCCCCAGCTAGAGGTGTCAAAAAGGCCAGCCCAGTCTGGCTGGTGGTGGGCCAGCCCAGGCCTTTTTGCATGGGGTAGGGCTGGCTGGCCTGCGGGCTCTAGGGCCAGTCCAAGCCCACAGCCCATGGGGCTTGATGGCCCAGCCTTTTCATTTGCAATAAATTATTTTTTTTATTTTTAAATTATTTTCATTCTTTTAAGTTTTAAACATTATTTCAACTTTCTTCTTTTTATATGTTACATATAGTTATATATATTTTACTATTTCAATATACATCTATTCTATAATCCATATATTATAAATATTAATTACTTTCATTATTAATACATATAATATAAATATATATAATACTAATACTAATTATACTATTAGTGCAATTATGCAAATAAAGAATTAACAATATATAATATATCAAATTAACCTATACTATACAAATCAATATAGTACAATATTAATAGTACAACTTGTATATATTAATAGTACAATATTATAATAATCATATTATTATACATAAACATTTATACTATATTGATTATTCTTATTTTATGTAAATATGTAATACAACTTCTATATATCAAATTGTATAAGTTAACCATAACTTTATTATACATATGATTTTTTATATATTATTTATTTGTTATTAAAAAAGCTAAATTAACTAATATTAAACTAGAAATTTCTAATTGTTTTTTTAAAAATTATTAAATTAACCTGGCTGGCCTGAGGGCCTAATGGGCCACTTGGACCATTTGACACCTCTAGCCTCCAGCTTGCTCTCCTTTTCATTTACATTTTAAAGAAATAAGCTGATTTCAACATAAAGCACCATTGGGGTATGACCAGTTGCACATATAATGTCATACAAAAAAGAAAAGTTAAAAAAAACAAGCAGGTGCTTGGAGGACCATTGAGTATTCCTAACCAATAGATCCCTTATAGATACTCACCCATTTTCAGAACCAGATTTGATTTCTGCTCGGAGAAGATCACCAGCACTCATATGGGTGTACCCAAAGTGTTGGACAATATTTGCACACTGAGTACCCTTTCCACTGCCGGGACCGCCTGTTCAGTTTGTGAGGATGGACAGGAAGAATCAAAAAATCAATTCAGAAGTCAAAAGTCTCCATTAAGCTGCAGAAGCTAAAGAAAAGGCTAGAGAAAAATTAAGAGGAATGCTACACAAATATAATGGATAGCATTGCTATATGCAATTACTTTAACATAATGCATTATTGTTTATATCATTTCAAGGAAAAAGAAATATCGACTTTACTGAGGAAAAAAAAGAAAAGGTATATCAATTTGGTTCCTATTTTCAGAAACATCAAACCATTCTATAATATACTTTTATACAAATATCTGTCAGGTACTATTTTTCAAATGACTTGACAACAAAATTAGTCTCAACAGCATATGGCACCCCAGATGTAGATCATTTCCATTCTCCAACTGAAAGACACTTTCATTATCCATGAACATAGTGGAAAATGCTGGACTCAGAATTACTTGATGTCCAAAAATAAGTCACTATCGCTGTTATATGAGAAAAATCGTGTGACATCTGACTCATTTCATTGTATAATTCCTCATAACTTTATGGTGCATTCTTGCTATTTCTCAAGAAGGGAACAATTTCAGGATTTGGAATAGAGTGTTGCTACAAGTGGACTACAGGCAGGCATCAGGGAAGATAAGCTAAGGAAAAATTCATAAAAATGAAAGGAGAAGAAGAAATGAATGGAAAGAGACACAACTCCAGCAGAACCACGAAAGAACTACAAGGCAAACAATCAGAAAGCTACGAACTTAATGTACAGCTAGATGCGGGCACACAGCTTCTTTTAGTAGGATCTCCTATTCTTTTAGATTCAGAAACGCCACACTAAAATGACAAAAATTGAACAACAATGCTCCTATAAATTCATTTACACATTTAGAATGATGATATTTTGCGTATAACTAGCAAGTTATGACAACAAGACAATCTTCATTGACGTAATAACCATTCAGGCAAGGCTCTCTGGATTGAACCAGGAGTGATCGTTGAAAAATAAAAGCTAGAAACAAGAAACAAAGAACTCACCCAAGACAAAAACAACTGTAACCTTCTTTTCACTTGGCAGGCTTCCATTTTCTTCCTGTAATCAGTATTATTTGTCAAATAACAACTCAGAAACAAATGTGCATGGCTCTGCTCATGTGTGCCAGATAGAAAATAATCACTTGAAAGAAAAACATACATGCCAGGAAGGACAGTTTACATCAATTTAGCAATCAGGATGAGCAGAGTTATGTCAACCTTTAGATAGAGCAATATTAGTACAAGATCAATATTAGCTTTATGACAACAACACCAATGGAACTTTCTTATCAACAATACCTTTAGGAAATTATTACACATGCTTCCAGAACTAAGATTGTCTCATTACTTGACCTAGTCAAGAATACTGGGAACATCAAAATGAACTAAAAGAGAACCGCCTTAAGGTGGGATAAGGATAAAAGTGAAAGATTCAATTTTAGGTCAGGTGCTTTCAATTTCATGGCTCCATCATAGTTTGAGAACATGTCAGTTTTAGTTGCACAGGATACTGTTGACTTCTGTTGAAACAAAATTCAAAAAGTGCTAGATATTAATCTGAAAAGAAGTAGTAGTACATGGAAGTACCTTCTTTGCAGCATCAGTAGCAGTCCCCATGAGTGACAACTACACAACTCTGTACACACACGCCCAAAAAAAAAAAAGCTAATGTTAAACACCACAAACTTCATTAGGGACCAACAGGATGTATTTTTGACGCGGAACCATGGGAGGATTGATAAAATTCACAAGAGGAGAAGAAGAAGAAGAAGAAGAAGAAGAGATCTGAGGATAAAGAGAGCAAAGAATTATTGAGAGAGGATGAGAGAATCTAAATTCTATACATTTAATATCAATCAGAATATGAGGGCAATCCTTGGTAGGAATAGCATGGTTACTCCTTTATGACTGAGCGATTATGTGTTCAAGTTGTGGAAACAACCGCTTTGCAAAGGGTAAGTTGAGTAAAGAAACAACCCTCCCCCAACCCTTGCAGAGCAGGTAACCACCTCTATCATTCATTTATTTATACAGAAAAGAACATAATTCTACTAGAAATGTGATAACTAGAATTCTACATATCTGGAAATAGATTATAAAATATAAAAGAAACATAATTTTCTTTATCTTGGATATAAAATGAATCTATCCCAAATCCATTTTGGATAGAATAAACCTATTCCTAATTTATCTAAGATTCCTGCTATTCTATCTTTTCCTCCAAATTATATCTTCATCCTTAATCTCTATCAACTTTTTAAATTCGTTTTCTGTTTTAAAGACAACAAACAATAAATTATGCTAGATCTATGGCATGCAAGAACATACTAAGCAGAAATGTTGCATGCAAGAACATACTAAGCAGAAATGTCATCCAGCATAAACAGACATCACAAAGAAAAGGGAAGGATTACTAACAAAGAAAGCACAAATCATGAAAAAATAGGCCCCCACTAATCCCTGATAAAACAATCCTTTATAAACACAAAACTGATAGATCTGCAAATCAGTGAAGACTTCTACTGGACATCTCGATGCAGATGTCCAGTAAGACCACCATGTTTGAATTTAGTCTTTTTTTTATATTATTCAAAAACTGCTTTTTATCACCAGAATTGAACGGTTCCAACATGACCTGGAATTTCAACTAAAAAACATGACCAGGAATTTTGGATAGAGTTGAGAACTGGAGATGATATCGCAAAGCAAAGATATTCCTGCCCCGATAACTGAAGAAAACTAGACACCAGCCATTAATGTCTCAATAGGTACAATTTATTCCACACCAACAACACAATTAAGTCTGCCATTAAGTGCCTAGAACACAATTACATATGACCAATACATATGCAGTAATCACCGATCAGCAATGCCACAGATAAATAACTATAAGATGCGATTTTGAATCAACGTCATGGATTGGTGCAGTATTGTTGATACTGAAAATACATGGGATTTGACTGCTACAGCAAAAATAGAAAACGAAACTGACTCCTCTTAAGCCTATACATCGATAAAACACTTCTAATTCAGAAGAAAGAAACACAAATTTGCATTGAGAGGCAAGTTAAGCTCGCTAGAAAGCTTCAAAAGGCGATATTTAAGAAGTAAAGCCGTTGCTCTTCCAAATCACGGAAGATCCGGTTCAGCTAAACCACAAACACCAAATTGGACAGAGATCAACAAGATTACCAGCCAGATCAGAGCAAATTCAACTAGTTCTTTGCAAATCCAAGTCGAAATTCAACTAAATTCAAACGTTTGAAACGAATGAGAAAGACAAGAGAGGCGAGCGTCACCAGATCAGGCAAAACTGGAGATTGGCGCACGCGAGGGAACGAGATCTCAGGTACTACTCCAACCGCAAGAGGATTGTTCGAATAGCGAATCGGAGAGAGAATGGAGAGGGAAAATCAGATCTGGCTTGCCCTCTCGCTGGAGGAGCGGACCTCTGTATTTATAGAGCCAGTTAGAGTGTTTGAATGCCAATAGGAAAACCTCTCTCTCTCTCTCTCTCTCTCTCTCTCTCTCTTCAAATGCGCGTTACGGTGGGTCGAAGGACGTGTTAGGGGTAATTCAAACGGCCCAATTGCATTACCAACCAATCAATTATTTTTCTTTTCCTTTTATTACTTTTATTTTTGTGGTTGATTATTAACACTTTGAATAAAATGGGATGATTCACAAAACCAAAAAATAGAAATAAAAAAGTAATTCTTTCTTCTTTTTTTTGGTCACTCATTTTTTTTCATCACTTTAATTCTTCTAAATTTAAAATTAGAAAAAAAGATTACAAAATTATAACAATATCGTTACAATTATACAAAATTATGGCATTGATTACTATAGGTTGAGAAGAAAGAGTCTGTCAAAAATAATAAAGAATTATTTATGTCACGTGATTTTCATAATTTTATATTAAAATTTGGTAAAAATAATATTTTACTATGCAATTTCATTTTCAGCATGTTATTTTCATATCCTAGGGAGAGTGGGGTGGCTGTACAAGCCAACGTATCATACATTGCTTAATATTTATTTGTTTTAATAAATTATATATAATAATTATTTCTCCAAAACACCTAAAATAGCATGTTAGTACAAATCTTCCTTTTAACTCTAATAATCCAGGCGTTCTAGGACCTGAAACTAATCTACAGACTTCCTAATTAAACCTATAATACTCTCTTGGCTGCATTATGCTCAAGGAATCTGAAACAGTATTATTCACGTGTGTTGAATGATTTCAATCTTTTATATGTATTGGGATGATCATCTCTAATTTTTAGTACTCGTGCCTTCAATTATATTAAAAGAGATAAATCATAAGTTAAACATTTAATTTTTATACAGAATGAGGATCGAACTTACAACTTATCAAATTGATATTGACATATTACTCATCTGATCACTCAATCTATGTCCTGAGAGCAAAAATCTTTTATATGTATTGAAAAGTAGTTTATTTGTGATCAACTACTAATGTTCACCTATTATTGTCAATAATAAGTTTAATTTGTCTTGTTTGTTTGTAATATCTTCTCCATGCCTATATAAAGAGAAGGCTTGTAATGGTGAAGCCATCCTATTAGCTATGCAAGGAATAAACTATGGTTTAAAATTACGGTATTCTAAATTCAAGTTGAAGAGTTTAGTCTCTAATTTTATTAATATTTGAATAATTTTACACTACACATTTGAATGAAGAATTGCTGGTATGAAAGATTGTTTAAAAATATCACAAAATAATATTAAGAGTCATGATTAATGACGGTGTTATCAATCATGTATCGTATTTTTATTGAAGGAAGTGTTAGACAAAGGAGACAATGATATATGGCCTTAACCTCTTCTAATGAGAAATTCATTAATCATGACTCTTAATATTATTTAATATCACGGTACAACATAATATTTTAATTATAATTTTCCTAAATTTTTTGAGAGAATATTTTATTTATTATTTGCTAAGTAAAATGGGATAAATTAAAATTTTGAATAATATTTTTCATGATAGATTGGGTCATTTTTAAGCTAAACTTGGAGGAACGATTCATTGTAGTCCAACTAATTACAAATCAAATAGCATCTCTTAGCTCACCTTACTATAGAAAAATCATTCGAAGAGACGGAACAAATCCATTATTAAATTTTAGTAGTAACATTATATCTCCTTTCACCTCTTAAGTTTAAAAATTTGTCACAATAAAAGATTATTAAAGTCACTCTATACCCAAAAATCTGAACTCACCTGCACTACAGGTTACTGATAAACTATCATAAGGTGGGCTTTTAAGTGAAAAAAAAAAAAAAATTACGGCCAAACTAAATAGACGCATGAGGGAATGAGAAATTTGGCTTAGACATAAAGCAAACTAATTAAAACAAAGCTTAGGAAAGAATCAAAGTGGCCAGGGGCCCTAGGTAAGACTAACCCATGTGATCATATCATATGACATTATATTTAGGCTCTTTTTGGTACCACGAAGGCATCATTATTGTCGAATGTAACTGTGATGCATGTGATTTTTTCTTTTTAATTTTAAAACTTGACAAGCTAAATAGGGCACATTAATTTGGTAACTGTGTCTCAAAAACTATTTTCAGGAAATTGATCCTAAAGAGCTCAAGTTTCATAAATAAAATGAAAAAAGATATATTTTTGCTAGTCCAACCTAATATACAAAATCAAAAATCACATGAAGGTGAAAATGTAGCTTAGCAATTAAAGCACGCGTAAATACATGGAATTTACGTACATAATTCTCACACGGAATAATGTAATAATATATTTATACTCATACATCAAGATCAAAAGAAAATTCAGAGTTAGATTATAATTGCAAAAATATCGATTGTATTCTTTAGAAGCATTGGTTGTGGAGTTGCGAAAGAGACTTCAATTAGTTCTCCCTGCCTGCCACTGGCTAATTAATCTGATTCTTGATCGTTTGATGCCATGCAAATGTCCAAAGTGCAAAGAATCAAACTTCGTATTTTTCACTAGAAGAATCCCACCAAATCAACATAAGAAGAATAAAGAATAAAGAATAAATACTATTCCATCTAAGAATTTTGTTGGCAGGATGATTCATAAAAGGGGGCGATGCAATTGCAAACTTTATTTTATTTTTAACTATAATCTTAGGCATATAGCTATATAGGGTTGGTTATATTGTCACAGACATATACTCCAAGCTTCAACTATCTTACAAAGAATTTGAGAACTACAAATGGGTATACAATGCCAAAATAAGCCCCCATTAAAATGGCAAACAACCTCTGAGGACTCCTACCATTACAATTGCCTGACAAATTAGAAACTTCTGACGTGCAACTCCAACCCATGCCTCGGGCACGGAAATGGCGGCACAGGAAGCACCTACCCGAGCCATCAATCCGTAGATTAGGGATGCCCTATGCAATGGAGAAGTTTAAGTGTTGACATGATGATGGAGCGCAGGAACCAGTTCATTAGCCAAAGTTCTAGAGTGATCAGTGATGGGGAATTTGCCACCTTCGGACAACAAATCCTATCACAGTAAATTAGTAATAGAACAACTGATCATTAAGGAGCTTCCAAGTTCTCCTGGTTGTTCTTTTGGCCATTGATCCTCTCAGACTGCGCAACCAGCAGCTCCTGCACTCTTGCTTTCAGCTGCAAAGCGCAAACAATTGTTGCATCAGAAGAGAATGGACATAACCGTTCATGAAAACTTTCAGAACCATGAAAAAACAATTAAAGTTTCAGAGTTTGTTCTAGTGAATAAAAAACTAAGGAATGCCATCAAGAAATATGAAGTATGAGTCATTGTAGGCCAACCAAAGAATATACAACGAATCATTTCTTCTTTTGGATGTTATCAGTGCTTATTGCTTAGTTTCCAATTTAAGAAACAGTATCAGTTCTAGATTTCTTTTATTTTATATTTGTTTTGGCCTTGATATTTCTGTTCGATGTTTTAATATTTTCATTGATAATTAAACACAAGAAAACATTATCATTACTCGTCTTTTAATTAAAGACACATAAATTTAAGAATGAAAACAAAATGACTACAAATGATTAGTGATCTAGTAAAAGATTAGATGCACAAGTATCACAGTTAGATAATGATGACATCATGAATCCAAGCACTGCACATACATATTATCATCTACGGAAGAAATCTGAGAATTTTTGGTTTCACAGACTCACAACAGAGATCCAATCAGATAGGACAAATGAGCAGTTTTCCGTATATTTGTTATGATATACATTATAATTACGTGGCCAGCTAGATCTATAGCATCATATTTTGACTTCCCACCACAAGATGGGTCGTAGAATTCAGCACAAGTGGCTAATGGTTAAGCAGGAAATCAAGGTTCCATTTACCATATAAGAAATAAAAAATTCATTCAAATTTGAACAGAAAAGGATCATGGAATGATAACCTCAAGAAGCCCTGCTTCACTCTTTACTGACACATGGATGGCTCCGTCAGGTCCCATTTTCCGGTACCTTGCCAGCTCAGGATGATCAGCGTTGCTATCTTCTGTGATGAAAACGACAGGCGATTCTTGAAGAAGATCACATTTAGAAACAACATCGAGCCAAAGATGGTTGATGAACCTTTCTTTTATTTCCTTGTATATGACAAACTGCATTATCCATTATCAGAGACCCAAAACTAATAATGCAAAAGAAACTTGGGCGAGGGTTTAAGGAAAAGGAGACAAAGTTGAGTGATCAGTAACCAACTTCATGATTAAGAAGAAAAAATGTCAGCTTTGCCTCCAGAACCATTTCAATGTGGGAATGGACCAAACTAGGAAACACAATACTTTAACTGCCCAATTAAGAATTTCAGGAATATAAAATTGATCTTTAAGCAGAGCCAAACTTGACCTCCAAGTTTCCATGCTATTGTTTTGTTCACCAATCCTCTCAGCATTAAGAAAATAAGGTTTAATTCATGCTCACCAAAAAGACATATCATAATAAGGTACCTTTTCAGATGTACAATCTAGATCATGGTTCTCTTTCATTATGAATGCAAAACTTATCGTTTAGAAGTGATTGAAAAGATCAGTTGTATTGTTGTTTCTTTCTAATAAGAAGAATTATTGAACATAACAAATTATAATCTAAATACACAGAGGTTCTAGCAGGAGAGGCCCCAAGGTAAAAAAATGCCACTAGAAGCTTCAAAAGTAAGTAAAGGTGCATTTATCAAGTTGTTGTTTCCTGAAAGTCCAACGTTAAGCATTTGTTACTATATCAAAGTGTATAAAACAATTTTAATGAAACACCCACATATCAAACAATTTCTAATGTCAAACAATTTTAATGGGGGATTTTCAGTTGCATGTATTCTTAAAACATCTATGTAACAAGCTGTAGATGTGCATATAAAAAAGAAAAAAAAACCCAAATCCAAGCATAGCATAAGTGTGTGTGTGTGTGTGTGTGAAGAGAGAGAGAGAGTGTGTGCGTGTGCGTGTGCGTGTATTCTGTTCTCCATTTCTTATCCTGAAATTCCTTCAGCAGCAGTCATGGTTATGCAGGTGTTACGCATATAATGTAGCCAGAATGAGATATCATTTTGGATGATGTTGGCATAAAATTAAGGTAAATATATCAATATTGATCCAAATCAGCAGCTAAATATGTTTGTCAACCACCTAACATCAAAACAGTATACAAATAAACCATCCCACATAATGTTTAATGTGTTGGATTGACTCACTTAGAAATTAGACTAGCAATACCTGATCAGAAGGTGAGGTCCCACATTCTCCAGAAAGGTCATGAACATAAACTACAGCAGTCGGCAAATGTGAGAGGACAGCAAGCGTTAGTTTTTCCAAATTATTCCTGTCATCTGCAGATTCAAACAAGAAAGAGGCCCAATAAGGATATGATAGCAAAGAGAGACAAATAGGCAGAGCAAAACCAACATAACCTCAATATCCAACAGTTATATGCACCTAACAAAAACAAAACATTGACACTTTATCAGTCCACCATAGCATTACCATTCAGGATGGAGCTCTGAAAAGTAGAGCAAAAATCTCAATAAGGACTTAAAATGACACAATTAAAAGGCCTCAAAATATGGATTAGGCTGGTGCATGCATTCCAGGACCATACACATTATTGCTAAAACAAGAGAAGGTTGCCATAAAAGCCCTATCAATGCAGTTGAAATGCTGTGTCTTCGAGGCTAGTCATATGGACTTTGTCAACTGAATTCCCTCACATCATGTCACAACCAAGTTCACTCATGACCTGCATTTTGCATCCTAAGCCATCATATTCAAGCACAAGAATCACAAAGACAGTAAATCACTAAATCCCTTCAGGCAATATAAGAATGGTTCTGACCCTTCAGGCAATTAAAGCATACAGGAATATTGATAGCCAAGTAATGCTCAATCTATACATTTGGGAAGTATCAATTCCTATCTTAAAATTAAGACATAGGACCTCTTAGTTAATATCTGTAAGAAACAGGGAAACACTAAATTATGATACAATCAGAAGTGTCACACATCTTCCAATATTTTATTCCTCTAATATATATATTAAAAAAAAAAAAAAGCATCCCAAACAAGATCAAGTAGTAAGTATATAAGATGGACACCTTCATAATTCAACCTAAACTTGGCCAAATATTCTTTAAACATTCCTCCTAAAGTAGCTGCTATGAATAAAACAAACTCTGTTATAGTTCATTTCTGAACATTTAAGTACAACCAACTTGATTCTTTTCTTTCTGTTTCCTGATACTATAGTAAGCCCACGCTAATCAGGTATTCATCTCATTACTTAATTTTGTTTCAAGATAAAAGAAAGCCAACTGAAAAAACAACCAAGGCCTTAGTGAACCTAAGAAGCTCCAGTGACTAATACTGTCATGTTTGTGATTCTTTTCTGTTTTTCTCTTTCCTCCTTGTGAACACCACTTAGTAGGTCAATCAAGTCAACATGAAACAAGTTCTTCCATGCCTCCCAATAAAAGTTCCCAATTAATTGAAGAAATTAAGTTGAAAAACAAACTCTACATAGTTACTCTTCCAGTGCAATTCTTGGTTCGTTCTTTCTATAAATCTCATTGTGACAAAAGGCAGATTGAAATTCCATGGAAATTTTCTAGAAGTTGAAACTCCTCTGAGGTCAGTCAGTTTTGTATGGACTGCCTCTCTTGGCATCATTCTTACTTCTGATCATGTGAAGAAGAGGATTCTTCTGTGACTAATTGTTGCTATCTTTGTAAAGGGATGGATAATCAAGTTACCATCTGTTACTACATTGTTTAGTGGTTCCTAATGCTTAGACACATATATATACATACATATGTATATATATTTGGCATCCAATGGTAATGCCAGCTTTGGCGATGGATGTTTCACATTCCTGAGGTAGTTAGGGCTTCTCCTAGTAGAATAGAGGAGGTTTGGCATGTTATTCAGTTTTGTATCATGTGGAACCTTCACCTATCTTTGGTGTTGGATATTTCACATTCTTGATGTAGGGCTTGTCCTAGTAGGATAGAGGAGGTTTGGCATGTTATTAAGTTTTGCATCATGTGGAACCTTTAGTGTTAGTCAAATAGGAGAGCCTTGGGAGAGTTCAAAAGTTCTGTATTTCTTAAGGAAAATGTTCTAGTTTCCTCCTGAGGTGAGAGGAGATTTATCTTTCTTTTTTGAGTTTTTTTGGGATGATTTCTCCCTGTAAGTTGATAGGATCTGTTTTCTTTTTGCCCCCTTAAGGCAATTCTTTCATAAATATCTTATTATGTTTAAAAAGTATTCAAAAAAATAAGTACAAATCTCCAGTAAATTATTTCCAGCCTCAATCTTCTACTGGATGCTTATTGGAAAAAATGAGCTAAAAAAGAGATTCAAGCAGGAACTACTCCTCCATAGAATCAACTTTACTAAGAGATAATCATATTGAAAACTTGAACAGAAAGCCTAAATGTTTTATTTACGTGCAGCCCTAGTTATAGGGTTGGATATTTACAACTTTAGGAAAGATTACAATAGGAAATATCACAATACAACACAATAGGAAAATATCCTAATTTGAGTTTAGGAAACTATCCTAAACAAGATTTAGAAACTTTCTAAAACCTTCAGCATTCTAGAAGCAGCCACAGCTGGCTTCTTTCATTTCTCTTGAATCTCCTTACACGGTTACACCAACACTCCCCCTTAAACTGGTGAATGAATATCCATCATTCCCAGCTTGCATATTAGGTCTTCAAATCTTCTAGTTGCCAATCCTTTTGTTAGAAGGTCAGCCACCTGCTTCTTGGAAGGAACAAAGGGTATTTGAATTATACCTTTCTCAAGCTTTTCCTTTATAAAGTGTCGGTCAATCTCAATGTGCCTAGTCTTGTCATGCTGTATAAGATTATGAGCAATACTTATGACTAATTGGTTATCACAAAATAACCTAATTGGTTGATTAACAGTAATCTTCAAGTCTGCTAGCACAATCCTTAACCATAGCAATTCACATAGACCGAGTGCCATAGCCTTGAATTTGGTTTCAGCACTTGATCTTGCCACTATACTTTGCTTCTTACTTCACCAAGAGACCAAATTCCAACCTAAAAACATGCTATATCTAGTAGTAGACCTCCTATCCATTAGAGATCCAGCATAGTTTGCATCTATATACCCTTGTATATCCAAAGAACCACCACCTGCTCTGAATAAGATTCCTTTGCTTGAGGTTGTTTTCAAGTAGCACAATACCCTTCTCACAGTCTGCATATGACTCTCTATAGGACAATGCATAAATTGACTTACTAAGCTCATTGCATAGGCTATATTTGGCCTAGTGTGTGACAAGTAAATCAACCGCCCTACTAGTCGCTGATACCTTTCTTTGTCCACTGGTGGATTGCTGGTGTCTCCCCCTAATTTAGCATTAGGTTCCACTGGAGTGCACACTCCTTTTCCTCCCAGTAAACATGTCTCCTTTAAAAGATCCAATATATAGTTGTGTTGGGATAGAAAGATACCTTTTTCGGAGTAGGCCACCTCTATTCCCAAGAAGTATTTGAGTGATCCCAGGTCCTTAATCTCGAAGTTTTGAGCCAGCTTACTTCTTAAAACTTGTTGTTCATCCATGTCATCCCCTATTACAATGATATCCATCCACATAGAGCAATAATGCAGTCACCTTTCCCTTCCCTGAGTGCTTAAAAAAGAGAATGTGGTCTCCCATACTCTATTGGTATCCCATAAGCTTCATGGCTTTGGAGAACCTATCAAACCAGGCTCTCGGTGATTGTTTGAGGCTATAGAGGGCCTTTTTAAGTCTACACACTTCATCTTCTTTTCCTTCCTTGAATCCTAGTGGTTGCTCCATGAAGTCCTCTTCTTCTAAATCACCATGAAGAAATGCATTCTTCACATCTAGTTGTTGTAGTTGCCATCCATAGTGAGCTGCTAAGGATAAGAGAATCCTTACCGTGGTCATCTTAGCAACCAAAGCAAAAGTCTCCAAGTAGTCAATCCCATATGTTTGGGTACAGCCTTTGGCCACCAATCGGGCCTTGTACCTTTCCAAAGATCCATCTTCATTGTATTTTAAGTTGAAAACCTATCTACAACCCACTAGAATCACTCCCTTTGGTTTAGGCACCAGATCCCATATGTTATTCTTCTTTAATGCCCTCATTTCCTCCTGTATGGCTAGCTTCCATTTCCGATCATTTAAGGCCTCATCCACTGATTTAGGGATAATAATGGTGTCTAGAGAAGTCAGGAAGCTTTTATGTTTCTGGAACAACCTATGGTAAGAAAGATAGTTGGCTAGAGGATGTTGAGTGCATCTTCTAATTCCTTTTCTAATGGCAATAGGGATATCTAAATCAGTAGAGAAAGAATGAACAAGATTAAGGGGGCAAACCATTTCAGTACCTAGCTAGGAATTAGATGTTGATCCTTGCTGAGGGTGAGACATAGGCTATTGTTTTCTGTGGTACACAAAATGGGAGCCCTTGAACCTTACAGGGGATGACGTCTCTGTTTAGCCTGCTTGATCAAGGCTTTGATAATCACTTGGAACAGCTAAGTGACGATCACTATTAGAGGAGAGGTCTGAAGTAGTAGATGGAATAGGATTAACAGGATTAGGGGTAGAGTGATTACCTGTTGGTTCTAATGTCTTGAGAGGGATTAAGTTCAGACTAGGGAGAGCTGAACCTTGGTCACCAATCAATTGATTCTCCCCCTGGAGACCAAGGTTAGTAGGACCAAAGAAGGGTTGAGATTCAACAAAGGTCATGTCCTTCGAAACAAAAAATTTCCCTATAGAAGGATGATAGCACTTTTAGCCTTTTTGGCTAGGAAAATAATCGAGGAAGAGACATTGAAGAGCCCTAGGATCCAACTTGTCTCCAGCTTGTTGAGGGATGTGAACAAAGGTTATACAACCAAAACTCTAAGAGGAAGGGGGTTATGCAAGCTGATGTAAGGAAAATAAGAAGAAAGACACTGGAAAAGACTGTGATGACCAAGGATTTTAAATGGCACCCGATTAATTAGGTAGGTTGCAGTGAGGACTGCCTCTCCCTAGAAATTTTTAGGAACATTGTGATGATCAAAGAGAGTTCTAGTGACATGTAGGAGGTGCCTCATCTTCCTCTCAGGCACTCCATTTTGTTGCGAAGTATTGATGCATGAAGACTCATGGATAACCCCCTTTTGCTGGAAAAAATGGTGCAAGTGTTGATTGAAATAATCCCTTGCATTATTAGTCCTAAATTTCTAAATAGGGGAGCCAAATTGAGTTAAGATCATTGAATAAAAGTGAGGCGAAACAGTACTGACAACAACCTTATCCTTTAGAAGGAATACCCAAGTCATTTTAGTGCAATCATCTATAAAAGAGATGAACCATCTAGCCCAAAACAATTGAGAGTCCTAGATGGCCCCCAAACATCCAAATGAATTAGAGCAAAATGGTGAGAAGACCTTTTATTACTAACAGGATAGGAAACTCAATGATGTTTTGAAATTTCACATACATCACAATGTAAAGTACTAGGATCTACTTGCTTAAATAAATCAAGAAACATAGTTTTTAGTAAATGAAAAGGTGGATGCCCTAGCTGGTAATGATGAAGCCAGATGTCAACATGGGATGAATGAGACTGAGATGTGCAGGCTAGTTTAGGCTGAATGTTGTTAGGCTACAAGATCTCCCTCTTTAGAACATACAACCCATTCTTCTCCTCAACAGCACAAATCATCCTCCTCGTAGCCATTTCTTGTAATTCACAAGAGTGAGGGGAAAAAATAACACGACAATTGAGATCCTTGGTGCGTTGGTGGACAGAAATCAAGTTGGTTGACAAGTTAGGGACATGTAAAACCTGTTTGACAGGAAGATTAGGGTTAAGAGTAACCCTTCCCTGACCCTTGATAGGAATAGATGTCCCATTGGCAATAATAATCTGTTTAGGTGTCTCAAGGGGCTTATTGGTGTCAAAAACAGTGGGGTTATGAGACATGTGATATGTAACTCCTGAGTCTAGAACCCATGTATCATCCCTATTGGGTTTTTAGGCTCTTAAAGAATTAGAATTAAAGCTATTACTTGGTTGGTTACCTTGCTGGGCAATGGAGCATGATCCATCCTGAATGGTTTTCAAGAACATCTTGAGTTTGCTGATTTCATCAGCATTTAGTTGGTTCAGCTCCAATTCAATCGTCGAGTCTGTCTTTTCCACAATCTCTTCTTGCTTATTGGAAAAATAGGTCTGATTCTTCGAGCATAGTTTCTAAATCCCCCTAGTTTCTATAGCATAGCCTCCTTCCCATGCAACTTGAAGCAGGTTTCTCGAGTATGCTTTGGCTTTTTACAATAGGAGCACCACAAACCTTCCTGTGTGACTTAAATTGTCCATTAGTCCTTCCTTCTTGTGATTTGAACCTTGACCCTTCTCTTTTATTAGTTAACATGGATGATCCTTCATAATTGATTTCCCCAGCATTGCTATTCTCCTATTCTCCTCACTTCGAACAACTAAAAAAACCTCATTGAGAGATGGAAGCTTTTCCCTTCCAAGAATTTGAACTCTTACCTAGTCATACTCATTGTTGAGTCCAGTCAAAACTCCACAATTTTATCTCTTTCAAGAATAGAATTGAGAATGGCTGCATCTTTATCGCAAACCATTTTAATGTCTTGGTAGTAATCAAGTTCCAGCCAATACCCATTCATTTTGTTATAGTACTCAATGATTGTTAAGACCCTTTGTTTAGTGCTACTTAATTTCATCTTAACCTCGAAAAAAACTGAAGCATCTTGGACTTTGGAGTACGTATGCCTAACTGTCTCCCATATGTCCTTAGCAGTGGATAAAAACATATAATTTTTACTAACCTCAGGCTAAATAGCGTTCCACAACCATGACATGATCATGGAGTCTTCTATATCCTAAGCTCAGGAACCCGGGATGTGATGCATTGGGGCTTGGATCTGTTAAGTGATGTAGCTTCCCTCTCCCCTTTAGGAAAGTCTGTACCAACTGAGTCCATTGTAGGTAATTCTGGCCATCCAATTGGTAGAATTGGTGCATCCTTGGTAGATCACCAGTAGGCAGGCCTCCCATTGGAGTATCAACCGTGTCAGTCCCCTCCGAAGTCATAGTTGGAGTTATCTCGAAGATTTCAGACATGATCAGAGGAGTGGATGGAGTAGTCTATTGCAATTAAGGCGAAATAATGGGAAGGACTTTGAGGGAACCAATGGCCGAGGAATGGCGATAAAGGCCAAAAAGGTCCAGAGAGTGCTGAAAGGCAATGAAGGCCGGAATGATTTCAGAAGCAAGGCTCTGATACCATGAAAACTTGAACAAAAAGCCTAAATGTTTTATTTACGTGCAACCCTAGTTATAGGGTTGGATATTTACAGCTTTAGGAAAGATTACAATAGGAAAGATCACAATACAACACATTACGAAAATATCCTAATTTGAGTTTAGAAAACTATCCTAAACAAGAATTAGAAACTTTCTAAAACCTTCAGCATTTTAGAAGCAGCCACAGCTGGCTTCTTTCCTTTCTCTTGAATCTCCTTACGCCAACACATATACTTTTCAAATAATTCCCTCAAAAGATCTCTCATTTGTTGGTCTGTAAAGGTTTTGCTTATAAATTATTTCAACTTCATCCTTCTACTGGAAGTTCACTGGGGGTTGCATTTTTTTCTGTTTCTTTGTAAGAGGTGTGGGATCAAAACAGAGTGGATTTATTTATTTATTTATTGTACAAATAGCTTCCCAAGGAGCAATTCTCAGAGTTGTCGATATTATGAAGAGATGGATGGTTAAAAATTGGTTTGTATGTGCAAGATGTGTGGCAAAGGATTAATCATTTGCTTCTTCACAGCCCAGTTGCTTATAATATTTATCAGTTCATTGAGTCATATGAACCCCAACTTATCAGTTCATTGAGTTATTATATGGGTTATCTTTTGTCCAGTGCAGAATGTCTTTCCTAATGAACTGAGTTGCCTCACCTGAGGATGTTGAAGAAGTTGGGATAGAGCATCTCTTTGTGTGAAGATGAATTTATGGAGGGAAAAGAAAATAAGATTTTCTGGAGCCAATCTAGAGAGTCCTGTTTTTTGTTAGAAGAGGAAAGTTCTTTTTAGGGCTTTTCATTGGTTCAATAGATCTCCTTTTACTCTTTCATCTCTCATTGATCTTTTGGGAGACCCTTGCAATTTTAAAGGAGATGGGTGTATAGCATGCATATACATCTTGTATATAGGGCTGCCCCTTCAGCACTTGTTCAATAAAATTATTTTACTCAAAGAAAAGGGTGTCTCTAGTGCACAAAGCTACCTGCTTTGTTAGGGTCAAGGGAGGGTTGTTTTCAGTATGCACCCTTTTGCTTTTGCAAAGAGGTTTCCACAATTCAAAAAGAAAAAAATAGCATTCTTTTTACTATGATTTTGCTGAATGTCCAAAGAGTAATCAAAAGAAAAGACCTTCCCACTCAATCTGATACTTCTATACAATGAGACAATTCAAATATGGGACGTATGATACCCAAGTATCTCACCGTCATGTCTCCTCAGTAAGCCAGGTGTGTCTGTCACCTGCATTTCAATCATTGAAATGTAAGGCAAACCATAAAAGAAACATGCTACAAAGGTAGCTTCATAGAAAACTCACCTGAAAATTCTGGTAGCTGAAATTAATATGACCCATTAGAATTCCTCGAGTTGTAAATGGATAATTGCAGATCTAAGTTGTAGAAATGAAACAAGGTATTAGATAGCAATTTTTGACATTCATAAAGTGACTGCCTTCAGTACTGAGACCATGTTTAAGGCTTGTCAGTTCAAGCTTCTAACATTATACTCAACAGTAGTACTCACAGAGCAAACACCATCATTAGAAATTGAAATGCCCAACTAGCCTTGGTAACTCTCAAGTGAGTAGTACAGAGAGTAGGGATTCCAACCAGCCTTTATTCAAAGTGAGGAGATGGTCTTACAGATTGTATCTATACGATTTTATGGGTTTACATAAAGATATCTCCTATCAGGCATAGCAATTTTATCTTGTTCAAGCCTCTAAAAGAACTACAAATAAACAAGTACATAAATAATGGAATAACTATAGAAGCGTACATACTTCAGGCCTCCCTGTCGAAAGTATGCGGACCAAAGAAGATTTCCCCACATTAGGAGCTCCAACTAGACAAAGTGTCGGTGTTTCCAAATCTACCACAGGCATTGCCCTTAAAGTCTGTTCATGTTAAAGATCAAATATACCTAGTAACAACTTCAAAATTATATAACCAATATGTTTACATGAAGAAAAATGGAAGCTCACATGGTAACAAGACAATAAAACATTGAGGATGCTGGAGGAAGTGATGATATTAAAACTAACAAAAAGCAAAAAAATATGATCATAGAGCAAAGAACAGCACAGAAACTTCCTGCTATTGCATATTGTTTTTATAGACAACTAAAAACATTTGATAGGATCACTAATGAGTTAATGTTGGTGGTGTTATAAAAGAAGACACTACCACCAGATGTTTTGATGCAAAGATAAAAGGAAAATCATAATGTCACGTGGCAGATTACCTTGGCAATATTTAATAAATCATCAACGGCTTTTCCTTCTTGACTAAAAATCTGTTCAAGTTTCTCCATTCCCTGCAGATGAATATAAGTAGATAAAAAGTTCAGAAACGAGAGAGCTTAGATGCTCGATTAGGTGAACACAGCTGAGCCATCGAGAGATGTACTCCGCATGGAGGCAATAACTAACCTCACTTAATCGTTCCCCTGCTTCTCGCTTTGTTGTAGACTGCAAAGTTTTACAGGAATATTAAGCTGATAAATATTTTTATGAGATAAAAAATAGAGATGAGCACAAATGAAACAGAAGAGCCAACTAATCAGCCTTCAAGTAAAGGGCAAAAAGCTACCCCCCCCCCCCCAAGGTCAGTGACTGATATGAGGGCCTATGTTAAATGAAGATGCCAACTCCAACTTCCATCAAAAGCCTGCCAATTAACCAAAAGCCTAAGGAATAATATTTCAACAACTCAATTACCACTAATTGGTCGATTTTACCCTTGCATGGCCACAGATCCAAGCAAGAGAAGCAAGGTTAATGGTCACAGGCTGTCAACACAACAACATAAGCACACATTAACTCAACATTTTTTATGAAAAAACAAAAACAAAGAATTTAAAAATTAAAAAAAAAAAAAAAGAATCAAGATGAAGACAAAATGAGAATATAGCAGTAACTATATGCTTATCTATTCAGATACAAGCATGAAAATACAACTTATTCGCTTTTAAACTAAGTATATGCTTATATTTCATCACACGTTACAGAAATGCTTTTATGGTGCATATAAATTAAATAGCTCCAAGGAGGATCTAGGAAGTATAGATTCATCCTACACTGAATTGTTAGCACCTCAAATTAATTCTTTAAAATTGCATTGTCTTTCACAGATAATAGATATCTGTGTCTCCAAACTGCATCCAGTTAGAAAAACACTTAAAAAGATATAACAGGAACACATGTAGACATATGCCCAACCCATTATGGTGGGCATGTCCAGCAAGTCAATGTGACCAACAAGCATATGACACAAACATGAAAGCTAATTACAGGTGATAAGCACACCACTTCCAGGGGATCATGAGTTTGATTGGTGCCCATTCGCCTCACTTGTGGTCAAGATGGCAAATCCACTTGCAACAATAGTTCCTGCTCAAACACCATATGAGGGGCACCTGATCCATTTGTATCTCTTAGTTGGAGTCAAGAATACAATTATGGTTACCCAGGTCTCCCCCCCTAAGCATACAGGGATAGGAGTCGGTTAGGCTAAGTTCTGACAAAGAGCTACCCTACCCACCCCCTCTTTACCTTTTTTTACCTAGAAAAATATGCTCACTTATCACACTTGCTGTTTTTCCACCTCAACATGTAGAGTTCATTCATGAAAACTCAAAACATGAACAGGAAAAAAGCAGCATTTCATCAACCATCTACCTAGAAAGAATGATGGCCTGCAATAGTTGAAAGCAGTTATTTTTTAAGTGAAACATGTATAATGTACTTAGCAAAAAAAAAGTAAAATGAAATGAATAATTAAGTGAGAATAGGTAAAGAATGAATGCTGTGCAAGGCCATATCAACCACAAAGACTAAATGAAGCTTCTTTTGGTAAAAGCAGGACTTCATCTAATTGCTGTTGAAATAAATATTTAGACCATCAAGAAATTTGGAAATGCCAAGATCTAACCTTAGCACAGAGAGACGCATGTTCCTTTCCAACAGCAATGACCTTCTTCCTCAAAGCATCAACCCTTTCCAAAACCTGACCAACCATAAGAGAGGTTAAAGTTAAAATATAAACATCTTGGATAAGCAATTCAAGAATTTTACAAATGATAAAATTATCAACAGTATCAGGAAAAGGCATAGCATTTCAAACAAAATTTCAATATTCTGAAAGCAAGCCCAACAGCTAGAATGCCCAATTAAAAGGCAATGGAGATGACAAAGGAGAAAGAAATGACCTAGTACTACTATTCCCCATCTGTACAGGCGACTACTTCAGTACAAAGGTATTTATACTTGCATAGATCTTATTAAAGACAAAAACAAATTGAACAAGTTTGACTGCAGCAACATTATTAACCCTCTAAAAGGGGAAACAACAAGGAGGGGTATTTCACGGGCAAATATGAACAAAAGAAAAAACTACACTGTTTCTTACCTCTTCATAATTTCCATCTCCAAGAGTCAGCTCAACAAGAGACCGTTCATAAGGGTGCAGATGTCTTCTGTTTGGGAATTTCTCCTTGTACATCCTTAAAGGCACAGCCAATTCCTAAAGAAGGAAACAGAAAGCTATACAGCAGCTCTAAGCACTCACAGAGAAAGCTGAGAGAAACAAACGTAGAAAAAACACATGCGCCAAGATAAATTTCAAAATATCATCAAATAGGCAAGTAAGGATATGAGAACAATTAATTTACATTTATCACTTGTATATAAAAATAATGAAAATAAATTTCATGTTACAAAGAATGTTTTACGATATTTTTCTCAGTTCCTATGAGAAAAGAGTAGGAACATATCTTTCCTAGTATTTCTAAAAAGCTCTAATCCCAAACAACATGGAAGTGTTAGGTTTTACTTTTCATATTATACCCAAAGAAAGGATTAATTGGATCAACAACAACAACAACAGTCACAAGGTATATCCCACTATGTGAGGCTGGCTACAAGAATTCTGGACCTCCAACCATCTCTATCCATGGCCATATCATCTATAAGGCCATTGTATAATATGGCATGTCCATGGGTTTCCCAACAAGTTTTCTTTTTGTTATTTTTCTCCCTTTTATGACACAAATTTCCTCCATTTCATTCACTTGCCTCAGAATTGTTTCTATTGCTCTTCTTCACACATGTCCAAAATATCTTAATCATGAATCCCACAACTTATCTTCAATAAGAGTCACTCCAACCTTTATTATATATGTCTCATTTCTTATTTTGCCTTTCCTTGTATTGCCGCAGCTGCACATCCACTGTAACATTCTCAACTCGCCTATGTTCATATTTTGCACATGTTGGCACTTAACTACCCAACATTCTAAGTCATACAACAAAATTTTTTTATAGTCATCTAATAAAATTTTCCTTTTAGATTTAAAGGTGTTTTACGATCACACAAAAATGTTGGATGCATTGCTCCACTTTAACCATCCTACCTTGATTCTATGAGTAGCATCCTCCATAATTCCCATGTTTTTTAAACAATTGATCCAGGATTAATTGGATCACCTTTTTTTTTTGCATTTACATATAAGCCTACAAATTATTTCAACAAACATGAATGGACCCATAAGCCACTCATGCATGTCCAAGCGACAAACACATGTCCCCTGGCCCTTTAAAATGCGCTCTATGCATCTTCTATTTTAGAAAAGCATTAAAAAGGAAAAAAAAAACTATTAACAGTGAACACTTGTCATACACATGCAAGGCACATCCAAATTGGTGTACAGTGTTGGAATCATATTGACAGAAGATTTAACAGATTTACGTTTACCTTCATCAGCGCATCAAGCTGCTTTGCACCTTTATTTCTCTCACGCTTTGCTACATTGGCAATGCCTAAGGAGAGAACAAATTAGGCATCAAGGTCAACCATTAGTTTCATAACCAAGTTCACACAATTACTGCATAACATAGTTCGGTTCCACAGATCATAGTACCTTTAGTAGGTGAGACCCTCTTTGCCTTCCTCAGCGCCGAGTAAAGGATATCAACTGATGGAATCACCATGGGTAGCTTCTGAAATGCCCCCATAGTTTCTTGTATTTCTAATGCTTTATCCTAGAATTGGAACAAGAAACAGATGTAATTTTTTCTATCATGTCTTTGAATATGGATAGATGCATATTTATAAAGTAGAAATCAACGAACACAAAAAGGCGCAAATAAAGCCAGACACCAATCAATGCAGCCAAGCAAATGAATACTGTGGCAAAAGTTACGAACTATGAGAACTCCTGCTCTCAACATACCTCAGAAGAAAAATCAATATAACATGTTCTTATTGGCATAAAACTGCATTCACCCCATACATGTGCAACTTAAATTTAAGTAACCTATGAAAGTTGTCTAAATTTTAATCCTGCAATTTTTTTTACAAACACAATGCCCTCCCTCCACCCCTCACCCAACTGAACAGGAAGAAAAAGAAATGAAAGGGGAATTAATGAAATATGACAAAAAATACTGTACTTCAAGCTCTGGAAGCATACAACAACATTTAAATTTTGAATATATACATAGTATAACAAAAAAATATATATATATAAGTTGTAAAACACAGATTATTTAGGAACAAACCATGAATGAGCTTGTTCACAAGACCAAAAGAGCCAAGCACCCTAAAGTTCAAGCTCAGCTCATTTATTGAATGAGCTTAAAGATCAAGCTAAGTTAATTTATTTAACTAAATGGAATTAACCCTAATCAAGACAACCTTCTAGCCATTAGCAAACAGCCTTGTTCATTTGCAGCCCTATACAAGGTCTTTGAAATGAACTGGAGGATGACAAAAGTTGGAATCTGATCTAAGGCCCAAATAAGACAAGCCCACTTCCTTGCCACTCCTAGTCATGGCTTTATGCATTAGATTACTGCCACCTTTACCTCTCCTTCAATGAGTTCTAGACTTCATTTCCCACTTGTCCCTCTAATGCATGAAGCTATTCCCCTTCCTCAACCACTATAATTGCAAAAGTAAAATGTTAAAAAGCCAAGCACACCATTGTAAACCAATATCAAGGCAGGCATACCATCCATCCTAAGTATAGATCTAGCTGATTGAATGTTCCTAAGGACTCATTTGGTAGGGCTTTCATTTTCAGAATTTAACAACAACAACAAAAATAGCGTTTTGTTTTTATTTTCAAATTTTTGAACAAGAAAAGCATTTTCACATTTTTGTTTTTGTTTTTTTTTTTTTTAAAAAAAAGGAAAACTAAATACAAAATTGAAAGGGAAAAATGAAAAATGAAAACAGAAAACTGAAAGCTCTGTCAAACAACCCCTAGAGCACCAAGCTAAAGATGGCTACTCTAACTCGGGGTGTAATCTGAAAAGACTCCAGGTTGCCATCCTCCTTGAAACAACCTATAACATACAACAAACTAACAAATTGATTAAAACCTTTTCCCATCAATCATTTGATTCTAAGATGCATAAGCTGATTACTTTTTCCCTCGTGATTGTCAACATTTTAAGGTAAATCAGGTCATTGGAATATCTTGGCTACCTCCATAAAAGATCTAGGAGACTTGATCCCGTTATAGAAAACTCAAAAACCTGTAAGACAAATCTTACACAAACCTCCTCATCAGATAGAGTTTAAATAAATGTTCCCCATTCAAACATAGAAACAGGTTAATTATTAGAGAGAGAGAGAGAGAGAGAGAGATTTCAATGTTCCATATTTTTGTCATTGGCTCACCCCCATAAATGTCATTCGAGGAAAAGAAGAGTTTCAAATTTAGAATATCAACAGGGGCTACCTTGACTTTGCTGAATCAACGTTAACAGATTTGAGTTTTAGCTTATACTAGTTGTAGGTTAATTTCTTGCTGTTTTTGCTTAATGCTTTCTTCAACCCTAGGAGTAAAGGGCACCATGATAATGTTGATAATTTGTATGTAGATTGTAGTAGTGGCCCACAGATAATTTTTTGAGTCTACTTACACTAATGGTTTCTAGGAGTATCTTCTCTAGTTTGAAAATTTAAGTCCCTGTGAAACCGGAACCACACTGGCCAGCCTGTATGTCGCTAAACTTATACAGGAAGAGCATCTAACTAAGAAGCACAAACACTTTTGAAAAAGTGACATGTTGTGTTTGATACCACACTCATTGAGCATTTCTAAAATTTGCAAAGACACTCATCTAAATACACCTTATTATCTTTTAATTCTATCTAGATTCATGCACTTTGAGAATAGTGCCCATAAAGCTTGTGTGTCCAGCACTTAAATAAATATATCTAAGATAAAAGTTTAAAGGAATAAGTTTAAGACAAAAAATAAAATAACAAATGGTATAGATTTATATCTTAGACAATCCTTCTCTAGATGATTTTTTTTTTTTCAAGAACCATGTAGTGTCTACCCCCCTAAACTCTCAACTTAATTATGGAAAGACCTTTATAAAAAGTATTTTTGACATGAAAATCAATAAGAACTTTTATTGTCACATATATAGATAAAATATATATATTGATGTTTCTCTATTATGTCATGTTCTACGACAACAATAATACAAGCCTTAACCCAGCAGGTTTTATGTCATGTTCTGACTTTTTTGAAAATTGCTGTGTCAGGCAGTCAGTGTATATAGAGTCAAGTTCCATGTGTATGCTTTGCTTCCTAGAAGGGTGTGAACAGGTACACATTTCCGAAAAAAGGAAAAAGAAAGCATCGGGGGCACAAGAGACTTGATAAATTTGCTAAATTTTTGTGGTTTATTTCATTAAAAACTGTTCATAACTAGCTACCACAAGAGAAAATACCATTAACTTGTTTTGTATAGTTTTAGCAATTGGTGCATAGCTCCCGTTCACAACTTCATATGTGGCAGTCTGCATATTCTTGCAGAAACATAAGGTTGGATAGGTTTTTGTTCCAGGCATGATATATGGACCTGCAATTGAAGGAATTACATCAATAACAAGACTGAGTAGACATCAAACATCAAAACTAAAATTAAAAGAAAACATATTATCCGTGGAATTAACAACATTAAAAGAATAAAGAAGAAAATGGTGTGCCTAGTGCAACATACTCCCCACTCAGGGAGGGTTGCTTTCGTACACAATCTTACCTTGCTCTAGAAAGACATTCCACAAGTTAAACCGACGAACTTCCAGTCAAAACAAAGTAACCTTATTATTGCTACAAAGTCATGGATTTGATTAAAACTTAACTCTTCCCCAGGGTTTTTATTACCAATGTAATCAGTAAAAATGTGGGGAAGCAAACAAACAATTTCAAGCTTAGATTTCTACATTTTGGGTTAATGCACAACAAAGACTTTCTTTACTTATAAGGGGAAAAACAAGTATGCAGTGGTTAAAGACTAAGTAAGCCTGGTTAGCATTAGATGTGGCCAGCATTCAACGAACAATCACATTCCAAAGCGATTGTTACATGAGCAATCTTACTGCTTGTGATGAGTATTGCTTCATTCAAACATAAACAAGACAGCATTAAAGGGAATATAAACAAGAAACCGGCACGTGCGCTGACCAATCACAAGAGCACTACTTCCCCGAGCTGAGACCGCTTTTCAGATACTTTCACCAACTCATTGAAGCATATAGCTTTAACAACCCTCTGTGTTTGCTCATTGAAGCATATAACTTTAACAACCCTCTGTTGTCTAGCAACCAAAATTGAAAAGAAGTATACTCATTTCCAATTGAATTTATTTGACACGTAAATTTGGCACTCAAGTGAAATGGGTATTTGAAATTGAAGGCAAACGAGCATTCCAAGCGCAATAGCACATCTCCGCGGCAAAAAGCATAGGCATGTGTGCATACAAAAAAATTTACACGCAGACTATAACCACAGAGCAATGATTTCGACAACACTGGGATGACGATAAGCTTAGAGAATGACTTCCTTAGGTTACAAAACTGAATAAGAGTATAAAACATGCAACCCTACACGGGGATCCACACACACAGAGAGTAGAATAGCTGGCCTTTGAAGAACTTGGAGCGACTGAAAACAAATTTGGTATTAGAAATCTGCCATAGCTGTAACAGACTGTACGTCCCGCTCATTATCTCTCTCTCAACAATGAGCAAACCGTTGCAGGGCTTTTGGATTTCGGGTGTCTACTGTCATTTTATATATTAATTAAATTCTTGCGAAAATCGAACTTATAATCATTAGGTATAGGTTTAGTGCTTAATGACCCGTCTATTATTACATATTACAGTTTCACCCTGTGACGTAGTTTCTAATCAAAATTAATGGCCCTTTAAAGGATACCAATTGGGACTGTACAGATGCAGAGCCCTCTAATCGTTCTTCAACTTATATTTTTATTTTTGTTTTTGTCCATTTATTTTTTAGGTTATTGTCTTTATACGGTTATTTGCTACTTGTGTCATTAATTTTGACAAAAAAATTAAATTACTGATGAAGAATTTTCTTTGCTATACAAAATAAGGAATCGAACCCAAAATCTATTGTTACGAATCCCAACTTATCCTGATTTACTCACTTAACTTATATTTTAAGAACATTTATTCACTTATCCTTATTTTTATATTATATTTAGTATTTATTTACTAATTATAATGTTAAGAATTTTATTATTGACAATATTATTTATACAAATCACATTCAAAGAATTTTACATTTATGTGTTTGGTATGTACAGTAAAATATATAGATTAAAATATTAAAAAAGTAATATTGACATGTTTGGTATTTTAAATAATTTCTTATAAAAACATTTCAAAATTTCAAAAAATACTTTGTGAGAAAAATATTTTATAAATTTAGTGGTATTAAATAGCTTTTTCATTTTAAAAATATCACCATCTTTATAACTAAAATTAGTAATTTTTTAGTAATATTTATTAAAATAAATAAGATAAATTTGTATTAAAAACGGATTGTTATATTACTCTCATAAAGCAATATAAGGTTTGCTCAACGTGAGCAAAATCAAATAGGGGTATGGGCCTCATCTCCACCAACAGATAATTGTCTTGTATCAAGATAAGATTATAATATTTTTTAGATCAAAATATGGAATGATTAAGATAAAATTAAGAAACATTTCAAGTTTTTTATCAAATTATTTTTTAAATTTTTTACAATGGACTAAAAGACATATATGTTATTTTTTCTTATTTGTAAGATCTAATATATATTTATTTGGAGAATAAATAGATAAACATATATGAAAAATACTAGATAAAAAATTACTTAATTTTTTTCAAGAATAATTAGATAAATTTAATAAGTATATTAAAAAATATAAAATTTTAAATATTATTTATATCTTATTTTTTTTCGATTTATATTGGTTACAATCAGGGGATCCAACAATTTAGGATGGGATGGGCTAAAGATAGGTTGAACTGAATTTGGATTGAAATTCTACCTTATAAATTTAATTTTTATTGTCGATTGTCCTGCGTTCTAATTTAGAGCAGCTCACGTTTAAATCTGTTTTTAGAATAATTATTATTTTAATGAATGTAAAATTTATTTATTTTTTAATTTTGACTAAATATAAAAGGGTTGATGGAGAATTAGGCCAACTTTATCAAATCAAACTCATTGGTAAAATCTTAAAAGATTTATTTTAATAACAAAATCAAAAGTTAAAAGAAGAACAACTCGAACAAGGAAGCTGAGTGGAAATTGTTAACGTTGAATAGAGCAAAAGGAAGAGAGCTGGTTGGCCGTGCATGCTCCGTAGTACATCTCTTATCTGAGAATGCCAGCTGCTCTGCTTTCTCCGAGCCTCATCTTCTCTAAACCCGTAACGAAGACCCGCCTGCACATTTTCCCATTTCCCGCAAATCATCTCTCTAATTTTCTTCGTCATCTTCCACGGATGTCCACTAAATCAAATTCCTACCCTCAAACTCAAAACGGGTACCCTCTCTCTCTCCCCCCTTTTGATTTCACCCGGAATAATGCGTATATTGTTGGCTAATTCTTGATCTAGTTCGTAGCTAATCGTCCCTTATACGTTACAAGAATGTCCCCTTTTTAGGTTATTTTCTGGGTTAGGTTAAGCATTGAACATAAACTTACTACTCCATCCGGATTTATGTTTCTGTGTTTGTCCATGAAATTTTAGGTTTACGTGTTAAGGGTTCATTCATGTTTACTTAGTGCAAGATTGTTACGGCAAAGTTACTAAAGCAAAAAAGTATTGCTTTGATGCAAGTGAATAAGCCCACTGATGTATTTCATGGGCATATCTTTGAGTCTATACAGTCTACATTAATTATCAGGCTTTTGATCTTGCAAGAAAAGTGTTCATGTTTTTCTGCCTGATTTTTGAGTTCTCTTGTTGCAAAGGGAAGAAGCACGAGTCGGAACTTTGTGGAAAGCTTCATATAGTTTAACAGTGGTTATTGCGGTGCTAGGAATTGAAATGAACTTGATACACAAAGCCAAATAGGCTGCACTTTCAAGTTTCTTGTGTTCTATTTCAAGGATTATTTCTCTCTTTCTTGTTCTCCTTTTTGTATGGATATGTGTAATTTGGGGTAAGATGAAGAATCGGTGTTTGTTTACTAAACTGGATTTAAATAATATACCAAATTAATTCAACCTAGGTATTTGATGACCCCCTTCAGAGAATAACATTATAGTACTTGTTATTCACATGCACTTTCTTGGTGAGAATATTATTGGTTTCATGTCCATCCCTTGTAAGCCTAATCTTTCACAAGCATTCATTCAGTTATAGTCACCATCTTTAGGATTTATGTGGATGCTAATGTAGGAATCTTTTACAGTCAAGAATTGTAGATTTGAATTTTAGACCTTCCCGTTCATTCTTCCCCAGATTTTGGACTTGCAAATAGGTTTCTTTTCCACTGTGATAAGTTTATTGAACAGCAGGCTAAGATTGTCTTTCTTTTGAGTTTCTCATCTCGCGAAGTTTGGGCATCTTTCTAAATATCTTATACTGTCAAAAAACTTGTAGTGCAACATAATTCACATCTCAGACTTAAGAAATTTGTAAATAGGAGTTAAAAGTTAGATTTATTAGAATAATGTATATATTCTTTTGCTATTTGTTGAATTGTTAACCAGTATCAGATCTAAAAGCACTTTTAGATAAAATGTTAACTTTATCTTTTATAATATTATTATTTTACTTCAATGTGCCCCCTCACATGTGGCTAGGCTTCATTGATAACTGGTCCAACCATGTTCAACAATTTTAAATATTGGATTGGCAGTGAGGTTTGAATTTAAGATTTTTGCCTGCTCTAATACTATGTTGAATTGTTAACCACTATCTAATCAAAAAGTTTAACTTGTTTGTTGGATGAGAATTTAGCAAAAGAAGAAGAAGAAGTCTAATTGAAAAGGAGTGGAGAAGCTTTACAAGACTCGTTAAATATCAAGATTATCCTAGGATGTTTTTAGTAGTAGATAATTGTTGTAAATAATCTGTAAATATTATATCTTGTATCTGTTTTTGTCTCCTAATTTTTAGGAGATAGTGTTTCCTAGATTTTAAGAGTAGATGGCTCAAATCCTTTCCTACTATATAGGAAAGAGATTAGACTAGAATTTGTATATATTCTCTAAAACCTCTCGAAATTAATCTAAGCAAACATTCTTGAATTTTCACTATTAGATAGAGGGTTAACTTTATCTTTTATACTATTATTTTACTTTCTAACACTATTAAATATAGGGAGTGGTATTCTTGGAAGCAGCCCAAACCTTCTTCTTTGGCTTTATTACATTGGTTAACATTCCTATATTATTCAAGTAGCTGTGATAGAGACCTTAAACTTGATCTTCTTCTTTCATTAGCCAAGCATCTAAAACCAAGTGCGTCCACCTTTTGATTAAGCATGTGTGTTGTGGATTGTTCTTGAATGACTTAAGACATGTTCAAGAATGTTGGAAGTTACAAACAAATCCTTTCACTCTGTTCACACCTAAATCAATTTCTGTGTACGTATCAGATATATCATTTACCTGAAACATTATACTTGGCTAATTATGTACTGCGATTGTTGATATGAACTTCAACAATAATGGCATCTCATAGTCTGATTTTGGTGGCATTAACGAGTCTTTGATCTTTGGAAACAGCACTTCCTCACTCTCTTCCCTTGCTCCTCTGGAGGCAATACTATTTGATATTGATGGAACATTGTGTGATTCAGATCCTCTGCATTACTATGCCTTCCGTGAAATGCTGCAACAGGTATGTTGTGTAAACTACTTATACTTGCGTGGACAGATGATTTTCTGCGATGATTCTGTTAGAGGCTAACTGAGAAAGTGTTATACAGGTTGGTTTCAATGGGGGAGAACCCATATCTGAGGAATTCTTCAGTCAAAATATTAGTGGCGGGCATAATGACGAACTCTGTCATGTCCTCCTTCCAGACTGGCAGTTTGAGAAAGCCATGAAATTTATGGATGATAAGGAGGCGATCTTCCGGAGGTAAACTCACTCTTCTCTCTGCTTAATAATATGTTTGTAGCCATGCCAGGTGATGAATTCTAGAATGAAGTACCAGGATTAATCTCACACTCAGGTTGAAAATGCTAGTTCCATCCATTTGATATCTGGAATAGATCCTGGAAATACCTCGCTGTATTTGAGAATTATAAATGCATTACAAGTTCACAACCTCAAATTTTGGATAAAAATGCAGATTAGCAAAAGAGAAACTACAACCTGTAAATGGTCTGAACAAGTTGTGCAAATGGATTGAAGAGCGTGGCTTGCAACAAGCTGCAGTAACTAATGCTCCAAGACCAAATGCTGAGCTCATGGTCTCAATTCTGGGCCTTGAAGATTTCTTCAAGACAGTAATAATTGGTGGTGAATGTGAGAGAGCCAAACCATTCCCTGATCCCTACCTGAAGGGTCTCCATTTACTCGAAGCATCCCCTAAGCATGCATTTGCGTTTGAGGTTCAACTTCCAAATATTTCATGTGCTTTTGGAAGAGAACTTTTCACAATAAGCCTCGTTGTTTGATTTTTCATTCAGTGATTTCCATTTCTAATTTGTTCTCTATTTTTGTTTTCTAAGGACTCGGTTTCTGGAATAAAAGCTGGGGTTGCAGCTGGGATTCCAGTGGTGGGCTTAGCTACGAGGAACCCTGAAAATTTACTGGCAGAAGCTGGTGCAAGCCTTGTCATCAAGGATTTCAATGACCCCAAATTGTGGGCTGTTTTGGAAGAGCTAGATAACAAGGTACTACTTAGAGAGGAAAAAATAGCTCATATTGATATAAAAACAGGTACTACTTAGAGGTAAAAATATCTCATATTAATTTATTGTGAGATGTGGGATATTTGGTAGTTACCATTATATATCAAATAAAGTATTTACAAGTATGTATTGTTGAAATAATTCTTGAATACCTTCCATTGACGTAGTATCAACTCTGTCATAACCTATATATTTTGTCAACATTAGATGACAGCACATTGAGATTTCACTCTTATGGCAGTTTCAACTGCTTTCAATTTTACCTTCAAAATTGTAACCGATGTGTTCATACTTCGAATGCTGGAATAAGCATTGATCACGATCAACTTTCAGTAAACAGCAGTACAACTTCCTGTTCATATAATTGTACAAGTTAAACCTTCTAAATCCCTGTTGAAGTTATCTTGCCATTCCTTTCTGCAGATATTCTTTCCCCATGAAGGAAAGCTAGTTGAATTCATGAAACATCATAATCTTGCACAGCATACAGACATACTTTCAACATTTGGGTATGAAACATTCAAGGAATGGGTTGCTAACTTTCCCCTCAAGACTTGGCTTGTTAGCATGGCTTACTTGAAGAATTAATTTGATGGCTTGAAATAGATTCTATTGTTTAACTTTGGTTTGAGGTTAACTAGACTACCGAACAGTCAGGGTTTATCTCATTTTGGTTTCATGTTAACTAGACCATCAAACAGTCCAGAGTTTGTTTTAGGGGTGTTCAAAAAAATCGGTACACCGCGAAAACTGGCCAAACCAAACCGAACCAAACCGGTCGATTTTTTTTTTTTGTGGTCCAAAACGGTTTGGTGGTTATACAAACCGCACGGTTTGCAGTTTGTATGGTTGGCGGTTTGGTTTTAAACCAAACCGCCCAAGAAAATATAAAAATATATATATATATATATTATTATAAAAATCACCCCAATAGCCCCTACAACCCTTATTATTATAAAAATCACCTTATATTTTTATAATAATATATAACAAGTTTATAATAATATATAACTATTATAATTACCAACAAATTATAATAGTTTATAATAATATATAATTATTCTTTCTAATATTTTTATATTATATTATATATTGTTAATAGTTATTTTCAAACTGCGGTAAACCGCACCAAACCAGATCGCAAATGCTGTCTGGTTTGATCAAAAAACTGCATTAGCGGTTTGTCTTGCTAAAAATGGTTTAGACCGACCAAACTGCACTGTGAACACCCCTAGTTTGTTTCATTTTGATTCCTCAGAAACAGTTGATCATTTCCTGTTTGTAGATGTTAGAATTGCGATTATATTGGGATAAGTTTTCTAATGATAAGATAAATATTAGGAGCTTGAATTTGTTTCAAATTCATCAGTATTTGAATTTTAACAATGTAATGGGATAAGTAATTAGAATTTGAATTGGATTCAAATTCCTAAAGAGATATGCCTATCTATATCTGTGTGATACCTATAAATAGGTATAGAATCTAATGAAAATACACGACAATCAGAATCCATTTATGATCGCTCATATACTATCTTCGGCATCACCATTTGAGCCTTGAGCGAACAAAGGGTGGACGTATAAGAAAGCTTTTGTAGTTTTCTTCCACGGAGGTTGTTAGGCAAATCAGATTCAATTATTCCGCTGCGATCCAAGTATTTTACATACCATTTGCTATTTGTTCAAAAGTTCTACAGTGGTTTTAGAGCTTTTGTTTATTTGTCTACATCATTGTTATATTTTACACGTACAATTATTTTGTGTGAAATCAATATCACGTCATATTTTCTATGTGAACTAATTTGGTCTCTCTATTTGCTTCGATCCTGTCACATTTTGTTTGTAACTCGTGATTAATTTTTGCATAAAAATTTTTTGTCCATCGTCGTAATATAGATGGGATTGAGGCTGTTGGACGTGCTGCTCCTTGGCCATACTCGCATTGGCTGAGGCATCGTTGACAACGGTCGTGTTCGTCGTGGCTGGTGGCTGAGGCCATTCCCAGCGGTCACGTATGTCGCGATCAGTGGGAGATCTGTCGCTAGAGGCTAAAATCGGCCATGGCTGAGACCCTTTGCCTTCTACCATGGCCAATGGTCGATCGTTCATGCTTGTGTCGACGATAGCCATGGGCGCTGCCAGTAACAAGTTGCTGGCCGACTTTTAATGGGTCATGGCTCACCGCTATGAATGCTCTGCCATAACCGATGCATCTGTCTTTTGTTCTCTGTCATGGGTTCGACGTGGGTCGTCGAAAGGCTGCCTCCATAGCCGCCATTAATGGAAGGAATACGGTGACCATGGCTTGATATGTTCACCATGGTCGCAGTTTTTTTCTTTTGTTTTCAGGAATGCCCGATGACAGATGGTGGCTGTTGCGAGCCATCGGTCGGTAGTCAGACTCAGTGACCAGCGACGATGAGAGGCGAGGGGGATGGAGAGGCTACCGACGGCGAGGCAAGGAAGAGGAGAATCGGGTGGCAACGACGCTGGTTCAAGGCTTGCAAAACCTTAACTATTGGGGAAGAAAACCCACTTGAGTGATGGGTCAAATCCGAATCGAGTCAGACCTGATCCATAAGGAGATTCGTGAGTGGATGTGAAGTTGGCCAATTGATTTGTTCAATTGAGCTTTGGGCTTGGGCCATTTGTTTTAATTAACAAATTAGGTCAATTTTTTTTTAACTTAAACTTCTTTGGGCTTAATTTTGTATTGGGCCATGTTGTTGGGTTTTTATTTAATTATTTGAATTATGTATTTGGGCCATAAATTAATTAGTTTAATTTTGAGCCTAAAATTATTAATTAAATAATAAATTCATTTTGAGATTAATTAAAAAAATTAGAATTATTTTAAGAATATTTAATTTTGGAATATTAATTTTTGTAATTAGTAAAATTGTTTTCATGACTTTTATTATGTGTTTTAATATTGTCATGATATTTGTTTGATTTATTCTTTTAGACCATAAATTAATAAGTTTAATTTTGAGTCTAAAATTATAAATAGATTTGATGTGGCATATTTTTGCTCAATAGAAATTAACTTAATTAATTATTTGTTGTCTGCAAATATTTAGTTTTATTTTCTTATTGATAATTAATTTCGATTTAATACCGATCTTGGGCTTTGTGTGGGGTCCTAATATATTGTGGGATATTATGGATTAGTTCTACATAAACAATTGACTCATAACATTTTAGTTGTGCATTAAGGGTGATGACTTTGAAGCCTAGCGATCTGTTGATCCCGAAATGCATAGTTAAATGTTTGATTTAATTGTTTGTCTTGAACATGTGCATTGAATGTCTTTTTTGTGGTCCTTGATTCAGTGATCAATGGCCACCAGTTCAGTTGCTGGATGCATGATCAGGATAGATAAGTTAGATGGGTCCAACTACTCTACATGGGAGAAGGAGATTCAATATCTACTTCAGATGGAGAAAGTATGGGATGTTTTGGAGACTTCACATTCCGTGTTGTAAGGGGAAATGTTTCCTTGGCGACACAACAGGCCTATGACAAATGGCTTGAGAAGGACTGTTATGCTCGTTTTGCGATGCTTGTTAACATGTGGTCCGATCTGATGGGCCAGTTTGAGTCTTGCCAGACTGCCATGGAAAAGTTGAAGATCACTTTTAGTCAGACATCTGCAACAAAGTTTTGTGCTTTACAATTAAAATTTCAACAGTATGTTAAAAACCCGAGGCACAACATGACTGAGCATTTGAGAGTAATGGGTTCACTTATCAGAGATATTCAGAGTGCAGGAGTAGTGCTTACTGATGAGCAGCAATTTCTAGGGGTGATCAGATCCTTGCTTGACCCTGAGTGGTCTCAGATGAAGCTCCTTATGACACACAACAAAAATATCAAATTTTTTTTTATGATATTTCACATCACTTGGAGCTTGAGGCGGAGCACGTTGAAGCGAACCGTGCGACAACTTTTGTAGCCAAGGTCGACAGACGTGAGGGCTTCGAGCCCAAATACAAGAGATAAGGATCGAAGGCATCAAGGCCTACACCTAAGATTTACAAGAGTAAGAAGGCCAAAAGAGGGACACGTGAAAAGAAAGACTTGTCCAAATTGAAATGTTATAATTGTAAAAAGAAGGGTTACTTCGCTCGGGATTGTCTAGAGCCGAAGAAGATATATTTCTCTTTTTATTCCCTTTTGATTCATGTTTGCTTGCATGCATTAGTTGCATACTCACGTCCTGAGTGGATTGTGGATACAGGAGCAACATGACACATAAGTGTTGAGAAATAAGGGTTTGTGGATTACCACCGGGTGCCAACGAGAATTCAGTACGTCACGCTTGAGAATGACACACAAGAAGAAGTTCTTGGAGTTGGTTCGTTCCAACTCAAGTTGAAGAATGATAAGATTATACTTTTGAATGATATTATGTATGCTCCTGCAGTCCGATGTAATCTATTATCAATAGCATGTTTATTAGAACAAGGTTGTTCTTTTCTTTTCCGTGATACTAGCGTGAACATCTATTTGTATGATGCATTCTTTGGTGGTGGTTTCTTAGTGGTTTCTTTTCCGTGATACTAGCGTGAACATCTATTGGGATCTCTCAGTAAAGTGAGACTCACTGTATGTGAGCCTTGCTTAGCCGATAAAGCTAAAAGAAAACCTTTTGGTAAGGCTTCTTGTGCATCTTGTCCTTTAGAGTTAGTACACTCTAACATATGTGGTCCTATGAATGTGATGGCACGTCATGGTGCATCATACTTTATTGCCTTCATAGATGCTTATTCACGTTTCGAGTACGTGTATCTGATTTCTCACAAGTCAGAAGCTTTAGATTGCTTCAGACGCTTTGTGCATGAAATTGAAAATCAAATGGATAAGAGCTTAAAAACTCTTCGAACCGATAGAGACCGTGAATATCTTTCTAATCAGTTTAGAAGTCTATGTGAGGAAAAATGTATAGTTCAACACTTGACAATTCTAGGCTCTCCGAAACAAAATGGTATTGCAGAACGTCGGAATAAGACTTTATTGGAAATGGTTAGATCGATGTTGGCGTAGACAAATCTCCCAATTAGTTTCTGGGAGATGCGTTGTTGACTGCAGCCTACATTCTTAGCCGTGTTCCAAGTAAGTCCGTGCCTTCTACCCTTTATGAGTTATAGACTGGAAGAAGTTCAAACTTGGATCACTTGCGGCCTTGGGGATCAGCTGGATATGTTCATAGCATGTCCCACAAGTATGGAAAACTTGGACCAAGAGCCAGCAAGAAGGTATTCATTCAGTATCCTACGGGTTTAAAAGGATACGTCATGTATGGTGAACATCCTAGTGGGGGTTTGACTGAAATGGAATCTCGGGATGTAGAGTTTCTTGAGGATGAGTTCTCAAGAATTGGTGAGGTTGATAAGGACTCCCAATTGTATGAGTTACAAGAGAAAGTGCCTTTTGTCAGTGGGAGAATTCCTGCAGTTAGTAGGAGTGAACCCATAGACTGTACTTCGAAGACTCAAGTAATTCGACGTAGCCAACGTGGACTTATCTCTCGTCGTCATTTCGATGATATTGAAGGAATGGTACTTATGTGTGCCATATCAGATGACAGTGAGCCGACTTCTTATGAAGAAGTCTCAACCTCCCCAAACTAAGATCAATGGTTGGTTGCTATGAAAGAGGAAATTGACAACAAGGTGTGGGAATTTGTTGATCTTCCCCAAATAGAAAGGGGATTGGTAACAAATGGGTCTTGAAAATCAAACGCCGAGCTGATGGATCGATTGACAAGTACAAAGGCCGGTTAGTCGCGAAAGGCTACACCCAAATGGAGGGTGTAGATTTCTTAGAGATATTTTCTCCTGTGGTGAGATTTGACTCTATTCGCGTGATTCTAGCCATCGTCGCTCATTTAGATCTTGAGCTACACTAAATGAATGTCAAGACAACATTTCTCAATGGAGAACTAGACAAGGAGATATATATGGATCAATCCGTTGGTTTTGTTATTGAAGGGCAGGAGGGCAAAGTGTGTCATCTCAAACGAACCATATATCGTCTCAAGTAGTCGTCTAAACAATGTTATCTACGGTTTCATGAAGCCGTCACCTTTATTAGTTTGACCATGATAGAGGAAGATCATTGTGCGTATATCCAACAGACAAAAGATGGGTTCTTGATTTTGTCCTTATATGTAGATGACATCTTATTGGTTGGAAACAACTAAGAAATGATCAACACCATTAAGGAATGGTTATCTTTTGTCTTTGAGATGAAGGATTTAGGGGAAACGAGTTATATCCTTGGAGTTAAGATCTCAAAGGATCGCTCAAGGAGGTTTTTGAGTTTGTCTCAAGAGACTTACCTTCGTAAGATCCTTGAACGGTTTAATATAGATAACTCAAAGCTTGTTGATACTCCAATTGATAATGGTTGCACATTGAGTACTAGTTAGTGCCTTAAAACAGAGAAAGAAATGAAATTAATGGAAAAAAAATCATATGCCAGTGTTGTTAGGAGTCTCATGTACCTTATAAAGTGTACTCGTCCTGATATTTGTTTCGCCGTTAGGCCAGTAAGCAGATACCAAAGTAATTCTGGTGAGAAACATTAGAAAGTTGTCAAGAGAATCATGAGGTATCTACGTGGTACTTATGATTATGCCCTAACTTTTCAAGGTGGAGATATGAAAGTACATGGTTACACTGATGCTGATTTTGGCGGAGATAAAGATGATAGTGTCTCCACATTAGCATATGTTTTCACTCTTAGTGGAGACTCTATTTCTTAGCAAAGCAAGAAGCAAGATTGCGTTGCTCAGTCGATCATGGAAGCAGAATATGAGGCTAGCTCAAAAATTGGAAGATATGCATCTTGGCTTAGTGCTTTCCTTCGAGAACTCTGGGTAATAGATCAGGCTGATGAACCTGTCGAAATTCATATTGACAACACGGTTGTGATGCAGTTCGCACATGACCCCAAATTCTATGATAGAGGAAAGCACATAAGAAGAAGATATCACTACATTAGAGGATTGATCAGGGACAAAGAAGTGATTTTGAGTTATATTCTTAGCGTTGAAATGTTGGCTGACTCATTGACAAAGCCATTTAGTAGGAATGTATTTGAATCCCATGTGAGGCGTATGAGATTACGTAGAATTTGAGTTCTACATTTGATCACTGTTTATGATATTCATATTGATGGATATTTGTTATCTAATTTGATGGATATTTGTTATCTTCTTTTTGTTTTCATTATATGACATTGTTTTATTGATATGGAAAACATGAAAATAATTGCACATGTTCGTGAATGTCACCAGGCTTGGATCAATCCACTCACGCGGACGATCGCCCTAACACCTGTGTGGTGTGTAGGATGAGACAACTTACTCTTGGACTTATGTGGTCAGTGTAAGTATCTTGATACATAAAGGGTATCCAAGATTATTATTGTCGTCTTAGTACAGCTAAGATGAGACTTATTTGAAGAAGTCAAATATGAATATATTATGAATTTCATAATTAAGCATGAGAATAGCAGGATGTGAGTACTCATGAGTTGAATAACTCAGACTAGTGCCTATGTGGTGACTAGGCCTACATTTGTACAATGTTTTGAGCGTGACATCCCTGATTAGTGGGAGCTCCACCGTAACATGCACATCATACAGCATGTGCTTGTACGATCGCTATAGGGAAATGACAAGATGTTCTCTCTCTGTCAGTGCGTGGGACCCTATTTGCATATACCTTCTGACCTAAAATTGTTTCATGAAGTTGAGATTTAATTACACTACTTTAGCATGTCACCCAATTGGCTAGCAAGAAAGCAGCTAAGTGGGCCATGACTAGGCAAGTGGTTGAACCAAGAGATGGATTGATTCGAATTTTGGGAAAGGTAATTTATACCATATCATGTAAGTTTTACAACTCATAGTCCGGACGATCATCTATGTGATGATCATGAGTGCAAGAAACTTCGATAGATGATCAAATGTTGTTCAGAGTTACTTTTGAGAGATTATAAGCATTTGATAGATGTGTTGTTTATTATCTAAGACATAGATGGCATTGCCCTCATTTATTTCTTTTTGCAGCAGTATTATGTTGGCATTGGTGATTGTTTGATATAGTATTCTTATCATTGTCATCAAAGTTGCACCTCTTGACGTCTTGTATGAGAAGATGAGTTGAGCATTATCCCATATTCCTGAGTGGAAGATTATTAGAATTGCGATTATATTGAGATAAGTTTCATAATAATAAGATAAATATTAGGAGCTTGAATTTGTTTCAAATTCATCAATATTTGAATTTTAACAATGTAATGAGATAAGTAATTAAAATTTGAATTGGATTCAAATTCTTAAAGTGATATGTATATCTATATCTGTGTGATACCTATAAATAGACATAGAACCTAATAAAAAATACACAACAATCAGAATCAATTTCTAATTGCTCATATACTGTTTTCGACATCACCATTTAAACTTTGGACGAGCGAAGAATGGACGTATAAAAAAACTTTTATAATTTTCTCTTACAGAAATTGTTAGACAAATCAAATTTGATTATTCCGCTGCGATCCAAATATTTTACATATCGTTTGCTGATTATTCAAAAGTTCTACAGCAGAAAATAAATTCACCATTTATACTGCAAAATGCCCCAACAGGGTGTGCATCTGTATGAAGGAACGAGCGAGTTTTGGCACATTTTTGTGCATTACCAGTGTACCTAAATGTAGACAGCACACTCTAATATATGGTAAATAAAAATAAAAAAAACACAACGATAGCATTGCAATCACAAAAAAGAAAAACCTTTACATTCACAAAGTGGGACGGGTAATAAATTAACATATTATAAGGAAACTAATAAATTTTACAAGGATACAGAACATCTAAATTTAGAGAATGTGGAAAGCCCTGGAATCCAAAACCCCCATCCAAACTAAAATTGAACAAGGGCGTAAACGAATCTCAGCTGTCAAATAATTCAACAATCAACAATCTGGCATTGTTTTCGTGGTGAACAATGTCATCACACAAAAGCAGCCTGTTGCCGAGTCTCATCGGGTCCATGACACGGAATCGATCTCATCCCTTGCTGCCTTGTACAACTCGAGCCGTTTTGCAGATTGTAGCCTCCTCTCCATCAATGCTGGATCTTCATCTAACCATTGTCCAAGATGTTTACCCTGAACACAGCAAAAATGACACTCAGAATGCCGCATCTACCGAACAACCTTAACAACTATCTCTTCTCATGTAATTTATACCATCCCAGAACTAGTTTGATATCATAATTTTCTTTTCATAAATGGGCCATTTTATCACTATACTGCATCCCAGAAGGTATGAACCTTGTGTTTCAAATAACAAGTTGTTGCCCAAGATTAGAGAGACTATTAAAAGCTTTTGACAAAGGCACAACAATAAACCAACATCCAAAAGAACAACAAAGAAACTACCTCTTTCTTGCCAATCTGCGTGTAGAAGTGATTGAGTAATGACTGTTTGGCCTCTCGAACCTGACAATAGACCACTGCCTTGGGTATGGTGTTCTTGAGTGTGTCAGACACCATGTTGACATAGGAAGATACGTTTGACCCTATCCGTCTGAAGTGCCCCTCGCCGTAGCGATCTGCAGCTAAGGCAGCTGTTGGGTTTCCGCCCTTTTCAACTTCTTGGGGCAGTCTCCGGAAGAAATCTACCGTCAGGTACGACGCTTCCATGTCCACCAATCTTATTGCTGTCTTCTTACTTTCCTCCCGAAACCTTTCTAAGGATTCACTCGCAGCCGCAGCTATTTCAGCTTGCAACCTAGGAAACCGTCTCAACTCCTATCCCACCAAACACACGAAATGTCACACTTCCCAAATGACAAAATTGAAGTAATACTGCTTTTTATCTAAAATACTACGCAATGAACTTCTAAAAGGTATTTCACCTGAGTTTCACCGATAGACTTTCTGACAAGTTCCTTCAGAACGAAGTGAACCTACATTAAAGAGTTTATTGCTCAGTTGCACATTCAGAAAAAACTTTAGTATGTCTTTGTAAATATAGGTCAAATGAAATCAGCATGCATCATAGTAGGCAAGATTACTACTTACAGCATCAACTGAAGCTTCAGCTGGCCCCCTGAAATAATGAAGTGCCCCCTCAATAAGTCGTCTATAACCTTGCTCAGGTGCAATCAAATGTGGTTGGTAACCATCTGCTTCTGAAACAATTTTCTTCACATTCTGCAGAGAAAGATGCCGATCAAATGGAAGCTTCCTCAAAGCAGCTGGAAGCTGGTTGTCAAATACTCCATAAATCCGATCACCTCCAGGTCGACTGAAATGCAAAAACAATCTTATATACATTTGTAAAACATGAAAAGTTTCAAACCGAAAAAAAGAAGGCAGACAAATAATCGAAATCACGTCCATGCCTCAAAGATTCTACATCCTTAGCCGCTTGTCATACTAAAGAAAAAAACTCAACATAAGGACTAGATGGCTATTAGCTCGGCTATGATCAGCCCGGATTGATCTACCCACGTATTAGGAAGACAAGTCAGTCCCCTGAATTCCAACAGGTATGTACCAAACACACAAGATTCTTCCACTTAAGGTCATAAAAATTATCAGAGCTCCTCTCAAACAAAAATAATATTGCACCAATCACGGTGCATCTCACATGAGGTCGTGTATTATTCAATCTGTAAAATGTAGAACAAAGAAGTCTGCTATCAAATATCTTCTATGAAAGACTAATCTCCAATATTTATGTTTCCTTCACAGGTTTCTTCCACATTTCATCATAATGCAAACTCCATGTCTATAACATGTTAATACAGGACAAAAGGTTAGAACTTGTCAGTGAGTTCTCCCTACTTAAACAAGCGTGCATGCATGTCTGGGGTTTTCCCCACTTTTGTCCTTATTTTTAATCGATAACAGGAGAAAGGATCTTTCCCATCTATGAAGAGAACGACACTCGATTTAATATTTAAAAAAGAACTAGAAAATATTAACACTCTCCAGAGTGTGGGTATCAACTCATGTATACCCATACCAAGTATGCAGTTTGTTAAGACTTCACTGGCCAATTGTGTTGGCATATCACTTAAGCACAACATTTTTCCCCATTCTGCAAGTAAAAAATTTGAAATTGACAGAAGCCTTATTTTTAATGATGATTAAAATGACTAGAAAATAAAAAGGGTAAATTACTATTTCCCCCTAAGGTTAGGTGAAATCTGCTATCACTTTTAGAAATACCCCTCTTACCTCCTACATTTCAATTTCATCAAAATTCATTAGTAAATTGTTAACGAGGCAAATAGGCCCCAAAATAACTTACTATTGATCCCACAAATGCCCTTCTTTTTAACCAAAAAAAAAAAAGTTGTAAAAAGATTAAACAAAAAAAAAAATGATATTAACAATATTTAAACTTTACACAACTTATTTTAAACTCCTCTAATATATTTAGAATTTAAAACTTTTATTTAAACTCAACTTATTTTATTTAAAATTTTGTTTAAACAAATTAAAAAGTAAACTATAATCATAAAAAAAAATTATTTATAATTATTTATTTTTTACATGTGATTTACTCCTCTAATATATTTATGCATAAATTTGAAAACATAAATTTAAAAAAATATATCTATAGATAGAGTTTACACATAAATGTTCAATCTTGTGAAGTAATGGATAAAAGGGACTAATTTTTTTTTTCTTAATGAGGAAAAATAGACAAAACAAAAAAAGAAAATTAATGAGAAATAGTTAAATATGATATTAATTATAAAACAACTTAGGTAAGTCCATATATATTCTAGTTACTACAATATATAATTAATTTATTTTGATAAAAAAATATAAAATATTGTGCTAAGGGATGATATAATAAATTTAAACATTTTACAAATACATAATTATCATCATACAATTTATATAAAATTGTATGAATTATACATACTTTGTTAAAAGGATGGGCAATATGGTCTTTTTATTCAATTTCTGTTAAAAGGATACCGACGGAAGTGGAACGTAGAAGGATTATAGGGGTATTTCCAAAAATACATGTGATCACAAACTTCACCTATCCTTAGGGGCAAAAACTAATTTACCCAAATAAAAATTCATGTGGTACAATCAACCATAGGGATTGTTCCCGTTTATCTGAGCGCTTGGAAGACAGCTGGCAAGGACACCTATAGTGAAATATGCAAAGAATATCCAATAATATTTATGGTTCTTTTTTTGTTTTGGATTGGTACCCGTACCTTTTTATCCCTGGAATGCAATATGCACTTGAAGCTGCTGAGGCATCCACTAAGGCTAAGAGGCACATAATATAACAAGGGAAGTTCCAAATACAGTTCAAAGTACAATATCTAATAATGGCAGGTAGTTTGAAGTTCAAAGAATCAACTACGCATGATAAGGGAAAGAAGACAGATGGCTTACCCCCCATCCAGATGCTCCTTAAAAATCCGGTCAAAGGCCCGACAAAGTTCCAGGATGGTGTACAGTTGAGCCTGCAATGCAGTTTTTGGTCACTGACAACATAAATGGTTGTCTGATTCAGGAACAAATTAAAAAGAGAAAACTACTCACCCCTGCATCAACAGCAATAGGCCTACCAAGGTGATCCAGCTCAGATTCAAGTTCGTCAATATTTTTGTTAATCAGTGATGTGATGCTTGGAATTTTTGCCTTAATTACTTTTTCCAAATGCTGAAAGTAAAACATTCATTAGGACATCGTATTGTGTTGAAACAGAAAGAGGAAAAAAGGACTTCAAATACAAAAATTGATACCGAAGTATACCATGGAGAGAAGTTTTGCAAGATACTCTGAACCCATTTTACTTGCTAAGTGTGAATAGTCAGGACTTGTTGCAAAGTATTCACGCTCCTTCCGCCTTGCATCAACCATGTCAATATTTTTATTGATATCTGCTTGCGAGCGGTTCACAATACCCACCCAAGGTTGTTGTAGGCGGTAAGATCTCCCTTCAAGAACCTTCAAGTGGAGAGAAATCATTGATTCATTCCAACAAAAACAATCAGGGAAGCAAAAAACTGTTGATTAGAAGTATCTCATAATGCTGCCTTGTTGCATTTAATGAAATGCACAGGACTGATGAGTAAAGAAAATTTTAAAAAAGCATCTAATGAGGTCTTATGGCATCGCTTAACATGGACTGAAAGTCTTGAAATGTGTCCCTGATTACCATGAACATAAAAGAATCCTCAAAAAACACCAGACTTCTTATGATAATAGCATGTCTATGTATTTGCGTGTGTGTGTGTGAGGGAGAGAGAGAGAGAGAGAGAGGACACTTACATCCAATGCATTAGTTCCTTTATCCATCAAGTCCAACTTTGTCAACACACCGAACGTTCGTTCCCCTGAAAAGGTGAAAAAGTCATAAGATAGACCAAAGCAATCTAAAAGAAGCTGATAAATTTCCACTTGTTAGACAAAATCAGAAGCCAGCCTAACGTACCGGAGGGGTCCACCTCTCTAGAAAGTTTCATAGCATCTGATGTTGCAATATCTTGATTGGCAGGAGAGATTGCAAGTATGAGGCTGTTAGGCTGCAGAACAGAGGCTAAAACCATTTTAGTACATGCAAACCCTTTGTGTGTATAAAAGGCTCCAAATATTTTTGGAAAGAAGCATCAATTGCGAGGTCTAAGATAACCCACAAAAACTTGATCATTTTATGGTACCAAAATAATCTACAACCAGGAATTTTAAACTGCTGAAGCATCTACCACCTGTGCACAGTTGAAAGCAAAATAAAGAAACCACATGATACACATAATACGGCATTAGACAGATCTATAAGAAACACTTGTTCTTGTAGGACGCGTGCAACGTCCCCTCATCAGACATCTGGAAGTTTTAACCCCTCCCTCCTTCCCTCTGTTTTAAACCTTTTAAATCACACTACTTCAAAAACCTAGGAAGACGTGGGCTCTTAAAATTAGTGAAACACATTAAAAGTAAAAGAAAATTGCACAACTGATGATAAAAAGGAAACAGTGACTTTTTTTAGTTTTAGCAATTAAAAACCCAAAAATCTTACTTCGTTTATGAATAAAGCTTTTCTTCTACAATTTAATTTGGATATGCAGGATACGAATATTAGCTTTTTACTACTAAATATAGACACTTGAAATGTAAAAAAATAAAGAAGTAATTATTAATTTATTCAGATACGTTGTGTTTCCATATTGTACTTGTTGGTTTCACCATGTCAACTAAGTTATGGAACACAACTATATCAATTATCTTCATTCACCACCATCTCATGAAATTTCTCCATGTGAAGATGGTGTTCAAACTTCATTTCATCATTACTCCGCCAGGGGATATTACTCACTGCCGGTCCCAAGCCCGGATAAAAGAGGAGGGTTGCGTTAGGTAGCCGACAGCCAGCGTAAAACCTAGTCGGATCCAAATATGAATTCTAGACAAACTATTTGTTGGGAGGTAACCCACATAGAAGTCTAGAATTCATGTAGCCAACCCCACATAGTGGGATAACGGCTGGATATGTTGTATGTTTGTTGTTTTATTAATTTATTCAGATATATACAAAAGTATATGTACTTGTTGTCGTGCCCCTATAGCCACATCACTTGATTTGTTTAAAAAACTATATTTACTGGTTTATGTCTGTATTAATGCTATAAGCTAGAATGCCCAATTTATCAAATCTAATCTACAGCTAAAGCCGTAAGTTGTTGTGTAGCATAAAAATTTCTTAATAAGTAAATTGTTATCTTGATAATCAAACATTAAGGTGAGCAATGTTGATTAGACTTTTTACCATAGAATTTGATACAATCATTGCTAAAGTGCTCTGAGGTTACGGAAACGGATATGGAAACAGATATTGACACAAATACAGAATGTGACAATTTGAAAAATAACAAGGATTATGGACGTGGTAGGGATATGGCAAAAAAGTAAAACTTTTACCTTTTTATTAATAATGTTCATGAACATAATAAATAGAAAAACATTGAAATTATTATAAGAGTACCGCTAATCCAATATAAATTACCCTTCATTTTATATAGTTATAATATATAAAACTATTAAAAAACACCAATTCAATATAAAGAAATCCATAATATAATGATAATATAAGAAAAAGAAATAAAAAGTAGCAACTATTTTTGATGGAGTTGTAATTAGGCTCAATTGTATTTTTCAAAATTTTGCCAAAAACTCTGTAAATTTTATTATAAAAAAGTTTTACAGGCTCTAAAAGAGGCTCCTCAGCATCCTTAGGTGTGTCCTTCACACATTCAACTATGGAGACGAGTATCTATCATGCATCTTAGACTTGCCAAAAAATGGAAAAGCAAAAACAACAATTGTAGGCCTTTATCCCACTATGTGGGTTGACTACATGAATCCCAGGGCGAAAACTGTCTCTATCAATGGTTATATCTTCTATAAGGTCATTATATCATGTATCGACTCTAAGGGTTTCCCACCAAGTCTCTTTAGTCTTTCTCCACCCTTTTACTACAAATTTCTTCTATTTCATCCACTCACTTTAGGGGTGCTTCTATTGGTCTTCTTCTCACATGTTCAAATCATCTTAATCATATTTCCTCATCTTATCTGCAATAAAGGCGTCACTCCAACCTTATTACACATAATCTCGTTTCTTATTTTACCTTTTATTGTATGGTTGCACATCCACCATAATATTTTCATCTTCACTATGCTCATATTTTACACATGTTGGCAGTTAATTGCCCAACATTCTGAGCCATGTATAGAAAATTAGGATACACCAAATGGCATGTCCAACAAGTACATAGAGTATTTGACAAGTATCTCCAAAGCAACAAGAAGACCTTGTACATAACGTACCAGACATAATAACGAATTCCTAACACCTTTTTCATCTTTTTATTTCATTTTGTATTCTCCCCTTTTGTAGTTCCATTAGTACTCACTTGTTAAAATTTGGTCATTATTGATTGAACCATGTCAGAAAATGAAAAAAAAATGTAAAAAATTTCCAGACATTAAACCTAACCAAATGTTTTGTTTTTATAGATAAACCAAATCAAATACCTCATTACCTTTTCAACATAAGATCGCACCATGTTTTCGATGTCTTGAGCAATAGTTTCAGGCTGTCCCTCTGCAATGAACAAACTTAAAGTTCAAGGTGGCCCAAGCATATACCAACTGCAAATTTTTCCCGAAAAAAAAGTAGGTGTGCACACATACCAACAGCCACTTTAGTCAGACCAGGCAAATCAATTAAGGTTAAGTTGACCACTGCCAGATAAAATAGCCACGAAAGTGTTAGTAATGAGAGAGAGAGATCATACAACAATGGACATAGAAAGAAATGCAGAGATTGTAGTCATATAGTTATAGAATGAGGAAAGAGTAGACCTAACTTAAATTAGAGCCAAAGCACATTAGAAGAAAAAAAATATAATGTTATATAGATTTTATTACTTGTTTTTTCACACAATATCAAAAATTTAATGCCAGAAAGAACACTCATACATTAATAAAACAACAGACAGATTCATGAGTTCACAAGCACAAAAAGGAAAAATTTGGGAAAGCTTGACTTCCAAAACCTAGAATATCTTTAGGGAACAGAAATCTAATGCATCAAAGTTGGACTCATACCATTTCCATAAATATTTATTACAAATTCCTGATACTATTAACAACACATTTCTCTACTAACCACAGCATAAATCACCAGGTCATCTCTGTTCAAGGTAAAGTGGCACATTCACAATGGGAAGGTGACAAAAGAACTACTAGGATTGAACTGTAACCCACCATTTGGAGAGTATATACTAAGATGGATTGGAACTGGAGAAATTTGCTTAGATTTTCCAGTCACCCTATCAGTTTCATCCTGAATTTCCTTGCGAACCATTGCTGCAAAAAAGAATCAAACAATAAAAGATCATTACCAGCATCAATCTGTGCAATAATTTCCCAGGAAACAGGAAAAGGCAAAAGGGAAAATAAAGATCAATAGGAAACAGAAAATGGTTTGTAATACGTGTTGCAACTAGCATACCGGTAACAATTAAATTGAGAATTCTTTTCCTACATTGCCAATTACAACTGGCAGCAAAAAATTTAGAATTCACAAGGAAAATAGAATTTTGCATTTTGCATCTGACTATATGAACATGGTCCACTAACAAGATTTTGAAAAAATTGTTTCCCATTTGAGTCCTTGACCCAGACTTGATATAACAGAAGTCTAACAACAAGCCAAGTATATCAATTATTAAATTAAGAAACCAATAACTTCATTATCTCTCCATTATTTAATCAAACAGATAACTTCATTGTCTCTCCATTATTTAATCTCAATAAACACAAGCTTATATTGACCGACCATAAAGATTGCTTGCAGTAGAAATGCATACCAAAATCAGTGAATCTCCTTCTAGGCAAATGTGAAAACTCAGCATAGTCTTCTCCTTCATCTATTTTGTACAGTTGTAGTACCAATGGCCGCCTTGTGACAATCCCTGCATATCCTCAAAAAGCTTAAATCAGAAAAGTTATATCACCAAAAAATAATTATATAGAATGGTCACTTGAGTAAATAAAAAATAGAAGTTCATAACGGGAGGAGATTTACAAAATCCTCACCAGATCCTCTAGGAAGGAAATCTCTCCCAACTATGCTTTCCAGTACTGAAGACTTTCCAGAACTCTGATCTCAATTCAAGGCCAATAAAAGTTAAAAGTGAACAACGATCAAGCAAAACAAAACAAAAATAAACTAGCAAATGAATCCCAAGTCCCAGCTAACAACACACTCTGTTTGAAACAGAGGCCCGCACTAAAACAGGATTATCTCTCTCTCTCAATCAGCCGGTTTTTTCAGTCTCTGCAGTTGTTACAGATTCTCATGTCTCTCTTGCAAGGCGCTCAAACTACCTAACAATATGTTTGGAACTGCCACTTAGGAAAAATGAAATTGCATAGACGTACATATCCTTACAAGAAATATATACTATTTTCTTCTCAACTACCCAAACAATATTTATTTTCCATTCTTTTCCATCCCTATGTACATATCCGAGTTCCAAACCCAGCATCCTATATAACTTTCTCACATGCCATTAGTCACCGGAATAAAAACTTTCAGCAGCTTAACTTCAATTCAAATCGAATGAAAGATTATACACTTATCTCTCTCTCTCGCGCGCGCGCCCCCGCGCGTTTACATAAAACAAATGAGAGGATTAGGGAGAAAGTTATACCTGGCCACCAACGACGGCGACAGAGGGAAGGGCGTCCCAGAGGGAAGTCAAGGCGGCGTCGCCGCCGCCGTGGTCTCCGAGGGCAGTACAAGCCGTCTGGATCCGATTCACCAGTCCAATCAAGCTCTCCATGGTCGACCTCTCAGTTCAAAAGCCCTACAGAGTACAGACTCCTTCCACGTGAAGTAAAGCTCGGAAACAGAGGACAAAGATAACGAAGAAGCGACGGAGGGACAGTTTTGAGAGAGAGAGAGAGAGAGAGAGAGAGAGAGAAGACGCGTGTGAACAAGGCTTTCGAAGGAAGGAAGGAAGGAAGATGTTTTGAACTGCAACGAATGAAGGCCAAATCGAAGGAAACGACTCGGACGAAGAAATGTCTCGGCGTCTATAGGATCAGGAGGACAAACAAAGATATCCGCCTGCGACGAGTGTTTTATAGTCCCCTGTGCAACCGCCTCTAGGATTGTGCGAAAGGCTTCGACATTCCCTGTTGAGAAATCCCACGGTGGAGGGGGCCCACAACGTTGCCGTGTCCAGCCTTCCGATTGGTTGGTTTCTTCTGGAAGGTTCAGCTTTCCGCTTTCCATCTTCTTTCTATTTGTGCATTAATTAATTAATTTATTATTATTATTATTATTATTATTATGGTCCAGCCGTTTGAAAATTTTGAATTCTGAATTCGTTGGCTCGCCTTGCCTTGGTCAAACGTTGGGTGCTTCATTTGTTTTTGATGAAAGATTTAATTTATTAAGTTATAGATCATGTGATGTGACTCGTGTGAATTTGTGTTCAATGAGATCAACCCTTTTTTGGATTGAATCATTTTTATAAAATTTTGTAAAATTCATTTTTAGTTAAATTCTTTATATTTGAAATTAAAAAAAAATAATAATAGAATTTAATCATAAGAGTGTCACACCAAATCAAATTTTACTAAAGTAGTTAAAAGTTGAAAATGAATTTTGCTAACTTAAAAATGAATTTTGTTTATGGATAAAAATACCCTCTTTTTCTTTTTCCACTGTAGATCTTTGTTGTTGATTTTGACGCTAGTGTTCTTTACTTTGACGCCACTATTGAATATTGTGAACCAAGTTATTTTAGGTATGATTTTATTTTAATTTTTTTAAATTATTGAATAAAATATATTAATTAATTCTTGATTTTAAAATTAAATTTGAAATTTAATATATATGTATACATTACAAAATATAAAAATCTATATATGTTTTTCCCCCTTTTTTATAGCATTTGTTTTTTTCTTTATTTTATTAAAATTATTATATCAAGTGTATTTTGGAAAGTAATAACAAATAAAACTTTACTTTTTTATTGATTCATTGCAAATACAAATTTGTAGAATTTTAATTAATTTTTATATTTTAACTTAGAAATAAAACTATTTTTTTAATAGAAAATCAGGGTTTCTGGGTCCTCTTATTTTATATAAAAACAATATTATGCAGTTATTTATATTTCTATATTAGAGTTAAATTATATATTAAGAATTGGTTGGAATTTCATTTGACCAAGATTAAAGTGCTTAAATAGATATTAGTTTATTTATTAAAGAATTTTGTGAAGATATATTTATGTTCATAAGATAATATTTTCTTTTAACTAATTATAAGATAAGATAGTGGTTTTAAGAAAGTCTTTCAACGGCGACCAAGGTGCAACCATTAACGTAACCTAGCAAGCATTTCACGAGTCAAACCAATGGGGAGGAAGGAATAATCAATCAATCCCATGAGGATGAGATTATCAAACAGGTGCCTGAAATTGAATGCAATTAAATTTAATAGTAAGAACAACCAACATTTCAACACGTGCAATCATCATGCCAATTAAAGAAGCTTCGTATAATATATGATTTTGTTTATAAGTGTTAGGCGCATTTAATATAGATCACTTAACAACCATTAAACCCAAAGAAAAAAATGCCATAGCCATTGAGAAATTAGCAATCAATAGTAGAACCCAAGTTCAATATTGACCAGAATTATACCCAGAGCCCTGTATCCAAATCAAGAGAAAAAGTGGATTGGCTACACATTGTCGAAATCTTTAAAATTCTGTGTGAACCTTGCACATTTTATAGCAAAGTGGGATTATGTGCCAAATAATGATCAATTGTTATAATAAATACAGGCAACAGTACTTTTCTGTTGTGATACAAATATTGCATAGAACCACCTTAGTACAACACTATAGCCATTAGCCAAGCATTCGCTATTAATAACCAAATATTTCCCAGGGCATAAAGTACTTAATCATTCTTGAAAACTAATGTTGGGTACTCTGGACGCCACATGTTATCCTGCACGTATGCCTCAACTCCCTCCTGCAAATCAAGTATATTAAATCAGTATTAAATTTAAAATCCAAGAATTCATCACAGTATCATTGATTTAAGCAAACATAAACACAAGTTATTTTTATCACTAACATGGTCACGAGAATATCAGAGATAAAATTACTTTTGTCCCTAATGTGGTCGCACAACATAAACATGTTTTCAAATCAAAAACATGTTTTTTTAATATTTTTCTAATATTGCAAAATAACCCCAAAATGTTTTCATAATTATGGAAACGGCCCAAAAACTTTTTTTTTTGGTGTGTTTCTTGACGTCGGGGAGGAAACATTTTGGAAATGCCGAAACGGTGTCAGTGTTTCCGTGCATCAGTGGATAGAACAGCTCCAGCTTCATGTCATTCATATGCGTTTACAATTGGATAAGGTTCATTCCAGATAGGCAAAGTGTCAGTCAATACAAAATGTATACAACCCAAAATCAGAAGCCAAACTAATTGATGAAGTTCATTGCATGAGCGTAATTTGAGGATTTTTAGCATTTCAAGAATTTGCTGTAGGTTCATTATCTATCCAGCTAAACGCGCCAATGCTGCCCAATGTATCAAGCTTCTTTCTGGATTTGACATTCTCTGTTACATTAAATAGGTTCCTCAGAGTAGGCTGTATTAAATCCCATTCCAAATTTCTCATTAAATGTCCTTGAGACATTTGGAAGAAATCCAGATTCCTACATATCCCTTTCTTTCAAAAGAAATGAAGACATAAATCCTACAGAAACTAGACACGTCAAACAGGCCGGGCCCAACCATTGGCACTAAAATAACGAGTGGACCTGGGCCAACTTGTCCATGGGACTGGTTGGGCCTAGGCCCGGCCCATCAATGAAACACACGGCTCAACTTTTCCCATGAGCCCGCCGAGGGAAAAGTTGAAGCTGGCCCATCAGGTCATGGGTTGGGCCAAGCTGAGCCCAAGCTCGCGAGCATGGGCTAAGCTGAACAAAAGTCCATTGGGCCAACCTGTTGTTAATATAGTTTTAAGATTAATTTAAAAAAATATTTATTTATTTAATGAATAGGATATAAAAAATATATTAAAAAAATGCAAATTTCACTTTTAAAATGAAAATTTAGAAGTTAGAAGTTAAGCCTACATTATCTTCACTGTTTTCAATCCGTTTTGAGTTTTCAATTTTTCAAAATACTGAAAACGTGTTTATTTTACTATTTTCAAAAATACATTTTCGAAAATAAGAAAAAATTTTGTAAAGAAAACCCGAATTTTGTTGTTTTGGGTATTTTCAACCAAAACACGCTCAAAACACAGCCCCCCCCCCCCAAACTAATCTCGCACAGACCCAACATCTCTTCTTTCTTCACTTCCTTCGACTATCGACCGCCACTGCCATCATCATCACCGCTGCCAACCACACCCGCCGCCACCACTGTGACCACCGTCATCGACTGTGCCTGCCAAGCCGCTGTCAACCTCCCATGTCGCTCTCTTACTGGTTTTGTCTCCTCTCCTTTCTTATTTCTTCTCTCATTTCTCCTTTCTTGTTGGTTTTTGGGTATGTTGGTTGATGGGCCCTTGGGTGTCGAGTAGTTGCCTTTGATTGCCGGAAACCACCAACCATAATGGCCGGTGGCAACTGGCAATGCGTATATAGCTCGGTATTGGGTTTGGTCAAATGTTTAAGTTTAGATTTACGGAGACTTGGCCGTTGGATCTTGTTGATTTTTGGGGATGTTGGTCGATAGGCCCTTAGGTGTTGGGTGGTCGCCTCTAATCGCTAGAAACCAACAGCCACAGTGGCCGATGGCAATTGGCAGTGCGTTTTTCACTTGTGGCCAAAAATTAAAAATTAGAACTACAAAAATTCAATCGTTAAATTTGGCCCATTTTTGTATATATTAACCCCCTTGGCTTGGAATTTCTAACGGTAAGCTTTGATCGTATGAATCTATGGTCGGTGGCGGTTGCTAGCGACAGAGAAGAAGAAAAGAGAAAAAAAGAAAAGGAAAAAAAAAAGAAAAATTTATTATGAAATTTTGAAAATAAAATTATATATTTATTTAAAATTTAAAAAATATAGTATATCTATATTATAATTAAAAATATAGGATAACATATAGTATATTATTAAGTTTATAATTTAATATAAATTATTGTTAAGATGTATGTCAATAATTTATTAATCAAATTTATTATTTTATTTTAATAGTAGAATTTTATTAAAAAGAGATAATTTTATTATTTAATAATTAAATTAATTAAATAAAATATCATAATGACAAAAAAGAAACAGTTTTTTAAAATTCCATAGTAAACGCATTTTTTAGTTTTCTATTTTAAGAAACAGTTTTTTAGAATGATAAAAATAACATGTTTTCAAAAATTTCAAAACCAACACTTAAAACACAAAACTAAAAATGAATTCAAAACTAAAAACTGAAAACTGAAACACGAAAAGACCACCACCTAAAAGTTTCATTCTAACGATCCAATCCCACTTTTAAAACCATATTAAATTTTATAACCTATTAGATTTTTAGTTACATAATTTTGTAACTAAAAATCTCTTGGGACATGGTCATAATTTGTACATATTGGTGCTTTACTGCCCAACATTTGTGCTAGGGACATGGTCTCTTGGGACATCGACAGGACTTGACCTGCAAAACACCCCCTGGAGGGGCAACACATTGACACATGGCAGGAAATTCAGCATATATCTGAATGTAGCTAGACCACCCAGTGGCAGGAGCCTTGCTGTGCACTGAGGTTTCCTAGTTTGGTTACCCATATTCTATGGCCTCATTTAGAGTCCCGGCTATGGCTCAAGCCTTCTGCAAACAAAAAGGAAATCGGCATTTTCAAGAGACATTCCTTTTGGCATAGTTGACTCACCAAACTATAAGTCAACTATTGATGGAATAGCCAACACCTTTAGACAAAATAACATAGGACTGCATGATGGAAGCATGAACAAATTTGATCATGCACGACTGCGACATAATAGCAATCCACTATGATCACATCACTGTTTCTAGGTTAAGGAACCCGCTCTCATGAGAAAATGTTCCTTGCAAAGTAATTAGTTGTGTCAGCACCCAGCCAACATAACCTTGCTCTAATAATCTGTACCAACCAATTACAACCCCCCTTGTACACACGTCACTTTACTTCAAGAGCAACCCAAACAAATGAGAATGAAAATCTAAACTGGATTGTTACACAAAAACAATAATACCTGGTTAAGTTTTCGGAGTTCTCGGGCATCCATTTCACGGTATCCTTCTGCCAGATCCTCTTCTATAGCTTCCTTAACCACAGCTGCAGCTACCTTCTTTGTTATATCACGTATTCTGCATTGTGAGTAAGATCAGCACATGAGCGCCAGGTAACTCAACTGAAGCAGTTGGAAGTTCTGGCAAATTTCTAATGCATTTACCTAGATATTGGAGGATATATAATTCCGCCCTGAACTTCTTCCTCTGTCATATATGCAGCCAGGCTGTGGATTGAATGAACACGAGCAACCCAAAATGGAAAAATTGGTTTGTTAAAATATCTCTTTCCAAATAAAAATCTTCTTAAAGATAGGGATTGTGTATACAATTATGCCCTAAATATCAAGCACATGCAATCAATTTCTCTTGAGTGTACTGATCAATTTCATATACTACAAATATCCCAAATTATTCAAATGGTTCCAAATAAGAATATATGCCTCTATTTCAAAGGAAGAGGGAGAATAGGTATGAACTTCGTTTATTTTTGGCAAGTGGGATCAATAGGAACAGACTTCTGTCATTTGATTTTTAATTATTGGCTCTTCAAGTTATTCCTTGAATTTCCAGCATGATTCATGTATCTCCAAATAATGGGCAATCGTATACCAAGTGTGTCATACATGCCTGATTCTAATTAACTTAAAGAATAACAAGGTTGTACGAACCCAATGTTGGGGTGTGCTTAATAATTGTTGAGTACAGCATATCCCATACACAGGCAGCACATCCTCCCTCCTTCCCTCCCTGTCTACCAACCTACACTTTTTGGCAAGTCCAATTCAATCAGGATTCACCAAGACTCCAAGGAGTGCAACAGACAGCAAACCTGCCACTGAGGTTAACCAAAATGGGGTATAGTGAATTGATTTGATCATGACGAGCATTTGAGTAGTAATAGTGATTTGAGGTGGCATGTAAATCCCCACAATCTCTGTCCAGGGGTTTGTAAATCTCTAAATGCCAATATTATCGAGGTGGCATGTAAACCTCTATAAATGCTCTCTGATGTAGAACACATATGGTATCATGTGAATACCAACTGATGAGAAGCTTATTTAGAGTTAGAAGACTGGGGAAAATGGTTGAAAAGGATAGGGTTTACATATGTAATGGGTTGGTACGCAATTTAGAGGAAAACTATGGCTGTAAGATAAATTTGGGGGCTGAAAACAAGTCTGGAAGTAGGGTTAGAAAATAAGAACATGAAATTGAAAGATTAGGAAAGAGAGAGAAATATCTTCTAGGTATCACACCCCCAACTGAAAAAAGAGGAAATGCAGTAATTGTTCCATACACTCAAAAAAGAGATTAAAATGGTATTTATAGAGTTATGCTATTCCTACAAGGGTTAGGAAAATACTTTTCCTATTAGAAAAACTAAACAAAACTGAAACCAGGAAAAAAGAGACTGAAAAAACCATAAATTAAACCTAAACACTATAAAAATACCCTAATGCAAAACACACAAAAACTGTCTAAAAAGCTTCTAGGAGGGCTTTTCTTCATCCAAAACATCCCAAATCAAGGCTTGGGCCTAAGAACCAACTTTAAGAAGCCTCTTTTATCTCTTTACAGGCTGCTGCCAACATCCTCTGTCCCTCTCCCCCTCGGAATTGAGTCTCCATGATGTGACTTTCCAAGTGCTAGCCATGTGAGGTAACACATCAATCTCCACAATCCATCCCTGCTGGATTCAAAAATCAATTAAGTCAGCATACACAGCACCATACCCATGGGCCATTGCCATAAGAACGGTTGTCCTACCTACTTGGCTTGGAAGATGCTTGCACCAGGTCCTTGCCTCAGCTGATGGACCTCTTAACCTGAGCACTCCACTCACCATTAGAGGATCTCTACATCGATGCTCACATCCCCTCCACAACTGGACCAGTAGGACTCTCCAAGCACTTTTGTCATCAAAAGGTGAGACCTCCATTTCCATTGCCTCCATGATGCTAACTTGCACTCCAGAAGCCAATTGCTTATCTCCAACCATGTGATGACTCTTAACAAATTAAGTTGAGGTAAAATGTATCTTACTCTTCACTATAGCCATGCCCCCATCCTAAAGACGGCAGTGCCATCACTATCTACAATCCCCCCCCCAACCCACTACTGGGGCGTCGATCTATGTGGGCATGTCTGTTGGACATTGGCATGCTAGACCCCTTCACCATAAAATAGGGGTCACTGCTTGTTGGGAGAACAATAGAGCAACAGGTTTTTACTCTATCCTTCAACAGATTTGAACACAGTCTCTCTCCCCCTTGCCACTCTCTCTCTCTCCAATGACTTCCTAGCTCTCCACCCTCCCCCATACAGTCTCTATGCTTGAAGCCTACCGTAATTTCCAGGTTCCAGCAGGTTTTCCTCCACTAAAACCACATACACAGTAGTTATTTGAGTAGTACTGATATTGGTAAATTTATATGCATGAATGGAAGAAGTGGACATACAAGTACCAACTGCTGCCAATTCTATTGCCAAAACAAGTGGGGTGGTGATTAAAGAGGAAAATAAACCAGCAGAACTTTCTTTACAAAAAAAAAAAAAAATGTGTGAACGTTTTTTTAGCAAAGGAAGAGGAAGAGAGTTCACTAATGTTTGGCCCAAATAAGAAAAAAGAACCAAGAAAAAAAAAAAAAAAGGGACTCCCAACATGTTACATCCAAAACCAAGCAGTAAGGAAGGACCCCAAGCATCTTACATACTAGTTATGACAATAATAATCCAAACGGTTAACTACTGTCTGACCCAAATGAAAAACAGGACCCTTAGCATGTTGCACATTGAACCAACTAGTAAGGAATTTATGTCAACAGGACCCTGAGCATGTCATTAGTTTATGACTACAATAATCCAAATGACTATTCTAATGAACGCTTAAATGCAGAGGACATAATCTCCAGGTTTATTTATAGCAATTTTCAGAAAGCATCTTAACCTAGGAGAAGAATAATTTCCACATCCTAAAATTTTTGTGGACATCTTTGGCAGAGTACAAAGAAAAAGTACCACTCAGCTGCAGCTTGTAACATGCCATCAGATATGATCCTAGAGCCAGACAGAAGAGTACCAAGTCCAATCCTGTATAACAAGGGAACTGTAAAATCAGAAGACAGGAAAATAAGAAAATGCTGAAGCCACTGTTTGGTCAAAAGGTTGAAATTGAGACTAACCCAGGAAATATGTACATGTTGTTTCCTTGGTTGCAATGCCCAATATGACCATTTCCTGCAGAATTTGTCAATGGAGACCTTCCAAATTACGTGATGATAATTCTACAAATTCACTTCAGTAAACGTTCAACACAAGGATATTGCTCACAGATTTCACAATGAAATGAAGTTATTAAGTGTAATGTTAATTGATGAAGTAACATCAAGTTATGAATTTATTACAGAAAGGTGGAGCAGAAAAATGGAATTTGGCCAGCCTCCAAATTCCTTATTAGTTACTCAAAAACGAAAGCAGGGAAGAGGAAGAACAAAATAACAACTAGATCTAGCCGCTATATGGAACCATTGGTAAAAGAGAGTACAATCAAGAGATTAATAGAATAATATGTGCATGTATTGGTTGGAGGATACACAAGTCTTACTCAGATGCAACATCATGGTAAATTTTTTGCTGATAAAGGGAACAACAAATATTTCTTAATAAATAAAAACTAAAGCACATATCAGAAAATGAATATTAAATCCAAAATTCAATTTTCAGAACTGAAATGTCTACATTATGGTAGGCAACAAAGTAAGTACCTACAGTATTAAATTTTTTGGAGGCAACGAAAAAAATGAGCACCTCATTAACATCAGTTATTGGCAAATACTTGTTTCCAAATGAATTACGAAAAACTATTGGGTTGAACAGCAACAAAATCATAGCTCAACAGTGATCTATTATCCTATCTCCACTGTCTTCATATATCCCCTTTTTGTTTTTTCCCGAAGTATGGGATTAAAAAGAAATTGACTAAAGCATTAGAAACCACGGACAAATATTCAACACATACACCAAACCACATACCAAGGTCCACATCTTGAAATGGACTTCCACTTGCAAATATAATGTTCTCGCCTAGAGTTGAAAATGCTTCCTCAGGAGTGCATTCAGCTGTCAAGGAGTAATTTAAGAGAAATAAGGTCAGGAACTTTCCTTCAGAATTAGAAACCAATAAAATGAGCGTACCATTTTTAGTAGGGTTTGACATGGCAAAGATTGCTGGTTTGGTCGAAGTTGAACCTTTAAGTGCCTCTAACACCTAAAAACATAAGCCAACCATTTCATTTAGCAAAAACTAGATCATGTTATCTAGAACCAAACTTTAAATAAGAACTAAGGCAGATAACTCCATTAATTGATTTTATTTTATTTATTTATTTATTTTTTTACATCAAGCAAGAATACAGGTTGACAAGAGCTTAGCAAAAATGGGGGAAAAAATTGTAAATAGATACTACAAGCACATTTTTCAAATTTAGTTCAGGGACAAAATAGTCAGCATATTACAGAAGGACAACAGAATACACAGGATCATGGGCCTGTGGATTTCAATGCTTTAATATCACCCATCCTCACAAATAGCTTAAGCCTTCCAAAAAAAAAAATAAAAAAAAGATCGAGAAGAAAGGTTAAATGGCTTTGTAACATTAAGTTCTAATTAGTTCGCCTATGCACTGAAATTCCAATTTTCTAGATCTAGTAGAAGTATAAATATAATAAGCTGGTATTAGTATCATAGGTGGATGGACTGAAGCATCTGGGCAATTATGCCTATGAGTGAGAAGGAAATAAGCACTTGTTTTCCTTTCTCCTCTTTTTCTTTTTTGTTTGCATTATTTTTGGGTGATTAGCGAGAAGGTGCACAAACTATTTGTGTGTGTCATGGAATTGTCTTACTCATTGTTGCTTGGGAAGCGATATGTTTTGGGTCATGGTAAGGGAACAAGTACAGGGTATTTTAGTATGCTAATATTGGGGTAAGGTGGGGTAGGCTTAATTGGTTCATTATTTTGGGATGTGGTTGTCACGTACCTAGACTGCTGACCCATTTCGTAGTTGAATTTGTAATTCGTAGCTATGTTTGTAATTTTGGAGGGAATTAGCTTGCTGGAAGAATGTTCCAGCAATGCAAGTGGTTAGACAAGTTGTACAGAACTACTGAACCTAGAAGGGATTTGGCAACCGTTTTGGCACCAATCCCAAGCTGAGGCAGTATAAGAGGACTGACCCAGCTCGTTTGAAGACAAGAATTGATAATTGAATCAGTCATTTTCCCTCTCAATTCTCTCTCTCTGATTTCCTCCCTCAATTCTATAATTCTACTCTCCCTCTCTCAAAAATTCCTGCGTAATTCTCTCTCAATCAGAGAGAATTCTCCTTATTAGATCTCAGATATGACAGTGGTACATTTTTATAATTATACAAGGGCTGAGATTAGTTGGATCAGTACTTTGCTATTATAGAAAGTCGTTTGTTTCGTTTTGTTTTGAATTCCTTTTTATATTCTTGTACAAGTTATAGATTGAAGAATCCTATGCAAACAAAGTCAGTTTGAATATTATCGAAAATAAATGCAATAGAATGTACAAGAAAGTGAGGTAGACAAGCTTTGTTTCTTTTTTTTTTTGTTAACTTTCAGTTTAGGGTTTAGGTGAGGAAGACAAACTTTGTTTCTTTTTTAAATTTTCAGTTTCTTCCCAGGTTTTTCCATATTGTACTTGTTGGTTTCACCATGTCAACTAAGTTATGGAACACAACTATATCAATTATCTTCATTCACCACCATCTCATGAAATTTCTCCATGTGAAGATGGTGTTCAAACTTCATTTCATCATTACTCCGCCAGGGGATATTATCCACTGCCGGTCCCAAGCCCGGATAAAGGAGGAGGGTTGCGTTAGGTAGCCGACAGCCAGCGTAAAACCTAGTCGGATCCAAATATGAATTCTAGACAAACTATCTGTTGGGATGTTACCCACATAGAAGCCTAGAATTCATGTAGCCAACCCCACATAGTGGGATAACGGCTGGATATGTTGTTGTTGTTGTTAGTTTCTTCCCAGGTTTTAAATTGTTTGGGATCGCCATTCTTAAGGATCTGAATCGTGTTCCTTGTAATCCAAGGATGCAAAAGAACCATGATCTGGAATGCCCAATCTGGACGTGGTTCTGAGGGGGAGGAGTGAACCCAGTAACTATGGTCTAACTTGTTAATATCTTCTCTTATACTTGAATTGGAGAATGATAATTCACTGAATGCACTCAGAAATAATTAGTTTGCTGGTGTAAGGTCATCAACATTATCCACATGCATAAGCATCAATGGCCATGTTCTGTGAAATGGGAGCCTAAAGATGACTTCAATGTTTTGTATGTTAATTTTTATCCATGTGGCTTCAGAGGTAGAATTATTAAAACTGAGAAGGTTAATAAAATGTTGCCAGTGCCTGTAAAAGTTCTAGCATATGTCTTCATGAAGTTTCTTAAGTGACTTTAAAACTAAAGCCTTGATCAAATATGTAGTGCTGATCAACAGAATATGCCAATATTTCCTTCATGAGGTAGTAACTGTTAAGACATTATGATTTATATATATTAGGCAACTGCATATATACTACATCTCTATGTTATAGTAACTGTATATCTTATATGATATATAGAATATATACGTTCCTTTGTGATAGTATAGTTTCATGTATATAAGTCATGTACATGTCATTCAATAAACAATTTTACATTCTCTTATTTTACATGGTATTGGGGTAGGCAAAGCTCTTGAGTTCAAGTCTCATAACTAACTCAATATTTAAATTGCTACATGTGTTTGGACCAGTTATATAGTGAAGCCTACCGACATGTGAGGGGGCATGTTGAATGTAAAGATGATAATACAAAAGATAAAGTTAGCCCTTTATCTAACAATTTAAACTTTTAGATGAGATGGTGGTTAACAATCTCGCCGGGTTTGGTTGGAAGATTCAATTTAGTGGTTATAGAGTTTGGGTTAACTTGAAGTCAAGTAGATCATTCAATTTTTTATTGCTCTAAATCTGGTTGACACATGCTTTTGGTGGTCTAAGTTGATGTTGTTATTCGGAAGATGATGTCAGCATCACTGAGTTGAAAACGCATCTCTAGCAACAATTTCTAACCAAGGATATGGTCAGTTGAAATACTTTTTGGGAATTGAGGTGGCATAATCAAAGACTGGCATCTATATCTCCCAAAACAAATATGCATTGGACATGCTTGAAGAAACATGGATGCTTAGGTGCAAGCCAATAGATACCCCTATGTATCTAAATATCAGGTTGCCATTGGGATAGGGGGAGCCTATTTTTGACCTCGGGCATTATCATTAGTTAGTTGACAAACTTAACTGCCTTACAGTCACCTATTCTAATATTTCATTTGTTGTTAGTATAGTAAGTTAATTTCTAGATTCACCTTGTGATAGTCACTGGGACACAGTAATCCCTATCCTTCGGTAAAATAGAAGTGCTACTGGTCATGGTTTTGTACGAGGATCATGGGGCATACTCAAATTGTGAGATATATAGACGTTGATTAGGCAAGTTCTCTTAGTAGCAAGTAGTTCACATCTACATATTGTGTATTTGTTTGTGGCAACTTAATCTCTAGGGAAAATAAGAAATAGAGTGTAGTTGCCATATCTAGTTTAGAGGTTGAATATAGGGCTATGGCCTTCGCATCATGTGAGTTGATATGATCGAAACAATTGATTGGGGAGTTAAAAGCAATTCAAGTCAAGTCTATGCAATTAGTTTGTAACAAACAAGCTGCCAAGCATATTGCCTCTAATCCTGTGTTCAATGAGAGAGCCAAACACATTTGAGGTTGACTACCATTTTGTTAGGAAAAAATTGCTTTATGGAGATATTGTTACCACATTTGTGGGTTCTCACGACTTACTTAGTTAATTTGTTCACCGAGTCACTTAGAGGACCTCATGAGAGCTACATATGCACCAAACTGGGCATGTTCAATATTTATGCCCCAACTTGAAGGGGAGTGTTAAGATATTATGATTTACATATATTAGGAAACTAGGCATGTTCAATATATTCTATATATCATTTAAGATATGTAGTTACTTCCTTCGTGATAGTATAGGTTCGTGTATATAAGGGATGTACATATTATTTATGTTAGAAATCCAAAAATCTCTCCTATAATGGTTTCCTTCTTAGAATATCTCTATTGTCTTATTTGTAGAGTTTCCTTATTTAGTAGGATAAGAGTATGTTTCCTTATTGGAATTATTTCTCTTATTTTTCTTCCTTGATTGAGTTGACTAATCTCTAATTATTTAGGATTGGTTGCCTAAATCAGGATCCACACTTATAATAGATACCTAGTGTACCGCTCCACAATACAATACAGAAAAGTATTCTTCTCCACATGGTATCAGAGCCACTATCCTTGGGGGCTCTCTCTATTAGCATTCACTACTGATAATCGGCCTTACTGCTGGTTTTTTATTTTCACTGCGCCTTTTGCAACTTGCCAATAATCAGCCTTGCCTTCTGCACCCTTGCCGTTTTCTTTTTCCGACCTGCCCAGCAACTTTCTTCTCTATTCTTCCTAAACAGTCATAATTGACCTTCTACAATTTTTCCGACGATGATTGATTTAGGAAGCATTACCTCCGCACCAACCAGGCTTATTTCACAGCCTTCAACAAATTCATTGAATGGATAACTTCCAAATATGAGAGAATACGGACTTGATGGAAAGGATTACATTTAGTTGTCACAAATTGTGAAGACACAACTCGAAGAGAGAGGAAAACTTAGCCACCTGGAAGGAACCAGACCTAGCAAAGAGGATTCCAAGTTTCAAGCTTGGGATGAAGAAGATTCCATGATAATGTTATGGTTATGGAGACTGATGCAACCTGAAATCAGCTAAAACTGTATGTTTCTTCCCACTGCTCGAGAGACTTGGGAAACCGTTCGTCAGTCATACTCCAAAGCTCAAGATGTAGCAGTCATATTTGAACTCAAGACAAAGATTTCAATGCACAACAAGGTACTCTTTCAGTCATCAAGTACTACAATGTCATGAAGGGACTGTGGCTTGAAATAAACCACCATCAAAACATACAGATGAAATGCCCAACAGATGCTAATACTCTTCAAAGCTATATGAAGTGGGATCGGATACTTGAGTTTCTGGCAGGTTGGATCATGGACTTTGATCAGGTTCAAATTCAAATACTAGGACAGAAGCAGCTACCATCATTAACTGAAGTTTTTGCTATTTTAAGAACTGAAGGGAGTCGGCAGACAGTTATGCTTGAGACCCAGCAAACAAAAGGGCCAGCCATGGTATCAAAAAGGGACAAGGATAGCAGCGGCCTTGGACAAAACCGAAAGCCAGATTCAGCAAAAACATCAAGCTGAGATGGGTCATGGTGTACTTATTGCAAAAAGCCTCGACACATGAGAGGGAACTGTTACAAACTCCACAGAAGGGCCCAAGTTCTCAATCGAACTAAGGGCCAACAGCAGCTCCATGTAATTCATCTAGCAGCTCGTCAATGACTGGGATTGGAAGCTTGTCGGGGACTGTTACTTTGTTCAGGGCCCGGTAATCTACACAAAACCTCCACCCCCCTCCTTCTTTTTAACAAGCAACACCGGGCTGAAATAGGGGCTGACACTTGGCTTTATAATTCCAGCTGCCAACATCTCACGTACCATCTTCTCGATCTTGTTTTTTTGAAGATAAGGGTAGCGGTAAGGCCAAACACTAACCGGACGAGCGTCGGGTAGAAGGTAGATGGCATGGTCCTTGTTTCTAGTGGGTGGCAGTCCCTCCGAGTTGGCAAAAACCCCTTTAAACTCAGCCAATAATTCCTCTAAACTCCGGGGCAGTCCCACTTGCAATTCGTTGAACTCGGCAGCCACCTTTCCTATTTCCAGCAATACTCCCTCCCCATTTTCTTTAAACACCTTCATCATAGCCTTTAGGGAGACTAAAGTCTTACTTAAACTAGGGTCACCTTGCAAAGTCACAGCCATTCCACCCACCTGGAACTTCATGGTCAGATTCCTCCAATCCACACTTATTTTCCCCACCAATGCTATCCACTTTATGCCAAGAATGACATCGGAACTCCCTAACTCAAGCGGAAGGAAATCTTCCACTATCTGCAGGTTATCAAGGATCAATTTCACCCCCTTGCAAATTCCCGCCCCTTGTACAGCCATCCTGGTTCCCATTATCACCCCATATCCAACTGTTTTTGTCCTTGGCAAACTCAAACGTTGCACCAACTCAGATGCTATAAAGTTGTGGGTTGCTCCTCCATCAACAAGAACCATGATCGGCTGCCCTTCTATGTGTCCCTTTAGCTTCATCGTTTGTGGTGTAGTTAATCCCACAACCGAGTTCATGGATAGCTCGATCACTTCCCCCCCACACCTCAACTCTTCCTCGCCCCCTTGCACTGCTTCCTCCTCTCCTACCGCCTCGCCTCTTTCTTTGTCATAGATAATCAAAACTTGGAGCTCCTTGTTTTTTCACCTATGGCCTATCGAATATTTTTCATCACAACGGAAGCAAAGACCCTTCTCCCGCTTGGCCTTCCACTCAGCCTCGCTAAGCCGCTTAAAAAGGGAAGCTCTCACCATTTCCAGTGGTGTGAAACCAGGGTCCATAGTTCTGAAAGGTGCGAGGCGCAGCGAGGCGCAAAGGGTCCTGGAGCCTGAGGCGCACGAGGTGAGGCGCGCCTTTGCGAAGCGAGGCGCACCTTTTAGAAAAAAAACTAAAAATCTTATAAAATCATAAAAAAACTATCAAATTATCAATAATAACACATGCATATCATTAATGTTTCATTATCTTCAAATTCTAAACTAACAACATCAAAGTTAATTCATTCATCATACAATTTCTAAACTAGAAACATCATTAAAGTTCAAACTTAAAGTCTCAAACTCAAACAAGTACCAACCATCGTGCAAAGTTCTAAACGAACATATAAACACTACAAGTCCACAATCAATAAAGAAGTTTTAATCATCATCATCATCACACCCTTCACCAAATTGAAAATCATCTTACGGTGCCATATTTTGCTCATCCCTGATTCCCTGCTATTTTTCTTCTTTTGCATGTACTCTCCAATCTCTTGTTTTATTGATGGAGGACATTTTGGAATAGCTTTAGTATTCTCCACAATCAATAAACACTACAAGTCCACAATCAAGAAAATGCTTTCATTTTGAAAAATGCTATTTTTCTAGGTCTGGAAGATTAACGCATTTTTTCTAAGTCTGGAAGATTAGGGCATTATAAGGAGACATATAAGAAAATGTTTTCATTTTGAAAAACTAACTCCCGGTATTTTGATAGTTAATATTCATTGTTGTTAAAATGATTTTTAATGAATTTTTCAAGAAATAGTAGGTATGTATTTTGGGGTGGTAAAATCGATAAATTCTAAGTTTGTACTAAAATCAAAATTCTATTTTCTTATTGTTATGGATTTTGATTTTTTAGATATTTTTATTGAATCCAAATGGGGGGTACTTTCTTATTTACATTTATGTATTAAAGTAAATGGAAGGTAAAATATAAATAAGTAGTGCTGTATACATGCTAAAACTGAGAAGAGGGGATGCTGGGGAGGAGAGGAAGAAATGATGCAGGGAGGATGCAGGCGCGGGGGATGCAGGCGCGGGTTTCATGAGGCGCGCCTAGGCGCGCCTCAGCGCCTCGCCTCAGCCCAGGCGAGGCGCCAAATTGGCGCCTTAAGGCGCCTTGCGCCTAGGCGCGCCTTTAATAACTATGCCAGGGTCCTGGTTGGGTCATGGACTTTTGGGAGGAACCCAAACTCTTCACTGGTATAGGGGACATCCGATTAGTGACCATTGGTGCTATAGAGTACCCGCTCTTAGGTGGTCCGTGTCATAACCTTAGGAGCAATAAAAGGGCATTATTGTAATAGGGTATAATAGTTAGTTAGGGATATTTTACAAGTTGTTAAAAGCACATGGGTGCTGTTAGGATATTGTTAGAAATTAGTTAAGCATCTAGCTATGCCTATAAAAAGGCCAATTGTAAGAGGAGAGAATTTATGCTTGAATTGAATGAATTCTTAAATTTGATTTCCCTCTACGTCTCTCTCCATTCTCCCTTTTGTTTCTCTCTACTATTTCTCCCCCCTTTCCTCTTAATATCTCTCCCTCTTTCTATTGATTTCCCCCTCATTCAATTCTGATTTCTTCCCCAATTCCTCTTTTAACCTATCACGAACCCTAGGTTTGTGACAAATGTATTAGAGCAGTCGCTCTTCGGCTGTGGTTCATGCAATTTTGATAAATTGATTCCGATGACTCTCGTTGGAATTGATTGAGTAGTGATTTGTGGATTCCGGTGAACTTTCTTAACCGCAACATAATCCGTGGACTTCAGTGGCTACAATTGCGGTTCGAGAAGGCGATAGAAGTAAATCCAGCGAATCCAATTCCTATGGTCCAAGCGAGGATATGTTTGGTGATAGACGAAGCAAATCCAGTAGCAGAATTCGGAACGGGCGAGCATCTCCCAGATGGTATTTCGAAAGAGAGCCGGAGCTTAACATTGGCCGCGACTTTTTGTAAGTATTGCTCAAAGTGAAAGGGCGAAGCAGATTCGACTGTTTGGAAGCCAATTCAGAGACTACGACAACCAACAATTCCCAATTCCGAAGAATTCCGTAGGTTGCATCACAATCGCTCAAGGAAGGTGAGCAGCCCAGGCGATTCCAATGCTGAAATTCCGGCGATTTGGCGAAATTCCGACAATTTAGTGAAGAGCATCTAGAGCGATCGCTGAACCAGCAAGTGCAATCGTCTGCAATCAGTTCAGTAGATCGGAGGTTTAGGCGATAGTCAAAGTGGTGCAGACGAGAAGACGGGGCAGAGGCGACTCTTAGAGTTGAACCTTAGCCTTCGGTTTCTTCTTCAGGTGCAATTCCGACTGTTCCAGTGAATTTGGCGTTCTAGACAGAGAAGCAACTAGAAAATTTCCGGTTGAATCTTGGAATTGATTCCGACCCAAGAAAAGGTGAGTGTCAGCCCGAATATGAAGGAGAAGTAGGAGGAGTGGATCTCGGCCGGTTCCAACTGATTTACAACAAAATTCCTTAGTCGCGACAGAAACTGGTCCATGGTAGGTGATGACGCTGGTCGGTAATTGGTTTAATTTTTGGAGGAGAGCAGGAGATTGACGCTCGACCGTGAATTGCGGACCTCAGTTCAAATTGTGGAGGAAAAGCAAAGATTGATCACGACTGTGGTAGACGTTTATAGAAGCAATTTCAGTGTCAAAGCTCTAGCGACTTGGAAGCTGTGAGTAAGGCGACCTCAACAATTATCGGAACAGTGTGAGCGGTGATTTGGGAGATTCCGCTTAGAAGTCTGACAACGCATATCAGCAAATCAGTGAAGAAAATCCCACATGCAGTAATTCCAATCAAATTCTAGGCTGCTAGTAAGGTAAACAAAGGGTAATTTCGATTTTAAAATTTGCTTAACTTTGTTTGAAGAAGGGAGGTGAAGTAGAGCGGGTGTTCTTTGGTTATTGAATTGCATTTGAGGCAAGTAAAGGAACTGTTATAGTGGGCGAAACAGAAAAAAATGTACAAAACTCCTACTCCTTGGACTTTGTAGTGTTTTGTTGGTGAGACCGTGAGAAGTCAACCATGGGGAGCAGTTTATGCATGAGACAAATGGAGTCTCAAGGGCGGCAAAAGAAGGCTGCATTTTCAGCTAGGAACAACAGGAAACCTAAGGAATTCGGCCAAATGTTATATGAGCAACTACAGGAGTTTGCAATGATACTAACTAAGAAGTATCATTACAGCTTTCCAGCGAAATTCTTTGAGGATTATCGCGGAAGTTTTAATAAGGAGGACTTCCTTAAAATGGAGTAATCGAAGGAGAAGTCAAGATTATGGAAGAGCGGATCAGTGCTTACCTCCAACGTGGAGTGAAAGAAGGATACCGGTTTCAGCAGAACTATTAAGAAGGAATGCAACATCAATGATGAAATTGGTGGTGAATGGCATTGTTTAAAAGAAATCTATGATGAACAGATTCATGGGGCAACAAAGGCAAAGGGACAATTTGAAATTGTTGAAAGAGTGGTTCACATAGAGGGAAATTCCAACAAACACACGGAAGGAGTTGCTGAATTATTTTCATGTAATTAGGAGATTCCGACTGAAACTTCAGCCAATATTAAGGAAGTGGGTGCTGTAAATGAAGCAAACAAGTCAATGGAAACTCAAGATTCCAAAGATGAAAGATGATTGGATGAGGAGATTAGGGTAGACCACACACTACAAGAGCAAGAAGCTGATCCCGGTGATGCACATCCTAATCTAGATGCAAGTCATGTTAGGGAAGAAGGTCAAGATGGAAGCCAGATATCAATCATTGAGAAATCGTTGGCTGGAATTGAAATTGCAGCAACTCCTAATGTTAATGCTCACAAAAGCCTTGGTATGAGTATTCAAGGAAAGAATACAAACCTCCATTGCTGCATTTTGAGGCTGCTGTTGATATTTTTGCAATAGAACATAGTTGTGGGTTAAATGGGGATATAGTAACAGCAACTATGGCTGTAAATCTGCCCTTCTTACTTGTATTGAACGGTAATGAAGTACTAACAGAAGTTGCGAACATGGATAGTCCTTCCATTGGACTCCAAGGTTCAGCTACTAGCTATGTTAATCCGGAGTGGCTGATCATGTCCATAGATTGGAGACCAAGCTTGATTGGATATCTATTACCAGGGGTGGTTGTCTTGGGCTTGAACTTGATGAAGTTTTCCCTATTGAAATTCTGGGTCAATTTATGCTTGGAATTGTTCTTGTAAACCTAAGAACGAAGAAGAAGAAGCCTAAAAGAAGAAAGAAAGAAAGAAGTATTAAACAGATAGAGAAAGCGGGCATTGGATGAAGAAACAATAGCTCGGTTGTAATAAGTTTATTGGGGACAAGAAACCTTTTAAGGCGGGGGAAATTGTCATGACCTTAAGAGCAATAAAGGGGCATTATTGTAATAGAGTATAATAGTTAGTTAGGGATATTTTACAAGTTGTTAGAAGCACATGGGTGCTGTTAGGATATTGTTAGAAATTAGTTAAGCATCTAACTATGCCTATAAAAAGGCCAATTGTAAGAGGAGAGAATTTATGCTTGAATTGAGTGAATTCTTAAATCTGATTTCCCTCTACGTCTCTCTCCATTCTCCCTCTTGTTTCTCTCTACTATTTCTCCCCCCTTTCCTCTTAATATTTCTCCCTCTTTCTACTAATTTCCCCCTTCCTCCAATTCTAATTTCTTCCCCCAATTCCTCTTTTAACCTATCACGAACCCTAGGTTTGTGACAGTCCGATTGTTCTATGACAATTCTGAAAGGTTGCATTCTTGTCCTTAATATTTTGAGCCACCACCATGATCCGATTGAGCCCCCGTGGCTGCAGCACCCTGACTTCAGCTCTTATCTCTGATTTGAGGCCGTTTAGGAATTGGCCTTCCAAAAATGCCTCAGGAACATCAAGCACAATCGCGGCCAAAGTCTCAAACAACAACCTATACTCCTTAACAGTCCCCACTTGCCGGAGAGCCAAGAAACGCTTCTCCAACGACCCATCTTGAGTGGGGCGACACCTGCCCAGAATTCCTAGCTTCAAGCCTTCCCAACTCCGAATTCCTCTTCGCCTTGTCTCCCATTGAAACCAAGACAGAGTCGCGGCTTCGAAACACTGTGCGACGGACTCTTATCTTCTCCTCGTCCATTAGTTGATTGATCGCAAAATACCTCTCGGCTCAGAAAATCCACTCATCTGGATTCTCTCCTTCGAAAATGGGCATCTCCAATGTCCTTCCTCGTATGTCCGACCGGTAGCCACCCCCGACTCCTCCTTCCAAGTTGCGACCTCCCACACTTCCAGGGGTTACTTCGGAATCCATGGTGAATTCCAAAGGTCTTTCTTGTTCCTTGGACTTACTCTTCCTCTCCCGCTCCTGCTCATCCCACTTCGTTTGCATGAAAGCAAACTGTTCGAGCATTCTCGCCACATTTTGTTCCATCGCTTGGATATCGCCTCTAATGGCTTCGACTCCCCTTTGCATGCCTTCCATCTTCAACTCCAATTCACCCACTCTCTCCTTTAAGTTCACCATGAGGATCGGCATGGCTCTGATACCAAATTGATATGATCCCAGATAGAAATCCAAATAGTAATCAAATATCAACAGCTATCAAAATTTTCAGCCAAGAACAAGAACAACCCAGGGCATTCGAGAGGCCCTCTCTCTCCAGAATTCTCTTACCAAAAACCAATTGTCTTTCTCTCTCTTCCTCCCCACTATTTATACCTCTTCTCACCTCCTTTCTAATTGAATTCCCCTGCACATGCTGATTATTCCCTTAGCATGTGGTTACAATTCTACCCCTCCCACACACACATGCTGGTTGTTACACCTGCATGTGTTGACCCCTTATTCTAATCTTCATGCCTGCTGCTACTTGTGGTGTCTTTGGTAGGTCCGATACACCAGCGACCTATCATGTCCTCCATTACCTAAAGGCATCTCTAGGGAAAGGTATCCTATTTAAGAAAGGTATCAAGTTGACTCCTAAAGTCCATAGCGATACTAATTATGCTGGATCTCTCACAAATAGAAGGTCCACATCAGGATATTACACTTTTCTGGGAGGAAACTTAGTAACTCGGAGAAGTAAGAAACAAAGTGTGGTTGTTAGATCTAGTGCGAAAGCTAAATTTAAAGCAATGACAAATGGAGTATGTGAACTTCTATGGCTCAAGATCATTGTTGAAGATCTCAAAGTTAAGCAAGAAGGTACTATGAGACTTTATTGTGACAAGTAGTCAATCATCAATTGCTCACAATTCGATTCAACATGATCAAACTAAACATATAGAAGTAGATAGGCACTTCATAAAGGAAAATGTTTGATTGTGGATTGATTAGTACTTCTTACACTCCAACTAATTACCACCTAGGTGATGTATTAACCAATAGACTACTGGTGTCAAGATTTCAAAAGATCATCAACAAATTAGGAATGGATGATACCCACTCACCAACTTGAGGGGGAGTGTTAGAAATCCAAAAATCTCTTCTATAATTGTTTCCTTCCTAGAATATCTCTATTTTCTTGTTTCTAGGGTTTCCTCTTTATTAGGATAAGATTATGCTTCCTTAATGGTATTGCTTCCCTTATTTTTTCTTCTTTGATTGAGTTTACTAATACTAATTATTTGGGATTGGATGCCAAAATCGGGATCCACACTAGTAATTGTTGAGAATCTCACATTGCCCCCGCAAGGGAGACCTAGAGCTATATATAAGGAGGAGGATCCCTCCACCTATTAAGCTAACTTTTCAGGTTGGAGTTCTACCTCTTAACTTCTCACATGGTATCAGAGCTAACCCTTGGTTGTCGTGGTCATGGACCAGTACCTTGCCTGATCACCTGGGCATGTATCAGTTACTGGAGAATGTTCGGCGTGGGGGGGAGTGTTGAGAATCCCACATCGTCTCCACAAGGGAGACCTGGGCTATATATAAGGAGGAGGATCCCTCCACCTGTTAAGCTGGTTTTTCAGGTTAGAGTTCTACCTCTAACTTCTCACAGTAATAAATACCTAGTGTACCATTCCACAATACAATACAAAAAAGTATTTATTCCCACATATTCAATAGACAATTATTTTACAGTAACAATACAATGGCTTTAGCTTTCCTAGCTTTTACAATTGGCATGATTCTTGCTATTCCAACCACTAATAATAATGGATAATAATGGAGCACATATCGACTGTTATAGAGATAGAATGCGGATATGCATGATTGCATCCATAGCATAACAACCCAAAGAGAAGGGATTCCCTCCAAGAGTTTTAAATGTTAACCTGCTTAGGAGTACAATGCACTTATGTATGATAAAAGGAAATTTATGTTTTAATCATAAAATGATCTTATTTACTTTGTCAAATTCTATACCTCTTTGGAAAATAGGCCGCCAACAGCTGACAAGCCAAGCAGTACATCAGGTTTTACTTGCTCCACCTGAATAACAAAGAATGTCAAAGATGTGATTGGTAATGTAACTCAACAATGATTCAGTCTAAGATCCAAAACTTAGAACTACAACGATTTATAAAGATGCAAGGAGGAGAAGCATCTCTAACATAACAATACCAACATGCAAGCTACAACAGATGATAGCTTGTGATGATGTTATTAAGAATAAACATAAATATCAAAGTTAAAAGCAGAAGAAAGAAACAAAATTGGGAGATGAAAGAAAGCAGGTGAAAGGGGCATAATAATCAATAAACTATAATAATCAAAATCTCTAAATGTAAATCATTCAGATGAGTAGGGCAAATAGGTGTGTCAAACCTGTGGGAAATTGTGAGACTACAGCACCAAAAAGTTTAGAGGGTTAATTTCTAGAGATTGACTTCACTAGTAGTTACATCATTTTTAGAAATGATCCTAGCATCAACATGAAGCCCATAGAGGACCTATCATATAGTCAGTCCCACAGGTTTCTTCAAGGGTGAATTTCCTATTAATGCAGTAATCTCCCCCCCCCCCCCCCCTAAAAAAAAGAAAAAAAAATCTGGGTCTGCCTTATATCTACTGCTACTGGACATCAAACTCATAGCTATAGCACCAGAATAGACAAGAAACTAAGTAACATAAGTTGAAAAGTACAAATATTGAGAGTTTTACAGCTGCAAAATTGACACAAAATGTTGTCAGATCATTTAACATATCAAAATGAACTCTTGACAGGAGAGCTTGCAATTCTGGTCTGGCATCAATCTTTCCTGGCTATTTTTCATTGTCTAGGGGTGATGATTTCTCAATGTATCTTGGTTGCGATTCTGTCGTCACGAGGGTTTTGATTTCAATCTCTCATTTTCTGTCTAGTTCAGGTTTTCTTGGGGTTGTCCATATTAGGTCGGATTGTTGCATTGCTGCTTCTAGTGGCCTTGCTTTAGAAATATAATACTGAATTCAGTCTGTCTGTCTGTTTAAATGCAAGAAGGAAAAGAACTAGCGTAACACTCATAAATCATGCACGACAACAAACGTAATGAATTCTACAAAGAAGAAAAAAAGATGAAATAATGAATAAAAGTTTCAGGCAGATCCTGTTATCTAAGAATGAAAACTATTCTACGAACCAGTTTGTGCAATGTTATTTCTTATTAGTTATATCAATCATCAATGCGTGTCTCTCTTAACTGGCTTGCCAAAGTAAACGGAATTTCTAGTGAATGCCAACAGGTGCCCAGTTATTCGTAATGTCTAGTACCATGCCTCAGTTGTACGGAGGTGGCAACCTTGGTCCCAATCGTCCCAATCCTTTTCATTCAGCCTTGATGTGGAGAATTTTGGATAAGCAACCAAGGAAGAGTAAAACTTAGAAAATCATCAGTTAGCAATACAAAAAATACCGTAGGTGGATGCTGAAATTTGCTCCACCATCAGTAGTCGAATTGTATCAGATTCTTTTACTGAATAATTCCCTTTTCTTTATTTTTGTTTCTATCCCCATTCCCAGATGCCCCAAACAGAAGCCTATATAACATAAAAAAATAACCCTAAATGATTTAGACAGTATCTAGGAGGCAGCTTTAAGACAGAAAAAAGATGATATTTTGGTCTTCATGGTAATTGATTCTATCTGGATGCTTCATTTAGGAGAATACAATTTTAGTATCAAAGATAATCTAGGTCAAATTTGGGTGCCAAGTGTATATGCATATATGTAAAAACCATGAAAATTCAACAAGCAATTCAATGGCATATTTGTTATAACAATAAAAGCATCCAAATATGCAGCTTAAGTTATAGCACATGAAGATAAGATGCAACTACTAAAGTGACAACTCCATTTTAGGTCCAGGAACACTCTTAAGCTACCCCTGGTTCCAAAAACTTAAACTACTAGGAAAAGGAACCAACAATATATCTTGATCTTTTGTAACACTCTCCTTCGTGTCTGACCACATGGTTTCCTCACATGGAGAGATTTAATTAAGGTGCATTGACATATATTGAACAAGATTACATAAAAAACATGAATAATGCCGGGAAAAAAAAAAGACCTGAAAGTCAGGACATACAATAACCATTACAACTTACCAAAAAAGCATTCTAAGAAGCGCATCCAGGGAGTCCAAAACCCTAGGTCTGGCTCCCCTCGAGTTAAATTTTTCCTCCATCTCCTCAAGTTCTAGTCCAGATTTTTGACACATTATTTAGAAATAATCTAAAGAGAGAGGGTGTGCCAATAAATTAATGGCTCTCCTAATTGATCTCCTAAACCAAAAGCTGACTTAATTGCTATTCTAATTATTAAAGATACAAAAAATAAAAGATCTAAAACTTTTAGGAAATAATAGCCAAAACTTTTTTTCCATTAATGCCCCAGGCAATTTTGATTCTTAATTTCATTACAATTTTTTTTCTCACATTTCATTGTTCATTCTCCATAATATCAATTTTGTTTTCATTTTTTAATATTTATTATTATCATTGGCTGTGAATCTTCTTTAGAATTATTTAGAAAAAAAAACTTGTAACATAAACCATAAATCTTCAAGTTCTTGTAATTTCCAATAGCCTTAGAAATACACAAAGCAACCTGTCAAAAAAATGAAAAGAAAACGGATTGTATGTAGAATAAATAATGCAACATGAGATCTAAAAAAAAAATTTGAAACTAATAATTGGCTGAACACCATAAAAAAATATATAAAAGTGCTTTTGTAATTTTTTTTTAAAGTGCTTAATTTAATGGCCACTGCAAGGCTAAACAGACCCCAAGACCAATTGTTACTACAATTACCCACAACTAAGCAAGATGTATTCATGATAGCATGCCTAATATTATGATGATGCACCAAGAAAAAAATGATTTCACCTATAGTAGCATAAAACTACATTAGTTATTGAAGTGTCTGATTTTTACTAACCACTTCTACAAGACTTGCCCCTTCTTTTAGTCCTTGACGATCAGCTTCTTTGACTTTCCTTGCAAATGGCAAGGCCTCTGAGTCAATATGCGCACGCTCCTCGGTGATCAGACCCTAGTATCATATACACAGTTATCAACTCAGTAATCATTCTAATAAAAAGAAACCTCTTCCAACCAAGTTAAGAATGAAAACACCAAGGACAAAAAGTATAGTACAATAATAAATATATGAACATTTTAGTGGCACGTATCAAGATAATGATGTCATTCCTGAATTGAGAGACCATAGCAAAAGAAAGAAAGAAATAAAATCTAAATGTCAGTATGTTGAGCTCAGACAGATATGTAGGGATACACTACAAATATCATGTATCCCAAATCTAAACCTCCATAAACAGGGGATACAAGTGAAGGTAACAGCACTTAAGTTAGACATTTCAACTGTGACATGAAGTGCTTAAAATTCTGACTGGAATATGCAAGAGGCTCCAGAGAAAGACCATTTCTGTAATGCTAATAGCTGGTACTACTCAGTTAAAGTAAAAATTTACTTACTGAGTAAAGAATTACTGAAAAGTGAGTGCACGACATACCCATAGAAATTTTGTATAAGATTTGCAAGTTTCCTAGACAAGGGCAGTAAAACTTCATAAAGCCTATGTCTTAACAGTATTTAGTTACAAAAATATCAATTTTTTTGTTTACTGAAAATAAGGAGATACACATGCCCATCAATTGATCTCATTAATCATGGCTGTGACAAACCAGGTCAAGGGTTAGGATATAAAGGCAATTTAAACTTCTTAAAAACATATAGAATGACCAAGAGGATTCAATTTCTTATTTCAGAAAACCATCCAAGAATATAGCTATTCCAAAGAAAAAATAGAAACCAGATCAATTAGTGGTACAACCAGAAGCACATGTGCCAAAGAAAGGAGAACCCAACGGTAGATAATCTGTAGGATGGTATATGATCCCATGAGACTTTGAGACTACCAACAGAATGCAACATTCTGTGGTTATCTTCACTTTTCCAAAAAACAGTGTTTGCTTCCAAGTCCATTAAGGGAAAACATAGAAAGGAAACAACGTAGGCAATTTAGCTACAGAAGTAGTAAAGCCTGCCAATATAGAAGGTCAAAGTCAATAAAAATAAGCACCATGGATAGGACTATATTTGAATGGTAGTTAAAAGAAAGGAATTTCAAATACATGATGTTGAAGAAATAAAAATAGGACCGGGCTGGGCCTTGAAGATTCCAAGATAATCATCCATTATTATCTTCCTATTTATTTTGTTTTATTTATTTATTGCTTTGTATTATCTTGTATTATTTCTTAGATTTATCTTTTAGTGTTGTAATCTAGATAATAAGGATGTAATCTAGTCCTAAATCTTAGGAGAATTCTTAGGAAACTACTTGTATAAATATTTCTTATTCATATCAATAAAACATTTGGGAATACAGCTTCCCTTACTCCCTTTCTACATGATATTAGAGCCTCATTAATAGGCTGATACAATAAACCCTAGTGCCTTCATTGCACACCACTTTGTTCTATCCAAAGTGCCTTCATTGCACTGTTCAAGTCGGAACTCCTCTGTCCGGCCATCATCTTGCAGCACCACCACCACCATTGGGTTCGCCATCTCCAGATCGGTCAACCCTAGAAAAATCATCAGCGACCGAAACCCCACGCACCACCACGTGCCGACCCACGCGCCGCTGTCCAAGCTCACTCCAGCCCCACGCACTGCCGCATGAAGGCACGTCCACCGGCCGTTCGCTTCCAGCTCCTCCATATTTATCCTCTGACGTCTTTTAAGCCCATCCCTGGTGTCGAAATCTTTCGTGTTCGTGTTCCTTTGTATTCGTACCTTTGTATTCAATTGTATGTTTCCCTCGTCCATCATGTCAGACACTTCAACAACAACAAATCCAACTCCGACAGTCACCATCGGAGACATCCTTTCATTGGATCAGCCCCTTATTACTGGAGAGTTACCAAGCATTCATCCATCCTATCGGTTAGATGGTAGGAACTTCTTCCAATGGTCTCAGCTGGTCAAGACACTTCTTAAAGGGTAGGAAAAAGCAGCCACCTGTCAGCAAACCCTCCAGCAGCTAACGATCCCAGCTTCAATACATGGGATGTGGAAGATTCCCGCATCATGTCATGGTTGTGGAGTTCGATGTAATCGGAGATCAACAAGAACTTCATGTTCCTTAATACTGTTCGTGAAGTTTGGGAGACCGTACAGCAGGCCTACTTGCAAGTCAGGGATGCATCAGTGATCTTTGATGTTAAAACAAAGATCAATGATACCAAACAAGGCCATGTAACTGTCACCGAATACTACAATCTGATGGGAGGTCTTTGGTTAGAGCTTGATCAATATCAAGCCATTAAGATGGTATGCCAAGAGGACATTGCCACTCTCAATCGAATCCTTGAACGAAACCAGATAGTAGAGTTCCTAGCAAGCCTGAATCTCGAGTTTGATCAACTTCGAGTACAAGTCCTTGGTAAGGATAAGTTACCTAATTTAAATGAAGTTTTTGCTATTGTTAGGAGTGAAGAGAATAGAAGATCCACCATGCTTTTTGTCCATAGCACAAAAGGATCGGCCTTGGTTAGCAAGCAAGATGGAGGCGGCAACAAATTTTGAAAAACAGCATACCAGGCTCCTAGAAGGTCGAATTATGGGCCTGGGGGTCAAAACCGAACCTCCAACCATGATGAACAGTGGTGCACGTTTTGTAGGAAAGCAAGGCACACTAGAGAAACCTATTTTAAGCTACATGGAAAGAAGGTCGTGTTAAGCAGGATAGGAGGATTCAAGAACATGGGGCAGCGTCAAGGCTATTCATCTAACAAAGATCCAGAAGAGGAGGCAGCAAAGAAAGATATTTCAGAAGTGGAAGAATCTACACAACTAAATCTAGAGGAATTAGGCAAACTAAAAGCTTTACTTCGAACGTTCCAAGATGGAGCCTCATGCTCCTTGGTGCAACAAGGTAACCTTTCCGTTAAGTCTTTCATTGCTTCTAAAACTGATAAGAATAGTATATGAATACTAGATTCGGGAGCTACCGACCACATGACCCCTAACATTCAGTTTTTTGAAACATATGAAGCTCTTGAACTCACTAAACAAATCACAATTGCCGATGGTACTACTATCCCTATAGTAGGAAAAGGCAAAGTATCATCAATTTTTTAGCTGCCACTTAACCAAGTTCTTCATGTCCCAAGCCTAACAAGAAGTTTGATCTCTATTACCAAACTAACCAATGATTTAAATTGCTTTGTTGTTTTCTCACCACACGTGTAAGTTTCAGGACAAGGGCACGGGGAAGACGATTGGTGTGGCTAGGGTTCACAATGGGCTCTACATCTTGGATGGGAAGGATGAAGGCTCTATAAGGAAGCAACATAGTTTGGCCTACTCCTCCTCTGAGTCTACCTCTAACCTTTCTGTTATATGGCTTCATCATTTTAGATTAGGACATCCCTCATTTATTGTGTTAAAACAAATGTTTTCATCTTTATTCAATTCCTTAAATCCTAGCAATTTTCAATGTGATGAATGTATTATTGCAAAACATCATCGAGTTTCTTATTCTATTAGCAATAAATTGGCTTCTATGCCATTCCATGTGGTTCATTCTGATGTTTGGGGGCCATCCAAAATATCTAATTATTCTGAGGCAAAGTGGGTCATTACATTTATTGATGATTGCACACGCATGTGTTTGAGTGTTTCTTCTAAAAGAAAAGGCCGCCATAGGATCAGTGTTACCCTGATTTTGTAAAATGATCCATACCCAATCTGGCTCCTATCAAACGATTTCGCACTGACAATGCCCGGGATTATTTTAACATCCACTTGAATAACTATTTTCAGAAGGAGGGCATTGTTCATGAATCATCTTGTGTTGATACTCCCCAACAAAATAAGGTGGCAGAGAGAAAGATGAGGCATCTTCTCAATGTCACACGAAACATCCTTCATCACCATCATGTGCCCAAATATTTCTGGGGGGAAGCAGTTCTGACAGCCACATATGTCATCAATAGGGTGTCCTCTAGGGTTATTAATGGCCTCAGTCCTTTCCAAAAGTTAATGACCTTTTTTCCTAAAATAAATCACCATACACTATTGTCCCTAAAGGTGTTTGGGTGTGCTTACTTTGTCCACATCCTTAAAATTCACAGGGATAAATTAGACCCTAGAGCTCTTAAATGTGTGTTTCTTGGGTATTCTCCTACTCAAAAGGAGTATAAGTGTTATCATCCTGAATCTCGAAAATTATATGTCTCTAAGGATGTCACATTCAATGAATCCCAGCCTTTCTTTGCGTCTACCCAGTCAGACCAGCCATCATTGATCAACTTGACCTAGATTGGGAAAATCTTAACCCTACCCTTGGAACAACACCATTAGGCACTGATTTCTCTCACCCTTCAATTCCTGCCTCTCCAATCTTACCCAATTCTCCTAGGGAGGAGGAAGGTTCTGGACATGTTGATACTATTAGATACAAAAGCTCTTCCTATGTCTATGAGAGACGGCAGCCCATTGGTGATCCTCAGCCACACTTGACATCAACTCCGAACTTGAGTTTGGATAGCACACCAGTTGAGAACCCCACATCCAGCAATCCTAACCCAAACTCAAGGTTCTTGGAGCATACTGTCATGAACCTAGGGTTTAGCCTAGGATTGGAATGACAATCGGAAGGAGCTGATGGAATAGAATCAAGAACATAACATTTGAGAGGAAGAAATTGACAGAAATGGGGGAAAGAATGTAGAGAGAAATGAGGGAGAGAAGTAGAGAGAAAATGAGAGGGAGATTGTAGAGAATTGTAAAAAAAGAATTAGAAATTCATTAAATCAATTCAAACATATCCTCTCCTCTTACAATGGGCTTTTTTATAGGCACAGTAGCTAGTTGCTTAACTAATTTCTAACAGCATCCTAACAGTACCCATGTGCTTCTAACAACTTGTAAAAATACCCTAACAAACCATTGCAACCCTATTACAATGATGCACTTCTATTATTCCTTGGGTCATGACAATTCCCCCCTCCTTAAGAGAGTTTTTGTCTCCAAGAACTTGCAGCAACTATTCATTGCTTACAGCAACAATTCATTGCTTTTCATCCAATACCCGCTCTCTCAATCCGTTTCATTCTTTTTTCTTGCTTGAGTCTTTTAGGCCTCTTCTTCTTCGTTCTTAGGTTTCTAAGATCCATCCCAGGCATACTTTGGCCTAGAACTTCAATGGAAGCAACCTAATAGCATTCAAATCCAATACACCCACCTTCTACAATAGCTGCCCGATCAAGCTTGATCTCCAATCTATGGACATGATCGGCAAATTCTAGACAGACATACTTAGTAGCTTAAACTTGGAGTCGAACGTAAAGACTATCCGTGTTCGTTTCCTCCATTAGTAGTTCTTCACCATCCAATACAAGTAAGAATGGTAGACCTTCATCCTTAGTTGCAGTTATTATCTTCCCTTTCAACCCACAACCATGCTTCGTCGCAGAAATATCAACATCATCCTCAAAACGCAGCAATGGAGGATTGTAGACTTGCCTTGGATACTCATACCAAGGCTGTTTGTGAACATTAGCATTAGGAGCTGCTACAACTTCAATTCCAGCCAACGATTTCTCAATGATTGACACCTGGCCTAGTGTCTCAGGACTAGTAAGAGTGCTTGAGAGGCTGTCAATTGATTAAATGCCATCCTCCAATTCTTTTTCCTCACTCTCTTCTTCCTATTCTCCTTCTTCCTTAAAGTTGGATTGATCTTGTTGTAGAATCCCAAAAACATCACCATCGAGAACTTCTTCTCCAAAGGAATCGGTGTGTTCCTTTAATTCTCCTTTTGCCTTTGCTGCCCTATCAATCTGTTCATTACAGATTCCCTTTCGATAATGCCATTTACCTTTAATATCATTTTTGATGTTGCACTTCTCCTCTGGCTGCTCCATTTTTAGGAATTCCTCATTGTTAAAACTTCCGTGATAATCATCAAAGTATTCTATCGAAAAGTTGTAATGATACTTCTTAATAAGTATCATCATCGCAAACTCTTGCAGCTTCTTGCGTATCATAAGGCCAAATTCCTTGCTCGTATCATGTATCCCACTGCTTGCTCTCTTATCCCATTGGTTGATCTCATTCTCAAACTTCTTTCCCCTTGTTTGTTGCTTCTGGCCAATTGAAAATGCAGCCTTCTTTGGTTGCCATTGAGGCTCCATTCCAACTGAAAATGAAGCATTCTTCTGCTGCATTTGAGGCTCCACCGATCTCCTTCGTGCACTACTCCTACTGGCCGAAATTTCACTGGCTGGAAAAGCAATAGGCCAAGAAACTGTAGCTCTTTCCATCATAATTCCCCACACTTCCCTTCTGCAATTGCCTCACCCAATCACCTCTAAAATTGATCCACTAAGTGGCAAATTGCAGCCACTGTTCTACTTCAAGGTCAAGTCTGTTGTAGCAGCGGAAGAAGTCACACAATTACAGCGACTTGATCAGCCTTCTAAAGTCCCCTAGATCGCCATCAGAAGTGAGAATTGATCGCTACAGTAGTCACCTTCACAACCGAGATCGCCAAAGTCAAGGAACTGATCTAGATCACCTGCTGCTCCCGATTTCTGTAATCACCTTCAATTTTCAAGAGTCAAACTCAGTGCGTCGGAATCCATTGGCCAAGTCATCTTCCAATCCCAAGCCTCAAATATCAACTGACCTCACCTCCTTGTGCGTTGAACTCCATTTCCGAGATTCAACTAGAAATTAATCAACAAAAAATAGCAAAGAACTAATGTTGGTAAGGAGTTTGCCTAGCTGTCAGAAATCATGCTGGTAAGGAGTTCTTCAGTCCTCCTGAAGATCGAACAGCCAACGCTGGGTTACCAATTCAACTCCTGCTCATTGAAATTGTAATCGCAGGTCAACCTCCTGCTCGCCTCCAAGAAAATCGATCAACTCTTCCGCTTATATGAGTCGTCTGACTTCCCTTCGGAGACGTCTTATCTGCTTATCGTCAATTTATGTCCAACCTTACTAGATTTCAAACCTAGTCTCAACTATCGGCTTCGTCTTCAAGACTTGGACAGGAGTGTCCAAAATTCCCAGGCGACAACCACCTCACATCAGCATCGAAAATAAACCAAATCCTGCTTCTCCCCTCGATTCCAAATAATAATTACCGAAATTATTGGCCGAGGGTCACTCACCTGTTGCGCCTTCCATGTTCGAATTGAGGGGCTCGCTTGCTTGGAGATTAACACCTTCCAACGCCTAACCACCTTCCAGATCTCCAAAGTCGCTGGAACATCGCCCAGCCAAGTCGCCTTCAAGTTTTCTCAATCTGGACCTAATCAATGAGTCAGATTTTCATACCTTCATCTTGAGTTGAAGCCACAGCCATGTAGCTACCACCCAATCACCGACCAACACCATCATCTCTGTTGTCGCTGGCCAAAATCGGCTCTGCTAGTGATGGTTGCAGATTCAACAATCTTCTTCGGCCGACTCCTTCTCACCCAATCACCGACCACGGATGGAGGACCACAGCACTCCTTGAGTTCGCCTTGATCGACAAGTCCTTGGAATCTAATTACGATCGCGGTAGGCTCCGATCGTACCACCGAAATGGTTCGACTCCTTCGCCTCGTTAATTCTGTGTTGTTTCCGAAATCTCCTCCTGCGACTTGCTCATTTCCGCAACCGATCGCTGGTTAGCTTCAACACCTACCGTGGATTGGTGTCCATCGTGGCTCTCATTCAGATCCGAGTTGACACTCACCCCTCGCAAGTCAGAATCGACTCCAAGATTCAACCGAAAATATTCTAGTTGTTTCTCTGTCACGAATACGCATTTCACCGAAAAAAGAAACTGACGGTTGTCGTCGATATCTGTTGGACCTAAATCAGTAACGAAAACTATCGAGGAACGATGCTCTAATACCAATTTGTCATGAACCTAGGGTTTAGCCTAGGATTGGAATGACAATCGGAAGGAGATGATGGAATAGAATCATGAACAGAACATTTGAGAGGAAAAACTGGACAGAAATGGGGGAAAGAATGCAGAGAGAAATGAGGGAGAGAAGTAGAGAGAAAATGAGAGGGAGATTGTAGAGAATTGTAGAGAGAGAATTAGAAATTCATTTAATCATTCAAACATATCCTCTCCTATTACAATGGGCTTTTTTATAGGCATGGTAGCTAGTTGTTTAACTAATTTCTAACAGCATCCGAACAGCACCCATGTACTTCTAAAAACTTGTAAAAATACCCTAACAAACCATTGCAACCCTATTACAATGATGCCCTTCTATTATTCCTTGGGTCATGACACGTACAGACCTCGGCCTTCCCATTGCAATTCGAAAAGGGGTTAGGGCATGTACTAAACACCCATTGGCCAACTACTTATCCTACCATCGCCTATCACCTACCCATAAAAGCTTCTTAACTTCTTTGGATGCAATTGTTATTCCCAAATCCGTAGAGGAAGCCATGAGAGATGTTAATTGGAAAGTAGCCATGACGGAAGAGATGAAGGCACTAGAAAAGAACCATACCTGGGAACTGATAACTAAACCAAAGGATGTAAAACCGGTGGGATGTAGATGGATCTTCAATTTAAAGTGCAAAGTTGATGGATCACTTGACAGGTATAAAGCACGACTAGTTGCCAAGGGCTATACTCAGTCCTATGGCATTGATTATTTGGAAAAATTTGCCCCTATTGCCCGGATGACAGTTGTTAGAATCCTCTTAGCATTGGCATCTATCTATGGATGGAAATTACCACAACTTGATGTCAAAAATGCATTCTTGCATGGTGACTTAGAAGAAGAAGTATTCATAGATATACCACCCGGATTCAAGCAAGAGCAAACAAGAACCAACCACGTGTGTAAACTCAAGAAGGCCTTGTATGGCCTCAAACAATCCCCACGTGCATGGTTTGGTAGATTCTCAAAGGCCATGTTATCTATGGGGTATCACCAGAGTTGAGGAGACCACACTTTATTCATCAAACAGACAGAAAATAAGGTGACAACACTACTGGTATATGTGGATAATATAATGGTAACAGGGAATGATTTACATGAATATGGATGTCTTAAGGAAAATCTAGCTCAGGAATTTGAAATAAAAGACCTTGATCCATTGAGGTATTTCTTAGGCATTGAAGTAGCACACTCAAAGGAAGGTATCCTCTTATCCCAAAGAAAATATGTACTTGATCTACTTTCTGAAACAGGATTGCTAGGAGGAAAAGGGTCAAAAATTCCAGTTGATCCAAATATAAACTTGGGGGCTAATACTGGAAACAACAAAGAAGTAGATAAAGAAAGATTTCAACGCCTAGTAGGGAGATTGATATATAGATAGAACTCTTCTCAATTGATTGAACTTTCACTCCAAAACAGTAGGAATTCCTCACTTACAGTAGCTTCAACAATGGATGTAGCAAAAACAATGAAAGAAAACCAAATAGGCCTATTCGAGAGGGCCTTTCTCTCCCACGACTTCTCCAACAAAATTTTCCACACCTCACTCTCTTTCTCCTCCCTTATATACCTACTCCTCCCATTTGTTCCAGCCACATGCTAGAATATTCTCTTCTAACTAACTTGTGACTTTTTTAGCCTTGGGTCATTTTACTTGGTTGCCCCCCTGTGGTCCCCCCTTTCCCCTCCTTCTTTCTCCTCTAATACGTTTGTTTAATGGGAGTCCTAACATATATCTTTCACATACTAGGCCTGACATATCCTTTGTAGTTAGCCTAGTAAGCCAATTTATGCATAGCCCTACTGAAGAACACATGCATGCCATGAAAAAAATTCTGAGTTATCTTAAAGCTACTCTAAGCAAAGGGATTTTATTCACTTCAGGGGGAGACCTAAGGATCCAAGGGTATACCAATGTTGATTATGGGGGCTCTCTTGTGGACAGGAGATCGACAACTGGATATTGCATATTCCTAGGAGGAAATTTGGTTTCTTTGAGGAGTAAGAAGCAAGGGGTGGTTGCTAGATCAAGTGCAGAAGCTGAATTTCGAGCCATGGCCTTGGGTGTGTGTGAACTATTATGGCTTCGAATTATCCTAAAAGACTTGAAGATTCCAGTGACAAAGCCAATCGAATTGTTGGGAGATAATCAATCAACTATCAGCATAACTCATAATCCTGTTCAACATGACAAGACTAAGTATATAGAGATTAACAGGCATTTCTTGAAAGAAAAGCTGAACTCAGGTATTCTACAAATCACCTATGTTCCATCTAATCAACAAGTGGCAGATGTCCTCACCAAAGGTCTCCATAGTACTCAGTTTGAAGCCTTACTGAGCAAGCTGGGGATGACTGATATCCACTCCCCAGCTTGAGGGGGAGTGTTGAAGAAATAAAAATAGGACCGGGTCGGGCGTTGAAGATTCCAAGATAATCATACATTATCATCTTCCTCTTTATTTTGTTTTATTTATTTCTTGCTTTGTATTATCTTGTATTATTTCTTAGATTTATCTTTTAGTATTGTAATCTAGATAATAGAGGTGTAATCTAGTCTTAAATCTTATGAGAATTCTTAGGAAACTACTTGTATAAATATTTCTGATTCGTATCAATAAAATGTGTGGGAATACCGCTTCCCTTTCTCCCTTTCTACACATGAAATAAATATTTTTATGAATATTTCATATAACTAATTTCAATAATTAAAATTCTAGCCTGGTACGTTAGGCTCCTGCTATGGTGGTTGTATAAAGGTCAGATGTAAGCAGTCCCCTAAGTGTGAACCCACTTCTCTGTTCTGAATTTGTGACACATTTCCAACTGTGTAACCTTACAGCTGAACCCTAGACCCATCATGTACTGATGTAATGCTCTAATTATTTCCACAAAACTCTATTATGACAAACAAAAACCACATCACCAAAAACAATAAGCAATTTACTGGCAGGAAGAAACTAGTCCTACGGAAATTTTATCTCAAATCACTTTGCTGGGACTTAATGGCTCTTCTGGCCCATCCACTTTAGACCAAGGCAAAATAATGCATTGACGTTTATAGGCTTTTTGACCAACCTCATTAGATAAGTATTTTAGTTGTAAGTAGGAAACAGCCTAACTTTCATAGGAACATCATTAACGCAGAAAATGCCATCTATTTTTATATGACAAATACAACTCAAGAAGTAGGATCCTTGACCACAAGAACATTGAAAACTTATGAAAAAATATTGTTTTTATGAAATAACTCACTTGGGCATCAACTACCCAGAATTGACTCCGTGCACTCTGGAAAGCAGTTTCATTATTTCCTAGCATCCTTGCCATGGTTTTCCTAGCAGCATTAAGAACCCCGATTCCTGCACTGCAATACCACTAAATTAGGCAAAGAAATCTCACTACAATGATAAAAGCGATATAGTAAAGCTCATTCTTTGTTACCAAATTTGACATTAGTCACCCAGTTGCACCAAAACCTCAAGTTGTTGGATAATCAGTAAAAATATGAACATAAAAATACTGGATCTTCCCACACATGCAAGACCATTTGCACATAAATGGACAGACAAACATGAGTGAAAACTGTAAACATGGGGAAAAAAAACAGTATGCAGATAGGCAACAATGGAGAAGGATAAATGAATATTTGTGGAGAGACTAACTTAGAAACTTCTTAGAACCAAAGCTTTAATAGGTTGTAGATAACCCACCTGATAGACCATCGATTCAGTGGACATACCAAAGGCGTCCAAGGAATCGGGGATAGTTTGGGAATTAGAGGAACTAGGCTGGTGGTTGTAACAGCCAGCCTGTTAGAGAAGGGGTAGAAGAGGAATTGCAAGGTTGTGTAACAACCTGCATGTGCGGATTCTAATTCCATTAGAGAATGAGGAATAAAAGAGAGGTGGAGGAGATGAGGAGGGGGTGAAGGATTTTCTAGAAAGTAGGAGAGATTGAGGGCATCTCGAATTGCCCTGTTTTCTTTCTTTTCAGTTGTAATTGGTTTGGGAACTCTTGCTTATTGAATCAAGTCATCTTACAATTCTTAGAATTCTACCATTTTGGTATCAGAGCATTGCGATCCTAATGGTGAACTTAACGGATCGAGTGGGAGATTTAGAGAAGATATTGGATAGCGTACAACTAGGCGTGGACACCATGAAAAGTGAATCGAATGCCATGAGAAGTGAGGTTCGATCGGTAGAGAAGAACGTTACTTCCTTGTTGGAACAATTTGAATGGATGAGAGTGAGGTGGGAGGAGCAACAACGAGAAAGGAAGAACAAGGAGAAGTGGGGAGAACAATCACCTGGGGGAGGTGACTCGAAGGTGACACCCGAGGTGGGTGGGAGGCGAGCTGAAATGGAGGGGTTCGAGGGAGGTTGGTGACCAGAATCTCGCGGACACCGACTGGAAATGCCGCTCTTCGATGGAGGTGACACAGATGGCTGGATTTTCAAGGCCGAGAGATACTTCTCGGTGAACGGGTTGATTGATATGGAGAAGGTGGATACAACAACTGTATGTTTGGAAGGACTTTCCCTCTCGTCGTTTCAGCAGGAAGAAAAACGGAGGAGAATGAGGACTTGGGAGGATTTCAAGTTGTTGTTGCGAAGCCGATTCCGACCCACTCAAGAAGGGTCGGTAGAAGAGCGTTTTTTAGCTCTTCGGCAAAGAGGGTCTGTCTCGGATTACTGTCAAAGCTTTGAGGCGTTGGCATCGCCTTTGGAGAATCTGTCAGAAGCTATGCTAGAAGGGCACTTCATCAACAGTCTCAATGTGGAGATCAAGGCCGAGTTGAGGGTGTTAAGGCCAAGGTGTTTGGAGCAAATGATGGACCTGGCACAACGAATAGAAGAAAGGAACCTGGTGCTCCAGGGAAATGCAACTGGATCGATTTCGAATAGAGGTCAGTCTGTTTCACTTGCTATTCCAAATTACTAGCGTGGGGGTCCTCAGCCCCATGCGCAACCAGCTCCTAAATCTTTGGCAGCGAACTTTCCCTATCCATTTCAGCCCCAAAACAGTGGGAGGGTGAGTAACCAGCCTTGGAAACGAATTAGTGAGGCCAAATGGAAGTCCAAGCGAGATAAGGGCTTGTGTTTTAGGTGTGACGAAAAGTATACGATAGGCCACAAGTGTAAGAATAAAGAACTGCAGGTGATGATGATTTATGATGAAGAAGTAGAGGAGGAGGAACAATGGGTAGAGGAAGGAGATGCCAACCAGTGCCTCAGCCAAAAGAGGGAGGTAGTAGGGGAATCAGTCCAAGGGGGTGAGGTTATTGAGCTGTCCATGAATTCTGTGGTAGGATTGACAGCACCCCAAATAATAAAGATCAAAGGGGAGATAGAGCAGCAGCCAGTTATGGTCCTAATTGATGGAGGAGCAACCCATAACTTTATTTCTGTGGAGTTGGTATAACTGTTGGGCCTAAGTAGGGAGGAAACAGCAGGGTATGGTGTGATTATGCATTATGGGGACGGGAATGGCAATTCAAGGGGCTGGAATTTGCAAGGGGGTGAAGCTTCAGCCCCAAAACTTGCAGATTGTGGAAGATTTCTTGCCCTCAGAGCTGGGAAGCTCAGATGTTATTCTGGGAATGAAGTGGCTAGCAACGGTGGGCAAGATGAATGTGGATTGGAAGACTCTCACAATGAAGTTTCAAGTAGGAGGTCATTCGTGGTTTTTAAAAACTTACAAAAGGGTGTCGGCGAATGTCTATTGGCCGAATATGAAGAAAGATGTGCATCAGTATGTAAGTGAGTGTTCGACTTGTCAACAAAACAAATATATAACCTTGTCACCGGGGGGACTATTACAACCACTACCAACTCCTAACCAGATTTGGGACGACATCGCCATGGTCTTTATTGAAGGACTCCCAAAATCTAACACGGTGGACTCAATCTTGGTCGTGGTGGATCGACTTAGCAAATATGGGCATTTTATTGGCCTTAAACATCCATTTACAGCTAGGGAGGTGGCTGGAACTTTTATCAAGGAAGTGGTGAGGCTCCATGGCGTTCCTAGATCCACTATGTCGGATAGAGACAAAATTTTTATGAGCAGATTTTGGGAGGAAATTTTTCAGCTACAGGGCACCAAACTCAAAAAAAGTACAGCTTATCATCCACAAATGGATGGGCAAATTGAGGTACTCAACCGGACTTTGGAAACCTACTTGAGATGTTTTGCTTCCTCCAAACCAAAGGCATGGTTCGCTTGGTTACCATGGGCTGAATTATGGTACAATACCTCCTATCACACAGTTACTAAATTAACTCCCTTCCAAGTGGTATATGGGAGGGAACTGCCTCCCTTAGTGAGGTTTGAAAAGGGAACTACCCCTGTCTCGATGGTGGAGCAGCAAATAATTGAAAGGGATGAGATCCTAGATGAACTAAAGGCACAACTTTTGAGGGCACAAGCAATAATGAAGAAGAGAGCAGACAAGGAAAGAAGGGATGTGAAGTTCTAGGTAGGAGACTTAGTATATTTGAAATTAAGACCGTATCGACAATGGTCTTTGGCTGCTCGTGCAAATGAGAAACTAGCAGCACGCTATTATGGCCCGTTTGAGATTGAGAAGGAGGTAGGTCATGTGGCTTACCAGCTGAAACTGCCACCACATTGTCAAATCCACCCAACATTTCACGTGTCCCAACTACGGGAGGCTAAGGGTGCAATGAAGGCCACGATAGAGCTGCCCAAACAGCTTAATGAAAACCTGAAAATGGTGGTGGAACCCTCAGCGGTGCTAGGAGTGCGGTCGGGGGATGGCAGGAGCATGCAAGGAGCAAAAGTGTTGATTCAGTGGAAGGGCCTACCACCATTGGAAGCCACTTGGGAGCCCTACTCAGTGATCCAACAACAGTTTCCATTTTTCCACCTTGACGACAAGGTGAAAGTTGGGGGAGGGAGTATTGATAGACCACCAATTCAGTGGACATACCAAAGGCGTCCAAGGAATCGGGGATAGTTAGGGAATTAGGCTGGTGGTTGTAACAGCCAGCCTGTTAGAGGAGGGATAGAACAGGAATTGCAAGGTTGTGTAACAACCTGCATATGCGGATTCTAATTCCGTTAGAGAATGAAGAATAAAAGAGAGGTGGAGGAGATGAGGAAGGGGTGAAGAATTTTCCAGAAAGTAGGAGAGATTAAGGGCCTCTCGAATTGCCCTATTTTCTTTCTTTTCGGCTGTAATTGGTTTGGGAACTCTTGCTTATTGAATCAAGTCATCTTACAATTCTTAGAATTCTACCAAAACAAAAAGCTGGAGAAATTAAAGAATGAAATACTGTGATATTAAGGTCACAAAGGCACAAAAAAAAAAAGGACTTCAAAAAATACAATTACCATATTTACAAGTCTACTGAATGATAGAAAAGAGAAGCAAACAAATAACAGTCTGCAAATAAGTCAATTTTTTTTTTTCCTTTTCAAATAGGTCCAATATATTTACATCTTGTTCCATGTTTTCTTTCCTTGGTTGATTATTTCCATCTTACAGCCATGAAGTCACCTCATCCAATTTGTCCTGAATGTAACACGGCATGTAATTTGATTCTAATTGTAACATCTATACTGCAGCTAAGGTCATTCCGCGGACATGTTTTCACCACTTGGAACATCAATGATGTACAATGTTTGATGAAAACCATTTGATCATTCTCATTTAGTTTGCTTCAACACACACACTCCTTGTACAATCAAAAGAATATACAACAATTAAATCAGTATCCAACAGTAGATATCAACTAGTATAGGAGACTTGCAACAAACATTAATATGAGGTAAATTACACTAACCACCCCTAAGGTAAAGCCTAAAATACAAGGATCACCCCTCAATTTTCAGAAATTACAGTGAGCACCCTTAAGGTTAAAGACTCAGAACAATTTAGCCCCTGCTCTTACATAGCTACCGTGAATTTTTTTTTTTGGAATTACCCAAAATGCCATCAATTATTCTCTCCCTCCCTCCTTCCGGACCTTCCCTTTCATTTCCAGCAACCAAACTTAGTGGTGGCAGGTTCCCCTCCCTATTCCCCCACCTCTCTCAACTGAACACAACATTGCTGGGGATATTGGGTTCTCCCCAGCTTAGCAAAGCTGTGGGAGATTGAACCCAGCATTGTTATGGTTGATTGAAACCAGCGCTGGGTTATATCAAACCAGCACTGCTACCTCCCCTCTATGTGGCTCATTGTCACAACCAGTGTGGCCTCAACCATGTTAACCTCCTTGAGTGCTGCCAATGCAAAATCTCTATCACTAACGCCAGCAGCATCTTTTCTGAGGATGGCCAACACCGCGGTCAGGCTGTTGATTTGATGTTCTCAGAAAAATACACTGCTCCTTGGTCAATACAAGGAGAATATGCCCTTAGTTTTCAGGTCCCCCCCCCCCTTCTCCCTCTGTATATCCATCTCTACACACACACAAACACAACTCACATATATATACTCCTGTGAGTGAATGACCATCCATCTATAAGCATTTTGAAGATTCATGCAACTTGGTTTGAATAACCACTGAACCCTGGTGGCGATGCAGTTCAGCTTCTGGCCACTGGTGGGGTTCAGCTTGGTTTCACAAAATTGAGAGCTGGTCCTTGTAATAAGACCTTACCATGGCAGTGGTCAGTGTAATTTACCCTTAATCTGGCACCTCTAGATGACTAAAAACACTTGCTGAAAAATATTCTACTTTTTCTTTCTATATGTAGCACAGAAATGCCTTAATTTTGCTGGGCATGCATGAATACAAGTAACAAACCTTCCAGCTCCAGCAACAACTATCTTCATCTTTGGGAAGTCAATCATTGGCTTTCCTTGTGCTCTTACAGCTCCCAAAAGACCAGCAATTGCAACTCCCGCTGTTCCCTGCATTGCAAAAGGACAATAATACAAGCTGTCAAGGACAATTGAAAACCTAAATGCCAAACTAAGATCATAACATATCTATAGATGCCAAAAGTAAATAAATCATTCATACTTGGGACCCCTTGCTCTCCAAACACAAACTCCATAGGGAGAGGTAATGCCACCCATAGTCGAATCATTTGACTCACTGCCTTATTTTACAAACTACAAGTCTCCTCAACAACTCATTTTTGCTCAAAGGAGAACCTCCATAACCACTTCTCCAACAAAGCTCTATTAAATAGGCCCAAATTTTTATAGATAAGCCTCCCGCTTTCAATGGGAAACAAATGTGCCCCAATTGGACTTGTTGGTCTTTAAAATTGCCATCCAAGCTGCCTCATAAGAAGTCTCTTTATAATTTTAGTAAACTTCTAGTAAACAACATAGGGGGATATGTGGAGAGATCAGTCAAAACTTTCATAAGCATAAGTTCACCAAATTAGGATTGGTATGGCCAAGGGCATAGTTATGTCCCTAAACTTGTGTGTTTTTTTCTTGTGAAACCCTAAATTTTTCATAATTTCAAATGTGCCCATGAACTTAGGCCAAAACCCAAAAGCATATTTATGTTCATGAACTTTTCGTAGTTTCAAATGTGCCCTGAACTGTGCAAAATCACTCATTTAAACACATAGCGAGCAAGTGATACGCACACACTGATGTGGCAATTTTTCAAAGTCTCCTCAACTCCCCTTCTCTCTCGAGCGTCTCCTCCGGTTGGGCTATGTAGGTCAATTGGGTTAGATAGGTCACTGACGTGCTCAAGTCAATGATCACCTCGCTATCAGGAGGGATCGAAGATAAGGCCAATTTGGGGGTAGCATTTCTTACAAGAGATGTAGGCGGAGGAGACGCAAGAGATGCAGTCAAAGAGAGAGGAGTTGAGGAGACACCAAAGAGAGAAAGGGAGTTGAGGAGATGCTAAAGAGAAAAAGAGAGAGAAAGGGACCTAAGGAAATGGTGGAAAATTGCCACGTCAATGCGTGTGCGCATCACTTGCTATCCAAGTGTTTAAATGAGTGATTTTGTGCAATTCAGGAGCACATTTGGAACCAAGAAAAATTTAGGGTTTTACAAGAAAAAGACAATAGTTTAGGGGCATAAATATGTTTTTGGCCTAAATTCAATGACACATCTGGAACCACGAAAAGTTTAGGGCTCTACAAGAAAAAACACAAAAGTTCAGGGGCATAAATATGCTTTTGGCCGGATTGGTATTGCCTCTTCCACAAACCTAACCCTTTCTCAAACCTGTCCACTACCCATTTCAAATCAATTTCACTCTTATGGTAGACTCCAAAAGGCAACCCCACATAAGTAGTATGGACTTTCCACTTATACCCTATTCTATGCTACAGTATTAATCTCTCTTTGCCAAATTAATGTAAAGTCTAACACAATCTCAAAGTCAAAGAATAGGAAAGTAGTCCTAAAAAATCTCACCTCAAATCCTTTCATAACAGCCTAATTCATTCACCACCTCAAACCCTTTTACTCAACTACTATCTTCCAACCTTTGAAGCATCATGCTAAGTGCTTCCATGACTAGGATAAATACAAAGGGAAACAAAGCATCACCCCATCTCAAGCCTTTGGAGCTTTATAAACGCGCGCGCACACAACCCCTTTGTAACACTATTGACAAGAACATAAACGTCACCATGGAGTTGCAAAATAGATCTAATTCCTCCATTTCAACCCAAATAAATCCTATCCAAAACAAACAACAAAAAACTCCTAATCAATGTGATCATAAGCCTTCTCACATCAATTTTATCGATTTTATAGATGAATTTTGTCAATTTAACTTACATTTGCGATGCAACTATATATGATTGGTGAGATTACATTATTTTTCTAGGTTAGTGATGTAAATCTATGGATGGGATGCAATTTCAATGTTGAATTAGTTCTATTTTTATAACAACTAGGTGGCTTAGGGATATGACATTGATGGACATGGCTTATATAATTTTCTCTATTAGCATGACATCCATATCCCCATACTTTGACCTTATCACATCCCATATCCATGTCCACATCAGTATTTGTGCCTGTAGAAAATCGTGTACAAGAAATATAGATAGTTAGGCACTTAGGTAAAATATAAAGGCAGTTTCATTCATACAAAATATACAGTAAGGCAGTTTTTTTTTTTTTTATGTATCTATCTCCAAATGAACAATTACCATTTGTAATATAAATATGTGTTCAATCCGAATAATAGGTAAGGAGTTTTGTAGTCCAAACTTATTCATGGTATCAGAGCGATGAGACGAAGAGTTCAGCGAGTGAGCGAGCGAGAGAGAGAGAGAGCGGTGAAGATGGTGAAGTTCTTTCTCGAGAGAAAACCCACTGCCATCGTCGGCCATTGCCCATCTTCGATCAACTCCTTCATCTTCGTTTACCATCGCCACAACCAAAACCAAACAAGACAGTGATCATCCTCCAAGGCTAATTCGTTGTTTGGAAGGCCGTCATCATGTGGTCATTCAATGACAGCACTCGCAATTGCCCCTATAGTCATTGCATTGTCGCTAGCCTCGCCAAATACCCTAAAAAGGTGATTCGCAAGGACTTAGCCAAGAAGACCGACAAGAGGTCTCACATTAAGGCATTCATCAAACTCATCAATTACAACCACATCATGACCACTGCTACACTCTCGATGTCGATCTCAAGGAAATTGTCACGGTTAACGCTTCCTAGTCCCATAAAAAGAAGAGACGCATCAAATTAAAGCCTAATCAGCCTTTGGGAGATCTCAAGACTGTAATCTAACCAACACCCTCAATGTTTTCAACGTTCCCTTGACCCATCCTCAGCGTGGAACTTTGCCTTCATACAAAAGCCTTGTTATTTCTGTCAAGGGGATCTCATAGACGTATAATATAGAGAAGGAGAATCAATTAAACAGGAAGAAGAGATGACGACACTTCTTTCATCCACGCATTTAACTTCAAGCGATTCACACACAGTAGGGCCTTTCTGCAATCAAATAGAAAATCGTAGTGGAATGTGGCCTGCATGCAGGATGGTGCAGTCGTAGCCCCAACTACTGCAATTGAAAGTGAAATTCCTTCAGAAAAATTGGAAAAGGGGCTGTTGTCAATCATATCCCCAAAGGAACTAAAGGATAATGCTGGTGCAATACCAATAAAATTCATCTACTGTTAGTGAAGACACAGGAAGTTGGAGTAAATGTCATCCTCCACAAGATGACACAAGCCACAAAGGAGAAGTATTCCAACCTGGAAGACACAAGAAGTCAGAGTAAATGTTATCCTCCACAAGATGGCACAAGAGATCTGGGATGCCACAAAGGAGAAGTATTCTGACCCTAAAGACACATCAAATCAGAGTAAATTTCATCTTCCACAAGACGGCATAAAAAGTCTAAGATATCGCAAAGGAGACGTGTTCCAACATTGAGGACATAGCAGAGGCATTATCAAGGAAGCCTCTCGGTTATCCAATATCTTAGTCATCTAACTAGATAGTGGTAGCAACTCAACATATTAAAAGTAACCTAAATAGACAGGCACTTCATAAAAAGAAAAATTGAAGGTGGATAACAATTTACCAAAGACTCAATTTGAAGATGTGAAGATCCAAGCTAAACTTCCTTAATATTTACAGCCCAGCTTAAGGGGGCATGTAGAAAACCGTGTACAAGAAATATAGACAATTAACTAGTTAGGAAAAATATAGAAGCAGTTTCATTCATACAAAATATACAGTTAGGCAGTTTGTTTCCCATGTGTAACTGTCTGCATATGAACAATTACCATTTGTAATATAAATGTGTTCAATCCGAATAATAGATAAGGAGTTTTACAATCTAAACTTCTTCAGCACCCCTTAACTTGTGTTCCATTCCTCATACTTTCCAGAGAACTGTGCAGAAATTCATCTGCACAGACAGGGAAAAGAGAGAGTTGTTGCTGAAGGTAATACTATTTCTCACACTTACTCTCCTATCATAAATTTACAGTCAAGGCGATCAATGTGGAATAAGGTGGGCCTTTCTTCTTTCCTTGCATGTAAGTGACATTACCTCATTACAGCACCTCTCTGCTGCTTCGCTTAACCAACTATTGACATGCTTCTGTCCTGCTCTAAGTCTTCTTTATTGATGTAGTGGCTGCTTCATTTAGGCAGATTGATTCTTCTTTTAAGAATTTTGCATAAATTCTATGAAGTTCTATAGCAGCCTTTTCTAGATGTGAGAAAAGTATGAGAATCACAAATCGTGTCTAAGAAATAGCATGTCTGCATCCCTAGTTCATATGACTAGACTGGAAGCTATTAAGAAATTGCTAGTTTGACTGTAACTGATAGATGAAATACAGTAGTTTGACCATTTGGAACCGTCATATTTCATGTCCATGGAACCCTGATGTATTAAATGAGGCAAAGCAGGTTAAAGTTGAATTTTAGTTATATAATAACAATATTCTATTCGGCTACAGGAGTTCCTTACTTTACTTTTTCTCCTTTCACTCTTTAAGTGGTGATCTCTCGGTTTTGTGCACCATCTATCCTCTACCATCAGTAACCATTACAAAATTCTGAGGAAACAATTGGCCGACTATTTTTTGCATCAGGCATGATAAAGAAAGAGGTTCACTCTTTTCACTTTTTCCAGCTTTTTGATCATCCTCACATTTATGACCATTCTCTTCCACAGAAAGTCTCTTTGCTTTTAAGAAGCTGCTAGTATGCCTCTTAGAATGCCCTTTGAACCCTTAGCCTCTTCTACTTATTATCGATGGTTGGACTAAGTTATTAAGGAAATGTGATCAAATTACCATAATGTGGTCCAAAAACAAGGAAGTTTCATTAAACCAATAAACCATGTAAATGCCTAGCAATTATTTTTAACTGCAAACATTTTACCTGGACATCATCATTAAACATTCTGTAGGTATTCCTGTAACGCTGCAATAACTTAAAGGCCCACTTGCTCTGGAAATCTTCAAACTGAAGCAAGCGAAATAATGTTAGAATATTTTCAGAGAAAGTGAACCTTAAAAACAAGGGAAAAGCTAGTCAAATGCTACTTGATAACATTTTGAAAGAAAAATGAATCTACTTGGACAATAACGTGTGGCCAACGAGTGAACACAGCCTCCATGAACTCGTCAATAACTGCAAGATACTCTTCTCCATCAAGGCGGTGTTCTTGCAATCCCAAATCTATGACAAAGACAATCAAATCATAAGAATTCTATCACAATTTTTTTTTTTTAAATCTAGGAATGCAAGCAAATTTAACAGAATCAAGACAAAATAGGAGCCAATAAGATCAATTATTTTAAAATTAACGGAAGTGTTATGGGAAAAAAACTAAAGCCCATGTCCATATAAAATCATTTATTTAAAAATCCAAAATGTTAAGAAGATCAAGAGACACACCAGTGAGGTGGGTGGATAGAATTATAATGAAAGAAGTTTGTAGCAAAACAGATAGGGCAGGACCAACAAGAACTTGGTGGAAAACCTTTGGGCATGACATGAAATATAATGGCCTTACAAAAGATAATGGCCATGGATAGAGATCGCTAGAGAGCTAGAATTCATGTAGATGACTCCACTCAATGGGATTAAGGCTTGTGATGTTGTAAATAACAAAAAAATTAACATCAATACATCATTTTACACAAAGGGTACATGAGCATAATTAAGAAGCAAATACTATGCAAACTAAGATCATCCAATTAATGTTTTATCAAATCAATGTCACCATTCACAAGTATAACAATTCAAACTGTTCATAAACTTAAACAATAATGCATATCAAGCCTCAATCTCACTATGTGGGAACTATTCATAAACTTAAACTGAATAAAGTTTAAAAAACAAAAATTGAAAGAATAAAAACCTTCATGGTAGCAGGCAATATGGTGACAAAGTATCTAAGGTATGTGCAATGTCTTGATTAGATTAAAAAAAGAAAAAGTTTCACATAAGATTAAGAATAAAGTTCATATTCTCTTTTTTATTTTCCCATAGTCTAGTAATTTAAAATATTGCTTTGTTCCCAATTACTTGCTTCTAATAGAAAGAGAAAGCTAGATGAGGGCAAACCTTGGTAGCTATCATAGACCAAGGGCATAATTGTAATTAGAGGTATAGTGGCAGAATTGTAATAACCTTTAGCTGCTAATTCTTTTGGCGCGCGCCTGGGCAGTTGCCTAACTGTCACACTTCACTGTGTAAGTCCTATAAATAGAGATAAGCTGAGGATGGGGATTTCATGTGAGGATTATTCCACTAATTTCCTTTCCCTCTCATTCTCATTCACACTTCTCTCGCTCTCTCTCATTTCCTCTCACACATCTTCCTTCCTTAATTCTTCCCGCCTATCCACTCCTTCCAGAATTTCGGAAGGATTCCTCTCAACAAAGAACGAGCTTGACATTTTGGTATCAGAGCCTGCGACCTAGCAGATAGGATGGCCGATGGAACGCGAGCGAAGCAGATGGAGGTTAGACTGAACGCGATCGAGTTAGGATTGCGACAACACCAGGAACAGGTGGATGATAGGTTGGAGACGCTGGAGTTAGGAATTCGGAATACTCAGGAAGAGATCCACAGGAGCAAATCGGAATACACGGCTACATTAGATCGGGCCGTGACGGGATAACGTGAGGAATTCTCAGGTCTCAGCCAACAACTGTCAGCAGCGCTGAGTATGTTTGCTAGGCAGCCGAATGTTAGCTTACCGGCGGATTTTCCCCCAAGGTCGACAACGACACCAATACTTACTGCACTGATGAGTAGGCAGCGACCACAAGAACCAACGGAGGCAGGGGAGGGTGCCCAACATAGGGGCTATGGGGGTAACAATTCCGTTCAGATGGGGCTGAGGATGGAGATTCCGACCTTCGATCGGGATAGGCCGAGGTGGTGGATATGTAGATGCGAACGTGTGTTCTATCAACATCGAATCTCAGAAGGTGATAAGGTATGTATGGCTGCATCCTATCTCGATGATGTAGCGGATGCCTAGTTCCAAAATTGGAATCATGGCAGGCTGGACTTGAGTTGGCTAGAGTTTGTTATCCAATTGTGCAGAAGGTTCGAGGAGAAGACCAGATCGGATGTAATTGAGGAGTTTAACAAATTAAAACAGAATGGAACAGTGGAGGAGTACCAAACTAGGTTTGAAGAACTAAGATCCTTGCTATCCTTATCGCAGCCTTATCTGGATGAGGAGTACTTTGTTTCGAGCTTTATCAGCGGCCTGGATGAGTTAATTAGACCGACTGTTAAGATGTTATACCCCACCACAGTGGCACAAGCAGTTGAACAAGCTAGACTGCAGGAGCTTTCGATGGAAACATTTGCGAGGAGACATAAGTTGTCGACCAAAAACAGCAAGGAAGATCACTCCTATGGGGGATATCACAGGGGTAATAATTTCCAGAGTCCGCGAGGAGGACCTATCAATAAGGTTCTCCAACCAGTGACTCAATCGAGAAATCTCACGTTGGACCAAAAGAGACAACTAGGCCTATGCTTCCGTTGTGGTGAAAAGTATGGACAAGGCCACCAGTGTAAGAAGCTCCTACTTACCATGGAAGGTCAGGAGGAAGTCGAGGAGGAGGAAGCGGATACAGATGAAAATGAAGGAATGTCGATGGAAAAAGAAGGTGGTGAGATCTCAATGCACGCCTTGCAAGGCCAAGTAGCTGGTAGAGTAGTAAAGGTGACAGGAGTGGCTCGGAAAAGGAAGATAGTCGTATTGATAGACAATGGCAGCACGCATAGCTTCCTAGATGAGACCACAGCCCACAACTTACAGTGTAATCTCCAGGAGACTCCCCCATTGTCAGTACTTATAGCTGATGGAACCAGAATGGTCAGCCAATTCCGATGTAAGGCCTTCAAGTGGCTGATGAGTGGACGGGAATTCTCGGCCGATCTGAGAATCCTCAAGTTGGGAGGGTGCCATGTGGTATTGGGGGTAAACTGGATGAAGACAGTGAGCCCCTTGATCTTCGATTTCAACACACTAGAAGTAACCTTTAACTTGGAGGGCCAACAGGTTACCTTACATGGGAGCCAAGAAACAAGGGATTATAAGGTGGCTTTAGGGAAACGAATCCAAAAACTGCTAGAACAGGGGAGTACCACCGTGGGACAGTTGCACTCCACCTATGCAATGGACGTGGGGTTATTATCAGAGGAAGAACAGGAGTTTGCTGTACCAAGGGACACTACTTCAGCGATAGAGGACAGTAAGGTACACCTTCCTTTACCCATCCATAATCTGCTGATGGAATTTGAGGATCTGTTTGCTACTCCCCAATCCTTACCACCCCATAGAATCCTTGACCATTCCATTCACCTTAAACCCAACAGTGAACCAGTCAATCTAAAGGCCTATCGGTATTCCCCCATACAAAAAGCTGAAATAGAAAAACTCATAGGAGAAATGTTGTCCCGAAACTTGATCCAACCAAGCCAAAGTCCCTATGCATCACCTGTCCTCCTAGTGAAAAAGAAAGATGGAACTTGGAGGTTTTGTGTAGATTATAGGCAACTCAATTCACTAACCATCAAGAACCAATTCCCGATACCAATTATTGAAGACCTACTAGACGAATTAACAGGCGCCTCCATTTTTTCTAAGCTTGATTTGACCTCTGGATACCACCAAATTCGTATGAAATCAGCCGATTGTCCTAAGACAGCCTTTAGAACCCATCAAGGGCATTACGAATTCTTGGTAATGCCCTTCGGCCTCACCAACGAGCCTGCAACCTTCTAAGCGTTGATGAACCACATTTTTGCTCCCTATTTACGCAAATTCGTGCTGGTATTTTTTGATAACATCCTCATATACAGCACTACCTTGGACCAGCATCTAGCCCACCTTAAACTGGCATTTCAGATCCTTCAATTCCATCAGCTGTATGTAAAAAGATCTAAATGCTCTTTTGCAGAAAGACAGGTTGAATACTTGGGTCATATAATATCTGGCCAAGGGGTTAGCACTGATCCTCACAAAATTGAAGCTATGAAGGCCTGGCCCCGGCCAAAGACCCTGAATGAGCTAAGAGGTTTCCTCGGCCTTACTGGTTATTACAGGCGCTTCATAAAAGGGTATGGAATAATTAGCAAACCCCTGACCACTCTGCTAAAGAAGAATAATTTTGGGTGGGGTCCAGAAGCAGAGGACGCCTTTGAGGCCCTCAAGGCAGCCATGTCGCAAGCCCCCACACTGGCTCAGCCCGACTTCTCCAAGGAATTTATCTTGGAAACGGATGCATGTGACACCAGCATATGGGCAGTGCTGAGTCAGGGAGGGCGTCCAGTAGCCTATCTAAGTCACACATTGGCTTCTCGTCATCAAGGCCTAAGTATATATGACAAGGAGTTGTTGGCAGTCCTAATGGCAGTAGAAAAGTGGAGATACTACTTGGAGGGCAGGAAATTCACCATCAAGACGAACCACGAGAGCCTCAAATTCTTAGCACAACAACGGGTACACAACCAGCTTCAGAGGAAGGGAATAACCAAACTAATGGGCTTTGACTTCACCATCTTATACCACAAAGGAAAGGAAAACAAGGCAGCCGATGCTCTGTCCAGGAGAGATGTGCCAGCTGCTTGTCAAGCCATTTCGGCGGTAGTGGCAGATTGGGTGCAAGACATTGCCCATAGTTATGACCAGACTCCATGGATTAAAGAGTTACTTATCACGCTGTCCGCACAACCCACTAATGACTCCAACTACCAATTAAAAGGGGGACTACTGCGGTTCCAGAATAGAGTGGTGATTGGGGAAGATGAATTGTTGAAGAACAAAATATTACAAAGTCTGCATGACTCCCCTATAGGGGGCCATTCTGGGCTCAACGTAACTTACCAGTGGGTGAGACAACTTTTTTACTGGAAGGGCCTAAAGAAAGATGTCACCAGATTTGTTACAGAATGTACTACATGTCAACAGTGCAAACATGAGCAAATTCCTTACCCAGGCCTCCTTCAGCCCTTGGAAATACCCTCACAAGCCTAGGAACTCATCTCCATGGACTTCATTGAAGGATTACCAAAGTCGGAAGGTGCGAACACTCTTTTGGTGGTGGTAGACAAGTTAACGAAATTCAGCTACTTCCTCACCTTGGCCCACCCGTTCACGGCCACGGAAGTCGCACGGAAATTTATGGATTCAGTGTTCAAAGTCCATGGTTTGCCTAAGGCAATAATTTCTGATCGTGATAAAGTTTTTACAAGTCAATTCTAGAAGTCACTATTTCAAGGATTAGGTACTAGGCTTCATCTTTCGTCTGCCTACCATCCGGAAACCGACGGGCAGATTGAAAGAGTCAATCAGTGCCTAGAGACCTACCTTAGATGCATGTGCGTGTCCAAACCCAGGAGCTGGAGTCGTTGGGTAGCCTTGGCCCAATGGTGGTATAACACCAACTACCACACCGCACACAAGAGAACCCCTTTCGAAGCCTTGTTTGGGTACCTGCCACCCATCATCCCAGCGGTAATCCACTACTCCCCTCAAGAAACATCTGCAGACCAGTACCTAAAGGACAGACAAGACGCCTTACTCACTATTAAGCAGGAGTTGGCCCTAGCCAGCCAACGGATGAAGCAGTTGGCGGACAAGCATCGCATAGAGAGGCAGTTTGAGGAACGAACCGAGGTATACTTAAAGGTGAAGAGATTCCAACAACACCTTTTCCACAAAGGACCAATCTCTAAGCTCAGTCCTAAATTCTATGGGCCTTTCAAGATTGTGGCAAGGGTAGGGCCAGTTGCCTATCATCTTCAATTGCCGGAGGGAGTAGGCCTCCACCCCGTCTTCCACGTTTCCCTATTAAAAAAATCCATTGGACCAGCTGACAGTTCCAGCACTATACTGCCAACTCCACTGGAAAACGTTAGAGTCCACCGCCGAGCCAGTAGCAGTGTTGGATAAGCGAGTGATCTATCAGGACCAAGCTCCCCTAACACAAGTGTTAGTGCAATGGTCCCACCTCCACCCGGACAACACCTCATGGGAATATCTCCCTAATCTCCTGTAGCGTTTCCCTCGAACCACAAGTCTACTGTAATTTCTTAGGGTCAAGAAATATTTTACGGAGCGGGAATTGTCATAGACCAAGGGCATAATTGTAATTAGAGGTATAGTGGCAGAATTGTAATAACCTTTAGCTACTAATTCTTTTGGCGCGCGCCTGGGCAGTTGCCTAACTGCCGCGCTTCACTGTGTAAGTCCTATAAATAGAGATAAGCTGAGGATGGGGATTTCATGTGAGGATTATTCCACTGATTTCCTTTCCCTCATTCTCATTCACACTTCTCTCGCTCTCTCTCATTTCCTCTCACACATCTTCCTTCCTTAATTCTTCCCACCTAACCGCTCCTTCCAGAATTTCGGAAGGAATCCCCTCAACAAAGAACGAGCGTGACAGTAGCAAAGGTAAGATTGCCCTTTTGTGACTAGAAAATCACAAGTTCAAGTTGTGGAAATAGTCTCTTTGCAATAAGGGTAAGGTCACTTACAAAAACGACCCTCCCCCCAAACACTTGCAAAGTGCAGTGTCATGCATTGGGAACACCCCTTCTGTAGAAAGAGACAACTAGATTGTCACACACGAAGATCTTGGCACGATATTGGCAGCCCATTAACAATTTTCGCTATCTTCTTATTCATTTCCTTTATGTTATGTCTTTATTTACTTTATGTATTTGTGTTGGTTTGGATATTACAGCTGTAGGGGGGTTGTTAGAGATATTCTATAGGGGAGGCCAGCGTAAAAAGGCTTGGGAAAAAGACAAAATAGTTTCTTATTGGAGTGGGGATCTGTTGTGACAGAACACAGGCTGGTAAAAATATCCTCTAGAATCTGCTTGTAGAGGCATGTGAAAATCCATTAGAAATCCCATCTTTTCTCTCTAATTTCATCTCTCTCTCCCCCTAATTCCAATCTCTCTTTACCTTCTTCTTCTTCTCCATAATCCCTATTGCACTCTCTAATTCACACCGAATTAGAAGGTGGTTCTCATTGTCACATTGGAATTGTGACAAACTGGTGTCAGAGCATTGATCCTAGGCATTAGCAATGGAAGTGAAGGATGGCAAATGGAACCCGCATGAAACATTTTGAGGCGCAATAGCAGTAAGGAGCTCAACGATGGCCGAGCTTCAAAATAGAATGGTGTTGACATGAAAGGAAATGAAAGAAGAAGAGGCAACAGTGCAGCCTGTTCTGGAATGCTTTATTTAAGGAATGATTTATGTAAGATTTTTTCTTGATTAGATTAGTTTCTTAAACAGATTAGGAATCTTTCCTAATCCCATTGTATCATAATCTTTCCTAAATGTGTTGTAATCCTTCATATTTTAAACTTTCTATAGCAGTAATTTCCAACCCTATAACTAGGGCTGCACATAATGAATATTCAAGCTTTACGTTCAAAATCTTCATGGTATCATAGCCACTTTTGATTACCCTATGATTTCTGGCCTTCATTGCTTATTGTATTTCAGTCCATTCCCCGGCCTTCATTGCCGATTCCTTGCTCTTCTTCCTTGACTGTTTCTGGCCGATTATTGCCATACTTTCAGTCACTCAAGCCTCAAAATTCCTTCTTGTCTTTACCTTCATTGCTAGACCTTTTTCCTTTCTGATCATGTCAGAAATATCATAAATAACGCCAGTTTCATCCATGACATTTGGTGAGAATAATGGAGTTGATGCCAGTGGCGGAGCCACGTACAGCCAAGGGTGGGCAACTACCCACCCTAGATTTTTAAAAATTTATTATATATAATAATTTAGTATTTTTTTATTTTTATTTTTTTCTAAATGCCCACCTTGAATTTTTAAAAAATTCTGAATTTTGGATATATTAGTCGATGAAGATAAGGGTGTCGGGTGATTGCTTCTTATTGCCAAAAACCACTGGCCACGGTGGCCGGTGGCAATTCCCAGTGCGTTTACGCGCATTAGGTTCGACCAAAAGGTTAAGCTTAGATTTACAAAATTTTGTCCACCCTGGATTTTTAAAAAATTTATTATATATAATAATTTAGTATTTTTTTTTTCTAAATGCCCACCCTAAATTTTTAAAAAATTCTGAATTTTGGATATATTAGTCGATGAAGATAAGGGTATCAGGTGATTGCCTCTTATTGCCAAAAACCACTGGCCACGGTGGCTGGTAGCAATTCCTAATGCGTTTAGGCGCATTGGGTTTGGCCAAAAGTTTAAACTTAGATTTACGAAATTTGGCCGTTAGATTTTATTGGTTTTTGGGTATGTTGGTCGATGGGAATAAGGGTGTCGAGTGGTTGCCTCTAATCGTCGAAAACCACCGATCATTATGGCTGGTGGCGACTGCTAGTGCTTTTTTCAGTATTGGCCGAAAATTAAAAATAAGATATATGAAAATTTGACCAACTTTTCTTTTGTGTATGTTAACCTCCCTTACAATTTCTTTAACTATGTTTTAATTAAAGGGATTAATTTTTTTCATTTTTTGTTACAAATTTGTCAATTACATGTTTGAAACTATGGCAAAAAACATATTTTCTATCATGAAGTTTGTCAAGATTCGACTACGTAATTGAATTGGAGATCAATGATTGAATGACAATCTATCATAAAGCTTATCAAGACTCAGTTGTGCAATCAAATTGGAGATTAATGATTGAACAAGAACTTAGTTGTGTATATTGAAAAATAGATATTTAATAAAATTGATGATAATGTTATTATGCGACGTTAGTAAAATATGAAAATACGTCGATTGTATAATTTATTGATATATATTTTTTAATACTATATTATTTTAATTTTTTTATATTATTTAATTTCAGACAGAATTTAGAGTTTAGGATTTAATTTTTGCCCACTCTGCCTAAAATTTCTGGCTCCGCCACTAGTTGATGCTCCAACAAGAGGTTTTTCTTCCAACGATTTACCAGGGGTGCATTAGTCATACAAGCTAGATGGATGCAACTACGTACAGTGGGCACAACAGGTTCGAACATTCCTAAAGGGGAAGAGACAAATTCGCCACTTGACAAAGCCTAGTCCACAGAAATCCGATCTAGGGTTTAATACTTGGGATATAGAGGATTCCATGATCATGTCATGGTTATGCAATGTCATGCAACCAAAGGTTAGTAAAAATTACATGTTCTTGTCCTCTACTAAAGATATATGGGAAACGATTAGGCGTACCTACTCTAAGATTCAAGATGCGTCGGTTATTTACGAGATTAAGATGAAGTTACATAGTACTAAGCAAGGAGTCTCAACAATCGCTGAATATTACAGCAAAATGAATGGTTTTTGGCTGGAACTTAGCCACTACCAAAACATTAAAATGGAATGTGGGAAAGATGCAGCCACTCTTCATTCAATTTTTGAAAGGGATAGAGTTGTAGAGTTCTTGGCCGGACTTAATAATGAGTATGATCAAGTTCGAGTGCAAATTCTTAGAAGGGAAAAACTCTCATCCCTTAATAAAGTGTTTTCAGTTGTCTGAAGTGAAGAAAATAGGAGGACAACAATGCTGGGTGATATGACTTCTGAAGCATCAGCAATGTTTACAAACAAAGGAGTAGGGTCCAAATTTAAACCACTGCAAGGAAGAGGTGCTCTGCAAGGTAGGCTGCATGGAAAGGAAGGTATGTGGACTGATGGACAAAACAAAATGCATAGAATAGAAGGATTATGGTGTTCCCATTACAAGAGGCCCAGGCATACTCGAGAGGCATGTTTTAAGTTGCATGGGAAGGAGGCTGTGTTGCAGAAACTAGGGGGCTTCAAGAATATGACCTCTCGAAATCAAGCCTATTTTTCAAATAGGCAAGAAGAGCCGGTGGAAAAAACTGAGGCAGCACCCGAATTGGAGCAAAATCAGCTGAAAGCTGATGAAATCAGCAAGCTTGCTGATGAAGTTAGCAAACTCAAGAAGTTCTTGAAAAATTTTCAGGATGGATCATGCTCTATTGCCCAGCAAGGTAATCAGCGAAGTAATAGTTTCCATTTGAGTTCTTTAATAGCCTCTAAAACCAATAGAAATGATATATGGATTTTAGATTCAGGAGCTACAGACCTTATGTCCTCTAATCCAAATGTTTTTTATACCTATCAGCCTCTTGTGACACCTAAACAGATTGTTATTGCTAATGAGACTTCTATTCCCATCAAAGGTCAGGGACAAGTCACTCTTAGTCCTAAACTTTCTGTTCAAAGGGTCTTGCATGTTCCTAATTTGTCCACTAACTTGATTTCAGTTCATCAATTCACTAAGGATCTAAATTGTCGAATCATTTTCTCTCCTTATTCTGGTGATTTTCAGGAAATGACTACAGGGAGGATGATTGGAGCTGCTGAGGAGAAACATGGGCTGTATGTTTTGAGAAAGGAGACCTTGCAGCCTCATCACATTCAGTCTAGATTTCAGCCAGTCTTCTAATAGTAACATTTGGCTTCATCACTAGTGCTTCAGCCATCCACATTTTCCCTTACTCAAAGCTATGTTTCCTGTTTTATTTAAACATGTGGATCCTAGTGTTTTTCATTATGATGTATGTGAACTTTCCAAACATCATCGTTTTTCCTATCCTATTAGTAATAAAAGATCCTCACGTCCTTTTGCTCTCATTCATTCAGATGTTTGGGGTTCATCTAGGATTCTCAATTGTTCTGGGACTAGATGGTTTGTTACCTTCATAAATGATTGCACTAGAATGACTTGGGTTTTCCTTCTTAAGGATAAGGCTACTGTTAGCACTATGTTACTACCCTTTTATTCCATGATTCTAACTCAATTTGGTACTCCTATTCAAAAATTTCAAAACTAATAATGCAAGGGATTATTTTAATCAACACTTGCATAAGTTCTTTCAAGACAAAAGGGTTATTCATGAGTCTTATTGCATCAACACTCCATAACAAAATGGAGTGGCTGAGCAGAAGATGAGACACCTCCTCAATGTCACTAGAACTCTTCTTCATCATCATAATGTTCCAAAAAATTTTTGGGAAGAGGCTGTCTTGACTGCAACCTATCTCATCAATTGGGTACCATCTAGGATTCTTGGGAACAACTGTCCTTTTCAATGCCTTTCTACGTTTTTTCCCTCTCTTAACCGACATATCCCTCTTCCTTTTAGGGTCTTTGGTTATGTAGCCTTTGTTCATGTTTCACCTAATACTCAAGACAAGCTAGATCCTAGGGCACGTAGGTGTCTTTTCCTTGGTTATTCTCTTACACAAAAAGGCTATAAATGCTATCATCCCCTTACTCAGAAATTTCTTGTTTCAAAAGATGTGATTTTTGTTGAGTCACAACCCTACTTCAGTCATTCTACTCTTGGTCTTCAGGGGGAGAATCATAGGATTGAAGACCAAGTTTCCAATCTCCTTCCTAGTCTTGACCTTGGTCCACATTCTTCAACATCAACAGACCCTAAACATTATATTCCTAATCCTATCTTGCATACTAGTTTTGTCCCCTTATCTTTGAGTGATCACACTCTCATTGTCCCAAATGAGTACCCAAGCCCTAAGCAAACTCATCAACCTGGATTATCAACATCTCCAGTAAGGTTCAAGGACTCTCCTTTTGTGTATCATAGGAAACAACAGTTCATGTCTCATTCTTATCATGAAACAACATCTGATCCCTAGTCAAATTCTATGAAGGTTTGTTCCCTTGATCTTGTTCATTCCTTTGCTACTGATTTGGATATTCGTATTGCCATTAGAAAAGGTGTTAGAAGATGCACTCAGCATCCTCTAGCCAACTATATCTCCTATCACAAGCTGTCTTCGAGACATATAAGTTTTTTTACCACTCTAGAAACCATTGTTATTCCTAATTTGGTGGAAGAAGCTTTAAAGGATAAAAAATGGGAACTAACCATGCAAGAGGAGATGCGGGCATTAAAGAAAAACAACACATGAGATTTGGTACCTAAGCTAAAAGGAGTGGTTCCAGTAGGCTGTAGGTGGGTGTTTAACCTAAAGTACAATGCAGACAGCTCATTGGAGAGGTAAAAGGCTCGATTGGTGGCCAAAGGCTACACCCAGACATATGGAATTGATTATTTGGAGACTTTTGCTCCAGTGGCCAAGAAGAACACAGTAAGGATTCTCTTGTCCTTAGTAGCTCACTATGGATGGCAATTACACCAACTAAATGTGAAGAATGCATTTCTTCATGGTGGTATAGAAGAAGAGGTCTTCATGGGGCAGCCACCAGGATTTAAGGAGGGAAAAGGAGATGAGGTGTGCAGACTAAAAAATGCACTATATGGTCTCAAGCAATCACCAAGAGCTTGGTTTGACAGGTTCTCTAAAGCTATGAAGTGTATGGGATATCACCAGAGTAGAGGAAACCATACTCTCTTCTTTAAGCACTCGGGAAAGCGAAAAATGACTTGTTGGTTTATGCGGATGACATTGTGGAAAAACCGTGTATAGCTAGCCATTTTAGGAAATATTCTATATTAGCTATTTTAAGAAGGATTTTATGATCAATTAGGCTGATTTAGTTGGTTTCCTATTCTATTAGGAGCAGTGTTATTAAAGGCGTAAGGCGCACAAGGGTCTTGGAGCCTGAGGCGCGAGCCTGGTGGAACTAGGCGCAAGTTAATAAAAAAATAAAAATATAGTTGAAGAAAAAAGCATAAAATAGGTCATAATTTCTAATAATATTTTAACAAGCATGTTATAAAAAAAACCACTCTAAAGACCAAACATTTCTATATTTTCATCATTAGAAACATCATCTCTAATATCTTCTTCCACATCATCTACTCCTCTTGTTGGATGATTTCTATAGTTTAGAAGTGTGATGATAGTTTCATACATTTTTTGGGTAGGTAATATACTAGACCTGAATTTGCATCTTTCTTTGTTTTGGTGACTTAATGTTGCATTTTGTTATTACATGCCTTGAATTTGTTCAATTCTCCCTATCCATCTTCATCTAGTTCAAATTCAATTGGAGCATTTGAAGTAGTAGCCTTTTTATTTATTGTCAAATTTGTAGTTGAAACAATAAATTTAAACCCTAAACAGTAAAAAATTAAATAAAGTAACAAACAGTGAAATAAAAAGCTTGAAAAACAGCTAAAAAGCCCAAGGCGCGCGCCTTTGCCTAAGGCACCTTGGGCTGAGGCGCACTTGAGGCATGCCTTAGGCGCGCCTTTTGGTCTGCGCCCGCCTAGAAGGCTTTCAAGCACCCAGGGTGCGCCTTGCGCCTAGGCACGCCTTTAATAACACTGATTAGGAGATTACACAAATTATGGGATTTGATATAGCTTTATTTTATTGTTAGAAATTTATGTATATATAACTAACCTCGGTGTATCATTTGAAGACAGAAAAAATACAATTATTTCTCTAATTTCTCACATGGGATCAGAGCAAGTTTCCTAGGATTTCCTGGCCTTAATCGCCTTCATCACCTAGGGTTTTTCACCATTGCCTCTAGTGCAATTTCTTTCTGCCCTTATTGGCCTTCATCGTCAGTTCATAAACTACCCAGATCGAGAAGTCCGCCACCATCTTTGCCCAGATCGAGAGGTATGCCTTCACCGTCGCGGTCAACGCCCGTGCTACCATCCTCGCTGTCACTGTTTGTCGCTTCCGACGGCTGCCTTCTAGATCGCACGCCTCTACTCATCAGATTTGGCCAAATCCGACCGTCATCCTCTTTCCATCAAGTTTGTCGCCGTCGGATCTAAGGCATTCTGATTGCGGAGGTGCTGCTACTACGGCCAGCGATCATTATTAACGCTGCCACCGACTCCAGTTTCTTCGTGAAACAGCCTTAGTCACATAGGAGGCTAGTTGAGGAAGATGTCAGAAGTTGGAGAAACTACACTTGGGACAACAACTATTACAGCCCAATCGAAAGAGAAAGTCCAATCTCAACAACTTAGAGAATTGCAGAGTATTCACGCCACCTACAGGTTAGATGGAAAGAACTATCTTAAGTGGTCTCAACTCATCCGGACTGTGCAAAAAGGAAAGGGAAAAATTGCTCATCTTATGGGTACATGCCCTAAACCCACAGATGCCAAGTTTGAAGCATAGGATGAAGAGGACTCCATGATCATGGTATGGTCGTGGAATTCTATGATACTTGAAATTAGTGATACATGTATGTTCTTGGCCACTGCCAAGGTTATATGGGATGCAATGCAGCAAACCTACTCCAAGTCTAGAGATGCAACTCAAGTATACGAAGTCAAGGTGAAAACTATGGCTGCAAAACAAGAAAACATAACAATCACAAAATATGCAAAGCAACTGAAAGCCTTGTGGCAAGAATTGGACCACTACCGAGTGATAAAGACCAAGTGTTCTCAAGATGCAGTGATCCTAAAGAACTTCACTGAACAAGATAGGGTTTATGATTTTCTGGTTGGACTTAATCCAGAATTTAACTAGGTAAGGATACAAATCCTTGGAAAGCGGGAGGTCCCATGTTTTAATGAGGTTGTAGCTCTAGTCTAAGGAGAAGAAATTAGAAGAGGGGTCATGCTTGAACCACAAGCCACTGACAGTTTGGGTATGGTGGCTAGTGGTAAAGGATCAGCCATAAACACAGAGAAAGGAACAACCCTTGAAGGAGGAAAGAATGGTCAATTGAAAGTTCAAAACCATGATGGATTGTGGTACACTTACTACAAGAAGCCTTGGCATACACGAAGGTGTTGGAAACTTCATGATAAGCCTTCAAGCCGTGAATGGGGACTAAAAGGAGGGGATCAGCCTTGGAACAATGGACAACCTCACATGGTTGCAGTACCACAAGGTGAATCAGCATCACAACAGCCGAGTAGTCTCAACCAAGAGGAGATTGAGAGGGTGAGATCTCTTATCAGAAGTCTTGAAAAGCCTTCAGGTACTTGCTCTTTGGCGTATTCAGGTAAGTTTCCATTTTCCTTTGGATTAAATGCCTAGAGTGTAGTTTTTAACAACTCCTAGGTTATGGACTCATGAGCTACCGACCATATGACCCACTCATCACAATGTTTCTCCACCTATACTCCTTGTCCAAGCAGTCAGAAAATAACCACAACCAATGGATCCTTAGCCACTATAGCCGAAGTAGGGGATGTCAAAATAAGCCCATCAGTAACCTTGAGAAACGTCCTACATGTTCCTAAATTGTCCACAAATCTTGTCTCTATACAAAAACTCACCCAAGATTCATGTTGTAATATTGTTTTTCATAGCAGTTATTGTGTATTTCAGGACAAGGATTTGGGGAGGATGATTGGGCATGCTAGGGAACGGCATGGCCTCTACAATCTTGAGACACCTAGTCAATTAAACACGACCAAGGGCAGATTATCCCATTCCTTCATATCAGAATGTGTTCCCTCTAATAGAGAAAGAATTCAGCTTCTCCATTCCCGCCTAGGACATCCATCATTTAGGATTATTGCTCTTATGTTTCCTTCCCTGTTTACCAATTTAGCTACTGAAAATTCTCATTGTAAGGTGTGTGAACTTGCCAAACACAGACGCGTTCCTTCTCCAATTAGCAATAAAAGAAGTCCTATTCCTTTCTACCTTTTTCACAGTGATATTTGGGGTCCATCTACTGTTTCTAATGTGTCTGGGACACGATGGTTTGTTTCTTTCATTGATGATTGTACTTGGGTCAACTGGATTTTTCTACTCAAACATAAGTCTAATGTTAGTACAGTTCTTTCCAATTTTTGTTCCATGATTCAAACTCAATTTGGGGTTACTATCAAAAGATTCCAGTCAGATAATGCTAGGGATTATTTCAACCACATTCTTACTCCCTATTTTCAGAAAGAAGGAATCATTCACGAATCATCTTGAGTGAATACCCCACAACAAAATGGGGTTGCAGAAAGAAAGAATGGTCACCTCCTTGAAAAAACCCGAGTTCTATTGTTTCAAAAAAATATGCCTAGGTTTTTTGGAGGAAAGCAGTTCTTGCAGCCACTCATCTCATCAACAGGTTGCCTTCTCGGGTCTTGGGTCTCAAGAGTCCTATGGATGTCATTTCCACATTTTATCCAACCCTCACCACTACCAATAACCTTGTTCCTCGCGTTTTTGGGTGTGTGCCCTTTATCCATGTGCATGGTCCAAACAGGGAGAAATTAGATCCTAGGGCTCTCAAATGTGTTTTTATGGGCTATTATTCGACTCAAAAAGGGTATAAGTGTTATCACCCTCCATCCAAACGATTCTATGTCTCGATGGATGTCACATTCAATGAACATGCATCGTATTTCTCCCATCCTTCTCTTTCAGGGGAGAATTCAATTAGGGAAGATAAGGAAAGTTTTTTGCTCGATCCGATTCCTTCTTGTTCATAATCTCCCCCACCATATGCCCAAGAACTCATCTGACTCTATGCCTGAACAGCCTGTTCCTGAACCTATGTCGGAAATACGACATGAACCACGAGAACAACTTGATTCTGCTCCTGGAGATGTGAGATTTGGCAAGGTGTTTGTGAGAAAGAAGGCAGTTGTCCCTAGACCTATGCAAGTCCAAGAGTCCAACTCAGATTCCTTGAATGAGGTAACAATTTCTAACTCTGCATTACAACTTGAAATTGAAATTTAGGAGGATAGTAATGACCAGGACCTTCCAATTGCCATCAAAAAAGGAACCAAAGAATGTACAAAATGGCCTCTATACCTCTTTGCACACTTCTTACATTTAAAAATTTCTCACCACATCACCAAGCCTTCCTTGTAAGTCTTAATACCATCACCATTCCTACTACCTTATCCGAGGCATTGTCTAATGATAAATGGAAACAAGCTATGAATGTGGAGATGGAGGCATTAGAAAAGAACAAAACTTGGGAATTGGTGAGATTACCGGCGGGAAAGAAATCAGTGGGTTGCAAATGGGTGTATACGATGAAGTATAGGGTAGATGCGTTAATTGAAAGATACAAGACACGGTTGGTAGCCAAAGGATACACTCAGACTTATGGAATTGATTATCTAGAGACTTTTGCCCCAGTTGCGAAAATGAACACTGTTAGGGTATTGTTGTCACTAGCTACTAATTATGGGTGGGAATTGCAATAATTTGATGTCAAGAATGCATTCCTACATGGAGAGCTAGAAGAAGAAATTTATATGGAAGTTCCACCAAGTTATGGGAAGAACTTAGCTGCTCATATGGTGTGCAAATTGAAAAAGGCTTTTTATGGCCTTAAGCAATCACCACGGGCATGGTTTGGAAGATTTGCAAGAGTTATGTTGGCTATGGGATACAAACAAAGCTACGGAGATCACACACTGTTCATTAAACACTCTCCATCAGGGGGAGGTACAGCTCTCCTTGTGTATGTTGATGACATAATAGTGACAGGAGATGATGATAGAGAGAAGCAGTTGTTGAGTCAATGTTTGGCTAAGGAATTTGAGATCAAAGCATTAGGAAGGTTGAAGTATTTTCTTATAATTGAAGTTGCCCACTCGATGCAAGGAATCTTTATCTCACAATAGAAGTATGTTACAGATCTTCTCAACGAAACGGGCAAAACTGCATGCAAACCAGCAAGCACTCCCATGGATCTGAATCTTAAGCTTGGAAAAGCAAAGGAAGATGCGACAGTTGATAGGGAAATGTATCAACGGCTGGAAGGAAGACTCATTTACCAAATATAGCATATGCAGTGAGTATAGTTAGTCAGTTTATGCACAATCCGAAGACAGTTCATTTGCAAGTTGTTCACCGGATATTACAATACCTTAAGGGGACACCAAGAAAAGGGATTATGTTCAAAAGAAATGGAGGTTTAGTCTTTGAGGTTTACATCAATGTTGATTATGCTAGGTCAATTGTTGACAAAAGATCAACCTCTAGATATTGCACTTTCCTTGGAGGAAACCTTGTAACCTAAAGGAGTAAGAAACAAAATGTAATAGCACAGTCTAGCGCTGAGGCTGAATTTCGAGCAATGGCTCACGGAATATGTGAACTACTTTGGTTGAAGATCATCTTAGAAGACTTAAGAATTAAAAGGGATAGACCGATGAGACTCTATTGTGATAATAAGTCTACAATCAACATAGCTCACAATCCAATTCAACATGACTGAACGAAGCATATTGAAGTTAACAGACACTTTATCAAAGAGAAGTTGGAAAATGGTCTGATTTGTACACCTTACGTGCCTACAAATGGTCAACTAGCTGATGTACTTACCAAAGGGTTGAGTAGCTCAATGTTTGAGAATATTATATCCAAACTGGGAATGGAGAATACCTATTCACTAGCTTGAGGAGTAGTGTGGAAAAACCATGTATAGCTAGCCATTTTAGGAAGGATTCTATATTAGCTATTTAAGAAGGATTTTATGATCAAGTAGGCTGATTTAGTTGGTTTCTGATAGGAACCCAATTAGAAAAATTCAAACAGCAAGCAATTATCAACAACTATCAAGATTCTCAGCCAAGAAATTAACCAAACGAAAAGAAAGTGGACTTTCGAGAGGTCCACACTCTCCCAATATCCTCACTAAAATATTCCCCCCTTCTACTCCATTTGCTTCTCTTATTTATAGGAATATGTTGCCCTCACATGCCCCCCTCTCTTTGCTCTTCATATTCTACCCCTTAACTGAATTTGTTAGTATGCACATGCACCAATTAGCCTTCTCCTATTTCAATTCCTATTCTGTCCTTATTGCTGGTAGTGGAATATTATGGGTTGCCTATCAATACTTCCCCCCCCCCCCAAAAAAAAAAAAAAAAAAACTTTCACCTTGTCCTCAAGGTGAAAAACAGGGAAACAGGGAACTATTGTAGGGTTCCCAGGTGGTCCAGGACCCACTTGGGCTTGGAGTATGTGAATCTTGTCTTCAATTCGTTCGCTATCTCCGTGATTTGCGTTAGACCTGATGGCTGTAACACCCTAACTTCTGCCCTCATTTTTAGCTTCAACCTATTAACAAATGTGCCCTCCAGTATGGTCACTGAAACTTCTCCCACCAAGGCCGCCAAAATCTCAAAGAGGAGGCGGTATTCCTGCACTTCCGGCTGCCACTTTCCTCCAATTCCACCCTCGAACTCCCTACCCATTTCAATTCCAGGTGATCCCTCGGAATTCTGGGTAAATTCCAAAGGTCTATCTCCCTCCTTCACTTTGCTCTTCTTCTCCCGTTCTGGATCCTCCCACTTCGTCCTCAAGCATGCAAACTGGTCCAACATGACTGCTACCTTCTTTTCCATCGATTGCACCTCCCCTCTTCTAGCGTCAACTCCCTTCTGCATCCCTTCCACCTTCTCCTCGATCATCTGCTCCAGCCGATCGGCCTCGTGACCGGCTTTAATCCGCTGATAAAGTGGCCCTTGAAGGACCCCCAGTGTCGAAGCGCAAGGAACCTCTCTTCCATCGTGCCTTCCTGCGCGGTCCTGAACCTATCCCTCAACATCGCCTTGAGCTCCTTCCAGCTCCTCACCCGTCGTCGTCTTTGCTCCCACTAGAACCACGACAGAGCCGCTCCTTCAAAGCTTAAGGCCACTGACTCCAACTTCTCCGCATCGAACAACTGGTTCACAATGAAGTAGCGCTCAGTCCTAAAAACCCAGCCATCTGAATCATCTCCCTCGAAGATGGGTATTTCCAGGCATCTCCCACGGTACTACTACCTTTCGACACCATCGACCCAGTCGCCCCCTTCGCCACTTCTCCCTCCAGCTACCGGCGTTCCCTCCCTTGACAAGGGCGAACCCACAGGTTGGTCTTCCTCATCTCGCTTCTCCTTTTTCTCTCTCTTGCTCCTCCCGTCTCTCCTCGTTCTTCCTCTCCCGTTCCAACCTCTGACTGCGGACCTCCTGTCGCTAGCTTCCACCCAATCCTCCATCGACTCCAGACGTCACCCCTCGACCCACTCCAACTCCAGGCATCACCTCGGAATCCTGGGTGAATTTCAATGGCCGATCTTCGTCCTTCCCCTTGCTCTTGCTCGCCCGCTCCTGTTCTTCCCATCTCGCTCACATCCTCGCGAACTGCTCTAGCAAGTTCACTAGGTGTCTCTCCATCGTTTGAAACGTACTCCTCATGGCATCATCTCCTAGTTGAATGCCTTCCACCCTCATCTCCAAATCACCGACTGGATTAGTCAAGTTCGCCATTAAGATCGAAATGCTCTGATACCAATTGATAGGAACCTAATTAGAAAAATTCAAACAGCAAGCAATTATCAACAACTATCAGGATTCCCAACCAAGAAATTACAACAACAACAACAACATATCCAGCCGTTATCCCACTATGTGGGGTTGGCTACATGAATTCTAGACTTCTATGTGGGTTACATCCCAACAGATAGTTTGTCTAGAAATTAACCAAACAAAAAGAAAGTGGACTTTCGAGAGGGTCCACACTCTCCCAATATCCTCACTAAAATATTCCCCCCTTCTACTCCATTTGCTTCTCTTATTTATAGGAATATGTTGCCCTCACATGCCCCCCTCTCTTTGCTCTTCATATTCTACCCCTTAACTGAATTTGTTAGTCTGCACATACACCAATTGGCCTTCTCCTATTTCAATTCCTATTCTGTCCTTATTGCTGGTAGTGGAATATTATGGGCTGCCTATCAGTTTCCTATTCTATTAAAAGATTCCTCAAATTATGGGATCTGATATAGCTTTCTTTTATTGTTAGAAATTTATGTATATATAGCTAACCTTCGTGTATCATTTGAAGACAAAAAAAATACAATTATTTCTCTAATTTCTCACAGACATCATTGTGATAGGAAATGATATGGATGAATAGCAAGATCTAAGGAGCAAACTGGCCCAAAATTTTGAGATCAAAAACTTGAGATTACTTAAATATTTTTTGGGAATAGAGGTAGCTTACTCCAAAGAAGGTATATTTCTATCCCAACGTAAGTATGTATTGGATCTTTTGAAGGAGACAAGTTTATTGGGAAGTAAAGGAGTACGTACTCCAGTAGAGCCTAATGTGAAATTAGGAGAAGACACCGGCAGCCTACCAGTGCATAAAGGTAGATATCAGAGATTAGTAGAGCGTTTGATTTACTTATCACACCTTAGGCCAGATATAGCCTATGCAATGAGTTTAGTAAGTCAATTTATACATTGTCCGACAGAGAGTCATATGTAGGTCGTCAGGAGAATATTGTGCTACTTGAAAACAGCCCCAAGTAAAGGAATCTTATTTAAAGTGGGAGGTGCTTTGAATATACAGGGGTATACAGATGTAGACTATGTTGGATCTGTAAGTAATAGGAGATCTATTACAGGGTATTGCATGTTTTTAGGAGAAAACTTTGTCTCTTGGCGAAGTAAGAAGTAGAGCATAGCGGCAAGGTCAAGTGGCAAGTTTAGGGCTATGGCACATCACCTATGTGAGTTACTATGGATGACGATTATGCTAGAAGATTTGAAAATTGATGTCAAGGAACCAATCAAGTTATTTTGTGACAACCAAACAGCTATAAGCATTGCACATAATCTAATATAGCATGACAAGACCAAGCACATTGAGATTAATCAACATTTTATAAAAGAAAAGCTTGAAAAAGGTATCATTCAAATTCCCTATGTTTCTTCTTAACAACAGGTAGCAGATTGTTTGACAAAAGGATTAGCAACTTGAAGATTTGAAGATCTAATATGCAAGCTGGGAATGATAGATATTCATTCACCAGCTTGAGGGGGAGTGTTGACATAAAATGAAAGGAAAGGAAAGAAGAAGAGGCAGCAGTGCGACTTGTTATGTAATGCTTTATTTAAGGAATGATTTATTTAAGATTTTATCTTGATTAGATTAGTTTCTTAAACAGATTAGGAATCTTTCCTAATCCTATTGTATCATAATCTTTCCTAAATATGTTGTAATCCTTCCTATTGTAAACTTTCTATAGCTGTAATTTCCAACCCTATAACTAGGGCTGCACATAATGAATATTCAAGCTTTATGTTCGAAATCTTCAAATGGGTTAGATGGAGGCAGGAGAAGCCCAAAACTGAGAGGCGATCAGGGCTATGGATAGCAGGATGGAAGGTGCCCTAAAAGGAATGGGGCAAAGGCTGGAGGGATGGAGCAGAGGCTAGATGGGTCAGTGGCAAGGTTGCGAGATGATGTGCAGCAATTTATGGTTATGTTCACACGCCAAAACCAGGTAAGGGTGGCTGAAAACTTTCCCCCTAGAGATAAAAATGAGACTCTGTTGCATAAAAATGAGGGCGATAGGGGTCGTGCCAATGCAAAAATGGAGGCCGATCCAAAGGAGACGTTGGAAGGAGTGGTGGGAAACGATAAGAATGGTGCGCCTAATGGGTAGCACCCGGGGTTCACCATGCCCCGGATGGAAATTCTTATATTTGAGGGGGTTAAACCCCGGTGGTGGATAAGGAAATGTGAGAGGGTTTTTGTGTGGAACAACGTATCAATGAGGCAGCGAGTCACAATCGTCGCAGCCTACTTTAATGAGATTGTTGATGCTTGGTTTCAAGGATGTTTAAGTGAGCACAATGAGTTTACTTGGGAGGAGTTCGCAGCCAAACTGTGCGAACGATTTGGAGAAAGAAATAGGGTAGACACCATTGAGGAGTTCAACAAGTTAAGACAAATTGGAAGTGTGGAGATGTCCTTAAAAAGATTTGAGGATTTAAGGTCTTATATGACCCAACAAAACCCACACCTCACTGAACTTTATTTCGTATCAAGCTTCTTGAGTGGGCTTAGTGAGGATATAAGGCCAATGGTGAAGATGATTAGGCCCCAAACAGTAAAACAAGCGGCTGAAAGTGCAAGGTTATAAGAAATGATTGTAGAAGCACTTATGAAGAAGTAAAGACAACAACACAAGGGGCTAATGGTGGGATCAGCAAGTGGGGGAGTCAAGCATGTTAACAGGGAAGTAGGCAAGAGTGGAGGAGGAATGAAATAGGGGGCAAGGTCCAGCACTGTGCCTTATGGGGAGCAATTAAGAGAGCAAAGAAGGTTAGGTGGCCTTTGTTTTAGGTGTGGGGATAAGTATCATCCCGAACACCAACGTAAGAGGCAAATTTTATTGTTGGGAGGAGACGAGGAGGATGAAACTGAGGGGTCCAAAGAAGAAGTAGAAGATGGAGGTGAATCAGAGGAAGAAAACAATGGAGAAATATCACTACATGCACTCAAAGGAGTGACTAACAACAAGATAATTAAAGTAGAGGGAGTGTGAAGAATCATAACTTGATGATCCTATTGATAGCGGAAGCACGCATAGTTTCCTCGATGAAGGAACAACTAAGAGGCTAAAATGGCAGTAGGGTGCTTAGCAAATCAGCATGCCATGGGTTTACTTGGAAGATGCAAGGAGAGGAGTTTGAGGCAGACTTGAGGCTGCTACAATTAGGAGGATGTGATGTGATGTTGGGTGTTAACTGGATGAAGGGGGTAAGCCCCATAAGTTTCGATTTCAATAGAATGGAGGTTTCCTTTGACAAGGGGGGAAAAGAAAATGACAATGACTAGGGGAAGGGAGACCAGATCTTGCAAAATGATCTCAGGCAAGAAACTGCACAAAATGTTCAACAACAAATGGTGTCAACTGTCCCAATTGTTCTCACTGGTGGCTATGGGGGAAGGCTCACTTATGACAGTGGAGCAAGGGTCTGAGAAGGTGCTACAAGGGGAAGTACACTTGACTGTCACATCTCAGCCCTAGGAACATGATCAAATACATTCTCAACATGATCAAATACATTCTCAACACCTAATTGATGAACTAGTGGAAGACTTTAAGGACCTATTTGTTGAACCCACAGCCTTACGTCCAACTTGAGCCTTGGACCACTCCATAAACCTTAAGCCTAGTGCTGAACCCATCAACATCAGGTCCTATAGGTACTCCCCAATCCAGAAAACAAAAATTGAAAAGATGGTGAAGGATATGTTAAATCAATCCTTCATAAGACATAGCCAAAGCCCTTTTGCATCGCCAGTCCTAGTTAAAAAAATGATGGATCTGTTAGGACCCAGGGCATAATTGAAATAAATACTCGGGTAGTTAAATAACTAACGGGAAGGTAGTTGTAATTGGAGGGAAGGCTATAAGGGAGCTATGCCAATAAATAGGTTGTTTTAGAGGAAGTAATCAGTTTTGGATCGAACAACAAACTCTCTCGCCTCTTCATTTTCTCTCTCCCTTTCTCTCTTTCCTCTTTCTCTCTCTCTCTCTTCTTATCTTTCTATTTTAGACAAAAAAATTCCTTTCGAAATTTCAGCCATTGTCAAACCCTAATTCAAGGGCTTGACAATTTGGTATTAGAGCAGTGGGTCCTCGGCGGCTCTTATGTGAGGGAATTGTGGGTGAAAGTCCGACAGCTGCATGGCAGAAGGCACTCCTCTTAAACAAATGGAGGCACGTATGGAGGCCTTGGAGGCGAACATGACACGCGTGCAGGAAGACGTGGCGGCCAATAGGGAGGATGTCACGGCCATTCAGGACAGAAAGCTGGAACGAGGGCAAGAACAAGTCGATTTCTGCAGCCAAATGATTGACAGTATGTTCAGTATGCTGTCGGCGTTGCCACAGTTCAAGGGAGCTGGAGAATTTCCTCCAAGATTGGGAACCGAGTCAATCTTGGAGAGGGATGGAATCTTGCCCAGGCCGGAGGGAATTAGAATGTCCGACGAGTGAGGAGTCTATGAACACGAATCACAGGGTAGGAACATGGGGGTGGTAAACCACAGCCATGCACCCGTGCCAAGATTGGATATTCCGATCTTGGAAGGGGAAAAACCGAGATGATGGGTTCGCCACTGTGAGCGGTTCTTTGAATTGTACCCCGTAAGGGAGGAGCAAAAGGTGGTGACGGCAGCGGCATACCTCAACGATGTTGCCGATGCTTGGTATCAGAATTGGAGGTAGTCGGAAGGGCCACGGGTGTCGTGGGGAATTTTCGCGGAGGAATTATGTGGCCGGTTCGAAGAAAAGAATATGGGCGACATGGTAGAAGAATTCAATAAGTTGTGGCAACAAGGGGCAGTTGAGGATTACTTTAGGAGATTTGAGGAGTTGAGGGCGATGATCGGAATAGTCCATCCCGAATTGTCGGAGGCCTATTTCATTTCAAGTTTTATCAGTGGCCTGAAGGATGACTTGCGATCAATAGTGAAAATGTTGGCGCTGGCAACAGTTAAACAAGCGGTAGAGAAAGCCCGCTTGCAGGAACTGACTTGGGAAGCAGTGTTCAAGAAGAACAAATCATGGAATCACTCAGGAGCACAACAAGAAAGGGGTATAAGCTTTCCTGTGGGGGAACATCCGAGGTCGGTAATGGGAGTGGGTAGCCAAGGGGGACCCAAGAATAGTATGAATGCGAGAAGTACTAAAAATGTAACAATGGAACAGAGGCGATAGCTGGGTTTATGCTTCAAGTGCGGTGAAAAATATAGCCCTGGACATCAATGCTGAAGATTAATGTTGAAGATGAAAGCGTCAGGAGAAGACGAGGAAGCAGAGGAGGAGCTATTGGAAGAAGTAATGGAGGAGGAGCACATAGGAGAAGAAGATCATGGAGATGAGGGCAGCCAGATCTCTTTCCATGCCTTAAAAGGTGGCTCCATGAGGAGGATTATTCAGGTGAAAGGCCAGGTGGGGAAGAAGAGGTTAGCAGTGCTAATCGACAGCGGCAGCACTTATAGCTTCCTAAGTAAAGCTACTGCCGCCGGACTCAATTGTAAGATGACAGAAACAATTCCCCTATTGGTGACTGTAGCAAACGATAATAAGATGTATAGCCACCATAAATGCTGTAATTTTACATGGGTCACGCAAGGAGTGGAGTTTGTGGCCGATCTTAGAGTGTTGGAGTTAGGAGGATGTGACATAGTTTTGGGGGTCGATTGGATGAAAACGGTCAGGCCGTTAACATTTGACTTTAATAAGCTAGAGGTTACAGTAAAGGTTGAAGGGAAGAAGCCGACTCTAGTAGGGAATTTGGAACAAGGAGAGTGCAAGCTAATTTTGGGGAGGAGATTACAGAAATTGATGCAGAAGGATAGTGGACAAATCACCCATTTGTACTCTATAAGAGGTGTAGAGGTGGAGGATCAAGCAGTCAATATGGAGGCCGAATTGAACTTACTACTGAATGAGGTAACTACTTGTGACAACTTCCACTTATTATTGATTGAATTTAAGGACTTATTCTCGAAACCCACATCCCTACCACCCCAACGACCTTTTGACCATGCCATACACATTAAACCCAATGCTGAACCTGTAAATGTCTGTTCCTATCATTATGCACCAGGGCAGAAGACTGAAATTGAGAACCAAGTCAAAGATATGTTGGCCCATTCTCTAATTCAACCCAGCCACAGTCCATATGCTTCACCAGTGCTCCTTGTTAAAAAAAAGGATGGCACTTGGCGTTTCTATGTGAACTATAGATAGTTAAATTCCATCACCATTAAAAAAAAATTTCCTATTCCCATCATTGAGGATTTGCTTGATGAACTCAATGGTGCAGCCATCTTTTCGAAATTAGACCTTTGAGCGGGGTACCATCAAATCAGAATGCAACCAGCTGACATACCTAAGACTACATTCCGTACGCATCAAGGCCTTTATGAATTCACCGTGATGCCTTTCGACCTCACTAACACTCCCGCCACATTCCAATCCTTAATGAACCACATATTCAGCCCTTATTTGCAGAAATTTATACTTGTTTTCTTTGACGATATACTTGTCTACAACCCAAATTTGGACCAGCACTTAGCCCACCTTCGAACAACCTTTGAAGTCCTTAGGTTTAATCAATTATATGTCAAGTTGTCTAAGTGTACATTTGCTAAGAAAGAAGTGGAATATCTATGCCATATTATTTCGAAAGAGGGAGTCAACACTAACCCAAAGAAGATAGAAGCCATGGTGAGCTGGCCAAGACCTGCAACTATTAAAGAGTTGAGGGGATTTTTAGGATTGACCAGATATTACAGAAAATTTGTCCAAAATTATGGAATAATCAATCGGCCTTTAACGGAGTTATTGCGTAAAGATAATTTCCATTGGAATCCTAGAGCTAAGGCAGCTTTTGGAGATCTTAAAAAAGCCATGACTCAATCACCAGTGTTAGCATTACCAGATTTCTCGAAGACCCTTGTGGTGGAAACTGATGCATGTGATAGTGGGGTGGGGGCGATGCTGATGCAAGAGGGGCAGCCATTGGCTTACATTAGTCAAGGGTTGGCTCCTAAACATTTGGGGTTGAGTGTATATGATAAGGAGTTAATTGTAATGTTGGTGGCAATAGATAGGCGGCGGCACTACTTGGAAAATAATCCTTTTATAATCCACACCGACCATGAGAGTCTACAATTCTTACTTCAACAAAGATTGCACACTCATTTGCAAAGAAAAGGGGCCTCGAAACTCCCAGGATTGGATTACACAATCCAGTACAGGAAAGGGAAAGAGAATATGGCAGCAGATGCTTTATCGAGAAGAAAAGAAAAAAGGTATTGTAAGGTTGTCACAATTGTAACTCCGGAGTGGATTAAACAGGTTGTGAATAGCTATGTGAATACAGTTTGGTTACAGGAGTTACTGCCTCAATTGGTTGTCCATCCCCATAATCAAAATGGCTATACACTAACCAATGGAGTCATCCGCTACAAGGGCAGAATTGTGATTGGAAATGATGAGCAGTTAAAAGCAAGAATCATGCAAGCCATGCATGATTCAGCCGCAGGGGGGCATTCAAGGGTGCGGACAACTTATCATCGAATCAGGGGTTTTTTCTATTGGCCAGGGCTGAAAAGGGAGGTGGTAAAATATGTATTGCAGTGTGAAGTTTGTCAGCGCTATAAACATGAAACAGTGGCAATGCCGGGGTTACTACAGCCACTTCCTATACCAGAGCAAGCATAGGAAGATATTTCGATGGATTTCATCGAAGGGTTACCTAAATCGAAGGGTAAAGATATAATTTTAGTGATTGTCGATAGGTTGACTAAATTTGCTCATTTCATAAGCCTCGCACACCCTTTTTCAGCTTCAGAAGTGGCCAGGGTATTCCTGGATTCGGTAGGCAAGTTCCATGGAATTCCCAAGAGGGTGGTGTCGAATAAGGATAAAATATTCACAAGCTCCTTTTGGCAGGAACTGTTTAAGAGTATGGGCATGGGGCTGCAATTTTCAACGGCTTATCACCCGAAAACGGATGGACAAACGAAACATGTGAATCAATGTTTGGAAGGTTATCTTCGATGCATGTGTTTTGCGAGACCTAAGAGCTAGCAAAAATGATTGTCTCTAGCCCAATGGTGGTATAATTCCACCGATCATACAACCATTAAGCGTTCTCCTTTTGAAGCTCTGTTTGGCTATTGTCTACTACCCACTATTATAGGAACATCAGCTACTATGGCTGATGTGGAGCACTACTTTCAGCACCGGAAAGAAGTTTTGGCTGAATTAAAGAGAGAGCTCTCAACAGCTCAGAATCGGATGGAACAGTTTGCTAATAAAAGGAGAAGTGCTCGAACCTTTGCAGTAGGAGATCAAGTGTTCCTTAAGGTGAAGTGTTTTCTAACCCCTGCTTTCACCAAGAGTGTTGTGTCTAAGTTTGGGCCAAAGTATTTTGGACCCTATACTATATTGGCTAGGGTCGATGAGGTGGCATATAGGCTGCAATTACCGGTGAAAGTGAAGATTCACCCCGTATTTCATGTGTCGTTATTGAAGAAGGCAGTCAGACCTCATGTACCAGTCAGTCCCTTGCTACCTAATGTGGAGGGTGAAGCTGAAGTGGAAGTCAGGCCGGTATTGCCAACTGTTGAGGAGGAGGAAGTAGCTGTTGAACCATAAGCTGTGGTAGACAGACTAATGATATATCAGGGTACAGCCCCTATTACGCAAGTATTGATTCAGTGGTCTCACCTGCCTGCTAACCAGCCTACTTGGGAGTACTTATCAGATGTACTGAAACAGTTTCCCCGCGTTATTAGTCTTCTTTGACATTCTTGAGGACAACAATTATGTCAATTGGGTTTGGGGGGGGGGGGGGAGGGGGGCGAATTTGTTAGGACCCAGGACATAATTGTAATAAATACTCGGGCAGTTAAATAACTAATGGGCAAGTAGTTGTAATTGGAGGAAAGGCTATAAGGGAGCTCTGCCAATAAATAGGCTGTTGTAAAGGAAGTAATCAGTTTTGGATCAAATAACAAACTCTCCCGCCTCTTCATTTTCTCTCTTTCTTTCTCTTCTTATCTTTCTGTTTTTTATGGAAATTCCTTTCGAAATTTCAGCCATTGTCAAACCCTAATTCAAGGGCTTGACAGGATCTTAGTGTTTTTGCGTTGATTACCGTAAATTGAATGCCCTAACCATTAAAAACAAATTCCCTAGACCCCTAGTAGAGGACTTGATGGATGAGTTACATGATGCCATTTCTTTTCAAAACTTGACCTTAGATCTAGCTACTACCAAATTAAAATGAAGCCAGAAGATGTGCATAAAACCACTTTTAGGACACATCACGGCCATTTTGAATTTTTGGTGATGCCATTCAGGCTCACCAATGCCCCCGACCACATTTCAGTCACTAATGAACCAAATCTTTGAGCCATACCTAAGAAGATTTATCCTAGTATTCTTTGACGACATCCTTATTTATAGCCCACCTTGGACCAACATATATCTAACCTAAAAACCACCTTTGAAGTCCTTAGAGCTAACCAACTTTTCATCTAAAGGTCAAAATGTGCATTTGGACATAATCAAGTGGAGTATTTGGGGCATTTAATTTCTGGGGCAAGGGTTAGTACTGATCCTAAGAAGGTAGAAGCCATGTTGGCTTGGCCCAAACCCACCATAGTGAGAGCCTTGAGGGGATTTCTTGGGTTGACAGGTTATTATCGTCGGTTTGTCCAAGGGTATGGGACCATAAGTAAACCTCTAATAGACCTCTTAAAGAAGGGAAGCTTTAGTTGGGGGCAGGAGGCCGAGGCAGCATTGAGAGGTTGAAGAAGGCAGTGAGGAAGGTTCTTGTTTTGGGGCTACCCAACTTTAGCCAACCGTTTGTGGTAGAAATAGATGCTTCTGGGAGTGGCATTGGGGTAGTATTAACCCAAAAGGGAAGACCTTTAGCCTTCTTAAGCCAAGCTCTAAGTGGAAGACACCTTGGCCTGAGTATATATGAGAAAGAATTCTTGGAAATTTTGATGGCGGTTGATAAGTGGCATCATTATTTGGAAGAGGAAAAATTTATAATTAAGATAGACCACGAGAGTTTGAAATTTTTGTTGCAACAAAAATTGCAAACTCAACTACAAAAGAAGGGGATAGCCAAATTAATGAGATTGGATTATTCAATACAATATAGGAAGGGCAAAGAGAATGTGGCAGCAGATGCCCTCTCAAGATGCCATGAGGATAAGAATTTGACAACCATTACCATGGCGGCACCAAAATGGTGTAAAGAAGTGGTGGATAGTTATGAAGGGGATGAGCAAGTGCAAGAACTCATACAAAGAATGGTTGTGGGATCACAAGGAACAAATGGTTATACTCTAAGAGAGGGGATGTTGCGGGTTCATGGCAGGGTGGTCATTGGCAGCAAGAGGAACCTTAGGAAAAAAATATTGTAGTCACTGCATGAATCTCTTTTAGGTGGACATTCAAGGGTCCAAAATACCTATTTAAGGGTGAAGCACCTGTTCCATAGGCCAAAATTGAAGACTGATGTGAGAAAATTTGTGTTATCTTGCAACACTAGCAAGAGGTGCAAGTATAAGAATGTTGCATACCCCATATTGCTCCAACCCCTACCAATACCTAACCAAGCTTAGACAAGCGTGTCCATGGATTTCATTGAGAGTTTACCAGTCAAAAGGGAAAGATAGTGTGTTGGTTATGGTGGATAGGTTCACTAAATTTGCACATTTCATAGGTTTGGCTCACCCCTATGTAGCCCAAGAGGTGGTCAGGGCGTTCATGGACCGGATAGTGGCTCTACATGGGGTTCCAAGATTTATCATATCAAACAGGGACAAAATATTTACCAGCACCTTTTGGCAAAAATTGATGAGGTCAATGGGGATAAAACTCAACATGTCAACTGCTTATCACCCCCAAATGGATGGCCAAATAGAAAGAGTGAATCAAAGTTTGGAAACCTATCTTAAGTGCATTTGTATCCTACATCCTAACCAGTGGCATAGATAGCTTGCATTGGCCCAATGGTGGTATAATTCTACCCACCACACCACCCTAAAAATGTCCCCATTTGAAGCCAATTACGGTTACAAGCCCCCTACATTACCAACCATAGGAGGATAGGCTACAACTGCTTCAGTAAAGGAGTATTTGCAGCAAAGAAGGGTGGTACTTAGACAATTGAAACAGGAATTGTCCTCTGCCCAAAATAGAATAAAGCAGTATGCAGACTAGAGGAGAAGTGATAGAGAGTTGGAGGTTGGGGAGAAGGTTTATCTGCGACTGAGACACCCCCATTTGAGGTCCATTACTCAGGACCGGTTACAAAGCTGACTCCCTGGTATTTTGGTTTGTTCCCTATCATAGATAAGGTTGGAAAGGTAGCCTACCAATTGCAGCTTCCAAAGGGATCACGAATTCATCTCATCTTCCATGTGTCTCTCTTAAAAAGGTCATCAGGTAAGGAGCAAGTCAATCTCGAACTACCATCATTGCCTAAGGAAAAGGAAAAGGTGGAAGAACCAGAAGCAATATTGGACTGGAAAGTGATCTATAACCATGGGGTCCCTCTCATTCAGGTGCTAGTCAAGTGGCAGCACGAGGACAAATGAAGCAGCACCTAGGAGTATTTGCCAAGCCTCCTTCAGCGATTCCCAAGGACTGCCAACCTCCTCAGCATTTCTTGAGGACAAGAAATGTTTCAAGGGAGGGGCAATTGTCACACACAAAGATCTTGGCGCGACATTGGCAGCCCATTTACAATTTTCGCTGTCTTCTTATTCATTTCCTTTATGTTATGTTGTTGTGTCTTTATTTACTTTATGTATTTGTGTTGGTTTGGATATTACAGCTGTAGAGGGGTTGTTAGAGATATTCTATAGGGGAGGTCACGTGTAAAGAGGCCTGGGAAAAAGACAAAATAGTTTGTTATTGGAGTGAGGATCTGCTGTGGCAGCACCCAAGCTAGAGGTAAAAATATCCTCTAGAATCTGCTTGTAGAGGCATGTGAAAATCCAGAAGAAATTCCATCTTTTCTCTCTAATTTCATCTCTCTCCCTCTTATTCCATTCTCACTTTACCTTCTTCCTCCTCCATAATCCCTACTGCACTGTCTAATTCACACCGAATTAGAAGGTAGTTCTCATTGCCACATTGGAGTTGTGCCATAGATATAGCTTATTAGATATTCATAGTAAATGTAAACATTTTCATTATTTTTGAATTTGTCAAAGCATTTGAGTGAGCTTCAGTGTGTTTTAGAGGCTTTGATGAAAACACTCAAATTTCAGTTTTCCATCAAATTTTTGTGCCAGCTCTGAAGAAATAGAAATGTTTGAAATTATTTTTTGTCCCTAGACTAATTCTGATGGGGTATACAGTATACCCATTAATTACAACATTATAAATGAGAGAGAATGGAACATAATTCACATGCACGGTAAGTACAATCTAGAATAAAAAAATATTTCAATAGCTAAACTCATATTAAGTTCTTGGAAGTCTGCTCAATTGCATATATAACACAGGTTAAAATGGCAATTTTTCCACAGGAACCCACTAAACTGAAACATGTGGAATTGAAATGATGTAGAGAGAGAGAGAGAGTCAACTAGTTGTGTCCCTGCAAAAGAAATTCTTACACAAAGGATCCTTGAGAAGCCTTTCATTGCTGGTTCCAACATCAATCATGACAGGAAGTACCTGCAGGAAAGGATCAAACAGGAACAGTAACATTAAACTGGTAAAAGTTTGAGAGGGGTTTATCTTTAATCAATGAAGTCAAGATTTAGCAATATAACTTTGACTTTGCCAAGTTGACTTCTATTTGATCTTTGCTTTCTAGAGTCTAGTATATTCCCTATATGCAGCAATTTCTTTTGTAATAACTCAAAAAGACTCCAACGATCTTTATTGGTCGCAAGCAAAATGGTTGGATGCAGGTTGTTTCTGCTAAATCACTAAGATCGTATTTTATCTTGGATGTTAGGGATCTTAATGAACAAAACTAAAGGCTATCACCAGTAACCTCTTAAGAAAATGGGGGCATGATTGAATCTGTTTTTCAAGAATCCAAGTTGGAAGTTCCTACATTGAAAGAGATTGGGAGTGTTTGGGACACACAGTCGGTAGATTGGGTAGCTCTTCATGCTCAAGGTACATTGGGGACGTGCTATGTTTTTGCATTCAAGGTGTTAAAAAAGGTTGATCTAACCGTTGGCTCTTTTGCTTTGTTCTGTACATTTTTGTTTGAGTACATGGAGTATAGCTTTTCTTTTTTTTAGCTAATTCTATAACCATACATAGGAGAAAAGAGTGGCCCCTCTTAATATCCATATGATCTTTATAATTAGCACTTAGTATTCATTGCTTTTTCAGATTTATTTGTTCACAAGAAAATTTATACTAGAAATATCATTCCAGCAGATAGAAAAAGTACCCTCTGAGGATTCATTCCAGCAGCAGCAACATATAAATCCAGCTTTCCAATTGCAATACCAATACCCTGAACTCCAAGGTCACCAAGACCCAATATTCTGCTTCCATCTGTTACGACAATCATATCAACCTACATGAAAAGGTCCATTATCAACAAATCGGAGTGGCGATTAATAACCAAGCAGAATAAGGAAACTGACAGTGAGTGAAGCTGACAGATGGTAAAACTCATGTAAATTATCCAAGAAATGAGACCCATGAAATCCAAAAGTCAATTATTCATGCACCTAGATCAAAACCCTTCATGATGGAGAAGGGGGGGAGGAGAAGTAACAAGAAATAAATTCTAGTACACCATTAAGATAGGAATTAAGAACCATAAGAAAAGGAGATGTAAGCTGATAGATGTCATATGTTAGAAACAGTGAAGGAAAGTGAAACCAAATAAAGATAAACAACAACAACAACATATCCAGCCGTTATCCCACTATGTGGGGTTGGCTACATGAATTCTAGACTTCTATGTGGGTTACATCCCAACATATAGTTTGTCTAGAATTCATATTTGGATCCGACTAGGTTTTACGCTGGCTGTCGGCTACCTAACGCAACCCTCCTCCTTTATCCGGGCTTGGGACCGACAGTGAATAATATCCCCTGGCAGAGTAATGATGAAATGAAGTTTGAACACCATCTTCACATGGAGAAATTTCATGAGATGGTGGTGAATGAAGATAATTGATATAGTTGTGTTCCATAACTTAGTTGACATGGTGAAACCAACAAGTACAATATGGAAACACAACATTGAAACCAAATAAAGATAAAGCCAAGAAATACCAAGTGCCGCATTAATGAAAATAAAGGAAAAAGGAAGCCATTAGAATATTTTTGTAATACATAACACATCAACCTATCCAATTTGATCCCCCAACAAATAGTGCATTAATCACAAATACTGCAAACCTGGTCAGCTGGCCAATTATAAACCATTGACATCATTTCTCCCCGATCAGCAGCACTGAAATACATCCCCCTGGGCCTTCTAAATAATCCGCCATAATTCTGGCATACAAGACCAACTGTAGGAGTATAGACTATGGGTGCATATTCCTCAATATTAGCAATTAAAACCTGTCAACGGAAAACATATATAAGTATATGTTAACTTTCATTCAATAGACCAATTAAACAATCAGCAAACAACAAAATTATCCTTCTTAATGGCAAACAGCTTTGATAGCCTCAAAAGGAAGAGGAAGGAAAGAAGAAGAATTTCAATCAGACAAACAAATGGTTCAATATCAATACCACTAAAAGTAGGGAACACGAAGTTGATCCACAAATAACATTTCAGAAAAAGATCTCATTGTGGCAGATGCTAAAAATGTGCTCTTCAAAACATGTCTGCACTGCCATTTCACAAAAAGAAATTAAAGTAGCTGGAGTTCTGGGAGTGGTATTTATCAGATGGGAGGGTCCCACTTAAGTGATAAACCAGCCCTACGTTGCCTACTTCAGGACCTTATCATATTTTTTCAGCAATCATGGTTTTAAACCCCACTATGTTTTTGATTTCATTATTGACTCAACTAGGTTTGCTTTCAGATGTATAATCCATTTGTGCAGGGTATTGTGATTTTTAAGTGCCAAAAGAAACTTATAATCCTGTTCAGTTCAGTGACCAAATGTAACTAATTTTTGCTTTAATATTATGAGCATTGCTTAGAGAAAATATTTCTCTGATTCAAAACATGAATTGTGATTTCTATTTTTCTAGTCATCAGATGTATGCTTAAGAGGTTGAGGCTGAAAGCAAGTATCCCCAATTTCTAATACAATGATAACTGAAATTAGATGACTTGCAAAGAGAAGATGTGTTCATTCCCACTGCAACTCAGTCCCCCTTCTATTATGGCACACTGAAAGAAGGCAACATGGTCTTCTAATTATTCAGCAGATAAGAGTGTCAATTTCTTGTTGGTTTTTAACCATATCATAGAATCAAAATCAAATATTAATCTACATGTGAAATGATTGTAACCATCAAGTGGATTTAAGTTACATGTGGTAAACTGCCAAATGCTAATTTCTAATCATTGCAATAGCACAGAATAAGGTTAGAAAGGGCTGAAGTTTTTCACTCACCTTGTAGTACATTGTCTCATTTCGGTCATGCAATCTGTTAAGTATCCGCCACTTGGCTAAAGCATTTGGATCAGATGGTCCATCCCTAGCATTCACTTCAAGTCTCTTCAGGTCAACCACTGTTATTTGACAAATTTTAAGATACCAGGTGGAGGTCAAGAAGATACTTAAGAGAATAATCCACACATTAAAAGACTATGAATGATGCTATGTATTTGTACAGTCAATTTCTTTGAGTTTCAGTAGTAGAGATCACAAGCTCTGGCAGGAACTACTACTGGTAAGATTTCAATACAATAGCTAAACAACATATCCAGCCGTTATCCCACTATGTGGGGTTGGCTACATGAATTCTAGACTTCTATGTGGGTTACATCCCAACAGATAGTTTGTCTAGAATTCATATTTGGATCCGACTAGGTTTTACGCTGGCTGTCGGCTACCTAACGCAACCCTCCTCCTTTATCCGGGCTTGGGACCGGCAGTGGATAATATCCCTTGGCGGAGCAATGATGAAATGAAGTTTGAACACCATCTTCACATGGAGAAATTTCATGAGATGGTGATGAATGAGGATAATTGATATAGTTGTGTTCCATAACTTAGTTGACGTGGTGAAACCAACAAGTACAATATGGAAACACAATAGCTAATTTGATCAAATTTCAATCATTTGTTTCTAAATTCAGATGGATTAGTTAACTGGTATCTTTAGACATATAGCAAGGTGCAGCGTCCAAGTACAATCGGGATAGGAGTGTGCATGTAGAACTTTCAGAGAGAAAAAAGAGAGAGAGAAGATGGGACTTACTAAATCGTTCAATTTGCTGTTCTGAAGATATAACATTTGGAGGTAGAAGTCCACGAAGATCAAGACGGTTGCGCTCCGTCATGGAGAAAGCTGTTCCCTGTGTTATCGTAGAACAACATCCATATTAATTTTGTGACCCTTCAAATTACAAATGTTAAATGGAAAAATCATAAAACACCAATGCTCAAAAGCACAGCACAAAGTGGCTTAAGAACTGTACTAAAATAAAAGCCAAAATTCTAGTACATTCAGAGAAATACAAAGTCGCATGGATTATCTAGCCTAATAAATTCCTTTGTGGAGTAATACAAAACTTCTAGAATAAATTTGGTGTAACTGGATCGTGCTATAGCATTAATTGCAAGCTTTTGAGCTTTTCCTGTGGACTATATATAATTAGGCCCTCAAAATTGTACCTCATTTACACGTCACAGGTTCATGATTTAAGGCACCTGGTCGAAATGAAATAGACAAATGTCCAGTCATGCCAATTAGAAATGTAAGATCAGCGAGATAGATATCTAAAATACGTAATTTATAATATTTTCAATTAAGGAGACAGGCATACTCATGTGCAACTGGATGGTTGCAGAAGTAACTCAGTAATGTGTACATAAGCCCGTCGACAGGTTCGTCAATGGTCACCCACTTAAGCACGCTGAGTATTGTCCAAACCCCAGATCCATTAAGTACGAAAACACTAATTAAGATCTAGTTTTCAAGCAAATCAACATTCGTCACTAGTCCAATATTCTCATACTAACAGGAAGTGCTTCACACATGCCAAATCCAAATGCAACAAGAATTGCTAAAAAGCGTGAAACTAAGAACATAAGAATAGACAAATCAATCAGTACAATCAAACATATAAAATCAGGAATTCCTATGATCCAGTCGCACTACAACTCCGACGCCACAAAGTAACAAAGAGCATAGAAGTGGCAGTTGAAAGTTGGGAATCACCTTGTTGTACCATGGATCGTGAAGAATATCGATGCTGCGCTTGTGCACAATGGATGGCCGATGGCCTTCGGTGGTGGTGAAAGATCTGGTGGTGCTCGCACCGGCGGCTGTTCTCTTCAAACGCTTGATCAGAGACGCCGATAGCCTCATTTGACGAGAGAAGCACGTCATTGTCGCTGCAGAGAGCAGTGCGAACAAGCAACACACAGACACAATTCCAAGCCCTAGAAGCTAATTTGACTAATTGAGTAGTAACAGAGTGAAGTCAGACAGGAAGACGAGCCAACGAAGATCGGTGATTCAGTGGTCCTCCACCTGTGTGTGTCGAATCATACAGCGGAGCGAATACACACCTTTGGTTTCGCCGACTTTTTCGCTCATAATATTGAAATATAGTTTATAACCTTTAATTATATGGATTATAACTTTTCATCATCTTTATCTATAATTGTATCTTAATTATTTTTTATTATAATAATAAATAAAATTACATTAAAATAAAAATTTTCCATTAATTTCAAAAAATATTGTTTAGTTCTCAACTTCAAATCTATAAATAAATATGTCATGACATTTTATGTTTCAAAACACCATAATTTTTTTTTTAAATTTTTAAATAAACATAAAAATGATGTTTTCTAATTCATAACAGCTAAAACATTAGGAAACTGAGTTTTTTTTATTTTTTAATAGGAGAATTAATTATTTAATAAAAAAATTATAAAACTAAATTTTCAAAATTTTTTGTATCTACTGATATTGTTTTCAAGGTTTTAAGACTTTTTAACAAATTTTTTTCTTGTCTTACAATATGGCTACTTCGTAAAAAATGTGACATAATCGATTATCTAAAGTTACTAATGGATTATGGAGATTTTTGTTTGATAGGTGCTGCACTTCTAGCTAAAATTTAAAATTAAAATTTAGTGTTTCTCAATTATTTAAGTACCTATTTAAGAGTTAAGATATGACAACTTAATATTTTAAATAATCAACAAATAAGAGGTCGTATGTCATGTCATAATCTGTTATGTTTGATTTTAATAATGTTTTGATGATGAGAATTTAAATACAAAATTTTAATATACTTTTTCTAATACGATGTTTTAACAATGAAAGTCTAGGATTAATTTTAATGTATTACTCTAAGGTTTAAAGATTAATCAACTAATATTTGAATTTAATGGGATAATTATCGTTTTAATCGAGCAAGGAGATGCTTTAGTTGAGTAATAAGTATTGTTCTCGACTAACTTGTCTATTTATTCGAGTAAAACCTAAATATCCAATAGATTAATTGATTATACACTTATTGTACTCGAGTATGTGAAGGAAAAATATTAATCGAGTAATCATAATGTTTATCGATTAAATAGTACTTAGTTGTGTAATTATATTCCATAATTGAGTAATAAATCAAAATAATAAGTCTTTGTATTTATATCATTAATCAACTAAGAAGAAATATTAATCAAGTTGTTAGGATTTTCAACGAGAAATATTAATTAGTCTTAAGGATTATTTCTTATTCCTAATATTCATTTTTTGTTTAGTTTGTAATGCTATTTCATAGTCAGTTGTTAATTGTTTTTAAGTAAGGAAATCTTAGCATTGACGAACAAGGAAACTAGTCTATAAATAAGACGTTTGACTTGTTATTCAAGGTGAGTAAATCACTTTCAAGAAACCAATGAGAGCTAAGAATTAGGTGTAATTGAGATTTGGATTTAGAAAGAGAATATTGGGTTTTGTAATTATAAACTTTACTATATAGTGATATTTATTCTTTGTTGTCCCGATGGCTATGGTTTTTCTCTTTTTTGGGTTTTCTACGTAAAAATCTTTTGTGTTTAAGTGTGATTTGATCATCTTTTATTTTCTCGTCTTATCTTTTCCTTCAATAAGTGGTATTAAAGTTTTGGTCATCAGTTACCTAGTATGCAAAGAATATGCCAAGCATGATAAAGTTTGATTTTGAAAAGTTTGATGGGAAGATTAATTTTGGTTTGTGACAAATACAAGTCAAGGATATCTTGATCCAATGTAGGTTACATAAGGCATTGAAAAGTAAACCAACTCCTGAAGGCTCTGAAAAATTTGGTAGAACAAATCTAACAAATGGCTTCAAATATTATGACGCTAGAAGTTCGTCTCTCAATTCTGTGAGAGATGAAGATGTTCTCTAAAGAGATGGATACATCCTCATGGCATGCCGCTAGACCGCCAAAGTTGCCATGAAAAAGGATGTGATACTTCTAGTGGGTCCACAAAGTTGGCATACGGGCATTGGCTTGGTGATGATGCAAGGTGTGTGGTAGAAATGATGTCGATAGTTGAAGAGCTCCCAAGGAAACCAAGCATGAGGGTTGCACCATAATTTTTCAGTAAGGTATTTTTTAACATTGTGCCGTGAAAATCTTAGGCGGTATATGCTTAAATGGTTGTACATTTTATGATGGGGTATAGTGATCTTGGTGATAGAGATCATAGTAATTATCGATAATAGATAGTCATGGTTGTCGTCGGAGAATGGACACATGTTTTTAAGAATTCTCGCTAAGGTGGTGGTTTGTTAGGATTTTCAACAAGAAATGTTAATTAGTCTTGAGGATTATTTCTTATTCCTAATATTGATTTTTTGTTTAGTTTGTAATCCTATTTCATAGTCACTTATTAAGTGTTGCTAGGCAAAGAAAATCTTAACCTTGACGAACAAGGAAACTAGTCTATAAATAAAATGTTTGGCTTGTTATTCAAAATGAGTAAATCACTTGCGAGAGACCAGTGAGAGATATGAATTGGGTGTAATTAGGACTTAGATTTAGAGATAGAATATTAAGTTTTGTACTTATAAACTTTGTTATATAGTGATATTTATTCTCTATCGTCCTGATGATAGTAGTTTTTCTCTTTTTTGGATTTTTTACGTAAAAATCTCTTGTGTTTAAGTGTGATTGGATCATCTTGTATTTTTTCTCATTTTATTTTTTCCTTCAACACGAGTAAACTTAGTCCTTAGTCGAGTAATTTGGAATTTTGCTTGAATAATATTTCGAGAGTAAAATGTCAAGTATTTATACTTGAACATTTAGTCTATTAAGAAAGTATCATTAATCAAGTAACATTATACTTAGTCAAGTAACTATATATATTGTAGTCAAGTAAAAATTGTTAGAGAGAGTGAGTATATTTAAATTATTAGTTAACTAAATATTAAATTTACTTGGGTAATTGGATATTTTATTTGAGTAGTACTAAGAATCTAAAATTACTCAATAATTGTTACATTAAATTTAAAAAATCTAGTCATTATTGACGGCATTAAATGCATGCAATTTTCAATTTTTAGGCATTTTTAGGTGCGTGCATTAATTGCTCTCTGATCAATCTTTCATTAAATTAATTAACCGTTAGGAATGAAATAGATAGAAAGACTTTGTAGGTTTGTATGTTTATATACTTTTTATCTCCAGACAAAAAGGTAAGTGCATTGAATAAGTTGAGGGGACTTGAGCTGAAAAGGAATTCTCTTGAAGAGAATGAGAAATAAAATAAAGAAAAAATGAATAGTTGAGCTAAAGGTCAATTTATTCAACTGCCTCTATGTCTTCGAGTGCCTTTTACCTTGAGAGTGAAAAGCTTTTCATTATACATCATTTATTTTCTTTATCTATAATTCTTAAATCTCTCTTGATTTTTCTTTCATATTTTTAGAGGTTATTTGTTTTATGAGCTTTTCTATTTGAAAGTTGTATTATTTGTGAGCTTCTGCTCCTCATTTTATTTTCTTAGATCATTAAAGTTGTAACTAAGCCTTATAAAAATTATTGAAATGTTATAGTTAAACTAGTTAAAAACTAATAAAAAATTATAACCAAACATATTAAAAGCTACTGTAAACGTTATACTCAGCTTTTGAAAAATTCCCATTACAAAGGATAGTGCGCAATTCTCTAAACAGACATTTCCTGATAGATTTGAAAAATTTTTAGTGAGAAATTAAAATGATGTAGTAGATAAGGTTATGTCAAACTATTATAAATTGTGTATACTGCATGTTTTATCTTTTTTACATTTAATTTTCATATTTCAAGCATTTTTCTGTTTACATCAACACAATTTGCAAAGATACAAAAAGACATAAAACAATTTTTGTATAAAATCTTCATTAAACAAAAAAAAATTGAAATACTCAATATTTCACCACATTTTTAGGTCGACACTCTTATACTTTTCTTCACTTAAATTTTTCTTTTTCTTTTTTCTAAGAAAAAATAATATTAATCAAATCGTGCAAGAGAGTCTGGGTTTGGGGTAAACTTGCTTTAATACTCGAAATTTTATATTAAAAGTGTTTTAGAAATCTTTTGGGTCAAAACGCAATTTGTCATACTTTTGGGCCAATGTGTAAATTCTAAAAAGACAAGTGACCATAGCAAGACGAAACTTGGAGGGTAAAAATGTCCAAAGAGTCATGGGTTGTCAAAAATAAGAGATTCACAAAGGTTTGAAGTCGAAAACACACGATTAAGGGTATTTAGGCCAAAGTACAGAATCTAGAATTTGTCACAAGGTGGTCAAAACGAGATTTTTTTCTAGACATTCGAAGGTATAATAAGACATCCTAAACTTGTGGGGTTTAATGGAATAAGTGAAAAACCCAAGGTTTGAGAGATGAGGGTATAAATGAAAAACACCAGAAGTTGGGGGGTGAAAGTGTAATTAACGAAAATCATGTGTGAAACCTGCAAATCACTGGCCAACTTTGCAACAACCATCGGCGGGACTTCCAAGGGGTACCAAGACGCTCACCGGGCCATGATGGTTCGAATGGGCATGGTTATTAACCAAGAACGACGGTGATAAGACGGAAAACGAGTTTGGTAATAATCCAAAATTTGGCCAAAAATGTTGAAGGAATTTCACTGTCATTTAGCTCGATTCGAGGCTTGTAATGATTAAATTCGAAGCTTAGGGTATAAGAAAGCTTGTGTATGGTCAAAATTTTGGTGGAAAATGGGTATAAATAGGGTTCAAAAGGCTGAGGGTTTCAAAATAAAATCGAAGAAAATTGGCCACGTTTTAGCTTGAATTGAGCCTCAAGAATATAGGGCTTTTGTTATTTGAGTTCTAAGAAGCATTTTTGGAGAATTTGGAGGAGATTGGTATATGTTTCATAGGGTTTTAACAAATTGGCCGAGAAATCGAGCCACGCCGGCTTTCGGTGAGTGTTTCGGCCACCAAAGGGTACCTTTAGATCCGGCTTAAGGAGCACTTCAAGATTGTGTAGTTGGATTGGCCATCAGAGGCCGTTGTAAACCGACAGAGCCAGATAAGACAATCGAAGAAGAAGGTGCACGTGGGCTTCACTCGCCGTGGTTGTGTGTGGTGCGTGAGGTACTGTTTGCTTTTGAAATTATTTTTGTAATTTTTAGAAAAATATTTTAGGCATATTCATGGAAAAATATTTGGTGAAATTGCATGATAGATAATTATTTTGAAATTTCTAAGGAAAATAATTTATGAAAAATAGAAAAAAATATGAAAAATAGAAGAAAATATGGGAGAAATATAAATGTTGATTTCTATAGATATGATAATGATCGGGAGACGATTTGACTATTAAAGGAAGAGATTGCACGACTTTTGAGGTCTGACATGCTTTTCGAGATAAAAATTGACTTTTTCTGAGATAAGATGAGTGGTTCGATTCCAATCTTACCCTTTTTATCTTGAAAGTGTTTTGATGTGTATGTAGTGAGTTCAAGTGAGCGGTTCTACTCTCCCGAGCTTAGGTTACACGTGTTTAAACCAATTCTAGCTAACGGTTATACTCTCCAGAACTTGGGATGTTTTGTGTAGATGTTTTACTTAAGTATTTGTGTCATCGTATATATATTGAACTTGTGGTATATTGCATCGACTATTTTTACTTATAAAATGGTTGATGCATGGCGTGTGATTTTCATATTATCATGGTGTTGAAATCGTGTCGTTATATCTGTGGGGATGGGATGAGGTCTGCTTGAGAATGGGGCAGGGTTAATCCCAGTGATCGGGTGATGTGGATGGACACCCGAGGGAAAAGTATGTTGCGACAAGGTCAATTTCAATTGTGCGTGGAATGGATTTTTCATGGGAGATTAAGTATGCTAGAGAGATTTCTCAAGATAGACGTGTTGCATGTTGTCGTTGTCTGTATATGCCATACTCGTAATCATTCATGCATTCAATAATCTATATCATGGCATCACTTAGATATTTTATCATCTAATCTGATTATGCCCCTAGAACATTCAACGTTCTAGGCAGGGACTGCTGCGAGGACGTGGCCAGTTGAGGGCTAATCGTGTTTAGTGTGATAGCTGTTGTATCATTTTAAAGCAATAGCACTTATTTTGATATATGTATGAACGATCACGTGATAGTGTTGTTATCGTTTGTAAAATCGTAATACTTATTTTATTGTGGAAACACTATGTATGAACCTCATGGTAAGCTACGGTATTTTGATGTTATTATATCCACTGCATAATGTTAAGACTCGTTTAGTTTAAGACTATGGATCTTGTTAATTAAACCGGCGACACTGGGGTTTTCGAGATCTGGTGTGCATGTGAAGATTGTTCTTGGAGTCACCGCAGGTGCTGGCCTGTGTGAGCATGTGACGATTGTTATTTGAATCGTTATATGTGTTAGGCACGTTAAAGCATGTGAAGATTGTTTTTGATGCACCGCGCGTGATGAATTTGAAAAAAAAAAAGATTTATGGGAATTCCCTTATAGTAACACGCCTGGGGAGGCGCGGTGTTACACTTACTTAGCAATGGGGGTAAAATGATGGGTGGGAAATTGAAATTGCGTTAATGGTTTTATAAGGTAGGGCTGGAGCAGAAACTTAAAACCAAATTCTAAGTGTTGGGGCCTAATAGCGATGAACCTTGCAAGAGAAAAAGCTGCGTGGTCACCAAGAGAAGGCACTATCAAACGTGTGTCGCAAGCAAGACGGTACGTAGAAGCGCACGACGTCAGCTTGCTGATCGTCAGCTTCGAGGGATAGCGTTTGAAGATCTCACGAGTAGCGTGCTCCTCGGCAGCTCGTTGGGCATCTGCAGGGGCGGTATGCTGAGGAACTCTCTCAGCGACCTTGGAATCAGACGAAGTCACGTTCTGAGCAAACCGCAGCAGCATCATTTCTCTGTGCTCCGAAGAGTTGGAGGTATCATCGTCCTCTACCTTATGGTTGTGGTGCTTCTGACCTGATGTAGACATCTACGATGAAAAGATAAAAAGAAAAATGTATCAGGTCGTTGAGAACGAATCGGCCCTTGCGAACCGAAGTTCTTAGGGACACTTCCTACCGATCAGGTCGTGCACTTTACAACAGGGTATGACTCGAAAGAAAGGAGGCTAAGTTTCTAAGCCTATTAAAACTCTTAAAATAAATAAAATCTAACCCTAAGAGACACATAGCCATTGCCAAGAGGTAGGGCATAAAGATGGAATCGATAGAAAGAATGGGAACAGAAATAAAATAGACTAAAAAAATGCGAACAACTTACTATTTTTGATCGATTGTTGCAAGAGTCGAGGAGAGGAACCAGCTAGAAAGCGAAGGCGAATGGCAGAGAAGGTTCGGAACCGTCAACAATGGAGTCTTGAAGTCGGGAGGAAGAAGAAGATTGCAAATATAGAAAATATTTTCAAAAAATGACACGGTAAAGGGAGGAAAGGAATTTCCTCACGCTTTTATAGTTTAAAGCACTCCACTGTTCGATGAAGAAACCGACGAGCTGCCCTAGATCCAATGGTGGTGCGCGAGAGCATGGGGCCCATGGACATAATGATTAAGTGGATATGGGAAATGTGCGCATTAAATGTGCCGCAGACAAGACGTGCTGCATGAAACGACGTGATGTGAAGTGATTGAGCAAAAAACTAAAAGGTGTATTAACAGCTGGAATGGCTGGCACGCGTCAACTCTTAGTCCGAAGATCGCATTGCTAGTTGGGGGGCTTAATATTACGGGTATTTCTCGCTCTACTCCTTATGGACTAGTCTCAATTCAGCAGGTCGACCCAATCGCATAAGGTCCAGTAGACCTGATTTAATCAAAGTGAGATCACACATTGCTAGAGCCCAAGCTCGGATCGCACGGCCAAGCGAGGTCCCATAAATGCCTCTAGCTCACTAGCCTATTCGAGCGAGCTCCCAACTACACTTCAAGCGAGCTCCTAGCGACTCTTGCAGTTCATCAGCCTAGCCGATTAGCTCGTATAACGAGAGAGTCATATACCAGAGAATATTAGTGGGCTAGGGGTCGTCCCAGCTGGGCCATTCAGGCCCAATATGGCCTTACCCTCTCGGCCCATTTGATCGACCCACGTCAGTCCCATTCCCTTGCAACAACATCATTACAGCCGCATCGAATTTCCGTGCGTTCACCTTAGATCCCATCCTTATTAATGACGAATCACATCCACATTAATAAGGGTCCCGTTGGCATCTTGTTGTTGCATGGGCGTTTCTGTCGGCATTGGATATTCTATCCCACCACTTGCAGACGTACAACACATGCTGGAGGACATATCTCCTCCTCCCATATATCAACCAGCTCTTCCTAGAGTCCTGATATGCTTTCTCTGCCAACTTACTAATACTCTGTATTTTTACATATTCGTTTACTTACTTGAGCATCAGAGTAACCGGCCGATCGGTCAACAAATCAAACTAGATAACCCATTTTCTCCTTCTCGTATTCATTACACCAGTACGGGCCAACGAATCACGGTTAACCAATTCCAGTCGATAGATTTCAAGAATTTGATAGATTTCAAGAATTGATCCGCCCTTAATACATTTCTAATTCTTAATGAAGATGATCGATTTTTTTTTTTCACTAAATATGGTTTTGACCATTCTCCACTATTTAAAGTCAAATTAAGATGGATGAATGTCTCAAGACATAGGTTAAGTGACGGGTAAGTGATACACTGAGCTTAGTACTAGTAGATTATGAGTTCGATACTTGACTTATTCAAGGGCTAAAAGCCCGCCAGTGATTTACCTCATCTGTTTAAATCGAGACCACGAGTGACAAGAGACTGCGCAAGAACGATAATCCTAAGATGGATGAATGGAGAAAATATGTCCCATCCAACTTAACAAAGAGCATAATCATTTTTCATTTCAGGTACGTTTGATTGCAAGTATAGACTTTATATAGAAAAAAAATATTTTCTAGGCAATTGAATTGGATAAAATTAAATTTAAGAGAAAATATTAATTGAATGTGTTTGATTGACTTAATTTTTTACCTAGAAATTGTTTTACTTTTCTAACTTTTAATGTTTGATTGTCATTATTTTTCATGAAAATAATCACATACATACATGCAGCTAATCAATAATCAAATACACAAATTAATAATTAACTATATAAAATAATTAAATATACACATATTCAAAAAATAAATCAAATATACATACACAAAATATTTAAAAAATAAATGAAATGTATATTAAAAAAAATATACATACACCCAGTCACTACAAGTCGCCGCCCAACCACAATCGTCGTCGTCGTTCAGCCACAGCCACAACCACTGCCATCGTCTCTACCACCATCGTCGTTCAACCATTCTCATCGCGCCACCGTTGCCATCCCATCTGCTACCATTCTCTAATCACCACACGTCTTCACTGTTGCCAATAGTCGCTATTGCAAGTCTTCGTTGATCGGCGATGGTGGAAGGGAAATGCCAACTACTGGTGGGTGAGTTTTCCATTTTCATGGAAAATGAAATCCAACCCCCCCATAAGAAAATCAATTCCAATAAAAGTAGAAGAATAGTATCACGTTATCACAACTTAAAAAAAAAAATTCATAAAAAATTTGATCAATTAAACACCTCAAAAACTAGACTTTGAATAGAAAATGACCATTTTCTATAGAAAATAATACTAATCAAACAAATCCTTCATTTAATATCCTTGAATTCCATCCCCCCAAAAAAACAAAGACTGAACTCTTTGAAATAAAAAGCCTAAGAAGATTGGAACAATATTTCCTAGCTACGTCATAAATGCGAGCAGAGTTGTATTTGGACCATTACCTCCCTCCATTCTTGACAATTTCAATTGCAGAACATGAAAAAAGTCTCCCCCGTTCGGGTTGAGGTTGGGGGTTTCATTTACTCCCCTTGTCGTCACTTGACCTTGACCCATATATCTTCCCACCAGGACGGAAAAAGTTGCCACATGCAGCTAGGTTAGAAAAAAATGACACTTTTCTAGAATTCCCACGAAAAAACGACTTTTGCTAAAATAATATCATCATTTTTGTAATTACTGTTTAGCCTATGTATGCTTTTTTAGGGCAACATTTGTTCTCAGTTTGTAATAATAATTTGTAATAACTGTACTACCCACCCTATAAATAAATACGTGTTGCACTTATATATATATATGTACACAAGATGCATGGCTCTCACTAAATTATTTTGTGAATGGTCACGTTTCCTAATTCAATGCATTTGCCTCAGTCAAAGTTGCAAATACCTAACCAATACTGCATTTTACGTATCTTATACATACATACACATCTACAAGGCAATATATTATATCTATACATGTAACACGTGTGTGTAAAATTTAATTATTGAATTCTATCGTTTTAAAGGAAATGATCCATTAAAATGAGTTGTATCATTGAAATATCATCCTAATACCACTTTGGGTTCTAATCAATTTCTTGATTTTTATTTATTTTTTATTGTTAAATTGATTAGGCAAGAAGTTAGTTTAAGGCTATGTTGGTTAACTACAAGATAAAAAGAGAGAGATATGAAAAATATTAAAAATAAAAGTACTTTACATTGTGTTTATTAAATCTATCTGACAACTATTGAAAAAGAAGTCACATGATTTTTTATCTTGCATTATACAGATAAATTTATGTCTCATCTTCTCTAGATAAGAGATAAATTTATCTTATATTTTATAAATAAGAAAAAATGACACATATATTTTTAAATATATTTTAAAAAATTTGATAAATAGTCTGATAAAAATTTAAAATACTTTTTAATCATGTTTTGACTATTTCATATTTTAATTTAAAAAATATTTTAAATTTATTTTAATATAATCTTATATGATTAAACATTATCTTAAAAAAATCGACTTTATGATGAGGGAGTGCTCGAGTATCAATGGTATTAAAAGTTGAACTCTTGATAATGAAAAGTGATGATTGCTTTTTAACTCTTTAGACACAAATTTATATGAGGAATTAATGCTAATGGCACTCTCTTAAGCACTGATTTTGTTATTATTCCTTTTAATCTCCTATGACCACCTGACCAGTCACCATCGCTAAGATTATTTTTGTCGTTTTAGAAGTTTTAATTATTTGATTTTTTTCTTTCTGAAAATAACCTCAGTAATGCTTTAAGTGCAACATACAAAAAAAAAAAAAGAGTGATAAAAAATATTTAAAAAAAATGATATATATAGAGAGAAAAGGGGGATAATACCTACAAAGGAAAATGAAAAGAAGAGTGGTGTTCTTAGGATAACCATCCTTATGCGATTCTTGATATTCATATATCCGATTATGTCAGAAAAGGTAAATCATGAATTAGACCTTTGGCTCTTATATAAAGCAAGGATCGAATTCATAATCTATCGAATTAACATCAATATATTAGTCATCCAATCGCTCCACCAAGACTCAAAAGATAATGTTTTTGGTCTTTGGAGTTAATGACACTAAAGGAAGGTTTTAAATAAGGAGACACAATGACCCCACTTCCCAAACACCGTGTTCCATCTACTCACCACCCGTATTTACTTCTCCACAACCCAATTAATTGCATCCCCATGTATTGATTTATACGCACAATCATCATATAATATACGTAAATTCATAATTCTTCAACAAAATTATATTGTTTATTCTTAGATTGTATATTTTATAATAATTTAATTATTATACATTAATTTTCTTATTATTATTATTATTTAAATTTAATTTTTCATATTTCAAAATATGAATTAACCAAATACTAATTACTTATTTCTAAGACATAAAACTTTGAGATTGTCAGTTTGGAATCCTTAGATCTTAATGTACCTTCAATTGTATATACAACACTAATTTTATTTTATTTATAAATAATATAAATGCAATGCAACATAATAATATCAAGTACAATATAAAAAAAATAGAAAAAAAAGTCTTAATTAAATAGAATAATATTAAGAGTCATAATTGATGTATCGTATTTTTATTAAAAAAATATTAAATAAAAAATAATGATACATAATTTTTTTTATTTTTTTAATAAAGAAGAGATAGGTAATTTATGATATTTTCATCAATAATACTCCTAACATTATTTAATTAAATAAGTGTAGTTGGGAAACCTTTGGTAGCGGTAGAGAAGAGATATTAAAGAGGAGGATTGTCGGCTGGAAGGTAATTATTATCATGACTAAATGAGGCAGCTTCCCGGGCGTTAAATAAATCTCAAGGGGAAAAAGGAAAGGAAAGGTAGGCATGGATCTAATATAATATCTATTAATTAATTAATAATTAATAATTATTAATTTATTATTATCATGAAACGCGTAACAATCACCTACGCCACATCCCGATTTCACCTCCTGAAAATGACTTCAGAAACTTCTTGTGTAACCTTTAATATTAATAAACCTATCAAGTCATGCCACTCTTCCACTTTCCCCCCCAATCAGCCATATACTTAATATATATTTGCATAATAATAACTCTCCCCCCCCTTTTTTTTTTTTAATTTATCCGATTCTGTTAATTAAATTAAATTAAAATGGTTGGTTGGTTGGTATTATAATAAAGGAGTGAAGTACACGCGAGGACGTAGGAAACTTTTGCTTCTCAAATAGCCTCTTTCAACTCTTATATCATTAGTTCTCGTAACACGATTGCTTCTAATTTTAATTAATTTGGTGCACCTAGCATTAGGATAGTCCCAAAAATATCTTTCTTTCTTAAATTTGTAAATTATATGGAAAGTGACCCCAAAATAATTATTGACTATCTAGATTTCAACTTAAATATCTTTAATTTTTGTTTAAGGTGTATTATCTGACTGACAATAATCATCATATTTACTTAACATCAGCTGTGCAGCAATGGCTTGGTGTGAAGCAAAACATGAAAATGTGTAGCGACAAAAGCGTTGCCATCGTCCTTCCTAACTCCTAAGTTCATTGCATTCCGCCCGCTTACTGCCTAAACCATCGTCCTTAGATCACAAATCAACTTTAAAACAATCTTTTTCGATTTCCATTACAATCAACTTAATAGAAAAAACACACAAATTTAAAAGTTAAAAACATCAGTCGTCGCCATGTAAAAAAGATCGTAATTGCTATTAATATAAACTACCAGTTGAGTTGTTTTAATGTTGAATTGTCTAAGTATTGATAAATCTCACATATTATTATTTATTTATTTTTTTGTAAAAAAAATAAAAAAACACGTTGTGTAAAAAATTTCTCCTTAATTTGTTGGCTTTTTCTTGCAAGTTTCCTGTTTGCCTACAAGTCAGATGAAGGGGGGCAACTGTTCCATGGCTGAGTCATCAAAATTAAATATATAATTTTGTGAAAAGAAATATACTTGGATAAAATTCGTTTCCCAATGACTTTTTATTTCCGTGCTTACAGAATTGAGTTTCAGCGGAAACGCCCTCGCCCGGCTTCTGCTTCACTGCTTTCTCTCTCTAGAAATTATTAACAAGGGCGAAGAAGAAGAAGAAGACGACGACGCCAGAACTGTTCATTCTGATTCTGTGTGTCTGTTTTTCGAAATAGACATAGCTAAAAGAGACACATAGAGGGAGGGAGGAAAGCTGTAAATGAGGTGCAAGAAGCATCATACTGACCTGAGCAGCGGCGTCGGCGTCTGCGCTTCTTGCCTCCGGGAACGCCTGTTCGTGCTGATACAAGCCCAAGCGCAGCTGGACCTGCTTGATCGCCGGAAACCTGATCCGCAACCGCCTCCCCTCGTTTTCCCGCGTTCTGTTTCTCCCTGTATCAATCACCGGAAATCTGACAACTCCGCTCCCTGGAAACCCCGTTATCGCAGTCTTTCTGAACAGCTGTTTTACAGTACGCCGCAGATTGGTCCCGGTGGAGCTCTAGTGAGGAATTCGGACAAGAAGAAGAAGAATAGGTTCTCGCTCTTCTCCGGTCTGTTCAGATCCAAACCGAGGAACACGGACTCGGAGGATCCGGGCGTTTCCGGGTCGGATGCTCGGAATTCTTATGCGGCGTCGGCTTCCTCGCCGTCGTGGTTTTCCGGCATGCTAGCGGTGCACAGGAAAAAGCCGTCACGGATGGCCTCGGTTGTCGAGTCGGCCGGCGTATTTGGACGGAGAATTGGACGGAATCGAGATCGGGGAATGTCGCCGGCGAGAGTTTCAGACTGCGGCGGAAAGGAGGAGGATTGCCACGACGTCTTGAGCGGGTACTCCTCGGAGTCGCCGCAGGGGTGGAGGGAGACGCCGCAAAGGCCGGTGCCGCCCGTCCGGCGCGGCGGCAGTCGGCCGACTCACTCGCGGAACGTCTCCGGACTGACGTTCTGCTTGAGCCCGTTGGTGCGCGCGAGCCCCAATCGGCACTGGAGCCAGAAGGGAATGCCGGCGGAGGTGGCCTTCTCCGGCGAGATTAGGGCCCCGGTCAAGCCTCACCTGTCCACAGCCGCGTCTTCGTGCGCGAACAGGTCGAGAAAGCTCGCCGATATCGGAAGGTCGAAGCACAACCGTTGATATTGATGACCGTTGACCATGATCGCCGCGGCGGTATGATGTGACATTATAAGTACTGTTTTGCCCTTTTCGTGTGGATGGCTGATTTTACGTTACAGTCTTCTTGGGTTCTTCTCCCTTCCAGCCTCTGATACTTGTTTTTTTTTCTCTCTTTAAATTTCAAATATTTACATTACTTTTGATTTGATATTTATGGTTATTACACTAAACCCATACTCTCAAATCAAATCAAAGATGGATCTAAAGTGGATTGTTATTGTTCTTAGCTATTTGCTCATTGCTCTTACGAAATTTTTTGTGTGCCCTCTCAAGTAATATGCATGGTTTGAAGTTATTACACATGCTTGATGAATTTGCAGCAATTACAGGCTTAATATATATCATAATTATATACATTATAACAATATTACCATCATATTATTTGAATTACAATTATATATATAAGGGTTTTGAAACATGACTTTACATGACATTAATGAAATTCCGAGCCCCAATGTGATGGACAAGGACATGACAGCTACAAGCATTAGTGAAGTTTAGTGCCCTAGAGTTGTAACACTAAACTTGGTGTCCATCATGCCAACACTTGACCTCTTTGGTGCCACAGGATTTATCTATCATCTATCTAGAGATGTCTAACATATTATGATTTATTTTATTTTATTTTTTTGTGTGGGTTTAGGTCTAAAATGAAGAGGCGATCTTGGGTACATCTATAAATAAGAGTGAAGGGTTTAAACTTTAAATCAGCAAGTGAAATTTTGAATTCAATAACTTAAGGAGGAGATTGTGTTGAGTAGTTCACCAAATTGTAACTCACACTTCCAAGCTGAAGCCATGATTTTCATGGGACGAAATGATTGGTCAAATTTAGATACTTGATGTTGCTAAATTCTTGTGGAAGAAGCATATATAGGCCGTTGAGCCAATATTGATCTCTCATTCTTGTCTTGTGTTACTCATAAAACATCTTTAATTTTACTGTAAAAGTGTTCATGTGTTCTTTTCTTTTTCTTCTTCTTTTTTTTTTTAGTTAAAAATATATATACATATAAACTGAATGTTCAACAAAAAATGTTGTATATTTATCAGATGATTAAATATGTATCGAAAAATATACATTTCTTACCCAAAAAAAAAAAGGGTCAATTGTCAATGGTTGGTTGGGTATACGAAGAGGAGTGATTGGTCACTTGAATTGACTAAAGAATGCCTATTTAATTAAATAAAAATAAAAATATGAACACAAAAATACTGAAATCATCTTTATTATTTTTTGAAAACAAAAATAGTGGGCCAGCCATCAGCTTATGTGTTTCTAATATCCTTTTAAAAAAGTAAAATTAAAAATAATTAAAAAACAGCCCACCCTCTCAGTTCAAAAATTGTTTTCTTTTTTTTTTTTTAATTAGATTCCCGAAGTGGTGCACTAGGTGCTTAGCAATGGCATAGCTAGCTACCATGTGGCCCTTCATTGCTTCTATATTAATTATCTCAGTACAACAAACAAAGGTCACCCATGCTCCCCAACCTTTATTATTAATATATACATTGCAGGGTTGTTGTCAACCATTTTAGCCTTCTTTTTAGGGCCACAATGTGTTTAATTGATAAAAGAATGACTTCTTCACAAGATAGAAATATATGGTATGTATTAAATTATTTGCTTGTGCAATATACAGAAAATTAATCCAACAAACACATATGGTAACCCTAATTCAATTAATTGCTCGATGAGATTCAACATCTGAGATACTCAAAACTAATAAATTAATTAGTGACAATTCATTTTTCCTAACTTTTCATACCTTAATTTTCAAGTTGATGTTACACACAAATGGACAATATGGGTGGGCATCTCAATCATTGAACCACAGTAGCACTTTCATTTCATTAGTTTTAAGGAGAATCAAAATTTCCAGAAGGAACAAACATAAAAAAATGGATTGGAGATAGAAAAGAGAGATAGAGCTCAAAGCAAACAAGACTATGTCAACTGACCAATATGTGACATTCCAGCTTGTGGGCAGGCTTCATCTTCTTTTCTTCTCTCTTTCCCCCCATTGATTGATTGCAGAGGTCAGTGTCATGACTGAACTATTCTATTTCTATCCCTATTTAAAAAATTATCCGCAGAGAGTGTGAACAATCTAACATTTTTTTTTTCATTCTTTAATTGTACTAAGGAAGAATAAACTTACAGATTATTACGTTGAAATACTTTACGCAATCCCAACTGGGCATGTTCCATTGTGACATTTAATTTATTTATTTATTTATTTTTGTTACTTCAATCAACATTAAGGAACAGCCTTTTCATTGGTTAAATGAATATATATATATATATATATATAGTCAGTCAACTTAATTAGATTCACATCGCGGTAAGTGTATAATTAATTGGATCATCAAGTCATGGTCACGACTTGCCGTTATGCGCAAAATTAACTTGAAGGGGTAGTTAGAAACATTATTAATAATTTCGAATTAAAAACTTTGATAAAAGATTAGCAGTCAACTTTTGACTAATGGCACCTCGAAACAAGAACAGTTTTTCTGGAAAAAAATGAAAATTCGAATCAAAATCCACTGTCCCTTGATTTTCCCAAAAACTTACAAAATTGACAATAAGGATGATGATGATGATATATATATATATATAATATACAGACGCACACATATACATTATTCATAATAGAGAGAGTGTGAGTAGTGTTAAATAGGGGTGGGTTTTACTTGAAAGATAGAGTCACCTACTCGACAACAAGAAGTGGCGACTATTGATGATGAGTTGCTATAGTTAGATATGATGCATCATCACCTATGATATCTACTTTTAGTGCAATTTTTGTTGAAGCTCGTGACTTATTGACAATTATTCTTGTTTACAGCTAGTTTTGCAATTATTGTTTTCTTGTTAACATATCTTTTCCTTTGTGTTGTTCTGAAGCTTTCCACACTTTCAGTACAATATTGTAGGTGCCCAACAGCACAATTCAACTCATCAATCATCTCTCTCTCTCTCTCTCTCTCTCCCCCCATGTTTATGCACTCTACTGTAGACTGTAGTCTCGTCACTTTTTTTTCATGATTAGAAAATCGTAATTAGTTTAAATTATACCACCAATTTATTTTTATTTTTAAAAAAATACGCATAAAAAATAATTCCTGTATGCACATGTGTTGCCAAAATAATGTTCATCTTTTGAACATGTCGCTTGCTAACATCACATCATGGGCCAAGGGTCAACTGATCTATAGGATCAAATGAAAATGTAGGGTTTTAGATTGCTTAATTAGACAAATTAAGCCATTACTTTTTTTTGTTATGACTTCAAAAATTGTTTTTAGTTTTAGAACGAGATAAGCTCCAAAATAACATATTTATAACGAACTAGTTCTTTAAATCTAATGTTAAATAGTAATTTACTAATCATTTTATTATTTATCAACAAATTTATTAATAAGCTCGAATTTAGTTCATTTAAACATATTGGATTTATCATTTTTGTTAGTAAAGTAGAATTTATAATTTTTTAATCGTTTATCATATTTCTTTTTCAAATTATTTGACTAAGTTGGAAAGTTTGTAAGCAACTCAACTTATAAACTCTTTTAACAGTTTTTTTTAAAAGTTATATTCTAATTTTTTTAAGAGCTTATAAGTTGTTTTAAAGAGCTCTTATTAACCAAATAAAAGATCAAATATCTATTTTTAAAATCTAAGGGTATAATCACTTGCAGAAGGCATATTTTTTAATTTTTTAAGTCTAAGTTTATAACTAAACATGTCCTAACATTTTATGTTTCAAAAATCAATAGTATTCATTTTACAAAAGAATAAGTACAAACACAACCAAAGTAGACTCAATTTATTAAAACCCTTATAGATAGAGAAAGATACATAGAGGTTGATTCATTTACCATTTCCATTTTCCACCCTGACCAAATGATAAAATCTTCCTAGAAATAGAATGACAGCGACAGCTGGCAGCTAGCCATATGAAGAGCCACCATTGGTGGCGCTTAAGATTGGAGAGAGGCAATTGTTGACCGGCTGAGGCAAGTGGGTATGAGATAGCAGCAAAATAATACGTGGCATCTCTTAATTAAAGAAAGAAAGATTAATGCCTCCAAGCGTGTGTTAGAAGTGTATGTATATCACTAAAATACACAACACGTAAGCATCAAAGGTGTGATTCCGAATGAACTTGGATGAAAAGCCAGGATAAAAATGAATATTGGCAGGAATATAGATACCAAAAGACTTGTGTAGCATGCTGTATTGAGAAGAAAAACAATTAAGACAAAATGGTTGCTATATTAGCAATTACGGGAGCAACCCTTTCCTCAAAAACCAGTTACTTAATACTTTTATAGAGCTATCAATGAACATATGTAGTAAGTTTCGATGGAACACCAAGCATGTCGATCAAAAAAACATACAAAAATCTATGTATGAATTCACCCAAGAATGTTGTTTGAATCTGATTCTAAAGGAAACCAATATTGTGAAGCCTGGGACTTTTAAGGATCACTCAAGAGTGAGTCATTCAAGTTTGTTATTTAGTTCAGACAATCAATTGAAGGAGGGAGTCTGAGTTAAGGTAAACCAGAGGTCTGACATTGAAGAGATGGGAGAGGTGGAAAATTACACGACTCAATCCTGGCTGCTGGGGACACCTTAAAAATTCATTAGCATATGTCACAAACATAAAACCAATAATAATAATAATAATAATAATAATAATAATAATAATAATAATAATAATGTCAATCGGTAAAAACACTCAATGTCCCCTAATCCATTACTTCTACGAACTGCAAATATCATCATCATTTACCTTATCACTACATCTGATTATCGAAGTTTTATTTTGAAGTTTGAATCACATACTCTGTAAGTTATTAGAGAGAGATGTAAAATCATGCTTTGATAGTCATACAATGAGATGACCCACCCACTGAGTTAGCAAGCCAACAACAGGCGTTTCTAATTCCATCTGTGTTTTAAATTTGATAAAATGAGAGAACAGAGATCACCACACAAAATCGAATTGAAAATAATAGCCATCCAATTGAATTTCATTTCATGTAAATACTTTATTTTTATTTACTTAGCTTAACTTACAAGCAAAGGTTGATAATATTATTTTTAACAGAAATTTTTTAATACTCATAAAAATTATAAAGACTCTTCATACAATTATCAACTAATTTTCAAAATTATAAATATTTTTGTTATATATAAAAATATATATATTTATAAAAAATAATTTATAACTAAACCCAAATTTTCATATCTCCAACTAACATGGATTTGACAGAACCGAGAAAGACCCAAAGTCCATCACGATCACGGGACGAAAATGCAAACGTAACAGTATAGCAGTACACATTCATCCAATGACATGACTTATCTTGAATGCTTGATTATCAGGTTCTCTTTCTGTCTTTTCCTTCATTTTCCGCACGGGGTTTTAGCTAATTTCGGATGAGGATTGGAAACTCAAACTAGAAGCCTTACACATCCCGGGCATAAACCAGAAGGAAATCATTTATAATTTCGCATCACCCGTAACATTATTACAGTACAGACACACTCTAGAGTCCAGAGTGATTCAAACACCACATAATTCACCAAATCCATTTATTGCATTTCCCAGCAAAAAATACCTAACAAAGCCAAGTCGAATCAAAACATGTATGCCTAAGGTAAAATTTAGCAAAATATAGTCTCACTCTCTACTGGTCCACATTAATTTGTTCAGATTACGCAAAACATGAATTCAACTAAACCATCTGTTTTTGAGTGAAATATTTTTAATAAACACAACCAAAATTTAAATGCTATTCAAGAACAAGAGCTTTACAGATAATGGTTGCACCAATCTAGACTGGCCCTTAATCAACATGCACACCCTCCTGACTGCGGTTGGGACAGAGATGCATTTGGATTGCTGGACTTGAGATTGACATCGACCATGTCTTCCTGCTTTGCTGAAGATAATGTTTCCATTCCTGGTAGGGCTGCAGCAATCTTCCGAAATAATGGCTAGAAAATGGTAGTCAAGTTTAGTCCAATACAAGAGTAACTAGGAAGGGATCTCCAACAAAGAGGAAATAGCAAACTCAGCTTGAGTTGTCAGAGAGAGTACAGAAATGAAACAGCAGAAATATAGAGAACACGGACGCTATACAACAGACATATGACACCAACACAGTAACTTTCAAAATATTTGGACAAAACAAGACAAGACCATGTCAAATCCATGCAAATAACTGTCAGTCTATGCAACAGTAAAGTTAGGAAATTCAGAATTCTTGAACTTGCAATTAAAACTTCTAAGGGAGACGGAGTGGTGAATGTAAATTTATATTAATTTATTTTAATAATTGATTTTCAACTTATCTTTTAGAGCTTATAATGTGGGTCTGGTTTGTTGTACTGAAGGCAATGTACATGTAAGATCTAGCAATGGCAAGAGTATCTCCCAAGTGCCCAAAAGGTGTCTGGTAGTGAAAATATAAATAATAGGATGTGTTTAAATAAATCCACCACACATTTAAAAGTATTCAATGATTTTCAGTGTCCAACACAATTTAACAATTGCAGACAGGTACTTGGTTTGAAGTGAGAAAAAAAGTTCTACTGAACGTCATTGCACCAATGACAGGATCTAAGTTATTTCTTCTCACTTGTCAGTTAATATATTCTCCTACTTCCATGGAAGAGACAAGGTGATGATCCCATTCGTTTTAAGAAATTGAGTCTTCCTTGGCATGATGACATCTACCAATAGAAATGTCGAAAGAAGTGCCATCAATTAGAACAAAAGTAAAATACCAGAGGCCCAATTCCTATGTGCAAAAAGAATAACAAAAATGAACATGAGAACAGAAGCAGAATGTAGCATTGTTATGCACAATACCATTTTATTCATCCAGCTAAGAACATTCCTAAACTATCAGGATCTAATAAGAAGTCCAAATAGCATACCTTGATGTTGAACCCAGCCTTTGCACTGGTCTCAATAAACATAACATTCAGGTCACGAGCTTTGGCTTCTCCTTCCTCTATTGATACTTGTCTATGAAGAAACAACAAAGTTACCGGATGAAAAAAGCTACAAGTATCAATAACAGAAAAACAGAAAGAAAAGCAACAAGAAGAGGGGCTATTCAATACTTTTTATTTCTTCAAAAACAGTTGTTGAATACATGAATTTCAAATTGTTATTATCTTTGGATACATGGATCATCACTGGTAGTGTTGGCAACCCCCAAATAACAGTTCAGTTGAAACAGGCAATATCCAAAATTTGATTTTAGCATCTCTTTCCAATTTTTATGTGACAGGATATCTGATGGGAAATGAATAGTAGTGCCTTGAGGGTGTGGAGCAAGTCTATTTATACCTTTAAGGGTTTTATCCTTGTTCCACTTTTTTCCCATGGAATAATGAATATTTTCCTTTTCTTTTTCTTGATATGTTAATTTTTTTTATGAGCTGTTTTTTGTGTTCTTTTGGTTCTTTTGTTGTAAACAAGAGAGAGCCAATATCCATGTAATAGAGTAATGAACAAGAGCTGCACTCAGGGCATAGGTTAAGCGATCGGATGAGCAATATGTCAATGTCAATCCGATGGATTGCGAGTTCGATTCTTGCTCTGCGTAAGGGCCAAAGGTCCAACTTTTGATTTACCTCTCTTAGCGTAATAGAGGGCACGAGCACCGAGAGCCGCACAAGGACGGTCATCCCGAGTAATGAACAAGAGTTAATAAATCTTATACGAAAATGAAAATTATGTAACACCAAATAGAAGATTAGGTGTTCCCCGCTGAAGTTCCAAAAACTGTTTTCGATTTCCTAACACAAACTGTTTCAGAAACTATTTACTCAAAACACGTAGTTTACGAACAACAAAAATATGTTTTTGCCAATTTCACAAATCATTCTTTTATGAAAATGAAGATTCTTAACAACGGCATTATCAAAGTTTTTAGCTTCAGTTTCAAAAAATAAAACACTGCATCGTTAAAATTTAACCACAAACAACAAAAGCTGAAAAATTTTGGAATAAAATGTTAGGAAGTGCTCGGAATTCAATGTCTGCATCACTCTAAAGGGGAAGAGCATTAACTTCTATAATTCTCAAATCACTCTCCATTTCTTTCCCAACTAGTCTGCCATTCAAAGCAGCATAAAAACAAAAACTAGGTTTGGTGTTTTTAACCACCCGCCCCTCCAAATGGAAAAAGAAAGTAACAGCCTGCATTATTAAAATTTCTTCTCAATCAAACAATGACGGAAGCGTAAGGAATTGACCACTTGAAGATGTAAATAAAGGCTAAAATTTCATACTTTCATATTTTGGTGCATTGCAGTTGGGCTGCATCAAAGGTCTCGAGTTCTTATCTTGCATAAGCTCTAAATAAAGGTTAAATTTCATATTTTTTCATAGAGCTGGAAACAGTGAAATGAGAGATCTTCTATAGTCTCTAGGTCCTCTGTAACATGTCCTAGGAATATACATATGTATCTTTAGATTGAAATCAAATGACAAATAATGCACTAGGAGATAATCAATTGAATTCATTGTAAACCAGAATGACTCAATTAATTACCTCTTATCCACAAGGTCAGTTTTATTCCCAACAAGGACAACTATAACATCACTGCCCCGCTCAGTGCGTACCTCCTCAATCCATTTTGAAGTGTTCAGGAATGATTGCCTGCCTAAAACACCAAAAAGAAAAAGGAAAGGAAAAAAGGGCAGCTGATAGAATTAGACAGCTGTATGATAGAATCATACAACATTTCTCCAATCAATCAAGAAGAAATTAATTTCAAACAACTTAAATCAGGAAATTAAGCAAAACACTTGCAAAACACAATCTGGAACTATCATGTCTAATATAAAACTTCATTTATGACAGGCATAAATAAAATTTAATGAACTTGAGTGAATGAACAACAAGGTGGTAGAAATACACATACTTGCGACATCATACACAATAACAGCAACAGAGGAATCCCTGATATAGCTTGGAATAAGACTCCTAAACCTTTCTTGACCAGCAGTATCCCTGTAAACAAACCAATCAGATGAAAACCATACATTCTAATACATCCTTTAGTAACAAACAAAGGATTGAACAAAATCATAACTGAAGATTTCCTAGATGTAAAATTGTAAACCATTCTGTGGTAATTGAACCATGCATATCATTTATCAGTATAACAATAGATTACAGCACATCCAAAGCTAGCTTATCAGTATCTTTCCCACTCTAGCAAAGAAAGGATTTCATTACCACCTAGTAACCTTTGGCTGGGAGAGTTAAACTAACATCTAAAATCACAAATACGCAAATAATAAAAGCAGCAGCATTTTTCATATTTTTGAATATCAAACTAGAAACATGATGACATTGGTCAATAAATCTGGAATCGAGCACATCAGATTGTCAAAAGCATCAAGATCGGAAAACCCAAGTCAGAGTAAGAGTTGAATTTATGTTGAGCAAAAGCAATGCCAAATGCTAATCAACACCTTCTACCACTTGACAACTCAAACAACAAATAAAAATTCCCTGCACATGCAGTATGATGTGGCACAACAATAGAATGCTGCTCAAGAACATAGCTGTCAAATGTCAGGATTGTGCCTTAATAGATTGCTACATGCACAGTGCACATACTATGGAGTGGGCACAGGTGTGTACACATGCTTGCACATGTACTAATATTTTGCAATGCAATAGGTCAAGACTCTACAAAAAGAAAACTTGTGTACTTAATAAATATGTTCAGAAGAACTGATAATGCAAATTGATTTCAAGTTATTATGAACAGATCCTTCTCATTATTATGACTAAGCATCTGAAAGATTTTAAATTTCAGAAATACAAACTGGATTTTTCCTTCTGGACTTCAACCAGCTGAATGAATATATAAGATCCCATGGTTAAGTTAAAAAGGAAAAACAAGGAATATGATATACCCTGATAGTAAAAAAAAATTAGAATGGCAAAAATATTTAACTGTCAAGAAATCTATTACGTGAAATGATATGAAAGAGCACATAAAAATTGATAAGATGGTTCTATGAATCTATCAGATGGATATACATTGCACTATTTTTTGTTTCCTTTTGAGAAGCTTCTTCATTGCACTAGATATTTGCTTTTTGGCGTTGCCAACTCATAATCTACAGAAGATCTGATAACCCCCAAAAAATCAAAAGAGTCAAGATTCTTCTAAGAATCAAATGATGTCATATCAAACATGTTCATGACAGAACTTAAAACATACGGAATTTTGGTTAAAATATTAAAATTAAATTTGCACTGATGATTGGGCCATTGTCAATTAAATTGCATTTTCCCATCTGATGTGCCAGTGCATAGGTTATAAAATTAAACCTGAAAAGCATCTTGTCGCAAATCCAACCCCCAACACACAACCAAAAAGGGAACTAGAACAAGAAGTTCCTCCTAACACAAACTAAATTGCATTTATGAATGTCCTGTTCCATATAGATAAGCAAGGAAAATTTTCATGAAGGAAATGCATCATCTTACCAGAGCTGCAATCGAACCGTTCGATCTTCCAAATACATGGTCTTAGATAGAAAATCAATCCCAATAGTAGCCTGAATCACAAATTATAATAAATAAATGCATATGAGAGTAAAGACAAGAAAAAGAGAACTGGCACAGCATGAATCTATCATTAATAACAAAATCTACATAATGAGACACTATTTTGAGGCATATAACATCCAATTCATTAACTGTTTCAGAAAGAAACAGCAGTCTAAAAATTGATTTTTAACAAAATCAATCAAAACAAAATAAAGGCAACCATAATGAGTTATAACAAATGCTATTTCATGCTTTCAATAACCATCAACTAGAAGTGGAAATCAGCCCCATGGCCCAAAAATCCCATCCAAGCCCACCCATGTTTTATAGCATGATAGATTATGTATGAGCCCACACAATGGGTGTGGAATAATTTTTGTGCTTATGGGTTGGGCTTACAGCATGTATGTGATGCAATACTTGCTCTGCAAAAAAGAGCACATTAACATATTTATGAAAAATAGTTATATAATAGATCTTATGTTGTCTTTTTGTAATAATGAAATTTCTAGTGCTAATTTTGTAAGAGAACTATTCATGAGATATAAAGCTTTAACCTTAAATTTAAACACCCCCCACCCCCCAAAAAAAACCAAAAAAATAAATAAATAAACTACGAGGTTGCCATTTTAAAAAAGAATGTTATATAATTCTAATGTCAACTAATTTTCAAATATTTGGGAAAGGAACAGAGCAATGCACTATTTTTCAAATGGTGTAAGGCTAAGATATGCTACTTTGATGACATCATGACTATCAGAGCAAGAATAAGGAGACATTTTAGCACAAGAAAATAAAAGTTTGAATTCAAGCAAGTCATGGAATGCCCATGCCATTTAGGCGGCAAAGTTCAATTTGGAAGGAACCAATATAATTGTTTAGTGTAACTTACAAAATGAAAAGTTCATATTGACGGCTCCATTTCATCAGCGTAAGACATTCTTTACAATGTAACATTTTGATTCAGTATGTATTGATACTCGGCAAAAACTGTTCTGAGACATGAGAGAGGTTCTTCTTCTGTTAATATGCATACTTTTTGAATAATATTTTTTAATCACTTCGACCATCATCATACACAAATTCTCTAACTTACACATAAACCTTTTACATGTGAATCCGTCAGATTTAAGTCCAAGGAATAAATTTTTACCAATTGTTTTAGGGTAGTTCCCGCATTGAGAGATGTTAAAGCGGGAGCAACTTGAAAAGAAATATGACTGACAACTACATCTCTAGCAAAATCTTGTACCAATACACAGAACCACGAATTGTTGATGATATTCCTATAACAGACCCTGATGCCTAACCTTGTCTTCACCTTTTCCATGGCAAGATTAAATGGACAAGGTATACAGAAGTGTGAAGACATTTGTGTTAGATTAGTTTATGTACTTAGGTTTAATTCCTTGTATAAATCTGTTAGCATAAGTTTTTTCTGTTGTAATGTTTTTCCCTTTGTTTTATAGTTGTCCATTAATTAGTTAGTTTCCAGTCAGTTAGGGCAGTTAGTTGTAACTGCCCTGCCCGCCTCTATCCTTTATAAATAGGGGCTGGGAGAACTCGGTTAGAGTGTGTGAGATCTCGGGATATCTTGTAAGGGTGTGCAGGTGAGTTAGGCTGAGAGATTTGTACTTCTCTTGGGGTGTTCTTCTCTTGGTAGTCTAAGGGTTTAGACTCGGGAAGAAGAGAAGACTTTCCTAGTTCATGTAATTGCTGTAAAAATTGTCAAGATAGTAGAGATTCCATAGGCCTAAGGCAGTCTGGATGTAGGTCTCATTTATGAGACTGAACCAGGATAAATTTGGTGTATCTTGTTGCTGTTTTTTCAATTCCTATTCTTTTGTTTTCTATCGGGTGATTGTGTGTTGTAAGTGAGGGGCATAACAGTGAGTTCTTGAGGGTTAGATTGCAGTGAGTGTGTGTCGGTCTTTGAGACTACAATCTGGTATCAGAGCTCCAGGGATAAACTCCAGCAACTCTATCAAGATTTTCAAGATTCTCAAGGAACCAGAATCAGCTCTGGTAGGCGATCATGGCACCCTCATCGGCCACTCGATATGAGGTGGAGAAGTTCGACGGCAGCAACGATTTTGGCCTCTGGCGGATCAAAATGGAAGCCCTGCTGTGCAGTCTTGGGTTGGAAAAAGCAATCGAACAAGAGGTAACTACCGAGGGAAGCTCTGAAGGTAAGGATCCTAAAACCATATCTTTAGAGGATAAGGAAATAAACAAGAAAGCATACAACATGCTTATCTTGAGTCTTGGAGACAAAGTTCTCCGAGAAGTTTCAAAATTTAAAATAGCCACTGAAATCTGGAAGAAATTGGAGTCTCTTTATTTAAAGAAGACTTTATCCAGTAGGCTGTATTTAAAGGCCAAATTCTTCACATATAAGATGCAAGAAAATCAAAAACCTCAAGAGCATCTAGATGAATTCAATAAGCTATGTCTTGACTTAGAGAATATAGGAGTAAACTATGAGGACGAAGATAGAGCCCTAGTTCTTCTTTATTCACTGCCTAAGTCTTATGAAAATTTTGTAGACATCCTGCAACACGGTAGGGACAAACTATCTTTAGAAGATGTAATAGGATCCCTAAACTCAAAAGAATTGAGAATAAAAATGGAAGTAAAAACCACCCCCAGTGATGCCCTAACCGTAAGGTCTTGGAGTACCAAAAAGGACTCAAAAGGGAAAAGGGGAAAGTCTAGATCAAAGTCTAGAAATGGAAAGGGTCCTATTAAGTGTTACTACTGCCAGGAGGAAGGGCATATCAAGAGATACTGCCCTAAAAGAAAGAAAGACATGGCTGAAAAGAAAACATTCGATGGTGGAGCAAACATAGCTGACCTTGGATATGACAGTTCAGAGGCCTTGACTGTCACAGAAATAGCTGGAAATAACAGTTGGGTGATGGATTCGGGTTGTTCATTTCACATGACTCCTAGGAGGCATTGGCTGCAAAATTATAGAGAAATTAATGGGGGTAAGGTCTTGCTGGGCAATGACCATGAGTGTCTTGCTGGGCAATGACCATGAGTGCAGGGTTATAGGAGTGGGTGATGTGAGGCTAAGGATGAATGATGGCACGGTTATGACTCTCTCGGCAGTTAGGCATGTGCCTGATCTCAAGAGGAACTTGGTTTCCCTTGGAGAATTAGACAGAAATGGCCTAAAATTCAAAGGAGAGACAGGAGCTATAACAGTGGCCAAAGGGTCACTGGTCTGCATGAAAGCAAAATTGCAGAATGGCATCTATATACTGCAAGCCTCCACCTTAAGTGGTGAGGCTGCAACAGTTAGTAGCAAATCCCAAGATTTGGCAAAACTGTGGCATCTAAGGATGTCACATATAAGTGAGCAAGGGCTCAAGGAGTTAGCTAAACAAGGGATCTTAGAAAATAACCAAGTCTCAGTTTTATCCAAATGTGAGTCTTGCACCTATGGAAAGGCAGCAAAACTTAGGTTTAATAAGACTGTCATTCACTCATCTAAGTCCACCTTAGATTATATACACTCGGATCTGTGGGGACCAGCCCAACCCCCAACCCATGGAGGATCTAGATACTTCATTTCTATTATAGATGATTACTCTAGAATGTTGTGGGTTTATGTGCTAAAATCTAAAGATCAAACTTATGAGACCTTTAGAAATTGGAAGACAATGGTAGAAACTCAAATGGGCAAGAAAATTAAAATCATTAGAACAGATAACGGATTGAAATTTTGCAATAAGGAATTTAATGAAATGTGCAAAGAAAATGGCATAATTAGCCACCTAACAGCCCCTGGAAACCCCCAGCAAAACGGGGTGGCTGAGAGGATGAATCGGACAATTTTAGAAAGGGTAAGATGCATGTTATTCCATGCACACCTTCCAAAAACTTTCTGGGGGGAAGCAGTTTCTACTGCAACCCATATTCTCAACCGAACCCCATCTAAAGCCATAGATCTGCAAACTCCTTATGAGAAATGGACAGGCTACAAGCCAAATCTTGCCCACCTTAGGGTATTTGGGTGTTTAGCCTATGCTCATGTGAAGCAAGGAAAGCTTGAACCTAGGGCTAGGAAATGTCTCTTTATAGGTTATCCAACCGGTGTGAAGGGATATAAACTATGGAACCTTGAACAAGAAGGACCTAGGACAATAATCTCTAGGGATGTAACTTTTGATGAGTCAACTACCATAAGTCTAAGCTCAAATGAAACCTAGAAGCACCTAGATGAAAAGAACGACTCTATGAAGGTAGACATACAAGGTATAGAGTCTGAAATGAATGACATAGAACCTGGACTAGATCTAGACCAAAATGATCAGGTCCAAGAGGAAGATCAGGATGTTGAAACCTCTCAATATGAGGGAGAAGAAGCTGACAGTGATGCTGATTCCAGCATTGGTGATCAGCCAAACCCAAATAGGTATAGTGTGGCTAGAGATAGGCAGCCTAGAGTCCGCAGGCCACCTCTTAGGTTTGGCTACTCAGATTTAGTAACCTATGCTTTATATAGTGCCTCCAAAATTTCTAATGAAGAGCCCCAGTCCTATGACCAAGCTATAGCATCTAAGTATTCCCAAAAATGGATAGAAGCCATGAAATCAGAAATATCTTCTCTTATGAAAAACCAAACCTGGGAACTGGTAGAAAAATCGAAAGGGGAGAGGATTGTAAGCTGCAAATGGCTTTACAAAATAAAAGAAGGAGCTGATGTAAATTCTAAGCCTAGATTCAAAGCTAGGCTAGTTGCTAGAGGATTTACCCAAGTCCAAGGGGTTGATTATAATGAAGTTTTCTCCTCAGTTGTAAGGCATACATCAATCAGGGTTTTGCTGGCCATCACTGCCCAATTAGACTTGAAATTGGAGCAGATGGATGTTACTACAGCTTTCCTTCATGGAGAGTTGGAAGAAAAGATATATATGAACCAACCTAGAGGTTTTGAAGTTAAGGATAAGGTGGAGAAAGTTTGTTTGCTCAAAAAGTCTCTCTATGGGCTCAAACAATCTCCTAGGCAATGGTATCGCCGATTTGATACTGTTATGATAGGCCAAGGATATTCAAGATGTTCCTATGACTGCTGTGTGTATCTTAAGCACATATCCCCTAGCATTTCAATATACTTACTACTCTATGTGGATGGCATGCTTATTGCAAGTCAATCCCATAAAGAAATTCAGCAACTAAAGCAGAAATTCAATGCTGAATTTGAAATGAAGGAGCTAGGTGAGGCTAAGAAGATTCTAGGGATGAAAATCTCTAGGGATAGGCAGCATAGAAAAATATTTCTATCTCAAAAATCATATATAGAAAAACTGCTTTCTAGGTTTGGTATGACTGGTTCAAAACCAGTGAGTGTGCCATTTGCACCTCACTTCAAATTAACTTCAAAACAGTCCCCTAAAGATGAGGTGGAGAGAAGAGAAATGGAGAAAATTCCATACTCAAATGCTGTAGGTAGCCTGATGTATGGGATGGTATGTACCCGCCTCGATCTAGCTCATGCAATGAGTGTAGTTAGTCGCTTCATGGCAAACCCAGGTAGATCCCATTGGATGGTTGTAAAATGGATGGTTAGATACCTAAGGGGTACTAGCAAAAATGTGTTGTCCTATGGTGGAGCCAAAATAGGAGAAAAACCTAGTATTTTAGGCTTCTCGGATGCAGATTACGCTACAGACCTTGATAAACGTAGGTCCACAACCGGTTATGTTTTTAAGTTGTGGAATTCCTCTATTAGTTGGAAGTCTAGCCTCCAACATGTGGTAGCTTTATCCACTACCGAGGCAGAATATATAGCTGTTGCTGATGCAATTAAAGAGGCTATATGGCTTAAGGGACTAGTAGGAGAGCTTCTAGGTTTAGAGGTTAAAGTCACTTTGATGTGTGATAGTCAAGGTGCTATATATTTATCAAAGAACCAGGCTCACCATGAGAGGACAAAACACATAGACATTAGGTATCATTTCATTAGGGATATCATTGAAAATAAACTCGTGAATCTAATCAAAGTTGCAGGAGAAAATAATGTTGCAGATATATTCACTAAAGTTGTTTCAGTTTCAAAACTTCAACATCATATCAAGCAGCTGGACCTTATTCCAGATCAGATTGAAGATGGAGCAGCAGTACAGGAAGCTAAAGTACAGAGAATCTAATTCAAATGGGTGGAGAATTGTGAAGACATTTGTGTTAGATTAGTTTATGTACTTAGGTTTAATTCCTTGTATAAATCTGTTAGCATAAGTTTTTTCTGTTGTAATGTTTTTCCCTTTGTTTTATAGCTGTCTATTAATTAGTTAGTTTCCGGTCAGTTAGGACAGTTAGTTGTAACTGCCCTGCTCGCCTCTATCCTTTATAAATAGGGGTTGGGAGAACTCAGTTAGAGTGTGTGAGATCTCGGGATATCTTGTAAGGGTGTGCGGGTGAGCTAAGCTGAGAGATTTGCACTTCTCTTGGGGTGTTCTTCTCTTGGTAGTATAGGGGTTTAGACTCGGGAAGAAGAGAAGACTTTACTAGTTCATGTAATTGCTGTAAAAATTGTCAAGATAGTAGAGATTCCATAGGCCTAAGGCAGTCTGGATGTAGGTCTCATTTATGAGACTGAACCAGGATAAATTTGGTGTATCTTGTTGCTGTTTTTTCAATTCCTATTCTTTTGTTTTCTATCGAGTGATTGTGTGTTGTAAGTGAGGGGCATAACAGTGAGTTCTTGAGGGTTAGATTGCAGTGAGTGTGTGTCGGTCTTAGAGACTACAAGAAGAATTGCCCCACAGCATTTCTTATAGGGTTTGATTAAGGAGCATTTACTAGCTATAATCATTCAACCGCTTGAATTTCATCAGATTAATGAAACTTGCTTTATGGTTTATGCCTGATAGGGACAAAGATTATGTGGAAAACCCTCCAATCAATAAGATCGAAAAACCATGGGCCAAATATAAAACCTGTATCATTAATAAAAATAACAGGTACAAAACTCTCCAGAATTTCTATAGACAAATAACCTTTCTAACCTGTGCAGAAAATCACTTCCAAGAATATACTCTAAGACTTGAGGATTTCAAAATATTTACTACTCTTTCCCACATGAGAAAAGGTACACCGACATATGGAAAGACTCCCTAATCCCTATTCATAAAAAGTTAGTGGTTCATGACTTAATGAAATTAAATTCAAATGACACAAGCTCTCTTCATGTAAGAACCCACCATAAATCCAATCTCTCATGCAGAATTCAACATTGGAACCTATATACTTGGAGAACACGGATTTAATTGTCTGTTGGTACGTTGTCATAGAATAACTCAGCTTTGGTAATGGTGGTAAGATTGCTCCTTTATTGTAGAATAACCCATCATTAAGGTCAAATACATGGATGGAAAAGGAGAACATCAATTGCAAAAACACACAAATAATGGTTGCAAGGGTGTGCAAAAGGGGGTGTATGGATGCACTGATGAGAAAAACAAATCATGTACAAGATACTGGCTAGAAACATGGCAAAGCTCCAAGCAAAGAGACAAATACAAAAATGCATGGATTGAGATGAGATGGATCTCTTTTGCATCAGATCTAATACTTGAGCAATCAGAGAATATATGAGGCTACAATAGTGCATATCAAGTGAGCAGGCTCTAGCACTAATACTTGTTTAAAGGTGCAGGATAGTCAATGACTGGGTAGAGGCATTTAGGTAATAGAGCGTTGCCATACCTAGTCAAGTTTAGACAGATAAAGACACTCAGATAATGGAGTTTGGGCATCCAGACGGAGTAAAGGCATCTCAGTTTGATGATGTGGGCCAAATAGGGGCCCTTGAACTATGGAATGCTGGCACCCAAATATATCGTCCAGCCTATATTTATTGTATATCTTGCAAAGTCTATGCAAGAATAAACATCTTGCAATCTGCCGACAGAACCTGGGGTGGAGCAAGCTATTGTGCACGCCATCTGAATTCAGCAAATTCTTCAGATGAAATCCCGGCTTATAATTTTTTTCAGATTTGATTGCTTCTCAAAACTTTCAAATTCAGGCGTGCACATTGAAGAGAGACATGTGGATAGAGGAAATAAGGAAGGGAAGAGAAGTACAAAAACAAAATATATTCGTTCTGGTTTTGGTGTCATGAATTATTTGGGTATCATTGGAGAGCACCTGAGATCTGTAACTGCATGAGTTTACATCTATTTTTTCATGTTTGTTTCCACTGTACCAGCGAGATCGCGGGCGAAAAATCGATCAACAACCAGAGGCAGCTCACTTAGCATCCAATACTTCAGTATAAAACGCAACAACAAACAACAAACCCCAATTACATACGCAGACCGACAGTCAACTAGACTCGACCGAATACAATGCGGAAACATTCAGATCCGTTCACGTGAGCAAACTTCAAAGTGAAAATACGTATTTAAGCAATTCGATTCATTTACCTGATATGTGTTATCGAACTTGTCGTACATAAACCGAGTAATGATGCTGGTTTTGCCGACCGACTGATCTCCCAAGAAGACGAGCTTGTACTTGGCGAGGGCTGAAACCGGAGCCATGGTTGGGATCTAAACTAATATGCGGGCGGTATGGATCGGAAATTGCAGAGATCTCACCGGAGAAGTCCACGCGGTGATGTTGATCTCCGGACTGTAGACAGGTTGATTGCTTCGATGGAGAAATGCCGAACGGGAGAATTTGCGTTGGGCCACTCTGTATAAGGAATTCAAAATGAGTTGTGAGTTGTATCACGTGACGTCACCGCCTTCAGCCGCGTTTGTTTCTCATTCTCACCCTCCAATTGTTTTAGGTTAATTGGTTAGACAAATAATATGTAAAGTTTGTATTGCTAAATCGTGAGTTTAATTTTTATTTTACATAAGTAAAATTTTATATTTATAATTTATTTTCTTTATCGAAATTGAGAACACAAACGATGAGAATTGCATAAAAACGATCCTCTCAATTATTGTAGATAATTAATTTTGATTTAGATGTGACAAGAGAAAAGTAATGTTGTCTTAGTGACTTCAACTCATGTTATAATTACTCTAATAGTTAAAACTACAATGGAGATGGCCTCAAACAAAGACATAATGGGGATTGAGGAAAGCAGTGGCTGTAATCTTCATTTCATACCATTCTAAACCATTGTCTAATCTATTGCCTTTTTTGCCTGATCCATTCTAACACCACCATCTCTGATGGCAGAGCTACATATACTTAAAAAGAAGGGTAATTACTCTTTATTTTATATATTTGCAACTTGATAATTTTATAATAAAGTCTTGCAAAATTTTAAAAGATAAGCTAAACTCTAACAAAAATAAAAATTTAATGGTTGTTGTGAGACAAATTAAAATATAAAGACTATTTTATTGTAAAACATATATAAAATTGAGAGAACAACTCTATTATTTACCCTATTTGAATATATTTTCAGAGTTTTCCCTCTTAAATATATGATTTTTTTGAGTCAATTTGTAAAAAGAAAAACAGAAATGACTAAGATATGAAGAAAATTGAATGAACAATAAGTTTTTATGTTTTAAATTGTATCAATTTCATGCAAAGTTTACTTCTCACATAAACCACATCTCTTGTTATTCATATTTTAATAGTTTTTATGTTACGTACTATATATTAAACTTAGTTTTTTGAAGTAATCAAACTATTTTTAATATTTGTTGTAGTTATAGATATCCTTTTTAAAAATAAAAATAATATTTGATAAAAAAAAATCATCTCTTTAAAAATTAACTTCTTGGTGAAGATTATGGAAAATGTTTTTAAAAACATTAAGGAGTTTGAAAAAAACTTAATAAATCATTACTTATGAATTAAAATTTATTTAACATTTAGATAAACAATAGAATAAACTTAGATAGAATTTGCACACCAAATAATTAAGTCTGTAAACATTGAGATTATCTAAGCGTCAAGAAGATGGCGCGAAATCTAAATCTAAGTTTAAAGTGGGTAGAGAGGCCCTGTGATCTCTCATTTATTTTTTGGTGGTGATAGTCTCCTTTTTGTTGGCACTGATGACAGATCTCATTCTCATTTGGAGATTCTTCTTTGTGATTATTGTGTTGCTTTGTGGCAGTTGGTTAATTTTGAGAAATCTTCAATGTTTTTCAGTTCTTATAGGCCACAAGGGGTTCAAGCACAAATTCACTCGTTTATAGGGTCGGGACGTAGACCCTAATGGAAAATACTTTAGTTTGCTATGTTTCATGGGGAGATCTAAGCTCCAGATTTTTAATGCTCTTAAAGGCAAGGTCTGGGGTTTGATTTAATTATATATGGCTGGCAAGAAATGCTCTCTATGTGCAGCTGAGCTGGGAAAGAAGTTCTCATCAAAGCTGTCGCCCAAGTTTCTTCTTGCCCCTCAGTATGCAAGGAGTTGGAAGTAGTTTGGCACTATTCTAAGAGTGGGAAATACCCAGTTAAAAGCAGGTACCATTTGCAAATTTCTACTATCGAGGCTGGTCATGTCCCATCTGTTAGTGATTCACATACCATGCATGGAGCAATCTTGGAAGCAGATCTAGCACTTCTCTATTCTATCAAAAATTAAGTTTTTTTTCTTTTCCCGTGAAGGTTGGTGTCAAATGCCTTGTCAATGAGGACCAATTTAGCACACGTTTGGTGGTGTCGAATGTCAACTGGCTTGAGTGCGATTGTACTCAAATGTTCTTAAATTTATTTTGTGATTGCAAGGTGATTCACGATATATATGCGTAATTAAAGTCAGATAATTTTGTCTAGTGAAACTTTAACATCTTTGTTTGCCATAAACTATTTTATTACCTTGTTTCCATCATTGTCCAAAGAGGATGTGGAACATTTATGGTCATGTGTTGGGGGGTTTCGTTGTTTGGAATCAACTTTTACATATTCTTCTGGGTTGATATCTCCTTTTTCTTTTTGTGATTCTGTTTGCTCAACAGTATTTGAGTTGTTATCGAGATGCATAGAAGGTGTGCTATGATCTATTGGGTAGGTGTCAATTATTCGTAGTCAAGGTTGGAAACCTTCTCCCAGGCAATTTTTCAAGCTAAATATAGATTGGGTGATGCATCGTGAGCAATGAGTTGCTGCGTGTGGGGGTTATAATCTGTTAATGATGTAGCCTGCATTGAGTCTTGGCCCATTCTTGAAGGTCTTTTTTAGCAGTGAGGTCAAGGTTGGGTAATTATATGTTGAAGGAGATTCGGTAAATGTGATTCAACTTTACAACACAAGTCTAGTTTGCTTAATTAGCATCCTATGGCCATTATATTTTGGGCATTCTTACTTTGAAAGATAATCAGAGGGGATGGTCTTCTGGTACATTTGTTGGGGTAACAGTAAGGTAGCTCATTTTTAGCTCAACTGGGATCTTAATCTTCTTGTCGAGTAGTGCGAAAGGATCACTTTCCTGCTAATGTTGTTTCTTTGGACTATACTGATTTGGCTTCATGACATGAGTTATTTATCCCCCAAAAGAAAAACATTGAGAGTATAACTCTAACCTATTACTATAGCTAACAAACTGAGCCTTACGATTCTAGACTTGTGCCTTTTTACTCAACTCAGCTTGCAAGCCTGTTGGGTCCATTGTGCTGGCTTAGATAAATTTTAATTTTTTAAAAAATTATGTAAACATTACAATTTTAATTTTTATTATGTCTAAAACTTTAAAATGATATAGAGTATTTAATATCACCAAATATTATTATTACAAGTATAAGTTATAACATTATACAATAAAAATTATAAAAAAATATGAGATTCAAAAGTCATAATATGCATTCCCCCCCCCCCCTATTTAATCGGTCTCATAGCCTCACAATTAATTCAAATTGTTTCACATTTCAATTTCATAGTTATGAGTATAAAAGATTTGAAATTTTAAAATTTAAAATGTGACATGATGTTTAAAGGTGGAACGGAAAGTCTGTTAAATATATATTTATAAAGTTATTGAAAAACCAATTCATTTGACATCTGGGCATCTGTCTTTGATCTGGCATGATTTCTGTGAAGAATTTTGCTTGTTGGGGGCTATTCCATTCCTTTATGTTGCACGAAAACACTTTATAAGAGCTATTTTTTCATTTTTGAAATGTTTTCTATTCTGATTTCAAATTTTATTTTTATTTTTTTTTTTTTAAAATATCCGTTTCTATGTTACATTTCACATTTCACATTTCCCATTTCTCATTTCCCAATTCCATTTCCATTTCCATTTCCATTTTTTGCAGCCCTTCCCTGCCCTGCTCTGGAGGTGTGAAGAAAAGGACATGAAACTGCCTCGGAGGCTGTTTTGGGCATAGGTCAAATGTTTGCTCTTCTTTTATCTCAAAGACGTACGCCATCAATATCAACACCTTGAAATTGAATATTTAAAGGATGAGCCCGGAATTGTGACTGGTAACAAACTACCCAAATTAAATTCGACAATACCATGTGTAGATGTTGGATTATAGAAAATGAAATTTATATTACGCACCATAGCAAAAATATAGAAATATTTGCATACAGTCAGGGCAAGTCTAAGAATTTAGAAGGGAAGGGCTGGTCTGTGAATATAAAGGAAAAGAGAGAGAGAATGGAAAGGCAGGGGCTGACCTGCGGCCTCTTCTTCTCTTTATGCAAGAATGGGTGCGTTGCATAAATAATTAATTTACATTTATATGTTTACGCTGGGGCTAAGACTGGCACGAACTGAAGCCCAATTCAGCCTTCTCCCATATCCGTCCTCCATACACTAGACTAGTTTTGTAATAATGTTTTGTTTGCTTTCATTGTTATATTTGTGAAGTGATAATCCCAGTTCTTAGTTTGCATGGCAAATAACCTATTAGTTTGGATAAGAATTTTATGCTATAATGAACTCTCTTGTGATTGTCATATCTAACCTTTGTATTAGAGCTATTCTTTTTTAACTAACACACAAATTATGAGTTAAAATAAAGTTGAATACAAAACTAACATTTTCCTAATCGAAAAATTTCATGTAAAAATGTAATTGCTATATCACATGAACAGCTTTCATTTACAACACATTCATGAAACGTATGATTTTTTATTTTTATTTTTATAATTTAAGAAAGGGAAAATCCTTTTTGCTGAAACCCTTTCTTTTTTTCTATTAACTTTTTCCTTTGCCACAATTAATTCAAGACTCGGGTCTGGAAACTTTGTACTTAGTTTACAAACAAAGTCTGAAACAAAAGATTGATTACAAGTCACTCAATCTTCAACCCATTAACAAAGACATGGCGGCCTTACTCTTATCCAGTCTCCACAAACCAATAAAGCAAGAAATTAACAAGAAGAAAGATAGAAAATAATCTGAAACAGTATACAATTTTGATCACACACCAAGATCAATATTGAATACTTAATAATTTGAACCAGTCTGAAGCATATGCATAATGGAAAGAGCTATGGCAGAGAGCCCAAAAGTGTCATTATTCCTCTTCGTCAATGGCGAAACCCCACCCTTCATCTCCTGGAACCCATCCTCACAAGTCGTAGCGGCATCGATAACATAGCTCATCTGAACATTGGCATCAAGATACTTCTTTGAGGTGTAGCTTTTCATCGCTTCTTTCACAGAAGGAATGGCATCGGAGTAGAGCTCCAGGCAGTCTCTCAGGTATTGCTTGACATGGGCGTCAAGCTTCTTGTCCTTGAGAAGCTGCTTGATATGGCACCGCGCGTCGGTGACGTTGTGCCGAACAAGTCTGATCGCGATCATCCCGAGGCCCCGGAGGGTCGCGCAGCGGCTGGCGGGGGCCGCGTCGAGGGAGGTGGTGCAGAAGGCGAATTTTAGGTTGGGGTCTCGTTGAGAGCATGCCTGGCAGGTTTCACGGATGAGGGTTTGGGCTGCAGTGGCATTGAAGGAGAGGAAGAAAATGGAGAAAGAGAGGAGAATGAAGGGGAAGAAAGGCTTCATTCTGAGGGTTTTATTGGGGGGATAGATGGCTGGTTCTTGTGTTAGGCCAAGGGACTGGATTTATAGGATGGGGGGAACGGATTGGTGTGTGGACAGTTTTAAACGAAAATAATGAGTTTGGACTTTGTGGGCTTCCGAATTTATTATTTATTCATGAAAATTATATGTTGATAAGAATGTTTATGTTTTTGTTTGAAATCAAAATGTAGTTTTGATTTAAAATTCTAATTCTCGGGACCTTATCACTCATTGATAAATTATAAATATTAGTTTATATATAAATACACAAAAAGATTTAAACTTTTATATATGTAACTCATAAAGATTAAAGTTTGTAAAATGACCATGCTTCTAAGGTAAGAAATGCCATGCCCTCTAGAAATGGTAATTGATAAACTAAGAAGACAAGAAGAAGAAGATTTTTATAAATTAACATTCTTATTTTAAAATTCTTAATTAAATTTGTTACCAAATTTACATGCTATCAAAGTTGGGCTGGGTGGGTGGAGTAAGATCCGGGGAACGGGTAATACAGTACTTGAAAAAACAAAAAAAAATTATAAAGTATTGGTTGAGATTCATTGATTGGTTAAACCAGGTAGATAATTCCTTGGCCTACACTAACTATATGAACTAGTGGGTATTTTTTGGCGTTAATTTTAAAAAAGGGAATGAAAAACAAGAAAGGACACAGCAAGATATGCTTGTCTTCGTCTCTGTAATTCTATTTTTTCAAAATTGAAAACAATGAAAATGCCACTATCTATCTTTGTACAAATTCTGTCATGTTTCTTGAGACCATTTCAGAAGGAAAAAAAAAAGAATAATGTAATTTATTAATACAATGGATCATATTGGTACAAGCATCAAATTACCAATGCCTGCCACGTGGGTCTATAAGATAATTCGTAATTGTGTACGATGAAGTAACATGGAATGTTTTTATGATAAGTTGAGCCTAGGAGCAGAGAAGTTTGCTTGAATTAAGGAGAAAAAATTGGGGGGATGGGCATCTTTAGTTTCCTTTAAAGGGTGGTTAATTGAAGCAAAGTAACCATCAATTCCTTGGCCTTGCGTAAATAAATGCACACAGATCACATGTACCGAAAAACATATCAACGCAGAAGAGGGGTGGGTCTCATTTCTGTCTTGCTTATACGCATCTGCGCCTCCTAGTCCCCCAAAGGCATTTTCACATTGGCTTCATTGGTTTTCATGGCCCGTATCAACCTTAATTTTCCCCAACTTCAATCAATTTATAATTTACCATTTAAGATTAGGAGTCAAGAGATCAAGTTTCGTTTTGTTTGGAGGCCTTGTTATCTTGTTCGCGCCGAACAATAGTTGCGGCCGCCGACCTGGGGGGGGTGGGTTGACTGTGTGAAGCCCACACCCCCTTACGGGGCCTACGCCCTCCCCAGGACAAAATCCTTTGTTTAGATGATCTTCTTGTGTTTAAAAATTTTAAAAGATTCAATTGATGGCTTTGCTAAACTTACCAACTTCATTTAATATCACTATTTTTCCAATAAATATGATGATTTTATGAGCCATAACTTTTTTTCACATAATATTATGAAAAATGCGTCAGTATTATTGAGTGAGAAAGATATCAATAGAAATTAAATTATGTTCGTTGAACAAAAAATATAATTAGAGGTGTGTAAATAGTTGGTTCGATTATCGAATTGACTAAAATCTACAAGCCGATTATACCGAATTGAGGAGTAAAATTGAATTGAACCAACCGATTAATCCGAAAAACCCAACTAATAGATAACTGAAAAAATTGAACCCAAACTGTATAAATCAAATTGAACCAATTAAACTGAATAAAAATACAAAAAAAAAATAAAGTAACAGATAAAAAACACATAAAATTGAAGAAAACAACGTTTTATAAATATCAAAATAATATCATTTTAAAATTCAGTCGGTTCAATTAATTCGGTTCTTCCAATCAAAAAATCGAACTGAAAATTAAATTTTTGAGAAAAATTAACCAAATTAAACTGATGTAAAAAAAATCAAATCAAATCGAGTTAGTTCGGATAAATCTAACTTTTACTCTCTCCCAAATATAATTGAGAATGAGATTACAAAAAAATGAAATGGTCTTTCCCTCAAAATGATGGAAAACCTTCTCATTCTATGAAATGAGAAATATTGCTATTTTTTTACTCTTACATTTTTCTTCTAATTATATAATATCACGTATATAAGCTTACCGCCATCACTTAAATTAATCTTATTTAATAATTAAATAAAATTTTATTTTTATTCCATTTTTATTTAAAAGGGGGAAATAATTTTTTAGCATACATTTGGTAATTATATAATTTTTTTAAAAAAATTAAATCTCATTTTACTTTTACTATTCTATTTCATCCAAATGAAGACAGATTAAACATAACAATAGAATAAAATGATCATTCTATTCTTGTCCATACTAAACATAGTAATGGAATAGAATTTCATTCCCATCTCCTTCAAAATCATTGGACGCAATCGTAGTGTAAAGAAAGCAAAGAAAATTAAAAAAAAAACAAATAAAGGTTAACAAAAAAATAAGACTAAGAAAATCTTACCAAGAGACGGAAATATTATGAAAAATATGACGAAAAATTTAAATAATTTGCAGCTGAAATTAAAGTTTAGTATGTGTGTATATTTTATGTTTTTCCAAGAGAATTATGCATTAATTTTTGTAGTAAAAATGCTATAACTCTACTTTTTGTTCTCCCACACTTGTCGGCTGTAAAATGCATATAGATTTCAATTTAACATATCTTCTCCACTAGCATTTTAGTCTATATTAATGAACGGGCTATTTTGATATGTTACTATTGGTTATTTAGTGTGTAATTATACCACTATAGTTGAACACTATGATCATTTAAATTGACCGCTATATATAGTTGTTGGTAACATCCTTTTTTTTTTTTTGTCTAGAATCAAATTTAATGAAAATCTCTGAGTATCGGAAGTGAATGAATAATAGGTTATATTGATGAATTTGTTGATGAGGTTAGAGAGTTAATAGACTTTGTGTGTTCAAAATCAATTTTAGAGGTTAAGAAAGTTGAGATGTTCTTGTTTAAAATGCAAATGTAAGAAATTCAAATTGGTTGACAAGATAATGAAAGATTTATGTAGGAAGGGATTTATGGAGAAATATTATTATTGGACTAATCATGGAGAATTGATGCTTCACATTCCACTAGTAGTATTTGAAAATTTATATTATGGGTATGGTGAACAAAGAGAAGAATTTACTGCTTATGAGTAAATAATCATGGATGCTGCAAGACCAAGTATCAGTCACTACATTGAGCAACAGGTTTTGGGTATGAACATAATGTGACAAGAGATCCCAATCCAGATGCACAAAAATTCTTTGAGATGTTGTCAATTGTACAAGCTCTGTTGTGAGATGAATGTAAAAATTATTCAGAGTTATCAATGGAAATTGAGAGTTTAAGTCTCAAAAGTGATTGTAATATGCCTGAGGGCTACTTTAATCACATGGTACAAATGATGGGTGATGCATTGCCTAGTGGTAACTATATGCCTATTAATTTATACCAAGCAAAAAACATTAGTGAAAAAACTTAGGGTTAAGGTGTATAAAGATTGATTGTTGCCCTAATAGTTAGCATGTTATTTTACAAAGATTATGAGAATGAGAGAAATTGTAAATTTTGTGGAAATTAACGTTTTAAACGAACCACTAGAAGAGGTCAAAGCAAAGACACAACTCTAAAGGAAGATGTAGTATTTTCCACTTGTTACAAGGCTATAAAGACTTTATTCTTCAATGGCTATAGTTAGTCACATGAGACGACATCACGAGAACCTAAGAGAACCTGACATTTTATCTCATCTATCTAATAAAGAAGCGTGCAAATATTTTGATGAAACATATCCTAATTTTGCACAAGACCCTTGAAATGTGAGATTGGGTTTATGTGCTAATGGTTTTTCTCCATACCACAGGATGAGTATCAAGTGAGGAAACACTTTAATAGTAAGGGCTATAGAATGTTCAAGAATGCAATGGAAAAAGTGAGGGATAGAGTGTTAGACTAGAAGGTGCTATGGCATATATCAAGAGGGGGGTGAATTGGATATTTTAAATAAAAAACTTGACAGAAACTTGAAATCCTTTTGATGGAAAATTTGATGCAAGTGAGGATTATTGAAATGCTTGAAATAGTAAATGAAATAAAATCACAAGCAAGAGATGAACACAAGAATTTATAGTGGTTCGGCTTAAACCAAGCCTAATACACTACCTTACCTCCTCACTAAGGATTTTCAAAATAATCAACTATCAACTGCCTACTCAACTCGAGTAGATCCTCTAGTCCTCGACTAGAAAATTTACAAACCTCCCAATCAAATAGGCCCTCTAGCTACACAAGCTAAGAAATACAAGAAATGTACAATTGGAGAGAATCTAAGAGATGAATCTCTTAGTTACAATGTCTCTCAAAATTAAACAAGTCTTAAATGAATGTATACAAATTTAGATCAAATCCTTAAAGAGAGAAAAATAAAGCACAGACGATTTTAAATACAAATGAGAATAACAATAAGCTCAAATTATTTCATTCCCATCCATTAGCCTTCTCTTGATCTCCTTGATATGTATATATAAGCATCCCAAGAGTCTTGCACAAAACTAGCCGTTATTAAACCATTGGAGAATGAGAAACTAGCCGTTAGAGATTGAAAAACTAGCTGTTATTGACTTATGAGAAACAAGCAGTCGACAAACAAAAAGGCATAGTCGACTATTGTCCAACAAAATTTACTGATAGTCGACTATCACATTCACATAGTCGACAAATACAAAAAAATGAAGACAATATTGAATATCATGTACAAACATAGTCGACAGAATAAATAGAATAGTTGACTATCCTTTCATGATAGTCGACAGAATAGAAAATAATCGACAGAAGCCACACATAGTCGACAGATCATTCAAGCATAGTCGATTATCCTAGGACATAGTCGACTATTCTTAGGCATAATCGACAACACTTAGGCATATAGTCGACTATTCATTTAGAAAATCTGAACACTTAACTGATAATCATGAAAAAGCACACTTGATTGATACAAAGCATCACAAGATATTTATATTTCTTTAATTTAAGTAAATGTCCTCATTTTGTTTAATTTATATTTTACCTTCAATTTACTTTAATACATAAATGTAAATAAGAAAGTACCCCCATTTGGATTCAATAAAAATATCTAAAAAATTAAAATCCATAAGAATAAAAAAGTAGAATTTGGGTTTTAGTACAAACTTAGGATTTTGCAAATTTATCACCTCCAATATATACACTTTCTATTTCTTGAAAAATTCGTTAAAAATCATTTTATCACTAATGAATGTTAGTTATTGAATTACCGAGAGTTAGTTTTCTAAAAGGAAAACATTTTCATATATGTCTCCTTATAAGGTGTTAACCTTCTAGACTTAGAAAAATATGACTTTGAAATCTTGATACTTGAAATTCATTTAGTTTTCATTATCACAAAGTAATAATTGATATTAAAATTAATTTATGTTGAAAACCACCACCTTGATTCATGACTTAGGGATTAAATAAAATATTGTTTTTCATCATCAAAACTAAGTATACAAAAGTAAAACAACATAAAGATGATATAGGAGAATGGATTTTTCCGGATATTTAAAGGACCCTGGAGGAAAAATGGCAAGAATTGAGGTGGTTACAGAAGATTTTAAAGAATATCCAAAATAGATGCTCCAGAAAAGGTTCCCTAATCTACACAGGTGGTATCATATTTGTCTAAACACAAGAAAAGATTGGTAAATTTTAATGACATATTATTAATAAGTAAATTATTATATTAAGTATAGTTACATCTCATGACAAAAGTTTATATTTAATTCAATTGAAATAATGTGCATCTCTTGCCTTTTGTAGAGAATTGAGTTAAATAGAGAACCAACAAGTTTTGAACTATTTACATAGCTCAAACACTACAAAATCAAAGACAATTGAATCTCTTCAAAAGCTACACATATTGCTATAAGTACTAATTTTCTAACCAAATTTAATATTTATATTGACATTGTAATATGAAATTCAATTTTGTTTCACATAATTTACTTGCATCTAAATTTTTTATCTTAGGATGAGTTTAATAGGTGACGAAGGGAGAGTTTCTTATCACAAGCATCTACAGATGGGAGTTCTAGAGGTCAATTGTCAAGTACCTCTGACAACGACATTTATATGGTTGTGGTTAAAAGACAGAATAAGAATGGGTGCATATTTGACCTCAAGATAGGATATCCGAAGTATATGGCGCATTCATCCAGATAGTTGTGTCTTCAACTGAGATGGATGTTATGCGGCAAAGGATCTCTAGCTTGACAATAGAGGTGTAGTCACAATAAGAGATGATACGCACACTCTTTCAGTACCTGTGGATCACCTAGATGCTCCTAAGTCATCATTCACTAGCTCTTACCCCTCTAGAGTCTTCACCTCATCCAGTCACTCTAAAAGAAAATTTAAGCCAATTTTGTGACCAATTTTAACAAAATTTAGGGACAATCTTTTTTTTTAGACAAAAAAAATTGTCTCTAATTAGAGATGGAATAAAAATTTTGTCTCCAATTATTTAATGACAGTGCTTTTAGAGATGGAATTTCATCTTTAATTTCGTCTCTAAACTTTTAGAGAGGAATTTTAAGGGTTTACAAACTGATTTTTAGGAAATTTATTTATTGTCATTGAAATTGGTTATTTGTGTATACTTTTCATAACACACTACACAGTGATATCAGAGTCTTGTTCAGTAGTGAAGTGATTATTGTTTTTAATTAAATAAAAGTGATTCTCGTGTCTGATTAAATGAAGGAAGGTTCTAAATATTATAATATGTTCAAACTTATTTCTTTGAATTACTCTATTTGTAAAAACTATGATGGAAGATTTTCTACATTGTAAGGACTTGTTTGATCCCCAAAAAAGTAGAGGGATTAAGCCCAAATCAGGATGCATAAAAATGGAAGAAATTGAACGAAAAATTTATTGGTCAAATCAGACAATGGGTTAACACAAGTGTGTTTCATCATGTAGAGCAAAAAGTACTCGTGATTATTTTCTTGATTCAAGAAATAGATGCAAGCTAAAAACAAGGAAAAAGATTACTTGTTATCACTGTGGCAATCCAAGTAATTTTAAAAGGGAGTGCACAAAATTTAAAAGAGAACAATCTGAAGATAAAAATGAAGATGGAAAAGAATAAAAAGATAGAACAACAGTTGCGTTTGATGGTGATGTACAGTATAGGTTTTTTTTAAAAAAAACCTTACACTCGTTGTTTGGCAGGAAAACAACATAAAGTTACATTTCATAGTTGCCTTTTCATATAAAAAAGATAATATTCTAGATTTGATTCATACTAATGTTTGCACTATGAAAACTAAAACTCTTGGTGGTGCTTTATATATTGTAACTTTTATTGATAATCACTGTAGAAAAGTATTGGTTTTTTCTTTGAAAGCTAAAGATCAAGTGTTGGGAACTTTCATACAATTTCATGTCAAAGTTGAAAGAAAGAGTAGAAATCAGTTGAAATCTATTCATACAAATAATGGTGATGAATACAGGGGGGTCATTTGAAGAGTTTAACAGAGTTCATGGTATCAGACTTGAGAAAAACTATTCACAAAACCCCACAATAAAATGGAGTAACTCAAAGGATGAGCATGACAAATTGCAAAAGAATTGTTTGTATGTTGTCACATTCAAGTTTACCAAATTCTTTTTGGGGGAGGCATTACAAACTATAGTTGATCTAATTAACATTTCTCCTTCAGTTCTATTGGATGGTGATGTTTCTAACAAAGTTTGGACAAGGAATGATATTTCTTGTGGACATTTCAAGGTGTTTGGCTACAGAGCATTTGTTTATATTTGTAGAGAAGAAAGATTCAAGCTTGATAGTAAGACAAAACAATGTGTCTTCTTAAATTATGGACATGAAGAGTTTGGTTATAGGTTGTGGGATCCAAAGGTCAAAAACTAAAGCCTACTAATATAAATCCTATTGTTTTGATTTATATTTCTTCTCTACCTATGGTGTATGATGATCATAGAGAGAATGTGCATGAAGATTATGATAGTATTGTTGGTGGTGAGACTATAGTTGATGATATGGAATTAGAGCAGTTTTTAGATGAAGTGTCTCCTGAATCCCTATAGAATTCCAAAAATTCTTATTATATGTTGGTTCCAACCCTCCATGTAAAGTTTGAGTTAAGAAGATCTACCATATCCCTTTAGCCCTCTAAAAGATATCATACCATGAAATATATTTGGTTATTAATGGAGGAGAGCCAAAAAGTTACCAAGAGATTTTGGTACATGATAAGAAAAATGAGTGGTTGAAAAGTATGCAAGATGAGATGAAATCCTTACAAGATAATAAGATTTATGAGTTGGTGAAATTTCCTAAAGGCAAGAGAGCACTTAAGAGCAAGTGAGTTTATAGATTAAAGACAAAAGAGAATATCTCCTAGCCAAAGTACAAAGCATGGTTAGTTGAAGGGATTTGGTTGGGAATTGATTTTGAAGAGATATTTTCACATGGGATAAAAGTGTCTTCTATTAGAGTTGTTTCAGGTTTGGTTATCATTTTAAGTTTAGAGATTGAATAGCTTGGTGTGAAATACCACATTCCCCCATAGTGATTTGGAGGAGGATATTTATATAGAGCAACCAGAATGATTTGAAGTCAAAAGAAAGGAACATCTAGTGCGCAAGTTGAAAAAGAACATATAAAGGCTAAAATAGACGCTAAGAAAATGGTATAAAAAGTAGTATTCTTTCATGGTGGATCATGGATATGACAAATTACTTATGATCATTATATTTATAAAGAAATTTTTTAATGAACATTTTATCATTCTTCTACTTTATGTGGAAGAAATGCTAATAGTTGGTCATGATGTCACTAACATTCAGTGATTAAAGAAAGAATTAAGCAAGTCATTCGCTATGAAGAACTTAAGACTATCAAATCAACATTATTGGCATGAAGATTAGTTGTGATAGAAAAAAAGGAAAATCGTGCCTCTCTCAAGAGAAATATGTTGGAAAACTGCTTTAAAGATTTGATATGAGCAAAACAAATCAATAAATTTTTCACTTGCAAGTTATTTTAAGTTAAATTCAAAGTAGAGTCCTACAAGTGAGAAAAACAATGAAAAGATGAAAAGTGTGCCCTATGCATCAACAGTTGACAATTTAATGTATGCCATGGTATGGACCAAACTAGATATTGCTAAAAGTAGTTAGTTGGTTTATCCCCAATCATGTCAAAAAACATTGGGTAACTGTCAAATGAATTCTAAAAAAGACCCCAAAAAGTACTTCAAAGTATGTTTATGCTTTGGTAATGATAAGCTTGTGCTTAATAGGTTTACAAAAGCAAATATGACATGTGATCATGATTCTAGGAAGTCTACTTCTGGGTATTTAATTACATTTTTTGGAGGAGCAGTCCCATTGCAGTTTAGATTATAGAAATGCATTTTTTATCTATTATGTATTATTTTGTCTATTATATAGGTTGAATATATTGTCATTTGAAGGTATTCATGAATTATTATGGATGAAGAAATTCCTACATGAACTTGGCATGAAGCAAGAGAAATACCCTTATAGTCAAAGTGTCATTTACTTGAGCAAAAATCCTACCTTTTATTCCAGCTCAAAGCATATAGATATAAATCATCATTGGATTTGTGATGCATTGAAAATGAAGTTGTTTCAATTCAAGAAAATTTACACCAATGAAACCGGATCATATATGATGAACAAATCATTATTTATGAAAAAAATTTGATCATTGTAGAAGAAAAGCAGGCTTGGTGGAGCCCCCCACATCGCGAGGAGGGGGAGATTTGTTAGTTATGTTGAGGATAAAAAAAAAATAAAGAAAGAAAAACAGTTATTGAAAAAAAGGAAAAACTGCCATGCTGTTTTTGGTGCTTTAAAAGAATGTGACAAAAAATGTGAGGGGGAAGGAAGAAACTATAAAGAAAAGAAGGCAAAAACAACAATGCAATTTTCTGTGTATAAGCAACTTTGATGCTATGATTAGATGGACAATTTTGGTCTAATTTTATTGAACTTTTAGGATGTTGCTCTTAGCATTCTGAAATAAAGATTCTACTCGTTTTGACCATTGGTTTGATCTCTCAAATGTTCAATTTCGTTACTATTACAACAATCTATTATTGGTGATCAATCTCAAATTCATGTTGAAATCCGTTGTATTTGTGATTGTGAGTCAAATAATTTATATTCTTAATGTTGTCTAATTGGAGAGCAATATTATAAAAGACATCAAATTATAAATTTATTATTATTGATTTATAATAAAGCAGATTGTTATATTGATCATGTCAGATAATATAAGATTTGTTCAACGTGAATTAAATTAGAAGAGGACGTGGGCCTCACCTTCTTTGCATACCCATATCGGGCAACACAAATGTCATCGGACACAGACAATAGATCATGATCCTTATAATAAAATATTTAATGAAAGTCTAGTCTCGTAATTTTTTTTATCCTTGATTCGAATGGTTTTTCACTTTTTTTTTTTTTGGGGTGTTTGTTTTGGTATTGGCTATTAGAATTTATGGTTTATGGCATTTTTCTTATAGATTACGTATTATCACTCACGTCTTTGTTGCTCAGCCCCCACAATTCCAACAGTAAAAGTAAATCAAGGGATTCAATAGTCAAGTTTTGACTCTTAACACAACCGCAAACATGAAGACAACGAGCATTTTTCATTTTTAAGGTCGCTTCTTATCTATTGAACTATCTCCTAAACATAGTTCAAACACAGGACCTGAAGATCTAAAGAGTAATACCCCATTGAATTATTTCTTTATCATTAATCTACACCCTAAGGCAATAGTTTATGGCCTTTGAACCTTCTGATTATTGCTTACTACTTAACTTGCAGAAGAGACACACAAAAAAAAAAATTGCTTATTATTATACAAATTGGTTATCTGTGTAATTTTCCCAACACTCTGGCGAGAGATAAGGAATGAGCTCTGGGGTAAGAGAGAGAGAGAGAGAGATGGCGAACCTCAGGACGGCGATGGATTCGGGGTTCTGGGACCTGAACATTGCTAGCCCACAGACGCTTCTAGAAGGTTCGGCGAAGTGGGTTCCCGGCGGGCCCTTTCCGCTGGACGGCGCTCGAGCCAGCCGAGCCCTAAGAGTCCAGCAGCTCTCTCTTCTGGGGAACGGATTTCCTCTAGGCATTATACCCTCTTACTCTCCCACTCCACACAAGGAATTGGGCTCTTTCTCTCTCCAGTCTCTCTTTCTCAGACATGAATTCTCCAACTGGTATTAACCACTCAAATATATATGAATCTTGTCTTTCTCTCTTGCTGGGAAATGGATTTTCCAACTATGTTACGTGTTAACTCAAATTCAATGTTGCACTTCCCTTACAGATTAGCTATTGTGTCTTTATCTGTAGTTTGGATTGCAGACAAACTTAGTCCTATTCGTTTTTTGTTCTCTGTTTGAATGTTGTAAGATTTAGCAACCAGAGCTTAGGAACATCAGAATAAGGCACACCCAGAATTTTCTTTTTGTCTTCTTCTCTGTTTGACTGCTACGGAAATGTTGGAAAATTAAGCAATCAGAATATGAAAGTGTTTAGCAAGAAGGCCAGAGAAGAAATGTGGAAACCAAAGGGTTTTTTTGTAAGATTAGGTGAACTCTGCAGCCACATAACTTAACTAAGATGGCTTTATTTCCATTTTGATTTACAAGTTGGTGCCTCAAAAAGAATAGAACTTAGAATTTGAAGTTACGACCTTAGAAAATGAGAAGGTGCAGAATTGCTTTGGGTGTGCTCAAATCTGAAGAATTGAATTATAGTTGTGTTGTTTAGTGCCTTAACTATGACTTTTACTGAAATTATTCATTTAATTTTGAAGGGAAGCCTTTTGAAAGATTGTTGTTGATATTCTGGCATACTTTGTCTGAAATGGAGTATCATCAACTTCTATTTAAATGTCATTGGCAGTTCCATTGAATTTGTTTTGAGAATTTTCAGATATATAAGTAATTATACACAATCCTGCTACAAGTGTCAATAATTAAGATTGCAAAATCTTTGATTCACTTGTATGATCACTGTAATGTTCTCGAAATATCTTCTAGCAAAAGCATGTGTTGAATTACAGTTGAAGGTTCTATAATTTGGTTTTCTGTTTCATATTTGCATTAACCAAGCTCCAAAATTTTAAAAATATGCTGCACAAATTTTTGTAGGTGGCTTGGATTGGCAGCACAGTTCCGGCCTAAGAAATTGATCTCTGCCATTAAAGCAGAAATACATGGCGGTGAAGAGTGGGAGCTATCTGCATTTAAAGATATTGCTAAGCATTTCCTGGACAAGTCCCTTTACTCACTTGGTCTATGCTCACAGATATCTTTGACTTCCTCATCCTCCTTATTATTAAGCACAGAAGCACAAGGTGAGAGGAAGGGACGCCGATCCAGAGCTATGCTAATTCACAAGGCATGTCCTTCCAGCCAGTCTTCATTTCTATAAGATGGTGTCAGTTAGAGATTTGATGTTTCTTTTTTGTTTATTATTGTTATCATCTTTATCATTATTATTAGTTGGATTTTTCAATGTTGTCAGTAGCTCGCTCTCTGGTTTAGACGTTGTAGATGCTGCAGTGCCTACCACATCTTTTTTCTTTTTTTTTCTCACCATGCTGTATCTATTAAACTCTAGTTTCTCTCTGTGATAGTCAGATTGTAGGAAACCTTGAGTCTAGAAGCAACTCCTGGAGATATGATTATTCTAGGGCCTGCACTAAGACAACTGAATACATTTGTGTAGTGATCTTGAGGAAGACAGGAATTCTGTGAGATGTTACTCTACCTTTTTATAAAATTTGTATGCTTGAGCACTTTTCTGGGGATTAGAACTAGGCTAGAGGGTGATTATGAGCTTAGAAATTTTAATGAGAACTACAAAACAAAATGTGATCTCTTGTTCGTTGCTCATGATTGAAAATGTATTCAATTCTTGTCCTTGAGGAACAGAAAACACAATTCAAGTTTAGACCTATGCGATGGGAATATGAAAAAATCATAATTTTATTGCATTTTTGTTAAGTCAGTCTACAATTAAATATCCAAAAATTATAAATAAAATTGGAAAATAACACTGTTCACAAGAGAATCATAAAAAATTGAAAAACAAACACTATTAGGGTCAGAGATACCTTCAACTTAGTTCTTTAAGTATTATTTGATGCAGAAAAGTAAACTTATTTTATCATGACATTCTGTTCTATGATAAATGCAAAAGATAAAATAAATAAATAAGTGAATAAAGTCATTATTCATTCCCTTTTTTGAAGGGACTGCTATTTGTTTTCATTTTTATTGTGGTTGAGAGAGGATGCCTCTTTGTCTTTCCTCTTTCTAGTCCTTTATTGATGTCCTCTGCCGTAGGTGATAGGGTTGTGAGGTTTCTTCACCTGCTTTTGTACAAGGTTCACCCCCTTACAACATTTTTCTTCTATACAATTTATTTATATCAACAAATAAATAAACTCCCTAGTCCTGAAAAAGAGGCATCATTAAAAACATTTTTACAATCTTATAAATATCGTATCCAACATTGGCAGAAAGTAGAAAAAAGGAAAGAGTATGTTTTATTAGCTTTTTACTTTCAAGTAGTCCTAATGGCAACCAAGTACACCTAATATGCTGTGGAATGTTTTTGGTACATGTTTTGATGTGCGCTTTGAGTGTTTTGTCTCTAGAGATGCATGGGAGATAGAAACAATGCCTATTTTTGAGTGCCTTTGCTTCATAGGTAGCAAATGCAATCCCTCATAAGAACTCTAAGTGTGGTTACTCAAATGTCATGCCCCTCTAGCTTTCTAGTTACTCAATCTTCAATTATTGAAAGTCATTATCAAACAATTGTCCTTTCTGACAATGAAAAAGGTTAGTTACCCTTCTAATGAATACCAGTATGTCCTAAATATAACTATGATCTAAGAAGCATGGATATGCAGATGGACAAGACACAACATGAATATGTTGACACTTTAATTTTCAAAATTTCAGGAAGGAACATAATGTGAACGTGTCAATAATAAACAAATACTCTCATATGTAAACATAAAAAAGGACAGCAAGTTATTTTTTTTTTATTTTGCACTAAAAATTCATTCATATTTTATTCTACTATGTAATTATTTTCATATTTTACACATCTAGAAGACATGTATGTCAAAAGTCATAGCATGTATTTTAGAAAGCTCTATTTGTAAAGATGTTTGTTAGGCTTCACAATATGTAAAATTAAAGATTTTAAAAAAGGAATGACTAATAATATAAAAACACAGTTTGTTTATCCTATAACTGATTTTAAACTTTAGTGCAGTATTTTTTTTTTTGTTTTATAACCTCTGGCTGCCGTGGATGGTGGCCGTGGAAGCTCAGAGAGAAAGAGGGGGGAAGGTTCCGACTTCTCAATGTAGTTTTCATTTGTTTAAGTCATAGACATGCATGTCCTTGCTATGGACAGGACACAGCTGACATTATACTTGGACAGTTGGACCAATAAGAGTGCTGCATATGATTTTGGCTATTGTTGCTCGTTTCAGAGAATTCCAACACTTCTCACTTAACCTCCTGCAACCCATTTCTGTTTTCCTCTCTCACAAGGTCCTTTATTCAAAACTGTTTCTTTTTCTTTTTCCTGGTCATAAAGAGTTATGAAATTTGCTCAATGGACCTTTCATTTCTTCTTACAGCTTCCTAATCATGATCTTACAATGGACGCAGCATGGCCTGAGCTCTACATAGACCATAATGGAAAATATTGGGATGTTCCTGAATCAATTTCATTGGATTGCTCTTCTCTGGTTTCTGAATCTGGATTGCGGTATCGTGTTGGTCTGAATAAAAATAGTGGTCATCCTCAGGCCCTTGATTCCAGTCATAATGAGTTACCCCTTGCCTTAATGCCTGGGTTATGTGCAAAAGCTGCCTTTTCTTATGAGAAGAGTAAAGACTTGTGGAGGCAAGAGGAGACAAAGAAGGATGTAATTGTAGAGACAAAAAGGGGTCAATTTTGGCGGCCTGCTTATGATATTCGTCTTAAAGAACCTTATTCAGCAATTTCTGGAATTATTGGTAATTCTTTTCTACAGAATTATGAGATACCCTTTGCATGATTCTAAGTTCTCATCTATCTGTTTTGTTTAATTAGGTTGATCAAGAAAATAAGTTCTCATCTATCTCTTTTGCATGAATCTAGTTTTTTTTTTACCCAAATGAGATGCCTCTTTTTATCTGTTACTAGATGCAGCTCTCTTGGTGTTAGAGAGTAGATTTTTTTTTCTCTTTTTCTCATTATTTTTTATTTTCTGGCTTCTCTAGGTCCTGCATCCATGAAAACTATAATGGCCATGAAAATTACTTCCTGTTCTCTATTGATTCTTGTTGCAGTATGCTGTGTGAGGCATTTTGAATCACAGACACCTGATATGAACTAAATTTCTCCAATGTTTTCTTTTTCCTCCTTTCTGGAATATCATAATCTGGGTGCAAGTTGAGCCTTTTGAAAACTGTCAACAGTTCTTACAGAATTATTCATTTTGTTCTTTGGCACTTTCTCAGATGATGTAACTTTTATGTTTCAAAGACAAAAGAAATAAAAAGACTTTATGACTTGTAGAAAGAAGATTTGTGATAAGAAAATGGAGAGATATAATATGCCAACCTCTTAGATATTTATATTCCTTCATATAAGGGTTTAGGCAGAGGTATGGAAGGTCAAATACTTATAAGGTACCATGTTGTGTCAAAAACCATCCTGTGGACATTTCCACATATGTTTAGACTCTCATTTTCAGACTCTCTTCTGTTGTTTTAACTTTTCAAAAGTGGACACTTTTATTAGTATTACATTCTAGTTACAGAAATAAGTCTGAAAACCAATTACAAGAACAATGTGGATTATAATTATTACTATTAGTCTTTTCTCTTTTGGACTTTTGATTTCCAGAAATTTTTGGGGCTGAAATTTCTTGCGCACTTATAATTGGTTCACATTTCTAAAAATAGACTAGAACTTTTTGTTCACGCTTCTTTCCTACCAGGTAAAATATGAAAAAAGTAATTTCTTAGTAGATAAGTTTATATGTAATCTGAAAAATAAAAGTTAGATATTAATTTGATATGTACATGTAAAATATAGTTATTTATTGATGTATGCATATCATCTTATACCCTAATTTTTCTAAAAATATTATGTTGCCAAGCCTGTGTCAATGTTGGATTCCATGTCTGGATCAGGTTTGTACCCATATTCATGTCATGCATTTAGGTCTCTCTTAATATAGCGGCAGAAAATTCTTTGCCCAATTTTGCTCGCTGAATTCCATGGTTCTATGTTTTTTCTCATGAGCTAATTCTTATGCTACTTGCTTTTTGGATGTGTATCTTGGCGGGCTAAGAGGTATGGCCGTATGGACACTTCTATAAAGGTGGTGTATGTGTCAAACAACTGTTTCGGACACCGAACTTGTTGAACACTTCTAGATGTTGTGTGCCAGACATTTGTCCAGATGTGTCCTATAATTTTTTAATATTTTGACATAGACACTTAAGGGACATGAGCTTGTGTATCCAATATCCATCAGTAACAAAACCACAATTTCATTACGAGTGATTTTGTTTTTTAAAGTTAAAATAAATCATAAAGTTAAAAACAATATAGATTTATATTTATTAGACTTTATTTCTCCAAAATTAACCTTTCTGATTGTTCTCCAAGACCTCCAATTTTTACAATATGGGAATAATTGACATTCGTGGGGTGTATTTTGACAAGTATTTTTCTCCACTGGGAGAGTCCCCTTTGTGGGACCACATGGCGTGCAGTGAAATCAGAGTTTGTTGCTAAGCTCCCTAGTTTTCTTAAAGAACTGCTTAGATGGAGTGTCTTCCCTGTGTCTTCTTGTGGAGGCCCTGTTGATGCCACATGGTCAATTGATAAAACCACGAGCTCATACACACTTTCTAACGGACATTTTGCACAGCACTGCAGAAATTGATCCATGCAGAAATGTCAAACAGTACACTATTGTTCTCTTCGTTTATAAGTTATCATTCTCAGGTTTTAAAAAATTAAAATATCTGATCCAATCCCAAACTTTAGGTGGTATTTGTGCGGCCTGGATCGGAGGTAGGGAGAGCTCAGCAACTGATAAGATTGCAAGACCTCTGGATGCAAAGAGAAGAAGCCCTTTTAGTGCTGATATGTTTGGCTCAGTTTGCTATACTTTCCAACATGGGAAATTCAGGAAGTTATATGGGGACCTCACTCGAATAGATGCTCGCCTCGATATCTGTTCAGCTTCAGCTTTGGCAGAAAGGGTTTCCAAAATTTTCAGGACTTCATCTAGTAATGCTGAAAATCCACTGTATTCTCCCAGGCTCAGTTTGATATTTCAACAGCAGGTACATTTGTTTACATTTGGCTGTGTCTGTTGTGTTGTCCTATAAGGAGAAATTTATAACACCTGCTGATGTTTTTAGTTATACCTGCCCTAACCATAACATGAATTACAAATTTACAAAATAATGCTTTTGTAAAATTGATCCATTTTTTTCTAAGAGAATAAAATATTGGCTATTTTGAGTGTAAACAAGGGTGGGGAGGGGGAAAACTGTAGTAGAATTCAAGCAATTTGACAAGCCTTAATAATTCCATTAGATGATATGGGGCAAGCTACATAATATTCTAGCTATGTATTCATATATGGTCCTCAAAATTGAAATTTTATTCAGTCTTCAAAATAACTATGGATAGTCTCTCTCAGGTTGTGATTTTATTTATGACCTAAACGTTCACGGGCAATTAACATTATTAGGTTTACTTTTATTCTGATGCCCCCATTGCCAAGCATTAAGTGAACTCTCGACTTGCTCAAGGGCGGTGTGACTTTGGGGAAGATATTTTTCTCCAAGAGTGGAACTAGTGTTCTTTTGGACGAAGGAAGAGGAAGTAAGACCAAATCAGCATAAGCTTCTTCAATTGCTGAGAATTACTTAACATTGGCTATTTGTCCTTGTGAATGCTTTGTGGAAATTTATTGAAGTTAAATGGATTGCTTAGCCAGTTCGGATAATATTGTGTGGTGTTTTCCCTTTCAGGTTGCAGGCCCAATGGTGTTTCGAGTAGATTCCAAGTTTTTGCTTGATTCATGGCCGTCATCTGGGAAACAAGGAATAGGAATGCATATGGAGGACTTGATATGCAGCTTGAACTACCACCTGAGGCTCCTACATTCGGGGAAAGTGGTGGCATGGTATTCCCCCAAGAGGAAGGAGGCAATGATTGAGCTGCGCCTTTTTGAGTTCTAATCTCTCTTTTTCCTGTCTTGTGATTGTTTTGTGTTGGAGCCAATATATATCTCACAAGCATGACTTTGTGCCAATCAATTTATTTCCCTTTTGGTAATTAAAAATTTGGATGATTTCTCAATTTGTGTGTTTTTGGGGGCATGAATATGATTGATCGGATGTTGAATGGTTTTCGGAGTAAATTATAATATGCATTGTGGCTGGAAGAACCTAAAAGAGGGGAATGGAGCTGGAAGAACTTAATGAAGTGTTATTCTTTTATTATTATATGATGATTTAACAATAGTATTGTATAAAATAATTGAAAGTTTACAATTTTAAAATTTAATGTAAAATTCATAAACTTGTTAAAATGTAGAATTTTATTGGTAATTCTGCTTCTTCTTTTTTTTATAAGATACCGTGTTATACTACCTAACATAATTTTGGAATTTTGAGGATTTCAGAAAATTATTTCATTTTCAATCTTCTCTTTTCTTATTATTTTTTCATAAGGTCTAATTAAATATTTAAAAATTGCGCCGCAGATCAATATTTTAAATAAAAGCTCAAATTGAAACTTTCTTTTTTTTAATGTTTCGAGCACACAAAAAACTCACCCATTTTATATGGCTTATGCACAATTCTGTTATATTCATTAAAATTATACTGGACTCAGACTGGCTAGTTGGCTTGCTAATTGGTTATAAAGTTGGTCCAAATTTTTTTGTAAATATATATATATATATATATATATATATGATATTAATACATAACATCTCAGCAGGTAACAAATCAATAACACGTGTTGAATCATTAACCATTACTTAATCTAAAATGTTAAATTATTAAATATAAACAATTAATTTTATTTTCATATTTTTATTTTACTCATAATACATACCAAACCTCACTAGATAACTAATCTAATCACATACAACAATTTAAATATTAAATTAACAGTAAAATTTAAACTAACTTTTATCATACCATTTTAAATTGTTACCTACCATTTAATCGAAAAACCTAAGTTGTTAAAGATTTTAAAAAAAAGAAAAAACTAACTTTTATCTTTTTATATTATTAATTTCTTCTCAACGATATAAAATATCCAACTGGATTAGCAAAGGGTTAGAGTGAACTAACAAAAATAAGCCAAAACAAAAAAAAAAAAAGGTTGCGGGGGGGGGGGGGGGGGGAGCGATATAAAAATAACAATTTATGCCATCAGAATAACGTCGGTGATTATCAAAATTTTAACTGTTGCACAAATAAATGACTACGAACCTTGGAAGCAATATCACTTCCAACCAAGTTGGCAAACTAGACTAGTTCACAAACAATCACATCTGCTGGTTAATCTCCAGAGACTTGGAACCTTTACTCAACCACAGCCAGTAGATCACCAGCCTTACAGAAGCAATGTTTGGTCTCCGTCGCCAAATCCACCTGATTAACACGAACAAATAATCTGTGATTAATCAAAAACAAACAGCAACAACAACAAACTATGGTGTCACACAATGGTCACAAGACTATATAGCACATGCTTAACCACGAATGTGTGAACTTGCATATGGGAAATGCAGTAAGTGGACAGTCAGTACTCAAAGTCAAAGGGGGTTAGTTCCCATGCATAAGGCACCAGGAAACCTCACTTTAAATCAACTGACACAGGAATTAGATTACTCAGATCATCTCAGCATTACACATTCTTTGATACATTATCAGGATATAGCATGCAGACAGCTATGATTCGTTTTAAGTAATTCCGCAGTGCTAGGTAGTTTAGTAACTATAGGAGCCCTCTTTATCTCTTGCTTTAGAAGGTTATTTCTTAGGCATTCATGCATTTCTCTTCAGCCAAAACAGGATTATTTTTTGTTTGTTTGGGAGGAGGGGTGGTTGTGGAGCACAAAGCAATCTAACGCAGCATGTAGCGCGTATATGAAGAAAACACACTAAAATAAACTCTTGAAAGAACAAACTTCAATGGCTGAATCTTGACTTTCAAGAAAACGCAAAAACAAGACTATTTTGCTAAAAAAACCCAAATAAGTTGTTGAAATTTGATTGAAAAAAACTTGATTACAAACTCTAGCTTCTAAATATATTTATAGTGTTTGGCTAATCCAAATCCATCTAATCTTTGTAACTAAAATTCAACTAGAATCCTAATAAAAATAAATCTTAAGTAAAAGTCAACAAAAATTCTAATAAAAATAAATTATAAATAAAATTTAATTAAAATCCTAATAAAAATAAAACCTTAATCAAACATGAAATAGAATTTTAAATTAAGTAAAAACATGAAGTAGAATCCTAAATCAAGTAGAATTCTAAAACTTAAGAAGTATTAAAATATTGTTCTGGCGTTACTATTCCGGTAATACTGTTCCGGTTTGGTCGGGTCGGCTTTGGGGCGGGTCTTGATTGATAACTGCATCAAAATCTTGTACAAAAATTTCTTTGTCATGTGAAAAAATCACATACTTCTCTCAAAATCATCTGTAAAATCTTGAAATCTAATACATAGAGACAGACTAATATGTACAAGCATGCATGCGCACGCATATAGATTGTTATACACATGTATCATCCATTCAAGTACAAAAACGTGACACCAATTAATTAGGTTACCATTACTCAAGAGACGACGTAAATTTGTATGTCTTTCATATAGTTTTGTAAAATTACATGCATGGACATATACATATATATATATATATGTATATATGTATGTATTCTTATAGAAACTCTTGGCTTCTATAAGACCCACTGGGGCTGCTTTATGCAGCCAACGCAACCAAACAACATTCAAGCACTGCAAGTGCCCACGTCAGCCAATGCGCATTGCATCACATCAGAAGCATATACTAACTAAATTATACGAGTTAGTAATAAGTTTTTTATCTTTTTAATTTCTTCAGTTTACATTTCATCTATGGAACAGGAATAACGTTGTTGGCACCTGTTGTACCATTAGTTTACACAATATACATTATATTGCTAAATAACATCACCATTAATTGTTTTACAAACTATTAGTCATCTGTAGGTTCATATTATTTCTGTACTATAAATTATGATGTTAAATTGTTTTAAGATTAAATGTACTACCAAAAAAAGATATTATACTAATCTCTTTTTTTATTAATTTGTGACTGCAATTACTAAAAATAGAAAATATGTTCATCAATAAAAATGATTTACGAGCTACAATTCATGTAACCAATCCTTTCCCTCCTAGTGGGATTGAGGCTTGACATGTTGTAGATACACAATCTCGAAAACTGAAATTTCCATTTAATGTAATAGAAGTAGAACCTACCTCATAAGCATTTATGTCAGAGAAAAGAACCTGCAAAAGAAGCATTCTTTCTATTAGACAACAGAGAAGAACCTGAAGAGATGGTATGAAGCAGAAATTGTCTCACGACCAATTATGCAGTAAATATTTAATCATTATCCTAGACTTTAGGAGTCTCGATGGCATGAAAAAAAAAATCAATTCAGATATTGCTTTATTATTCCATTGAGATGAAGATCACCAATTTTAATCGTTAAGTCTTACCTTCTTCCCAGCCTCAACTTCCCCCACCTCAGCACCGACAGATAGAATCTGGAAAACAGAAAACATACGTCATAATTCACAAGCAAATCCAAACAGGGATAACTTAACTATTTTATTTATCCCTGCTTTATGCATTTGCTCACCTCCCCCATAAGGTAGCGTTCAAATTTAACAGCTGATTTGGGTAGCAATATTCCTCCAGCTGATTTCTGCATAAAAAATCTTTCTTTCATGAAAATTACAGTCCAGCTAGAAAATAAAAATTAGCAAGCCAAAGAAAGCAGAAAAAACAACAAATACCAGCTAACGGAAAAATTGCAGGGGAACTAGCCCTCATCTGCTCATATGTTCAAGTGCTCATATATGAGAAATTTAAATCAGAAATAAAAGAACAAAAATATACAGTACCAGAAGTGGTGTAGATTAAAGGGAAGATAGCAAGAGTTTGAAACTATATATATATATATATATATATATATATTTTTTCTTTTGTCTCTTAAGAGTAGAGGAAATGTCAACAAATAAGCATATTTGACGTAGTGTATAGCATGAGTGTGAAAAAAACACACCAAAATAAACCCTTGAAAAAACAAACTTCAATGGCCGAATCTTGGCTTTCAAGAAAACGCAAAAACAAGACTATTTTGCTAAGAAAATCCAAATAGGTTGCTGAAATTTGATTGAGAAAAACTTGATTACAAACTCTAAGTTCTAGGTATATTTATAGTGTTTGGCTAATCCAAATCCATCTAATCTTTGTAACTAAAATTCAACTAGAATCCTAATAAAAATAAATCCTAAATAAAAGTCAACTAGAATTCTAATAGAAATAAATCCTAAATAAAATTTAACTAGAATCCTAATAAAAATAAAATCTTAATCAAACATGAAATAGAATCCTAAATTAAGTAGAAACATGAAGTAGAATCCTAAATCAAATAGAATTCTAAAACTTAAGAAGTATTAAAATATTGTTCCGGCGTTACTATTCCGGTGATACTGTTCTTGTTTGGTCGGGTCGGCCTTAGGTCGGGTCTTGATTGGTAATCGCATCAATATTATGAACGTCTCACTAGTTACCTAGAAAGAACAATATCATTGTTAATTCTCCATAGGGAAAGAATTGGTAGTAATGGTAAGGATGTTCATTTGTGAATTGCAACTAGAAAGAACCAAGTTTAAATTAAGATTGTGTATGAAATAACGAAAACAACTCTTCCCCAACCCTCATAAAGGGAAACCTTGTGCATTGGGGGAACTCTTTGAATCCTCCAAATTTACATATATTAGGTGTAAACAGTGTGTTTAACCATTAACTAAATACAACATAATTTAACCATTAACTAAATGCAATATGTTACATCTTTCTCATTTACTTGTGTGAGAGTGAGTGGGAGAGAAAACGTGAAAGATTAGTCTCTCAATTCTATTATTTATAGGTTAATTACGATGAATGAATCCTAAATCACGGAGGTAATTACAACCTAAATTATGGAGACTAATTGAGATTAATTACCCTAATTATCAGCTAATTACCAGTTGACTATATACACATTTTATACATATCTAAATACATGGAAGGAGATAAATCTAACACTTTCCCTCAAACTGAAGCATATATGCGCCAAACTTGTTACAAATGTAATTTATTCGAAAACCCCTGAGTGACTTTGTGAAGGTGTGTATTACTTGATCATTGAAGTTAATAAACTCAGTGACAATAACACTTTCAGCCAGTTTTTCTCTTATATAGTGACAATCAATCTCAATATGCTTGTTCCTTTCATAAAATATTGGATTTGAGGCAATATAGAGTGCAGCTTGATTATCACACGCAAGCTTCATAGGTGACGCTTTACACAACTTTAGTTCTTGTAGGAGTTGCCTGAGCCATATAAGCTCACATGTTGCATTAGTCATGGCTTGGTACTCTGCTTCAGCACTTAACCTTGCTACCACATTTTGCTTTTTGCTTTCCAAGAAATCAAATTGCCTCCAATCAAAACACAATACCCTGAAGTTGATCTCCAATCAAAAGGAGATCTTGCCCAGTCAACATTTGAATAGCAACAAATCTCTGAGTGTCCCCTATCCTCATAGAGTAATCATTTCCCTGGTGCACTCTTGATATACATCAAAATACGGAAAACAACATCCCAGTGAGAGTCGCATGGGGAGTTGAGAAACCGACTGACCACACTCACAACGAAAGAGATGCCTAATCTAGTTACTGTGAGGTAATTCAACTTTCCCATTAGTCTCCGACATCTCCCAAGGTCTGACAATGGCTCCCCTTGACCTGGTAAGAGTTTGACGTTAGGATCCATTGAAATGTTGATTGATTTGGAATCTAATAGACTAGTTTCTTCTAGGATATCCAATGCATACTTTCTCTGTGATGTAGAAACACCATCTCTCGATTGTGTCACCTCAATACCCAAGAAGTATCTGAGCTACCCCATATCTTTTGTTTGAAAATGCTAGAGGTCTGATCTGGAATGGCCGAAGGTAAAATGATGATGGACATGCCTACATGCGTCGACGCATGGAGGCGGAAGCAGATTGTGTGTGATGGTGCGTCTTCACCGGTGGCGGCGAAGCCCCGGGGGTAGGCCGATCAAAAGTGTCTAAGGGTGATGGTGTGGTTGGTTTTTCAAAAAAGGCACCGAAAAAGTGCCAACAGGCTTAGTTAGCTACGGGTAGAGAGAAAGAATAAGGTTTGAGTTTCGCCGGAGAAAAGAGACATAGCGGTGGACTTTAAGGTTTTCTTAACACAGGTTCTAATACTATGTGAGAGTGAGTGGGAGAGAAAATGGGAGAGATTAGTCTCTCAATTCTATTATTTATAGGTTAATTACAATGAATGAGTCCTAAATCATGGAGCTAATTATAGCTTAAATTATGGAGACTAATTGAGACAAATTACCCTAATTATCAGCTAATTACAAGTTGATTGTATACACATTCTATACATGTCTAAATACATGAAAGGAAATAAATCTAACAACTTGTTATGTTGCACCGGGGGGGGGGGGCTGTCACTAACATCCCAGACAACTTTGTGAAAGAGGATAAAAACATCTCAAAATGCGATAGGCCATATTTAAGAAAATCATAGTGAAAGTACAATTATCTATTGAGTTTGAATTTTCAAGAATCGTATGGTGAAGCTCCATTATACCCTCTCTCTTTCCATACTCATTCTACCATGGAAGCCTAAGTTTAGTATTGTTAACAATATGTCCACCAACTTAAAGTAACTATTTGATCTCAAAAGATGCCAACCTCCAAAATATAGATCTTACCATTGCATAAATGACTTTAGTATTACAATCATTAATATCAATATTCAAACCTCAAAAACAATTATTATTTGAGCCAAGGTTGTTAAAATCGAGATTTTAAGTGAGATCGAATGAGAGTCCATAAAATCGATCTGTAAACTTGGATCGTAAAATCGTAAGATTTTAGAGACAATAAAACATACCATTTCATCTATGTAAATATAAGTTTATAATGGAACAATTTTATAAAAAATGAATTAATATTGCTTAATAACATGATTATTTCAACCTTATTCTTTATTATGAATGAAATACATGTTATCCATTTCAAAATAACTTTATCTATTAATTTCAAAAATACTAAACAATATGAAATTTCTAAATATTAAGTTCATTTATAATCATTCATCCATCTATAATGAAAATTTTGAATATTAGTTCATATAATGTAAATTCTCATAAGTCATGAGTCATAATCTAATATAAATAAAAACAACACACATTGCTAAACTTATACATTGCAAGCAATAATTATAATAAAAGCTCCAGCAAACATTCAATTGTTTAAGGAAACCAACAATAATAATTCACTTTCAAATTAAAGAAACCAACAATAATCAAATTAATAAAGGCATATGAAGAAGAAATAGATGAAGTTGTGGCGGACAGAAATCACCGAATCAGACCAAGAAATTGCAAAAGAAGAAACAGATGAAACTATATAACCATTTAAGTTGAATCGATGACTGCACCGAGCAATCGGAGCTATGAATCGATTTGTGTTGCACAGAAACGGCGACACCGAGCAGACGAGTACGGAAATATCAATTCATATTTGTGAATCGACAGTAACTCAACTAGCAGTTTGTGTTTTTGAATCGACAACAACACCGAGCAATTGAAATTGTGAATTGACGGTGACACTAAGCATTCAACAACCATGCGACAAGATGGAATGATGGAAGGTTGTGACGAAAGTGTTTGAGAGAGATAAGGGTGTTCGCAAAGGCAGAGGGCATCCCTCGAATGAGAATTAATACTATGTTGGCTAGAAATGGAAAAAATTTCGTCTTCGTCTCTAGACTTTTCTGTGCATGAAAGCTAAAATCGATAAAATCATTGTCCAACTCTAGATTCTACTGATTTTATCGAGTTGAATCAAGATTCAGTCCAATTCTACTACAATTTAGATTTTAAATGGGCATTGAATCATTTAAAGGTTCCTGACACGTAAAATCGTAAGAGTTAAATCGAGATTTTGACAACCATGATTTGAGCTTTATGAACTCTAAAAATAATTGCTTGTTTTCTGCCTACAACTAGCAGGCTATGATGCAATATATATTTTAGAGGTTTATTGTATCAAAGAAGGCACATAAAAGGGGAAAAATCATCTTTAACAGTGACCTACCATCAGGATTAGTCATATGAGACCAATTGTGAGATTCCGTGTTAAAACTCTTCAGCCAATCATGATATTTTGAGAATGGCCTTCCTTATGTTCGACTTTAACAGTGTTAAACATATATTGAAGTATTAAGCTGGTCAATTGCCCATTTTACCTCCTCTTTTAAGCTTGCTTGGCTCAAGTAATTATTGGCATGGACATAATTACTGATAAAGATTGCCACAGCAACTAGTAATAATTCAGAAGTTAGCAAAAAGAATTGAGAAGCCAAACCCAGTCTCTATTATTAAAGTGCAATCCACAAGCACACTTGTAGATTTACTTTTCGAGCATTAAGGATGAGCCTCCTTATTTAGCTATATAGCATACTATTCAGAAAAACTGAAAATACTACCCAAAGTGGAAACAAATTTGAACACATCTATGAGGTAATTAAACTGTAAAATGAGTATGACGTTAAACAAATTAATAGAGGTCCAAGAGAATTCTGAGGTCCGTCATACTCAAGCAGTCTTCCCAGAGGATAGACCAGATGAAAATTTTGTTGTAAGGGCATTAAACCTTCAAAAACAAGAACAGAGCACAAGGTTCAACCACCCAGTTCTCCAAAATTTTGTCATGCTATGTTTGGGAGTATGATTTCTCTAGGGAAAAGAAAATAGCATCTTACAACAAAGTTCTCCAATCAATTATACAACTACAAAGTCATTTTGACAGGTCTACATTCTCCATTTCTAATTCAACCAAAAAAAAGTAAATAAATTTTGCTTCTAACAGCATAAATTAGTTCAAAGTCCCCAGAAATAAATACTCAATCAGTGATTCAGAGATATACACTCGGCAGCCGAAACAAACAGAACCTTTCACTTTTCATTCTCCCATCATTTCAATGAAAGCCACAGCCATTTTCACAACCACATATGGTACAAACCACTGGATACGAGAAAACAAAGAACAGCAGCTCCAACTGGTACAAGCAACGGTCAATCAAAAAAAAAAAAATGGTACCTCGGGTAGGTCCTCCAGACGAATGAGGACCCTATCAGCTTGCGGAACAACCTGCAAAATTCAAAATCCCGCATAATTTTTGAAACAAACACGTCAACAAGAGTTTTTTTGCTGAGAAGCTCGTAGAAAAGACCAAAAAGAAAAAGAAGACGACCTTTGCAGGCTCAAATTTCTTCGCAATTGCAGCGACTCTCAGGGAACTCTTACGCCCACCTGTAATAAGGCGAAAAGAATTGGGGAAAAAGCGTAAACTAGAGAAAGTATTTAAGATAAGAGAAGGGCTGTAGCCTGTAGGGTTTAGAGAACCAACCTAGCGTTCTCCAGTGAGGGAAAGAAGAAGTGAAAGGCTGTGGAAGTGTGATGAGATTGAGAGCAGACGCCATTGCTTCCGGAGTCTAGGAAAGAAAACCCTATCGTCGTTTACAGGGGGGGCTTGGGTTTGGGTTTGGGTTTGGGAGTGGGTTTAGCGTTTCTGTTTGTTTGATAAATAGATAAATACACGTGGACGTTGGTGGTTGGTGACTGGTAAGACCCCGCATCTCGTAGTTTGTGGACGTTCCTAGAAGAGATATTTTTATTAAAAAATTAAGAGGTGTATGTGTGTAGATTTTTAATAAAAATGCGTTAAATAAATTAAATTTTTGTTTTTAATTTAGATAAAAAATATATTTTTTCAAAATAATTAAATTACTAGCAACGCCTTTAACCTTTTTAAAACCAGAGCCTATGGGTTTGGCGCAAGTACAGAATGTATCATCCACCATCACTCGATAGTCTTTTAATTTAGATTATATCAATATAAAATTAAAATATAAAATAATCAAAATAATTTTTAAAAATATTTTTAAATTTTTATTAAATTTTTAAAATGTATTAAAGGATATATGTATTATTTTTTTTATCTATAAAGTCTAAAATATATTTATTTAAAAAATAAAAAAATAAACATAAATAAAAAATATTATATAAAAAATCACATGATTTCTTTTTTAAAAGTTATCAAATAAATTTAATAAATATAATAAAAAATATATTTATCTAAAATATTTTTCATATCTCATTTTTTTCCATTTATATTTTAGTTAACAAATGCCATTCAAAAGAAAAAACGTTTCGTGCTCAAGTTAAATTTTTTTATTAAAAGCCATCATAGCTTTTTTATATAATAAATGACTTAAAAAACTATATGTATGCTTTTGAATAATGTTAATAAGTGTTCTCAGAGTAATGGTTAAAAAATATTAAACTTATTTATTTTTTAAATAATACATATTTAGTATATATATTTTTTAAGTCTAAATATTTTTTATGGGTCTGTGCCAAAACAAATTCATTTGTTATAACAAAACTGACCAATAAAAAATATTTAGACTAAAAAATAAAATATAATAAAATACATTATTTAAAAAACAAATATATTTAATATTTCTTGACCATTATACTTTAAAATACTGTTTTTATCTTTAAATAAATAAATTTTAAAAATACATTCTTTAGAGTAATCTTAAAAATTTCTTTTAGAGTATTTTTTTAAATCATATATATATATTTATATTTTAAAGAAGCATACCCATATTAATTGTTTCTAGTCACCAAACTAGGCCATTTTTATTTTTTTTTTACTAATGCTCAATATACCTTTGTAAAATTATTATGAGAAAAATGTATTAAATATCCTGGGGTTTAGAATAATTATAAATAATATCTATGATATTTGAAAAAATATAACACATACTTTTATATTTTAACATTACATTGTATTTCATCTCTTCCAGTTAATTAATATTCCCTAAATATTTCAAAATACCATAGCATCCTGATATTTACCAAAAAAAATATTTTTTTATTTTTTTTCTTTCTCTTTCAATCCAACTCGTTTCTAACCATAACCTGCCATTAATGACAGGTGGCCGAGGCAAAACCCTACCAACAACATTGACAATGAGTTTTGCCATGATCAGGAGCAGATCCATGTGTGAGTTGTCTTGGACTGAAACTCAGGATAGCCCACAACAAAATAAAAATTCTTAAGTTAAAATCTAAACAACAACAACATATCCAGCTGTTATCCCACTATGTGGGGTTGGCTACATAAATTCTAGACTTCTATGTGAGTTACATCCCAACAGATGGTTTGTCTAGAATTCATATTTGGATCCGACTAGGTTTTACGCTGGTTGTCGGCTACCTAACGCAACCCTCCTCCTTTATCCGGGCTTGGGATCGGCAGTGGATAATATCCCCTGGCAGAGTAATGATGAAATGAAGTTTGAACACCATCTTCACATGAAGAAATTTCATGAGATGGTGGTGAATGAAGATGATTGATATAGGTGTGTTCCATAACTTAGTTGACATGGTGAAACCAACAAGTACAATATGAAAACACAACACTCTTAAGTTAAAATCTAGCTCAAATCAAATTCAGCCCACCCCAATCCCAGCCCAAGTTATTGTATCTGCCCCTGGCCATGATGACTCAACGTTGGCATTGTCACTGCCAAATTTTATCTCTCTGCGTCTCTATCCCTTCATTATCTCAACCTTTATCTATCTCTTTCATTATTAATTTGATTTTGATAATTTAATTATAATGTGTGAAAAGAGTTTTTCTTTTTAAACGACAAAGAGTTCATCACTAGTCGATTTGAGAGGTGAGTTGTTCATATCATCATTATATTCTTCTTCTTCATTTATTCACCCTATTTCAACAACATTGCCAAGGTTCATTCTCATTTGTTGCCAGTAATGCATATAGAGATCTCTGATTAGGGTTTTGAAGGTTGATTTTTGTTTAATGTTGGGGGTTCTAATTTCTTTGATTGGAGTTTTCAATGTTGATTTATGTTTAATGTTAAGATTTTTAATTTCAGATATTGTTTCTCTCTTTCTCTCTCTCTTTTAGCCTCTCGGATCCGTTTGCGGTGGCCCCTTTGCCATTGCCAATAAGGTGGTTCATTAGCTCTTTTTCTTGGTTTAATTTTAAATTAAAAACCTATTTTATCTAAGAAAATAAAATATTATATGTATTTAGTTTATATATAAAGATTTTATAAATGTTTCTTTTGTAATTTAAAATATATTTTTCTATTATTCACTTGCTTTTGTGATAATTTAATTATTATATATTTTTGTAATTCTTTTACAAAAATACTTTTGTAATAAGAAAAATGATGTTTAATTAGAAAATATATTTTGTGAGATAGGGGTGTCGACGTTCAAATTCAGCTAATTGTGATTCGTAGGTCCATAGTGAGGAGATAAGTCAAAATGCAAAAAGGAAGAACAAAATAGAACGAACACGGAGAATTTTTACGTAGTTCGACTAGAATGATATCTATTCCATGACTCTCTTCTGAGTATTCTTGCAAAGTAACAATATATTATTCTCATTGTTCTATCTTTTAATGATATTTTGGACCCCTATTTATAATGAGGGGTGTCTACAATTGCATAAAATGCAGAAGTATAAAGATGATATTATGGAGGACAAGCTGTCCTTATCATCTGCATAAAACCGGGAGTGAGATTCTCATTACGAGGGATTTGGTTTGCTTTAGATAAAGTGAGTGGATCCCTGTCTCCAATTATTCAGCAGCAATGTTGTTATACGAGCTGAATAGTTTGACCGACGAGCTGAACTATTGGTTAGCTAGGTAGAGGGATCGTTGGGAGCTCATTAGGTATATCGCTGAGAGCTCGCTTGCTTCCGCGATCTAAGCTCGGGTTTCAGCGATGTATGAGCTTGTTCTAACGAGCTAGGTTGAGCCTACTAGGCTTTAGGCGATCGGGCCGGCCTATTAGACTGAGTCTAGCCCATAAAAAGTAATGTGAGAAATATGTATAATAGAAGGAAGAGATGACAAAAGAAGAGAAAAGAAAAGAAATAATGAAAAAATCAAAGATAAAATTATTAATTCCTCCTTAACTATGATTAGGGTCGTCAAACAGATTGAGAGTCAATCACAAGTCGACCTAAGCCCAACTCACTAAGTAAGTCGGGCCGAGCAAAGCCTAGTAAGGTTTTGGATTCACAACCAAGCTTAGTTTACATCTGCGAGCTTTCTAGCCTAACCATCGGCCTGACAAACTCAATCTTAATAAATTTATTTTTAAAAATAAAAATATATATATTTTTATGTTTTTGATATATATAATTTAATAAGCCTACTACTTTAAAAAATATATAGTATTAAAAAGACATCACAATACAATGACAAGAAAAAGTACATAAACATTATTAATTTCATTAAATAAGAAAATATCATTTTTAAAATTAATTTTGAAATAATTTTAAAATTGGGCCAGGTCAATAAGCTTTTGTGAGGTTCGACCCCTTTAAGTTTGTGAGTTTTAGCTCAATTCAACTATAACAATCATAATTATAATAATAGGGAAAGTCTTAATAATTATGTCAAATCTTAAGAGTAATTAATGCAATTTAACCTATTACCATATATACTATGTCACACTTAAAAAGTTTTCATCATGTGTTCTTTAATTTTCATTTTTCCATTTTGAGCGCGGACGGGCTAAGGTGACCCGTTATTCACCTTATTGCACCCTGAAAAAGAAGCGTGAGAAAGGCACAAATGGTCAACTGTGAATGAGAAAAAGGGTGGGCTGATGCTTATAAGTTCTTTAGCTTTTTGGGGCTGATTAGATTAACATCCCACCTTGCATCCAACTTTTGACCGACTGGTTGACACTGATGAGTTCTCTTGCTCCATTTTTGGATACTGCCCTATTTTCTTTCATATTCCCTCATTCTGTTCTTATCCAGTGTTGGGGAAGGCCACATCCAGGCAGGGCAATAGCAATTAATTCCGACACATTACATGTATGTGGATATGGACATTGATCTACCACCAATTAATGTTTGAATCTAACCAATCCCAGGGAGAGTGGTGTCTGGTGTGGTGTTCCTAGTTTGTGTTAGTTCCAATTTCATATAAATGTATATTCAAATTAGTTATCATTATATTGGAATTCTGGATTTAGAATTGATCTAATTGTGAAGTAAAGTCAAATTAACTAAATTTAATAAAATTAAGGTTGCATTGGGTTGTGAAAGTCCATAAAATCAAATCAAAATTTTAGAATATAAAACATATATGATACGAGACTATTTAGAAGATAAAAATTACTAAATTATCTTATACTTGGAGAATTTGAAGATACCATCTATTTTTTATCTCTATCTAATATGAAAATTTTTCTCAACTCAATGTCATCAAGTCCAAAAATCTCAAAAATAATAACTTCAAGTAATTCAATCTTCTTGCCTATATAAAGGTATGAAATTCTTATAGATAAATCAAACAAATCTAAATATTCAATATTATTTATTGTTTATTTACTATAATAAATTGAGCGTTAGATGTCATATAAGGGGAATCAATCCCGTCCATTCTTACAGATGTTCATATCAAAACAAAGTCATGGTGATCAGTCGCTCATTTCATCATAAAAAAATATATCAAAATATTAAGATTTACTTTAACATACTTCTCTTTTAAAAAAAAAATAGACAATTGCTTGAACAAAATAAGCAGATCTAAGCAAATAAAATTTTATAAAATAGAACTTTTTAAAAAATTAATTTTATATTAATCAAATTGCTAGACTCAACCCAATGTCAACAAGAACCAAACCAAGCTTTTTTTAAACAATGGAACTTATTTCATTAGGTTTGATTTTGTTCGGTTTTGTTTTTGGGTTCATCCAAACTCATGAACATCACTAATCACTCATCACTAAAGCTGCAAAAATTTACCCCCTAATATGTAACTCGAAAATGTTATTTAGACATTGAATTGAATTGTGACATTTTTAATGGCATTTATGTATTAAAAATAACATAAATCGCAACGGAATACCCAAATGATATTTTTGTATTCAAGATTTCACCTTTTACGAAGATCCTATTTAATATTTAAACACATAATATATAAACTTATATAAATAAATATTTCAAAGAGCACCATTAATAATCCGCGTTAATACAGTAAGGAATCTGCAAAGAGGGAGGAAGAATGGACAAGCTAGGCGTGTAGAGCACGTCAAGCCCAGCGGAAAAGACAATTTAGAAAAGCTCCTGCTGCTGCGGTGTGTTTGGATCAATCTTCTTGTGTTTATTCCATCGCTCTCTATTGATCTTCTTTTCCTTGCCCCCCACTTTTGAAAGAAACTACCAGCTCATGGCTTTTCAAGCCGGCAATCATCAACTCAGAAGAAATACAGCTGAGTGGTGCTGGTGTGGACACTTGGGGGGCTTTATCTCCTTCTCAATTGGACTTTTATAACAACATCGTTGTTTGTACTGCTTATTCTTGTAATTATAACTCATTTTGGGTAATTTTTTTTTTTATAAAATTACACCTAATGTACTACTGCTTATTCTGTATTCAAATGAGAATGTTGGCCAAGTTGTGTAGGTGAAGACATGGGGTTTGTGACATCCAAAGGTGATGAAGCCACACACACACACACACACACACACATATATATATATATATATCCATGCTTCTTGAGGGGGAGTGCTGTGTATTCATTTCTTTTATTTTAATAACATGGGTGGGTTTTGAAGGGTGGACCACCAACATATGACCTAATGAAGGGCCAAAGAAAAACTCGAAGCACACGCGTTAAGACATTCTTGGTTGTTGGGGGCAAAAGAGGGAGAGGAGAAGTGCCTAAATTCGAAATTATTTTTAAAGACACAGAGGGAGCTGAATAAAGGATTGAACCACCTCTAGAATTTTAAGAACATGATCGAACGGGTTCAGTAAATTCTTGATATAAAATGTAAAGTCACCATATATCAATGGACATTTACTGACACCAAACGACCTCTTTCCCAAAGCACTATTATTATAACTACTATAAATAACTGCTAATGTATTGTATTATATTAATATAAATATATAACATATTAATATACGAGTATGATAAACAAATATCATAATTAGTGTAACATTTTTGTACTAATTATAAACAGAGAGAGATTGAAGGGAAAAGAGGGGCACCATTTAGTTTGGGTTGTTTACATTAAATATAGCTGTGGGCCATCTCATTGGCTGGAAGACAATAAATGATGATACTCACCTTTGAACAGTACAATAAATGACGGCAAGAGTAATGCCAATGAACAACCTACCAACTTATCTGGTAAGTCAATCAATACTTGGACAAAGGCTTGGACTGGAATTTGGATCTTCGAGTTCACACCACACAGAAAGCTACCAGGGTGTTTGCAAGGGATTTGGCTTAGCTTTTAACAGGTCCAACATGTTTAACTTCAGATTGAAATTAATATTACCACAAAAAATTACTCTTGTTAGTCTGCTTATGCATTTATGCATGTGCAATGTGCCCTTACCGGTCAACAAATTTGGCCAGCTTGGGTGACATATTTCCTTCACCTTGCATTTAGTAATTTCTTCTTTCCAAGTAGTGTACTTCGCTTAGAGCTTGAAGCCTTCCCTAAACAGGAACAGTGAATACATAGCAAACTAAAATAGGAATAGTGAATCAATAGAATAATGATAAATATGTAATACAGGATGATATGATTCACTATTAATCATATAATAATGATTCAACATAATAAAATTATTACTTTTACATCATTTTGATGGTATGGTATAAACAACAATTTTTACAGAGATCGTTTTCCATCAACAAAAGAAACAAAAGTCATCGAGCATAAAAAAAAAAAAAGCTACAAAAATCATTAACAAAGATATGCCTAGATAAAAGGCTTAAACTCGCGTAGCCCACACGAAAATCATTAACAAATATATGAGGGAATAAAAATGGAAAAATCTTCCATTTGTTTTGCACAAATATAAAGATGAAATTGATTTAAGAAAACTGCAACCTAATAGAATTGGGATTTACTTCGTCGTTTCCATCCTTGCAAATCAATAAAGGCACACAAAATCATCAACAAAGATTTAAATCACTTCAGCGCCCATACATATAGAATCTGTATATGATTGAATGGAAATTAGAAAACCGAATCATTCCATTTTTTGCTACATCCACTCCTAACGACGGAGTGGATGCGGCAAAAGATGGAATTAACTCTGAAGATCTGAATTGACCCTACAGTCGAACGGAATTTACGAGTCATACCCCTGAGAACCACCGAAACAACTCGCTAATCTCTTCTCCAATCCGATTGGTCTCGCAGTCGTCTACGGCGACAATAGAGTCACTGCGACGACTGCTGCCAGTGAAAAACCTGCCGGAGCTGCGAAATGAAATAGTGCGAGAGGAAATTGACGCGAGTCGATCCACGTACTCTCTCAACCAGCTCCGTCCGCCGACTTCGGCTGCTAAATTCTCTCCCGGCGGTTCCGGCACACCGGTAGACTCCTTATCAACAGAAGTACAGTCGGACGGACCTCGCCGGTGTGTTGACCCCACGGACAATTCGTAGCCGTCGTCGACAATGTACTCAAACGAGCCAATGGAATACGACCTCCGACCGTCACCGGAATCCGATCCCTCTCTCCGGCGGCTCACACTTCCAATTTCTATCCGGAAACTATTCCCACGCTCATGATCAGTAGATGAGAGGATTTTGCTCATTACATCGGCCTCCGTCGGATGTACCGTAGACCGGCACAGTGGACAGGTCTGATTGGACGACAGCCACGCGTCAATGCACTGCATATGGAAGGCGTGGCAACACAGAGGCAATAACCGCAGCCGATCGTTCTTCTCGAACTTGGATAAACAGACCGGGCAGTCACCGCCGGTTATATTCCCGGTGACGGAACCAAAAGTGAATAGAGGAAGAGAATTTATCAAGTCGTCGGACGGCGACGCTCGCCGGTCGTACAGACAACGATCACGACGCGAGGGGACGACATCTTCGGTGACGGAGACCGAGCGGAGAGAGCGGTGGCAGTGGCGACTGAAATAGCGGAGGAGGAAGTAAATAGAGGCCGAAACGATGATGGCGGAGGCGACAATGATAATCACTATGACAATGGAGGAGGAGGCAGAGGAGGAGGGCTCCTTGCCGCCGTCCTGGCGGAGCTGAGGCAGCGTAGGCGTTGTAAAGGTCGCGGTGCCTCCGACGGCGGTGAGAAGCGGCGGTGGTGCGTCAGAAGAAGCCAATACACGTGGCATTGCTGTATATCAATTTCTTCTTCTTCTTCTGACTTTTGAGAGAGAGAGAGAGGGAGGTGGGAGTTAAAAGGGTGGTTGTGGGTTATTTAAGTGATCGGCGGCTAAAGCAAAGCGCAGCAGCTATAGCCCCTCGAGACGCAGAGGGCATGAAAGGCACGTGAGAGAGAGGCCCTTGGCGTAGAGGAGTAGGGACTGACCGTGTAATGGTCATGGTGCCGTGAGCCAGAGAGCCTGTAATTAGGCAATTTTAAAATTTTAATTTAATTTATATATATTTAAAATAAAGGACTTTTATTTATTTATTTACTTAACCTTCATCATTTATTTATGGCATGGATTTGTTTCTTTTTTTAAACAATCTCAATCTCCTCCCTCCCATTGTTATTAGATTCCTTTACCATTCATTCATTCATTCAGATTTCCATAATTTAGTTTTATTATTTTGTAATAATTTAAAATCTCACCATTAAGACAACTACTCATTTGGACACCTACCACCATCCAATCTACCACCCCCCACTGTGAAATGCTAATAAACAAAATGCAAAGGAGCATCGATCTCTATTATCTATAAACATCACCTCAAATCATAAGGGAAGAGGAGTTTGGAGTTGGATGGATGGAGGGGAAGAAGGCAGATGGCAGATGGCAGAGACGAGCACGGCGACAGCGGCGGGTTGAAGAATTGAATGCGAAATGAATGACTGCTCAGACAGGATTTATTGAGTTCATGTTAAGAGACTCAGAGAGGAGAAAGAGGAGAGGTCGGGTTGGGCCCTGGCCCCTGGCCCTGGGTGCCATTCAACTCCATTCATTCATACCTCCCTCATTCGTTTCGTTTGTCTTATCTATTTTTAGTATTTTAATGTGTAATCTTATTTCAATTTTTATTATATACGCCTAATTATACGTATTTTATTAATAATTTCTAAATTTTATAAATTTTATTCACCACATTTTTTGTTATCGCCAATTAAGTTTGAAGAATAAAAAACAATATATAAAAATCATTATCCCTTTATATATTAGATGACACTTAAGTGCAGGGCAAGTTAATTTGCTTGAATTAATCTTGTCATCGAGCCTAATAATGATTCAAAAATGAAAAACATAACAATATAATAACTCGAATCGCTATATATATATATATATTTCTTCTTTTTCCTTGAGAAAAAGTGTAATGTCATTAATTAGTAATACTTTGAATTTAAGGTTTTGAACATTAATAAGAAAAATGTAAGGGTAACACAATTGGATCCTAAACCCTTAAGAGACTCGTAGTTCAAAAGTAGTACATGAGGTGATGGCAACAAAATGAATTTGAGCCCTACCCTTAGGAAGGAAACGTGCAGAGGAAGATGTTGTACAGTAGTGTGACCAGAATTGTCAGAATTCATTTTAATTTATTTAATGCAAATAAATGGGTGTGCACTGTACATATATGTGAGTAAAGACGGCAGCCCCTTCCCCCTTGCATAATAATAACAATAATGTAATGCAAAGACAGAAGCATGATCTCCACATTATCCACCCATAAAATCAACTTTACTAGCATTATTCTCTCACCACCCTCTTCCATTTCATTATTATTATTATTATCCAAACACTGTCTTCTCTACTTTGACTTTTCCCCCCACCAGTACCATGTCCATCATATTACTATTATGCTGCCATTATCCACCCATATTTATTGTTTTATTGAAAATGGAAAAGAAGTGAAGCCATGTATTAAACTGTATTTAATATATACATACACAAAGGTGAATTCATTCTCTAATCCCAGTTCCGAAGGAAGACACCATGAAATGATTGATGATGGTCAAAGTTGGAGTGAGAGTGACATTTTCTTTCATCGGGGAGTGAAATTTGCATGAAAATTTGGGTTATTTCATATTTGCATAGGCACATATTCCAAAACTTTTCATATAATAATGCTTAATGCATTGCATTGCGCCCCAAAAAAGACATGATCCAAGATATATGAAGTGTTCTTCTATGCCATCAATTCATTGTCATTTCACCCAACAAAGAGACGAAGGTGCCACCATGTATCTAATTATTTAACTTGAGATCCAAAGTGTCCCAAAAAGAAGAATCGACTGGATGGATATTTATTTAACTCGTCAGTCAACAGTCTTTTATGTTGAATTATCAAAAGCATAAAACAGAGGTACAAGAGTTGAGCTTTTCAATGAAGTTTAAACTAGCTTTCCAAGTAGAAACATACGTGAATATCTTCTTCAACTGTCTCTGGTTACTATTGATCCAAAAGACTACATACACAGAACACTATGTTGTTTCTTGTCAAACACAGATTCCAAGTAGAACAAGTAAAACAGTTCGTGTTCAGAAGCCAACATAGTTAGTTCATCACATTAAAGCTTTCCAGGAATTCCCAGATTTTGTCTCAAATTCTCAATTAATGTTAAGAAAAATTCAATATAATAAACAATGAATTGTTCAAACGTTTTTCCATACAGTGTGTGTTAAAGGATCTATCATTGGATGTGCCATGTGATATTTGCTACAAGTAATCTATGGATCAAGAAGACCTAACGATCCGTGTTAGTTGCCAAATCCAAGAGTACATCATTCCAAATGCACAGTAAACAGAGACCATCATGAGAGGTAGGAAGGGAAGCCCGTTACCTAGAAGGATTGGATGCAGAAGCTGTGTCCAGGTTTCGACTGCCAAAACACCGAACAGGTAAGTCTTCCCCAACCGTCCCATGGCAAACTCTCCTTTCTGAGTGGCAATACTTGAAGCTTCTTTTGAATCAACATTATCACCTTTCTTATGCTGAGGAGCTTTGGCTTTTGCTGATTGAGCCTGGGAGAATTGTGATGAGAATCCAAACCACATAAGAGTGGAATGCAAAAGCAACAGCAGCACTTTTATCGGGTACTCTTGTGCCTCAAATAGAAGAGGGAAAAGAGAGTAGGAGGACACTGCACAGAAGAAACAGAAGGTATGAATTAGCAGTTGAATTGCAAGGGAAAACACAAATTAGTGCCCCACATCACCAACACCACCACCACATAACAATTTCCTATAAAAATTGGCAATTTTCACAGTTCATCTCAAGAAAGTTAACTATCACTTATGGCAATGTAAAAACCAAAAACAACTTGGTGGGACAGAACCAGAGAGGAGTAGAAGCAGAGTCCTACTGCACAGTAAAGAAAGCACAGAGGAATTTGTGAGAATAGGGGTGGAAGGTTGGGTCAGGAAGACAAAATTCTCAATTCTACAATGAAATCATGAACCTAACTACTGCCCCTTTTATTTGTTGCTGTAAAGATGGTGTAACTTTAAAAGAATGAAAGAAAGAGAAGGTGAAAAATGAGTACTCTAATTTAAGGCAATTGAGCATTTAATAAATAATCTGCTATTATCAATTGACTTAATTAGCAAATGCATACATGCACATATATATACATATTATTAATTGATTTAAAAATATTACTGCAAAAACCAATAAATTATCCGATATGAATGAAAACAATGTATGAGTTCGAGCATCATGCTGCATAATTCCTAGTCTTCCATTTGGTTGCTAAAAAACATAAAATTTCAACTGACATTTTAATCCAAATGAATAGCCAAGCGCCAGTAACTTTGGGTTCATGGATAAGTATAACAGCTGGTTTGGGTTTCGATCAGCTCTCCAGCAAAGAACAGATTGATTTATTTGAAAATGCAAAGTGAATCAAGTAATTTGAATGTCTGTCTTTCAAAAAATCCACTTTGCATTATAGTGGGGAAATTTTTCTTCCCTACATGTGCTCCATGTCTAACCAAATCCAGCCAATCTTGAAACACATTGTATTTTGAATGAGAAATGCCCTGACTTCAAATTGATCAATCCAAACACCATCTATAGTAGTCAACATTCCTATTGATTTCTTTTGTGTGTGGCCCACCCTTGAGACCAATGTCAATCCTTGAGGCTTAACAACAAAACTTTTACTGTCCTATTACAGAATAGACCTAGAAATGGACAAGTATTAGTTGATGATTGTAATGGCCGTAGTTGAGATAGAACTGAAGAGTTAGAATGTTTCCCAGATACCAGAATCACCTTGCATTCCAACAGGGGTTTTCCAAAATGAAGGTGGTTGCAAATGCTTTTTTTTTTTGGTTGGGGGGGGGGGGGGGATTGCAGGAACATGCAGAGGTCAATTAATAGGCTTCCAAGAATCCAAAGAAGAAATTTGGAGAAAACACATTGGATCAGAGACATCTAGTATTAATATGAATCATAAAATAAAAATAAAATAAGGGCAAAAACATGGGAAATAGAAGGAGAAAGGAATAGGATCCCAACGAAAAATTTAATTACCAAAGAGCCCATATTACAAAAGAAAGAATTTGAGGCAAACTCTGAAATAGAGATAATAATACATCAAGTTTTAATCCCACTATGTGGGGTTGAATATGTTGATTCTAGTTCTTAACAATTTTAAGAACTTTTAAAAAAGTCTTAATCCCACTATGTGGGGTTGTATACATTGATTCTAGTTATTAACAATTTTAATAACCTTCAAAAAACATTTTTTAAAAATGAAAACAAGAAAAAGGTGTTTTCACATTTTCCATTTCATTTTTATTTTCTTCCCCTATCCTACCCCCCACTATCAGTGACTCAACCCCTCCAACAAGTTGCTGAGACACCAACTCCTCAAAGAGTCACGGGCATGACACTACAAGGGTCTAGGAGTCACCCTATCAACTCTCAAACCTGTAGGGTTCGTGTCAGCAACTTTGGTCCCTAACAACGAGGAGAATAGGGTAGGGAAAAGGGGCAAAAAAAAAAAAAGAAGGAAAATAAACCACATTTCTCAAACATGTTAAAGTTCTCATTTAAAAAAAAAAAATGAGACCGGTAAAAAATGAAACCAAAACTGGAAGTTCTGTGGAACAGTCCCTTGCTCATCTTGTTTCTTTCTCCCACTATAATATTCTACCATGAACATGGCCTCAAATTGAGATGAAGGCTGGACTGTGAGTGCAAGAGAATTCAGCTGAGGGGGGAAATGAGGGAGTGAGAAAGTGCATGCTTAAGTGAGTTCTATAGCCTCCTAAGATTTGATAGCTCACTCTTGAGGTGTGTGTCATCTCCATGACTAGTTTTTTGAATCCCTTGCCACCTCACAGTTGAGGTATCATGGATCTCACCATTGAGGTGGCAGCACATGCATCTACTTGATTGGGCTTATTATTAGGTGGTTAAAGATGGGTTAACCACATAATGGTGGAGACCAATTACCAAGTTTTGATCCATGACACCTGACCTTTAAGGTGTCGAGTATAGGAGTCACCCAACTCACCCTGCAGTTAAACACTTAGCATACAAAGCTTCTCATTCTCCATCTCTATTTGAACTCATGCATAATGAAAATTTTATAAATGAGAGGAGAATAGGGAAAATGACACAAATTGAGAGGCTGGTACATTTTCTTGGTTGATCTTGTTTCCACTCTAGATAGGCGGATGCAGAAATTTCTAAAATTTATTTTGTGTTCTCTCTTGCCAACCCCACCTAGAGGGATTATGGGTTTGTGATTGTTGTTCTTGTTGATGTTGTGTTTGCTCTTGGTTGTTCTTACAAGGAGTGGGAGATATGGTTCAAATAATGTCATGCTAGGATGTCACTCATGTTTAGCAATTAATTTAATAATTCAAACGACATCCTCAATTTGATGCAGCCAAAGAATTGTAGTTTAGATCCATTTCAATCAATTCACAGATTAATTGAACCAGCACATTCTATATTTTTTTCTAGTTAAAAGTAAAATAGTTAGCAAAAAGAACCAGATCGGTGACACCCTTGAAAAGGGGTGTATTCAAAAATAAAAATCAACTATATAGTTTAAAGACTAACAGTAAAGTCCATGCAGCCCGCAAAAATGAAGAGTCAATTCTAAAATTGAGTATTTTTCCTACAAGTCAACCAAGCAAAACAGAAATTAATTCTCCAACTTGCATACAGGACACTGCTCAATCATCAAAGAATCAAAAACTATTTTTCTTTAAATGCACTATGCTGATCATAAAGAAATGGCACTCCAGTTAGGACAAAACCCTCCTCTGATCTCCAATGGATTCAAATCATCCAAATGATCTCAATTAAAAAGTAGGGCTACTTGATCATTGTAAAATGAGTGAGAGATTTTCCACTATAAGTCCTCATGGTCTGAAAAAATCAATCATGTGGATATTCCTAAAGATAGCACAAACTCACAAACTCAGCCTCCCACAACAATCACCCTGCTGTGCCAGATATCCTCTATAAAATACACCACCTCAATTCTATCCCTTTGCCAGGACTAGGGGGATGATGCAGAACTATTAACTAGGATCCTCAATCTGATCATTATTTTCGTCAAAGTGTTTCCTGCCCCCCAGAGTGGGCCATCACCTTAGCCAATCAACAAGAGATTACAAGATAAATGAAGACACTCCTTGAAAGGGTTAAAATGCCTTAAAAGCAAAGTGTTTGCCCATCTACTCGCAGAGTATGGAGCTGCAGGCCAGACTAGCTGAAGAAGGCAGCTTTGCAGGTGGCTAATCCATGGGTCATCTCTTCATCCATACTATTAATCAAGGAGGTCAAACCACATGTCACAGCTTGCTTCCACCCTGGGGGTAAAAGCCAGCTTTTACCAGAGGACTACAGCCTTAAAAGGGTCATAACCCTCCTCATAAATGATTTACAATCTCAAAGAATCTCCACTATCATTCCTTCTCCCAATAGATTGCCTTGGACCTTTCCATTCCGGTCTCTAGCAATCATATGGTTGCTTAATGTCTAATGTTACATTCCAAAAGAGCCACAAACATAGGCACTCTCTAACTATCCACACACCAACCAATCACAATGTCATTTATCAAGGCAATCAATCACATCTTAAGAAATACTAGAAAGGTATAAATGAGTACAAAAAAAGGAAAGGTTTAGCAAGATTAATATAATGCACCTTGCAAAGGGGCTTCAAAATGCATTTCTCTCTCTCTCACGCACACATGCAAGCACGCATACACACATACAAAATGAGTTTTGTAACCTAAAGCTGAATTTATAAGCTTTTTGAGAGATAAAACACAGTACGAGATGTACCTATTGACAACAAAAAGTAATGCTTTGCATCCTCCATGCTCTGTAATGCAACAATAGCAAGAGGGATCACAAAATGTAGAGATGCCTTTTCGTGGACATGCCAGCCAAAGAAGAAGCCACATGTATATGCATATGCAACCTGTCTAGTGACCATCCTGGGTTTAGGATCTCTCCAGGTCTTAATAAGACAAGGGAACAATGCAAGCAGGACCAAGACAAAGGTAGTCATGGGAGTGACCTGAAATGCCACCATTAGTTTAGATACAAGATTAGCCTTCGGTTAGTTCAACTACTAAAAGTGTAGGATTGCAAAAATATATGGATAATAAAGTCATGAATCAAACTTATATGCCATAACTCTGGGCATGGCAATTTGACCTGGGAATCTGGGTTCTAACCTAAACCCAAGCCCAGTAATGCAAATATGGAAGTGCATAATACAAGTATAGGGCGGGTTATATGATTTTAGTAAATGCTGCGGATTAGAGTCAGGGTCTTGTTTATTAAAAAACATAATTTGATTAGACATGTATTTATAAAATTACTTAATAATTTATTAGCAAGAGAATAATATCTCTCTTATCAAGGCTAAAATTTCTTAGGATCTTACTAGTTTCCTATAAATATTAAATACCCAACTCAAACCCCTACATCATGAACCAACTTTAATGAAATGAGTAAGGGTTCTAACCAAAAAATAAACACTTACGGGATTTTCGAGCAAGTCTTGATACTGGTTATGAAACTGGGAATGGTTTATGCACAATAATTGATAGTAGATGAGTGTATTTCAACACTTAGTGAATATAATTACCCTAGGCAGAACAGCAAAAGGAGATGAATCCCCCACTAGTCCACCAGTAAACGAAGCAGCCGGCACTTGGATGCTGAATCCCAGTTTAGCAAACACAAAAGCGAGCCCTTTATCTAAGAGTATATAGAAAACCCAGAAATTTGGAGCCCAATAGGCATGGCAGAGCCCCCTACCAAAAGGAAACATGCGGCGAAGAACTTGCTGGATCTGCAAGTCACTATTAAACCAGTGAATGCACGATTCAAGTCATAAACAATCGTTAGGGATTATCGCAGCAACTCTAACCTTCATACGACCTGGTTTCTAATTTTATAAACTCAATTACCTGTCCATAATACACAAACGGCCCATACGCCGCCGTGAAAACAGCCACAACCACCGTCCCCATCAGCACCAGCCGCCCGAGGCCTCTACCCAGCCCTCCCCGACAATAATGCCGCAACAGATACACGAAATAAACCGGCGCCGCCACCGCAAACAAGTGCTTAAAGCACAGCAAAACGGCGAACACAAACCCGCCCATCAAGTCCCTCCCGTCCTCCAACCATGACAGCGACAGCATCAAGATCCCTAGCAAGAACCCATTGTACTGAAAGTGCACGTGGTCCACAATCACCAGCCCCGGCGCTGAAAGGACCAAGACCCAGATCAGAAACCGCTTTGTCGGTGTTAAATTGCGCGTCAATCGATGGAGGGCGTAGAAGAGGAGGGTATCGGAGGCGACGACGGTGAGGCGGTGGAAGAGAGTGAGGGAAGGGGAGGAGAAGTCGAGGCCGCGGCGGAGGTTAACGATGGTGGGGTCCACGAGGCGGGCGAAGTGGGAGAGGAAGAGTTCGAAGTGGGCGAAGAAAGGGGGGTAGTCGAGGGTCCATGGGGAGGACTGATCGGAGTACCAGTGGGAGAGGGGGAGGGAGTGGGTGAGGGCCAGCCAGTGGCGGTGGACCTCGAAGTCGGTGCTCCGGTAGGCCGGGAAGAGAAGGAGCTTCACGGCGGCGGCCACCAGGGCCAGCCAGGCGGCCGGCGGTATGCATGTGGAATTGGTAGGATTGGGGATCTTGCGTTCTGGCTTCCTTGAGACAGCCATGGCCATGGAGTCCTGAGTCTGAGTTTGAGTTTGGCGTGGAAGTGATCAGTTTGGGGTTTTTGAGGTTTGGGACCTGTCTTCTGTAGCCACGTCGGCGACTTTTGACACGTCACAACAATGCCACTCCGATTTTTGCCGTTTAAAATAGGTTTAGGCTAGATTTAATTGGTTTCATATATTTTCATAAATTATAATAATGTTTTCAGATTCAGAGAGCACAATAATTTTAAAATAATCAAAAATTTAATTTATAGTTTTTATAATATTAATAGAATTAAAATTTTAATTATTTTATGTGAAACAAAATACTTAAAAATAATGATGGATTTCAATTGTTATGTTTGAAATCAAATAAATATAAAATTAAAAAATAATCTCATCATAAAAAAAAATTGATTTTTGTTTTAAAATATATTTGTTATATTGTAGATAAATTTTAATTAATATGTTAAAAACCAAAACTAAAATGATTAGATAAATCATGACAAATTACCATTTTATCTAAATAGCGACAATTTTCTTCCAACCCTCTTGACATATGCCAACAACTCACTCCCCAGTCATCCGCCACCATGATCCGCCAGGCCGCCGCCCGGGTTCTGCATCGATCCGCCGTGCCCCCCAGGGTTCGGCCCTTCTCCACGGACCTCCCGGCGGCCCCCGCAGCCGACGAGACGTTCGTGGAGGCTTGGAAGAAAGTGGTCCCCAACATCGACCCCCCAAAGACCCCTCTGGCCTTCATGAGCCCCCGGCCCTCCACGCCTTCTGCCATCCCGTCTAAGCTCACTGTCAACTTCGTCCTTCCCTATGCCTCTGAGCTCTCTACCAAAGTGGTCAATCTTACAGATCATTTCTACTCTTTTTTTTTTTTTCTCGCACGGATTAAATTTGTATCGATTTTGTTTAGGGTTTGATCTTTTTACTGCTTATGACCCATTTTGATCTTGTCTGAGCTAGGTTTACTTTTGTCCAATGGACTCTAATGTTCTTTCATTGCCATATGGTTTTTCATTTAGGTTTAATGTTTTTTTTTTTTTTTTTTGAGCTAGGTTTAATGTTGTTTGTTTCCACTGTTTCAATTGTTGGCTTCACTTGATTCATTTTGATATTATCAGTTTGTCGTTTATGCTCCTAACGCGAAAGTGTCCAGTGCACTAGGCCATTGCCTTTTGTTGTTTTGGGCCTTTTGGCTAATGACAATATGCGTCTGCTTAGATGATGGCCTTAGTTCCAGAAATAGCAGTAATGGGATTGCTAAATCTAGTTATTTACCTTTCGAGGACAAATGTCTGGAAGCTCCTTTCTGTAATCATCCAAATTAAATAAATTTGGATCTCTATTCTTACTTCATTAATGACAATGTAGTGAATGCTGGCTTCTCACGACCCTATTTTACTTGTTCACCAATAACATTCTTAGTTGCTTTCTAGAGATCTAAGGAGAATATAGGAATTTTTAACATCAGCCTCATGGCCCAAAAGGCAAGTGCACTAGTTAGCCAAAAAGACATCACCAAGAATTTCTAATGACCTTGGTGTGTCCTGAAGACCATCTTGTGTATCCCTCCCTGAACTCTAATTTGCTGGTAACCAGCTTTGAAGTCCAACTAAGAAAAGTTATCATCTTTAATGGTTTCGACAATCTACGTAAAATCTCCAAGTGCCATCTTTCTTTTCACCAACAAAACTAGAGAAGAATAAGGCCTATTACTTGGTTGTATGAAGCCATTATCTACAATCTCTTGCACTTGTTTTTTTATTTGATTCTTTTGAAATAAGGGTATTTATAAGACCTGACATTAAGGGTTTAGAATTGGTTTACAAGGTTATCAGGCGGTTCATTTTCTAAATGGAGGCAGTCCTTCATATTCTATAAACGCCTTAGAATAAGTATGAGGAAGAGCATGCAACACCTTCAGAGAGGGGAGAGGATACCTAAAGGCCTTGCTGTCTTGTAATTCCAGACTTGAGGTGGAAGAATTCAGATATGCCCTCAATGACCTCCTGGTTGTGCAATGTCCTCTGTTACGAGGGATTCCATAGAGTTGCTGCTGCTTGCTTCCAGTTGAGCTCTGGTTCCCAGGAAGTTATTTTATTCAGTTCATGACAGCTTATTAGATGAGATACCTGCAGGGAATTTTCCTTGCTCTCCTCGCTCGAGCTGCCATTTTATTCCTTTCCTGGACCTCTCCTTTTTTCCTGAAGCTTCCCTGCCTACCAGACGATCAGTATAGAAGATAGCGGCTGATATATCGGAATTCATGTTACTGATGTTTCTTTGTTGGTCTTTGATACAAATGATGGCTCTGATATCAAATATCAAGTTGTGAATCTTGAAGCATGTTGAGAATCCAGCTGTTTTGGTGATTCTCATAGTGCCTCTCCTCACCTCACATGGTTTGATACAGTTTGAAGTTGTACTTCTTTGTTTGGCAAGCTTTGCAAAGAGTTAACTAATTCCCAAATCCACCTCATTAACCACCTTAAATGTATTCTTTTCATTGCTCTATGAGTCCAATCAGTGATGTGGTGAAATTTGATCTTAAACATCTGGTATAACTATTAGAAGACTTTACCAGCATAGGAAGTTGGCAGCTGTCTATCACCTATACTTTATAGGTAACTGACATGGTGAACAAACCAAACTTTTGATTTTTCTTCCTATTCTGCTGGCCTTTGCACAAAACATAGTAAAAAGATTAAGTAGTTTTCTAGTTAATTCAAAATACACACATCATTAGTGACCTCAAGGCATCGTACTTTTCCCCCTCTCCCACATGTCTATTTATCCTCCTCATCTCCCTTGTGTTTCTTAATAATTGGTTTGATCATGCATAAGTGCAATCACCATTTTTGATATCTGTGAGTTAGAAGAATGCAAAATAAATTGTTAATATACGCAGGCAGTTTTTGATGATGCCATTAAGATTTCCTTTCAGTGTTTTTTGAGTGACCTTGAATTAAATATTGATGTATGAGCTAATTTTTTGGCAGTAAATTATGAAGCATAGAATCTGAAATTGATGTCTTATTCTGGTTGATGCTTACTATAAATGAATACTTCCATCCAAGCTATAAAGTATGATCTGCATGATTTTTTTTTTTTTCCAGAGCATTTGGTGTTAGTTGACATTTGAAGATTGTATGTATGCCAACTTTTTTGGCTTCTTACTTTTCTTTATTTTTTATGTATAACTTACTGAATATGCCCCCCCTGCTCCTTGCAAAGCTTAGAGCCTTGTGCCTTGGGGATGCCCATTTTTTCTGTGGGATAATAATATAAGAATAAGGCAAGCTTTTTTTGGTGTCCTTAGTCTTTTCCACATTGCTTTATCATGTCTGCCTTCATGTATGTGTTTGTGTTTGCATACACAATCTGTTTACTCTATGAGCTGTAAATATTGGAGACAGTGACTAGTGCATACTTTCTCCCATTCATGAAAGGTGTACAAGGCTAGTAAAATATTATTTGCCCCTATTAGGTTTTGAAATGGTACGTAACAGAGGTGCTCCTTCAATATTAATGAATCAGCCAATGCATCATTTTCTCCTTATCAATTTATGTCCATTTTGAGTGTGCAGACATAATATTGCAAATCTGCCATGTGCAATCCATCCAAGGCATGCAGTTTTTCCATCACATGTTCCATCTAGTTTATGTGGGAAAAGGGAGAAGGCTTTTCCTTGGAATGCTATTTGCATATTTAAAGCCCATCCAAAGGTGTTTTTCTTTGTGTGAACAACATCGTTGGAGGCTATTTAGATAGTGGACAATTTTAAGAAGGAAGATTATTCTGGATTGGTGTTACTTTTGCCAAAAGACTGCTAAATCAATATATCATCGCTTTCCTTCATTGTTGAGTGGCATGAGAAGTTTGGAGCTTCATGTATTCTTTGTCTAGGATGGGCTGGGCACTGCTGGGTCATAGCTGTCCTAGGCAGTGGCATAGGTAGGTGTGGTGCATAACTCTTCATCATGTTTTTTTGAGTATTTAGCAAGATTGCAATTCTAAAGCTTTTGAAGGACTGGAGACCTTTATTCGTTTATTGATGGGGTTCTTTGTCACTTTCCTCTTTTTTTGGGTCTCAGAGCCTTGTGGTTTTTATTTTTCTCTATGTGTGCTGCCTTTTTAACTGTTATACCAATTTTGATATATGGTATATTCACTGTTAAAACGTATTGAAACAGTGTTCTTCATGGAATAAGAAAAATAATTCTGTTTCTTTGTTTGCTAAGTTTAGAGAAAGGATTATGTTGCTTGCGTGCAAGATGAAATGTGAGACATTTGTCTTACCACTGGATTAAACTTCCAATAACTTCCAATAACCAAGTTTGTTTGGCATTATTAGCTTATGAAATATGAATATGTTGTAATTGAAGGTGATCTTTTTATATTTTTGTTTCCTGCAATAAGGGTAATTTCATGTGAGACATTTGTGCTTTAGTTGTTTCTTACATTGCCACTTATAATAGATACGTCCACTGATAATGTGGAAATTGTATATATTAACTAAAAGGCAGCCTTCAGCAACTGGTGCTGTTAGCTTGGGTTCCTCTATTAGGGAGAGGAAGAACAGGTTATCTGAATATTTATAAGGCGAACGCAAAAAAGGAAAAGGTTGCATGGTCGGAGAATGACTACGCCTAAAGATAGTGTGCCATGAGATTTATTTTCAATTTTCCGTTTGAGCATTTCCCTACCTAATTTTTGATATAGATCCCAAGTAGATTTTGCTTGCATTGGATGTTATATTTTCTAATACCACTCAGCACCAAATTTCTGTGAGGAATCCTAGTGGAAGAGAAGTGGCTAATTTGTGTGAATGCAAGCATGTAGAAACCTGGGTTGTTCTACTGCCCAACCCCAAATTAACATAATGATATATGCAAGCATGTAGAAACCTGGGTTGGGCAACCCCAAATTAACATAATAATATATCAGTTGGTATAAGCATGCATTCTATGGAAGCAGTGACTTTATTTGGAGGCAACTGAGAAATGATCGTATGATTGTCATGCGCATCTTACTTTTGGATGGACGGCCTTGCAGGTTGATATGATCATAATTCCAGCCACAACTGGGCAGATGGGTGTTCTTCCTGGACATGTAGCATCAATTGCTGAGCTGAAACCGGGGCTCATGTCAGTGCATGAAGGGAATGAAGTAAACAAGTACTTTGTTAGCAGCGGATTTGCGTTTATCCATGCAAATTCTTATGCAGACATAATTTCCGTTGAAGCCGTTCCGGTTGATCAAATCGATGCAAGCCTAGTCCAGAAAGGCCTCGCAGAATTCACCCACAAACTGAGCTCAGCCACAACAGATTTGGACAAAGCTGAAGCCCAAATTGGAGTGGACGTGCAGAGCGCTCTCAACTCTGCTCTCTCGGGCTAACGGTACCAGTCTCTTTGCCCCTTGATCTAATAATTAATCACACTGGATATAACCCCATTTGCGCTTCAAAATTCATTTCACGACACAAATTGCTTTGGGTTATTTCCTTGCTATATTTTTTATGCGGAGACTGCCCAGAAAGATAGTTAAAAGTAAATTCTTTAGAAATAAAAGCACCCTATTTCTGAGAGTGCACTCTCTTTGTGGAAAATTGGAACTTGCTGTGATTGCCCTGTTGAATATGAAATAAAAATAACTGAAGTCCTAATATTTGGAATTTGTTGGGTATGGAGATGGGATAGTTGTGAGAGATTCCTTAGTTTGGACTTGATTGTGATATCGTCGGGAACAACAGCCCCCCATGCTGATGAGAAGTTCTTTCATGATTGTAAAAGTTCACTTGCTAAATATTTTGTTTAATGTGAAGATGAAATCAGTGGAAGATAATAATACCATGAACAAACTTGTATTTTCTTTCTTATTATTCTTTAGCAACGAATAATAGTAAAGTCTTAAAAGCAAAACATAATTATGCTTTTTTTTTTAAATATAATATTATTTTAAACAAACACTCTAGTCTCGTGAAATTCCCATTGATTAAAACTTTAAAAAGGCTGTATTTATGGGGTTGGCACAAGTACTCAATCATAATTATGCTTTGCTTATAATAATAATAATAGTAGTAGTAGGCCATGGAATTAATTAACATTTCTTTACCACCATTTACAACTTTTATATATATAAAAAAAAAAAGAATCACAAGTTGAACTACCTGACGTGATAGTGAAAATCTTGCATTATGAACTCCTCCTTTAGTAGATTTTCGTATCTATTAATCAGTAATCAATTATAATATCTGTTAATATATTGCAGATCATTTGTTTATTTATTGTTTCTGCATTGTAATATGGTCCTTGTCTAGTAGTGACACCTGGTGCGCGCCTATTTATTTATTAATTAGCAATGTTGGGCTTAACGGCAACATGGCACTCCCTCACTCCCGCTTAAAACTACTTAATTAGAAGTTTATATTTTAATAATTGGGCAACTGGGCACCTCTCATTGGTTCTGACTTTATAATAAGTTTGAGAATCATGTTACATCATCTTGTAATTTTAAACCCATAACTCACTCAATCACAATAAATTCAATTCAATTCAGGTTAGATTTTCGTTGATGAATTCATTGAAATAACCCATAAAATAATAATAATAAATATATATGCCGAGTCATGTCCATCAATGTAGCACGGCACTAGCACCAATTCCAGACAATCCCCCGTGTGATCGCACGAACCTCGGTTCACCAATAATTGATGCACCCTCGCATCGCTCGATCTCGGCCGTCCATCCACTGGCCTCTCGAAGGCGGCGACGTAGAACGAGACCACGCCACCATTCGTCCAGCGAAGGCCACGTATTGCTGCGGGCAATTATTAGGTGTTTCGCTGTTACTGTGACGGCGACGTACGTGTCCACATCAACCGCAGCGAAACAGACGAATGGCGTTGGATCGTGGCAGCTGCCCGAGATTCACGGGCAGCACGGACAAAGGCCCCGGGAACCGGGCCGTATGGCCTTGAGTCGGGGGATGGGTCCCGCCTGCCCGTGTCTTTTAGTGGCATTCGTGCTCGGCGGCGGGGCCCACTCCTAGTCGGCTCCGATGCTGAGGTGACGCTGGAGGACAAGAAAAGGGAGAAAGGGCTTCTAGAGAAGTCGTCATTTGTGGAGGCGGTTTTACGGAGGTGCCCATCCTGGGAAGGCCGAATTACGGTTCTGGAGGAACGATCTTCTTCGGGTGGACGGGACTCCACTGCGACTTGGGGACCACTTGGCAGTGTTGGGTGTTTATTTGTTGGGTCGGGTCGGGTTGGGTTTGTCAGGTTATATATAAATTTGATTAATATCTATAATTTTAGATTTAAAACCAAATTATTGATAGAATAAAATTAAATTAACTCGACTTAATTAAAATTAGATTAGTTTGAATTTAATTTTTGACTTCTCTCGTAATTTTGAATTGTCTAATCCATTAATGAAATAAAAGGACTTAGATCACAATTCACTAAGTATATCATTTTTTTTTAATAATTTTATGAAAAAAATAAATAATCTCCATCCAAACAAAAAAAAAAAAAAGTGCTAATAAGGGATCTCAATAAATTGCTTTCTCAGGCCTTTGTAGAGTTGCATGTGGGGAGAAAATAAATAATAAAAAATATATAGCCAAAATTGAAGCCCCACCTAAAACAATACAATGCGGTAAGCATGGGGCCCATTCGAAAAATAAACTAAACAAGGGGGACCAAATGCCAAAAACAACATTAAGAACTGAATAAAGTAACTTTTGGTCTGCAATGGGTGCATGAACTTCAGCCCCCGGATTCCATCTCTGGTTTCCCTTTAAACAGGTTTAAAAGAGCCCTTGGGCAATTTTCTAACGCCTTCATGGACTGTCAAAGGCATGTGGTCTCGACCCTTCCAACCAATGACATCCATTACTTACCCAAGTAAACTACCCGAGTCAGACACTTGGAGGGCCCTGATTGATGAGGACCACCAATCTTCGCCGGTCCTTGCTGTACCTGATTTCTCACTCCACTTCTGGGCTCTGGCCCTATGGTCCCCTCCTCAATGTATAAAACCAGTGCTCCCGTGTGCCCATCGTTTACGCCTCTGCCTCTCTCTCACTCTCTCCCTTCCCCCACCCCCAAGCCAGGCTCATTTTGGCGAAGCATCGGGCTGTAGCAAGAAGAGTACCAAGTTTTACAATACCAGAGAGAGAAGATGAGACCAGCTGTATCATCTTACGCCGGGTGGGAAGATTACAACCACCAGAAGTCCCATTTTCTTGAGGCTTGTTTCCTTTGCCAAAAGCCTCTGGGCCAGAACAATGATATCTTTATGTACAGGTTAGTTTCGGTTGCTTCCCGCTTCCCTTCTGGATCTCTCTTATCCCATCGAAGAACATATCAACAGAATTTATTTCTATGTTTGTTGGTTTTATTTCGCACCAAGTGCTACAGAACTAATCTAGAGCAAAATTTTAATATTATTTTTACCCAAGACATCAACCCTTTGTATCTCAAAAAGCTGTTGGATTTTCGTAGTTGGGTTTTAGTGATGATTGGATTTTGATCTGTTTGATCAGAGATTAGTGCGATTTGATTGGATTCCCGATGTGGGTACTAAAGATTTGTGTTGGGTTTGCAGGGGCAACACACCATTTTGCAGCCAGGAGTGCAGGCAAGAACAGATAGACATAGATGAGGCCAAAGAAAGGAGTTTGAAGAAGCTCTCTTCTTCTTCCAAGAGAGCCCCCAGGCAATCAAAGCCGGCTGAATCCACCAAGAAGCCATCCAGTCCCAGTAAAGCTGTGCAGAGAGGCACAGTTGCCGTGGCATGATTAAGATCCCTTAATAACACAACAACAGAGCCAATCAATCAATCAACTAACCTAAGAAAATCATAGCTCGGTTCGTCTCCATGACCTCTTCTCCAAGACCCAATAATAATAATAAGAAGAAGACAGATGAAAAGCGAAATCATGTGTGGGTATCCGAGAGAGAGAGAGAACTCAGAGAAGGGGCAGGGGTGGCGATTGATCTGTATCAAAGGCAATTTTGATCTTGCCTGTTGGTTTTTGCAACTTTGTTGATTTTGATTTTGATTTTGATTTGGTGGGTATTTGTAGAAAAGCATCCTTTTTAAGTGGATTGGATGTGGCATGATTTGAGAGTCCATGTAATGATCTTTCTTTCTTTATCTGTTCCCAAATACAATGGAATGGTTGATACGAAGAATCCATCAACAGATTGTTTTGGGCTTCTTGAAGATATAATATATACGAACGATTGGTTAAAAGTTGAGATTGCCTTCGCCCCCACATGACCTTTTGCTCTTGCCTGGTTTTACTTTTCTTTTCTGGCAGTCTATTTTGAAAAACATCATCAAGTGGGCAAGCTCCCCGAGTCCCATTGCGTGGATCCAACTGTATTTTTCTATGATGGCTTTGTCTGTGGAGTGGATGTCACTGTTATTGAAATTAATTAATTAATTGTATTCAACGGGTTTATTTTAATTAGCTACCCATGCTTCCGCTTCTAGATTAATCCAAACTCAAAATCAAACGGAATCAGTCTGTAAATTTATTCTTTTTTAATTATATTGCTTCGATTGAATTTTGGTATTACACGTCACAACTGTGACTTGAAATTCAAATGAAATTCAAATTCATTTGTAATTAAAATTTTTAATTTCATTATTTTAAATTTAATTGTAATTAGAATGGTAAATTTGATTCTGATTAAGATTTAATTCAGAAAAATATGGTCTTGTCTTATTTTATCAATATATATATATATATATATTTATATATTTACAGATAAGTTTAATTTTATAAATAGATATTTAATATTTTAAAATTAGTGTAATAATATTCATTTAGTGATATTTTATTTTTTTATATTCATAATTTTTTTAATTTAAAATTTTCACATTTAATTTTGTATTTGATGATTTATTTGTAATTTATTTTTAATTTAAAATAATAAAAACTGATATTTGAGCCGTTAGATGAAATCATTAACATTTGACAGATCACAATCGTTGGATCTACAACTGTTCTTTATCATCTTGGCTAGGGTTTTTTAGTTGTTGCAGCTGTCGCTGTTGTTCGACCGCCATCGCCACTGTTGGACGCCTCTGCCGTCAACCACGCTGCGATCAACTGTTGGAATTTCGCCACCATTGATTTCCGCCATCATCGACGACCGCTGCCTCCTCCATCGTCGATCGATCTCAGTCGTCATCGTCAATCATCTCCTTGCATCGCGCGACCGTCGACCTCCTCCCTTCGTTCTTTGCCTTGCACGCGATCATTGGCTAGTCATCGGCGATCGTCTCCAACCACTATCGCCTATTCGTCTTCCTTCTGCAATCGATTTGCTATCGCCGACGTCTATGCTATCGCCTTCTTTCGGCCGCCTTGCCCTTGTTGACGGTCGCCTAGAAGCCCCCCATTGTCACTAGCGATCATCAGTCCCTCTTTACTGTTTGCCGTCACCGTTGGCCTTCTGTACTTCCGCCATTGTTGGTTGTTTCAGCCAGCCTAGATCTGGTCCAACCTGACCCGCTTCAGATCCGACTAGGCTAGATTTGACCCATCAAACCCAGATCCATCCTACTCCAGATCTGTCAGCACAGATCCAATAGATCCAGATCTATTTTTCCCAGTTTTGCTCGGTAGATCAGGTATTTTGGGGTTTCTTATTTATTAATTATTTGATATTATTTAGAGTTTTATATTTTATAGTGGCCACTTTGAAATAGAGATGAGAAATGGGTCAGACGACCCGTCTCATAGCCTAGTCTGTTACTGTAGCAGACAGGTCAGGCCAGCCCGACCAGCAAAATGAGGGTTGTGCTTGGCCAGCAATATGTGGCCTGCAGCCTAACCCACCAAAATGGCCTATGGGCCGGTCCATTAACTGACCTGCTAAAATGACCCAATCCGGCCATCAAAAATAAAAAAAATATTTAAAAAATTATATTTGTAATTAGTAATTATAAATATATTTTAAACATAATAATTAAAAATTATGTTTAGTGTAAACATAATGTTTATTTTGTTTGTAAAATTATGTTTACAAACATAATTTTATAATAATGTTTGTAAACACAGTGTTTATTGTAAACATTATGTTTGTAAAATTATGTTTATAGTATGTTTACAAACATAAAAATTGTAAATATAATTTTACAAACATAAAAATTATAAGTAAACAATGTTTACTTATAAACATATTTTTAAAAATATTAGTTACATTTGAAAAAAATAAAAAAAATATTTAAAAAATTATGTTTAAAAAAATTAAAAATAAATGGTCAACGAGCTGGCCTAACTCAACCCATTTTGGCCCATTTATTAAGGGTCACAGGGCCATGCCAGGTCACAATTTCCATTTCTCTAGCTCGGTCCATCTCACTTACAGGCCAAATTTGGCCCGACCTACCAAATGGGTGGGCCAAGCAGGATGCGGCCCAAGCCGGCTTGGCCCATTTTCCATCTCTATTTTGAAGTACAATATTCCATCATTAGATTGAAATATTAGATAGATTTTCGTTACAAGATGTTAAGGTGAATTTAGATAATGCATTTTTTAGTTTTGAAAAAATATCAAAATCTTAGGGTACTAAAAAAATAATATAAGAATTGTAAAGTTTTATCTCAAATAAATTTATATTTATCCAATCAAATATTGCAATATATTAAAAAAAAATTATTGCTCTATGATTAAAATTGAAACAATTTTGTATAACGAAAATCTTAATCAATAAATTGCATCTCAAATATAGGTTATATTCTCATTAAATGGAAGAAGGAACATATATTAAAAGTCACTTAGTAAGTTTTAAGAAAATTAATTATGATTTGAAAAGTATGGAGATTAAATATGATGATGAGAATTTAGAGTTAATTTTGTTATGTTATCTACTAAACTTGTATTCAACTTTTAAAAATACTATACTACACACACTGAATATATAAAATTATTGAGGCCATTAAAGAAGCTATTTGGCTTAATTGGTTTATTGGTGAAATCAGTAAGAATATTTAAGATAGTACAATTTATTTTGATAGTGAAAGTGTTATTTTTCTAACTAAATATTTGATGTCTCACGAGATAACAAAATACATTGATGTGAGATCATTTTATTTGAGATATTATTGTTCATGATGACGTTAATGTGAGAAAGATTAGCACTCGTGATAATCTTGTAGATATATTGACCAAGATTTTGTCTATTACAAAGTTCTAGCATTGCGTGAATTTGATTGATATTCGTAATTTTTCGTGATTTTGTTGAAAAAATAATTCTAAGTATTTCCACATTTAAATTTTGTGTCAAGATAGAGATTTGTGATAACTGAAACTCAAAATCCAAATTTATTTATGATTGAGATTCTTAATTTGATCAGTACTTCAAATTTAATTATAATTAAGATATCCAATTTGATTTTGATTGAAATTTATCTCATTCAAAAAATATACTCTTTGTTCATCTCTTGATTATAATGTAATTTTCAGTGCACATTTACAAATAAATTTAAGTTTATAAATAAGTGTTTAATACTTTAAAATTAACACGACAATATCATTTTTGTTGTATCAATATCTGTTTAGTAAATTTTATTCTTTTTACATATAATTTTTTTTAATTTAGATTTCTCACATTAAATTTTATGTTCATTCATGTATTTAATAATTTTATCATAATTTATTATCAATCCAAAACCATAACTAACACCATTAAATGTAAAAGAGTAAGTTAAGATCAACTTTTATTAGTATCTTCAATCAGGAGACCACCAATCTTGGCTGGTCCTTGCTGTAGCTGATTCAACTATCTTAATAAACTCATTTTCATCCATTTTTCAAACTTAATCACTAACACGTCACCACAATCAACACAAGTTTAATTTATTGTTTCTTTCGACGCTTTTGGCTTTCTTTGCCGTAAGCACAGCCTAACCACTCGGTCTGGTCCCCTTTTTATAAGACATTTAGAAAATACTTTTATCACATTATCTTTTTAAAGTTATTTTTATTAGTTATTTCATATAATATTTTTTTTATTAATTTTAAGACAAATTTTCTACATGATGTTGCTTTTAGCACATAAAATTTATCCAAATTTCTAATACAAATAATGCATCATATTAATATTTGTAATGATTTTCTAATTTCCTAATCGTCTTATCATTAAATATAATTGAGATGATTATTAAAAATTTTAAATATCAAAAAATAAATTTTTGTAATTTACCCTTTATTTTATTTGATGGGCTGAGATTATCATTGCAGCACAATACCACTTTTTTAGCCTTTTTCCCTTTCTTTCATTGGGCTTCTTTTTTAATACCAAACATAGACGCACCCTATAAATTTATTAATGACGTTAAACTCGAAAAGTGTTGTCCTTATGCATTTCATTAAAAGCCCAAAAGCTCAAAGATGCAAACTAGATAATTTGATAAATACGAAAATTAGGATAATTTTGACATCAATTTTTTTAAATATTAAAAAAATAATAAATAATTATTCATAAAGAATTCTAATTCTAAAACGATTTTAAAATATTGAGATAAACATTAGTCATAAGAGATAGATGCCATTCATAACAATCTTAGTCTCAGCTAGACTAGCAGTAATTAAAATAAACACCATCTATAAGAAACAAACGTCATTTATAACGATTTTAGTCCCAGTCAAACTAGAGATAATTAAGATAGGCGTTATGTACAATAATCATATTCCCGGATTACAAAAGATTATTTCATATTCCTCTATAAATAAGCAAACACTCATTCCTGAAAAATGTACGATATCTCTAATACTGATTTCAATACAGTTTCTTTCATCATGTTCAGTGTTTGGCTTAAGCATAAGAATGTTTGTGCGGGGACCTCTCTGAGCCCTTTAATTGTTCTCATATTTTTGCACATTCAAATGGATTGACGACGATATTTCTATTCAAATAAATTTATTATTGTAATCAGGCAACAATAATTGGCATCGTTTGTGGGAAGCGTCTAAAATGCCTATAAATATTGCAATGACTCTTATACAATTTCAAGGTGTATGAAACCAAATCAAATCAATTAAGAAATAAGACATTACGCCTTATGAATTCCTTGGAAGCATAATCATGGTGAGCTATGTTGTTATGAATTTTCGAATACTGGTCAAGGGCTCCATCATTAATGCACCCCCATCAATTTGAACGCTTCGTTTATTGGTAATGTTCCTAGCAATTGCGATTATAATACAGATCTAGGTTGTTAACAGAGCAAATATGGGTTGTTGAAGAAGCAAATCTAGATTGCTGAATGAGTAGATCTAGAACAGATTTGGGTTGCTAAAAGAGCAGACCTAGAGCAGATCTGGGTTAGTATATATATAATATGAATATTCTTTTTGAGTGCGGACATAGGAGTTAAACCACAAAATATAGACATTCTTTCTAAGTGTGAACATAAGTATTATGTTGAACCACAAAAATAAAATATGAATATTCTCTCTAAGTGAGGACGTAAACATTACGCTGAATTGTGAAAATAAAATATGGATATTATTTAATCACAGACGTAGGCGTTATGTTGAACCATAAAAATAAAATAATTTTATTCTTTTTAATTGCGAATGTAGATGCTACATTGAACCACAAAAACAAAATATGAGTATTCTCTTTGAGTACGGATGTAGACGTTATGCCGAACTACGAAAATAAAATATGGATATTATTTAATTGAGAATGTAGGCGTCACGCTGAACTGCGAAAACAAAATATTGATATTCTTTCTAATTACAAATGTCGCCCACAATTCCAACAAATATATACACATGAAACTGGGAAGCAACGACAAAAGTTGTTTCAAGAAGACCATTAAGATATTTGGGGGTTGCTTGTGTCGATGGACAAATGACTCATCTCGAACACATGCGAATGTTGAAGTATGTTAAGATGTCTAGGGGTCATACCTAAGAGACTTGTGTCGAATACACACAACAACCATTAAAATGTTTGGGGGTCGCTTGCGTTGATAGACGAATGACTTGCCTTGAACACATGCAGATGTTGAAGTCCGTTAAGATGTTTAGGGGTCAATATCTAAGAGGCTTGTCTCAAACACACGCGTCAACCGTTGAGATATTTAGGGTTCACTTGCGTCGATGGATGAATGACTCGCTCTGAACACACGCGACTGTTGAAAAACCGTTAATATGTTCGGGGGTTGTTTGTGTCGACGGATGAATGACTCGTTTCTGACACACGTGACAACCATTAAGATGTTTAGGGGTCACTTGTGTCGACGAACGAAGGACTTGCCTCAAACACACATGGATATTAAACACCGTTAAGATGTTCAGGGGTCACTTGCGTTGATAGACGAAGGACTTGCCCCTAACATACGTGGATATTGAAAATCATTAAGATGTTCAGGGATCATTGGCGTTGAGAAACGAAAGACTCACCCAGGACACATGCGGATGTTAAAAAAACCAATGCACGAACGTGCGAGAACTATTTGAAAATCGAAGCACGAGGGCGTGAGAAGAGTTCAAAAACATCAAAGCATGGACGTGAGAGGACGATTTAAAAATCGAAGCATGAGGCCATGAGAATGGTTCAAAAATCAAAAACTCAGAAAATATGAGAATAATCTATCATAAAAAATAAAGGCAAGCCATGACACAATTTACTTTTCCATCCGAGAAACTCAAATGAAAGAGCGTGGAAGAATTGTTGTGTCATAAGCAAAGGCCCATTAAAAGCCCAAAAGCTCAAATAATTTTTTTGGCTAAAATGTGTAAATTTTTCCATAACTGGGGGGTTTTCGCATCAACACACAAACTAGATAACTCTGATATTAAAAAAATCTCTCTAAATATTCCAAGAAAATGATAGATAATTATCCATTAAAAATTCTAATTCTGAAATGATTTTAGAATATTAGGATAAACGTCATCCATAAGAGATAGACGACATCCATAACAATTTTAGTTTTAGCCAAACTAGAGTTAATTAAGATAAACATCAATTATAAGAAATAGATGTCATCTATTGTTAGTGTTGTGTGCCCTAATATTAGATTTGGATGACATCTAGCGAGTTTATTTTAATACATTAATTATATTTTGTAGAAATCAATAAAAGACAAGTTTTTTTCATTCATATTTTCTCCAATCAATTATATGAATGGATCTAGATCTTCTATGTAAAAATTTTATTCTTAAGGTGTTGAGACTGTGTGACAGAATTCTTTAGTAAGAGAATATCTTAAACTATTCATAGTCCTTAGATTATTTGGGTAGAGAATCTGATTAATTGAGTATGGATTAACACAAGGATTACTATCTCATTCGGTATAGGGATATCGACGGGAGGATGGTGTGTCACGTGCAATATGACATGAGATATCGTTAGTAAATTTGTGGATGGTCATTGGAGAACAATCAACCGAATGTGACGTCGATGACTGACCACATGACTTGGTGGATGATGGTTGAGTCATCATGTTGCGATGGTGTGTTGATCCTTAGACTTAAACCGACACAGCTGTTTTGTGTATTAGTGTGCGATATTTGCTAATGAGCCAAACCATCTAATTAGGAGATGAGAACGTTCATATATATGATTTCATATTACTGATATATCGAGATAGATGTTAGAAATAGGATCTGTCGCTCTTGTCGATAATTGATAGGGTGAACGCCATATGTGATCTACTATTGATGTGACAGGATAGTCTCTGCCCAACCCAGACCAAATTGAAAGTTAAGAAATGTGTTTCCTGAAGTGTTATCTAGTCACAATAATGAGGTCTAATGCATAGTTAATGAATTTGTGAGTTTGTCACTCCATGACTCTCGCTCAGTCGAGATGTTAAGTAATTAAAAGATTATAGCACTTAGTAATCGTCAACTATAATATATTTATTTTAAGTGAGACTTCATTGTCACCTATACTGTTTTGAACTGTTACTAGGCGCTATTCATGAACCCTTAGAATGTTATCGGGATTTGGAAAAGTTTCAGTGATGGGTCAAGGGGTTGACTAATACTGAAAAAAGTTTCGGTGTTATCTGATTGGTAGTGGGTAACAAATCTAGAAAGTCACATACCATATAATGTTGCGTTTGGTATCGACATCATGTTTCCAATATGTCTCTGAAAATGATTGGTCAAAAGTTGATTATAGGCTCTCTGCTATCAATAGTGCATAGTATATAGTAATAATGTATAGTGTGAAATCAATTATTGATTATACAGTAAGTGGCGACGAATTGAGTGCACAATGCATAGTTAAAATGTACAATGTATAATGCATAGTAAATTACATGATTGTTTAATTATTAAATGGAGTGGCTGCACGGATTTCAAAAGATAATTAAATCGGGGAAAGGGAAAGAAGAAAAGGGAAAAGGGGGAGGGGATTTATTTAATGGTAGAGGCCTGCCTTTGCCGCATCTCTCTCTCTCTCTCTCTCTCTTTCCTTCCCTCACGGTTTTATTTATCTTTTTTCTTCTTTTTGATTCTTTTGAAAAATCATAAAAATTATACGTGTAATTGTTACATGTATAATTTTGAAATACGAACATCGATGATATGCATATCCTCTGTGTCTAACACGAGAAAAAGTGATTGAAACGGTACCTTACTACATACTAGGTGTGGACAGACTAGAACCACCACAACGTGAGACATATATGGTCTCAGTATAAAAATAGTTTCTATATCCCAACCTTATATTGAACAACCAGAATGCATTTATTTATATATTCAATTGTTGAATATACGTGTTATTTAAATACCTAAGATATGTATGGTGTATATATTATATTCTGTTGCGTGTATTTGATACACGTTAAAAATTTTATTTTTGCCTATAATATCGTATTAGTGATTCCCTTTATTTATAACGATCATAGTCCCAATCAAACTAGGAATAATCAAGATGGACGTTATCTATAATAATTATATTATTAGTTTACTAAAAATTATTTAATATTCTTTTATAAATAAACAATTACTCATTCTTGAAAATGTATGACGTCTTTGATACTGGTTTTAATACAATTTATTTAATCATTTTCAGTGTTTGACTTAAGCATATGAATCTTTGTGCGAGGACTTTCCTATGTCTTCTGATTGTTTTCTTATTTTTGCAGATTCAGATAGCTTGATAATGACATTTCTATTTAAATAAATTTATTGTTGCAATGGCTCAAATTTCAAATCATAATAACTTAAAATGCAAAACACGACAATAATTTGACTTTAATACAAAAATAAACATAAACATAAACATAAACATAAAAAATAGTTATTCAAATAAATATAAATTCTATAATATATTCAAACAAATTTTGAAAATAAATTTTAGAAAAAAAATTAAAAAATTAAGTTAAAGACAAATTTTTTTTATATCTATTAGTGAATAAAAATTTGTTTCCATATCGAAATACGTTTTGAATCTTTTCTAATATTATGAAATAGTTAAAATTTTTTTGAAATTAAAAAAGTAGCTTGGAAATGTTTCTTAACGTTTTGAAAATGTAAACATTTCAAACATGCTGAAACGATACTCTCGATAAATTTTTGTACATCATAGAAACATGCTATATTTATAATAAATAATAATATATATTATTGTTATAAATACAACAATATTAATTGAATATAAATTTTTTAAAATTTTCAAATCAAATATTAGATCAAAATTTTTCATCTTGAATTGGACTAAGTTTTTTATTTTGGTCCAATCTGGTTTTTAATCACAATCAGAATTTAAATATTTTTAAATATTAGAAGAGTTTACCATCAAGGATGATTTATCTATATAGATATTTTCTACAATAACAAGCACCCATTTTAGTATATATATGAAGGTCTGTCAAATTTTTATTATTTTTAAAATAATTTTCACATGATTCATTTTCAAAATTTTGAAATTAAAAATTATATTTTGAAATTTAAAAACGGTATTTACAGATAAAAAAGAAATTTAAAAACTGTATATATATCCATACAGCACAGGGAGCTGATATCTTGCCCTAGTGTGGGCCCCTCATGGGACCCACGCCGAGATTACCCGCGGGCAATTGTTATGTTGCCCGCAACGTAACATTTCTGTATATATATATATGTATGTATGTATGTATGTATGTATGTATATGTATAAAAATGATCACGACATTCTGGTGGCGGGCGGAGTGCCAGGCGCACGCCAATTCAGCACGAGCATTGGTCCCTCAATCTCAAGCATTTAATGCAGAATCCCTTCTTCCCGCCACTTCTATAAATATGGCGTCCCTTCGATTTCCCCTTCTCTCTCTTTCTCTCACTCCGGATTCTCGGCTCTTTCTTTCTCCCTCCCTTCTCTGATTTTGCGGCCACCGCAGTAACGGAGACGCGCTGTTCTTCCTTCACGAACGTGTTCCGTTAGTCTCGCCGATCAATCTCTTCAACATATCAAGTTCTCGATCCCCCCGGCACAATGTCCAGTGTGGCGAAGAGGACCAGAGCTCAAACGAATAAGCGTATCGAGGATGAATACCGTGAATGGAAGAGACGAACCGGGTCCAACGGCGAAGAAAGAAGAAGACGACCTTCCCCGCTAAGTAATTGCTATTGCCTTTTGTACGATTAGTTGATTAGTTGCCTGATTTATTCAAGGAATCAATGCTAAAGAAACGGGTTGAGTAAAGTGATTTTTATTGTATTTTGTGGTATACACCGACGTTTTAGGGTCAGAGTAGATTTGTTTGCCTGATTTATTCGCAGTTCTCTCTTTTTATTGAGTTTTTCAGATTAGATATACCCTTGACTTTGCGTTTACACCTACTCGTTCTTGTATATATATTATATCCTTTTGTTATATGTACTCGTCTATTTGCGTTTTAAGCTCTTCACAGGGTTGGTTGTTTAATTTATAGAAACAACAACATACCAAGCCTTAATCCGCTTGTGCGGAGTAGGGTTATGTGAAAGAAATGTTTTCCATTTTCCTTCCCTTGTACATGACCAGGGAAGTAAAAATTTGCAGAAGCATAAAGAAATGAATACTGATATTGCACAAAGCAGGCCAAATGCATTGGCTGATGCATTCAGGCTGCCTTGTCGAATGCAATATTGTCATCTTAAAGAAATCTATTCACCCATTCTCCCCCTGCACAGAGGTAAGCCCTATCAATTCAGCCTAAAATTTTGGGCTATTTAACATTATCCTTTCTTATGACATTCCTGTTTTCTTCTCTAGGATCGATGAAGAGGAGGATGAAGTTGAAGTATTCCGCATGAGGGGAAACATATAGGCAAATAGCAATCTGGAGTTGAATCTAAACTTTAATACTATAAGGGTGATGATTTTCTGAACATAAACAACTTATATGGAACATTATAGTTGAAAGAGTAGATGAATTACTAAGCCATTTTGACACGCAAATCTTTTTACTTCCCATGGGAGCTTTTCTTGTAGCCTTGATTGTCCAATTGAAAAGAAAGAGTTGTTCTCATGATCAGGAGTGAATGTGGTGATTTAACAAGGTTCATTCTGTAGGGAATTTGGGATCACCATAAATTTTGATCTTTTTCATGACTTTTTATGGGGTCGACGGGATTTCCTAGACTAGTTTCATTTAGAGTTGACTGGAGAAGTATAACATTTTCGTAAAATGATGCATGAGAAAAATCAAGAAACCTATGAAACATGAAACACATGTTATAGATATGAATTGTCTGCTTTATTGCAGACAATTCATCCAAGGGTTTGCCCTCCTCTCAAAGGAAACCTATGAAACATGAAATATATGTTATAGATATGAAAACAATAAAAGAAAGAAGGTTCATTCATTGGCTGGAGATTTTCACGAAGTGTATACGGATATGATTTTTAACATGGTTTGTAGCCATTGTACTAAATCAAGCAATGCTCTATAATGTTGGGATTGCATCTTATATATTATTATTTAGTTATATACTAAAGTCTATTGCTCATTTCTATTGCCAATGGAATAAAATGTTGTCATACTATGTGGTACTGACAGCAAAATATATTGGCTTAATTACCAAAGAAAAAACATCAAAGTGTTTTTTGCTTGTCCATCTGGACCTCTGAGTTTGTTAATATTATCTTCCTTGCATGTGCATTGAGTCTCATTGCAATAACGGATATTGTTTTCATAAATTGTTGCTGCTGTCTTGTGTTGTTTAAAATCTTGGACAATGCACTGGAATCTGTATAGAGAAGCGCATGGTATCAAAATCACTCACAACTTCTGCAATGAAGTCTTCTTAAGTGCAATTGTAATATGATTCTGCAAGCAATGACCTGTATCATGGCTTTGGGCTAAATGCATAATAGTTGTGTTTTTGTTTCCATACTAGATCTCTTTTTTACTCATTTTGATTGCCAAGAGCATCTTGGCCTCTAAGCTGGTCACACTGACATCTTTGTTCCCAATTCTTGCAATTTCCTGTCAACCATAAAGCAGTAGACACCAAATGTCAATGCATAAAAGAATGTCGCCCAATTCTATGTAGAAACTTCCTCTTATCGCTGTGCTATTACTAACAAAACCAAGTAATATTCACCATTTCTTCCCTTGCACGTATAATGTTCTATGTCATTTTACAGGGTTCCATGATGTCAGTGACCAACATAATAATGTCAGAGTTGAAGTAATTGAGAGATCTGGGGATGAAGGCGCATATGACAATGCTACAATGAAGTGTTGGTCAAAACTAGGACGTAACAATTGTGATGATATTTCCAATGTTAATGGGGCTGCCAAAGTCACCAAACAGAGTCTTTCTGTTGGTTTAGATGATTCATTGGGTTCCATTGGCACTAACAGTAATGACACAAATGATGGAAATTTTGAAATGGAAAGCTCTCGTTCCTTCTTTGAAGTGGATAAATCCAGCTACTTTGCTGTGAGAGACAGTGAATTGGGTATTTTATTTTGTTATGTTTTTTTGCTTCTTTTTGATTACTGAAAGATATGTACGACAACTTGTTTCGTTTTTGTGTCTTGAAAAAACAAATGGTAATGGAGATAGATCAAGTATTTTCTTAGTGCTGCAAGAGTTTGAAACAAAACTCAAATTAGCTTGTAGCTCCCAAGTGAAGCTATTCAAAATTTGCAAAACTATTTTTACATCCCTAGTGATCCTGAAGTTCTGCTTTGCACACAAAAAAGGGGGCAATGGCAGCATTTTCAATATTGTAGTCTTTATTAAATATGTTCTTGATGTCTGCAGCTGAGTCTTAATTTGCTATGAAGGATCTTGTATTAATGTTTTATCTTGCATTCCGTGCTTTGAATGATAAGGCAGGAAAGTTCATATGTTGGATTCATATCTGATGACATTGTAATAATGAAGGGTTTGCAGGGATTTAAAAGCTACTTTCCAAGAAGAGCATTCTGCATATGTTTCTGCTGAATGAGGTGAAAGAATATGTGGAGAATGATGTCTGCATCAATCTACCCAATAATAGGTGAAAATAGATGCTCATGTAGGCAGGCTTAAGCCAAAAGAATCTTATAAAGTGGCCTTTTCACTCACCCATTGTGTTCATTTCAGCCAGGATGATTAGTGGCTTTAGGGGTTCAAACATGTAGGTTGTGAGTTTGATTAATTTCTCAAAATCAAACTTTCTTGTTCGATGAAGCATATCATTGCTCATGTCTTTTACTAGTAAGTGTCATTGTAGTTGACGTCATTGCTGGAGATTCATTTGCAAGTTCAGTTGTAGTATCTTCTGTGCAATAGATCAAATTGCTGCTAAAACTGCTTGCAAACTACATGACATGACAGAAGCAGAAAGTTTGTCTAATCATGTTTTCCCGCTAATTCTCTTGTCAGTTCCTGTAAATAATTGGAAAATAAAAGGAGGTAATGAAGGACCATCAAGGACTAGAAGTTTGCTTTAGTTTTATGACTTCTTAGTAATAACATGAACTTCACTTGGATGCTTGAATGAATAGCCTACTAAGGAAACGTCTAATAGCTTAGCAAGAATTGGTTGCTACATACAAAAATTTCTTGTTATCCATTGCTTGTTTCTTTGCTGTAACATGACTGCATTCATGTAGGAACTGGTGATCAATCAATGACTTCTAGGGAAACCAAGGATGATGATTCAACCAAAAAAGGATTTGTCAAAGAAGAGAGTTTTGAAGCAGGCTTTCTGTTAAAATTGAATTCAGGCTCTTCAGTTGAACCCATAACTATCAGTTCAGATAGGGAGGAAGATATGCCATTGGGTCCTGGAAGTAGGAAAAGTGAACTGGACATTGATCATGGCATTTCTTTCCACACGCATTTGAAAGCAGGATCTAGAAAGAAGCCTCCAGAGATTGGTAGAACTGTCTCCGTTAGTGACCTGGATCAATCGATGATGTCTAGTGAAAACAATGATGATGATTCAAGGAATGAAGATTTTGACAACGAAAAGAGCTTTGAATCAGGGCGGCAAGTAAAATCTAAAGGTTCAACTGAACCCATAGCCATCATTTCAGATGGTGAGGAAGAGATGCCATTTGGTCCTGGAAGCTGGGAAAGTGAACTGGAAGTTGATGATGGAGCAGAAGATAGCAGTACTTTCTGGGCAAATTTGAAAGCAGGATCTAGAAAGAAGCCTCCAGAGACTAGTAGAACTGCTTCCATTAGTGACTTGGATCCATCAATTACTTCCAGTGAAACTAATTATGATGATTCAAGTGACAAAGATTTTGAGGTCTTGTCCAGTGGGATGGAGGAGTCAAGCACATACTTGGAGGAGGTTGATGAACAAGAACAGGATGGTAACATTAATAGCAGTGATGAAGAAAGCAATGACCATTATGTAAACAGAAAAGAATTCCCTAATAAGAATTGTTATCAGATGAGGCTTAGGTCAACTCAGCGGCATGTGGAGCAAAGAGATAGTTTGAAAGAAGAAAATGGTGGCATCGAAACTAATTTATACAATTGTAGAACTGATAAAGAAAAGTGTAGTGAAGAGAGAAACACAGAACTGAGGGGGGTAAGAAAGTCCAGTAATAGAAAACAAGCTACTGTCCAGAAAGCCAATGTAAGAGCTAGGGTGAGAAAAGAACTGTCTTGCGGGCAGCAAGAAAAGGATTTTGGCATGGATGAGAATGATGATAGCAAAATCCATGGCACCAAAAAGGAAGGATATAGTGATGAGAAGGTGGATGAGAAAAGTGGGGAAATGGGAGAGCCCATAATCAGAAAGAGTTCTGTGGCTTCAGAAGGTTGTGGAATATTCAGGACTTTTCTTGATTCTATTTTGGACAGAAATAATGCAATTGAAGATGAGGCATCTGAACAAGTTAAGAATTCGTCTTTGGTGGAGTACACACTTCCTTTGAAGTTTAAATATGAGTTTGAGGAACCTGAGCTGGTGGAGAAATCAGACCTTGATAAACTGACAGATGATTTGTTTGCCGAGATGGAATTTGCTCAGAGGTGTGAGGAAATGGGTTCCTGTCCTCCTGTGGTAACTTTCTTACCTGCATTTTCCCAAAAACTGGTTCTAGATTTTGGCTAATATGAGTTGAAACATTTTATATTACTCCTCGCTTTAGACTACTTAATTTTAATATTCTCCAGGGCATTCTATGAACTCGTTTCATTTAATTACCCTGCTAATCAACTTGATAGGGCTACCTCACCTGCTGCAGGTGGATTATCCTGTTAAACCAGGTGATATTAATTCTCGGAACATGAGCTAAAATTGTCTTCTGTGATGAACTTTTCTAATTCACCTCTCTCTCTCTCTCTCGCTCTCTCATATTCCAAAGGGGCTTCCGTAGTGCATGAGACTCCTTGCTTTGCGAGGGTTTGGGAAGGGTCGTTTTTGTATGCAACCTCACATTGATTTACAAAGAGGAAACTGTTTTCGCAAAATTGAATCTGTGACGTTACAGTTTCAAGAAACAACTTTTCTGTTACTAACTTACTACCATGACCTGCCCTCTCTTATTTATACTCCAACTAAAGTAAAAGTGAAGAGACAAGAAAGAGAAGAAAAGTAGCAAACCAAAAAAAAAAAAAGAGGAAAACTCCATAAAGCTATCTGAAAATACTTTTTTCCTGGGAGCTGTTACAGTACACAAGTTTTTTTTTTCCCCAGGTATCGTACTTCATGCTCTACTGATTCTTTTCCTTTTGTTAAAACATTTAATCTCACTAACTATGAAACATAACAGTGGTCAGTTAATAAGTATAGTGGACTATATCCTATCTGTGAATATCTTTTAGTTGATTAAACAGAAGAGACAGAAAAAAGATGTGGAGAAAGTGCAACTAGTTTTATAAAGCCAAATAAGTAGTGTATATTTTCTTCCTGAGATCAAAATAAAGCATCAATTAATTTTGTCAATGTCCAATAAATGACTGCAAACTGCTGCTTGCATTACTGAAAAGTAAATATGAACTATGAAATGACTTACAGGTTGACAATATTTGCCCAGAAGCTGGAAGAAATCAAACCACTCTTTGCCATAATGGGAAGCACAATTTTGTCCTTGATGAGGAGATTGGGATTAGGTGTAGTATTTGTTCTTTGGTGGAGCTTGAGATCAAATATGTAATACCGTCATTTGTAAGTAATTTTAATTTTTTTATTTTATTTCATGTGGTATTTATAAATGAAAACAATGCCATCGGATTTACTACCCTATCTTCTAATTTCTTATTCAAGGAATGCAAGTTGATTTGCTAACTTGACTTTTAACTCCTATATTAACTCTTCTTGCTTTGGAACGTGTTACAGGGTAAAAATTTATTTGCTTGTGAAACATCAAAGAGAGAATACCCGTTTGCACACAAGGAAATCCCTGTGTTTGATGGATTTAAATTTGAAAGTTCACATGCTAATCTACTGGACCCTTGCAATCATGTCAGAGGAACAGTTTGGGACATCATACCTGGCATAAAAGAGAGCATGTATCCTCACCAAATAGAGGGTTTTGAGTTCTTATGGAGGAATTTAGCGGGAACTACCTACCTCAGTGAATTGAGAAACACTGATTCAAGTGGAGTCGGAGGCTGCATTATTTCACATGCCCCTGGAACTGGCAAGAGCCGCTTGACCATTGTCTTTATTGAAACATTTCTGAATTTATTTCCGAACTGTCGCCCAATCATTATTGCTCCAGTTGGCATGCTGTTGACATGGGAAGAAGAATTCAGGAAATGGGAAGTAAAATTTCCCTTCCACAACCTAAACAATTTGGAATTATCAGGCAAGGAAGATGAGACGTCTATTGAAATACTCTCAAAAAGCCAGTTTCAGAGCAAAGATGCAGTACGGATGGTAAAGATGCATTCATGGAGTAATGGCAAAAGCATACTAGGCATCAGCTATCATTTGTTTAATAAGCTTGCTGGTGAAAATTTTGTGAAAGCTGAGGGAAAGAATAAATGGTCAAAGCTAGTTATTAACAAGGAAGATGAATTGATTCGTCAGGATAAGGAGGGTGAATTGCTTGGGAAGATACTACTGGAGTCGCCAGGTCTGGTATTTCTTGATGAAGGACACACACCACGTAACCACCGGAGTCGAATTTGGAAAACTCTCTTGAAACTTAAAACAAAAAGGCGGATCATCCTTTCAGGCACCCCTTTCCAAAACAATTTTGGTGAGCTCTTCAATACTTTACGACTAGTAAGACCAGCTGTTGCAGACGTGTTTGCCAAACAAAAAGCATTTGCAGACATGAATCTATCAGGAGGTAGGGGATATTACGGAAAGCAGTTGACAGGACAAGTGTCTGTGTCTGTTTCAAGTGGGAAAGAAGTTGATGATGCAATTAAGAAGCTTAAAGCAACCATATCTCCATTTGTTCATGTTCACAAAGGTAGCATTCTTTGGCGCAGTCTTCCTGGCTTGAGAGAGTGTGCAATTCTTTTAAATCCACCCCAACTGCAGATGGAACTTATTAGAACTTTTCAAGCTCCAGAAAGCACCTTTGAGTTTGAGCATAAGGTCGCATTAGTTTCTGCACACCCATATTTGCTCCTGCATTGTAAAGACAGGTCTGTTATTGATCGTGATGCGCTAGAGCTGTACAGGCTTAACCCTGACCTAGGTGTCAAAACAAAGTTTATAATGGAACTCGTACGCCTCAGTGTGGCTATGAAAGAGAAAGTTCTTATTTTTAGTCAGTATATTGACACTCTGGAGTTAATCAAGGACCAGCTTGAAGCAATTTTTAATTGGCATGAGGGAAAGGAACTTCTGCAAATACAGGGCTCAGTGGAACAGAAATATCGGCAAAAATTTATTGGCATTTTCAATGACAAAAAGAGTGAAGCAAAAGTAATGCTGGCATCAACAAAATGCTGTTCTGAAGGGATAAGTTTAGTTGGAGCTTCAAGAGTTGTTCTTATAGATGTTGTTTGGAATCCATCTGTGGAGAGGCAAGCCATAAGTCGGGCTTATAGACTCGGTCAAAAGAAGGTTGTTTACACATATAACCTTCTCACATCTGGGACAACAGAGGGGGAGAAATACTGTAGACAATCTCAAAAGAACCTTCTATCTGAGTTGGTTTTCTCCTCCACCAACAAAGAAAGAGAACCAAATAATTGTCCTACAACCTTTAGTGATGTCATCTTGGAGGAGATGGTTGCACATGGAAAGCTCAAAGATATGTTTGAGAAGATCATTTACCAACCAAAAGAGACAAACTTAGTGGGAAATTTTAGCTTAGCTGCCAATTGGTAGATAATTGTGAATATGGGTACTTTTGACATACAGCCTTTAGGGCTCTAATCCTTGTTTTTAAGGACCTGGTGCTTTTGCATATCTTCAGACAATTTAGGTGATCTCAAAATAATATAGGTACTCCTGACATACAGCATTATTGGGCTGTAACCCTTGTTCTTTGACCTTTACAGAACTCAAGACAGTGGTCAGAACTGAATTGATTTTGTTTTTGCCGTTCATATGGAATGGGTTTAAGTCTGTGCAATCATTGCTCAGAAAGACAAAATGTGATTGCTACTGCAACATCCTGAAGGATAACTGATGACACTAGGATATCTGCACTTCCATCTTGATTTTGCATGATGCATCATGTTGACATTGTTTTGTTTTAATTTAATTTGCTATATGAATGTAGTGTTAAGAGTTTATTATGATCTTAGCTAGTGTGCTTACTAACAGCATTTACTAGTTAAGAATTTGAGGAATGGCATGTGTGAAGAAATAGTTCGATAAATATTTATTTCAGTGTATATCACTTCCTCAAGAGCTGTATTCGGATTCATCGGCATCGCCAAGTTGAGCTTTTCATTAAAACAGGCAAAGTTCTTGCTCCGAATGCTTTGATCAGTATGTCCGTCCTTGTTTGTGAATGTAGGTGCTGGATTCATCTGATTTCCAACTTCAAACTGCAAGTTTCAATTCTTTGTTCCTTCAAAAGCTGGGTGGGTTTTCGTTTTAGGATTCTATTAAATGGATTTTTATGGTGATTGGATTTTAATCTGTTTTCCGAGAGAAAGGGATAATGTCCGATTCTTTGTTGCGTGTGTTTGTTTATGTGTTTGATTTTGATTCTGGTGGGTGGATATTTGTAGGAAAGCATCTTTCTCTTTCCAAACTACTATTGGAGTGATTAGATATTTTTTGCCAAATACATATTTTTGTCCTTGCATTATCACATTTTCTTCTTGTGGCCATCCAATTTTTTTGTTGTTTCAATTACGCCCTTAGATTATACATTTCGTTTTAATTGTACATCTCAATTAGAGTGTGCAACACGTGTGCGTTGAAATGTCCAGATTACCCCTCAAGTGCGTGTAAGAGGTTGGTTGATAGGAGAAGATCGAACGTCATCGTCATTGCCATCGCCATCACCATCACCATTGACTATTTTACCTATTTTTCAACATTATATGGATGTCATTTGATCCTTAGTAATTCTTTGGTGGCCCTTTCTATTTGATCAATAGACAAATACATAAAAGGGTTTTCAAAAAAGTTAAGACCTAGATATACTAAGATTCAATAGTTGAATTTATTTGGTTTTTGAATATGTGGGTCACCAAGTCAAGGGGAGTTTAATAGTTGAGTTTAATCATCAGAATTTGTTATGGATGGTGACCGTAAAAAAAAAAAAATTAATTTTTAATATGGGAAGATCTAGTCATGGATCAATTTGGTTGTTGGATGTGTTAACCAATACAATTGAGAGAATTAGATGATCAACTCTGATCATTGGAATCATCGACCAATAATGGGTGATGATAGTGAAAAGTCCAAAAATTAATATTTAGATTTACGCAAATCGAACTGTTTGATCATTTTAATTTTTAGATATGCTAATCACCATGATTAGGGAAATTCGATGATCTATCCTAATCATCGGAACCACTAACTCCAGTCGTTTATTGGTCATCGACAATGACATTATGGGATTGTTCTTTAGCTTTCCAAAAAAAGGCACTTTGAAGAATCACAATTTGGGACTTAAATGTTACATAAAATACATATTGACCCTTAAGAATATAAAGATGTAAACCTGACCATTTAGTCATGTAGTTATAAAATTTCAAAATGACCCCTAGGTTTTGAAAATTGTGAAATTGTTTATTAGTTTATAGAAATTATAGATTTACCAATAAGTTTTGAAAATTATGACTTGACCCAATTTGATTGTATGAGTAACTTGATTGTCATGGCTTTAAGTCAACCATGGATGGTTTCAATTCGAGCAATATTATTTGGGCGTACTTGAGCAAGGTAACTGAAGACTAACCGAATGAGGCTCAGCTAAATGGATTATTTGACTAATCAAACGAGTATTCTAGTATGTTGTGAAAATTATTTAAATCTACTAGATGAATTATATTATAGTGATCTCGGTTTTCATAGACTAAATCTACTAGATGAATTATATTATAGTGATCTCGGTTTTCATAGACTATCATATTATTATATGATTATCATTTATATGATACCACATGACTACATATGATTACCCTTGTATAGCTATCAATTGCTATGCTTTTAATTAGAGATTGACATGTTTTCATACATGTATATTTAAAAGTAAAACCCTAAATAAATGTTCACACTAAGGATATGTGAGCCTTGGTGCACTGGTTATATGTTTTTCATGACTACTGTGTCTGACTATTACTTAGGGAATAGGGTCAATGGCCTTTGGCATTAGACTACCTCCTGCCATACATTTATATATGTTCTTCTATTTATGTCCCACAATTTTATTCACATGCATACATGATATTTTTATATTTACAAGGAATTAATATGTTCATATAGCTAGGATCACAAATATATTTAATTATATCAATCTTTCACATGTTCATGACATGTTTTACATCATTTTTAGTGATCATAGCATGCTAGTGTTATTTGCAGACCTTTTGAGGTTCATATAGTTGATATAAACAATTTCAGGTTTAGCCTTGATGAAGCCATGCATTTGGTTGAGACATCTAGCATCATTAGTTTTGGATTATACTCTTTTTGTAGACACCTTCCATGTGATACACTAACACTTAAGAGTCAAATCTCGAATTTTGTGATCTTGCCTTATTGTTAAATGAAATTTTGTTCCAATTAGATATATTGAATTTAATTGTAATTTCATTAAAGGATATTGAAAATAAATGATACCAAATGTATTTGGTAAAGTGATAAAGTAACTTATTATGAATGACATGCAACTTCCTAACTCACGATATAAAATATAGATATTACATACGATTACTAAGACCTATTACGCTTGTTGATCTTATCAGTTAGGATCATCTTGACATTAGGGTCAACATTGATCATAACCCCTATTTTCAAGTTGTGACATAAATTTTGTCAATGTTGTAAACGAATGATACCGAGGCTTACTACTCTCTAATAGAACCCACACGGTTCTATATTAGAAAGAGTGTCGGTTGACTTGAATTTTGATTATAACAAAAATATTTTGAATTTTTCTAAAATATCATTTTATGAAATTGTCTTAACAAATTTGAACACATGACATCTAATCATAAGTAACTTATGAACACCTTTTTATCATATACTTAATCTTATTTTATTTAATATTTTTCTTAAAAAGTAAACACTATACTATCACTATCAAACGTAGTAAATGGATTTTTATTTGAAATATTTTATTTTGTCTAACATGTACGAGAATTGTACGGGCATTCCTCTAATTTAAAAATAAAGACAAATTTTATTATTGTTTTCAGGACATAAGTCAAGTGGTTGGATGAGCAATATGTCGGTATTAATTTAGTGGGTTGCAAGTTTAATCATCGTTTTGTGTAAGGGTCAAAGACCTAACCTGTGATTTATCTTCTCTAACGTAATCAAGGGCACGAACATCGAGAGCTGCACAAAACAGTCACCCCAAGATAAATTTTATCATCTATCCGTATATATGGTAAGATAGAAATGAACTATAATATCATGTAAATAAGGTAATGCGGTAATATAATGGCTGAACCTCTAATATCTAAATACGGTAATATGTAATGAGGTGATATAATGACTTCTTTAAATATTTTCTTCTAACAATCATATCATAATAACAATTCATTTATATTTTATCTATTTTTATTTTTTTTATTCTATTATATAAGCAAACAGCTTATTTTGGTGTTATAAGGCCCTATCATTAAAGTAATTTATCAATTATTCTTTATTTATTTTTTACTTAAAAAATAAAATTAATTATAGAAATAGGATTTAAACTCAAGACCTTTAACATAAAATATGATGTTTTGCATTTGATATGATTTTGATGATGAAAAATAATTGTATTTTAGTGATGGAATTATTTTGTTAATGGTTATTAACTTTACTTCAAATTACTTTTATATGTTCTATTAAGTACCAAAATGAAAATCAATTTTATCATGCAATGTAAAAAATATTGTAATAATTTTTTATGGCATTTGCAATATTATGTTTTATTTTGTTAAAATGCGCAAAAAATTATTTAAACGATTTTTTAATGTTTGCTACAGTGAATAGTGAATAGTTCAGACCGTTGTGAATAGTGATTCGACCGTTGTGAATAGTATTGGACCGTTGTGAACAGTAATCCGACCGTTATGAACAGTATAGCTATAAAAATGACTAGTTTTTTTTTTTTTTTTAAACTCTTGAGATGTCTATAAATACCATTCAAGTATGCTCTTAAGACAATTAAGAAGTAGGAATAAATTCATTTGAGCTAATATTTGTATTTTACTTCTCTATTATACTTGTACTTTATTTTTCTGTTAAAAAACTTTGATTATCATTTGTATCATTTTGTTCAAACCTTGTGTTTATTATTGAGAGATCTTGTAACTAAGAGATTCATCTCTTAGACTTTCTTTTTTATACATTTCTTGTATTTCTTGTCTTGTAAACTAGAGGCTCTAGTAGGTGTTGGTAAAAGGTTGTAATTCTTAGCGGTTTAAGTTAGAAGATATACTTGTGTATAAGTAGGAGGTTTGTACGTATTTCCTATCGGTTTATGTTAGAGGGCTTATCGGGTTTGATAGGAAGTTTAATGGATTGATTTAAAAATCTTTAGTGAAGAATTAAGGTAGTGGATTAGGCAACCACTATATATCATTATGTCTCTTTTATATTTATTTTTGTTGTGATTTATTGTTTTCTTGTTTAGTTTTCGAAACCTTCCAAAAAGGTTTAAATTTTTCAAATACTCAATTTATCTCCCTTTTGAGTTATGGTGCCATTGTTATATGTTTATAACAAAATAAACTTGGATCGAGGGCTATGTTGGGTATTTTGAAGATGGAGTGGCAAGCATCCATGGTAGATGGGGAGTTGACTTGTTTTTCAAGGAATGGTCTACTACATATGGCATGAACGCAACAACCATTGTTTTTGTGGTTGATCATTTAACTGACCAGTTGGCTCATTTAATCCAAAACGTCATGTGACTGCGTCTTTTTACTCTTCATTTTCCTTGGTCCCTGCAAGGGTATTATGCCTCCCCCTAGGTTGTCTTAGATAGCCTGTTGCTTCTTTAATTGGGGTTTCTGTCCCTTTGAGTCTTTCTGCCATTTGTAAGTGTTGTTAGTTTTTTTTTTTTTTCTTGTGCTTTTGTTCTTGCCTGAGATATACCCTAGTGGTGCTTGTGTATAGTTTTTTTTTTTTTTCGTTTTATGAATTTCTCAGTTACAAAAAAAGGGACATAAAATAAACTTGAAACTAGTTTTACCACTACATTTAAACTCATATTAAAACTAAATTTTTTGCCTAAGAAATCTAGAAAACAAAAATTATTTGTCAACTGCACATTTTCACTTACCGTGCATAGCACTGGTCACAAATATAGTATATATCTTATTATGTATATAGACTTTAAATATATGGCCATTGACAATTTTTGATAAATTTTAAAATAAAGATGGAGTTTATCATCTATTGCTATATAATATCGTGAGATGTAAATGAATTGTAATATAATGTTAATTCCATGATGAGGTGATATAATAGCTAGACCTCTAATCTCTGTATATATGGAAAGATGGAAATGAATCGCACGTAAGTCAACAAGGTGATGAGGTGGTAATATAGTTATACTCAATATTTTCTCACAAGTACAATATTATTATAATAATTCACTTATTTGTGCTATTACATAATCAAACACCATGTTTGGGTGGTATGAATCATTGTCAATAAAGTGTTTTCTTAAAATACTTTTTATGTATATATCTTGCTTAAAAAACAAAAATTAACTCCCTTTATGTATTTTTCTTAAAAAATAAAAGTTAACTATTTTAGCAATATTTGAATTTCTAACCTTTAAATGGTAACTAATTTGGGAAATTTTACCATTACACGAAGGCTCACTTAGTTTAAAATTTTACCTAAAATTTTTGTCTAAAGTAAACTACAATTGTCACGTGGTACCTAATGAATAGCTTCATTTGAAATTTTTTAGTTTAAATTTTTCCCTCTAGTTATATCTTTTTATCTAATTACATTTTGAATATATGATTGTGGATAATTTTTGATATATTAAAAAATAAAAATAAAGTTTTTCATTTATATATCTTTATATATGATAAGATAAATGAATTGTAATATTATTGTGACGAGGTGATTTAATGACTCAACCTCTAATCTCTAAATATGGTATGATGTAAATGAATTGTGATATGACACTTAAAAGATGATGGGGTGGCATAATGGCTACATTGATTTTTTTTTCCTAAAAACATATCATTGTAACAATATTTCATTTATGTCTTATTATTAAGTATGTAGATTTTAAATATATGGTCATTGATAATTTTTGATAAATTTATGAATAAACATAAACTTTATCATTATCTTTATATATAATAAAATATAAATGAATTGTAATATCACTTTAATAACATGACGGGGTGATATAATGACTTGACCTTTAATATCTATATATCGTAAGATATAAATGAATTATAATGTTATGTCAATAGCACAATAAGATAGTATAATTATAATATTTTGCATCGAGCGATAAGAAGGATTGGATCAACTTATCTTGATGGGTCTACGTGAACTTTTTAGAGATCATTTATCTTTGAGCTACCTTAGTTCAACTACGTTTAACCCGGGAGTTCTTTATCTACATTCAGCTCAAAAAGTATTTAGTTGGTGTTGTTTACTTTCTTACTATTCTCGATATATATATACTAGTTTCTCTAGAGTCCTTTTTTGGATTTGACCTTGGACTCTCGAGGTATTACAATAATGACTACATTCAATATTATTATAACAATTCACTTATATTTAATCATGCATGTATGATTTTAAATACATGATCACACATAATTTTTGAAAAGTTTAAAAATAAATATAAATTTAATCACACATCTCCATATATGCTAAGTTGTAAATGACTTGTCATATCGCGTCTATAATGTCATGAAGTAAAATATAATGGCTACATTTAATTTTTTTTTTACACAAATTAAAAGTTGTGATGCATCATGTGAATGAATTATATGGTAATAATATAATTATATATGGTAAAAAGATTTGAATAAATTATAATGCAATAACATAGAAAGGTGGTATTTTTAATGTAGGATTGATCTTTCTTCCTGCCAACTGTACATCAGCCAGGCTTCTCATTGATTCTTCACTCTTTCTTTGCTTATCTTTCTTTTGCTTTCCGCTCCCAAATTCACACCTCTTCTTGCTACCTAATTCTATAATTTTGTGGCCAACACTCCGAAAATAGAGATATATATTTTTTTTCTTTCAAAAAACAATGCATTTTGTCTTGTTGATTAATCTACTCAAAATGTTTAGTGTGACAAAGAAAACTAGATCTCAAATGATGCAACGAGAACTAGAATTATACCTGGATAGAAGAGTTAAACCGAGACCATAAAATTTGATGGTGCAAAAAGAAGATGACATTCTTTATCAAGCAATCACCATTAATTTTTTTCAAGGATTTGTATAGAGTTCTTATTTTTTTTACACGTGGATAGCATGAGCTACCTCTTTAATATTTTATTATCTATGTACATTTTAAATATATGAAAAATGAAAATAAAATTTATCATTTATCTCTATATATGCTAAGATATAAATAAATTGTAATATCATGTGAGTAACGTGATAAGATGATTTAACATTCGACCTCTAATTTCTAAATATGATAAGATGTAAATGAATTATAATATTACATTAGTAACGTGATTAGATGATATAATGGTTAAGTATTTAATATTTTTCTTCTAACAACCATATCATTATAACTATTCACTTATATTTTATTATGTATGTATGATTTTAAATACATGGTCACGCATAATTTTTGAATATTTTTAACAATAAATATAAATTTTATGACTGATCTCTATACATGATACACTATAAACAACTTATAATATTACGTCTATTTTCTTTTATACTAATGAAAAGGTTTGGTGCATTCGATATGACCTGTCTCGAATCTCTAAACATGGTAATAAGACGTAAATGAATTACAATGCAATAACAAATAAGGGGTGGTATATTTAATGAAGGATTGATCTTCTTCTTGCCAATATATATAACTATGGCTCCTCATTGATTCTTCGTTCTTTTTTCGCCCATTTTTCTTATGCTTTCTCCTTTCTTCTTGTGGCCAAAGCTGTAGAAATAGAGATACTTTGTTCTTCTTTCACAAATCAACGCATTTTGTCCTGTCAATCAATCTACTCAAAATGTCTAGTGTGAAAAAAAGGGCTAGATCTCAAACGATGCAGCTTGAACTAGAATTATATCATGAACAGAAGAGTCAAATCGAGTCCCTGGAATTAGATGACTCAAAAAGAAGACGATCTTCCTCATCAAGTAATCACCATTAACTTTTTCAAGGGTTTCATCCTTCTTCCTCTTTTTTTTTTGAGATCTTTCATATGATTAGTTAGTTGTGTGATTTATTATTCAAGAATCAAGGTTAAAGAAACAAGCAGAGTCAAGTGATTTTATTTTATTCTTTAGTTTGCGTAGTTGTTTTAGGGTTTAGTTTCATCATTCTATATTAACTTTTTTCTTCTTTTTTTTTTCTAATAATTTTTTAGAAAAAAAATTATATAAATATGTATGTACATATACATATATCCATGTATTATCTACACTAACCTAATTGTGCTTTGAGCTCTTCATATGATGGATTAGTCAGTTTATAATTCCAACAACAAAAATCTTATTATCCTACCTATCTTGATCATATATTCCATTATAAGGTAAATTAAGTTATGCTTCTTTTGTATTTCGTGCTTTCATCTTGCTATTCTGTTGACAATGGTATTGCCATACTTGCTTGCCCAATCTTGGATTCTCAATTAAGTTATATGCACACATCAAGGTCTTGTTAACATAATTGACCATTAGGGAGGGAGGGTTAGGCTTTAGTTCTGTGCCCATAACTCTACATAAGAAGCTTCGCAGAATCGGAAACATAACACAAAAGGGATTGTAGATGTGAAATTGAATCCCAATGGATTCAATTCGCCAAGGGTTCAATTTCTCTTTGATTAATTTGCAGGGCTTCCAGCAGATGATTCACAGAGACGGTGGTCATCCCCTGTTATAATTGGGAGCACTGTTTGTTTAATAAATCATCCAATAAACCAATAAATATGTCCACTCTTTAACACTCTCTCATTGATTCAACAAAAGAAAATAAACATAAATTTAAAGAATTGACAAAAGACAAAGATAGAACAATCAAATCACATGAGTACACTGAGAATTATCCTGGTTTGAATTGGTTTACACCAGTCTTACATCCAACCTTTCGAGAGAGCAATCCACTATGATCTTGATGAAGAATAGTACAATCAATTCACTCACACACCCCCACAACCCTCATTGAAACAATTGAGAATCCTTACTGTAGATTACAAAGATATCTCTCTATATTTTCTCTAACAATAGAGATCTGTATAATCAATGAGAATGATTAGAGTCTCTATAATCAATGAGAATGATTAAATTTCTACAGCTCTGACAAACTTCCTCTCGCCTCTTATTTATAGACATAAGAGGTGTGAGTTACAAGAGGAATACCCAAAATACCCTATCTACCCCTTACTTAAAAAATTACATGCAATTAGCCTTTATTTCTTAATTTGCCACTACCGAATATTAATCTAACATGATCGAGTTTTTCTAGATTATTCAACCACTCAATGCAAAACTCGAATAAGAATTTTCCACCTTTTTTCTTTGAGTTTTTGCCTAAAACCTACTTTTATCAAGATACTCATCATCTAGACTTGCATAAAACTGATTATTTACATAGAATAAGCAACAAGAGTCTTAAACAATGGTGTAATTTAGCCATAAGCGCTGCCTTAGTGAATATGTTGGTTGCATTATTGTCACCAGCCACCTTTATTATGTTTACTTCCTTTCTCTCAAGTATCTCCCTAATAAAATGGTACCTCACATCAATATCCTTAGTTCTCACATGGTGAGCTTGATTTTTAGCTAAATGAATAGCACTTTAGCTATCACACATTAGAGTAGCCTTAATATTTTTTCTTAGGAGTTCACTTACTATACCCTTCAACCATAAGACTTCTTTTCTAGCTTTTGTAACAACTATATACTCAGCCTCAGTGGTAGAGAGAGCCACTATAGATTGTAAATTTGTTTTCCAGCTAATGGTTGAATTTCATAGCTTAAACACATATCCTGTAGAAGATCTCCTCTTATCTATATCCGCTGCATAATCAACATCAGTGAATCTTAGAATATGAGGCTCTACATCTAAACTAACTCCACCATAAACTAGATCCATATTGATTGTTCCTTTTAAGTACCTAAATATCCACTTAATGGAGTCCAATGATGTTTTCTTGGAATAGTCATAAACCTGTTAGCCACACTCATAGCATGGGCTAGATTCAGCCTTGTACACACCATACAGTATATAAGAGTACTACCTACAACACTAGAGTAGGGAATTTTCTTCATCTCTCTCATGCTCTATTCATCACTTGGTGATTAACTGTGGGACAACTTAAAATGCTAAGCAAAGGGAACATTGACTTCCTTTGCCTCAAGTATGTGAAATTTCCTAATGAGCTTCTTAAGATAGGACTTTTGAGAAAGCTGGACCTTCTTAAGCTGCCTATCCCTTGATATTTCAATACCTAAGATCTTCCTAACCTTTCCTAATTCCTTCATTTCAAAGACTAAATTTAATTTTTGTTTTAAACTTTGGATTTCTACATGTGATTGGCTAGCAATCAACATGTCATCCACATAAGGAAGGAGATATATGGAAGTCTTAGAAGAAACATGCCTAAAATAAACATAACTATCAAAGTTACTCCTCTTGAACCCTTAACACAACATGAATGTGTCAAATTTCTTATATCATTGTCTAAGGGATTGCTTAAGTCCATATAAGGACTTTTTCAACACGTAAACTTGTTCTCTCCTAACTTCAAATCCTCTTTATTGATTCATTAGAATATATTTTTCTAATTCGCCATGGAAGAAAGTAGTGGTCACATCCATCTGTTCTAGGATAAGATCTAAATGGGTAGTCATAGTAAGTAAAATCCTTACAGAAGTGTGTCTTACCATAGGAGAGAACACTTCATTAAAATCCACTCATTCCACTTGGGCGAATCTTACTTGCTATTAACCTAGCCTTGTACCTAGGTTTTGATTCATTTCCTACTTATTCCTTGATCTTATACAACCATTTGCAACCTGCCACCCTTTTACCTAAGGGTTTATCAACAAGGGTCCAAGTTTTATTCTTCCTTAGAGATTCTATTTCAGATTCCATGGCTACAAGCCATTTCTTTGAATCTTTGGATCTCACAGTCTCTTTATAAGAAAACAACTTATCTCCAGCTACCTCTAATGCACTTAAGAGTGCATATGCCACTAAGTCTTCAGTATCCAAACCTTGATGGAGGTCTTACTACTCTCCTTTGCCTATCTCTAGCAACATTATACCTATTTAAACTAGGGCTGCTACCTAAACTTGAAGAATCGACACTATCAGTGTACTGGTTTCTGTCATTACTTGAGGAATTGTTAATGTTTGATTACTGAAAGTTATCTAAACTAGAGAACCTTAGAGCAGCACTATGCTAACTGGTTGTTAAGTCCATAGGGCTATCATAAGCAACATCATCCAAATCTTTGCTATCACTTGCAACATCATAACTACTGTTGGCAGTATCGTGATTGCCACTTGTTGCCTCATAACCAACTCTTACAGCATCATGATTGCCACTTGTAACATTATAATCAAGTTGTTTCTAAACAACTTCTTTTTCCTTTCCTTGCTTCTTCTCTATCAAATCATTTTCCAAGAAAGGGTTTTCTTTAAAGACTACATCCCTACTAATAATAGTCTTTGGCATATCTTCTTCCAAATACCAAAGTTTGTAACCCTTCACCCATATAGGATAACCTATAAATAGGCAATGTTTGGCCCTAGGTTCTAACTTGCCTTGCTCTACATGAGCATATGCAATACATCCAAACACCTTTATGTGCTCAAGGCTTGGCTTATGACCTTTCCACATCTCATATGGTGTTTTAAAACCTATAGCTATCGAGGGGGACTTATTAATCAAATATGTAGCTGTAGTTATAGCTTCTCCCCAAAAACATTTAGATAACCTAGTATGTATTAGCATGCATCTCACCATTTCTAAGAGAGTTCTATTTATCTTCTTAGTTAAGCCATTTTGCCTAGGATTTTCGGGGATTATTAGGTGTCTCACTATGCCATTTTCACTACACATATGGGAGAAGTCTTTATTACAATATTCAAACCTATTATCTATCTTAATTATTTTTATTTTCTTACCCATTTGATTTTCTATCATGATTTTTCAAGTTTTAAATACTTCAAAAGTTTGATCTTTTGATTTTAAAACAAAAACCCAAACCATCCTAAAGAAATCATCTATTATGGGTAAGAAATATCTTGCCCCTCCATGTGTTAAGGATTGACTAGGGCCCCATAAATTCGAATGGATATAATCCAATGGGGCTTGAGATGAGTGGGTAGCTTTCTTAGGGAATTTGACTTTTATAAACTTTCCTAGAATGCAGGTTTCACACTTGTCTAATGCTGTGAATTTTTCATCACTTAAAATTCCTTGATTAGACAACTCCTTAAAGCCTTGATCACTTATATGGGCCATCCTAAAGTGCCATAAGCTAGATTGATCACTATAGTTGGCTTCTCCTAAGGCTACATAACCACTTATTATGGATGCCTTCATACACACTAGGGACCCTCTCAATACCTTAAGCATTCCATTATCTCCCTTATAGGAGTAGCCATTCTTATATAATTCTCCAAGTGATATTAAGTTCCTTTTTAAATTAGGAACATACCTAACATTAGTTAAAATTTTAACTAATCCATCATGCATCCTAAGTCTAATATTTCCAATTCCCACAATTCCACACTCATGGTTGTTTCCTAAAAGGACTCTACCTCCACCAATTTCCTTATAGTCTAGCAACCATTCTTTATGAGGAGTCATATGAAATGAACACCCCGAATCAAGCACCCACACATCCTTGTCATTCTTATTGGGCATTACTAGTGCATCAACACTATCATAGTCACAAATAGAGTTTGAAAATTCTAGGTTAGACTCATCATGGTACTCTTTCTTCCTTTTAGGACAGTGCTTCTTTATATGCCCTCATGGCATTAGAAGTACTTAATCACTTTCTTGCCACTTCTAGACTTTGATTGAGACCTATTTTTCTGTCTAGACTCTTTCTTTTTTGTCCTAAATTTCATTGCTAGTACATCACCAACAATCTTTTTAGCATCTACTTTTTGTTGTAATTCCTTAGAATTTAAAGCCTTTATAACATCATCTAAATCCTATTTGTCTCTACCATGCTTCAAGATGTCAACAAGTCTCATATGATTTTGGTAGTGAGTGCAATAAGACTAATGCCTTATCCTTATCATTATACTTAATATCAATATTTTCAAGATCTAAACATAGGTTATTAAAACTATCAATGTGATCTTGTAACTTTTGACTCTCAACCATCTTGAATGAAAAGATTTTTTTTTTCAAACATAATCGGGTAGAAAGAGTTTTTCATATAGAGTGTCTCTAACCTATTCCAAAGGTCTTTCATGGTTGTCATCTTTGACATCTTCCAATACTTTGTCTCCAAGGCTAAGAATTAAAGTGTTAAATGCTTTCTTGTTGATTTCCTTTCTCCTTTCATATATTTTTCACTGTAGATTACAAAGATATCTCTGTATCTTTTCTCTAATAATACAACTCTCTATAATCAATGAGAATGATCAGATTTCCAAGGCTCTGACAGACTGCCTCTCGCCTCTTATTTATAGGCATAAGAGGTGTGAGTTATAAGAGGAATACTCGAAATACCCTATCTATCCCTCACTTCAAAAATTACATGCAATCAGCCTTTATTTCCTAATTTTTCACCACCAAATTTTAATTTAACATGATTGAGTTCTTGTAGATTATTCAGCCACTCAATGCAAAACTCGAATAACACTCACACACACACACAATCTCTCTCTCTCTCTCTCTCTCTCTCTGACTTTGCTACTTGTACAAACTGGGTTATCGAAAGGATGACCAAAAAGAATTAAATGACCATTTTGCCCTTGTGAAATATTCAAAGACCAAATGAGTTTCTTTGCAACTTCCTTTCAATCAGACTTCATCAATGGATGAAGCCCGATCAAGCCAGATCGAACTTCATCGATTGGACTTCATCTATGGTTGATTAACTATCAAAAAATTGTGAAATTAATTAGCAGAGTTGTTGTTTGATTAATAATCTCATATGGCTGATTGTAATTGGTTTTAATCTAGCCGGTTGAAGTACTTATATTCCCCAAAATATTAGAAGTTTATGCTGGAAAAAAAAAAAAAACCAAGAATGCTCTTGAAAGGCATAAGTAGGAGGTGGAAAAGACGCGGTCGGGCACGATCGTTGTTGGTGGACGTAACGCATGTCAGAGGTGGAGGACATACGAACAACCAGATGTGGAGAAGAGGCATGCTAAAGGTGGAGGAGATAGAGAGAGAGAGTAGGTGAGGAAGTTGAAATTTTGGGTGGGTATTCAATTTGATGGGTGATCAATAAGGGATATTTTTGTTATTACATTCTTTGTGTGTCAATCTATGTGTCCATCAGTTTGTACAAGTAGCATTCCACCCCTTACCCCCCCTCATCTCGAATTCTTATTTTGGGTTCCTCCCAACCTCAGATTCCTTTGAAAGGGTGCAATTTTAGATTAAGGTCATTTGTTAATGCTTGAGGAAAGTGATACATATATATGAAACACAAGGAACGTGGAGCAATTTTAAAAATACAAAGGTAATTGGTGTCCTTTTGCTTAGCCTTAGGGTACCGTGTGAAAATTACCTTAATCAAAAATATTAAACTGAACATTTTTGTATATTTTCAAAATTTTCAATATATATATATATATGTCTTTTTCTCCTATCCATTTGACCTAAGTAGCATGGTTATTTTATGTTGGGTAAGATAATTGTCTTTATCACATATCCAAGAGAGATAAACACATAGAAATTGTTTTCAGACTTGTGTCAAGCACGTGCCAGATGCACTTTTTCTTAAGTTGGTCGACTTAATTTTTGACCTGGAATAAATACACAAAATTGAGCCTCATTATGTTTCCAACAAAATATTGAAGATGTTTATATTATCACTATTATGGGTTAAAGGTATATTTGTGTTTGATTAATTAATGTTAATTCTTAAATATTTCTATATTACAAATATTATTATCGATTGCTTGGTATAATAGGACTTTCTGTATATTTTTAGTGCCTTTCAGTTATCAAATTAACCAAAAGGCAGTAAAATAATACCTTTCTAAACTCTTTTTTTTTTTGTTTTACAATGTGTTCATTTCCATGCTCATATCTTTCCTTCTTAGCAGATATATAATACCCCAAGAGCCTAGAGAATGGTAGTATATATCGAGGATAGTGTAAGAAAGGAAACAACACCAGCTGGATATCTTTTGGGCGGAATGTAGGTAAAGAACTCCCAAGTTAAGTGTGCTTGACCTGGGGTAATCCAAGGATGGGTGACCTCCTGGGAAGTTCGTGTAGGTCCATCAGGGTAAGTTGTTATGTTCCTTCCTATCGCTTGATCGGGATGTTACAGGTGGTATCAGAGCCGACCCTTTGAGAAGACGGTCCAATGAGGGCAGGGAGTGGCGCCTAGGCGCGAGGCCTGATCAAGGAGCGGCTCCTGGCAGGTTTCTAGGATGACAACCTCCAAAGGGGAGAAGGTCTGGGACCAGTTATAAGGTCGCATGACGAGGACGTTATGTGCTCAAGGGGGGAGAATGTAATACCCCGAGAGTCTAGAAAAGTTAGCATATATCGAGGATAGTGTAAGAAAGAAAACAACACCAGTTGGATATCTTTTGGGCTGAATGTAGGCAAGGAACTCCGGCGTTAAGCGTGCTTGAGCTGGGAGCAGTTCAAGGATGGGTGACCCCCTGGGAAGTTCGTGTAGGCCCATTAGGGTAAGTTGTTATGGTCCTTCCTATCGCTCGATCGAGATGTTACAAGATAAATGTTCATAAATATCTGTTCTTGTGTACATCTGTGTATTTGTTTAGAATATTCATGTCTGCTTGTTTTGTTTGAATTGTAAATTTGGATCTCTGCTAGTGATAAAGGTGAAGCTCCAAATGATGTCGTTCTTCTTAAGTGGATTGGTAAGCCACGTGTGGCAACCGTAGGTTGCCATTTAGCCTTGCTGGATGGTAACACGTGGCACCATCCTTCCTGCCTTGATTGCGTCTGATTATCCTCTCTGCCAGATAGCTCTCCCAGCCTCTAATCGATTCTGTTGGAATAATCAATCGTGATGCACGATTGAATCTTAGCCTTTTGTGCATACTTTATGAGGAGCAATCTCAGCCTTTGATCGTAGCATTTATTTGCTTCTCGGGATGTCAACCAGTAGACGAAAAGATGAGAGCAAGAAGGGGGATTAGGGTTTCATTATGCGCTTGTCTCTTGGCCGAGGGTTCGAAGGAGTTCCCTCTTTGTAAGGGTTCTGTGTAATTCTTTTTGTCTCCATTTTTATCCTCTGTATATGCTTTGTATATTTTCTTTGTTCACTAGCTTGATAGGTTAACCTGTGATCTTGGTTTTGTGGTCATTGGGTCTGTTTTTGGTTCGCAAGCTAGTGATGTATAGAGAACCTTGTATGAAGTTATGAATCGGTGTAATCCTTCCCTTCATAGTGCAATGAGCTCTTCTCGCCTGAGCTCAACGTAGACGTAGCCTATTTTGGGTGAACCACGGTAAAAATCTGGGCCTCCTTTGTGTTATTTATTTTTCTGTTGTTTATGTTTCTGTTTTGCGTATCTCTTTTATGTTTGCCATGATTGAGTTGGGAGTTTCAATCCTTTCAGTTCTATCGAAAGTTTATGTTTTCTGGGGTTTGTTTTTGTGAGCTTCTTATAGTGTGTTTATCGCACAACAGCTAGATTTGTTTGCAATCTTATCGAGTGTGATAAATCTATTTGGAACTCTTTGTGCGGTTTCTAGAGTAACCATATTAGTGGACTCTTTCATATTAAAAGGGAATTTGTGATTACAATAGATCCGTTTCTTTTGGTGTTAAAAGGCTTGATACAAGTAACACTTGCAAAAAGAAGTTCTGTAATTTTCCTTATCCTTTAATCCTGTTCTACACACAAGTAAAATACGTGGGCGTGACTTCTTGTACTACCTTGGCTCTGCTCGGATATTCCCGTTGTTATCAGTGTTAGCTCTGAAATTTATGTAATTTAAAAATAAAATTATGAATGAAGAATTGTTTTCCTAGACTAGTTTTAACAAATAGTTTTAACACATGGGAGAAACTTACTTGGCAAGTTAACTAATAGATGAATGTAGTAACATCTACATTCCAGTTCATTGGTTGTCAGTTTTAAGCTGTGATTTGTACTTTTTATATTTGATTCAATTATGAGCTTTGCTTGCGATAGTCGGAAGTGAAAATTCTCTGAGGCAACTTCCCTAGCATAGCTTTCTTCAATGATAAAAAAAACACAATTTTGATGTTATAAATACAACATTAGATTCCTTTTAGCGGCCCTTTCTCTTATTTGTCTCTTAAATAATTATGAAAGCCAGCCCAAAGCGAACCCATGTGACAGATTAGGTGGCCAGTGGAAGTAATTTTCTTTCCACTTTTTTCTGTTAGATCCAATCACTAGTTGGTAAAAACTGGTATCTCATCGATAATCATGTTCTTTTGAAATCATGAAATAATTTCCTAGTTGCATCATTGCGTTCATTGATCCCAGTCAAGATTATATGATATGCTATCAACTTTGCAATAGTTTGGTTAAAGAATAAGCTGCCTGGGTTTCATGTACAGAGGCAAGCAGGAAAGTCATCTCATCTCAACTTTCTTTTTAGTTAAGTATAGTTCGGACCAAGTTTTGGGCACTTCGATGATGCCATCAATACCATCTCTCTCCTGTTACACTCTCAATTAATAATAAGAAGTTTTTTACCTTTTAAAGTTTACTAATCAAAGTCATAATTTTTTTTAAGGAACTGATGAAGACGAGGTGATTGGAATTGACAATATCCATGAAAGCGGGAAGACAGCGGAAGACTCCAAGTTCGACCTCGAATTTAAGCAGAAGCTCGATGAAAGAGATCAAGGCATTGAAGTAGCAAAAGGTGATGGAAATGGTGAGAACTTTACGATTGTTGGTTTGTTTGCTTGTTTATAAGTTCATAAGTTTTTATTCTAAGTTATTCTCTCGCCCTCCTTTCTATTTATTTATTGGATCTAAGGATGAAGAGCATAATGGACTCAATATACATATGAACTGAGTGCTTTTGGAACCATCTACATCAAATTATATTAATTACTAGCTAGAAGGAAGGGTAGTGCTCAGATGGTCCTATTGATATAGTGATTGGTTTATTGGGGAACCATTTGGGATCATAAAAATGATAGTTGGTTTGCAATATGAGGATGAAAGAAATGCTTTTCATTTTGCTTCTCTTGTACTTGACTAGAGAAGTCGGGAAAATTTCCGAAGATGCATAAAAAAAGTTTTTATCCTGTTTGACAAAATAGACACAAGGTGTAGAGACGAAAGCAAGAAGAGAAAATTGCTTAGGAAATTTCAATTGAAAGAAATATATTTGTACAGTGTGCCCCACTTGGTTAGTTTATTATTAACTTAAAGTAATTTGATGTTTTGGAGATAAGGTGGTTAAGTGCTATCTCTAAATATCTTTGTAATGCTCTCAGTAATAATTATGGCAGATTTTTACGGGGATGCAAACAGTCTGATTGATTAGGTATAATGTTGGAAATACTCCCGATTTGGTCCATTGCATCTTTAGTTAAAGCGAATGACCAACTTTGAATTTTTTTTATCTTTTTCAGTAGTTAATGTTTGTACAACAAGGGAAGCAAAATATTAGACACCAAGCAAAAAAAGAAATAAAATATTAAACTGTTTTTTGGTACCATTCAACTAGTCATATATTGACCATACTGGATAATTTGTTGGGTTGATGAATGCTTGCGTTAGTTTCATTTGCAAATTGGGCAAGTGAAGCAAGCTTTGTTTTCAATTTCTCGTCGAATATATCTTGGAAATTCTGTGTACTTCAAATATCATCTTTGCTAGACGATCTCGTAATAAGGAGAAAAAAAAATTAAAAATAGAAGCAATACTTTTCAACGGTTTCCTTTTGTTTCTGATAACATTCCTGTCTTCCTCTTTAGGTATTGGTGAAAAGGAGAATGAAGTAGAGGTAATCCTTGCGACTGGAGCCACAGAAACGAATATCAACTTGGAATCCAAGTCAAAACTAGAATACCTGAAGGGTAATATTTTTTTTTTTCAATTTTAACAATTTATACAAGGACATTAGTAATTGAAAAAAGAGATGAATTAATAAGGCATTTTGACAGTCTCTTCAAGTCTTTTTACTTTCATAGGAGCTTGACTTGTAGCAAGAATTGGTTGTTATATATAAAATTTCTTACCGTCCCTTGCTTGTTTCTTTGTTGTAACATGTCTGCGTTCATGTAGGAGCTGACAATCAATCTGACAATGAACAGAAGGAACATGAAGCAAATTTCAACTTTAACACGGAGTGTGAGTCAGGGAAGGGAATTGAGGAAAATGAAGAAGTTTTCAATGTTCACAATTTACAGAATGAGGCCATCCAAGTAGAGGGCAGCAAGAGAAACGATCCCAGTATGCAGGAATGTTTTTCGACACAGAAGTCCATGTCAAAGCTTGGATATGAAGAAGGTGAAGATATTGTTGATGATGGCAACTGATTTAAGGAATCCGTAACCATCATTTCCGGTGGGGAGGAAGAGATGCCATTTGGTCCTAAAAGTAGGAAAAGTGAAATGGAGGTTGACGATGAAGTTGAACATGACATTTATTACTGGACACGATCGAAAGCAGGATCTAGAAGGAAGCCTCCGGAGACTGCTAGAACTGTCTCCAATATTAGTGACTCTGATCTATCAATTACTTGTAGTGAGACCACTGATGATGATTCAAGCGATGAAGATTTTGATGTTTCATCTGTTAGGACGGGGTTGCGAAACTCTTACTCGAAGGTGGTTGATGAACAAGAACAAGATGGTGACAGTACCAGCAGCGATGAAGATGAAGAAAGAAATAAAAATTGTGTAAGCAGAAAAGAATTCCCTGGTAAGAATAGTCAAAAGAGAAGGTTCAGTTCTTCAACTGGGCAGCAGGTGGAGGAGCAACATGGATTCAAAGAAGGTTATGGTGTCTCCAGGACTCTTCTTTATTCTATTTTGGATGAAAAGAATATTGTACCTGAAGAGGAGGCGTCTAAACAAGCTAAGAATTTGCCTTCAGCGGAGCATGCACTTCCTTTGAAGTTCACATTTGAGTTAGAGAAACCTGAGCTGGTGGAGAAATCAGATATTGATAAACTCACAGATGATTTGTTTGCTGAGATGGAATTTGCGCTCAGGTCTGAGGAAATGGGTTCCTTGGTCTGAGCCTCTCCTCGTGTGGTAACTCTCTTCTTCCTTGTATTTATGCCCTTAACCTTGTTCTGGTCACCTCTGTTTCCTTTCTTCCTGAGCTCCATTGATATTTCCATTTCTCACTTCCTTTTTTAGTTCTTCTCCTACAAATTTTCTTCTGTTGTAAGTGAAGCTTCAAAAACGTCACCGTTTTTGGCAGGGGTTGGAGGGTCTTTTTTGGCAATCCCTTGGCCGCCCAAAACGGTAGCGTTTTGGGCCCTGGGTGGAGGGCCAAAACGGCAACCCCTCTTGTCGTTTTTGTGTGGTGTGCTGATTGCTGTCCTTTTGACCATCTCTCTCTCTCCCGATCGTCGATGCTCTGCACTCTCCTTTATACGACTCGATCTCTACTGCTTGAGTCTTCTTTATATCAGCTACAGTCACCTCGAGATGAGCAAGTGAGACGGCCTGCGATTATCCGCTGCTGTTAGGGTTTGTTCTAGAAGATTAGTGAGGCAAGAGGTTTCTAATATAGTTAGTTTATTTTGAAATTTTGCAATAAACGTCTTGAAATGAACTTATTATATTGAAAACCGTACGTTTGTCTCATGCGGTTTCCTTTTGTTCAAAAACCGCCGCGTTGGTATTTGAGTTGTTCTCAACAGTAAATAGTTTCTTATATTAAAATAGCAATATCTAAATAAATTGGGAATGAACTTGTAGTATTTTATCAAATATTAAGCATTCTCTGCTTGCATTATGAAATGATATTTTTTTATTCTTTTTTAGCCTGTTAGATTTGTTGCTAGTTCATTTACATGTACAAATTATCGTCTTTTACTCTTTAATCATCATGCATGAAAAATCATAAGCCGTCTCTTTCCATAGTTCACTGTATCTTGAAGATCAAACTTGATCCTGAAGTTTAAGGGAGTTAATCCACTGTATTTCAAAGTATAATCTCCTTTATCATTTTAAAATGGTGTTAAACTTGATGAAGAAAAATCTTATACAAGGGTAAGCAAGTAGTCAATGGTAAATAATTAGTTATTACATTATTGACTTAAGTGGTCATATAGTCAAAACATAATTTGTAACCTCTGAATTTATGTGCCATTAGTTTGTGATACCATAAAATGATATGAAGCTTGAATTTCTAAAACAGGTACACTGTACACATTGGCTCACTCTACTTAGAGGTGAGACTAGCCATGAGCCTTAAGCCTTAGCCCAAAAAGCAAGAAAGCCTAAACATGAATGGAATTCCTGTTAGTTTTTCATGACTCAAGGACATCGTAGTAATTAGATAATAAATAAATATCCTTTTAGTTGTATCCTTTTAGTCGATTCTATCTCCTTTAACTCCAAATCAAGGTAAGAATAGAATAACTACTTTTTTATTTACATCACTATTAAATAAACTTTACATGTGTCTATCTTGATCAAATTTCTATCTTACATTACATGTTTTCTATCATTCCAACACAATTACCACTGTGATTAATTTCAGGTTCAAATGAATTGCACGCACAATCAACTGAAGGGTTGGAGTGAAGAGGTTAAAGCATATATATTGTGGTGGTACTTGCATCGTCACATTTGAATCAATTTTATGAAATCTACTTTAATTTAGAACTTTTACTGAGATACTGTGTCATCACTAATTACTTTTATATTTTTGGATGTGTCATATTGGGATTTATTTTTGTGATAGAGATTTGTTCATCATATATCAATCCATTTTGTGTGTAATACTATTTTGTGTAATATAGGAATTTATTTACAGGTTTATACTATTTGTTACAAAAATAATTGTCACTTATTAGATTGTGCAATTTTGGGTGACGATTTGTTTTTGTCACCAATTTAATAGGTTTAATTTATGAATTTATGATAATAAAACTTTGGCCACCTATCTATGTATACAATTTTGAGTGATATTTTGTTTTGTTGTCACTAAATAAAGATAATATATTATTGTATGAATTTAAGATGCTTTTAAATTGCCACAAATTGGTTACCCTAATTTTTAACAATTTTATTAACGTTATAGTTGCTAAAAAAAGTCATACCTATAGTGACGAAAAGGTCTATATGTGACAAAAAATTTCTATTTTTAGTGGCAAAAAAGTTTGTAAAAAAATATATTTGATAGGTGATGATATTTATACATCATCAATTAACATACCGACACAACTTATTAGTGATGAAATCAATATTTGTGACGAAAAGTAGTTGCCCTTTCGCAATGATCCTTTGTGTCACCAATTAAATAATATTTTGTGATGTTTTTGTTTGCGTCACCATATCAAACTTTGGTCAAACTATTCAGTGACGATTTGATCTTATAGTGACAATATAAAAAAGACTATAGTGACGATATTAACGTCATTATTGTCATAGTATTTAGTGACGATATAAATTTTGTCACTATAAGAAACCCCATCATAGTTATTTTGTGACGATTTGAACTTTAAGATGACGAAATTTTATTGGGTTTCGTGATAAAATTATGCATCACTAAATGAGATGCATTTAGTGACGACAAAAATATCGTCACCTTTCCCTGTTGCATTTGTGACGAAATATAAAAAGCGTCACTAATTACTTTTCTCTATGGACCTAACGTGACGATGACTGTGACGCTATAAAATCGTCACCAATACATTTTTGTGACGAAATTCTAATCATATGTGACGATTTTGTGTCGCCACTAATGACCAACTTTCTTGTAGTGTTGTTGGACTAGGCTAAACTCGGTGATGGGAACAGCAATTGACTCAACTGAAAATTGTCAGGCTAGAAGATTTCTAGCATGACATTTGAGGTGTAAGTTTTTTTTTTGTGAATAGTATGAGGTGCAAGTTAAGAGTAATATTTTATTAATAGTTGTGCCTATGTGGCATTTGATAATTTTTTTTTAAACTTGTATCACTTTTAAAATCCTTACCTCCATTTTCACTTGCATATTTCCTTTTTCCCTTCTATAAGTTTTCAGTTCTCCCTTGCATCTCCTTCTTTTGTATGTTTTCTAAACGAGAAAACAGAATCTTAGCACAAAAAATTAAAGACAAACACATAAAAATTTGGGTGAACTCTCAGACTTGGCTGGCGATAAAATGGGTGCTCCCTTGTAGTCTTCTCTTATATCTGTTGTCGTGTCTCTCTAAGACAGTCTCATCTTACAAACCCTCAACGCCATGTCAAGAAGACTGCCCTTTTTTTTATTACCCAGAGAAAAGATGAGACCAATAGCGCTATCTTACACAATGTGGAAAGAGCAAGACCAAACTGCTCTTAAAGTTTGTTTGCTTTGCCAAGGTTTTCAGGCCATAACAGTGACATCTTTGTGTACAGTTAGCTTCTCTTCGTAATATCATTGATCCTCTCGCCGAGAACGTTCATTCTAGAAAATTTTTAATCTAATTCGTACACAAGTTATCAACTCTGTTGCTCCAAAAGCTGTTGGATTTTCCTTTTGAGGATTCTCTTAAATGGTTTTTATGGTGATTGGATTTGGATCTGTTGACTCTGGGATTAGTGAGATTTGATTGTATTCCTGATCTGGGTGTTGGAAATTTGTGTAGGATTTGCAGAGGCGCGCACCATTCTACAGCCAGGAACAAATAGAGATAGAAGAGGCTAATGAAAAGAGTCGAAAGAATCTCTCTTCTTCTTCTTCTTCTTCTTCTTCTTCTTCTCTCTCAATGTAATAAAGCAGGTTGAGTCCGTAAACAGATTTTGAGAAATGTTTTTGCCTTGATGATATATAGAATTAGAAGGTACCATTTGCTAAATTTGGGATGGTTTTTTCCAAGAACAATTAATTTTTGTTTTTAATTTATTTTTGCCTTGATAATACATTGGATCCAACTTTATCTTCTGTGATTTCATTTGATGATGTCATTGTTGTTTAATGTTATTGAAAATGGAGCGATGATCCAACTGGCCCAGATTCTGGTTCACTAGTTCAATTGATTATTAGTTTATTTGATGGGGATTAGTAGTTGCAATTAAGTTTTAGATTTTTAGGAAAATGTTGGACAAAGTTAAGATTTAGTATAGTAATAAAATAAGTTTATTTTAAATTGGAGGTTATGTGTTGAAATCTTGTTGATAGAATTAATTTTTAATTTTTAAAATAAAGAATATTAAAGAGTATTTTAAAAATAAGTAAAGTTTAACAAATTTTACGTTTCCAAACTCCAACCTTTAAAAGTATCAACATTTTTTAAACTAGTGGTCTAGCTTGTTTATCTATATGCACATAAAAAAAATTAAAAATTTAAGATAAATTAAGGTTCACTTGATGAGGATTATCAGTTACAATTTATTTTAACTTGGAGCTCATGTATTCAAATTTTGTTAGACAACTAATTTTTATTTTGAAGGGTATTTTAGAAATAAATAAAATTTGATAGGGATTCACATACAAATGTTCAGAGGTTTACCACAATTTATTGGACTCGTTTATGAGAAAATTTATATTTTTTTTGTGTGTTCTAATTAATTTTGATCAATGTATCTAGATGATGACTTCGGCCGGCAGGGATTTAAACTCTGAAATAAAAGTATGATAATTTTCATAATTAATTTAAAATATTTAAAATAAAAGATGATAAACGATTTATTATAAAATTTATTATCTCTTATTGGAGTCTACGATTCCTCGAAGGATGGTGCCAGTCATAGTCTGTCGAATTAGGAGGTGACTTTAAACATTGTGCATGAGTTAGCATCTAGGAATTTAAACATTTGATATAAATTGTTTCTTTTAGGTGAGAGTTAAAGAGTGAAAATGGACTGAATTTGGATCGACATACTTAATTCACTGTATTCATTTCTATAAAAAAAATTATTTTTCTCCACATAGATGTTTTGCGTCTTAAATTACTATTAAAAATTTTAAGAATTAAAATAATACAACAAATAACGTAATTTGAATGTTAAAAAATAAGAAAAATCATTATCATATACCTAATTGGATTTGAAGTGTGAAAGAGCATATCTAGTGGTTAAAAAAAATTATTTTTTTTATATTCAATCTTCTAATCTAAATAAAAAAACAAAAATGTATGTAAATATAATAAAATAAAAATATGTAAATTTATCTAGTGCACACCCTTCTTTTGTCTTTATTTTTTTCCATCTTATACCACATTCCTTGTATTTTCTTTTTATGTTAAAAAAAATTAAGAAAAGTTATTTTGTGTCCGAAGCATGAATTTTAAGTATCTTAAATAAATTAGTTATTGCCACGTGTTAGTGATAATAATAAATTTAAAATTATATTCATGCCTGTTACGTGTAGATAAGCTACAACCAGAGACTCAAAGCAGCAAGCACAAAATATTTAATATTGTAAGCAATGCCATAACCAAAAATAAATCAAGCACAGAAAAACAAAATGATTTACCATGGTTCACCTGTTAATGAGGGCTACATCCACGTTGAGCTCCGGCAAAGAGAGCTCACTCCATTATTGGAACAAAAACGATTACAACCACAATTATATACAGATTCACTCTCAATTCTTACTGTACAAAACAATACTCACCTTTAAATCGGCCCCATAACCACAAAACTAATGATCAGAGGCCAAACCCTAGAGAGAAAACAAACAGACGTAAACTATACAGAGAGAGAGAGACGAATAATAGAGAATGATCAGATCAAACCAAAACCAGTGGAGAGTAATCGGAGGCTGTGCGCGCTGCTGATCTCAAGGTCACTGTAGAAGATATAAAGGAAGCTCGAACGATGGCGATCGGGATGAATAAAGGCACATCAGAGCATCAACGATCGGGTAAGCAGCAGGCAAGACGATAAGAATGTACGCCAAGTAAAACGGCACAGGGGGTTGTCGTTTCAGCCCTCCACTCAGAGACCCAAAATGACAGCATTTTGGGTGATTCTGAGGGTTGTTGAAAAGACCCTCCAGCCCCTCCGAAAAAGCAGCGGATTGAAGCTTCACCGAATACAACAATCTCCACCTTAAAGCTTCAACATTTTAGGGACATGACCACAACAATGGAGCATCCTACAACCTTTGCCTTCTTAGTTTATGATGGTTGTTCCTTCAACCATTCGTAACGTGCAACAAGCCCAGACATAGTCAGAACTTGGCTGCAGTCACAATTTTTGTACCCATATCAGCTGGATTATTTTCTACAGGGACCTTTTGGATAATTACCTTTCCCTTGGCCACTTGGTCCCTTACATAATGGTATTTAATTTCTACATGTTTTGTCCTTTCATGGTAAACAGGATTCTTACATAAATGTATAGCACTTTGACTATCAGAAAAGACCATCACCTTACCTTGTAACATCTGGATTTCTGTAAGGATACCTTGAAGCCAGATGGCTTCCTTGAAAGCGTTAATTACGGCAACATACTCGGCCTCAATAGAGGACAAAGCCACCAGAGGCTGTAATTGAGACTTCCAACTTATACAATTACCACTTAGGGTAAAGTAATAAGCTGTAGTAGACTTCCTTGAGTCTCGGTCACCTACAAAATCAGAGTTTACAAACCCTACCAAATCAAGTGTATCAGTTCTTTTCATGTAATTCAAACCAACATTTAAAGAGCTGTTAATATACCTCAGTAAATATTTTAGGGCTTCCCAGTGATGCTTCATAGGGTTAGACATATATCTACTAAGTAAAGAGATTGAAAAAGCAAGGTCTGGCCTGGTACTGATCATGGAGTACATGATGGTTCCAATTACATTGGCATAAGGAATGGATTCTATTTTTAATCTTTCAGACTCTGATATTGGACATTGGGCTTTAGACAAAATGAAGTGACCTCCTAAAGGTGTATTCACTAGTTTGCAATTTGACATTCCAAATTTTTATACAGCCTTTAGTAAATAATCGTGTTGGTGAATCTTTAGATAGTTTTTACTCCTGTTTCTCTCAATTACCATTCCTAAAACTTTTCTAGTAGATCCTAAATCCTTCATATCAAAATTTGTGTTTAACATTGATTTTAGTTCATTAATCTTAGACTTAGATTTGCTAATCAATAAAATGTCATCAACATACAATAACAAATATACAGGGATATCAGAGAGAATGTAGTAAAGACAATGATCATATTCACTTCTCATAAAACCAATCCCAATTACGAAATTATCGAATTTTTTATACCATTGACGAGGGGATTGTTTTAGACCATACAGAGATTTTTTCAACAAACAAAAAAAATTTGGATGCTCTTTGTTAACATAACCAACTGGCTGTTCCATATAGATGATCTCTTCTAAATCTCCACGTAGGAAGGAAGTTTTAACATTAACCTGTTCTAATTCTAAATCATATTGGACTACTATTGCAAGTATTAAACAAATAGTTTTAAACTTGACAACAGGTGAGAATATTTTAGTATAATCAATGCCTTCCCTCTGAGTAAAACCTTTAGCAACTAATCTTGCTTTAAATCTAAGAGGGTCAGAGGGTAACATACCTTCTTTGATTTTGAACAGTCACTTGCATTTCACCAGCTTTTGTTTCTGAGGCTTTGGGACCAATTCCCAAGTGTTGTTAGTTATCAAGGATGCCATTTCTTTATCCATAGCACCTTGGCACTTGGACCTATCTCGAGAGCTGACAGCCTCCTCATAGGAGGTAGGCTCACTCCCTCTCAATTCCATGCCTTCCACTAAGGCACAATAAACAAGGTCTGAATAGGCATACCTAGTAGGGGGTCTCATTGTCCTCCTACTGGCTGCACTCTCACCCTGCAATTAAAACACAAAACAAAACACAATAAAAATTTTATATATATTTTTTTATATATTGGTGAGAGGTTTATACTCGTCAGTGTACGAGTGCAGTTGTAGTCCAAATTTAAATTTATATTTTCTGGATGAGTCCAGGTCGTCCACTGAGAGATTTATTTATGGCAAAAGAAAAAGAATGTCACAAACACACACACACATTTGGATGATTTGGAAACAGGAATTTTTTATGGATTTTCAAATAACAGGTGTTAGGAAATAAAGTAAGACAAAAATTAAATAAACACTGAATGTGAGATTATGAAATTGGACGACACTTGAGTTAAGACAATTTCAGCACCAACCCGTTGATTCCCAATTTTTAGCAGAAGAGTTTAGCAATATTAATTTAATTTCAAATATGAGGGTTTGTTATTAAATGCAATTAGAGATGATGATAGTTCTAGTTTAAGCAATCCCCATACATGATATGTGAGATTCTAGTTTAAGCAACTACCATAAATCCAATTACAATTAATATACAAAACAACTAAATTAATCATCCGGGTTTGGGTATGATAGCGTTTCCAATTCTAGTAACTCTCATACGTGGCATGAAAGCTCTAAGTTAGGCTTACGCTCCAATCCAAACCTAGTGATTTCTTAATTTAAAATACACACTCATATTGAAATTTAAATTAATATCACTCATTTAAAGTGTAGCTTTCTTTGGGAATCATTGGCGTTGGACACTGTCCTTGCCTTAACCCAAGATTGGGTTTAGCTACTCATCTTTATTTGTAAATTAATTAACAGGAATTTAAATGGCGTAATTTAAATGACAGAATTTAAATGACAGGAATTAAAATAGCATAAACTAACCGGCCATTTAGGCGGTGAATATTTAAAAGACAAGAATTAAAATTACAGGAATTTAAATACATAAACTAACCGGCCATTTAGGCGGTGAATATTTAAATGACAAGAATTAAAATTGCAAAAATTTAAAGACATAAATTAACCGGCCATTTAGGCGGTGATTAATAAAGTAACAATAAATGACATAAGAATTTAAAAGAAGAAAGAAATGAAGTAAGATCACAAGAGAAAATAATAAAGAAAAGGAGAAAGAACAAGAACATTTCTCAAAGAGAGAATTCTAAGGAAACAACTAAACTTTTATTCAAGAATAATAATCACACTTACAAATGCAATCAAGTGACCTATTTATAGGGCACAAGATGCAATACAAACCACACAATTTTCAATTATTCAACTAGACATAATTATATCTAATGGGCACTCACACACTTAAAGTTAAATGGATTTTAGCTATAATACACAATTAAAATTAAATGGATTTTAGCTAAAATACATACCTAATAAAGCACTCATAAAGTTAAATGGATTTTAGCTATAACACACACTAATAATTAAATGGATTTTAACTAAAAGACACACCTAATAAAGCACTCACATAAAAAATAAAAATAGATTTCTATAAATTGATTTTTAATCTTCATTAGGATTAAAAATAATCCTTGGGCCTTCTTCAAATGATATCTTTCATAAGATGCTCAAGTTGGGTCTTAATTCTTCATGGGCTTTAATTTTGTCATGGACTTTAATTCTCCATGGGTTTGAATTCTTTTTTCTTCATGGACTTGAATTCTTTTTGGGCTTTGATTCTTCATGGGTCTCCAAGCCCACCTTCTTCATGCCTACAAATAAGTAATTAAATATTAGTAATAAATTATATATTATATATATATATTTATATGATATACTATATGGTATATTATAAACTTATATATTATATAGATAATCCATGCATGCATTTCATTGAGTATATATATGTATTATATTTACATGTTTATTATAATATATTATATATTATATATATAGATATATATTACACATAATTATTCAATTAAACCAATTTAAAATCAAAACGGGGGTTATAATTATAACAAAAATTTTACAAAATTAACCACTAATCAAATCCATTTAACTTTAAGTGTGTGAGTGCCCATTAGATATAATTATGTCTAGTTGAATAATTGAAAATTATGTGGTTTGTATTGCATCTTGTGGCCTATAAATAGGTTACTTGATTGCATTTGTAAGTGTGATTATTATTCTTGAATAAAAGTTTAGTTGTTTCCTTAGAATTCTCTCTTTGAGAATTGTTCTTGTTCTTTCTCCTTTTCTTTATTATTTTCTCTTGTGATCTTACTTCATTTCTTTCTTCTTTTAAATTCTTATGTCATTTATTGTTACTTTATTAATCACCGCCTAAATGGCCGGTTAATTTATGCCTTTAAGTTTCTGCAATTTTAATTCTTGTCATTTAAATATTCACCGCCTAAATGGCCGGTTTGTTTATGCATTTAAATTCCTGTAATTTTAATTCTTGTCTTTTAAATATTCACCGCCTAAATGGCCGGTTAGTTTATGCTATTTTAATTCCTGTCATTTAAATTCTGTCATTTAAATTACGCCATTTAAATTCCTGTTAATTAATTTACAAATAAAGATGAGTAGCTAAACCCAATCTTGGGTTAAGGCAAGGACAGTGTCCAACGCCAATGATTCCCAAAGAAAGCTACACTTTAAATGAGTGATATTAATTTAAATTTCAATATGAGTGTGTATTTTAAATTAAGAAATCACTAGGTTTGGATTGGAGCGTAAGCCTAACTTAGAGCTTTCATGCCACGTATGAGAGTTACTAGAACTGGAAACGCTATCATACCCAAACCCGGATGATTAATTTAGTTGTTTTGTATATTAATTGTAATTGGATTTATGGTAGTTGCTTAAACTAGAATCTCACATATCATGTATGGGGATTGCTTAAACTAGAACTATCATCATCTCTAATTGCATTTAATAACAAACCCTCATATTTGAAATTAAATTAATATTGCTAAATTCTTCTGCTAAAAATTGAGAATCAATGGGTTGGTGCTGAAATTGTCTTAACTCAAGTGTCGTCCAATTTCATAATCTCACATTCAGTGTTTATTTAATTTTTGTCTTACTTTATTTCCTAGCACCTGTTATTTGAAAATCCATAAAAAACTCCTGTTTCCAAATCATCCAAATGTGTGTGTGTGTTTGTGACATTCTTTTTCTTTTGCCATAAATAAATCTCTCAGTGGACGACCTGGACTCATCCAGAAAATATAAATTTAAATTTGGACTACAACTGCACTCGTACACTGACGAGTATAAACCTCTCACCAATATATAAAAAATATATATAAAATTTTTATTGTGTTTTGTTTTGTGTTTTAATTGCAGGGTGAGAGAGCAGCCAAATTTTGGCGCCGTTGCCGGGGAGATTGAGGAAAAAACAAAAAGAAAAAAATTATAAATTAAAAAAAAAATTTAAAAAAATAAATAGCAAAAAATAAAAAAAAATATATATTTAGATAACTATTAGTTACTAAACAGAGCAAGAGACTACGATCAGTCTAAACAAAATTTTTTGCATACGAGTTCATGCATTGAAGACCGCCAGGTATCCCTATCTTCTATCCTTTTATTGCTGATTGAGGACAAGGTGCAATTCAAGTTGGGGGGTAAGGTGTACTTAGGAATTGATTTATTGGTATTGATCTATTGTGCAAATAATTTTGTTTGACTCGATAATATTGATTTGTGTGGTATACATAATTTTATTGAACCCCTTAAAAAAAAATTTTAAACAAAACAAAATTTAAAAAAAATTAATTAAAAAAATAGAAAAAAAAATTCAAAATAGGGAGACAGAATTGACGTTGAGGGTAGCCACTTTTCTTGAGCAGTGTAATCACACTGCCCTATAAAGAAAGAAGCACACTGCCAAATGTTGAAAAATGAGACGCTAGACGACGCCAAGCGTGTCAGCGCAATTATGGCAGGTCTCGAGCCGAGTGTGGAATAGTGATGCCCATTGCTCTATAAGAGACTCCATATCTGTATGAGGCAAGCCACCCTTCTTGAGCTTAATCATCTCTCCTTTGTGTTATTCTCCGATCAGGTACTCTCATCCCTTTTGTAAAGTTTATAGTTCTTTATTTATTTATTTATTTTTTCTTCTTATTAGAGTTTTCTTTAAAAAAAAAAAAATGGATCTTCAGCTTTCAAAAATTCGCAAGTACTATCCATCTCTCCCAATGAATGATTTAAAAAAAAATTTATACTGGTAGGTGTGTAAGACTTGGGACATTGATGCGTAATAACATCCCTGAAGATGTTCGTTGGCTGATCGAAGCAAAAGTTCGATTAGCTGGCGAAACTTCACCTAGTTTTAAGCACTTTCCAGGTTTGGGGAAGAGTAGTTTTGCGAAAAAACGAAGAGCAAAAAGAGTGAATGGTTGTTATAAATGTGCTCGTTGGACTTGTAACACACGATGCAAATCTGTGGGGTTTACATCCGTAAATCGAGAAGATAAAATTAGTTTCATAAAGGATGGACTGAGTAAGGAGTCTTTGGATGATATCCGATTGACTCTTGAGACGCATCCATGTGGAATAGTGCAAAGAGAACTTCTTGTTTTATGGGACCAGTTCATAAGTGACAACCAACGCTACAGTCTTGGGAATCTGACTAAAAACGACCCTGTTTGCCAATCTATAAGAAAATTGGATGGGAAGCCTATCCCCACTTCATAGAAAGTGTTTAAGTCGTTTCTGGACGTAAAACCAGAGGAAGATGTGAGCCACAATCACAACTATTTGTACATACGCATGATTTTTGTTTGTATTTATTTCTTGTTAAATTGTTGTATAACTACTTTTGATCGCCAAACCTTTTTCCAGGGCATACAAAGAAACATAAATGGAAGGCCAGTCAGTTCGTCGAATCAAGACCATATGTGTACTATGTGGCTCTCAACTTGGGAGTGATAGTTGTTACGCACTTGCAGCAAGCGAACTTGGCCTAAAATTAGGAGAGAGAAAAATTAATTTGGTATATGGAGGGGGAAGTCGTGGATTGAATGGTTGTGTTTCACAAGCTGCACATCTTGGAAAATCATATGTGGTAGGTGTAATGCCAATCCCTTGGGCTGAACCACATATTTCCGGGATTACACGCGGTCAACTTATAGAAACGAATTCTATGTCTGAGCGCATGGCTTGTAAAATGTATCAGTCAGACGCCTTAATTTTATATATATTTTTTATATATTGGTGAGAGGTTTATACTCGTCAGTGTACGAGTGCAGTTGTAGTCCAAATTTAAATTTATATTTTCTGGATGAGTCCAGGTCGTCCACTGAGAGATTTATTTATGGCAAAAGAAAAAGAATGTCACAAACACACACACACATTTGGATGATTTGGAAACATGAGTTTTTTATGGATTTTCAAATAACAGGTGCTAGGAAATAAAGTAAGACAAAAATTAAATAAACACTGAATGTGAGATTATGAAATTGGACGACACTTGAGTTAAGACAATTTCAGCACCAACCCATTGATTCCCAATTTTTAGCAGAAGAATTTAGCAATATTAATTTAATTTCAAATATGAGGGTTTGTTATTAAATGCAATTAGAGATGATGATAGTTCTAGTTTAAGCAATCCCCATACATGATATGTGAGATTCTAGTTTAAGCAACTACCATAAATCCAATTACAATTAATATACAAAACAACTAAATTAATCATCCGGGTTTGGGTATGATAGCGTTTCCAGTTCTAGTAACTCTCATACGTGGCATGAAAGCTCTAAGTTAGGCTTACGCTCCAATCCAAACCTAGTGATTTCTTAATTTAAAATACACACTCATATTGAAATTTAAATTAATATCACTCATTTAAAGTGTAGCTTTCTTTGGGAATCATTGGCGTTAGACACTGTCCTTGCCTTAACCCAAGATTGGGTTTAGCTACTCATCTTTATTTGTAAATTAATTAACAAGAATTTAAATGGCGTAATTTAAATGACAGAATTTAAATGACAGGAATTAAAATAGCATAAACTAACTGGCCATTTAGGCGGTGAATATTTAAAAGACAAGAATTAAAATTACAGGAATTTAAATGCATAAACTAACCGGCCATTTAGGCGGTGAATATTTAAATGACAAGAATTAAAATTGCAGAAATTTAAAGACATAAATTAACCGGCCATTTAGGCGGTGATTAATAAAGTAACAATAAATGACATAAGAATTTAAAAGAAGAAAGAAATGAAGTAAGATCACAAGAGAAAATAATAAAGAAAAGGAGAAAGAACAAGAACATTTCTCAAAGAGAGAATTCTAAGGAAACAACTAAACTTTTATTCAAGAATAATAATCACACTTACAAGTGCAATCAAGTAACCTATTTATAGGCCACAAGATGCAATACAAACCACATAATTTTCAATTATTCAACTAGACATAATTATATCTAATGGGCACTCACACACTTAAAGTTAAATGGATTTTAACTATAATACATAATTAAAGTTAAATGAATTTTAGCTAAAATACATACCTAATAAAGCACTCATAAAGTTAAATGGATTTTAGCTATAATACACAACTAATAAAGCACTCATAAAGTTAAATGGATTTTAGCTAAAAGACACACTTAATAAAGCACTCACATAAAAAATAAAAATAGATTTCTATAAATTGATTTTTAATCTTCATTAGGATTAAAAATAATCCTTGGGCCTTCTTCAAATGATATCTTTCATGGGATGCTCAAGTTGGGTCTTAATTCTTCATGGGCTTTAATTCTTTTCATGGACTTTAATTCTCCATGGGCTTGAGGGCTTGAATTCTTTTTTCTTCATGGGCTTGAATTCTTTTTGGGCTTGAATTCTTCATTCTTCATACCTATAAATAAGCAATTTATTAATAAATCATCTATTATATTATATATATATTGATATGATATATTATATGGGATATTATATGCTTATATATTATATAGATAATCCATGCATGTATTTCATTGAGTATATATATGTATTATATTTACATGTTTATTATAATATATTATATATTATATATAGATATATATTACACATAATTATTTAATTAAACCAATTTAAAATCAAAATGAGGGTTATAATTATAACAAAAATTTTACAAAATTAACCACTAATCATACCCCCCAACTTAAACATTGCTAGTCCCTTAGCAATCAGACTATACACTTGCCAATCTTTATTCGCAATAACTGTATGAATGTAAAAATTTCAAATTCGAAACCGAATTGCATAAAATCGAATAAGTAATTTAGCATTCTAAATCAGATTTTTGGTTAATGGTCATACAATCTCAGGAATGACAATTAGGATAATCAACACATAGAATTACTCCCTCAAAGTTTTGACTTCAAACCTTACTATGAATTTTCCCTCCAATAAAAGGATTCCTCAGGTATACACACAAGAGGGTGCACCATTATAAGAGTAAATGTAGAACAAGTTCAAAACTTGGTGTCATCCCAAATAGAAGGAACGTATTTTCATGAAAGAACAGGGAAAATGATATAGCTTCATGACTGGAATAATGCTCTAGATGAGTAACTTTTGAATTTAAACATGATTCCTTACTCCAAACTCGAATTCTGAGATCACATGATTTATAGTAGCAAGAGGGACCAGACCAGGTTGTAATGGGGCTATGAGGTTAATACTAATTGTCAAATAAAAGGGTAAAGTGTGCAAATGGTGTGTTCGGAATTTTTGTTTTTTTTTTTAACACTAATATCAAACTGGACATTTTTTTTTTTTTTGAAACACTTGTGTTGAATAGCTAAGATAATTCTTTTTTTTTTTCTTTTTCATTTTTTTTTCTTTTTTTTTCTTTTTTTTTCTCTTTTTTTTTTTTAAATATGAAAATAGCTAGACAGACTAATTCTCAAAAACACACCAGGTTGGACAAAATTCATATGGTTATGGGTTAAACGAGGGTAATGAAATAAGTTGTACTACAATTGGCTCAATGGGCTAGCAAGGGAGGTTAATGTAAAGAAAGAAAAGGTTAATTGGCCCAAAATGAAAGAAATTGATCCCCTTATCATGCTTCAAAACAATGCTACTCAGTCATCTAATTCAGAATTTGAAACCAGTCAAATTCATCAGCTATCATACTAGACATTCAAAGCAAATTGATGTTTTGAAGCCATTGAAAAGATGAGATAAACAATAAAGCATATTTAGAATAAGTGTTATTTCACTCAGAATTAATAGTTATTAGGCCCAAACACTCACTTGGGTAATAGTCTCCACTTCTATTGAGGGATCATACAATGTATTAATCAACTAATCACTGTTACCTTTGACTTTATGACCAATAACCAATTTTAAATTTTCAATACCCGATGAATGCAAATTACTTGTTTTAATGCATATACGTTTTCAAATAAGAAATCAATACATTCATGTTCCGTATTGCAAACTTAACCAGCTATTAGTGCATAACTCCAAAGCTTTAGGAATAGCATTATTTAAAACACATAATAATTTTTTTTTTATTTTTTTGTTTTTATTTTTTTTTAATAATAAAAGTAGATAAAGATAATCAATTCACACAAAACTACAAGCATACAATAGCAAATTCATAGTTAATCATGAACCAGATAATTCATAACTAGACCTTACACCCCTCAACCTGCATTGCAGTAATAAAATAGGGTTGTTAGGAATACCTGTAACTCCACAAGTCCATTAATTTACTGTGAACTGCTAAAACTCAAACAAACAAATGAGCATACCATATAGTTATATATTTTCTCACCAAAATAAAAATTTCATGCAAGTCATAAGATAAACAAAATGCGTCTCAAGAGTACAAAAAGTACTCCTTACTCAGTCATCTTATCATAGACTTATCTAATAACATTCCACAGTTTTTTTTTTTTTTAAGAAACACAACCAAGAAAAATTCAGTAAGTTGCACAATAATTAGATGCGTCTCAAGAGTACAAAAGTACTCCTTACTCAGCCATCTTATCAAAGAGCACTCCTCACAGTGATAAATCTAAATTAATCAGACTTTTTTGACGTTTGTTTCTGATTGCCTTAGACCAATCTATCCTAGGCTCATAAGGATCGTGCTGTGGAACATAAGCGTGTAATTTCTCTAACAGCTCCTCAATGGTAGATGCAGAAATGAGAATCTTTCTTGCTGAAAGAGAAATGAACTTTTGATCTACAACCTGATCAAGAAATGAGAGCAACCCATCGAAAAAATGGTTAACATTTAAAAGTCCAATGGGTTTGGTATGTAGATCGCTCTTGGCCCAAGAGATTATACAGAAGATTTCTTCAAGTGTACCAAAACCTCCTGGTAAAGCAATGAAGGCGTCTGACTGATACATCTTACAAGCCATTCGCTCAGACATAGAATTCGTTTCTATAAGTTGACCGCGTGTAATCCCGGAAATATGTGGTTCAGCCCAAGGGATTGGCATTACACCTACCACATATGATTTTTCAAGATGTGCAGCTTGTGAAACACAACCATTCAATCCACGACTTCCCCCTCCATATACCAAATTAATTTTTCTCTCTCCTAATTTTAGGCCAAGTTCGCTTGCTGCAAGTGCGTAACAACTATCGCTCCCAAGTTGAGAGCCACATAGTACACATATGGTCTTGATTCGACGAACTGACTGACCTTCCATTTATGTTTCTTTGTATGCCCTGGAAAAAGGTTTGGCGATCAAAAGTAGCTATACAACAATTTAACAAGAAATAAATACAAACAAAAATCATGCGTATGTACAAATAGTTGTGATTGTGGCTCACATCTTCCTCTGGTTTTACGTCCAGAAACAGCTTAAACACTTTCTATGAAGTGGGGATAGGCTTCCCATCCAATTTTCTTATAGATTGGCAAACAGGGTCGTTTTTAGTCAGATTCCCAAGACTGTAGCGTTGGTTGTCACTTATGAACTGGTCCCATAAAGCAAGAAGTTCTCTTTGCACTATTCCACATGGATGCGTCTCAAGAGTCAATCGGATATCATCCAAAGACTCCTTACTCAGTCCATCCTTTATGAAACTAATTTTATCTTCTCGATTTACGGATGTAAACCCCACAGATTTGCATCGTGTGTTACAGGTCCAACGAGCACATTTATAACAACCATTCACTCTTTTTGCTCTTCGTTTTTTCGCAAAACTACTCTTCCCCAAACCTGGAAAGTGCTTAAAACTAGGTGAAGTTTCGCCAGCTAATCGAACTTTTGCTTCGATCAGCCAACGACCATCTTCAGGGATGTTATTACGCATCAATGTCCCAAGTCTTACACACCTACCAGTATAAATTTTTTTCAAATCATTCATTGGGAGAGATGGATAGTACTTGCGAATTTTTGAAAGCTGAAGATCCATTTTTTTTTAAAAAGAAAACTCTAATAAGAAGAAAAAAAAAATAAATAAATAAAGAACTATAAACTTTACAAAAGGGATTAGAGTACCTGATCGGAGAATAACACAAAGGAGAGATGATTGAGCTCAAGAAGGGTGGCTTGCCTCATACAGATATGGAGTCTCTTATAGAGCAATGTGTATCACTATTCCACACTCGGCTCGAGACCTACCATAATTGCGCTGACACGCTTGGCGTCGTCTGGCGTCTCATTTTTCAACATTTGGCAGTGTGTCTCTTTCTTTATAGGGCAGTGTGATTACACTGCTCAAGAAAAGTGGCTACCCCAACGTCAATTCTGTCTCCCTATTTTGAATTTTTTTTTTTATTTTTTTAACTCTTTTTTTTTTAATTTTGTTGTTTTTTTTTTAAATTAATTTTTTTAAAGGGGTTCAATAAAAGTATGTATACCACACAAGTCAATATTATCGAGTCAAACAAAATTATTTGCACAATGGATCAATTCCTAAGTACACCTTACCCCCCAACTTGAATTGCACATTGTCCTCAATTAGCAATAAAAAGATAGAAGATATGGATACCTGGCGGTCTTCAATGTATAAACTCGTATGCAAAAATTTTGTTTAGACTGCACACAAAGAAACACTATTTGAGTCAAAATTAATTAAGTAATGCAGAAAAGAAACAATATATATATTTATGTATATATATATTTAATATACTTTTTTTTTTAATGTCCCAAATCCAGAGACATCCATTTAACCTAAATGGAAAGGTGGTCTTTTAACGTCAGATTCCCAGACGACACAAAACTCCCCTTACTCATCAGATGATGGTGGTTCACCCAAATCCACAAATCCTTCATTTTCCTTAACAAAACCCTGATATGGCTTCAACCTATGACCATTGACTGTAAGAAGTTGTCCTGACTCCAGATTTTGTATCTCAAATGCCCCATATTTTGAAATAGTCTTGATTACAAAGGGGCCGACCCATCGAGACTTCAATTTTCCTGGGAATAGATGCAATCTAGAATCATACAAGAGTACCTGTTGCCCTACCTGAAAGCTTTTTCGAATGATATGCCGATCATGCAACTCTTTCATGTGAACCTTGGCCAATCTTGCATTTTCAAATGCCTCATTCCGAATTTCCTCGAGTTCATTCAATTGGAGCTTCCTAGATAGGCCTGCTTCAGTTAGACTCTTGTTGATCTTTTGAATTGCCCAATATGCTTTATGCTCAATTTCCACCGGCAGATGACAAGATTTACCGTATACGAGCCTATAGGGAGACATTCCTAAAATTGTTTTGTAAGCTGTCCTGTACGCCCAAAGAGCGTCCACTAATCTTAAGGACCAATCCTTACGATTAGTAGCAACAGTCTTTTCCAATATGCCCTTAATCTCCCTATTGGCTAACTCGGCTTGACCATTGGTTTGGGGATGGTATGGTGTTGCAACCTTGTGCAGTACACCATATTTCTTCATTAGTCCTGCCACAACTTTATTACAAAAATGGGAACCCCCATCACTAATGATTGTTCGTGGCATCCCAAATCGACTGAATATGTTTTCTTTAAAAAATTTCACTACAGTCTTATGGTCATTTGTTCTGGCCGGGATTGCTTCGACCCATTTGGACACATAGTCGACAGCAAGTAAGATGTATTCATGACCAAATGAATTGACAAATGGGCCCATAAAATCCATACCCCAACAGTCAAAAACTTCTAACACTTGGATCGGATGTAATGGCATCATGTTTCTCCTTGACAGACTTCCTAACCTTTGACATCGATCACAACTTGAACAGAATTTGTACACATCCTTGAACAATGTTGGCCAATAAAATCCACTTTGAAAAATTTTTGCAACTATTTTTTTTACAGAAAAATGGCCTCCACATGCAAGAGTATGACAAAAATTAATAACACTTTGTTGCTCATGATCAGGTATGCATCTACGAATGATTTGGTCAGGACAATACTTGAAGAGGTAGGGTTCATCCCAAAAGAAGGTTCTGACTTTTCTGAAGAATTTATGCCTATCTAGCTTACTCCAATGGTCTGGGATCAGACCAGTTGCCAGGTAGTTCGCAATGTCGGCATACCAAGGGACAACAGATGATGCATGAATAACATTCACTTCAAACAGTTGCTCATCAGGGAAATTGTCATGGATTGGTTCATCAAATTGTGTGAGATCTTGACCCGGAATCCTTGACAAATGATCAGCCACCACATTCTCTACTCCCTTCTTGTCTCTGATTTCAATGTTGAACTCTTGCAAGAGTAAAATCCATCGGAGGAGACGGGGTTTTGCATCTTGCTTTGTGAACAAATACTTCAGAGCAGCATGATCAGTAAAAATGATCACTAGTGACCCTACGAGGTAAGATCGGAACTTTTCCAGGGCAAAGACAACTGCTAGTAACTCTTTCTCTGTAGTGGTGTAATTCTTTTGTGCCTCATTAAGAGTTTTGCTAGCATAGTATATTACATGAGGTTTCTTATCCTTCCTTTGCCCTAACACAGCTCCTACTGCGTAATCACTAGCATCGTACATAAGTTCAAACGGGAGGGACCAATCAGGGGACTGAATGATAGGTGCTGAAATGAGTGCATCTTTCAATTTATCAAAAGCATTTTGACAAGCAAGATTCCATTCAAACGGAACATCTTGAGACAACAAATGGCACAAGGGCCTTGTTATGGTGCTAAAGGAAGCAATGAATCTCCTATAGAACCCTGCATGTCCTAAAAAACTTCTGATGTCTTTCACATTCCTAGGAGTGGGGAGTTTTTGAATGGTTTCAATTTTTGACCTATCTACCTCCATCCCCCTAGATGAAACAATGTGCCCCAAGACTATGCCCTGTTTCACCATGAAGTGACACTTTTCCCAGTTGAGTATCAGATTTGTTTCTTCACATCTTGTTAAAACCTTTTTCAGATTCTCCAAACATGCCTCAAAGTTACTTCCATACACAGAAAAGTCATCCATGAATACTTCAACAATTTGCTCAACCATTTCAGTAAAGATGCTCATCATACACCTTTGAAAGGTGGCTGGAGCATTGCATAACCCAAATGGCATGCGCCTGTATGCAAATGTCCCAAATGGACATGTGAAAGTAGTCTTCTCTTGATCTTCTAGTGCAATTTCTATCTGATTGTACCCTGAGTACCCATCTAAGAAACAATAGTAGGCTTGGCCTGCTATTCTTTCCAGAACTTGATCCAAGAAAGGTAAAGGAAAATGATCTTTCCTTGTCACAGAATTGAGCTTTCTATAGTCAATGCACATACGCCATCCTGTCTGAATGCGCGTGGGAATCAGTTCATTATTCTCATTTTTTACAACAGTGACTCCAGACTTTTTTGGTACTACCTGTGTTGGACTTACCCACTTAGAATCAGAGATTGGGTAAATTATTCCAGCATCCAATAGCTTAAGCACTTCTTTTCTGACAACTTCTTTCATGTTGGGATTTAATCTCCTTTGCATTTGCCTAACTGGTTTTGCTCCTTCTTCCAAAAATATCTTATGAGTACAGATCAAAGGGCTAATACCTTGCAAATCTGAAATGGTCCATCCTAATGACTTCTTGTGTGCTTTTAGAACTTCTATCAGTTGTTGTTCTTGCTGAGGTGTCAAACTAGAAGAGATCACCACTGGGAATGCTTCTCCTTCTCCTAGAAAGACATACTTCAAATCACTGGGCAATGGCTTTCTCTCAGGCGTGGACTGATGACTATCAGAAGCCGTGAGCTTACTGTCCAAGTTCCTTAATGGATCTAAAACAGGCATCCATGTAGGTTTCTCACTTTCTTTGCTTATGACTTCCACTTCTCTTATTTCCTCAAGATCTTGATTTCCTTCTTTTGGTCTTCTCATGAACTCTTCAAAATAATCATTGGTCAGTGTTTCGATCAAGTCTACCTCCTCCACTTCACTCTCAGTATCCTGATGTTTGGCTACCCTGAAGATATTCATTTCTACAGTCATGTTCCCAAAAGATAGCTTTAACACACCATTCCTACAGTTGATGATGGCATTTGATGTGGCAAGGAATGGTCGACCTAAGATGACTGGCACAGGAGGTTGAGGCCCTTGATGCGGCTGAGTGTCCAAAACGATGAAGTCCACTGGAAAGTAGAACTTATCGATTTGTACCAGAACATCCTCCACAATTCCTCGTGGAACTTTGATTGATCGATCAGCCAGCTGAAGGGTCACTCTAGTGGGTTTGAGCTCACCTAATCCCAATTGTTGATATACACTGTATGGCAACAAATTGACACTAGCTCCTAAATCCAAGAGTGCACGATCAACCTTTTGACTTCCTATGATGCATGTAATGGTTGGACAACCTGGGTCTTTGTATTTGGGAGGAGTTTTCAATTGGAGAATGGCACTAACTTGTTCGGTCAAGAATGCCTTTTCATGCACATTTGTTTTTCTTTTGACAGTGCACAGATCTTTCAAAAATTTTGCATATGAAGGTGTTTGTTTGATGGCATCCAACAGCGGGATGTTGATTCTCACTTGCTTAAACACTTCATATATATCTGCATTTTGTTGCTCTTTTTTCAAATGATTCAACCTTTGTGGAAAAGGTGGTTTGGGCTTGTATTGAATTTCTTTCCCATCTTCTTTTTGTTTTTCATTTTTTTCACTTTTCTCATTTTTTTCATTTTTTTCATTTTTCTCATTTTTTTGATTTTTCTCCACGGTGAATTCATGATCTTTTTGTTCTTCCTCTTCAACAACAGCTTGGTTTATCCTAGGATCAATTGGTTTTTCTATCATTCTCCCACTTCTTAAGGCAGTCACTACTTGCACTTGTTCATGAGTGTTGGTTTCACTATTTGAAGTTTCTACCTGGTTGGTTTGCCTAATTGGGTTAGGATTAGTTTGGGATGGAAACCTTCCGGGTTCTCTCACACTCAATGTTTGTGTTAACTTGCTCAACTGACTCCTAATGTCTTCTATGGCTCTGTTTGTTTGCTCTTGAGTTTTGGCAACTTGATTATTGATTCCTGTTTGGCTTTGGATGAATTGATGCAGAGTGTCGTCTAAAGGTCTCCTATGAGGTGGCTGATAGGTGTTGGATGAGGAACTTTGATTTTGTTGGAAGATGTGTTGTTGTGTATGGAAAGGAGGTTGAGAATGATTTCCAGAATCATTTCTCCAAGAAAAATTGGGGTGATTTCTATTATTGGGATGGTATGAATTGTAGTTCTGATTGTTCCCATAATAGGCTCCACTTTGATTTTGATTTTGTCTCCCCTTAAAGTTGTGTGAATGATTGTTATTAGTCTGCCCATACAATACCTCCTTGAAAGCAGGTAGGGTAGGACATTCTTCAGTTGAATGATCTATTGCATCACACACAACACACTTTACTTCCACTTGATTAACGGATTGCACCTTTTTGGGTTCCATGTTTTCAACTTTCTTTGTTAAAGCAGTTAGTCTTGCATTTAAATCATCACTTTCACTCAGTTGGTATCTCCCTCTAGGTTGTGGATTTTCTCTTAGATCAAGAGCAGATGTTGGACCAACTTCCCAATTCCTTGTATTCTCAGCCAATGTGTCAAAGAAGTCAAAAGCTTCTTCTGGAGTCTTCTCATAGAATTCTCCATTGCACATTGTAGAAACTAACATTTTCAATTGGGGAGTGAGTGAATCATAAAAAAAACTGACCACTCTCCATTGCTCAAAAGCATGGTGCGGACAAGTGTGAAGAAGGTCTTTAAACCTTTCCCACGCTTGAGCAAAATTCTCATTTGATTTACAAGCAAAGTTCATGATTTGTCTTTGAAGAGTAACAGTTCTGTTGGCAGGGAAGTATTTTTTTAAGAAAGTTGCTTGCATTTCTCTCCAAGTTCCTATAGATCTAGGTGAGAGAGTGCCTAACCACATTTTTGCCTTATCTTTCAGTGAGAATGGAAAGAGTTTTAATCTTATGACATCCTCATTTGTTGTATGGTCCATGCAAGTGCTACATACTTCCTCAAATTCTTTCATATGAGTATATGGATTTTCAGAATCCATGCCATGAAAAGTTGGCAACAATTGGATTGTGCCAGGTTTGAAGTTGAACCTATGATGGTTGATGGGAAGGATGATGCATGATGGAGTTGTCTGTCTAGGAGGATGAAGGTAATCCCTAAGAGGTCTAATCACTTCCTGATCAGTGGGATCAAGGTTACCGTGGTCACTACCATGTACAGACATATTAGGTGCAAGTGGCAAGTTCTCGTTGTGTTGAGACATGAGTGACTGATATTCTAAAATCCTACCTGACCTAAGTATCATACACCATGCACAAACAAAAAAATAAAATAAAAGAGAAACAGAGTTACCGAATTTATCAGGAGATGCTTATTCTTATATATATATTTTTTTCTTTTTGTTTTGCCTCAATCTCCCCGGCAACGGCGCCAAAATTTGGCTGCTCTCTCACCCTGCAATTAAAACACAAAACAAAACACAAGGGATTGGCATAGAATTCTACCTAGTAGGGGGTCTCATTGACCTCCTACTCCTATCTCGAGCCAATTGATAGTCCTTTAAGTTTTGTTGGGGGGAGTCATGATGCTCCACCTCAGCCTCAGGGGCTTCAGTTGGTTCCTCATGATCACTTTCATGATCAGAGGATGAGTCACTAGTAGGGTTGGGATTGACAGGGGTTGTGGCAGCTGGCACATCAGGCATTCTTGATGGCTGCTCCACCTGAAAGTGGGTATTAGACCCTATCACAAAGTCTTCTATGATGCTAGGTTTAGGTTCTGTTTTTGTATTTCCTAGTTTGCAAGGGAAAACATTTTCATTAAATATAACATCCCTGCTTATAATTATTTTTACTCCTCCAGAACTCTGGTCCCATAACCTATAGCCTTTAGTTCCTTCTTGATATCCTACAAAGACACACTTTGAGGATCTAGGGTCTAGCTTTCCTATAGATTGATAAACATAGGCTTGACACCCAAAGACCTTTAAGTGATTTAGATTCAATTTTCTGCCTAGCCATTTTTCTTCAGGGCATTTGAAATTTAACACAGTTGAAGGGCTCCTATTAATCAGGTAGGCAGCAGTAGACAGGGCTTCACCCCAAAGAATTTTAGGCATACTACCTGTAAACATTAGACACCTGACCTTTTCTAGGAGAGTTCTATTCATCCTTTCAGCTACCCTATTTTGTTGGGGTGTGTTCCTAACAGTCTTGTGTCTAGTGATGTCTTGTGAATTATAGTATTCATCAAACTCTCTATTACAGAATTCTAACCCATTGTTTGTTCCTAAAAATTTAACTCTCTTATCTGTCTGATTTTCGGCTAAGGCCTTCCATATCTTAAATTTTTCTAATGTTTGGTCTTTAGTCTTAAGAGGGAAAACCCACACCTTTCTAGTAAAGTCATCAACAATGGATAAGAAATACCTATTGCCACCAAGAGTTGGTGTTTGAGAGAGACCCCATAGGTCTGCATGCAAGTACTCTAGGTATACTTTCGCCAGGTGAGTTCCTTAATGGAAACTCAGTCTGTGTTACTTGCCAAGAGTACAAGCCTCACAAAAGTTAAGGGACTCTGTAGACACTGAATCAAGATATCCTTGAAAAGACAGTGCTTGCAGACCTTTCTCGCTCATGTGACCAAGTTTCAAATGCCAGAGTTCTGTCTTATCAGTTTTAATAGTGCATGCAGAAGAAATAGGGTAATAAGAACAACCATCTAACACATATAAGCCATGCCTTTTGGTACCAATTAGGATTAAGTTATTATTTTTAAACACATGCATGAAACCATTTTCAGCAGTATAAGAATAGCCTAATTCATCCAGAGTACCAAGAGAAATTAAGTTTCATTTTAGACCTGGCACATATCTTACCTTAGTGAGCATTCTAACTTTGTTATCATGCATTTTAAGGGTTATGTCTCCTATTCCTTTTATACAACATGATTGATTATTGCCCATATAAACAGTGTCAGTTTCTTTGTTACTAAAGTTTTGAAACCATGCAATATTAGGACACATGTGGAAGGAACACCCAGAGTCCATAATCCATTCATTGGTTACAGTTTCTTCAGACACAGTTAGAACTTCAGCTAAAGTGTTTGAATTACTTGCAGCTATGGTTGCATTACCCCATTGTTTCTGTTTTCGTAAAAGGTCATAACAATATTTTTTAATATGCCCCTCTTTCCCACAATGATAGCATTTCCATTTAGGTTTTTGTTTGCCCTTCTTCTCTTTGTTTTTACCCCTACCCATAGATTGATCTCCATTACCTGAGTTATTTTTCTTTTCAAATTTGCCTTTCACAAACAAGTTATTAGCAGTTTTCTTAGATGTGTTCAGTTCAAGTTCCCTATCTTTAATTCCAGATATGACTAAATCTAGACTAAGAACAATTCCAGTATATTGAAGAGCATGCTTGACTACATTATATTCTTCAGGCAATGAGTTTAAAAGAATCATAGCCTCACTGGTATCACCCAGGGCTTGATCTGTCCCTCTTAATAATAGAGCAAGCTTGGTGAATTCATCTATGTTTTCATTTATAGATTTAGAAACATTCATTTTAAAATTGAATAACATTCCCTTTAAATAAACTAAGTTAGGAGCAGACAATACAGAATACAATGATTTCAATTTGTTCCATAGTTCAATAGGGGAATTCATGCCATCAACTTTACGAATAACACTATCACCAAGGTATAAGAAAATAAGATTAAAAACTTCTTCTCTTACCTCATTCGATTTAGCCAATTGATCTGCTGACCACTTTCTGTCGTCAGGCTCAAGTGCAATAAGCACTTTGTGATGAGAGAGCAAGACTCTCATATTCTTTTTCCAACTATCGAAGTCATTTTTCCCGTCAAATGTACCGATATCATATCGGGTTGTTGTCATCTTCGCTTTGCACGAAGGAACCCTAAAACCCTAGACGCTGACAGAGACTCACACAGCAAACCCTTGACTGACAGAGACTCACAACAAACCCTATAGCCTTAGACCAATTAACATAAGTAAAAGAAAAAATATAACTCGGCATATGAAAATAGCGCAGGCTCCAAAAACCCTAACGGCGAATACTAGAGTAATGGCTCTGATACCACTGTTACGCGAAGATAAGCCACAACTAGAGACTCAAAGCAACAAGCACAAAATATTTAATACTGTAAGCATGCCATAACCAAAAATAAATCAAGCACAGAAACACAAAACAATTTACCGTGGTTCACCTGTTAATGAGGGCTACATCCACGTTGAGCTCCGGCAAAGAGAGCTCACTCCATTATCGGGATAAAAACGATTACAACCACAGTTATACACAAATTCACTCTCAATCCTCACCTTTAAATCGGCCCTATAACCACAGAACTAATGATCAGAGGCCAAACCCTAGAGAGAAAACAAACAGACGTAAACTATACAGAGAGAGAGACGAATAACAGAGAATGATTAGATCAAACCAAAACTAGTGGAGAGTAATCGGAGGCTGTGCGCTCTGCTGATCTTGAGGTCACTGTAGAAGATATAAAAGAAGCTCGAACGATGGCGATCGGGATGAATAAAGGCACATCAGAGCATCAACGATCGGGTAAGCAGCAGGCAAGACGATAAGAATGTACGCCAAGCAAAACAGCACAGGGGGTTGCCGTTTCAGGCCTCCACTCAGAGACCCAAATCGACAGCATTTTGGGTGATTCTGAGGGTTACTGAAAAGACCCTCCAGCCCATCCGAAAAAGCAGCAGATTGAAGCTTCACTGAATACAACAATGCCATTTTTTTTAACAAAAAGTTGTATTATATATGTGATTATGTGACAATAAGCTATTGAGTTAGAGTATTTACAATTTATAATGACCCCCAAGCATAAGTCGAGTAGTCATACAAATGATATGTTAGTGTTAGTTTGATGGATCATGAATTCAATTCTTGTCCTGAGCAGTGAGGTGAAGTCTTATACCTGTAATTTATTTTTTTTGACAAAATCAAGAACACATAAGAGCCACACAAAAACAACTACAATTTATAATGACTCACTCCTTACAGGCTTATATTAATTTCTTGCACAGCTGACGGGGATCGTGGCATTTTGCATCCACAGAACAATTAGGCAGTTTCGTAATCAAATGACCAGGCAGCATATTCATTATTTTACTCTTAACATCAATAACGAAGCATATTCATTATTTTATATAATTATCATCTCTGTCAAGTTTAAAGATACATTTTATGAAATTATTTTACAAGATTTGAATTTGTCATCTCCAATTATAATTAAGTTATAAATAACCTATCTACTATTATTATTGCATAGATATAACAATGAATTTAATTGATTGAAACGTCATCGTCAAACTGATCTGTAAAAATAAGAAAATAATTATAGAAGGTACGGGGAGGTTCCGGCACAAACACTTCGATATTTAAGTCAATCACTGAAATGATAAAACCTGTATTGAAACTAGTATCGGAGACGTACTTTTTTAAGAATGAGTGTTTGTTTATTTATAGAGAAATATAAAGTGATCTAAAGTGTAACAGAATTCAGATTTTTATAGATAATGTTTATCTTGATTAATCCTAGTTTGACTGAGACTAGATTTGCTATAGATGACATTTATCTTTTATAGATCATGTTTATCATTTCCTTTTTGGGAATAAAATTTCTTATGAATATGATTATTTATTCTAATATTTTAAAATCATTTCAGAATTAGAATTTTTTATGGATAATTGATTATCTTTTCAATTTTTTTTTAAATGGTGAAATTATCTTGTTTGCGAGTTTATGTGAGACCCTTGCATATGGAAAATTTATGTTTTTTAACTCAAATTATCGTTTTAGACTCTTAAATTTTTAATAGGCCTTTACTTATGATACAACAACTATTATACTAAATTTTATTTTATTTAAAATTGTTTAAAAAAGTAAAAACTATACTATAATATCAAGACTATCCAATAAATTTTCATTTATAATATTTTATATTTTAACAAGCATTGCTTTGAACATGACACTCTTCTAGTTTAAAAATAAAGATAGACTTTATCCTTCATCTTTATATATGGTAAGATGGAAAAGAATTATAATATAATGTAAATAATGTAATGAGGTGATATAGTCCCTTGACCTCTAATATTTAAATAGGATAATATGTAAATAAATTATAATATCATGTCAATAACGTGGTGATGAAGTGGTACAATGGCTACAATGAATATTTTCTTCAAAGCCATATTTTCAATATAACAATTCACTTATCTTTTATCTATTTCAATTCTATATATATATGTTATACAAGCAAACACCTCATTTTAATATTATCAAATCAATAAAGTAATTTCCCAAAATATCTTTTACAGATTTTATTTAAAATATAAAATTAATTATAAAAATAAGATTTGAACTCGACACCTTTAACTTGAAGTAGACGTTAGACAAATTTTACCACTACATTTAAAATCGTTTTAAATTTAAATTTTTCCCAATAAATTTGAAAAACAAAATCATATCTCAAATTCATTTTTTTATTTGCACATACATAGCATGGGTTACAGCTCTAGTAACTTACTATGTATATAGATTTTAAATATATGCTTATTATAATTATTGATAAATTTGGTAAGAGATATGAATGAATTGTAATATTATGCCAATAACATAATGAGGTGAATCTTCATTCTTTTTTTTACCCATTTTTCTTATGCTTTCCCTTTTTTTCTCGTTTCTTAATTATTTAAATTTGTGACCAATGTTGCAGTGTTTTATCCTGTAGATCAATCTACTCAAAATGTTTAGTGCGAGAAAGAGGACTAGATCTCAAACGATGCAACGTGAACTAAAATTATACAGCGGATGGAAGCGGCGAACCAAGTCCACAGAATCTAATGATGAAATAAGAAGACGATCTTCCTCATCAAGTAATCATTGTGACTTTTTCAAGGGTTTGATGCTTTTCCCTTTCTTTTTTTTTTTGGGAAATCTTTCATATGATTAATTAGTTGCATGATTTATTATTCTAGGAATGAAGGTTAAAGAAACAAGCCAAGCAAGTGATTTTATGTTGTTTCGTGGTCTGCATAGTATTTTTAGGGCTAAAATTGGCTAGTTTCCTTCATTCTATCTTTTCTCTTCTATTGTTTTCTAATAAACTTTTAGAAAAAAAATTATATACATATGTATGTACATATACATATATCCATGTATTATCTATACTACCCTAATTGTGCTTTGAGCTTTTCATATGATTGATTAGTCAATTTACAATACCAACAACAAAAATCATATCATCCTACCTGTCATGATCACATCTTCTATTATAAAGTTGGACTATGCTCCTTTTGTATTTGTTGCTTTCATCATGCTATTCCGTTGGCGATGGCCATGCCATACTTGGCTCGTCCAATCTTAGATTCTCCATTAAATTATATCCCACACACTAAGGTCTTGTAAAGATAATTGATAATTATTGGGGGTTTGGGCTTTAGTTTCATGCCCATAACTCTACATGAGAAACATTTTAAAATTGGCAGCATAAGATGAAAGGTATTGCAAACGTGAAATCGAATCCCATTGGGTTTGATTTGCAAAGGGTTTAATTTCTCTTTGATTTACAGGGCTTTCGGCAGTGGCAATTCATGACGAGGGTGGTAACTCTCTCTCTCTCTCTCTCTCTCTCTCTCTCTCTCTCTCTCTCTCTATCACTAGCTCATTCCTTTCTCTCCCTCTCCCCTCAAAAATAATCCATTTCCCTGCAATCTCTCTCTCTCTCTCTCACTCACAAATTCTCAATTTAGGTTCCTCCAGAGGAACTCAACAATATGGGTTGCCTTCAAACGATGATATTAGATTAATAGTCGTTTCTTAATCATAGAAAAAAATGATTCATATATATGAAACATAAGAGAGATGGTGCAATTTAAAAAACACAGGGGCGATCGGTGTCCTTTTACCTAACCTCAGGAGATCATGCGAAAATTATACTAATCTAAAATATCTAAACTGAACATTTTGTGTGTATATATGTATATATATTAATTTGTAAATTTTATATGAGGTAAATATCTTTGTCTTTTCCTATCCATTCTTATATGAGGTAAATTTTTGGGCACTTTCATTTGATGATGCCATCAATGCCATTTCTTTCCTGTTATACTCTTAATAAATAATAAGCTTTTTAGCTTTCAAAGTGTACCAATCAAAAGTCATCATAATTTTTTTTAAGGCATTGATGAAGACGAGGTGATTGCAATTGACAATATCCATGAAAGCGGGAAGACAGAGGAAGACTCCAAGTTCGACCCCGAATTTAAGCAGAAGCTCCATGAAGGAGAGCAAGGCATTGAAGTAGCAAAAGGTGATGGAAATGGTGAGAACTTTACGATTGTTGGTTTGTTTACTTGTTTGAGTTTGTATTCTAAGTTATGCTCTCCCCCCTCCTCCCTATCTATTTCTTGGATCTAAGGATGAAGAGCATGATGGACTTAGTACACAACTGAGCTGAGTGCTTTTTGGGTACCTTTTAACATCAAATTATATTAACCAGTTAGGAGTAAGGGTAGTACTCCCACGGTCCTGTCGATATAGTGATTGGTTTATTAGGGAACCATTTGGGATCATAAAAAATAATGATGGTTTACATTATGAGGATGAAAGAAATGCTTTTCATTTTGCTTCTCATGTGCTTGACTAGAGAAGTCGGGAAATTTCAAAATATAGACACAAAGTGTAGAGATGAAAAGCAAGAAGAGAAAATTGCTTAGAAAATTTCATTTGAAAGAAATATACTTGTACAATGTGCGACCCACTTGGGTAGTTTATCATTAACTTGAAGTAATTTGGTGTTTTAGAGATAATGTTATTGAAGTCGCTATCTCTAAATATCTTTATTGTAATACCCCATGTTCATATGAAGTGGCCACGTACTTCTGATGAGTTGAGAATACCGAAAAGTTAATTTTATAGCAATTTTAGGTACCAAATCAACTGCAGGGAATGCCTCAGAGTGAAATTGTTTAAAGAAAATTATATGGTCTCGACGAGCGTATCAAGATAGGATTTATGGTATCGAAAAAAATCGAATTCGGAACATTTTTCGGTACAGCTAAAATACAGCAATCATTTAGGCTGTAAAATCGAATCGTTGTAAGAGACTCCCGAAAAATCAACGGAACCCTAAGGGGGCTCCGGTTTTGCGTAACGAGCAACCCTTCAGTGGTTTCAGAATGAAACAACAGCCCGGTAAGGACACTTGGGCAAAATCGTCTTTTTAATTAAGCTTCAAGTTATTAATTTTGCGTTTTTAGTGTTAAAATGCAATTTAATCCAGTGTTTGAGGGTATAATTGAAATTATGGAGTTGCCCAAGTGATATTATGATAAAATTGGAGTTTAATGTATAATTTTTTTAATTTAAAGTGTAATAAATAGTTGTATATATATATGGGTATAAATATGCTGTGCGTGCATAAGTGAGGCTGCCATGCTCTGCAAATGTAATGGTTTCGCGAAACTTCTGTGAAGCATTAATGGCCGAGATTTTGGCCGCAAAATGAGGAGATTGTGGCAGCGAAATTTGGGGGTACAACAACATGATTTGTGGAGATTTTGGTATTTAATGATGTGCGTGATGGGCAAGTAATTCAACAGTGATATTTGTGCGGAACCATTGCCTATAAATTGGCAGTGATCGTGGCCGAGAAGAGGCAGCGCGGGATCGCGAGATCGAGAGAGAGATTGGATGAGAACTCGTGAGAGAGGGCGTTGGAGCCGAAAGGGCTGCCTGGAATGGCCAAAGTCGGCCATGGCAGCAGCAGCAAAGCTGCTGTTCGACAGCCATGGCCGACGACCAACAAGCATGGCGGCAGTTCGAGGCGAGATGCGGCTCACTGATGGTGGCGCGGTGGTCGACGGAGGCTACGGAAGCTGGAGAAGTGGCTGAAAGTAGTTGAGCCGCGGCCATGGCAACCATGGCCGCGAGCTTCAGCAGGTCGACGCGAAGCAGGAGAGGCGGCCGCGGGCAGCTTCAACGGCGGTGTGGCGGTCGAGGTGGCCGTAATGGTCGGCGGAGGCATCACGGGCAGCGAGGGAGGCGGCGGCAGCAGGTGGTGCGGCGGCTGGGCGAAGGCTGGTTTGCGCGGCAGTTGCAGGAAGAAGAACAAGAAGAAGAAGAAGAAGAAGAAGAAGAAGAAGAAGAAGAAGAAGAAGAAGAAGAAAAGAAGAAGAGAAAAAGTAGAAGAAGAAGAAGCAGAAGAAGAAAAAGAAAAGAAGAGAAGAAAGAAAGAAGAAAAGGAAGAAGAAGAAATGGAAAGAAGGTGGGTCGCACAGGTAGCAGGGGAGGCGCGGGGAAGAAGATGATGAATAGGAAAAAAAAAAAAAAGGAAAAAGAAAAGAAAATAGGAAAAATGATGAAAAAATTTCTAGAAAATCCTGAAAAATAGGAAATTATGTTTCGGTGATATCCCGGAGATTTTGGTGAGAAAAACGGCCCGGGCACACTTTTCGAGAATATTACACGCAAATCGAGAAAATCAGAAATGTCAAGTCAAGGTGAGTAAAATTCTCTAGAAAATTTTAAAAATTCTAAAATATTATTTTATGAATTTTTGTAGTGAAATATTTGAGAAAATATTTCTAGAAATATTTAATTTGGAATTATTGAGGAAAAATAGGAAGAAATAGAGAGAAAATTAAAGAAAATGCCAGAAATTATGGAAAATAGGATTTAATATTTATTCAAATACCTATGGTGATTAGGATGCTTTGAGGTCAAAGTTGAGGTGTCTGGTGCGAATTTTGAGGTTGGCACGCAAATCGAGGCAAGGCACGGATTTCGAGCTAGCCCGATAAGCTCTAGAAGGTAAGTGGTACTTTCTCAAAATGTTTTCATCATATTAACATGCCCTGATATGAATCTATCATGTAGAATGCATACATGACTATGAAATGCATGAATACACGTTGATATCATTGATCACACGCATATGAGGCCGTAGGGCGTACGAACTGGCACCGCTACCGTACCAAGGGTGCACCCATACACCCCGGCTTCGAAAGAGGTGGTCGCTAAAATGGTAAGTAGCATGAGGGGTGCAGTTGACACCTACGATGAAAGACATTGCATACACACATGACATAGCATTGTGTACCTTTACTTAGATGGTTCATCATCTAACTTGGGTTCACCCCTAGAACCTTCAACGTTCTAGTCGGGACTTGCAGAGATGATTCCGAGATTGGTGATGTGTAGTGACGCGAGACGTCAAGAAGCAAGTAAATGTACCATGATATGTTGTAATATGAATAGTTTAAGAATTATGTACATTGTATTTATTGTCAGACGCTTATGAATTAACTTTATAATAAATGTCATGTCCAGTTATTATTATGTGCATTACCGTGAGCAGGTTCGATTTAGCTTCTGCTTTGTAAATTGTATTTATCTTTAGTGTGTAAATTAAACACTAGATAGGCCTTAGGAAATTTCAGATGCATCATAGTAAAAAAAAAATAAAAATAAAATAAGACCCAATGTTCCTAAGGTATAACACGCCTTGAAGAAGTGGGCTGTTACAGTTGGTATCAGAGTCTAAGTTTATTGGAAGCCCTAAGTGGCTCAGATATAGTTGATTAGACCCTATTTGGAAATTAGAGAATAGTAATTTGGAGACTTTAGTGGATCTGGTAGAATCGGTTACTAAGAACCCGAAGTGGAGGCTTAGGGGAAAGAGACTAAGGTTCGTAAAGTGAAATCCTTATTTGCAGATTTGGGAATAGTCGATTGAAGTCTTAGAGGTTATTGATTTGAGGATCTAATCTTGTTAAGCAATAGAACGACCGGTTAAGATAATCTAGTTATTGATGTTAGGATCTGATGATATGATTCGGGTGTAAGGTTGACTCGGTAACCCTGATCACGGATCTGAGAGATTTGGAGACTGTCAATTTGAGGTCGTCAGTTGAAGTCTCTATAATAAGATAGGATAACTACGGTTGTTAAGGATGATTGGATCATGGATGGTTAGTCTGATGTGACATGATCTAGTTAAAGAGTTAGGATCAAACGATAAAGAATTTTCAAGGACCATTTAGTGTCTCAGAAATAAGATGTGTAAGATCAGAGATCCAATGGATTAAGTCAAACAAGAGACCAAAGATGGTCAAATGATGGCGTATGAGTTGTGTCAATCGATGAGCTGGTAGTGGTGCAACCAATGTGACAAGATAAGGAACCTTATCAGTGTGGCGAAACTACTGGTTTGGTGCTCGTAGTGACAAATTTAGGTTTAGAGACCTACGTGCAGATAATTGATAAATGGCTTACGATAAAGTACGGGAAGCCCGTCGATTGAAGCATCCTAGTTGACTGCTTGGGAGACAATTAGATACTAAAGATTTGGGACAACCCAGTAGGGTCTATACCTTGTATAGGTCTAAGTTCCAATAGTCTAGGGTGCGAAGTGTGCCACTAGCTGATTAAAATAGGCTGGAAGCCAAGGGAATCAACTCGAAATGGAATAAATTGAATATAGACCAAGTGTCATATTTAAAGAATTATACTAGGGTTTGCGGTCATTTTGGGAGTAGGTGACACGACGAACGAAGGACGAGGAACAGAATACTGCGATATTTAGTATGACAATGAGATCATGAGATAGTAGCCTCGGTTCAAAGTAGAGTTTGGGTACCAAAAAAATAAAAATAAATAAATAAATAAAAAGGCAAGAACTGCTTGTAGGTCGTATTGACCCTAAGGAAGGATGATGAGAAACCTAGTCAACAGAGGTTGTGACTACGGTTCCGTGTGCCAAGTAGGCTTAAGGATTTGAAAGTCTATAAGAGAAGACTCGTGAATAAGTTATGCCTTGTGCATCGGTATGTGGACCTGAATCGTTATTTGAGGTTTAAAGTACCATTCGAGTTTGAGGTTCAGTTGTTTTTAGGAAATAATTAGAACTAGGTAACGTGATCTGAATAAAGATCTTCAAAGATGAATCAATTTGGGATTTTCGAGAATTTCCCTAAGGATTACCAGAGAGACGTAAGTACCTACCCACTCCAATTAGCGAGATGGTTACAGATAGATGTCTTTGAGAAATCTTTGGCGTGCTTGAGAGAGACAAATAATGGCAAATGTGCCAGGATGTCAGATTGCAATAGGAAATGTCGCGTTTTTGATAAATCAAATTGGAGATCTATAATTTTCAATTTTGGGAGAATGGAAATCTTGTTGGGCTAAACGGTTAATCTAGATAGTCCTGATGGGCAAATCGGGAGATATGTAGCTAGATGATCACTAAAGTGATGTAAGCAAATAAGGAACTTGCCAATATGTGGTACGGGCACTTATGGTCAATGAAAAGCCGTGAGAAAGTTGAGGAAGTGAGAGAAATAGTAGAATGTGTTCTCGAAAGATTTATCGGGATTATTTCTTAATGATGAAATTAACAATAATAGGTTGAGGTTATAAGTGGCTTGATTGCAGACGTAAATTATCGGGCTTTGAAAAAGGTGATAATTAGGAGTTGATATCTTTACCTCAAATTTGGTGAATTATAAACAGCTGCAAAAGGCTGAGATATTTATATGAACAAAATGCGATCGAGGGATTGAGGCATTCTGAAAATCGGCAATAGAATCATGATTTAATGATTTGACCAAAGTACCATCTGCATTGAAGACACTTTGGTTTTATCGAGGATATATTGGTGTACCCTTCGGATAGGGAGATGCATGAGAAACATTAAGAATAATGTTAGAGAACAACACGATAGATGTTAAAACCGAGATTGGCTTGCTAGGTTGAGGAAGAAATGATGAGAGCATAAGGCTCCGTGTCGGGAATATGAGATCAAGGTCAATTGTCATAAACACCATGAGGATCGAAAGTTCCGAAAAGTCAGATACTCTGATAGGTTCGGGAGACAAGCCAAATGTTTTGAGTAGAGGTTGGTTCAAGCAAAGGTTGGTAACCTGAGTAAGTTGCTCCAAAATAGGATCTAACATATTTAGAGTCAGTTGATATGAAATGTTATCACTCGAGAAATTAATTCAAGAAATTAGAGAATCAAATGATTAATCTGATGATATAAAATGATCACTACGAACAGTGCGAGGAGTTATTAGTTTGGCGATCAAGTAACAAAGGAGCAATGCAAGGATATCGGTATTGTTAGACTCGGAAGACAACGTTAGATTTTTGTCGATATTAAAGGTTAAGTTACGAAAAGAAGATTTGGAGACAGATAGAATCTATTAATTATAAAAAAAAAAAAAATCCTTGATGAAATAGTTATACAACATGATTAGCAAATGATTGTGGTCAATTGTCAGAAACTTGAGATTATATTTGGAGATGAATACCTATGAGAATGAGAAAACAACAAATTAGTTGGCTTAAGTAAGGATCCAGCAATGATTAAGTTTATGATGACTCAAGGTAAGGCATAGGTGATTTCGAGGACAAAAAAAAAAAAAAAAATCATTTGAGCACGAGATGATAGGGTAGGACCAATGACTTGTTATGACAGTCTGAAAGCCTATGAAACAACCTAGTAATAACAAGATATGTGATGTTTGAGGATTCAAAGATACGTGAAGTAGTTTGATAACATAAAAATATTTCCTTGAGAATCAATTTGATAAAAGTCAACATATAACAAGATCAGGACTCTTGAATTAAAGATTATCAAAGCATGATTGATTAGTATAAGATAAATGACATCGTAAGAAATCGGAATTAGAAAAGTGTTGTGATTAAGGATATCGACTGGATGACCTAATGAAAAGCAAATCGAAAATTGATGATGTGAATATAAGAGTTGCAGGCTCATTACAACGATATGTGTAGGAGTTCAGATTAAGACTCGTGGCCCAAGAACCAAGTTATGCGGTTATGATTTGAAAGGTATGCATAGTTGACAAGTGTACTTATCTGGGGATTGATAAGTGTGGTCAGTCCAAGAGTTCTAATTTTGAGATTTAAGACATGTGGCAAATTTCGAGGACGAAATTTTTGTAAGGAGGGGAGAATGTAATACCCCATGTTCATATGAAGTCGCCACGTAATTCCGATGAGTTTAGAATACCGAAAAGTTAATTTTATAACAATTTTAGGTACCAAATCAACTGTAGGGAATGCCTCAGAGTGAAATTGTTTAAGGAAAATTATATGGTCTCGACGAGCGTATCAAGATAGGATTCATGGTATCGAAAAAAATCGAATTCGGAACAGTTTTCGGTACAGCTAAAATACAGCTATCATTTAGGCTGTAAAATCGAATCGTTGTAAGAGACTCCCGAAAAATCAACGGAACCCTAAGAGGGCTCCAGTTTTGCGTAACGAGCAACCCTTCAGTGGTTTCAGAATGAAACAACAGCCCGGTAAGAACACTGGAGCAAAATCGTCTTTTTAATTAAGCTTCAAGTTATTAATTTTGCGTTTTTAGTGTTAAAATACAATTTAATCCAGTGTTTGAGGGTATAATTGAAATTATGGAGTTGCCCAAGTGATATTATGATAAAATTGGAGTTTAATGTATAATTTTTTTTAATTTAAAGTGTAATAAATAGATGTATATATATATGGGTATAAATGTGCTGTGCGTGCATAAGTGAGGCTGCCATGCTCTGCAAATGTAATGGTTTCGCGAAACTTCTGTGAAGCATTAATGGCCGAGATTTTGGCCGCAAAATGAGGAGATTGTGGCAGCGAAATTTGGGGGTACAGCAACACGATTTGTGGAGATTTTCGTATTTAATGATGTGCGTGATGGGCAAGTAATTCAACAACGATATTTGTGTGGAACCATTGCCTATAAATTGGCTGTGATCGTGGCCGAGAGAGAGGCATCGTGGGATCGCGAGATCGAGAGAGAGAGGGAGAGATTGGATGAGAGCTCGTGAGGGAGGGCGTTGGAGCCGAGAGGGCTGCCTGGAATGGCCAAAGTCGGCCATGGCAGCAGCAACAAAGCTGCTGTTCGGCAGCCATGGCCGACAACCAGCAAGCATGGCGGCAGTTCGAGGCGAGATGCGGCTCGCTGATGGTGGCGCGGTGGTCGACGGAAGCTAAGGAAGCTGGAGAAGTGGCTGAAAGTAGCTGAGCCGCGGCCATGGCAACCATGGCCGCGAGCTTCAGTAGGTCGACGCGAAGCAGGGGAGGCGGCCGCGAGCAGTTTCAGCGGCGGTGCGGTGGTCGAGGTGGCCGTAATGGCCGGTGGAGGCATCACGGGCAGCGAGGGAGGCGGCGGCAGTAGGTGGTGCGGCGGCTGGGCGAAGGCTGGTTTGCGCGGCAGTTGCATGAAGAAGAAGAAGAAGAAGAAGAAGAAGAAGAAGAAGAGAAGAAGAAGAAGAAGAAGAAGAAGAAGAAGAAGAAGAAAAGAAGAGAAGAAAGAAAGAAGAAAAGGAAGAAGAAGAAATGGAAAGAAGGTGGGTCGCACAGGTAGCAGGGGAGGCGCGGGGAAGAAGATGATGAATAGGAAAACAAAAAGAAAAAAGGAAAAAGAAAAGAAAGAAAAGAAAAGAAAATAGGAAAAATGATGGAAAATTTTCTAGAAAAATCCTGAAAAATAGGAAATTATGTTTCGGTGATATCCCAGAGATTTTGGTGAGAAAAACGGCTCGGGTACACTTTTCGAGAATATTACACGTAAATCGAGGAAATTCGGAGATGCCAAGTCAAGGTGAGTAAAATTCTCTAGAAAATTTTAAAAATTCTAAAATATTATTTTATGAATTTTTGTAGTGAAATATTTGAGAAAATATTTCTAGAAATATTTAATTTGGAATTATTGAGGAAAAATAGGAAGAAATAGAGAGAAAATTAAAGAAAATGCCAGAAATTATGGAAAATAGGATTTAATATTTATTCAAATACTTATGGTGATTAGGATGCTTTGAGGTCAAAGTTGAGGTGTCTGGTGCAAATTTTGAGGTTGACACGCAAATCGAGGTAAGACACGGATTTCGAGGTAGCCCGATAAGCTCTAGAAGGTAAGTGGTACTTTCTCGAAATGTTTTCCTCATATTGACATGCCCTGATATGAATCTATCACGTAGAATGCATACATGACTATGAAATGCATGAATACACGTTGATATCTTTGATCACACGCATATGAGGCCGTAGGGCGTACGAACTGGCACCGCTACCGTACCAAGGGTGCACCCATACACCCCGGCTTCGAAAGAGGTGGCCGCTAAAATAGTAGGTAGCATGAGGGGTGCAGTTGACACCTACGATGAAAGATATTGCATACACACATAACATAACATTGTGTACCCTTACTTAGATGGTTCATCATCTAACTTGGGTTCGCCCCTGAAACATTCAACGTTCCAGTCGGGACTTGCAGAGATGATTCCGAGATTGGTGATGTGTAGTGACGCGAGACGTCAAGAAGCAAGTAAATGTACCATGATATGTTGTAATATGAATAGTTTAAGAATTATGTACATTGTATTTATTGTCAGACGCTTATGAATTAACTTTATAATGAATGTCATGTCCAGTTAGTATTATGTGCATTACCGTGAGCAGGTTCGATTCAGCTTCCGTTTTGTAAATTGTATTTATCTCTGGTGTGTAAATTAAACACTAGATAGGCCTTCGGAAATTTCGGATGCATCGTAGTTAAAAAAAAAAAAAAAAATAAGACCCAATGTTCCTAAGGTATAACACGCCCTGAAGAAGTGGGCTGTTACATTTATAATGCTCTCAGTAATAATGATGGCAGATTCTTATGAGAATGCAAAGAGTCTGATTGATTAGGTATAATGTTGGAAATACTTCCGGTTTGGACCATTGCATTTTAGCTAGATCAAATGGCCAGCTTTGAATTTTTTGTGTCTTTTGAGTAGTTATGTTTGTAGGGAAGAAAAATATTATACACCTAGCAAAACAGAATAAAATATTAGACTGCCGGGAAGCAAAATATCAACTAGTCGTATATTACCATACTGGATAATTTGTTGGGGTTGATGAATGCTTGCGATGGTCTCATTTGCAAATTGGTCACAGGTGAAGCAACCTTTGTTTTCAATTTCTCACCAAGTATATCTTAGTTATTCTGTGTACTTCAAATATCATTTTTGCTTTGCGATCTCGTAGAAAGGAGAAAAAATTAAAAACAGTAGAAGCTGAACTTTTCAATGGTTTCCTTTCGTTTCTTATAACATTCCTGTCTTCCTCTTCAGGTGTTGGCAAAAAGGAGAATGAAGTAGAAGTAATTCTTGCGACTGGAGCCGCAGAGACAAATATCAACTAGGAATTAATCTGAGTCAAAACTAGAATACCTGAAGGGTAATTCTTTTTTAAAATTTTAACAATTTATACAAGGACGTCATTAGTCGTTGGACAAAGAGATGAATTAATAAGACATTTTGACAGTCTCTTCAAGTCTTTTTTTTTATTAACCTAGGGTTTTTGAGCTTAGGCTCAACTAATTCCCAGAGGCGGTTATCTTTCCTGTTGATGTACTCTTATGTAAATTCGGATACGGTCACAATCTATATACATTTAGAGTAGACTTTCGGGAAGCAGCTATCCTTCCCATGGATCTCCCTCCATATTGTGCGGACAGGATCCCTGGAGGGACAACATGGGACACTATAAGCCTACCTCTACAAGGGCGACTTACCTTCCAGCATTAAATGCTACCTTCCAAGTTGCCATTGAGATTCAAACCTCGAATGCTTTTCTTAATCTTCTTGTGTTTTACCGCTGAGCCATACTCATAGGAGTATTCAAGTCTTTTTTATTTTTATAGAAACTTGACTTGTATCAAGAATTGGTTGTTATATATAAAATTTCAAGTCTTCGATGACTTTTTGTCCATCGCTGTTTGTAGATCTAGTCTAGCTGCTATTGATTTTTTTTTTCTTTTATGATATTTTCAAAACAAACTGGAAACATCCTTGTACGTCGTTGTCCTTGCTCTGTTCAATCCCACAATATTTGGTCTAATATGGTTGTGGGTTGAGTTCATTTCTTCTTCCTTGTATATATGCCCTTTAACCTTGTTCTGGTCACCTCCTACAGATCTCTTTTCTTTCTTCCCGAGCTCCATTGATATTTCCATTTCTCATTTTCTTTTTCAATTCTTCTCCTACAAATTTTCTTCGCTTCTTTCCCTTCCCTATTTATCTAGATATTGCTATTTTAATATGAGAAACTATTTACTGTTGATAACAACTCAAGTGCCACAGCGCGACAGTTTCTGAACGGAAGGAAACCACTAGTGAGACAACTATTTTAGACGATTTCTAACATGACCCAGGGAGCATTTGATAATTTGTTTTTTAAACTTGCAGTATTTTTAAAATCTGCTACCTCCATTTTCCCTTGCATCTTTCCTTTTTCCTTCTACTATAGTAATATTTCTTTATATGAATTCTGGCTGATAGTTTTTGAAAATTTTGTTGAGATGATTATATATATTTTTCTATTTAATTCATACCCACTTTAAAAATTGTAAATTTTTTTTTTATTTTATTATCAATCAATAATATTAGATAATTTAACTTATATTTAAATATTGTTTTACAAAACAAAACGAAAAAATTACCACAAATAATCATGAAATGCAGTTCTTAGCTTTTGTTTTCAGATTCTTAAAAATATGTAGTGTTGTAAGACTGAAACTGTTTATTTTTATAACAGAAAGCAAAAACTTAGCATAAAAAGTTAAAAACAAACACATATATAAAATTTTGGGTAAATTGGCCATATGGTTGTCCTCGGACTCGACTGGCAATAAAATCATGGCCTTCTCTTATATCTGTCTTCGTTTTCTCAATGCCATAGCAAGAAGACAACAATATTTTTTAATACTCAGAGAGAAGATGAAACCAACAGTGCTATCACATGCCAGGTAGGAAGAGTACGACAAGAAATCTAATTTTGTTTCCAATGCCTTCAGACCATAACAATGACATGCTCATGTATAGGTTAACTTTCCTTCTGGATTTCTCTGATCCCATCACCAAGCATGTTGATTCTAGCAAATTTTTAAGCTAATTCGTACACAAGTTATCAACTCTTTGTTGCTCCAAAAATTGTTGGATTTTCTTTTTAGGACTCTCTTAAAAGGGTTTTTATGGTGCTTGGATTTGGGTTTTTATGGGTTTTTATGTTGGGTTTGCAGGGGCAACACACCATTTTGCAGCCAAGAACAAATAGAGGTAGGTGAGGCCAATTAAAAGATTGGAAGCTCTCTTCTTCTTCTTCTTCTTCTTCTTCTTCTTCTTACTCAGTAAAATAGATTAGATTGAGTCCGTGAATAGATTCTCTGAAGTGTTTTTGGCCTGATGATATAATAGAATTAGAAGGTCCCATTTGCAAAAGTTGGGATAGCTTTTGCTGAAAAAGAACAAATTTTGTTTTCAATTGATTATTAGTTGATCTCATGATAATTGATAGTTGTAGTTTAATTTTTAAGTAAAATTTAAATAAATATGAGATTTAGTGTTGTGATAAAATGAGATTATGTGTTAAAATCTTGTTAATAGAATTAGTTTTTGTTTATTTATACGAAGGATATCAAATAGTATTTTAGGAATAAGTAAAATTTGGCTGCCTTGACTTACCAAATTTGGTGTTTAATATTTAATTAGAATAGATTAACACAAGTGTAGGATAGTAATAAATTTAATTCATTTCTCAAGCCAGCCATTGTTAGGGGTGTTCAAAAAAACTGCTAAACTGTGAAAATCAATCGGACTGCACCACACCGCATGATTTTTTTAGAAGAATGGGTTGAGATGGTTTGAGAAATGTATAAATCATGCGTTTTGCAATTTAATAAAAATAGTTTTGATTTTTAACCGAATCGTCTGACTATGAAAGTCTAACAACATGAAAATTAAAAAAAATAAAACCCTAAAGTCTAAACAATTTTTTCTACCCCAACCCCCCACTGACACTCTCTGCCTCTCATCCTCCCCTTCAGCTTTTTCACTAAAAACCCAAAACTTTCATTATGCTTGATATAGTAAATTGATTATACTTGGTGTTTTGGACTTTAATAGTTATGACATACTTTAGACATATATTTAAATTTGTATTTTTTTTATTAAGTTGTAGTTTGTTTAAACTATTTACTAGTATAGTTTTTTTTTTTCCTTGTAAAAAAAATTAATTTTGAAGTGAAAAGCTCAAAATATGTTAAAGTGATCAACCAAAAATGCTTTAGCTAGGCCCAGGTTGTTAATCTACCAAACCCAATAGATCAACTCAGACAAACTGCAAAAATTGCATCAAACTACATCGTATTTTGTGGTGCAGTCTAGTGTGATTTATAAAGATCAAATCAGATCATGTGATTTAGAGCAATAAAAAAATCGCACTATGGTTTAGTGTATTGAAAAAGATTTAGACTAGACAAATCGCACTATGAACACTCTTAGTTACTGCATTTCAAGGTAAATGGTTTTAAAAAAAATTAGTGAGAAATGATTTTTAATAAAAAAAAATCATACACAATTTGTTTGGATTGACATATTTCAAGAACACTTGTAATACCCCACTTTCCAAGGCATGTCATAATCTCGAGAATTTGAGATTTTTCTTGTTAATTACTCTTTGATCACAAGGTCTCTCAAAATTTCTCTTTTTATCCCTATAATATAACAACATCAAATAAACAAAGTTAAGGCAGATAATAAAAGTCTTAACACAGAACACAATCTAGATTGAACATAAAATGAAGCATATGGTTCTAATATGTATGGATCTGAATTGACTCCAAATAGTAGTATAAATTCGTACGAGATATAATAAGATAAGAGTATAAATTTAAAAATTGTAAATTATAAACATACAATTGACTATAAAATTCAAGGGAGCAAATTGTAATCTTCATGCCTTGTTCATCAACTAATACCTTCATTTGCGGATCATCTATTATATCTATATATATATATACACACATTTTATAAAAGAAAATATATTTGAATGGGATCTATATGTTTTGAAGATATTTTTGCATAAGATATGAATAACCAATTTTAGGAAAGAATAGTATCTGAGTATCACATATTGCATATTAATTTACATAAACTTTTCAAAAATAGAAACCAAGGCATGGTAGTACATTTTTTCATACTTTATTGTCATAACTATGAAATCAACATAAGGCTGCTAAGACTAATTTCAACAAATGCATAGTATCATAATATCACAAAATGCACATTTGGATAAACTTTCCAAAAATAGAAATCGACAAGTGTAAAACTATTTTTCGCACTTTATTTCATATTATTTAACATAATCTTATGTAATTACAAATTTTCATGTCAATTATGCAAATAAAACGCTCATACCTCATATCTTAATTATGTAGGGAAAAAAACTAATTTTTTTTTTTATGTCATCACCAACTTCCTATTTCTTGTTTGTGGCTCTGATGTGCTTAAAAATATTTTTATGTGCCTTGAAATATTTTTTGAACACTTGATATATTCCTAAATATTTTTTATGTAATTTTTCTAAAATTTTCCTTATTTTTTCTCTTCTTTTTCTTTTTCTTATTTTTTTCTTTATTTCCTTCCTCATGTGTCCTTATATGCTCCCCTACGTGGGGTTCACTTGATGTGTCACTTGCACACGCTCAACACCCGTTCGCATCCAGACATCTTTTTCGACTTTTTCTTGTTACCATCAACTTACTTCAAGTTATTTTTTCTTCTGTGCTTTTCTTTTTATTCTTCTTTTTCTTTCTCTCTACTTTCTCATACTTTTTTCTAGAAATAAAGTTGCGTTATTTGCTAGACTAGTTTTTCTTATCGAGTTTCTTGATTTTGCAGCGAAGGTTGAGACCTCCTCAACCTCAACCAAAATGTCCTATTTTTGTCCCAACCTCTTCCTTTTGTTCTCTTCTACAAAATCCCTTAAAATTAACTGAAATACGATTGATTCATTCCTTAAATCTCAGCTAAACCTTATCAGTTTTTTATAGTTGAAACCACCACTCAATCCCTCAAATCTTAGTCATCTATCACCATATTTCATCATCTTAAGGCGAATCCTAGAGATTCAAGCACTGCCAATGGCAGGGCAAGTTGCCCAACAAGTTGCAAATTTTCCCAAAATTACATTTTAGCCCATGTTTTACTTTTGGTATATTACACTTATAACTTTTATAAATTATACTTAAACGCACTGCAATTTGAGCTTTAACTGAAGCCTTGAAAATTTCTAAAAATTATGCAAAAACCCCGATAATCTTTGAATAATTACACTAAAGATCTCATACTTTGAAAAATTACATTATATGGAACCTGTTGACAAATTATCCAAAATATCCTCAAATTAATATGAATTTTCCATTAAGTCCATTTTTGTTTATCTGAAATGAAAAATTCTAATTTTCCAAATTATCTTAAAAATTTATAATATCAAATCCAATCCCCTTTAAAGAAATGTCGACATCGAAATGTTTCTTTGCCTATAACAAGAACCCAAATTATTATTATTATCAGTTTATAAATTCTACCCAAAAATCTATTAATAAGATTCATCATTATCGTCATCTTTGTCAATCTTTATTGTTATTAATATCATCATTATTACGATTGTCATTATTACTTAATCTTAATATTTATATATCTCCACTGTATTGGGCTACATCTACCCGATTTTAACTCAACTATCATATTGACGCCTTGGGTAGCGTTTCTGCACAATTTGCACTTGATTTATTAGACCTACTAACTGCCTTGAATAATGTCAACCTGATTTGTACTCAACCTCATTGTTTTATCGCATTGGGTGATATATATATCTAGTAGAACTCGATCTTAATTTTCACAATCTCAGATCGCCTTGAAAGATATCAATCCAATTTCAACTAAACCACTATGCTTGTTGCATTGGGTGATGTCATTCTTTTAGTTAGAGTCGGCTCAATGCATAGGTCCAACTAGCTAGGACCCCCTAAAGAAATGAGGTCTCTTATTGTTTGAAATTATATTCCATGATGATTTTATGTTTGACTTCATGCTTTTTTTTATTTTGTTGTTCTATTTAGATGAAAAGGCGCCTGTCTCTCCAAGTTCACTGATCATTTTTTAATATTAAATAATAAATAGTATTCTAAAACATGACATATTCTCTAATATTGATGGTTTGGATTTATTTTCAGAATTACAAGTTTTAAAAGAAATTATAATCATGAAAAAAAAAAACTACTTGTGATATTAAATTTGATAAAAAAAAGGTATTTTTTTTTTCAAATGCATGGATAACTTTTAGAATATTATTAATCATTCATGTTATTATAAATTTAGTGTAGAGAAGTTTTTAAAAATTAAAATTAATAAAATCTTATTTATGTTTAACTATGTCACAAGAAAAATTAAGTTATTTGGTTATATTGTCAACTAAAAAAAATTACTTTCTAAATTTGAATACAAAAATTTAATTAGTTATTTTACATCTCAAAAAACAAGGGAAATAAATTTTAACTAATTTTTAATATTTATTTATATTATTAAAGAGACTCCAAAGTAATTTTTGTTTGAAACCACAAATATTCTGAAGCTGGCCTTACTTTTAGTGTCTCGGGGCTAGGAAGGTAGAAGACGAGGAAGAAAAGAAAAAAACTAAAAACACCAAATATGACCGGAAAAATGAAGAAGAAGACTGGTGCGTGGAGTTGGACATTTGGCACAACCAAAAGTGCGTAAGGTGGCAAACAATAGGTGTGGGTGAAGGTAAAGGTTAAAAAAAAAAGAAACATATATATATATATATTGATAAATAATATAAAAATTAGATATGGGAAATAAAAATACTTGAAACAAGATTGGGAACACAGTTAATTTTGGTTAAAATATTTGGAATAATGAGACATGGAGCAATGATCCAATTGGCTTGGATTCTTATTTATTAGTTCAATCAATTATTAAGGTTGCTTTCTCTTTCCTATTTTCAAGTCATTTTTAGTTTTTAATTTTTTAAAATAATGAAAACGCGTTCTCTTTGCTATTTTTAAAAATGCATTTAAAAAAAAATTGTAAAGAAATCTCAAAACAACAAAAAGTTGTTTTGAGTGTTTTCATCTAAAACAATCTCTAAACTCAAAACACATTTATTTATTTATTTGTACTTTATTATTATAATGAAAAAAATATTACAAAATTCATTAACTTTAAAATGTATATATTTTTTAATAATATATTAACATTAAATGTTTCTAATTTACTGAATAATCAAATTTATTGAATAAAATATCATTGAAAAATTATTCTCAAAATTTTAAAAAAAACATGTTTTTTAAATTTCTGTTTTGAGAAACAATTTTTCAAAATGACAAACAGAACGTGTTTTTAATTTTTTGAAAATAAATTTCTAAAATAAAAAATTTAAAATGAATTTAAAACTCAAAATTAAAAACTAAAACGTAAAAAGAATGCAACCTAGCTAACTCGATGAGTCCGTTTAATATTTTTATATCTTCATTCATCGCCTTAGGCTACATGTTTAATATTTATATATCTTCATTGATCGCCTTAGGCTACATCTACTCAATTTTAACTCAGCCGTCATATTGATTATTGGGTAGTGTTTTTGCACAGTTTACACTTGATCGCTTAACTCTACCAACCGCCTTGAATAATATCAGCCTGATTTGTACTCAACGTCATTGGTTTATCGCCTTGAGCGATATATATCTAATTGAACTCCATTTTTTCAGAATCTCAGACCGCCTGGGAAGATATCAACTTAGCCATTATATTTGTTGCCTTGGGTGATATCACCCTTATAGTTAGGGTTGGCTGAAGGCCCTAGGGGCCCCAAAAAGGGGCTCAAAAAATGAGGTATTTCATCCTTTGAAATTCTATTTTATAATGGTTTTTTTGTTTGAATTCATGATCTGTTATTTTATTATTCCATTTAGATGAAGAGGCCCCTCAAGTCAACTGATCATTTTTTTAGACAATGAATAATATTTTAAAACATGACGTGCTCTCTATATTAATGGTTTGGATTTATTTTTAAAATTAAAAATTTAAAAAAAATTATAACCATAAAAATAAAAACACCACTTGTGATATTAAATCTTATAAAAAAATATAAATTTTTTTCCAAATATTTGGATAGTTTATAGAATACTATTAATCATTTATGTGCACTGTAACTTCAACATATAGAATTTTTAAGATTAAAATTAATAAAATCTTATTTACGTTCAACTATATCATAAAAAAAATTAAATGATTTGACTATACTGTCAATTGAAAATGAGTTGTTTTCTAAACTTGAATATAAAAATTTAATTTGTGATTTTGCATCTTTTTAAGAAAATTAAATTTTAAATATTTTTTTATACTCTTAAAGGACCACCAAAGTAACTATTGTCTAAGGTCACAAGTATTTTTAAGTGGTCCCTACTTTTAGTGTCTCGAGGGCAAAGAAGTTAGAACGTGGGGAAGAAAAGTAAAAAAAAGAGAAAAAAAAACTAGAAAAATCAAATATTAAAAGAAGAACGAAGAAGAAGATTGGTGCATGGAATTGGGCATGTGGCATAACTAAGGTCGATTTAAGAATATTTGTAGTTTTATATAAGAGTTATTTTGGTGGCCCATTAATAATATAAATAAATATTAAAATTTATTTAAAATTTACTTTTTTTACTTTTTTGAGATACAAAATTACTAATTAAATTTTATATTCAAATTTAGAAAATAAATCTTTTTCAATTGACAATAAAGATAAGAGAAAAAAATCTATAAACATAAGAGTTGAATAAGTAAAAAAAATGTAGAGAGTCTACCTAGGTCCTGCAAATTAAAAAATTATTGATTTATATTTGATTTTTTTCTTTAATGCCTAGATCAGTGCGGATTCCGTAGATAAAATTTTCACTGTTCAAAGAATCATTTTATCAAATTATCCTCTAAAAATAACATCACTTATTTTTCTTTTCATTGCGTTACTGGTCTATGTTTCACTATTCTTTGCCTAATATTGAAAAATAATCCATGGAATTAAAGAGTTGGGGGGCCTCCTCGTCTAAATGACAACTCATTATTTATTAGTTAACATTGGAAATTGATATGTGGACTTGGGTGTTGAAATCAATATACCCACTCCCTAACTTGTGAAAACCTGTGAGAAAACAAAGCAATTAGCCAAATATCAAGTGTAATCACAAAAATAAAAGGAGACAAACCAATTTAGGTAGAAAATCCCCTCAATGTGAGGAGTAAAAACTATGGGACTAAAGTTCACCTAAAAATACCAATAATATCTCCAAATCTGAGTTACAAAATTCTCTCAACAATCACAAGATGCAGGAGATAAACTATAGAATCAAACTTGTCTCAAATAAAAAAATAACAAACGAGTTAGGAAAAACAGACTGAACCATATGGCAGTACAAAAATGGCTTGATTCCCAAGGATCTTAGCTTATAAATTAAATCTTCATCATTTAGATCCTAGAACCATGAATCTCGAACATACTATCCAAATTTCAGTTCAATCAGATAACAAAACACCATCTGATTATTTGTTTGATCACAACTGCACAAGCAGAAACAAAAATTCGAGTAAAACCACAAAGTAGTATGAAAATGAGCTCAATTCCCAAGGATCCAAGCTTAAAAATTAGATCTTCACCGTTCAAATCCTAAAACTGCGAGTGTTAAATGTACCATCAAAATTTCAGCTCAATTGGAGAACAAAACACTGTTTGATCGTCTATTTGATCACAGTTGCTCAGACAAAAAAAAAAATCAAAATTTCTCCTAGAACTTTGCCATTTTTCCTGTCGTTTTTCCTTTTGTTTTTGTAACCTATTATGCATGACTTTTATAGCCTAATAGGCACAAAAAAGTCCTAATCTTATTAAGGTTATTTTAGGCCCATGAGATAAAAATATTAGTAAGAAAAACGGAGCCATCCTTTTAGGAATACACAACCATTACTAGGCCATTCTTTAAAAATACCCAACCATTATTGGGCCATTCTCCAACTAGGAGGGAAGCTTGACCCAATATTGGAGAGTTAGAAGCCTTTTTGTCCAAATAGAACAACAAAATAAATAGAGCACGAATTTAAATAAAAAATATTATGAAATAGAATTAGTGATTTTGTATCTCAAAAAATTTAAAAAATAAATTTTAAATAATTAATGATCAGAATTAATGATTTTAGAGCTCCTCTTTTTTGGGGCTCTAGGGCATTAGGCACAACCGAAGGCACTCAAGATTGCAAACAATACGAGTGTGCAAAGTGTAAAGGTTAAAAAAAAAAACAGGTATGTATATATTGATAAATAATATAAAAATTAAAACAGGGAAATAAAAATACTTGAAACAAGAATGGGAACAGTTAATTTTGGTAAAAATATTTGGAATAATGAGACATGGAGCAATGATCCAATATATTGGCTTGGATTCTAATTTATTAGTTCAATCAATTATTGACTAATTAACTCAATGAGTCCGTTTAGAAATGACACTACAAAAAATCAATGTTTTAGTTACGGAAAATTTCGTAGCTAAAACATCAAAATTCGTCGCTAAGTTTTTTAGCAACAAGTAGATTTCTGTTGCTAAAAAAAGCGTCGCTGAAATCTAATGATGGGGTTAGCAATGGGATTTTTTTAGCAACGGAATTAGCGATGCTAAGTTTGAAAAAAAAAATAACCTTATTGTCTCACTTTTTTATTCACTAGAAAAGCTTGATTTATACAAATTTTTTTACAAAAATAGAAAACAACTAACTTTAGAAAAGAATTTTAGGATCTATACAATTTAGGATAGAACCAAGATAGAAAACATAATTTAACCTAGAAGATACAATTTTTCTTTTAAGAGATAATATATACAGTCAATCAGGAAACATATATAATCAATCACCAATCAATCATCAATTAATCAATCATCAATCAATGATTGAATCATCAATCAATCAATCACCAATCAATCATCAATTAATCAATCACCAATCAATGATTGAACAATTCCATATCAGCTGCTGACACTCTCCCTCAAGATTGAGCGTGTATATCTTGCATCTCAATCTACTTATCATCGTGTTAAACACTGGTGCAGGTAGGCCCTTAGTTAGCATGTCTACTAACTGATCTTGTGATGAGATGTATGGTTTGCATATTAGCCCACTATCTAATTTCTTCTTGATAAAGTGCCTATCTACTTCAATGTGCTTTGTCTTGTCATGTTGAATAGGATTATGAACGATACTGATTGTCGATTTGTTGTCACAGTAGAGCTTCATAGGCGTAATCCACTCAATCTTGAGATCATTTAGAAGAATTTTTAGCCACAATAATTCACACATACCTAGAGCCATGGAACGAAATTCTGCCTCAGCACTTAACCTAGCCACCACATTTTATTTTTTGCTCTTCTACGTTACCAAATTGTCTCCCAACATAGTACAATATTCGAAAGTAGATCTTTTATCTACAACAGAGCCTGCATAGTCTGCATCTGTGTAGGCCTCAAGGGTCATAGCTTCTCCCTTTTTGAACAAAATGTGTAATACCCCGAGAGTCCAGAGAAGTTAGAATATATCGAGGATAGTGTAAGAAAGGAAACAACACCAGCTGGATACCTTTTAGGGTGAATGTTAGCAAAGAACTCTCAAGTTAAGCGTGCTTGACCTGGGGTAATCCAGGGATGGGTGACCCCCCTGGGAAGTTCATGTAGGCCCATTAGGGTAAGTTGTTACTGTCCTTCCTATCGCTCGAACGGGATGTTACAAAATGCCTCTTCTAGGTGCTCCTTTTAGATAGTGGAGTATTCGATACATAGCTTTAAGATGGACTTCCCTTGGGTTATGCATGAATTGACTAACCACCCCCACAACATAGGCTATATCTGGCCGAGAATGGGCCAAATATATCAACTTTCCAACCAGCCTTTAGTAAACTCCCTTGTTAACCTTATCCCCCTTCTTTGTCATTGTCGATAACAATAATATCATCTACATACACAATTAACACAGTTACTCCCCCTGTGGCCAAAAATTCAAAATTTAACGCGTGTCAGGCCCTGGCCTTCTCTCATGTGCACCATATGGCAGCGCTGGGATATTACTCCCAACTATTATCTCAAGCTTTCTACCGGATTCGAACCCTCAAGCTCTTATGACCAAGTTCTGCGTGTGAGCCAGCCGATCTGGAAGCCTTATTGTTTATTGATATATATAAAATATTTTTATAGTATTATCTTTCAAATATTTCAAAATTATATTTATACACTAAAATTTTTGATATTAGTTTTAATATTAATGTTAGTAAAGGGAAATGAATATTAATTTTAATTTTATTTCATTATTAATTCAAATAAAACTTTATTAATTATTATATTAGCTGTGAAAAATTATGTTTTTATTTTGATTTTAATTTGTAATATATTTAAAAAATTATTAGTTTAATTTTTACTAATATTAATGTTAGTAAAACATATTATGATATGTTTAAATGTAAATTTTTTAATTTTTTTATAACCCCGTCGCTAAATTTTAATTTTTTATTTAATTTTTTTATTTTTTAGCCACTGGGTTGACCCCGTCACTAAATTTGAATTATTTATTTATTTATTTTTTAGCAACAAGGTTGACTCCGTCATTAAATTTTAATTTTTTTATTTAATTTTTTTATTTTTTAATGGCTAGATTTTTATCGCTAAATTTAGTGACGGGTTTTCCATCACTAATTTCGTCGCTAAATTAAAAAAATATTTAAAAAAATTAGCGACAAAAATTCCATCGCTATCTGTCCTAATTAGTGACGGAATAATTCCGTCACTAAATTCTATCACTAAAAACTATTTTTCTTCTAGTGTGTTATCAAGTTTTTGACTAGGGGCGGATCCAAAAAACATTTTCAGTGAGGGCGTTGTTACTATCACTGATTATGTGAAGCAGGGGTTTAGGCGAGGTGAGCGACATAGCAAGAGAGAGGCTGAAAGATAGCGAGCGATGCAGGGCCAAAAGGGCCAACTGGCGAGCAACAGAGCGAGAGAGTCAAGAGAAGCAACAAGCGAGAGCGAGGTGGTGGCTGATTAGGGAGACAGCGAGGTCGAGGCGACTAGCGACGAAGCGACCGAGGAAGGCGAGCAAGTTAGCAACCTTAGCGACGGTCCGACGAAGGCATAGAGGCTAGAGCAAGTGAGAGCGAGAGAGGTATTGAGGAAGGGTTTTTGAATTTCAAAATTTATTATGAGCTTGAGTATAGGCCAAAATTAATGGCAGGCCGAGGCCCTCACTAGACCTACATTAGCTTCGCCCTTGTTTTTGACTCTGTTTAAATTTTTTATTATGTTACACTTTGTATTTAGTGTTTATTATATAATAATTTTTAAATATTTTTTAATGCAGGCATTTTTTTATTAACAAAGATAACATTTACTAACTAATTTCTCAATTTATCCTTTAAAAGGCACATAGTTTTTTTTTGGGAATAATCACCTAATAGTGTCCATGCAAAATTGTTCATAAGTATTTATATTATAAAAATATTTAACCATTTATATAAAAATTTATTTAATTGCATGTATATAGCACGTGTCAACCCTCTATGCTAACCAAATATATATTTTAGTGGTCTTTTAACCTCTATCAAATTTGTTTATTATAAAAAATCAACGTTTTAACGACGAAAAATTTAGTTACTAAAATATCAAAATCCATCTCTAAATTATTTAGCGACGGATTTAGTGACGGGTACCTTTCCATCGCTAAAAAAGGCGTCGCTGAAATTTAGCGACGAGGGTCATATCTGTTGCTGAATTCAACAACGGAATTTCTGTTGCTAATTAGTGATGGAAAACAATTTCGTCGCTAAATTTAGCACATGCCCGCAAAATCAACCCGCGCCCACCCCCACACGAGCCCGCCCCTCCCCTCATGCGCCACTGTGTGGCTGCGCCTCTACTCGCCACATGGCAGCGTTGGGATAATTATAACCCTTTCGCTAAATTTTATTTTTTATTTAATTTTTGTTCTTTTTTAGCTACGGGTATAACCCCGTCGCTAAAGTTTCATATTTCTTATTTTATTTTTTACCTATAGATTTGTTTTGTTGCTAAATTTTAAATTTTTAATTTAATTTTTTTTCTTTTTTAGCGACGAGTCTTTCTATCGCTAAATTAAAAAAAAAATTTAAAAATATGAGCGGCGAAATATCCATCGCTAATTAGCGACGGAATAATTCAGTCATTAAATTCCGTCTCTAAAAACTATTTTTCTTGTAATGACGTTATTGTCATGATACAATAATAAAGTTATTTGACTAAAAATATCGTCGTCAAGTTGTCTGAAATTGTAAAAAAAAAAAAAAAAAGTTAGAAGGCACAGAGAGGTCTCCCCAGAAACACTTCGACACTTAAGTCAGGCACTGTAGATAATGAAGACCATATTGAAAATAATATTAGAGATATACATTTTCTACAATAAGTGCATGCTTATTTATAAAAAAAAAAATATAAAGTAATCCTAATAGGTTCATGATTATTATTCCTATAAATAATATTTATTTCGACAAATTCTAATCCTATTAGAAAAATTCTTATAGATAATGTCTATTTTGGCATCCTAAAACTCTTACAGATAAGTTCATATAGAAAAATTCTTATAGATAAGTTTATGAATTCTTACAGATAACGCTTATTTTGATTTTTTCTAGCCCTGTTCAGATTAGTATTATTTATGATAATGTCTACCTCTTACAAATAACTTTTATCTTCCAAAAAATTTTTAGATGTCGGAGTTATTTACTTTGCACATTTTTGTGGGACTCCCCTTGTGTACGGGAAAATTTTACCTTTTAGCTCAAAAAATTATTTTGAGTTTTGGACATTTTTGGTCTTTTAATTAGTTTTTACTTATGACATAACAAAATTATTAAAAATAAATAAATTTGAAATATAAAAAACTGTGTTTTGCTTAAAAAAAGTGACAATATGGTTTAATAAAAAAAGAAAGAAATAAAAAGTGATTGCGTTATAAGAGAATTGGTTATATCTACATTCATAATTTCAAATTCAATTTTCTATTACCTCTTTTACTTATCTTATGGTCTCATATACAATTTTTTTCTTAAATCACATCTTATAAATAATATTTATTTTAATTTAACAAAAAATAATCTTTTATTCATTTATCATGCACAAATTATGCACGCACCATCTCAATAATACGCACCCTCAACAAATAGAAGGCTACGAGTTCTTACAGAAAGCAGCTGAGAGGGCAAAGGGCTTTTGTGTATGGTTCAAGCGGGAAAGAAGTTGATACAATTGAGAAGCTTTAAGCTACAATATCTCCATTTGTTCATGTTCACAAAGGTAGCATTCTTCAGCAAAGTCTTCCTGGGTTGAGAGATTGTGCAGTTCTTTTATATCCGTCCCAACTACAGATGGAAGTTATTAAAACTTTACAACCTTTCTGCCAACACTTTCCAGTTCGAGCACAAGGTGGCATTGGTTTCCGTGCACCCATCTTTGCTCTTACAGTGTAAAGAAACATTTGTCAGTAATCCGAATGTACTAGAGCAGCATAGGCTTGACCCTTATCAAGGTGTGAAGACAAGGTTCATTATGAAACTAATTCGTCTCCGTGTGGCTACAAAAGAAAAAGGTCCTTATATTTAGTCAGTATATTAACCCTTTGGAGTTAATCAAGGACCAGCTGAAATCAATTTTTGATTGGCACAAGGCAAGGGAAATTCTCCAAATGCATGGCACACAAGAATAGAGATGTCGGCAAAAGTTTATTGACATTTTCAATGACTCTAAGAGTGAAGCTAAAGTAATGCTGGCATCAATAAAATACTGTTCAGAAGGAATAAGCTTAATTGGAGCTTCAAGAGTTGTTTTGATAGACGTTGTTTGGAATCCATCTGTGGAGAGGCAAGCCATAAGTAGGGCTTATAGACATGGTCAAGAGAATGTCATTTATACATATAATCTTATGGCATCTAGGACAATGGAGGAAGAGAAACACTGTAGACAGGCTGAGAAGAACTGTTATCTGAGTTGATTTTCTCCTCTGGTAGCAAGGAAAGAGAAGAAAAGAATCGTGCTATAGCCTGTTAGTGTATGGAGCCTAATTATCACCTTGGTGCATATTATCAACCTGATAATAGGTTGAACCACTATAAATTTTGTGTGTTCTTGCAATCTCCAATTTGGTGTGCATTCTTATAATCTCCATCTTAGTTATAGTGAAAAACTCGCAACAGCGACAGTAGACGTAGCTCTCACATTGAGAGTCTACTATAAACCTCGTGTATATTTTGTGCTTATTTTGATTACTTTTTTTCTCCTATTTAGGATTAGGACTTTAATCCTTACACAACCTTCACCGATGTTATTTTGGAGGAGATAGTCATGCATGGAAAGCTCAAAGATATGTTTGAGAGGATCATTTACCAGCCAAAAGAGACGAAAAAAAATCTCTATCCCTCACACCATACCAGGCTCCTCTTAGCAAACCTTAGGTGCCATCGCAAGAATACTACCAAACTTTAGACTACCCAGAAAGAATGAAAACACTGGAAATGCCATTTTCTTGAAGAATCGATCGTAACCAATGCATTTTCTTGATGCTTGTTCCCATTTTCTTTTGAGGATTTTATTTTTTAGCCACAGAAAATGCATTGCTTACTCGATTACAAAATAATCTATACTCGATTAAATATGATATTTACTCTAATACAAAGATTATTACTCGATTAAATATAAAGTTCAGAGACTTAGTCAATTTTTAGCCTATCTTTATTTGATTACAAAAATATTTTATTCGAGTAAAAAAATACATATACCCATAAACTTTAACTTAAGATTAAGAATTATCGAAGTTAAAAATACTTCAAAAGGTTTTGACATTAACAATGAGCTAAATTTACTAAAAAAAAAAACATTTTTCTCGTAAAAGCAAAACATAAATTTCTCAACAACATTAATATAACAATTTATTTAATTGTATGTATATAGCACGTGTCAACCCTCCATGCTAACCAAATAAATATTTTAGTGCTTTTTTAACCTCCATCAAATTATTAAAAATACCTGAATTTGAAATGCAAAAAAGTGTGTTTTGCTTAAAAAATGTGACTATATGGTTTAATAAAAAAAAAAAGAAAAGAAAAAGTGACTGCAAGAATTGGTTATATCTGCATTCATAATCTCAAATTCAATATTCTATTACCTCTTTTATTTATCTTATGGTCCCAAATACAAATTTTTTCTTAAATAACATCTTATAAATAAATAATATTTATTTTACTTTAACAAAAAAATTAATCTTTTATTCATTTATCATGCACATATAATGCGCATGCACATATTATGCACGCTCCATCTCAATAATAATAATCCTCACCAAGTAGAAGGTTATGAGTTCTTACAGAAAGCAGCTGAGAGGGCAAAGGACGTTTGTGTACGGAAGTGGCAAAAGAAGTTGATACAACTGATAAGCTTAAAGCTACAATATCTCCATTTGTTCATGTTCACAAAGGTAGCATTCTTCAGCTAAGTCTTCCTGGGTTGAGAGATTGTGCAGTTATTTTATATCCGTCCCAACTACATATAGAAATTATTAAAATTTTACAATCTTCTGCCAACACTTTCGAGTTTGAGCACAAGGTTGCATTGGTTTCCGTGCACCCGTATTTGCTCTTCCAGTGTAAAGAAACATCTGTCAGTGATCCGAATGTGCTAGACCAGGATAGGCTTGACTCTTATTAATTAAGGTGTGAAGAAAAGGTTTATTATGGAACTAATTCGCCTCTATGTGGGTACAAAAGAAAAGGTCCTTATATTTAGTCAGTATATTGACCCTTAAGAGTTAATCAAGGACCAGCTGAAATAAATTTTCGATTGGCACAAGGCAAGGGAAGTTCTCCAAATGCATGGCACACTAGAACAGAAATGCCGGCAAAAGCTTATTGACATTTTCATTGACTCCAAGAGTGAAAGCTAAAGTAATGCTAGCATCAACAAAATACTGTTCAGAAGGAATAAGCTTAATTGGAGCTTCAAGAGTTGTTATGATGAACGTTGTTTGGAATCCATCTGTGGAGAGGCAAGCCATAAGCAGGGCTTATAGACTTGGTCAAGAGAAGGTCGTTTATACATATAATCTTATGGCATCTGGGACCACAGAAGGGGAGAAATACTGTAGACAAGCTGAGAAGAACCGTTGATCTGAGTTGGTTTTCTCCTCTGGTAACAAGGAGAGAGAAAAGAACAACCATGCTATAATATGTTAGTGTGTGAAGCCTAATTATCACTTTGGTGTATATTATCAACATGATAATGTGTTAAACTATTATAAATCTCGTGTTTTTGTAATCTCCAATTTGATGTGCATTTTTATAATCTCAAATTTAGTTATAGTGTAAAACTCGTAACGACGGCAGTAGACGTAGTTCTTACATTGAAAAGTAGACTACTATAAATCACGTGTATTTTTTGTGCTTAATTTGATTATTTTTCTTCTATTTAGGATTAGGACTTTAATCCTAACACAACCTTCAGTGATGTCTCTTGGAGGAGATGGTTGTGCTTGGAAAGCTCAAAGATATGTTTGAGAGGATCATTTACCAGTCAAAAGAGACGAATTTAGTGGAAAAAATCACTATCCCTCACACCATACTAGGCTCAAACGCCATCGCAAGAAGACTACCAAATTTTAGAATACCCAGAAAGAACGAGAACACCGGAAATGCCATTTTCTTGAAGCTTGTTCCCCTTTGCCAAAAGCGTTTCCGCCAAAACAGTGATGTCTTCATGTGCAGGTTTGCTTCACTTCTAGATCTCTCTGACTCCATCAAATAGCCTGTTGATTCTAGCAAGTTCTTTAAGCTAATACACAAGTCATCTAACTCTTTGTCGTTTCAAAAGCTGTTGGCTTTTCTTTCGAGGATTCTCTCAAATGAGTTTTTATGCTTTGATTGGATTTTGATATATTGTGTCTGAAATTAGTGAGATTTGATTGAGTCCTGACCTGAGTACTGAAAATTTATGTTTTGTTTGCAGGGGGAACACACTATTTTGCTGCCAAGAACAGATAAGAGATGGATGAACCCAAAGAAAAGATTTGGAAGAAGCTCGACTCTTTCTTCTTCCAACAGAGCCCTCATACAATCAACGCCAGCTGAATCCACCAAGAAATCATCCAGCCCCAGCGAAGCCGGGCCGTCGGTATGATTCACGAACTCTTCATTAATGCAGGCGAGTTGTTGCTCTTAAATCTGAATGCTTCGATCAATTGCCCTTCCTTGTCTGCAAAGCTAGCTACTCGATTCATCTGATTTCCAAAAGCAAGTTGTTGATCTGAATGCATTGCTGTGCGTAAATCTAGCTGCTGTTTGATTTCGTTTCTGATATTTTGGAAAAAAAAATTCAGAACAAAAGATCACAGAAAACATTCTTGTATGCTAGCTTGCTCTGGTTGAGTTCATTTCTTCTTCCTTATATGCCCTTTGCCTTGCTTTTGTCACCTCCTATCGATCTGTTTTGTTTCTTCCCGAGCTCCACTGATTTGTTCCCTTTTCTTATTTTCTTTTCAATTCTTCTCCGGCAAATTTTCTTCTTAAGAATACTATTCATGTTATAACCAAGATGGCAGTTTCTTAACAAAGGAGAACTGTTGATAGCACGAACGATTTTTAATATAGCAAATGGATCGTATTGATCTATTTGGCCAGCGGCTACTTGACACTTAGCCCAGTCCTTATGCTAGATTTTGGCCTAAGAGCTTAGATAATGTTTTCATCTAAGTTGAGATCCTTGCATCAGTAACGAATTCTATTAATCTCGAACAACTCGTACATTAATTATTATCAACTCGTAATCTTCATCAAATTCAAGATTCTCGAGGATGATTCCTATCATTACCGTGCATTTCGACCCTTTATCCTGCCACGACGGCTAGCAACACGCAAGATACCTTCATCTCTATATATATGTGACAGCCTAAATACGTGCTAAGGTATATTCTTTCCAAATCTTACCATTACTTATTGACTTGAGCATCGGAATACTTGCAAGTGCTAATTACCTTTATCGCAAAGATTGTCAAATCATGACATTCTACCGTCATTGCAACTAATCCTACCAATCTCGTTGGTCCGAAAGGAATAGTAAATTTATTTTAAAATAATTAATTAAAACCTTTAAAATTAACTTATTATATTAAAAATTATTGGCCTCACAATATTTATTAGATAAAGTTGCTCGTGGAACCAATAATTTCGGCTCACAAATGGTTATTAGACAAAGTCACCATTAGAACCAACGATTTTGGCTCAACATGGAGTTTGAGGTGTAAATTTTTTCTTTTATGAAAAAGAATGAACGGTAAATTAAGTAGAGTAATATTTTATGAGCAACATTTATTAATTTTTGTAAAATCTTATACTATTTTTAAAATCCCTACCTCCATTTTCGATTGCATCATTCCATTTTCTCCTTATATTCAAGTCTCCCTTTGGTCTCCTTTTTTTTTTTATAAGTTTTGTATATGAGAATAATTTTGTTCATTATATGTATGAATTCTTGTTGATAATTTTTGAAAAACTCTATTGGGATAGTTATATTTTTCTATTTATTTACTTTATACCCATACTTTAAAATTGTGATAATAATAATAATAATGACAACAACAACCTTAGCAGGTTGTCAATTCGTTTGATTTTACAAACTATGGTTTATTTTTTATGAAGAAAGCACAACAATAGATGTTTCAGGAAGTAAGAGCAATTTGCGTATCAATTGGAATATTAGATTCAATGTGCTTTCTGGACAAGATTAGCCAGCATTTCCTTCCCTCATACTTTACAGAGCTATGCTTTGCAGCATTTTTGGTAGCGTTCGACTGACTAATATTCTTATACTCCATTGAGTTGAACAACTTAGTAATTAGAGGTTGACATCACCAATACTAACTTTCATGTTATGAGTATGTTGTTGACACTTTAAGCTATTGTTTTGAAAGTAGTCAGGTGTCTTCATTACAAATGATGTCATTCGCATGAATGTACCAATCTAATGCTTAGCAATATTCTATTAATTGACTGTCTATGCTTTAGTTGAGCTCTCCTTAGGTTCTTCTGAGTGAATAATTAGGGGTTGACATCACAAATGTGAATATTTGCGTCAAAAGTCTTCATGTGCTTGGGAGATTCATCAACGAGATTTTGCACTTCAATGAACATCTTTTGTAGACTTCTTCTATCAGTTATATATATAGGTTAGTTCTTTTAGTTGGAGGAATATTTCTTTATTTGCTAGTTTTACTTTATCCTTTTATGGTTTTCATTATGAGGCTTGGGGTATGCTGACATTTTTTGAATTTTGCAACGAAATTCTTATTTATAAAAAAAATTATGATAGTAATTATATTTGATTTTGTTATTAAGAGTCAATTTTCAATAAAATTACTCAACTTTCAATTTGTTTTTAAATTTAAACTCAATATGTTACTAGATGTGTTTGTCATCTTTGCTTTAGGTTTGTTATAAGTGTGGAGCCAAGTGAAGCATAGTGGGGGCAACTACCCCCATTGGGCCAAATCTTATTTTTTTTAATTTTATATTATTTTTAATCTAAATTCAACTCCTAAAATTAATCCAAAATTATTGTATTAAAGCTTAGTCCAAATAGGCCAAATGACTCAAATCCACTAAGTCCTAATCTATTTCATTTTCAAATTTATCCCATTTTTTGCTTTCTTTCCCAATTCCCACCCAATTTTCTTTCTTCCAGTTAAAAGAGTATTTTTTTTTTCAATAAACATTGTGAAGAATCGATTGTTTAATAGGATTGAAGACCAATTGATGAATAATAGTTTAATTGTGTATGTTGAAAATGATGTATTTAATAAAATTGATAATGAGGTCATTATACAGCATTGTTAAAGTATGAAAACCCATAGGAAATAATTGTAAAAGTTTTTTCCATTTTAATATTATCATTATTGTCATATTTTTGAAATTATATTTTTTTGTATATTTAAATTCGCCTTTACTGAATCAAAATTCTGGCTCCTCCCTTGATTTGTTATACTTATTATAAGAGATCTGCTCTAATCCCACTTGATAAACTTGTTAGCTTAAGAGGGGAGTGAATTAAATTTTTTTACCATTTTTAAAAATAAACTCAAATGATCGAAATATAAAAAAAAAGTAAAGATTATAACACACAGGATTTAAAGTAGTTCAGCTTTAAATCTTAGTCCACTACCTTGATTTATCACCAAGGATTTAACAAACACACAAAATATATCTTTTACTAAACCTTATAGCTTTTACACAAGATTAGCTACTTAAACTTTACAAACTTGCTCAAGCAAAACCAACTACCTTTCAAGAATCAGACATAACTTTTACAAACTTTCACAAATAATGTGAAAGGATTTCTCAAAAGAAAAATATGATATTACAATAAGAATTGAAATTTCTCTTAAAAGAGAGTTATAAGATGTGAAATGAACGTCACTCTCTATTTTTTATCTCACATAAATATGATATTAGAAGCTTGTGAGATGTAAAAATCTTTTTAAAAGATTTTTGAATGCTTGCTCAAGCTTTTGCAAGGAGTTATTGTGATGTGATTGATTATAATCTTCTTCAGCATTCCCATCAATTATTTATAGATTTCTTGTATTCAATATTAGTTGACATGTTATTAAACAATTTGAATATTTTGATTTGATTTACAATTGTCACTTTTTTGTCTATACAAAGCTTAAACAATTGGTAGATATTAGAAAGTATGCACATAAAGTCTAAAGAGCATTTAAAGAATTGAAAAGAAAAAACTGACAACATTTAATGCTTCTATCGGCTATATTTTTTAAAATCTGACAAAAAATACTCGAGTAAATTTTAGCGTTACTCGACTAAGTTTGATCATTGCTCGATTGAATGTATTATGTAATCAATTATATTTTAAGCTTACTTGATTATAACAATTGCATTATTTGATTATTTTTTCGCCCAAAAAAATGCATTGTTTACTCGATTACAAAACAATGTTTACTCAATTAAATATAAAGTCTCAAGACTTAGTCAATTTTTAACCTATCTTTACTCGATTATAAAAATATTTTATTCGAGAAAAAAGATACCCAAAAACATTAACTTAAGACTAAGGATTATCAAACTTAAAAGTACTTCAAAAGGTTTTGACATTAACAATGAATCAAATTTATAAAAAATATTTTCTCATTCAAATTTACCAAAAAATATTTTGTCATAAAATTAAAACATAAATTTTTCAACAACATTTATATAACAATTTATTTAATTACATGTAATAGCACGTGACAACCCTCCATGCTAACCAAATATATATTTTAGTGTTTTGTTAACCTCGATCAAATTATTAAAAATACCTGACTTTGAATTGCAAAAGCTGTGTTTTGCTTAAAAAATGTGACTATATGGTTTAATAAAAAAAAAAAAAAAAAGTGATTACGTTATAAGAGGATTGGTTATATCTACATTCATAATTTCAAATTCAATTTTCTATTACCTCTTTTACTTATCTTATGGTCCCAGATACAAATTTTTTCTTAAATCAGATCTTATAAATAAATAATATTTATTTATTTTAATTTAAATTTAACAAAAAAATTTAATCTTTTAATTTAACAAAGATACCCAGAAACTTTAATTTAAGATTAAGGATTATCAAACTTAAGAATACTTCAAAAGATTTTGACATTATCAATGAACTAAATTTACTAAAAAACATTTACTTATTCAAATTTATCAAAAAATATATATTTTGTCATAAATCAAAACATAAATTTCTCAACAACATTTATATAACAATTTATTTAATTGCACGTATATAGCACGTGTCAACTCTCCATGCTAACCAAATATATATTTTAGTGTTTTTTAACCTCCACCAAATTATCTACATTCATAATTTTAAATTCAATTTTCTATTACCTCTTTTACTTATCTTATGGTTCCAGATACAAATTTTTTCTTAAATCACATCTTAAAAATAAATAATATATATTTATTTTTATTTTAATTTAAAAAATAATCTTTTATTCATTTATCATGCACATTTTATGCACGTGCACATATTATGCACGCATCATCTCAATATTATGTAAAGAGTTAAGCAATTACTTCACAGGTGAGTCGACCAAAAAGCCAAAGGTATTACAAAGACACCAGTAAATTTTAATATCAATATAAAAACAAATTGATTATTGCATATAATTATCATCTGTTATAATTAGCTTTAGCTCAATTATCATAAGCAATATTTAATTACAAAATTGAGTAGTAAAAATAACAATAATATAATTACAATAATAATTTTTTTGATATTTTAATTAATGGCAACAAAATTGATTCCTTCACACAGTATATTATTATATATATATTTCCTTCCATCCCTTCCCTGGCTGAGCTTTTAATTAATGCCAAATATTATTTCTTTCCCTCACGCTTTTAGTGCAGAATATCTTCCCGCCACCTATACGTTATTACGTTTCTTCCTCCTCCGCCGCGCTTCTGCTTTGCTCCTCTTCGTCTCTCTCTCTCTCTCTCTCTAAGCTCCGTTTCCTTGCTTCCAAATTCATATCTGTTTCTCTGTTCCTAATTCTCTGATTTCCCGGCGAGCGCAGTAATAGGGATGCATCCGCTTTGCTGTTCCTTGATCACAAATTAACGCGCGCGTTCTGCCTCTCACCGATCAACCCCTTCTTCAATCTGCTCAAACTCTTGACTCAATGTCTAGCGTGGCCAAGAGAACCAGATCCAAAACGAAGCAGCTTGAACTGGAATTATACCGTCGATGGAAGAGCGCCCAAGCCGAATCCTCGGAGTCCGACGGCTGCGCAAGAAGGAGAGGGCCTTCCCCTCCAGGTAATCACTCTCAGCTTCTTCAAGGGCTTGATGCATTTTGTTTTTTTTTTTTTTTTCCTCCTTCTGTTGAGATCTTTCATACAATTTGTTTTTCTTTATGCTTGATCTTTCATACGATTGATTAGTTGCATAATTTATTTAGGGAATAATCAAAGATTAGAGAAACAAGCCTGGTAAAGTGGTTTTATTTTATTAGTTTTCAGGTTTCAACATCTGTTTTAGGATCAGGATTGCTAGTTTCCATCATTCACAGTCATAGGTTTTTGACCCTTCAATTCTTTTTTGAATTTTTTAGATGTGTCCCTTAATCTTAAAGCTTGTTCAGCAAGTCAGTTCATGTCTGTCGTTTTCAGCCCGTGCGCCCCCACGACCTTGTGGCCTTGCATGGCCGTCTAGGGCGGCCCATGGGAAATATTATTGATTCCCCCTTTTATAAGAAATATTGGTGAAATTACGAGAATAAAGAAGGCTAGTATTAGAGTAATAAAGAATATAGAGGGATTAGAGAATACATTCAATGCAACCGCGATATGATGTGAACTTATGTTGTCGTGATATTACATTTTTTTTTATATCTTTTCATGTATATAAATTTAAATTTATAGAAATAGATAATTGTATTAAATTTAAAACAGAAGATGGAGTTTATCATCTATCACTTGGGATAATGAGATGTAAATAAATTGTAATATCACGACAACAAAGCGATGAAATGATATTAGCGGGATTGCATTAGTATTTTCTCCTAATAACTATATGATTGTTAAAGTTCACTTATATTTTTGATAAATTTAAAAATAAAGATAAACTTCATCATTTATATCTATATATAATAAGATTTAATTGACTTATAATATTAAATTCTTAATCTCATAATGACTACATTCAATATTAGTATCTCTTACACCAATTAAAAGTTCTCATGCATTGGGTTGCTCGATCTCTAATCTCAATATATGGTAATAACATGTGAATGAATTGTAATATAATATTGTGAAGAGGTTGTACATTTAATGTAGGATTAGTCTTCTTCTTGCTAGCTACAGATAAACTATGGCTTCTCATTGATTCTTCACTCTTTTTATGTTCGTTTTTTCTTTTGGTTTTCCCTTTTTGATCCAATCTCTCCCCTCTCTCTAATCTCCCAAATTCACACCTCTTTCGTACTTTCTAATTATCTGGTTTTATAATCAGTGCTAGATAAGAGAGACACTATATATTCTTCCTTCACAAATCAACACATTTTATCTTGTCGGTCAATCTACTAAAAATGCTTGGTATAGTGAAGAGGACCAAAGCTCAAACTAAGCAGAGTGAATTGGAATTATACCGTGAATGAAAGAGTTAAGGTGAGTCCTTGGAGTCTAGTAGCGTAAAAAGAGCATGACTTCCCTCGCTAAGTAATCACCCTTATCCTTTTCCAAGGGTTTGATGCATTTATTATTCAAGGAATTCAAGGTTAAAGAAATAGGCTGGGTAAGGTGATAACTATTGTATTTTGTGGTCTGCTATATCTTGATCATATCTTCTATGAGCCTCGTTACAATTCCAACAAATTGGTTGCTTTTTTCTGAATATTGAAGATGTTTATACAATTTAAAGATATATTTATGTTTGATTAACGTTAATTTTTAAATATTTCTACACATTAATATTATTATCGATTTCATGATATAGTAAGACTTTTTCTATATTTTTAGTGCCTTTCAGTTATCAAATTAACCAAAAGGAACCAAAAATAGTACCTTTTCTTTATTTTTTTACAACGTGTTTGTTTCATTGTCTATATCTTTCCTTCTCAACATGAATTGTTTGCAATCTTATTGAGTGTAATAAATCTATTTAGAACACTTTGAGGTGTTTCTAATGGATTCTTCCAATGCGCGATTATGAGATTCAATTCTTTTGGTGTTAAAAGGTTTGATATAATTAAAAAGCACTTTTTAAAAAAGTTCTTATACTCTTCTTTCTCCTTAAATCATACTTTTACAAGAAAAATATATGGACATGGTGCTAAATTGGCTCTGCTTTGGATATTCATGTTGTTCTCACCTTTAGCTTTGTAATTTATATGATCTTAAAAAAATATATATCAACGGCAAGTTATTTTCCTAGGCTACTTCAATCAAATGGAGAGTAAACCTATGTGACAAACTTTTGAATGCAGCAACATCTACATTCCCCTTCATGGGTTGTTAGTTTTAAGCTGTAATTGTACTTTTTTATAGCAATGTATGATCTCTGCTGGCAATAGTCTGAAGTGAAAATTCTTTGTGGCATTTTAAGATTAATTTCCTATTAACCCCCTGATCCCCATCCAAGGATCTAAACAAATTCTGATGTTATATTAACTCACTAACTTAAAGGGGAGAAGAAAACCTAAAAGTAATGGTAGTACTCTTATGGTCTCCTGTGGACATATAGTTGTTGGTATATTGGGGAACCAATTGGGATCATCCAGAGTGATAGTTGTTTTACATTATGAGGATGAAAGAAATGCTTTTCATTTTTCTTCCCCTGTGCCTGACAAGCAAAGAAATTTATAGAAGTTGCATGAAGGAACTTATATCCTGTTTGACAAAATATATGTACGTAGTATATTGATGAAAAGCAACAAGACAAAGTTACTTGGGGAATTTGGCTTAAAAGGAAGATACTTGTACACAGCAGGCTCTACTTGCTTGGTTCATTATTCACTTGAAGTAATTTGATGTTTCAGTGATAACGTGGTTTACTTGCTATCTCACAATATATTTGCCATGCTCTTTTAAGTAATAATGAGAGGTTCTTGTGAGAATGCAAATAGTCTAATTGATTAGGTGTGATGTTGGAAGTACTTCTGGTTCTGACCATAGCATCTTCGGCTAGAGCTAATGACCAACTTCGAGAAATTTCTGTTTGTTTATCAGGGGAAACAAAATATTAGACACCAAGGAAAAAAGAAGTAGACCATTAGACTGTCTGCGGTGTCAGTCAACTAGTCATATATTTAATAGACTTACATATTGTTTTAGGTTAACGAATGCTTGCATTAGTCTCCTTTGCCAAAGTATATCTTCGGAATTTTGTGTACTTTAAATATCATCTCGGCATTCCTGTCTTCCTCTTTAGGTAGAGGTAAGTTTCAATGGCTTCCTTCTGTTTTCTTATAACATTCCTGTCTTCCTCTTTAGGTATTCACGAAGAGGAGAATGGAGTTGAGGTCATCCATGCAATGGGAAACACAGAGGAAAATATCAACTTGGAATCCGAGTCAAAACTAATATACCATAAAGGTAAGGCATCTTGACAGTCTCTTCACGTCTTTTTACTTCCTATAGGATCTTGACTTGTAGCAACAATTGGTAGTTCTGCATAAAATTTCTTATTATCTATTGCTTGTTTCTTTGTTATAACGTGTCAACGTTCATGTAGGAACTGACAATCAATCTGACAATGAAGAGAAGGAACATGAAGCAAATTGCAACCTTAATACGGAGTGTGAGACAGAGCAGGGAATTGAAGAAAATGAAGACATTATCAACATTCACAATTTACAAAATGATGCAATCGAAGCAGAGGGCACAAAGGAAAATGATCCAAAGCAGGAATGTGTTTTGACACAGAAATCTAAGTCAAAGCTTGGATTAGAAGAAGGTAGAGATGTTGATCATCTCGACCAATTTAAGGAACCCATAACTATCATTTCAGATGAGGAGGAAGAGATGCCATTTGGTCCTGGAAGTAGGAAAAGGGAACTGGAGGTTCACGATGAAGTTGAACATGGCAGTTCTTACTGGACGCGTTCAAAAGCAGGATCTAGAAGGAAGCCTCCAGAGACTGCTAAAACTGTCTCCAGTAGTGACTCGGATCAATCGATGACTTCTAGTGAAACAACTGATGATGATTCAAGTGATGGGGATTTTGATGTTTTGTCTGATAGGAAGAGGGCACCAAGCTCTAAGATGAAGGAGGTTGATGAACAACAACAGGATGGTAACAGTAGTAAGGGAGATGATGAAAAAAATGCTGAATCTGTGAGCAGAAAAGAATTCCCTGGGAAGAATAGTCAAAAGGTAAGGTTCTGTTCTTCAATTGGGCAACAGGTGGAGGAGCAACACGGATTCAAAGAAGGTTGTGGTATCTTTGGGACTCTTCTTTATTCTATTTTGGATGAAAAGAATATTGTACTTTGTTGGAATATTTAATTGAAGATTGCAGAAGTTTATTCTGCAAACATAGAAATTACAGAGAGCAAGAATAGGCCGCAAAGGAAAAGCAATATTGTATTGAAAATATTTCATTGTTTAAATAGATCAACTAAGAACAGAAAAATGCTAAAAATGTGCCGCACACTAAGGCACTAATTAATTGATTATTCTATCTTGCTGCTGCTGTTAACAAACACCAAGAAAATAGAACAAACAATCAGAAACAGATATGCACAGCCTTGACTTAGTCCAAATCAAAAACTGCCACTTCAACAACTGTTAACAGCTACGGAGGTATAATTTAAACACTCCTCCTTGCCTTAGTAGCTGCACACTCCAAGTTTCTTTCTTAGGGACTCAAATCTGCTTCCAGGGAGTGCCTTCGTAAAAATATCAGCAAGCTGATTTTCTGTCTTGCAGTACAACAAACATACTTCTCCATTTTTCTGCACTTCCCTTAAAAAATACAACTTAATGCTAAAATGTTTAGTCTTCCTATGGAATACTGGATTATTGGAGATCGCAATGGCAGCCTGATTGTCAATAAACACCTTCGTGCTCTCCTTTTGCTCCATATGTAAATCAACCAAAATTTTCCTAAGCCACAGGGCTTGATTTACAGCAGTTGTGGCAGCAATGAACTCTGCCTCAGCTATTGATTGAGCAATAATCTCTTGCTTCTTGGAACACCAAGAGAACACAGCTGAGCCAAAACTAAAACAGTACCCTGAGGTACTCTTCATGTCATCAACGGACCCTGCCCAGTCACTGTTAGAATAACCATGAAAATGAAAATCCTGATCATAACAAAACTTAATTCCATAATCTAGAGTCCCTTTGACATATCTTAGCACACGCTTGGCTGCTTTGAAATGCACTTCACTTGCACAGTGCATAAATCTTGACAAGACACTCACTGAATGCAAAATGTCAGGCCTTGTTGCTGTGAGATACATTAGGCACCCAATTAGGCTTCTGTAAATAGCCTCTTCTATCTTCTCTGCACCATCTTCTTTGCTGAGTTTTTCTTTCTGATTCATAGGAGTGCTCATTGGTTTGCAATCCTCCATCTGAAACTTCTTTAAAATCTCCTTAGCATATTTTTTTTTACAGATGAACACACCTTTCTGATTTTGTTTAACCTCCATGCCAAGGAAATATGCCATTTCTCCTAGGTCTGTCATTTCAAAGACCTTCATCATCTCCTTTTTGAACTGCTCCATGAGCATAACACCACTTCCTGTTACCAAGAGATCATCCACATATAGAGAAACAATCATTATGTCAGTTTTATGACCTTTAACATAGAGAGTAGATTCACTTAGACTTTTTACAAAGCCTAAGCTTAGTAAGTGCTCATTAATTCTGCTGTACCAAGCTCTTGGAGCTTGCTTTAAGCCATATAGGGCTTTCTTGAGCAAAAAAAATTTGTTTTCTTGCCCTTTCACTACAAAGCCTTCAGGCTGTTCAACATAAATCTCCTCATGCAAGTAACCATTGAGAAAAACTGATTTGACATCCAGCTGAAACACTTTCCATCCATTCTGAGCAGCTAATGCTAATAGCATTCTGATGGTGTCCAATCGTGCAATAGGAGCAAAAGTCTCTGAAAAATCAATACCAAACACCTGAGCAAAGCCCTTCACCACAAGTCTGGCTTTGTGCTTGTTGACTGAGCCATCAGCATTTAGTTTTGTCCTAAACACCCATTTAACACCAATGATCTTCCTATTCTCAGGCCTTTCAACCAACTCCCAAGTTTGGTTCTTCTCAATCATATGTAGCTCCTCCTTCATTGCAGCTGTCCATTTTAGATCATTTTTAGCTTCCTCAAAACCTGCAGGCTCAAAAATAGCAACACTACATTTCTGATAAATATCATAAAGTGATCTGGTACCTCTAACAGGTGCCTCATCAACCTCCTCTCCATGATTTAGTGGAATATTGATGTTTTGATTTCTCTTTTCAGATTCCCAGTGCCACTGTTGATGCTCTACAAAATGAACATCTCTGCTTATCAAAATCTTCCCTGTTTGAGGTTGAAAGATTCTGTAAGCCTTAGAGAAATCACTGTAGCCAACAAAAATGCCTGGTTCCACCCTCCTATCAAGTTTGTCCCTTTTCACCTGAGGACATGTGAAAAACAAATACAACCAAAAACTTTAAGATTTTGTAGGGATGGTTTAAATCCATACCAAGCCTCAAATGGTGTCTTCCCTTTTACAGCCTTAGTGGGAAGTCTATTCAACAGAAACACAGCAGTATTTGCAGCTTCCGCCCAAAAAGTTTTAGGCAAACCTTTCTCATGCAACATACATCTTGCCATCTCCATTATTGCTCTGTTCTTCCTTTCACTCACTCCATTTTGTTGTGGAGTGTAGGGGCAGTAAGTTGATGCTCAATGCCAGCCTCTTCACAAAACATATTGAATTGTTCTGATGTATACTCTTTGTCGTTGTCTGATCTCAAGACTTGAATTCTACAGCCACTTTGGTTCTCAATCCATGCCTTGAACCTCCAAAACACACTTGCAACCTCTGACTTGAACCTAAGAAAATAAATCCAGCACATTCTAGTGAAATCATCTATAAAAATAATGTAATATTTACTCCCTTTGAGTGTAGGAGTCCTTTGAGGTCCAGCCAGATCTGTGTGGATCAGTTGCAGCTTTTCACTTGCTCTCCAGGCTGATTGTTTGAAGAAAAGCCTTGCCTGCTTGCCATATTGACAAGCCGTGCAACTTGGAAATTCAGTCTCCATATGAGGTAAGCCTCGAACCAGCTCATTCCTTTGCATAAATAACACTGCAGCATGATGAAAATGGCCTAGTCTTTTGTGCTAGGTCTCTGCACTTTTTACTGAAATAAGATAGGCTGCTTGTTCATCCTCCATTGGGTCTAAAGAAAAACATTTGCCTCTCATTTTGATTCTGAACATCTCCTGGTCACTTTCATCTTTGATCAGACATTGCTTATCTTCAAAAATTACTTTGAAACCCTTCTCTAGCAACTGTCCAACACTTAGCAAATTTTGATCAATATCAGGCACAAATAAAACATCAGAAATTATCTTTGTACCTGTGCAGGTTTCAATGGCTATCGTTCCCTTTCCTTTGACCACAATATGCTCACCATTGCCAATTCTAACTCTTGACACTTCAGATCTATCAAGCTCCTTAAAAAGTTGTTGATCATGAGTCATGTGGCTAGTACAACTACTGTCAATGAGCCAATTTTCACTTGAGCTATGGCCAGCAAAACATGTGGCTACAAACAACTGCTCCTCCTCCTCCTGTTGGTTTGCAACTTGAGCTTCATTCTGCTGCTGGGAGTTGCTTTTGCAGATCTTCTCATGATGCCCCATTTTGTTGCATTTATGACACTTCACATCTGGCATTTTCCAACATTTGAAAGGAGCATGCCCTTTCTTGCCACAGTGATGACAAGGAGGGTAATTTTTCTTCTTATAGCCACTATTATTGCTATTGTCATTAGCAACAACCTCATTTGCATCAACATTCTTCTTTTTTTCATTATTTTTCTTTCCTTTGCTTTGGAACTTAGCTTGTAGGGCACCTTCAATTGCACCTTCTTGCCTCATGAGTCTTCCTTGTTCTTGTGCCTGCAATGCATTTAATAGTTCTGCCAAAATAATACTTGACAGATCTTTAGAGTTCTCCAATGAGGAAATTGTTGCCTCAAATTTTTCAGACACTGTAACTAGGATTTTTTGTACAATCCTACTATCAGGCATATTAGATTTCAACAGCCTTACCCGATTAACAATGCTGAGGAGCCTGTCAGCATACTCCTTAATTGTTTCTGACTCTTTCATCCTCTGCATCTAGAATTCCCTAATCAAATTCAGCACTTGCATTCCTTTGACTCTCTCATTGCCTTCATACTCTTGCTTGAGGAAGTCCCAGATTTCCTTTGCTGATTTTAGGGTCATAATCCTGGTAAAGATTGTTGATGAGACAGCAGAAAACAGGCATGATTTTGCCTTTGACTTCCTTTGCCTTCTTTCTTTGTGATGCCTGATTTGAGCAAGTGTTGGATTGTTAGGCAATGGAGGAATCTCGTAATCCACTTCAATAGCCTCCCAAAGATCACTTGCATCCAAGTAAGCCTCCATTCTAACTGCCCAAACCTGATAATTTTCACCATCAAATACAGGTGGTGCAACTGCTGTAAATGGTGAGTCTAAATCCATTATATAACAGATTTGCTGGAAGATTGGTTGGGCCTTCAATGGGAGGCACTTGGAAATACTCACAAGTCCCGTAAGAAGAAAGCTCTGATACCACCTTGTTGGAATATTTAATTGAAGATTGCAGAAGTTTATTCTGCAAACATAGAAATTACAGAGAGCAAGAATAGGCCGCAAAGGAAAAGCAATATTTTATTGAAAATATTTCATTGTTTAAATAGATCAACTAAGAACAGAAAAGTGCTAAAAATGTGCCGCACACTAAGGCACTAATTAATTGATTATTCTATCTTGCTGCTGCTGTTAACAAACACCAAGAAAATAGAACAAACAATCAGAAACAGATATGCACAGCTTTGACTCAGTCCAAATCAAAAACTGCCACTTCAACAACTGTTAACAGCTACGGAGGCATAATTTAAACATACTTGAAGAGCAGGCATGTAATCAAGCTAAGAATTTGCCTTCGACGGAGCATCCACTTCCTCTGAAGTTCACATTTGAGTTAGAGAAACCCGAGCTGGTGGAGAAATCAGATATTGATAAAATTACAGATGATTTGTTTGCTGAGATGCAATTTGCTATCAGGTCCGAGGAACTGGGTTCCTTTCCTCGCACGTTAACTTTGCTACCTGCATATTTTCCGAGTACTTATTGAAATATTTTACAATGCTGCTAACCGTAGGCTAGTTAATTTTAATATCCCTCAGGCTATTATATGAATTTGTTCCATTTAGTCACCCTGCTAATCAACATGATAGGGCTAGCTCACCAGCTGCAAGTGATGGATTTTCCTGTTCAATGAAGTGAGATTAATTCTTAGAACATCAGCTAATCAACATGATAAGGCTAGCTCTCATACTGTAGCTAAATTCATGCTTTACCCATTCTTTTCCTGTTGTTCAAATGTTTAACTTTGGTTGACAAGTATCATTTTAGTTGATCAAACAGAAGAGACAGAAAAAAGAAGTGGAAAAAATTATAGAGAGTTTTCTGTACCCAAATAATTTAGTGAGAGTATTTTTCTTGATTCTCGTCTATCTTCCAGACCTCAAAATGGAACATAAATTGGTAATTATTTCAATGTTCAGTAATGATTTCAAACTGCCATGCTTATAGCTTGAATGACTGAAAGGTCAATAAGAGATTTGGAATGACTTACAGGTTGACAGTGCTGGCCCTAATGCTGAAAGAAGCCAAACCACTCCTTTCTGTCATGGGAAGCATAATTTTATCCTTGACGAGGAGATTGGGATAAAGTGCAGTTATTGTTCTTTTGTGGAGCTTGAGATCAAATATGTAACGCCATCGTTTGTAAGTTATTTAAATTTTCTTAGTTTTGCTACTATCTTTATAAATGACAAGCACTTTCTTTGGATTAGCTACACCATCTTATATTGTCCTAGGCAAAGAACACGAATTGATTAGCTAACTTATATTTTAATCCCTAAATTAACTCTTCTTTCTTTGGAATGTGTTACAGGGTGAATATTTATTTGCTCGTGAAACATCAAACAAAAAATATGTTTCTGCCAGCAAAGACTTCTCTATGTTTGATGGGTTTAAATTTGAAGGTTCAAAGGCTTGTCTACAGGATCCTTGCAATCATGGCGAAGGAACAGTTTGGGATGTCTTACCTGGAAAAAAAGAGAGCATGTATCCTCACCAAATAGAAGGTTATGAGTTCTTATGGAGGAATTTAGCAGGAACCACTCGTCTCAGTGAATTGGGAAAGGGCGATGCAAGTACAGTAGGGGGCTGCATGATTTCACATGCCCCTGGAACCGGGAAAACCCGGTTAACCATAGTTTTCATTGAGACATTTCTGTCTTTATTTCCAAACTGTCTCCCAGTCGTTGTTGCTCCTGCTGGCATGTTGTTGACTTGGGAAGAGGAGTTCAGGAAATGGAAGGTACAATTTCCTTTCCATAACCTGAACAATCCAGAAGTCTCGGGCCAGGAAAATGCGACCTCCACTGGATTACTGTCCAAAAGCGTGTTTCAGAGCAAAAATGCGCTGCGCATGGTAAAGTTACATTCTTGGAGCAAAGGAAAAAGCGTGCTTGGAATTAGTTATACTTTGTACGAGAAGCTGGCTGGTACAAAATATGTGCAAGTTGAAGGTAAAAATAAGAGAAAGAAGCTTACTCGCGGGAAGGAAGATGAAGTGCTAAGAAAGATTTTGCTAGAGTTGCCCGGCTTGGTAATTCTTGATGAAGGACACACGCCACGCAATCAACGGAGTGGGATTTGGAAAACTCTCTTACAACTTCAAACAAAAAGGCGGATCATCCTTTCAGGAACCCCTTTCCAAAACAATTTTGAGGAGCTCTTCAATACACTACATCTAGTAAGACCAGCAGTTGCAGACATGATTTCATCAGGAGGTAGGAGATATTACAGAAAGCAACTGAGAGGGAAAAGGGCTTTTGTGTATGGTTCAAGTGGGAAAGAAGTTGATAGCATTGAGAAGCTTAAAGCTACAATATCTCCATTTGTTCATATTCACAAAGGTAGCATTCTTCAGCAAAGTCTTCCTGGGTTGAGAGAGTGTGCAGTTCTTTTATATCCATCCCAACTACAGATGGAAATTATTAAAACTTTACAACCTTCTGCCAACACTTTCGAGTTTGAGCACAAGGTGGCATTGGTTTCTGTGCACCCATCTTTGCTCTTACAGTGTAAAGAAACATCTGTCAGTTATCCGAATGTGCTAGAGCAGCATAGGCTTGACCCTTATCATGGGGTGAAGACAAGGTTCATTATGGAACTAATTCGCCTCTGTGTGGCTACAAAAGAAAAGGTCCTTATATTCAGTCAGTATATTGACCCTTTGGAGTTAATCAAGGACCAGCTGAAATCAATTTTCAATTGGCACGAGGGAAGGGAAGTTCTCCAAATGCATGGCACACTAGAACAGAGATGCCGGCAAAAGTTTATTGGCATTTTCAATGACTCCAGGAGTGAAGCTAAAGTAATGTTGGCATCAATAAAATGCTGTTCAGAAGGAATAAGCTTAATTGGAGCTTCAAGAGTTGTTCTGATAGACGTTGTTTGGAATCCATCCGTGGAGAGGCAAGCCATAAGCAGGGCTTATAGATTTGGTCAAGAGAAGGTCGTTTATACATATAATCTTATGGTATCTGGGACAACAGAGGGGGAGAAATACTGTAGACAAGCTGAGAAGAACCGTTTATCTGAGTTGGTTTTCTCCTCTGGTAGCAAGGAAAGAGAAGAAAAGAATCATGCTACAACCTTCAGCGATGTCATCTTGGAGGAGATGGTTGCGCATGGAAAGCTCAAAGATATGTTTGAGAGGATCATTTACCAGCCAAAACAGACGAATTTAGTCGAAAAAATCTCTATCCCTCACCCCATTCCAGGATCCTCTTAGCAAATAACAGATGCCATAGCAAGAAGACTGCCAAATTTTACAATACCCAGAAAGAATGAGACCACCGGAAATACCATTTTCTTGAAGCTTGTTCCCCTTTGCCAGAAGCCTTTGCGCCAAAACAGTGATGTCTTCATGTGCAGGTTTGCTTCACTTCTAGATTTCTCTGACTCCATCAAATAGCCTGTAAATTCTTGCAAGTTTTTTAAGCTAATACACAAATTATCTAACTCTTTGTCGTTCCAAAATCTGTTGGATTTTCTTTCGAGGATTCTCTTAAATGGGTTTTTATGCTCTGATTGGATTTTGATATATTGTGTCTGTCTGAGATTAGTGAGATTTGATTGAGTCCTGACCTGGGTACTGAAAATTATGTTTTGTTTGCAGGGGGAACACACCATTTTGCTGACAAGAACAGATAAAAGATGGATGAACCCAAAGAAAAGATTTGGAAGAAGCTCTCGACTTTTTCTTCTTCCAACAGAGCCCTCATACAATCAACGCCAGCTGAATCCACCAAGAAATCATCCAGCCCCAGCGAAGCCGGGCAGTCGGTATGATTCACGAACTCTTCATTAACGCAGGCAAGTTGTTGCTCTTAAATCTGAATGCTTCGATCAATTGCCCTTCCTTGTCTGCAAATCTAGCTACTCGATTCATCTGATTTCCAAAAGCAAGTTGTTGATCTGAATGCATTGCTGTGCGTAAATCTAGCTGCTGTTTGATTTCGTTTATGATATTTTGGATAAAAAAAATCAGAACAAAATATCATAGAAAACATTCTTTGTATGCTACCTTGCTCTGGTTGAGTTCATTTCTTCTTCCTTATATGCCCTTTGCCTTGCTTTTGTCACCTCCTACTGATCTGTTTTGTTTCTTTCCGAGCTCCATTGATTTGTTCCCTTTCTCATTTTCTTTGCAATTCTTCTCCGGCAAATTTTCTTCTTCTTCCTTTTCTTCATTCTCTTCCTGAATTTTTCTTTAGTTCTACTACTGAAAAAAATTACTCCTGAGGAATACTTTTCATGTTATAATCAAGACGGGGGTTTCTAAACAGAGGAGAATTATTGATGGCACGAACGATTTTTAATTTGGTAAATTTATTTTAAAATAATTAATTAAAACTTTTAAAATAAATGTATTATATTAAAAATATTTGGTCTCACAAATGTTTATTAATTAAAATCGCTAGTGGAACCAACGATTTTGGCTCACAAATGTTTATTAGACAAAATCGTTAATAGAACCAACGATTTTGGTTCAACATAGAGTTTGAGGTATAATTTTTTTTTTTTTATGAAAAAGAATAAATGGTAAGTTAAGAGTAATATTTTATGAGTAACATTTATTATTTTTTGTAAAATCTTATACTATTTTTAAAATCCCTACCTCCATTTTGGGTTGCATCTTTCCATTTTCACCTTATATTCTTTTCTCCATTTGGTCTCCTCTTTATATAAGTTTTCTACATAAGAATAATTTTGTTCATTATATGTATGAATTCTTGTTGATAATTTTTGAAAAATTCTGTTGAGATAGTTATATTTTTCTATTTACTCTATACCCATTATTTAAAATTGTAATAATAATAACAACCTTAATAGATTGTCAATTGTTTGATTTTATAAACTATGGTTTATTTACTATGAAAATAGCGCAACAGCAAATGCTTCAGAGAGCCAAATTGATTTGTATCTCAGTTGGCATATTAGATTCAGTGTGTTATCTTGATAAGATTAGCTATCATTTTCTTCTTTCATACTTTTCAAAGTTGTGCTTTGCGGCATTTTTTTGTAGTTTCTGTCTGACCAATATTTTTTTATTTTTTTGAGTTAAACAATTTAGTAATTGGAGACTGACATCATCAATACCAACTTTCACGTCATGAATATGTTGTTGGCACTTTAAGTCATCATTTAAAAAGTAATTAGATGTTTTCATCATAAATGATATTATTCGCACGAATATACCAATCCAATGCTTAGGTCGCTTTGTCATTGTACTTGCATGCTGGCATCGGAAGTATACCGGTGGTTGCTATCAGTTGGGATCACCATCTTTGCACAGGCCTGCAACCCCTTCACCGATGGCAATGTTGGGTTTTTGGATTACTCGCCATGTCTTTGAACAACAGTGTCAGTTTTCTGCATTGCCCACCATGTATTTGGTAATTTCTTGCTGAGACAACGTCATAACCCAAACAAACTTGAAAATGTCAAACTTGAAATTGATTGAAAATAAAGCATAATCTAACAAAATAATTTCGCATTTCATGTGTAATTCTAATATCTGGAGGATTTCTCTGTCGATTTTTCTAGTGACTTACAAATTTTAGCCAATTACTCTTATTGATGTTTCCTAATAGATGAAGTTCTTATTGCTCTTCACTATTTCATTAATTTGTGTCCAATTGCAAAGAGGAAGAATAGGAAGGGTTCAATGAAAGAGAAAGAGAGGGGAAGTTCTACATTTTGGTGAGATAGGAAAGAAAAAACGTACAGAATATGGGAGGCCAGGCTCAGAGGAGGAGGAGCCATCTAGTCCCAATTATGCCTGGGTCAGAGGGGCCCAGAAAGAAAGGTGTTTGCGGCATTTGGAGAAGGAGGTTACAAAGTTGAGACGGAAAGAGGAAAATCCACATGACATTGTTTCCAATCAACCACTAAGTCGGGAGATCATAGCAATTATACCATCCTAGCGCTTTCGAATCCCAGCTATTAAGTCATATGGAGGCACAACCGACCGTGTTGATCACCTGAATCTCTTCGCCTCTCACATGATGGTCCAGGCGGCCCCTGATGCTATGTGGTGTAGAGTTTTCTCGGCCACTTTGGAAGGACATGCACGCCCTGGTATTCGAGTCTTGCACACCGATTAATTGCTAATTTTGGACAGCTTTGAAACAAGTTCTTGGCTTATTTTGCTCCCCTCCGAAGGCGCTAAAGGTCCACCATGACCCTTGTGAATTTCAAGCAGAATCAAGGGGAGTCGTTAACAGATTTTATGGCCAGATTCAATATGGAGGCATTGAGCATTGAGAATCTTGATCAGAGTATTGCTATGGTGGCTTTTCAGAATACCTTGAGGGCTGGCTCTTTTACTCAATCATTGGCCAAGAGGCCTCTCCAGACGTTCACAGAGATCTTGAGCCGAGCCACCAAGTACATTAATGTCGAAGAGGTGATGCGGGCTAAGAGAATCGAGTACTCAGACCAGAAAGAGAAGAAGAGTCAGAATAGAGAACAAAAGCTTGAAGATAAACGGGCTGACAAGGGGAAAGGTCGGGCCCTCGATGGAGTCCGGTCAGGTTCACCCTACTTAATACTTCTCGAGCTGAGATCCTAGCTACAATTGAGAATAAGGATTACTTGAAAAAATCGAGTCCTATGAAGGCCCCGGCTAACAAAAGAAGTAAAGACAAGTATTGTCAATTCCATCGAGATCATGGACATAACACAAATAAGTGCCATCAGCTGAAAGAATCGATTTAGGAGTTTATTAATTGGGGTTTCCCAAGGAGGTTCATAGCCAAGGATAGGGAGCCACAAAAGAATGAACGTTGGAGATCAAGGAGCCTTTCTCGTAGATGTGATAGATCCCAGGAAAGGAGCAGGACCAGAACCTCGCCCAAGAGAGAGAATCCCAGGAGGAGAGGAGTCCCTTACAATATTTAATTTTTCACATTCTAGTGGCTGGGGTGGTGCCGGGCAAGGAGTCAGGGGAAAATCCTTATCTGAATCGAAACACGAGAGTCAAGAGGGCTCGGCCAGGGGATGTTATCTCCTTTACGAATGACGACCTGCCCGGGTATCAGGTTTCTAATGATCCATTGGTCATCACTGCAAAGTTAGAAAAATGGGAGCTTCGGCGGATCCTTGTGGACCCAGGGAGCTCTTTTGAGGTTTTATATCGACAGGCCTTCTTGGGTATGGGATACAAGATGGAACAATTGAAGTAGACTTGTGTCCCTTTGATTGGATTCGACGAGGAGGTGGTATACACGGATGGTATGTTCCAATTTTCTTTAACTCTTGGAAAGGGTTCTCAGTCTGTCTAGGTCATGTTAGACATTTTGGTGGCAGAGGTCCCCTCAGCCTACAATATGATCCTAGGAAGATCGGGACTTAATGTTTTGCGGGCTGTACTGAGTACTTACCACATGGTGCAAAAGTTCCCCACCGTTATTGGGGTTGGAGAAGTAAGAGGAGACCTAAGGTCTACCCGGTAGTGCTACATGGCATCCATCAACATAGCTAGAGGTATCGAACCACAAGGAAGGGGGTTCACAGGGGAAACCCCATTTAGCTCATGTTACGGCTCAGAAACCCTTATTCTAGTAGAGATTGGGGTTTCAACTTTTAGAGTGGAGCATTTTAACCCAGAGTCCAATGAGCAAGGCTTAAGGAATAACTTGGATACAGTGAAGGAGCTTCAGGATGAAGCAAGGGTTTGCTAGGCGACTTATAGTTAGCAGATTGAGAGGTACTACAACTGGAAAGTGAAAGCTCAGAGTGTCCTACCTGGCGATCTAGTCTCCCGACGAGCAAGTATTAACAACCCCTGAGATTCTAATAGATTGTCACCAACTTAGGAAGACCCATATTGGGTTACCGAGACCCTCAACCCCGGAGCATACCAGCTCGAGACCATGGACGACACTCCTATAAAGAATACTTAGAATATTCAGAACTTAAGGAATTTTTATCAGTAATGGGATACCCCCAAAGATGTGGGAGCTACGTATTTTCTAAATAAAATCTCATTATGTTTTTTAGGTGTGTAGATTTTCTCCCCCGGAATATCGTCGTGACAACCCATATAAAAAAAGAACGAGAGAACAAAAGACAAAAGAGGAAGAAGCGTCCCCCCCTCCCCTCTCCGACCTTAAAGGTCTCAAAAAGGGATTTCTAAGTCCTTCGCCTCCACGAAAGATAGCAAGGACTAAGAAGAAGAAAATGGGCCAGATGTGGTCCCAGGGGACCACCCCTAATAAAAAGGAAAGAAAAGCTAAGAGGGGTCAAAGCGTCCCCAAAGAAGTCGACCTAGGAGGCCCCACAAGAGACTCCTAAACCCTCACATCCATACAAAAGTGATATGGGCTGAAAATAAAATGGGGCTAGATGTGACCCTAGGGGACCAACCCTAATAAAAAGGAAAAAAAGGCTAAGAGGGGTGGAAGCGTCCCCAAAGAAGCCAGCCTAAGGGGTTCAGGAGGAGACTCCTAAGGCCTCACCTCCATACCAGAGTTAAAGAGGGCTAAAAATAATGGGGATAGATGTGACCCTAGAGGACCACCCCTAATAAAAAGGAACCAAGTAAAACAGCATCTGTCGCCACGTCAACATGAGAGTTACGGTGGAGGTGCAAGAAATCAAATAACAGAGATCACCCAACTCAGACTATTGCAAAAAAATATATCTTTGAGGCGCTTTATTTAACAAAGTGACAAAGATCTAGTACAACTCGAACTCAAGACAAGAAAATGCATACGAAAATAAAACTAACCACTAGGCTTCTTCTTCAGACTCCTCGGATTCAACAACGGAGGCTTAGGAAGATGATACTCGACTGAGCTCGACAATCACGTCTTCCATGGACTTGACGGGGGAAAAATCGAAGTCAAGGCAGGCTTTTTGCACTTCCTCCTTGTAGCGAGTGAAACCTTTCTTCCAAACACCTTACAACTCACGTCAGATATATCCTCTCACCTCAGGGAGCTGGGTGGGGTCTGCATATCTCTTTTTTAGCTCCTAGATGCCCTCTTGAGACCATCCCAACTCTTTCTCCATTGCATGGCGGCTAATCTCGAGACCTTGGAGGCATGCATCTAGCTCCGCAGCTCGTTGACGTTGAGCTCGCAGATCCTTATCTCGCTGCTCGATGGTCTTATGGCAGTCAGCAAGGGCATTATCCAGCTCAAGCAGTTTTCTTTTTTTTTTGCAGAAGAATAAAAAAGCTTGGATAACTACTCATTCAACTGTTCGAGCTCCTCACCGGCATAGCTCAAGGAGTTGGGAGGGCAAGTGGTAAGGAGATATTTTATTAAAGAGCAAATTTACTCTATTACTCTCGGAGACCACCAGCCTGGTACCACCACGTGTTTATCTCAGGAAGCGCTACGTGTCCTCCGGATCTTTATCCTATATTTGATCTGAACGAAAGTGACCCGATCAACCAAGATTTTCTCCAACGTCATTTTCAAAGTTATTTTATCTCTTCAGAGTAAGCTTTACGCCATCTTTAAATAGAGGTCAACTTCTACAAGTATGGGTATCTGACTACTGAATGACTTTTTATTTCTGGTATTTTCTTCTATTGATTTGAGCGTCGGAGTCCTCTCGAGATATTAAAGTGCTACTCTTATAAGTACCTAAATCAAAATAGACCTCGGTGATCGATCCAGCACCATCAATTAGCTTGGATTCTGATTTATTAGTTCAATCAATTATTAACTCAATGAGTCCGTTTAGTAATGTGCATGCATAAAGCTAAACTATTGAAAATTTGCTATCAACTTTTTGGCTCTGTCTAAATTTTCTAATAAATTACACTTTGTATTTAGTGTTTATTATATAACAATTTTTAGATTTGTTTAATGCATGAGTATTTTTATTAACAAAGATAACACGTGTATATAACAACCATACTAACCAATTATATATTTTAGTGGTTCTTTTAACCTTCATCAAATTTGTTATTGTAAATTTGTTTGACTAAAACCTTCATCATCAATTCACATGAAATTGTAAAAAAAAAAATAGTTAGAAGGCACAAGTAAGTCCCCGCACAAATACTCAGATATTTAAATTAGGCACCAAAAATGATTAATACCGTATTAAAACTAATATTTGAGATGTATTTTTTTTTAAATGAGTGTTTGTTTATTTATAAAGGAATATAGAGTAATCTTAATTAGTTTAATATTAAAATTCTTATAGATAATATCTATTTTAGTATTTTGAAACCTATAAGAATTATGATTCTTATACATGACATTTATTTTAATTTTTCCTCACCCTGCTAAGATTAGTATTGTTTCGGATAACGTTTATTTCTTACGGATGACATTTATCTTTCTAGAGAAATTTTTAGATATAGAACTTATTTAGTTTGCACATTTTTGCGAGGCTAAAATTTCACCTTTTAACTCAAAAAATTATTTTGGGTTTTTGGAATTTTTAATCTTTTAATGAGTTTTTACGTATAACACAAGAAAATTATTAAAAATACATGAATTTAAAGTGCAAAAAGTGTGTTTTGCTTAAAAACAAGTGACAATATGGTTTGATAAAAAAAGAAAAAAGAAAGAAAAAGTGATTGCGTTATAAGAGAAAAAGTGATTGCGTTATATCTACATTTATAATTTCAAATTCAATTTTCTATTACCTTTTTACTTATCTATGGTCTCATATACAATTTTTTTCTTAAATCACATCTTATAAATAATATTTATTTTAATTTAACAAAAAAATTAATCTTTTATTCATTTATCCTGCACATATTATGCACGTGCACATATTATGCACGCTCCATCTCAATAATAATAATCCTCACCAAGTAGAAGGTTGAGTTCTTACAGAAATCAACTGATAGGGCAAAGGGCGTTTGTGTACGGTTCAAGTGGCAAAAGAAGTTGATACAATTGAGAAGCTTAAAGCTACAATATCTCCATTTGTTCATGTTCACAAAGGTAGCATTCTTCAGCAAAGTCTTCCTGGGTTGAGAGATTGTGCAGTTCTTTTATATTCATCCCAACTACAGATGGAAATTATTAAAACTTTACAAGCTTCTTTCTGCCAACACTTTCGAGTTTGAGCACAAGGTTGCATTGGTTTCCGTGCACCCATCTTTGCTCTTACAGTGTAAAGAAACATCTGCTAGTGATCCGAATGTGCTAGAGCAGCATAGACTTGACCCTTATCAAGATGTGAAGACAAGGTTCATTATAGAACTAATTTGCCTGTGTGTGGCTACAAAAGAAAAGGTCCTTCTATTTAGTCAGTATATTGACCCTTTGGAGTTAATCAAGGACCAGCTGAAATCAATTTTCGATTGGCAAAAGGCAAGGGGAGTTCTCTAAATGCATGGCACACTAGAACAGAGATGCTGGCAAAAGTTTATTGACATTTTCAATGACTCCAAGAGTGAAGCTAAAGTAATGCTGGCATCAATAAAATGCTGTTCAAAATGAATAAGCTTAATTGGAGCTTTAAGAGTTGTTCTGATGGACGTTGTTTTGAATCCATCTACGGAGAGGCAAGCCATAAGTAGGGCTTATATACTTGGTCAAGAGAAGGTCGTTTATACGTATAATCTTATGACATCTGAGACAATAGAGGGGGGAGAAATATCGCAGATAAGTTAAGAAGAACCTTTATCTGAGTTGGTTTTCTCCTTTCGTAGCAAAGAAAGAGAAGAAAAGAATCTTGCTATAGTCTGTTAGTGCTGTGAAACCTAATTATTATCTTTACTCATATTATCAACTTGATAATGTGTTTAATCACTATAAATCTCATGTGTTCTTGTAATCTTTAATTTGGTGTATATTCTTATAATATCCAATTTAGTTATAGTGAAAAAATCATAGTTCTTTAATTTGGTGTGCATTCTTATAATATCCAATTTAATTATAGTAAAAAAATCATAGTAGTGACAGTGGATGTAGCTCTGACATTGAGAGTAAATTATTACAAATTTTGTGTATTTTTTATACCTATTTTAATTATTTTTTTCTCGTATTTAGAATTGGGACTTTAATCCTAACACAGCCTTCAGCGATGTCATCTTGGAGGAGATGGTTGTGCATGGAAAGCTCAAAGATATGTTTGAGAGGATCATTTACCAGCTAAAACAGACGAATTTAGTCCAAAAAATCTCTATCCCTCAGGATCATTTACCAGCTAAAACCGACGAATTTAGTCGAAAAAATCTCTATCCCTCACACCACACATACCAGGCTCCTCTTAGCAAACCTCAAACGCTATCGCAAGAAGACTACCAAATTTTAGAATACCCAGAAAGAATGAGAACACCGGAAATGCCATTTTCTTGACGCTTGTTCCCCTTTGCCAAAAGCCTTTGTGCCAAAACAGTGATGTCTTCATGTGCAGGTTTGCTTCACTTCTAGATCTCTCTCACCCCATCAAATAGCCTGTTGATTCTAGCAAGTTTTTTAAGCTAATACACAAGTTATCTAACCCTTAAATGGGTTTTTATGCTCTGATTGTAGTCTTCTTCAGCATTCCCATCAATTATTTATAGATTTCTTGTATTTAATATTAGCTTACATGCATTAAATAATTGAAATATTTTGATTTGAGTCATTACTCTCACTTTTTTGTCTATACAAACCTTAAACAATTGGTAGATAAAATAATGTTATTCATTTAAACTAGACAATGAAAAAGTGCAAGTATCAATGTTTATATATTGTGTGTACTTTTCCATTACCCAATGAAAATATGTCACTTAGACTCTACTCTATATGGATAGCATTATTCTTGATTGATAATCTCAAAAGTATGCGCATAAAGTCTGAAGAGCATTTAAAGAACTAAAAAGAAAAAATTGACAACATTTAATGCTTTTAATGATTATATTTTTCAAAATTTGACAAAAAATACTAGAGTAAATTTTAGCATTACTCGACTTAGTTTAATCATTACTCGATTAAATGTATAATGTAATCAATTATATTTTAAGCTTACTCGAGTGTGAGAATTGCATTATTTGATTATTTTTTAGCCACAAAAAAATGTATTGTTTACTTGTTATAAAATAATATTTTCTCAATTAAATGTAAAGTCTAAAGATTTAGTCAATTTTCAACTTATCTTTACTCGATTACAAAAAATTTTTACTCAAGTAAAAAGATACGCAGAAACTTTAACTTAAGATTAAGAATTTTCAAACTTAAAAATACTTCATAAGATTTTGACATTAACAATTAACCAAATTTACTAAAAAAACATTTTCTCAAAAAATCAAAACATAAATTTCTCATCAATATTTATATAACAATTTATTTAATTGCATGTATATAGCCCGTGTCAACCCTCCATGCTAACTAAATATATATTTTAGTCTCTTTTTTTTTTAACCTCCATCAAATTATTAAAAATACCTGAATTTGAAATGCAAAAAAGTGTGTTTTGCTTAAAAAAGTGACAAATGGTTTAATAAAAAAAAAGAAGAAAAAAAAAAGTGATTGTGTTATAAGAGAATTGGTTATATCTACATTCATAATTTCAAATTCAATTTTCTATTACCTCTTTTACTTATCTTATGGTCCCACATACAATTTTTTTCTTAAATCACATCTTATAAATATATAATAATTATTTTAATTTAACAAAGAATTAAATTATTTATTCATTTATCATGCACATATTATGCACACGCCATCTCAATAATATGTAAAGAGTTAAGCAATTAGCTCTTGAATAATGATTCGATGAATCGGCCAAAGGCATAACAAAGACACCAGAAAATTTTAATATCAATATAAAAACAAATTGATTATTGTATATAATTATCATCTGTTATAATTAGCTTTAGCTCAATTATCATAAGCAATATTTAATTACAAAATTGAGTAGTAAAAATAACAATAATATAATTAAAATAATAATTTTTTTGATATTTTAATTAATGGCAACAAAATCCATTCCTTCACAGTATATTATTATATATATATTTCCTTCCATCCCTTCCCTGGCTGAGCTTTTAATTAATTAATGCCAAATATTATTTCTTTCCCTCACGCTTTTAGTGCAGACTATCTTCCCGCCACCTATACGTTATTACGTTTCTTCCTCCTCCGCCTCTCTTCTGCTTTGCTCCTCTCTCTCTCTCTCTCTCTCTCTCTCTCTCTCTCTCTAAGCTCCGTTTCCTTGCTTCCAAATTCATATCTGTTTATCTGTTCCTAATTCTCTGATTTTCCGGCGAGCGCAGTAATAGGGATGCATTCGCTTTGCTGTTCCTTGATCACAAATTAACGCGCGCGTTCTGCCTCTCACCGATCAACCCCTTCTTCAATCTGCTCAAACTCTTGACTCAATGTCTAGCGTGGCCAAGAGAACCAGATCCAAAACGAAGCAGCTTGAACTGGAATTATACCGTCGATGGAAGAGGGCCCAAGCCGAATCCTCGGAGTCCGACGGCTGCGCAAGAACGAGAGGGCCTTCCTCTCCAGGTAATCACTCTCAGCTTCTTCAAGGGCTTGATGCATTTTTTTTTTTTTCTCCTTCTGTTGAGATCTTTCATACAATTTGTTTTTCTTTATGCTTGATCTTTCATACGATTGGTTAGTTGTATAATTTATTTAGGGAATAATCAAAAATTAGAGAAACAAGCCTGGTAATTAAAGTGGTTTTATTTTATTAGTTTTCTGGTTTCAACATCTGTTTTAGGATCAGGATTGCTAGTTTCCATCATTCACAGTCATAGGTTTTGGACCCTTCAATTCTTTTTTGAATTTTTTAGATGTGTCCCTTAATCTTAAAGCTTGCTCAGCAAGTCAGTTCATGTCTGTAGTTTTCAGCCCGTACGCCCCCACGACCTTGTGGCCTTGCATGGCCGTCTGGGGCGTGCGGCTCATGTGAAGTATTATTGATTCCCCCTTTTTATAAGAAATATTGGTGAAATTACGAGAATAAAGAAGGCTAGTATTACAGTAATAAAGAATTTAGAGAGATTAGAGAAAACATTCAATGCAACCCTGATATGATGTGAACTTATGTTGTTGTGATATTACAATTTTTTTTTTATTTCTTTTCATGTATACAAACTTAAATTTATAGTAGTGGATTATTGCCATTAGATTTAAAATAGAAGATGGAGTTTATCATCTATCACTTGGTATGATGAGATGTAAATAAATTGTAATATCACGAAACGTGATGAAATAGAATTAGCGTGATTGCATTAGTATTTTCTCCCAACGACTATATAATTGTCAAAGTTCACTTATATTTTTGATAAATTTAAAAATAAAGATAAACTTTATCATTTATATCTATATATGATAAGATTTAATTGACTTGTAATATCAAATTCATAACCTGATAATGACTACATTCAATACCATCTCTTACACCAATTAAAAGTTCTCATGCATTGTGCTTGCTCGATCTCTAATCTCAATATATGGTAATAAGATGTGAATAAATTATAATACAATATTGTGAAGATGTTGTACATTTAATGTAGGATTGGTCTTCTTCTTGCTAGCTACAGATAAACTATGCCTTCTCATTGATTATTCACTCTTTCTATGTTCGTTTTTTCTTTTGGTTTTCCCTTTTTCGTCCAATCTCTCCCCTCTCTCTAAGCTCCCAAATTCACACCTCTTTTGTACTTCCTAATTATCTGGTTTCGTGATCAATGCTGGATAAGTAGAGACACTATATTCTTCCTTCACAAATCAACACATGTTATCTTGTCGGTCATTCTACTCAAAATGTTTGGTGTAGTGAAGAGGACCACAGCTCAAACCAAGCAGAGTGAATTGGAATTATACCGTGAATGAGCTATGGTCAGCCCTTGGAGTCTAGCAGCGTAAAAAGAGCATGACTTTCCTCGCTCACCCTTATCCTTTTCCAAGGGTTTGATGCATTTTTCTTTTGAAACCTTCATAGATTTATAAGTTAGCTACCTATTTCTTATTCAAGGAATTCAAGGTTAAAGAAATAGGCTGGGTAAAGTGCTAACTATTGTATTTTGTGGATCTAATATATCTTGATCATATGTTCTATGAGCCTCGTTACAATTCCAACAAATTGGTTGCTTTTTTCTGAATATTGAAGATGTTTATGCCATTTAAAGATATATTTGTGTTTGATTAACATTAATTTTTAAATATTTCTATACATTAATATTATTATCGATTTCATGATATAATAAGATTTTTTCTATATATTTAGTGCCTTTCAGTGATCAAATTAACCAAAAGGAACTAAGAATAATACCTTTTCTTTATTTTTTTACAACGTGTTTGTTTCATTGTCCATGTCTTTCCTTCTCAACATATTAGTATTCATAACTATCTGTTTTTGTTTACATCCGTGTATTTAGCATACACATGTTGGCTTGTTTTTTCTGAATTATAAGTTTCAATCTCTGTTAGAATTGTTTGCAATCTTATTGAGTGTAATAAATCTATTTAGAACTCTTTGAGGTGTTTCTCAAGTTACCATTAACGGATTCTTCCATATGAAAAAGGAATGTGTGATTGTGAGATTCAATTCTCTTGGTGTTAAAAGGTTTGATATAAAAAGCACTTTTTTAAAAAGTTCTTATACACTTCTTTCTCCTTAAATCATACTTTTACAAGAAAAATATAAGGACATGGTGCTAAATTGGTTCTGCTTTGGATATTCATGTTCTTATCACCTTTAGCTTTGTAATTTATATGATCTGAAATATATATATATATATGAACGGCAAGTTATTTTCCTAGGCCACTTCAATCAAATGGAGGGTAAACCTATGTGATAAACTTTTGAATGCAGCAACATCTACATTCCACTTCATGGGTTGTTAGTTTTAAGCTGTAATTGTACTTTTTTATAGTAATGTATGATCTCTGCTGGCAATAGTCTGAAGTGAAAATTCTTTGTGGCATTTTAAGACTAATTTCCTATTAACCCCCTGATCCCCATCCAAGGATCTAAACAAATTCTGACGTTATATTAACTCACTAACCTAAAGGGGAGAAAAAAACCTAAAAGTAATGGTAGTACTCTTATGGTCTCCTGTGGACATATAGTTATTGGTATATTGGGGAACCAATTGGGATCATCCAAAGCGGTAGTTGGTTTACATTATGAGGATGAAAAAAATGCTTTTCATTTTTCTTCCCCTGTGCCTGACCAGAGAAGCAAAGAAATTTATAGAAGTTGCATAAAGGAACTTATATCCTGTTTGACAAAATATACGTACTTAGTATATTGATGAAAAGCAAGAAGACAAAGTTACTTGGGTAATTTGGCTTAAAAGGAAGATACTTGTACACAGCAGGCCCTACTTGCTTGGTTCATTATTAACGTGAAGTAATTTGATGTTTCAGTGATAACGTGGTTTACTTGCTATCTCACAATATATTTGCCATGCTCTTTTAAGTAATAATGAGAGGTTCTTGTGAGGATGCAAATAGTCTAATTGACCATAGCATTCACGAAATTTCTGGTTCTGACCATAAATTTCTGGTGTGATGTTGGAAGTATTCTGGTTCTGACCATAGCATCTTCGGCTAGAGCTAATGACCAACTTCGAGAAATTTCTGTTTGTTTATTAAGGGAAACAAAATATTCGACACCAAGAAAAAAAGTAGACCATTAGACTGTCTGCGGTGTCAGTCAACTAGTCATATATTTAATAGACTTACATATTGTTTTAGGTTAATGAATGCTTGCATTAGTCTCCTTTGCCAAAGTATATCTTGGGAATTTTGTGTACTTTAAATATCATCTCTGCACTGTGGTCATCTAGAAGAAGTAGAGGTAAGTTTCAATGGCTTCCTTCTGTTTTCTTATAACATTCCTGTCTTCCTCTTTAGGTATTCACGAAGAGGAGAATGGAGTTGAGGTAATCCATGCAATGGGAAACACAGAGGAAAATATCAACTTAGAATCCGAGACAAAACAAACATACCATAAAGGTAATTACCTTTTTCCATAACAACAATTTGTACGAGGACATCGGCAAGGCATCTTGACAGTCTCTTCAAGTCTTTTTACTTCCTAAAGGAACTTGACTTGTAGCAACAATTGATAGTTCTGCATAAAATTTCTTATTATCTATTGCTTGTTTCTTTGTTATAACGCGTCTGCGTTTATGTAGGAACTGACAATCAATCTGACAATGAAGAGAAGGAACATGAAGCAAATTTCAACCTTAATACGGAGTGTGAGCTAGAGCAGGGAATTGAAGAAAATGAAGACATTATCAACAATCACAATTTACAAAATGATGCAGTCGAAGCAGAGGGCACAAAGGAAAATGATCCAAAGCAGGAATGTGTTTTGACACAGAAGTCTAAGTCAAAGCTTGGATTTGAAGAAGGTAGAGGTGTTGATCATCTCGACCAATGTAAGGAACCCATAACTATCATTTCAGATGAGGAGGAAGAGATGCCATTTGGTCCTGGAAGTAGGAAAAGGGAACTGGAGGTTCACGATGAAGTTGAACATGGCAGTTCTTACTGGACGCGTTCAAAAGCAGGATCTAGAAGAAAGCCTCCAGAGACTGCTAAAACTGTCTCCAGTAGTGACTCGGATCTATCGATGACTTCTAGTGAAACAACTGATGATGATTCAAGTGATGAGGATTTTGATGTTTTGTCTGTTAGGAAGAGGGAACCAAGGTCTAAGATGAAGGAGGTTGATGAACAAGAACAGGATGGTGACAGTGGTAAGGGAGACGATGAAAAAAATGATGAATCTGTGAGCAGAAAAGAATCCCCTGGGAAGAATAGTCAAAAGGTAAGGCTCAGTTCTTCAATTGGGCAACAGGTGGACGAGCAACACGGATTCAAAGAAGGTTGTGGTATCATTAGAACTCTTCTTTATTCTATTTTGGATGAAAAGAATATTGTACTTGACGAGCAGGCATCTAAACAAGCTAAGAATTTGCCTTCGACGGAGCATGCACTTCCTCTGAAGTTCACATTTGAGTTAGAGAAACCCGAGGTGGTGGAGAAATCAAATATTGATAAAATCACAGATGATTTGTTTGCTGAGATGCAATTTGCTATCAGGTCCGAGGAATTGGGTTCCTCTCCTCGCACGGTAACTTTCTACCTGCATATTTTCCGAGTACTTGTTGCTGTTGAAATATTTTATAATGCTGCTAACCGTAGGCTAGTTAATTTTAATATCCCCCTGGCTATTCTATGAATTTGTTCCATTTAGTCACCCTGCTAATCAACATGAAAGGGCTAGCTCACCAGCTGCAGGTGATTGATTTTCCTGTTCAATGAAGTGATATTAATTCTTAGAACATCAGCTAATCAACATGATAAGACTAGCTCTCCTTCTGTAGCTAAATTCATGCTTTACCCATTCTTTTCCTGTTGTTCAAATGTTCAACTATGGTCATCAAGTATCATTGTCGTAACAGTGTATAGAAACGAGAATCAAACAAGATATATAAAAGACAATCACACTCAAGATTTAAGTGGTTCGATCATAATGTGTAATTTACGTCCACGGGGTAAGACAAACAGTTTTACTATAAAAAAAAATGAAGTAATACAATTTCTTTTATTTCTCTCAAACCCAGAAACTCTAATTACACCTTTAATCCCTTCTGATCTCACCCCCTTAATTACATGAATGAGAATATATATATAACTGGAGATTAAGGCTGCTCCATACATTGCCTCCCCGCACTCAAGCCCGAAGCCCACCACTTCTCTCATGAAAAATCCATATTTGGGTCTTATCTCAAATTATTCGACTTGGGTCAAATAACAGGCTTCATTCTGAAAATCAAGACATACTTTAACAATCATTTTGGTTGATCAAACATAAGAGACAGAAAAAAGATGTGGAAAAAATTATGGAGAGTTTTTTGAACCCAAATAATTTAGAGAGTATATTTTTCTTGATTCTCGTCTATCTTCCAGACCTCAAAATGGAACATAAATTGGTAATTATTTCAATGTTCAGTAATGATTTCAAACTGTCATGCTTGTAGCTTGAATGACTGAAAGGTCAATAAGAGATTCGGAATGACTTACAGGTTGACAGTGCTGGCCCAGAAGCTGAAAGAAACCAAACCACTCCTTTCTGTCCTGGGAAGCATAATTTTATCCTTGACGAGGAGATTGGGATAAAGTGCAGTTATTGTTCTTTTGTGGAGCTTGAGATCAAATATGTAACGCCATCGTTTGTAAGTTATTTAAATTTTCTTAGTTTTGCTACTATCTTTATAAATGACAAGCACTGTCATTGGATTAGCTACACTATCTTATATTGTCCTAGGCAAAGAACACGAATTGATTAGCTAACTTATATTTTAATCCCTAAATTAACTCTTCTTTCTTTGGAATGTGTTACAGGGTGAATATTTTTTTGCTCGTGAAACATCAAACAAAGAATATGTTTCTGCCAGCAAAGACTTCTCTATGTTTGATGGGTTTAAATTTGAAAGTTCAAAGGCTTGTCTACAAGATCCTTGCAATCATGCCGTAGGAACAGTTTGGGATGTCTTACCTGGAAAAAAAGAGAGCATGTATCCTCACCAAATAGAAGGTTATGAGTTCTTATGGAGGAATTTAGCGGGAACCACTAGTCTCAGTGAATTGGGAAAGGCCGATGCAAGTAGAGTAGGGGGCTGCATGATTTCACATGCCCCTGGAACCGGGAAAACCCGGTTAACCATAGTTTTCATTGAGACATTTCTGACTTTATTTCCAAACTGTCTCCCAGTCGTTGTTGCTCCTGCTGGCATGTTGTTGACTTGGGAAGAGGAGTTCAGGAAATGGAAGGTACAATTTCCTTTCCATAACCTGAACAATCCAGAAGTCTCGGGCCAGGAAAATGCGACCTCCACTGGATTACTGTCCAAAAGCGTGTTTCAGAGCAAAAATGCGCTGCGCATGGTAAAGTTACATTCTTGGAGCAAAGGAAAAAGCGTGCTTGGAATTAGTTATACTTTGTACGAGAAGCTGGCTGGTACAAAATATGTGCAAGTTGAAGGTAAAAATAAGAGAAAGAAGCTTACTCGCGGGAAGGAAGATGAAGTGCTAAGAAAGATTTTGCTGGAGTTGCCCGGCTTGGTAATTCTTGATGAAGGACACACGCCACGCAATCAACGGAGTGGGATTTGGAAAACTCTCTTACAACTTCAAACAAAAAGGCGGATCATCCTTTCAGGCACCCCTTTCCAAAACAATTTTGAGGAGCTCTTCAATACACTACATCTAGTAAGACCAGCAGTTGCAGACATGATTTCATCAGGAGGCAGGAGATATTACAGAAAGCAACTGAGAGGGAAAAGGGATTTTGTGTATGGTTCAAGTGGGAAAGAAGTTGATACAATTGAGAAGCTTAAAGCTACAATATCTCCATTTGTTCATGTTCACAAAGGTAGCATTCTTCAGCAAAGTCTTCCTGGGTTGAGAGATTGTGCAGTTCTTCTATATCCGTCCCAACTACAGATGGAAATTATTAAAACTTTACAACCTTCTGCCAACACTTTCGAGTTTGAGCACAAGGTGGCATTGGTTTCTGTGCACCCATCTTTGCTCTTACAGTGTAAAGAAACATCTGTCGGTGATCCGAATGTGCTAGAGCAGCATAGGCTTGACCCTTATCAAGGTGTGAAGACAAGGTTTATTATGGAACTAATTCGCCTCTGTGTGGCTACAAAAGAAAAGGTCCTTATATTTAGTCAGTATATTGACCCTTTGGAGTTAATCAAGGACCAGCTGAAATCAATTTTCAATTGGCACGAGGGAAGGGAAGTTCTCCAAATGCATGGCACACTAGAACAGAGATGCCGGCAAAAGTTTATTGGCATTTTCAATGACTCCAGGAGTGAAGCTAAAGTAATGCTGGCATCAATAAAATCCTGTTCAGAAGGAATAAGCTTAATTGGAGCTTCAAGAGTTGTTCTGCTAGACGTTGTTTGGAATCCATCCGTGGAGAGGCAAGCCATAAGCAGGGCTTATAGACTCGGTCAAGAGAAGGTCGTTTATACATATAATCTTATGGCATCTGGGACAACAGAGGGGGATAAATACTGTAGACAACTTGAGAAGAACCGTCTATCTGAGTTGCTTTTCTCCTCTGGTAGCAAGGAAAGAGAAGAAAAGAATCATGCTACAACCTTCAACGATGTCATTTTGGAGGAGATGGTTGCGCATGGAAAGCTCAAAGATATGTTTGAGAGGATCATTTACCAGCCAAAACAGACGAATTTAGTCGAAAAAATCTCTATCCCACACCCCATACCAGGATCCTCTTAGCAAACAACAAATGCCATAGCAAGAAGACTACCAAATTTTACAATACCCAGAAAGAATGAGACCACCGGAAATACCATTTTCTTGAAGCTTGTTCTCCTTAGCCAGAAGCCTTTGCGCCAAAACAGTGATGTCTTCATGTGCAGGTTTGCTTCACTTCTAGATCTCTCCGACTCCATCAAATAGCCTGTTGATTCTAGCAAGTTTTTTAAGCTAATACACAAATTATCTAACTCTTTGTCGTTCCAAAAGCTGTTGGATTTTCTTTCGAGGATTCTCTTAAATAGGGTTTTATGCTCTGATTGGATTTTGATATATTGTGTCTGAGATTAGTGAGATTTGATTGAGTCCTGACCTGGGCACTGAAAATTATATTTTGTTTGCAGGGGGGAACACACCATTTTGCTGCCAAGAACAGATAAGAGATCGATGAACCCAAAGAAAAGATTTGGAAGAAGCTCTCGACTTTTTCTTCTTCCAACAGAGCCCTCATACAATCAACGCCAGCTGAATCCACCAAGAAATCATCCAGCCCCAGCGAAGCTGGGCAGTCGGTATGATTCACGAACTCTTCATTAACGCATGCTAGTTGTTGCTCTTAAATCTGAATGCTTCGATCAATTGCCCTTCCTTGTCTGCAAATCTAGCTACTTGATTCATCTGATTTCCCAAAGCAAGTTGTTGATCTGAATGCATTGCTGTGCGTAAATCTAGCTGCTGTTTCATTTCATTTCTGATATTTTGGGGAAAAAAAAATCAGAACAAAAGATCACAGAAAACATTCTTGTATGCTACCTTGCTCTGGTTGAGTTCATTTCTTCTTCCTTATATGCCCTTTGCCTTGCTTTTGTCACCTCCTATTGATCTGTTTTGTTTCTTTCTGAGCTCCATTGATTTGTTCCCATTTTCTTTGCAATTATTCTCCGGCAAATTTTCTTCTTCCTTTTCTTCATTCTCTTCCTAGATTTTTCTTTAGTTGTACTACTAAAAAAAGTTACTCCTGAGGAATATTATTCATGTTATAACCAAGACCGCGGTTTCTAAACAAAGGAGAATTGTTGACGGCACGAATGATTCTTAATATGATAAATTTATTTTAAAATAATTAATTAAAACTTTTAAAATAGATGTATTATATTAAAATTATTGATCTCACAAACGTTTATTAGATAAAATCGCTAGTGGAACCAACGATTTTGGCTTACAAATATTTATTAGACAAAATCGTTAGTAGAACTAACGATTTTGACTCAACATAGACTTTTGAGGTATAAATTTTTTCTTTTATGAAAAAGAATGAAGGATAAGTTAGAGTAATATTTTATGAATAACATTTATTAATTTTTGTAAAATTTTATACTATTTTTAAAATCCCTAACTCCATTTTTGGATGCATCTATTCATTTTCTCCTTATATTCAAGTCTCCCTTGTCTCCTCTTTTTATAAGTTTTCTATATGAGAATAATTTTGTTCATTATATGTATGAATTCTTGTTGATAATTTTTGAAAAATTTTGAGATAGTTATATTTTTTTATTTACTTTATACCCATTCTTTAAAATTGTGATGATAATAATAATAGTAATAATAAACTTAGTAGGTTGCCAATCGTTTGAATTTTACAAGTTATGGTTTATTTTTTATAGAATGAGCACAATAAGAAATGCTTATGAGGGCAAAAGTGATGTGCATCTTAGTTGGCATATTAGATTTAATATGCTGTTTGAATAAGATTAGCTATCATTTTCTTCCCTCATACTCTATGAAGCTATGCTCTACTATATTTTTGACAACTTTTGGTTGACCAATATTCTTGTACTCCATAACTGAGAATTGATATGACTAATTCTAACTTTCACGTTATGAGTTTGTTGTTAGCACTCCAAGTCATTGTTTTAAAAATAGTTAAGTTTCTTCATCACAAATGATGTTATTTGCACGAATATACTAATCCAATGCTTAGGGATATTTCATTGGTTGAATTCTTCTTATGTTTTTCTAAGTGAGCAATTGATGTTTGCATCACAAATGTGAGTATTTGTGTTAAAAGCCTTCAAGTGCTTAGAAAGGTTCGTAAGTGGGAGTTCGCATTTCAATAGACATATTTTGCAAACTTTCTCTGTCAATTGTATATAATAGCATATAAGTTTTTTTTTTTTTTTTTTGTTAGAGGAATGTTCTTTTATCTGCTAATTTTACTTTATCCTTTTAAAAGTTTCGTTGTGAAGCTTAATTTATACTTCAACTTAAACCTATAGACACTTTTTTATTTTTGTAATGAAATTCTTATTTATAAAAAAGTTATTATAATAATTATATTTGATTGAGTTATTAAGAGTCAATTTTCAATAAAATTACTAAACTTTCACTTTGTTTTTAAATTTAAACTCAATTTTTAATTCTTTTAAGAAATAGTATCTAATTTTGTACTTCGGTTCAGACAATTATTTCATTTCCTTAAAACTAACTGTCAAGTGATTCACAGTTACATAAACTGATGAGGCATTTATGTTGAGGTATTTATGTTATAGTATTATCGCCACCATTATTTTTTAGTTTGCTATGTATTTGGCAATTTCTTGCTGAGACAACATCATGACCCAGACAAACTTGTAAATGCCAAACTTGAAATTGATTGAAAATAAAGAATGATCTAACAAAATAATTTCGCATTTCATGGGTAATTCCAATATCTGGAGGATCTCTCTGTGGATTTTTCCAGGACTTGCAAATTTCAGCCAATTGCTCTTATCGATGTTTCCTAATAAATGAAGTTCTCTATTTCAGTGATCAGTGTCCAATTGCAAAGAGGAGAAGAGGGAGGGTTCAACCGAGAGAGAGAGAGAGAGAGGGGAAGCCATGGATTTCGATGAGGTGGCAAGGAGAAAGCGAACAGAGAACTGATTTTATTTATTTATTTATTTTATAATTTTTTTTATTATTATAATTGTGATTCAAACTTCAAATTTGATTGTGATTAGAATGTTGTTAAATTTGATTTTAAATTAAATTTATTTTACATGAAGAAATATTATCGTAAATTATTTTTTTTTTAATTTAAGTTTTTTACATAAAATTCTTTATTCGTTTGTGTAATTGACGGTTTGATCACAATTTATTTTCAATCCAATTTCATATCACTTTTCTATATGCATTCTCATTTTATTGAGATGATCATATTTTTCTACTCTAGTAAATTTCTTTATCTTTTCAAAATATGACTCATAATTTCTCCATATCTACTTTCTAAAATTGTAAAAACAATTATGGTTAGTCTTACTATTAATCAATGATACTAATGAATTAATTCACATAAAAAAAATAACACAAAAAATGGTGTCATCAATGATCCTATCCTACACCGTCTACAATTTTTATTTTCAAAATTTTGAAAGCATGCAGTGTTAACAAATGATCATTTTTCTTTTTTATGATTTAATTAGCCTCATTTTAATAAAGGATGTGTTGAGCCAACTTGCCCCAATTAAATTTTCAATCAAGTTTTGACAATTAACAAAAATAATATTTTATAATTGATGTATAATTTATAGTCCATAATTTTTCAACTAAATTGTTGTATATTTTTTTGTAATCATAATATTCACTAAAACTATGTTTTTTATTAAAACCAAGTCTTAAGCATTTACTATATGTATAAAATCTATTTTATGTAAATTTTGGTTTCAGAAGTCGACTCTTGTATAGTTAGAATTGACTCCTCTTAAGCTAAAGTCGACTCTTGCAAAGTTAAAGTCGACCCAGCCGAGAACAGTTTATGTAGATTCGACCTAACAACATTAGTATTTTTCGAAGAGTCGACTCTAGCATTAGAGAAGCCGATTCTTGTATAACTAGAGTCAACTCCCACTTAAAATGAAAGCCGACTCCTCAAGTTCAACAGTCATTTTTTTAAACGTTGCACATGTTCTCTAGGCGTGTCTATAAAAGCTCAAAGACTGTTTTGCTTGAGAAGTTTTAGCACTTATTTGTGTTCAAAGAAGCACTACAAGTTCCCAATCTCTTTCATCAAGTTAACCAAGCGTCCAAAGGCTCTCAAGTTTTATTGCTCAATCACTCAAGAGCCACAAGGCAAAAAGGAGAAAGTCTCTTTGAGTTGTATCCGAAATTCTCCATCTTGAGGTTATTGTATCATTTTATTTATTGCCTTGTATAAGTTTCTTAGACTGCGTTCTTTTTACTTTTCAATTTTCAGTTTTGAGTTTTAAATTCATTTTTAGTTTTCTGTTTTGATAGTCTATTTTCAGAAAATTGAAAATACGTTCTCTTTGTCATTTTGAAAAATTATTTCTCAAAATAAAAAATTAGAAAATGCGTTCTCTTTGAAATTTTGAAAAAAAAAATTAATAATATTTTATACAAAAAAAATTGATTATTCAGTAAATTAGAAATATTTAATGTTAATATATTATTAAAAATATATATATTTTAAATTTAATAAATTTTGTAATATTTTTTCCTATTACAATAGTAAAAAAATAAATAAATACATAAATAAATGTGTTTTGCGTTTAGAGTTTGTTTTGGATAAAAACACTCAAAACAACTTTTTGTTGTTTTGAGTTTTCTTTACAATTTTTTTTTATTTTCAAAAATACATTTTTAAAAACAGCAAAGAGAACGCGTTTTCATTATTTTAGAAAATTAAAAACTAAAAATGACTTGAAAACAGCAAATAGAATGCAACCTTAGTCTTTAAATTTTTTGAGTCCAAGTGTGGACAAAGTATTGTATTTATTTAAACTTTGTTATGGATTGCTTAGGTTTCCTAGAACCATTTGTAATCTAGGGTTGTATTAGTTTCCAAGGTGTTCTAAGGGAAAACCTTGGTGTTGGTTTTTAGTGGAACTCCAAGGGTAGTTAGACATTGAGAGAGTGGAATAGGTGTGTGGAATACATCGAATCACTTAAAAATCGTCTTGTGCCATATATTATGTTTCATTGATATATCTTGTGGTGTGAAATTCATCTCTACAACCTCTCAGATATACATTCACATTAATCTAATTTTGATAAAATTATAATAACAAGATCTTTATTAAAAAACTGGTAAAAGTTTTAATCACTCAATTCATCCCCTCTCTTGAGTAGTCATACCCTAAGGGACCAACAATTGGTATCAGAGCGGGCTTCTATAATAGTTGAATCATTATCTCATAAGTTTCAACCTAGAAGAGATCCATAATGGCCTCGTTCTCTAACCAAGTCATAGTTGAAGGACCATCGCCCTCTAGGCCACCATTCTTTGATGGCACAAACTTTAATTATTGGAAAATGACGATGGAATCCTTTTTGTTCTCTATAGATTATCAACTATAGAAGATAGTTAGGGATGGTTTTACCACAACTTCAACCAAAGAAGAAGAATGGACTGAAGATGATATTAAAAAACATCAAATGGATCATAAAGCAAAGTACATAATTTTTTGTTCAATTCTTCCCGGTGAGTATGAAAAGCTTTCGACCTGTGCTACTTCTCATGAAATTTGCAGAAAATTAGAACTTGTATATGAAGGAACCGATCAAGTTAAAGACACAAAGATCAACATTTTAATGACCCAATATGAAGAATTTAAGTTACTCTCAAATGAAAATATAAGTCAAATGAATGGTAGGTTCCAAAAGATTATAAATAGTCTTAAAGTATAATCTTCTTAGCATTAGTCAATTTTGTGATTATGGCTATGAAGTTATTTTCAAACAAGGGAATTGTCTTGTTATTGATGGTAATAATTCCATTATTATTTGTGCTAAAAGGCAAGGCAATGTTACATTGCCGACATTGAAGAAATTAACGTAAAATGCCTAATGGTAAAGAATGAAGATGTTCTATTATGACATAGAAGATTAGGTCATGTAAAATTGGACTTAATTAGAAAAATTTCTAATAAAGAGTTAGTGTTGGGGCTTCCAAAGATAAAGTTTTATGAAGAAATCGTTTGTGATGTTTGTTATCAAGGAAAGCAAACAAGAGCTTTTTTTAAATCTAAGAGTGAGATATCAACAAGTAAACCCCTACAATTATTACATGTGGATTTATTTGGTCTGACACAAACTAGAAGTTTGGGTGGAAAATTTTATGTATTTGTTGTAATGGATGATTTTTCTAGGTTTACTTGGATCATGTTTTTATCTTCAAATGATGAAAAGTTTCAAAACTTTGTCAAATTAGCTAAAAGAATTCAAAGAGAACAAGATGACAAAATTGTTTACATTAGGAGTGATCATGGTGAGGAATTTGAAAATAAATCTTTCATGGAGTTTTGAGAAGATCAGTGGATTCTTCATCAATTCTCCACACCTAGAACTAGGACTTTTCAAGAGATGGAAATGACTATACTTTTAGAGAGTAGTTTGCCTACTTATTTTCTGGTAGAAGCGATCAATACCACTTGTTATATTCTAAATAAGTTTAACTTAAGACAAGAAATTTAGAAAACTTCATTCGAGATATGCTATGAAAAAAGGCCAAATGTGTCCTACTTTAAAACCTTTGGATGTAAGTGTTTTATCTTGAACACTAAGGATACCTTAGGTAAGTTTGATGCTAAAAGTGACCAAGGCATATTTCTTGGATATTCAAACTCTAGCAAGACTTTTAAAGTATAGAATATTAGAACAAACACGTTAGAAGAATCCATTCATGTGAAATTTAATGAGCATTTTGAACCAAAGAAAATCAATACAGAGGAAGATGAGATATCCATAGATCCATCAAAAAAGATAAAAAAAAAATTGAACATCCAAGAAGAAGTCAAGAATGATTCGTCAAACCATCAACTTAGAACTCAAGAGAATCCGTTAGATGAGGACAATCTAGATAAGCTACCCAAGAGTTATAAGTTTGTTCAAAATCATCCTATAGAACAAATCATTGGAGAACCGAGTGAAGGCGTAAGGACTAGGGCCTCATTGCATCATTTCTGTAACAATGTTTCTTTCATTTCAAAGGTTGAACCAACTTGCATAGATCAAGCTTTAGAAGATGAATTTTGGATTAGAGCTATACAAGAAGAACTAGATCAATTCAAAAGAAATGAAATATGAGAGATAGTTCCTAGGCCCAAGGATAAATCAATAATAAGAACCAAGTAGGTGTTCAAAAACAAATTAGATGAAAATGAAAACATAATTAGAAACAAAGCAAGGTTAGAAGCCAAAGGGTATTGCCAAGAAGAAGGCATCAACTTTGAAGAATCCTATGCATCCGTGGCTAGATTAGAAGCAATTAGGATGCTCTTAGCATTTGTCTCTCACATGAAATTCATGTTGCTCTTAGCATTTGTCTCTCACATGAAATTCATGCTATATCAAATGGATGTGAAGAGCTCATTCCTAAATGGCTATATAAGTGAAGAGGTATATGTTGATCAACCTCCCAGGTTTGAGGATCTTCACTTAGAAGATCATGTATACAAGTTAAGAAAAATGTTATATGATCTCAAACAAGCTCCTAGAGCTTGGTATAAAAGGTTAAGAAAATTTCTTATTGAAAAAGGATTTACAAGAGGGAAAGTAGACACAATTCTTTTTGTGAAGCATGAGGATTCAAATTTGCTAATAATTCAAGTTTACGTAGATGACATAGTTTTTGGCGGAACAAGTGAAAAGTTATGCAAGAATTTTGCAAACTTAATGACAAGTGAGTTTGAGATGAGCCTAATAAAAGAGTTAACATATTTTCTAGGTCTTCAAGTGAAGCAAACCAAAGAAAGTATACTTGTGCATCAATCAAAATATTTAAAAGAAATGTTGAAGAAATTTGGGATGGAAAATGCTAAGGCAATAGGCACACCAATGAGTACATACACAAAGTTAGACAAAGACGATCAAGGCATTAGTCTGGATCAAAAATTATATAGGAGTATGATAGGGTCTTTACTTTACCTCACGGCAAGTAGACTCGATATCATGTTTAGTGTATGTCTATGTGCTAGATTCCAATCAAATCCTAAAGAGTCCCATGTAATAGTAGTGAAGAGAATTTTCAGATATTTAATTGGAACGCCAGATGTCTGTTTATGGTATCTGAATAAGGACAACTTTGAATCAATAGGTTATTCCGATGTGGACTTTCCCGGTTGTAAAGTTGATCGGAAAAGTACATCCGAAACTTGTCAACTATTAGGAAACAAGTTGATTTTATGGTTTTTCGAGAAGCAAAACTCGGTAGCATTATTGACGGTTGAAGCCGAATATATAGCTGCTGGTAGTTATTGCGCTTAAGTCCTTTGATCCATCAAGAATTAATCGATTTCGGAATCTAGTTTAACCAAACTCCCATCAAGTGTGATAACACTAGTGCTATTAACTTATCAAAAAATCCAGTGTTACATTCTAAAACAGAACATATTGAAGTTAGGCATCACTTATTAAGTGATCATGTGCAAAACCAATAGATCATTTTAGAATTTGTCCCAACCGACTTGCAATTAGCCAATATTTTCACTAAACCCTTGTCGAAAGATCGTTTTAATTTTATTCAAAGAGAATTAGGGATAGTTAACCCCTTTCGTTAGTATTGAATATCTATTTCTATCTAGGTTAATGCCTATTTGTAATATGTTTCTGGCACATATAAAAAGTCGACTCTTAATCTGTAAAAGTCGACTCCTATCAAAAGTTGACTCCTTAATCTTAGAAAGTCAACTCCTATATATTAAAAAGTCGATTCTTCATCTAAAGTTGGCTTCATTATTTATAAAAATCAACTCTCATAGAAGTCAACTCCTACATTATTAGAAGTCGACTCTGTAGCGATTTTGTAGCTGCGTACGCACGACTGTCAGCCTTCCCCCTTATCTTTTTAAAAAACCCCCAACCCTCTCATTTCATTTTGCTTCTCCCGAACCCCCTCTCTCTCAAACCTGCTCATGCTTACTCATCTCATTACCTCTTCACGCGGTTCGAACACCTAGGTACGTGTTTTTTTTCTTAATTTTTTTTGTTCTGTTTTTCTTTATTTTGTCTGGTTGCTTTGACGTTCAAATCGTGCTTTCATTTTGTTGATTAATAGAGTTTCGTTGTTTTTGGATTTGATTTTGTTGTATCTCTATCATCTCTTCTTACTCATTTTGCAGCCATTGTTGTTCCTTGTAAACACACTCTTTCCATGTCCAAAACCATCTGGTTTCATACCAGAGTCGACTCCTATTGTTTCTAAGAGTCGACTCCCATTTTCCTTAAAAGTTGACTCCCATATACCTTCAGAGTCGACTCCTCTGTCACTAAACCCCTTTCATGGCTACTCGTAAATGTTCACGTTTCTCATCAAACTCCAATTCTCCACCACCACCTGAATCTTCATGTCAACCCACATATTTTCCAATCCTAGAACTTGAAGAACTTTTTCAAAATCGGGAAGTTCTTCATGGTAAACACATCTATCGACACTACTTTGACACTCACAATCTCTCATTCTGTAAATGGTTTTTCGATGATCGTCTATGGGAATTCTTACTTAATTTGGAATGTCCCGTCTTTTAATTCCTCGTTTGCACCTTTTTCAGCAATCTCAATGCTAATTCCCACTCATTCATTAAGGGTGTTGACATCCCCGTCACTACAAAATCTTTTTCTACCATCCTTGGCATTCCCATTACCTCTGTCGAATTTGAACCTCCATATTATGACGTTCCTTGGACCACCATCCTCTTTGATCTCACAGGCAACAAGGAACTCATATGTGAGTCATCCTACTCTGTCACTCACCTCAAGTCTCTTGACCTTCACCTCACCCATAACGTTCTTTCTCATATCATCCTTCCTCGAAAGGGAACCCTCGATCGCTTCATTCCTTTCGAGGCCCATCTGCTATGGGATCTTGTAAACAATCGCCCTATCAACCTGTTTGCCCTCATAGTTGATCACATTCATAGCGTCACTAGTCGTAGCACTTCCCATTTACCTTGGTTGTCTTCTCACTCACATCTTCACCCTTCTCCAGATTAACCTTGAAACTGAACACTTTGAACCTCCCTCCCGCTATGGTATTATCAATGAAGCCACTGTAAACCGAATGCACTACTCATGGGTTCGGAACACTTGGGTATATCAACCCACAATTCCAGCTTCTTCCACTTCTCTTCCTTCTGTTGAGCCTGCCACAGATGATCCTCCTCGCACCCCGATTCACCATCCTCCTCCTTCTAATTAGGTTGGACCTTCTTTTGCACCATCTCAAACCACCCCCCTCCACCACTTCCTACACAGGCTTGACTGCACAGCTCACTCTTTATGTATCTTAGCTCTGGACTTGTACCGATGCTGATCATGCTGCCCTACAGGCCGAGTTACAGGATTTTCGGACTTCCATGACTGACATGCTCTACGATCTTTATCACGTCTTCGACAGACGTTTTCCTCGTCATCCGAATCAGCCTGACGACACTCCATCATGGGTTTCTTCGCCACTTAGGGATGCCTAGGTTATCTGATGTACATGGATTGTCTTAGACACTTTTTTTTGGAGAGTCTGATACGATATTTTGTGTTACTATAATTGCTACATTTTGATGTATCTTACTCTCATGACGTTCTCGCTGATTATCATTCCCATTATGTATTCATTGCCTGGTTACATTTTTTTTTTACTATATCATCATCTTTCTACTAACCTTTTTGTTCTCTTATTGTCTTTTGATCCTGACAAAAAAAGGGGGAGAGAAACCTGGTAAAGTTTAAAGTTGTTGAATGTTTAAACTTTTGATGCTTATGAATATTTCGACAGGGGGAGTTGTTAGTATGATAATAAGGGGGAGCCTTATTATTTTATTATTTTTTTAAAATTATCTTTGTCAAAATATTTTTTTTAAATTATCCATCTCAAACAAAAATTGTTTTTGTCATTATCAAAAAGGGGGAAAATGTTGAGCCAATTTTCCCCTATTAAATTTTCAATCATGTAAGGCCCAACTTTTGGGCTTATTTTGAGAAGGCCCAAGAAGGCAAAGTCAAGGCCATAAGACCATATAAAAGCCTTAGGGCTCCCAGATTAGCCCTCTTTTCTTCTTCTTCTCTACCATTCCAGCGAGATCTCTCTCTCTCTCTCTCAACCTATTTTGGGCGATCTAACCGTCGGATCCTAAATCCAACCACACTTTCACCGTGAAAGCAACTCCGATCTACAAAAAAGTAAGTTCTTTAGCTTCATCAACCCTATTTTTTTTTAGCAAAAATCATGATTTATGTATGTATATACATGTAGGTTGGGTTGGCCGAGACTTTAAACTTTGATCTACAAAGACCTAGCCGTTAGATCTTCCTAGTTTTTGGATATGTCAGTCAATGAGGTTATGGGTGTTGAATGGCCGCCTCGGATAGCTGAAAAATGTCAGCCAACGGCGGTTGACAGTGTGCTTTGTATTATGGCCAAAATTTAAAAGTTAGATCTACGAGGATCTAGCCGTTAGATCTTGATGGTTTTTGGTTATGTTGGTCTATGAGGGTAAGAGAGTTGAGTGATGGTCTTGGATCGCCAGAAAATGTGGCCGGCGGTGTCAAACAACTTATTTTTAAATCTGGCCAAAAATTAAAAATCAGATATACAAAAATCCAGCCGTTAGATCTAGCTCATTTTTGTATATATTGACCTTCGTTGTTAGGCATTTCTAATGGTAGGTCCTGATAGTCGAAATATTTGACCGGCGGTGGGCGGAAGTGGACCCCTGCTGTGTGGCTGGCCTAGGTTGTTTTATTTTGGGATTTTGGGCCTTTGGTGCAACATTTGGGTCGGTCCAAATCCTAGAGGATTTAAATTTTATATTTAATTAATTCTTATGTAATTTGATAATTTTGTTAGGTGATTTTGACTCACCCCAGCCGAGAGGCGTTTGAGGGAATCTCGCATCTTCTATAGCACTATGAGTGGGTAAATTGTATTATGGTGGTATTTGTTGCATTCATGCCTTTCATTATTCTAGTATTCTATATATACTATTCATGACTTTGTTATGAATTGCATACGGGAAAATTATAATACATATTATTTGTTTTACACATATTGACATCTATGATTGATTGCATTTCTGTTAATGTGGATTGTGGATAATGACACATGTATGTGATATATTACATGTGGCAGTGATAATACCAAATGTTGGTATGAAATGTGTGTTAAATGGAGTAACAGTTAGAACCTTGTATCGCTAACCACAGTAAGAGTTAGTCGTTAGCACACCACATATGTGTTAGGGTGTGAGATAATCCACCCTGGATGAGAGTGAGATAGTCCACCATCCTTGTTTATATCTGGCGTGAGATAGTCTGCCGAAGTGGATCTTGGTGGCATTGAGATAGTCCGCACCAAAGAAATGATATGTGTGAATTCTGGTTCTAAATGGTTTACTCTCATTGTGCATATTATTCATCATCTCTCATTCAGTATTATGTATTACTTGAAATGTCATGACATGATGATCTATATTGTTGCATTGATTCTATATTTTCCCCTATTATAATGCTTGTTATCCTTCACTAAGCTAATGTCAGGCTTACCCCTCAATATTTCAGATTTTATAGGTTGACATCATTTTGATGGTAGGAGTTGTGGTAAACGATTCTACTTCATTTACTCTAGACAGGTTCCGGTTATAGCACATGCATCTCATCTCACGGGTTGAGTATAGGGAAGTTAATATTCCTTTCGTATGTAAAGTGAGAAATTTTGAATATTGAAAACATGTAATGGATTTATAGCCCAGTGGGCACTTCAATACCAGTTAATAAAAATGTATTTATTTTGTAGTGTATATGGGATTGTTAAATGTTTGAAGAATTATGTGTATGATAAGGCTTACTATTCCCTGTTGGAGTTTGTGGCTTTTAGGGGGATGGTGCCGATTATGGCCCCAAATTTTGGGTCATGACAAATCAAGTTTTAACAATTAATAAAAATAATAGTTTATAATTGATGTATAATTTATCGTCCATAATTTTTCAAGTAAATTGTTGTATATTTTTTATAATCATAATATTCACTAAAACTATGTTTTTGATTAAAACCAAGTCTCAAGCATTTATTATATGTATAAAATCCATTTTATGTAAATTTTGACTTCAAAAGTCTACTCTTATATAGCTAGAGTCAACTCCCCTTAAACTGAAGTCGACTCTTGCAAAGCTAGAGCCGACCCAGCTGAGAGTAATTTATGCAAAGTTGACCTGACAGCATTGGTGTTTTTCGAAAAGTCGACTCTAGCATTAGAGAAGTCGACTCTTGTATAACTAAAGTCGACTCTCACTTAAAATAGAAGTCGACTCTTGTTTCAGGAAACTCAACTTCTTAGGTTCAACGGTCATTTTTTTGAACGTTGCACAAGTTTTCCAGGCGAGTCTATAAAAGCTCAAATATTGTTTTGCTTGAGAAGTTTTAGCACTTATTTGAGTTCAAAGAAGCACTACAAGTTCCCAATCTCTCTATCAAATTAACCAAGCATCCAAAGCCTCTCAAGTTTCATTGCTCAATCACTAAAGAGTCACAAGGCAAAAATAAGATAGTTTATTCAAGTTGTATCCAAAATTCTCCATCTTGAGGTTATTGTATCATTTTATTTATTACCTTGTATAAGTTTCTTAGTATTTAAATCTTTTGAGTCCAAGTGTGGACAAAGTATTGTACTTATTTAAACTTTGTTGTGGATTGCTTAGGTTTCCTAGACCGATTTGTAATCTAGGGTTGTATTAGTTTTCAAAGTATTCTAAGGGAAAACCTTGGTGTTGGTTTTTAGTGGAACCCTAAAGGTAGTTAGATCTTGGGAGAGTGGAATAGGTGTGTGGAATACACCAAACCACTTAAAAATCGTCTTGTGCCATATATTATGTTTCATTGACATATCTTGTGGTGTGAAATTCATCTCTAGAATCTCTCAATACATTCACATTAATCTAATTTTGATAAATTTGTAATAACAAGATCTTTATTAAAAAATTAATAAAAATTTTAATAACTCAACTCACTCCTTCTTGAGTGACTATACTTAAGGGACCAATATAATGATGTGTTTGGATAAAAGATAATAAATTACATGAACTTTTAAACATAATTTTAAACTATAAAAAAATGTTCGTATAATAAATAACTGAAACAACGTGAATTTAAAGATAATTTATCTAATATTTCATTTATATAAAATCAACCAAAATTATAAATTCATACATTTAATAAATTATAGAGACTACATTACTTTTTAAAATTTATACTAACCAGTTTTACTATCCAAAAATTATGTCAAACTACCAATTGAGATTAAATGTGTGATATTTTTAAAATTATACAAATTTTTTTAACGAATATTTGATTAAAAGAAAGAAAGTCAAGTCGTGATTTAGTGAATTATTATTGAGGGGCTCCACGTAATTTAAATTTAAAAATAAAACTTGAAATTAAAGAAAAAGTTGGTCTCAAGCTTCAGAAAGTGTGGCGGCGCGTGGTGTGTCGAGAGTGTGCTCTGTTAAAAGGGCAGCCAGAGAGAGGTCGGTGACACACAGTTGAGTTGTTTTAGAGCGAGAGAGCGCAGAGATCCTAAAAAGCCTACCTTTTTGACCCACCCTGCAGATCTGTTAAGAAATCTCTCTCCCCTCCCCCCTTCTCTATCATCAAACAACTCTCTCTGTCTCTCTGCATATCTTCCAGTGTCGTCATGGTTCCCGCCAATCTACACAATCTCTCTACTGCATAAAAACCCTAGTTTCCCCACTCCACACTCTCCAGGTGGACACCATCGCCAAACCCTAATAAACAAGTATGTTGATGTCAATTTGTTTGATTATCTATTTCTATAAAGTCAATTCGGTGTTCTTGATTTTGTGGTTGATCGGTGGATCTGTGCTTGGTTCCAGAGAAATAAAACAAGCGGAACTGGAGTGATTCGAGAGTTGGATTTATGTCCGTCAATCAATCAAGGGTCGAGAGGAACGATTCATCACACTACCGAAAATCGAGTCGATCCGGGAGTTCTTCACAGCCAAGGAACTTCTCCGGCGGTAGCGGGAAGGGCGGCGGGACCGCCCCTCCACCATCTTCTACCAATTCGTCTTTGTCATCGAATCGGAGGTAGATTAGGGTTTCGGTTGTTGTTATCTATATGTGGATGGATCTTTATGTTTTTCCGCCATTTTATGTATTTGGAGATTTTCTCGCGGACTTTGGGTTTTATAATCGTAGTTTTGTTAATTTTTTATCTCTGGATTGTGTCGGCTTTAGGAGGTCTAATAATGCACAAGGAGGACAATCTAGGGTGAGTGGTGCCGGTTTGAACTCCAATTCTAACAGTGCTTATGCTGCGCGAGCTCTACAGAATGGTTCCCATTTACAACCAGCAGTACGTGGTATGTGTTCAAAATTGATCCTTTTTTTTCTCTTATTTATTTTTTTTTATAATTTCTTTTTCTGTTTGTTTTGCTCTATTGTATTCGAAGTTTTTCCTTTCTTCATAAAGGAAATTTTGTAGTTTGTAATGGATTTTTTTAAGTTTAAGTGAAATTTGTTGTATTGGCATCTCTATTTTTTTGTAGGAACAGCTGATGCCTCAACTAAAGGCATTAACGTCAAGCCAACAATGGATGTGTCAATGCAGGAAAGTGCCCAAGCTGTTCCAAAAGTTCCATCTTCTCAGCCTGCGGCTGTCAATTTTGATTCTGCAAGTCCTACAACCCCTCTAAAGGGTACTTCTATCCAGTGCTTGATATGCATTAAACTATGGCTGCAGTTTTTTTTTTTTTTTTTTTACGTTGTTATTGCTGGAAACTATAGCAGTGCTCTATTATATTCTACTCGGTATAAAGTTTTCCCTAGCAGTTTTCCTAATGACTTGACTTGCATAACCATAACTGCATTTGATAACATTCTAATAGTTTTTCCTTTCTGGTTGGCTTAACCCCAGGAGATGCATCTAGGACATTTTCTCTTCAGTTTGGGTCCATAAGTCCTGGTTTTATGAATGGAATGCAGGTATTTTGATACTCTAGTAGCGTCAAGCACTTTGCTCATTTATTTATTGGTATTACAGGCCAAGTTCCTTAAGAAATAGACCGTTTACTTTGTTAGAAGAAGCTTGAGACCTCTTCTTATTTGTGGTTACTAGTTGAAATGATTCATTCACCTATTGTTTTCAGATACCTGCTCGAACAAGCTCAGCACCGCCAAATCTGGATGAGCAGCAGCATGACCAGGTCAGCCTGTTCTTTTTTATATTATGCTCTATTTGTTCGGAAGACAATAACTTGGCTGCTGCAGCTAAGCTTCTTTTGTGGGTTGTCAACTTTGGTGGACATCATTCTGTATGGTGAAAATTGATATTGTGAGATATTGTTCCAAATGGGATTTGAGATTTGGCTCAAATATGTCCTGTAATTTATTTGGTTTGTAAACATGTCAGGAAAATAAATTGTCTGTGTGCTTGTATGGAACCTATGCCTCAACTTTCTTTTCTTATCTTATCTTTTCCCTCTTAATGAGTGATATTTCCCCTCTTTAATACTAGTATGAACAATTAATTCTAGCAACATGAGTTACATAGTTGTGGCTGCTTTGAAGTTTAATTAGCATAACACTTGATAACATTTGGTTACTCTGACGTGCTTATTTCCTGTTTTTCCTTGTCTTCTAGGCACGCCATGATTCATTAAGAGTGGTGCCTCAATTTCCAATTCCTCCTGTTCCTAAGCAGCAAATTTCAAGAAATGATGGAGAACAAACTAATGCTGGTGATGCTCATCAAATGTCCAAGGCCAAAAGGGATGCTCAAGTTTCATCTGTGCCCCCTGTTACACACACTCAGAAGGCTTCCATTCACCCTGTCCATGGGGTTTCAATGCCAATGCCATTTCACCAGCCACAAATTCCTGTTCAATTTGGCCCCAACCCCCAGATTCAGTCTCAGGGCATGGCAGCTACTTCATTGCCAATTCCTGTGCCAATGCCATTGACAATGGGAAATGCTCCTCAACTGCAGCAGCCAATGTTTGTTTCAAGTCTGCCTCCTCATCCCATGCAGCCTCAGGGGATAATGCATCAGGGTCAAACCTTGAATTTCACTTCTCAAATGGGTCCCCAACTACCTCCGCAATTGGGAAACCTGGGAGTTAGTATTGGCTCTCAATTCACCCAACATCAGGCAGGAAAATTTGCTGCTCGTAAACCTGTCAAGATTACTCATCCAGAAACACATGAAGAGTTGAGACTTGATAAAAGGGCTGATGCACATGTGGATGGGGGGTCATCAGGATCAAGGTCACAGCCAAATGTGCCACAGACCCAGCCTCTCACATCAGTTCCTCCCGCTCGTCCTGTCAAGTACTACCCTAGCTCTTACAATCCTAATTCTGTCTTTTTCCCTGCAAATTCTGTTCCTTTAACTAGTACCCAGATAAATCCTGGTTCTCAGGTGCCAAGAATAAGCTATCCAGTTAACCCGAGCCCACAACCAACACCTTTTATGAACCCACCTGCTCATAACTCCTATCCTAGTAAAAATAGCACTCCAAGTCATGGCACATCAGTACCATCAAGTTCAGAACATTCCCATGATGTTCAGAATACAATTCCTGCAGCACCATCAGCTTCTGTACAGGTGACAGTTAAACCAGCAACCTCATCACATGTAGAAAAGAATGTTGATGCATCCCTGGTAATTAGTACACCTTATATTGAAAAGGTTGCATCACCTAAATTGTCTCAGCAATGTAGGGAAGCTAGTTCAATTCGTCTTCTAAAGGATTCAGAGACTTGGCCAGATATCTCTTCACACCAGCTAAACCCTAGTCTCAAACCAACCTTAACACCATTGCCCATGGCAGGTAATCAATCTGCTACTGCATCACCTTCTTATGCGGAGGGAACAGTGCTCAATTCATTCTCTCCTCCTGCTCACCTTGAGGAGTCTGCACTGATTGTGAATGGTACTGAAAACAGGAGAGAAACTATTAATAAGTTTGACTCTGATAAGGATCAACAGAAAAAGCAGATCAAGAAAGGACATTCTCAACCACATGAACAGGTAATGTGTTGGTTTGATCATCAGCTTTCCATTTTTGTTTATTCATATCATCAAATGTTACGGTTAATTTTTCAATGCGTTTTGCAGGTTCCTGGTGGAACTGCTGAGTCTTTAACTGTTGAAACAACTTCTGCTTCACTGAATTCCAGTAGGGGAATTGTGGAATCTCCTAAGGAAGCACTGCCCACCTTAAGTTTTGCCACTTCAGATGTTCCTGAATTTAGAACTGATAGTTACAACCCAGGCTTCACATCTGAGGCCTCCAACATGGTTGATGCTCCGGGAATTTGTGATAGCTCATATGGTGATCATCATGTTAGTAAAAATCATCCTCGGGAGGAAACTCTGGAAGAAAAAAATGGAGGGAAAATGGTTAATGAATGCCCTAAAGATAAAAATAGATCTGAGACATCTAATGAATGTGTTTCCTCGATATTTTCAGGGGTAGTTAATGAAACTGAACCAAACTCTGTTATCAATGTAGCAATCAACTCCCATGAGGTTGGATTGCTGCAAAATGTTGACAAGGATTTTAAGGAGCCTGCTGGTCATTGCAAAAGAGATGATGTTGGGGTTGATGACTCAGTGATATCAACTTCTGTAGTGCTGAATGGTGACAAAACTTCACCTTCTGATGCTTTTAGACGCGACAGCTTGGACAGTAGGCAAGCTGTGGTTCCATCTGTTTCAGGTCCTACTTTGAAACATGAAGGAGAAGAAGATGCTGAGGATGTAAATGCTCGCACAATTCCTGTGCCGGCAGTGAGTTTCAAGGATAGACTTGCAGCAGAACTTAGTAGGTCAAAAGGTGTTGTGCCCAGGGGAAAAAAGAAAAGAAAAGATACTCTACAAAAAGCAGATGCTGCTGGAACAACATCTGATCTCTATGTGGCATATAAAGGTCCAGAGGCTAAGAAAGAAACTGTTGCTACTTCAGAAAGCACAGCTAGCGCATCAAGCATTGGTTCAAAGCAGGAATCAATTGATGCTATCCAAGATGATGATGTATCCAGTGAAAAAGGGGACCAGAGTAAAAACGAGCCAGAAGACTGGGAAGACGCTGCTGACATCTCTACTCCTAAGTTGGAAAGTGTAGATGATGAGAAGCAGGTTTGTGGAGGAATGAAGCAACAAGGTGAAGATGGATATGGAATAATGGCCAAAAAGTATTCAAGAGATTTCCTACTGAAGTTCTCTGTGCAATGTACAGAACTTCCAGAGGGTTTTGAAATTACATCTGATACAGCAGAGGCCTTGATGGTTTCTAATGTCAATGCTTCTCGTGAATCATACCCTAGTCCTGGAAGAAATATTGACAGGCAATCTGGAGCTCGATCTGATCGTCGTGGAAGTGGCATTGGTGACGATGATAAGTGGAGTAAATTGCCTGGCCCTCTTGCTTCAGGACGGGATCCTCGAATGGATGGTTATGGGGGAAACCTCCGTCCTGGCCAAGGGGGTAATTATGGTGTTTTAAGGAACCCACGTGCACAAGCACCTGCTCAATATTCTGGGGGGATTCTCTCTGGGCCTCTGCACTCTCAGGGTCCTCAGGGCAGTATTCAACGAAATAACTCTGATTCAGACAGGTGGCAGCGTGGTACTGCTTTTCAGAAGGGTTTAATGCCTTCTCCCCAAACTCCATTACAGGTAATGCACAAAGCTGAAAAGAAATATCAAGTGGGCAAGGTAGCAGATGAGGAAGAGGCTAAGCAGAGGCAGTTGAAAGGTATCCTAAATAAGCTAACGCCACAAAACTTTGATAAACTTTTTGAGCAAGTTAAGGCAGTAAATATTGACAGTGCTGCCACTCTCACCAGTGTGATCGCACAGATATTTGATAAAGCTCTAATGGAACCAACTTTTTGTGAGATGTATGCCAACTTTTGTTCTCATCTTGCTGGAGAGTTGCCTGATTTCAGTGAAGATAATGAAAAGATTACTTTTAAGAGGTTGCTCTTGAACAAGTGCCAAGAGGAGTTTGAGAGAGGTGAAAGAGAGCAACAAGAAGCTGATCGAGCTGACATTGGTGAGGTTAAGCAGTCTGAGGAGGAAAGAGAGGAGAAGAGAATCAAGGCAAGGAGACGGATGTTGGGCAACATCAGGTTGATTGGGGAACTGTACAAGAAGAAAATGTTGACAGAGAGAATAATGCATGAATGTATAAAGAAGTTGTTGGGCCAATATCAAAATCCTGATGAGGAAGACATTGAAGCTTTGTGCAAATTAATGAGCACAATAGGAGAGATTATTGACCATCCAAAAGCAAAGGAACACATGGATGCATATTTTGATATGATGGCCAATTTATCAAATAACATGAAACTGTCATCTAGAGTAAGATTTATGTTGAGGGATGCAATTGATTTGAGAAAGAATAAATGGCAGCAGAGGAGGAAAATTGAAGGGCCGAAAAAGATTGAGGAGGTGCACAGAGATGCTGCTCAAGAACGGCAGGTGCAAGCTGGTAGGCTAACTCGGGGTCCAAGCATGAATGCATCAGTTCGGAATCGTCAAACCATGGATTTTGGTGCTAGGGGGTCACATATGGTATCTTCTGCAAGTGCTCAGATGGGTAGTTTTCGTGGGTTACCAACACAGCACCGTGGCCATGGAATTCAGGATGTTCGGATGGACGATAGGCATTCTTTTGATAATAGAACTCTGTCAATACCCTTGCCTCATAGACCCACTGGCGAAGATACTATTACACTAGGTCCTCAAGGTGGTCTTGCCAGGGGAATGTCCATTAGAGGACAGTCATCAATGCCAAACAGCCCTTTTCCTGAAGCATCAAGTCCTGGAGATTCCAGAAGAGTGGCTACAGGTCTAAATGGTTATAGTTCTGTACAAGACAGGACAGTTTTTGGTTCAAGAGAGGATCTCATGCCGAGATACCCATCTGATAGGCTCGGGGCTCCTGACCTGTTGAGTGTACAAGATCGAAATATGAACTATGGGAACAGGGACATTAGGAATGCTGATCGCTGTGTTGAAAGATCTATACCTACTTCCCCAACACTACGTGGTCGGGCGGGGGCACCATTAGTTTCCCAGAATGTTCCTTCTGATAGGGTTTGGCCAGAAGAACGATTGAGAGACATGTCCATGGCAGCAATTAAAGAATTCTACAGGTAAACATTAATTGCTTTCAAGGCCTTATTACTTTGTCCTTCCCCACATTTCTTATGTTTAATATTTATCTGATCTCTCGTTTGATATCTGAGGTATCTATCTAAATGAAAGGTGGCAAAAAAAAAAGAATGGCCAAAGCACCTAAATTGTCATAAACTTACCTTTTATCGGAATAGACAGACACTATATTTTTTCAATGAATGATACCCACTGGAACCCTTTGCCAAACACACCAGGGATGTCAATTTTTACCCAACCCCACTGGTATCTGACAAATTTGGTCTATTTGGGGCAGGTATGGACCTGCCCCACATGTAGTCAATATTTTTGTTTTTGCTTAGCATATTGTTAGTGCATTATACATACAAGACCCAAGACCTAGCAGCTTATCAAAGGCTGGTTGCTGTCCATAGGCTAGGCTCTCTCATTGGGCGGCTTACAACTGTATCTAACTTGGTCAAATAAAAAATAAACATTCAACAACAATACTAACCTTATTAACTTCAAATTTTGATTGAGAATTTTAAACAAAAAAATCAATAAAAATAAATTTTTTATTTAAATTGATAGATGCAGGTATTCGTTGCTTGATAGGGATGGGGATGGAGGACTAAGCTATGTGCATCTCAAACCTTCCTCTTACAGTCTTCTCTAATGTGCTGCATTTTTCATGAAAGATCTTCATATTGCCATATTAGGCTTATAGTTGACTGTTTAATGCAAGAGTAGTCATGTTTGATTGTGACAGTATTGTGTATATAATTGATGAAGGAGAAAGATTCTCCAATAGCAGTATTATTAGTCATATGCTGGGCACGCTGTAGATAGAAAAAGAATTTGGAAGGGGCAGGAAGAGTGGTCCAACTTCCAATTTCACATTGGGACTGATTATTGGGTGCTATAATATGCCAAAATTTTAGGTGACGTCCCAAAAAATATTCAGGGTAAACTAGAGTGAACCACAAAGGCTTGTCATTTGCATTGTCGCAATGTTTTTTAGTAAGATGGTTTAGCACTTTGATTTAGAAATTAACCACGTGCAACTGCATGCTTATAGTGGTTGACATTTGTAACTATTCTGCTCATCTATCTTGAAGAGGTGGTGTATTACTTATTGCACGTTCTTGTAAGATTTCGAATGGTTAGGGCCGGTTCGTACAGCATTAGGATAATGGAGTGCGTGGAATGTCCTTGTTAGTAAAAATTAAAATTTTTTATGAGCTGCTTACTTTGTGTTCCTATCAATCACCCTGGTAGTTTTTAAACTCTTTCTTTGTCTCAAAGTGAAACTATATTTAAGGAGTTTCTGGGTTGCACTCAACTTGATTTTCAATTTGGGATGCCCTCTACAACAATAAGGTTGGTTGTGACGGTGTTTTAGTCTAGTTGAGCCCCTTTTGATTTGATTTTAACTCTAGCAATTTGAGAAACCATTTTTTAATTTATAAGTTATTTCCCAGATAATGTCATATTTTGATTGGATATTCTGTGTGACATGACTAAAATGTCCTCTATGTGGGAGCAGTGAGATGAAAGAACCCAGCAGCAGATGAAAGGGAGTAGCCATTCTCTCCACCACCCAAATTCAGGGTTTTTACTTTGGTTCCTTCAAATTTGTATAACTTTATCTTGGAGTCCTCTAAAAAGTTCTCTAGTCCCACCATTGGTGGAACCAGGAAGTTTTCTTTGGGATGGAAGATGAAATGATGTAGGCATGTATGAGGCCTGCACAGAAAGTGTAATCTAATTGGTTTCTAAAAAAAAAAAAAAAATATATAGCACAACTGATAAATCTACAAAAATGCATGGCAGGTTATTGTTTTGTTCAAATACTTGAGATTGAAATTGGGCACCATACTTTCTTGTAGGGCCATAGTTATCTCACCTTCCTTTTCTTCCCCACCCCTCTTAAGGAGTGGCACAGTTGCAAGTGCTGTTACATAATGTGGTTAATTAATGTAATAAAATAGGGAAAATATGTCAACCCACATGGTGTGGTGTTGAAAATCGAAGATTTTTAGGACATGGGACAATCTTGAGGAATGCCATAGGAGAGTAATGAAATAGGGAAAATATTGATTTTCAAAGAAAAAATAATTAACAAAACTGATACATTGATGAAAATGTATAGCAGAAAACTTTTTCATTAAAAAATTTGAGAGTTTGGACTTGGACACCATATTTCATTTCAGGTTCATAGTTATCTTATTCACCTTCCATTTTTGTCCTGCTCCTGTTAAGGAGTGATATAGTTTCAACTATTGGTGCTTACTGTGGCTAAGTTAATATATGGGGGAAAAAACTAATCAACATCTGAGTGTTGAAAATTGTGGAGGAATGGCAGAATATTAGGGGCTATCTGTCCAACTTGGAAAATTGAGTATTCTAGTTCAGACGCCATGCATAAGATGAACTCTAATAAGAATTGGGAATTTTTATTGTTTTAGGTTGTGATTGCCTGTGTTGACAGCTTCAACTTCATCTTTACCCACGAGGATGAACAATTAAATTTTTTTTGTGTTTTTGATTAGTTGGGAATTGAACTTTCAGAAATGCCTGGGGGAAGACAATTTTTTTGAATGAAATGTTTGAATATGAAAAATAAAATCCATATGGATATATGTATGTCATCTCTTTTCACAAAGGAAGCATAGAAATGCCTGGTACGAAAATCATATCAATGAACTGCAGGGGTGGTAACTTTTCTGACTTCCACTCATATGGTTATGGAGGTGAGCTTGCTTGCTGTAGTAAATGCCTTGTGACAGACATTTTTGTTCACCTGCATTCTTAATAGGATTGAAGTCCATGGTAATTACTCATTTGGGTCTCTGGGGGCCTAGTAAGAATAGAGGGCACCCAAGCTACGTCTTGACGAAGAGCTACACTGATTGCTTTCTCGTTTCCTATCTTACTTTACAGTTAAGACAATAATAACACTAAGCTTTAATCCCACTAGGTGTAGCGAGCTCTATGGATTATAGTGTCCTAATCATCTCTATCCATAATCATATTTTCTGTAAGATTGTTTATCCTACATAATGCATTAGGCTTTGATTGGGAGAGGGATGAGATAGGTGACGGAATGGTATATAATGGAATAGAATAGAATGATAAGTAACATAAAAGTTGTTACTCTCCCCTTCTCTAAATGAGCATAGTATAATTTTTTACTTTGTTTGGATAGAGAAAGAAAAGGGGACACAATGGTAAGATAATAGAAAATGACAATTATACCCTTTACTTTCAAAATAAATTACAAGGTACAAAATATATTAAATCTCTTTGCTTTGATGGGAACAATCTAAATTTGAATGAGTTTTGGATTGTGTTATATATGCATACGTTGAGTATTTACATAAAATATCTCACATTAAATTATAAACAAGTAATAATATTTTCTTTAGTTTAAGGATATTTGGTTTTTATAAAAAATAGTTAAAATAATAAAAATATTTATTAATGTGTTTCCTCCCCCCTCTCTACACCCCAATCTGGGGTGTAAGGAAAATTGGAATACTCAACATATCATGTACCCTCTCCTCCATCATGAAACTCTCTCTAAAACAAGGAGCCTCCCATACTTTCCCATCTTGTCCCCTTCCCCTCTGTAACTTCCATCCAAACAAAGGGTTCAAGGTTTGCACTAAGTCCCTCCTGCCAATCCTCTGCATCTTTTGCTATGGAATTTTTAATGTCATTTATTTTTCTCATAGGGGCACCTATGGGTTATTCTTATTTCTTTGAACCATCTTAAACACATCTTATCTCTCTTTATTTAGTAATTGGTATCTAATTCATACTCGCAGCTTCATTTAAGGATTTTTTTTTTTGTATATCATCTTCACCAATTGTCAAGAAACCTTTCATTTGTTTGCATCATACCTCTATTCCCATAGTGGGATGATGAAGGCTTGATATGTTATTGTTGTAGAGCATCTAGTGCTATCTGGCTGTTGAAGCCCAATCAGCTGGACATGGGTTTTCTGTGGACAGGTGAAAAATATTATATTTTTAATTATTCTTTACATCATTAGCTTGATTGGTTTGGTTTTGTCTGTCTGATATGGTGAAGAAAGGATATACCGCATTCATAGCTCATCTCTAAAAAGAAAGCATGCTAACCTAGATTTTGTGTGTGTGTGTGTGTGTGTTTTGTCCAATGCATGCATGTTTGGTATCTAGAAAGTTTGTTGCCCTTGACTTGGTTATAATTGTTGAAGAGGAATTTGTCTCTGCTTAGTGGATATGGTCTCTAATGAAAGGTCTTTTTCCTCAATGATGTTTTGTTATTCTGCCTAGCTCTGATACAAATCTATTAATGTTTCCAGTGCCAAAGATGTGAAGGAAGTTGCTCTTTGTGTAAAAGATTTGAATGCCCCCAGCTTTTATCCCACTATGATATCTATCTGGGTCACCGATTCTTTTGAGAGGAAGGATATGGAAAGGGATCTATTGGCGAATCTGCTAATTGACCTTTCAAAATCTGGGGATGGCATGTTAAGTCAAGATCATATCATGAAAGGGTAAAGCCTTCTTGCTTGTGGTCAAGAGAAAGTGTACCTGCTTTACTTATAAGCTTGAATGTCTGATTCCACATTAATTGCTCTTTTCCGTTTCCAGGGTTGAGTATGTTCTTGCTACTTTGGAGGATGCTGTGAATGATGCGCCAAAAGCAGGAGAATTTCTCGGTCACATCTTAGCAAAAATCATACTAGAAAACGTGATTCAGTTTACAGAGATAGGGCAATTGATATATGATGGTGGGGAGGAGCAAGGGAGGCTTGTAATGATGGGGCTTGCAGCTGAAGTTGTTGGAACCATCCTGGAGGCTATCAAGTCGGAGAAAGGTGAACCCATATTAAATGAAATTCGCAGCAGCTCTAGTTTGAAGTTGGATAAGTTCCGGCCACCGGATTTCAAGAGGCCATTGAGATTAGACAAGTTTCTTTAGAGATAGAGATGCTCATTGAATCTGGATTTAGGAGAATCTCATGTCTAGTATTTTGTAGGGTACTCTTGCCTTTTGCAATTTGCAGTTATATTTTGTTTTCTGGGTGGGTGGGGATTTGATATGTGTTGGTTGCCCTTAATATATTATTTCTTGAAAGAACTCGTTGCAAGAGGTTCTACTGAGCATCCAAATTAAAAAGCTTCTTATTGCACAGGCATGCATACCAGCGCTCCCATCCAGTTACTTTTTGCCTGCTATTTTTGATAAGCCATTCTCTTGACAACAAAAATTTCGTGGTAATATAAAGTACACACTTAAGTGAGTTTGGTTTAATGAAACAAATGATTTGACTTCATAAAATATGTCACCGTACTTTATATTACCCAAATTATGCAATCCGGTTGAAAGCATTTGGATTGCTTTGGCTGCAACCGCAACTTTTGAGGTGATCATTTTTTAATGTAAAAGTTCATATAATTCAAACGAATACCTCCTTTTACAGCGTTTCAAAGCTTTGCATCAAAGTTGAAATGCAAATATAAAAATCCAGATTTGAAAGGAGAATGATCACGTTACATGACTCAAAGTTTGCGTAGAAATGGTTGTCTTATATAAATAGAGATAGAGGCGATTGAAATGTTAAATTCATATATAACCGCCTGTGTCTAGTAAGATCAAGACATGACCGAATTTCAAATACTGACTCTTGTCACCTTAATTAGATTCTAGTTAGCCTCATCTTCCCTCTCTTAATTAGAACGTCCAAAATAATCATCACAATGTTCTGACTGTAAAATTTACTTCCAAGGAATGGGATAACCAACAGACCAGATGGTACATCAGATGATGAAATCTCTTCGGCGATGAAATTGAACCACCTCGTTGACAAATATAACTTACAATAAACATTCCATCAAGTTCCTTATGAAAAGAATGGAGATTGTAAATAATTCAATTTCCGAAGTTAAAATTGCAATATCCAAATCCAACAGAAAGTGTTCCATAAACATCCATCTTGCAACACATTTCAGCTTGAGAGAACCCCTCGGAAAGAGTCATAAATTTTATGAACATGAATATGTTTCCGATACCATAATTACACATTGGAACATGTGAACAACCATTTCCACATCCCCCCACCCAAAAAAAAAAAAAAAAGTCCTCTGCTTTATAGACTAATCTGTAGTTATGGGCATTCATTAAGCCTGATTTAGAAAAATCACAATGAGAACGGCTGTGTGTATACATCGAATGGCTGGCAGGCAGTTAACTGTGGCTCCTGTTAGCAAGTGAAACGAATCAGATTGACATAAACCTGCGCTGGCAAGATATGATGCAAAAATGCAGGCGTGGCATTCAAATTTGAGGAGCTATCTCAAGAATGATGAGTCTATGCACTTGTCAATTGAAAATTTTGGAGGAAACTATTCTGCAATGCAGTTCATAATTTAGGAAAACAGATCAAACTATTTTGCGTTATTATCAACTAATATGGGGAACATGAAGAACCACCAGAATCAATTACACCTTAAGTTAATCAAAAACAGTACCTAGGATCAAACCCTTACGTGCACAAGCATGAATTCTTGTAATATTAGTTGCCTACTGCTCCCTATCATTTTTAGATGAATGAATTACTTCATAGATTCATTCGTCTAAAAATGCTAGGAAGCAATACATGCACACGCTACTTTAATGTACTCACCTACCAAAAAAGGTTAAAAAAATGGATGTTTAGATACTACAGGCAAGGATGATGTATTAACATTTTTAACTCCAGAAACTTCTGCTCAGCTGTTCTCAGGGATGACAACAGTTCCAGTTCCCCCTTTCTCAGCAAGTTCATTTCCCATCACACTGCAACAGGCAAAGCACGAAGGAAAACGGCCTCTTTTCTGCATGTAATATGCATGGTACACACACATGGACATACATACAGAGAGAGGGCAAATACCCATAACAGAACAACACCAAGATCAAAGGAACATGTGCAGCAGAAACATGAATGCTGATTCATGAAATAAGTAGCTACTGGTTTCCATTTAAGGGGGTACTCAACGTGATTAAATCACGGGTTCCTGAGGTTAGCAAAAGCATGCCTACGATGGATCAGCATTAAGATGGCATCCAAATAACATTAAAGATTAATAATTGAGGCACAAAGACAGAATACCTGTCTCAATCCGCCACTAGTGCTGCCACCTGTCAGAAGCATGGTGAGGAGGGATGTTACAGCACCACCCCCGATTGCACTGTCATTTCCAACACTTTGGATGGCAGAGCGCATAGAATTTAGTATGCTTCCATATGTTGTCCCATGCCCACGCTCAAAGGCTTGGATGAAACAGAAAGTCATTGCCCCTGTTGAAGTAACTTTAGATAGAGCCTGTTCCCATCAAAACATTAGTTTGAATCCTTTATTTTTTCATTTTGGCCTAAAGCCTTTGGCAATGGAAATAGTAAGAAAGTACAATCAGGTTGTCTGAAACTTACAGAAGTATCAGCAGAGGTTTGGTCATCATCACAGCCACTGAAGGATATAACTTCACCACCATTTGTTCCTTTCCAAACACCTGATCGTGGGCGATGGTCCTCCCAGGCATACTGCCCACTCCTATTTTTGAAGATTGAAATAAATGCAGAATTAAATATGAAGCCAATGAAACTGATTATACTAGAAAATTTTGCAGATGTGAATACAGACAAATATATGAGATGAAGATACTCTCTCCGGATTTTGTAACTTGCAGCAATGAACAATCAGAAATTAAAGATTGCAAGATACTAATTTTCTATTTGGTTTTTGGAGCCAAGGGGGCAGAAACAATATTACCTAATGGTATGAACAAAACTTTGCACGACTTGCCCTTGAAAGATACGTATCATTCCAGGAATGTATATATATATATATATATATCTTGGACTGGATTCTGTTTCTACACATGATGTGCTTAGGAGATGAATTAGTTCAAGTCTCCAAACAGGAATGGCACAAACAATGGGCTACTCTTATTTTAGTGTCAACTCTTTCTTTCTTTTTCTTTTTCTGTTTTTCTTTTTTCTTGTTTCCTGATAAGCTTCTCCTCATCTTTTACTGCTTTGGTTTTGAGACAATAACCTTAATGATACTAGCCATAATATCCTTTAGAAAGCCTGCATACAATCTCCAGGGAGAGAGTGATAGCTGGAAATCCCAATACACACACACATATAAGACGAACACATAGGTCCACAACCGCATCTCAAACCTCTCAGTTTTGGTGTTTCTGAATACAAAGACCCACTGAGAACAGTATATACTTCCTCTGTCACAAAATGTTGGCTTTTTTTCTTATCATAGGATGAGCCACTACTTCCAAGCATGGTACAGAGTGAAACTTCGTTACAAGGTACTTTCTATTTGTGCGATCACATTCAATCTGGAGAAAGTGTAATTTTTAGTGTATTAAACGGGCATGCACTAAAGGTTTGTCTCCTTAACAACATGGGTTTATTAAAAGTGGACAACCAAATCAAGATGGAGTAATAGGAGGGAAATGTTGCAATTCAAAGTACGAACACCATAATATAAGCACACCTGTTCATTCTACAAAGGAATGGTAAATCTAACACAGTGCCACTGTGGCAAGCATCTATTATAGCATGAAGCTTAACACCATATGGAAGAGGCCTGACAATTGTTGCATTGATTTCATCATCAACAATCATACCCTGAGTTTCGAAGTCAAGGGGGCACAATGTTTCATCATAACCATCAACTTCATCACCACTATAATTCCTTTGCCTTGAACCATGACCAGAATAGTGAAATAGCAATGAATCTCCTGGTTGGCAGCCCTGTACAAGCCAATATAACGCCATCCTCATGTTCTGCTTGGTTGGAATCCTGAAGGGATCAGTTTCTTCTTCTGCATTTAAGAGTTCATGGGAAAGACTCATCAGACATCACTAGACAAATTCAACAAAAAGGGAAATAAGATCAGATTCATCGGACTACGAAATGGATCTAAACAATAGGTTATAGTAGTCAGAAACTTGCAAGTAAAGGCTCAACTAATTTGAGCAACCATTGTTGATAAGACTAACAGAGAATTAAAGTTTCTAATAGATATCATGCATTAAAAGCTTAACACAAGTTGATTTTGGCCGGATATCTTGCCCATAATGATTATGTTGCCAGGAAAATTAAGAAAAGAAATTAGGTGAATCACCAAAAACAGAAACTACTATTAGTAAGTTTCCAGGTGTTCTTTTATTTTCCCAGCTTTACTTAGTCATTCTTACACAAACAAAATTTCAGTCTTCTCAAGTGTATGTCATGACCCTAGGAGCAATAGAGGGGCAAAATTGTAATAGGGTTATAATAGTTTGTTAGGAGATATTTTACAATTTGTTAGGAGCACATGGGTGTTGTTAGGAATTCAGTTAGCAGCTAGCTATGCCTATAAAAGGGGTATTGTAAGAGGATGAGATTATCATGTGAAATGAGATTCAAATCCTTCCTAATTCTCTCTATTCCTCTCTCGGTTCTCTCTAATTTCTCCCTCCCTCATTCAATTCTGATTTCTCCCCTAATTCAGTCACAACCCTAGGTAACTCTGGGAATGTGACAAATGGTATCAGAGTCGATTGATCCTCGGTTGTGATTTTGACAAACTCATTGCAATTTGGTTAAAAGGTCTGAATTCTAGGGGTAGTCTAAACCGACGGATCTCAGCTATTAACAAGTGAGTGCGAGCAACGTTTTCGATCAACTTCAGAGGAATCAAAGGATGGGTCATAACTGAGAGAGAAGAAACTCTCAATTCAAAATTGAGGAACAATCGCAGAACAATCGCTAAACATCGGCGAGTGCGATTCAATCTGGAGAAATTCTCAGTTGAGTTAATTGAGCAGTTGCTTGGCCACCGACTCCTTTTGCTTGAGTTAATTGAGTCCTGAATTAAAGGCAAAGTTGACCCAGATCTCAACAGATTCTGTTTGAGGCAGATTAAGTCTGGGCGACTTCTTGAAACTGTGGTTGAGGTGATATTGAGCAAATGCTAAACAAGAGACACTGCAATCCAAGAAGAGGAATTAGATTAGAGACACTAAAATTCAGATCTAGGTTATTACAGGTGACTAAGGCGATTTGGTGAAACACATCCCGGCTATCCTCGATTTCGGAATTGGATTGAGGGCTTGTTGATTCACGGCCATTGGCAGTCCTAATTGGCGGTCGAGTGTAGATCAAAGGAGACAATAATCATCAATCGGTGGTGGCGATCATTAGTTGTAAGCCACAGAAGCAGATTATAGGTTGCCAATTGCTCTGAAGAGATTGATTACCCAACAAATCTAGGCAACTTTAGTTCTTGAGGTGTATTAAGTTTGTAAGACCTAGGCAATGGCTGGAAGCCATTCATTCTAAGGCAATTCAGGAAGACGAACTCAAAAAAAAAAAAAAAAATGGAAGTATGGCGATTGTTGATTATTGGTGGTTGTTGAACATAAGCAATACTTAGTGGCTGTTCTCAATTGCTTCTATCCTTTAAGCTTAGGCGGTTTCAGCAAGCTGTGAGAAAGGAGATCTCAGCTGCGGAGGAAGATTTTCAAAAGAAATTAAACTATGGAGATGGCCACAGGACTTAGTGGAAGTGCAGTCAAGAGAGAAAACACTCAAGGAGCAATGGGCCACAACTAGAAATGAATTGGATAACCTCAAACGAAAGTTGGATGACTTGATGATTTTATTCTCACACAAATTTCAAAAGTGTTCTTGTTAAATGCTTCTCTAAGGAGTACTCTACTTCCCTAAATCAACTTAGAGATGAATTCAATAAACTAACGCAAGAAGGGTCACTAATGGATTATAAGATCAAATTTGAAGAATTAAAAGCGCTGATGCTTAATTCTCAACCAACTTTGAAGGAATCTTACTTTGTGTTGAAGTTCATTGATGGTCTTAAGACTCTTAATGATACGTTGAGACCTATTGTGAGAATGATGTGTCCTACCACCGTAGAATAAGTGGCGGAGAGGGTGAGGCTTCATGAAACAACATTGGAAGCAATTTCTAGAAAGCACAAGCAGCAGCCTAATGGTTATGCTAAGAGCAACTAGCAGATTGGAGGTATTCCTAAGACTACTGAGGCCCTAAATATTTGGACTAATTGTTGCAAGAAGTGAGGAAAGACCTAAAATAGAGTAGGTCATTCAAGATGACAAGGGAGGAAGGGCAGCTACTGGAGGAATTATTGAGGCTCCAACGAAGGAGAAAGGCGTTGAAATGAATCATGTTACAAGCCAAGGAATCCGAAGGACAACCAAGAAATCATGATGAAGCAGCATGGGAACAAAACATTGATTCATTGGTGATGCCAGCTAATAGTCAGGCCACCCTTCCCATAGCTGTTACAGTTGCAAACAGTAGCAAAATGATCAGTAAATATAGGTGCAAGAACTGCACATGGAGGATGAAGGGGCATGAGTTCACCATTGATTTGAGAATTCTGTGTTTGGGAGGCAGCCATATCGTGTTAGGCATTGATTGGAGGAAGACGATTATACGTCAAGTCTCTTGTGGGGCTGTTCATGTTGTAGCTTTATCAAAAGATGGCCTGCTACAAGCTTGGGGCTACAATGAATATGGTCAACTTGGTAGAGGTGTTACTTGTGAAGGACTTCAGGGGGCGCATGTTATAAGTGCATATGCAAAATTCCTTGATGAGGCCCCAGAGCTTGTAAAGATTATTCAAGTGTCATGCGGGGAGTATCACAGTGCAGCTATTTCAGAGAAAGGAGAGGTCTATACGTGGGGGCTAGGAACCATGGGGCAACTTAGGCATTGTGGAGATAAGGAGCTTTTGCCAAGGCAAGTTTTAGCAATAGATGGAATCTGTGTAAAAGATATTGCATGTGGTGGTGTACATACATGTGCTCTGACTGAGAAGGGGGCTCTTTAAGCTTGGGGTGGTGGTCAGCTGGCCAATTAGGCCTTGGCCATCAAACTAGATTCTTCTCATGCAACCCTAATGAATCTGGATCATTGTTCTGCAACATACCTGCTTTGGTTGTCCCAACTGGGGTGCAACTTGTTGCATGTGGACATTCTCACACACTTATTTATACCAGAGACGGGAGAATTCAGGGGTGGGGTTATAATAGCTATGGCCATGCTGCTAATGAGAGATCGGCATATGCTTGGTATCCATCTCCAGTTGACTGGTGTGTTGGGGAAGTACGAAAGTTAGCAGTTGGAGGTTGTCATTCAGCAGTGCTGACAGATGCATGTTCTTTGAAGGAATCGTGTGAATTTAGGCTTCCAGATGGTGTCACTCTGGCTACTGCTTCTGAGATCGAGGATGTTGCAACCAGACCTGGATCAGATGCTCTAGCACAGCTTTGTCAAAGATTAAGGGAGCATCAGCTAGATGTTGGTGGTCGCAACCATGAAGACAATGAATTTGATGATGGAAGTACTAGTGTACTAGTTTGTTCTAGAGGAGGAGCTGGCTTACTGGAAGTATGCATGGAACTAGTCATCGAGCTGTGGGAGCTGAACATTAGGGCTGAACAGATGAACTGCCATGCAGTTGGGAAGATGTTGACAGAAAAGGTTGCTGCTGGACTAATAATTGCTACCGTGCACTGGCATAATTCATGTATGAAGACCCAAGCCATTGCTGGGACTTACAGATCAGTGGGAAAAGAGAACCTTTGCATGGAGATTTGTGAAAACATTTTACAAGTGTAGGAAAAGCAAAAGAGAAGGAACATAAAAGCAAAGAGGAATGAGCCTAGAAGGAGAAAGAGAGAAAAAGAGATTAAACATACAGTGAGAATGGGAATCGGATGAAAAAATAGCAACTCAATAGTAATAAGTTTCTTGGGGACAAAAAATCTCCCAAGGAGGGGGAATAGTCATGACCCTAGGAGCAATAGAAGGGCAAAATTGTAATAGGGTTACAATAGTTTGTTAGGAGATATTTGACAATTTGTTATGAGCACATGGGTGCTGTTAGGAATTCAGTTAGCAGCCAACTATGCGTATAAAAGGGCTACTGTAAGAGGATGGGATTGCCGTGTGAAATGAGATTCAAATCCTTCCTTTCTAATTCTCTCTATCCCTCTCTCTATTCTCTCTAATTTCTCCCTCCCTTTCTGCTCATTTCTTTCTTTCCAATTCTGATTTCTCCCCTAATTCCAGTCACAACGCTAGGTAACCCTAGGAATGTGACAGTGCTATGTAGAAAGGAAATTGGGGGACTTGCAAAACAAGAAATCAGGTAAAAGGGATTTGATACAACTTCAGTCCGATACCTTAACAAAAATATTATGTTATGTGCTCAAGACCAGCAGTTGAACAACAACATAGAAATTACTCCAGTTAGCTATCAGTTTTAACCTGCTAGCTAAATGACCAAAAGACAGCACCCCATTTGCAGGGAACCGAAGATAACATTTGACTCCAGTTTTGAAACATCAAACAGGGCCCAAAATTGAAATAATGTATTCAACTAAAGCAAAAAATAATCCTTCTAAAGGACTTCAGGAACTGGAATGTCATGTTAAATTTTGGGAATAACAATATCACACACAATAAGGGCCAGTTTGGATAGCTTTTGCTTTCATTTTTTCTTTTTTGTTTTGAAACACAAAAGCAGAAAACAGCATTTGATTACTTGTTTTTGTTGTCAAAAATTTTGAGAACAAGAACAAGGTGTTTTCCGAACTTTCATTTCCATCTTCTTCCCTCTCTCCTACCATTTACCATAGCAACCCAAGGCCCTGCAGGGGTAGCCAGAAACTGCCAACCATCGCTGATGATCCTACACCGGGATTTTCCTGTTGCCGGCAACTCTAGAAGTTGCCAGATCTCTGGTCTCAGACAGCTTGGGATTTGGACAAATATTCTGTTACTTTAATTGACAACCAATATCAAAAGCAGTAAAAGCGACTAACCTAGAATTTGGAACCTGATAATCTAGTACCACTGCAATTAGTGTTGGTGATGTAGTTGGGTTTAGCAACTTGCATACAAGCTGCCTCTTTAAACTTTACATTGTTTACTAGCCTAGGGGCATCTCAAGAGTATTAAGGAGACATTAAAATTCATGAGTACAAAGGCTAAGTGAATTTTGCTGGAAACTTTCCAGCAAAATGCGAGAGATGCTGAGAAAAACATCTCTTTCACTATGTTGTACACTACCGTATGGTGTTTCAAGAAATTGCCTGAATCAATATTCATGCTTTATTAAGATAAAATCCTAGCAGCTCTAAATCAATATTCAGGCTTGATTAAGATAGTATCTGGATTAGGGTCAATGAAGCGGGTCGCAATAATGACAATGACAAAAAGAACATATAAACCTTTATGGTTGATTAGTAATTGCCCTACAGAGGACATGTTTATAAACGATATATAATGGGAAAATTAGAATATATTCAGCCAACCACACCTCGTTGGATTAACAAGTCTGGAACTGGAAAGTCAAGGCACTGGAAGAGAGGCAGTAAAATTATAGCTAAGCTTGACCATTTTATAATACAATCTTACTAAATCAATTTTAAAGGAACATTCAATTTTACAGATGTGCTAATATAGTTACTTGCTCATATTAACTCCAAATATGATTGGTTACTAATCTTCTAGATGTTCATGCAGTTAAGCAGACAGTGTCTTAGACAACAATTCCAAAATCCAAATGGGTCCTAAATTCATTCCTTGAGTGAAATTCACAAGGAAACTGCATCATTATCTTCTATTTTTCCAATTTCTTATTTCCATAGTTGTTAAATCGAGATTCGAATCGAGAATCGAAATCCTTATTTTATGAATCGTGAATCGAGAATCGAATCAAATCGTAAGATTCGGTACACATTCTCAATTTCAACTATAAATAATATATATCCATAGAAAATAAATAATGTGCCCACTATGATCAATTCTTTTAAATATAAATAAATAAATAATACTTCTAAATATATTTGTTAAGTTTAAAATTATACCAAAAGGCAAAAGTATATTCATGTTGCCTTTAAATTTAAATTGCACCAAACCAAATCACTTTCAAAATAACAAGCTAGGAAAAAAAAAAAAAAACACCCTACAACTATTAAGTTACTAATAAACTCCATTGTCCATAATCTTCACTAGTTATCAATCATCTTCATCTTCAAGTTCAAGAGCATCATCATTTTCATCATGTTATTTGTCTTCAAAGATAGCCAAATCGAACGAATATTTGATTAAAGCGCACATGCAGACGAAGTCGCACGAATTAGATGAATCGGACGAATCATGCGATTCATGTGATCCACGATCGATTCTAAGAGATTTTCGATTCACCCTATAGATTCGACTCGATTTCTATATGAATCAAGTTGAATCGTATGATTCGAATCGTGAATCGTATGATTCTAAGAGATTTTAGATTCACCCTATAGATTCAAATCGTGAATCGTACGATTCTAACAACAGTGCTTATTTTCTCAAGGTGTATGCGTAGTTTAAGGGGTAAATGCAAACATGAAAGACATTCTCCTTCCTGAAAAGAATCACATTAAGCTTTGAATCACGAACCTTTTTTTTGGAAGACTAATCAATGATACCCAGTTCATGGTTCGATAGGGTAGATAATTGTTAGATCGGAGAATTCTCAACTTCCGAGAGGAATTGAGAAGAGGGAATTGGGAATTTAAGGGGAAAAGATGAGAAGGGAGAGAGGGAGAGAGAGAGAGAATTAAGAAATGAGAGGGAAGAGAAAAGAGAGGGAAACTGATTTCCAATTCATTCATCATGTGGACTTGGGCGTAGATCAATGGTATTTATACTGATCTGTGTCCTAATTTGGGTGCCAAAAATGATTAGCCCCTTGTCCACTTGGGCTTACAACTTGTCACGTGCATGCTGGAACATTCCTCCAGCTATGCTAAAAACGTAGCTTATTTAACAAGGCCAAACAGCCCATTACACAAGGCTAACAACTTGCTAACGTAACAATAATGTGGGTGCCATTATGCAATATGACATTCTCCAATCTATGTGGTGCAATTGGGTCAACTTAGTAGCAGTATTTGGGCTTTATATTGCGTTTGGCTTCATCATTCTAGAATTTTCTTTTAATTTTCAGTGACACGTGTACTCTGAACCCAAGTCAGTCAATGCTGTTATTTGGCATGTAAATGCACAATGATCAATGTTATCCCTAGGGTTCCCTGGTTTAGGATTCTTTAAAAGAAAATTAAGCCTCTCAAAATCTTCACCCACTCACGGATTCAAAGCTTAAGACAGAATACAAGTAATCGAAAGAAACAAAAGAAACAGAATAGAAAGAAGAAAGCAAACCACATATAATAGGCAGATCTTTTATCCTGGTTTGGATTATCCAATATGGATAGCCCAACATCCAGCATTGAAACACCCGAGAGAAGTCTTCTATTATCCAAAATTGATCAGTACAAGCAATCCCTTCTTACCCGAGTACCCAATACAATTCTCTCCCAAGATTACAAAGAACCAGTGTTCAAAAATTCGGCCTAGGCGGCCACCTAGGCGCTAAGCGGCCACCAGTTGCAGCGATTTGGGGCTACTCGGCAGCCCTGTGCGCCATGCTCGACTAATCGGGCCGCGGCGGCGCCTAACCGCCTGGGCAGCCGCCTGGGTCGCACGCGGCCTGGGCCACCTAGGTCGTGCGAGTCTTGGGCCGACCTTATTTCCCCCTCCCTTTCTCTATTTCCCCTTTTCCTTTCTCTCTCTGGTTGTTCATCGCAGCTCCTCTCTCTCTCTCTCGCCTTCGATCTCCTCTTGGTTGTTCGCCGCTGCCATTGATCTCTTTTCTTGATCCTGCTCTCTCGTTGCCGCCGACCTCACTTGTTGGTCGTTCTCTCTCGTCGCCGATCACGTCTTGCTGCGGTATGTATCCAACTATCCATCTTCCTCCGCCAATGCAAGCTTGCGTTGCTACTTGTTGCAGCAGCAAGCAACAACACAAAGCTACTCGTTGCTTACAAGCAACTTGCTTGCTTCAACAAGCAGCAAGCAGCAGCAACTTGCTGCTTGTTGAAGCAGCAACTTGCTGCGCTTGCGTTGCTGCAACAGCTGTTGATTTCATTAGATGGTTTTTAATTAAATTTCAATGTCAATTATTCAATACTCAGGGAAAATAAAGAAAATAGGAAGTGAAATGAATGATTCGGATATGACTGAAAGTACGAGAGCATCGTCCAAGGCCTCCTCAATTCTTAAAAGGAAGTCAAATGATGTCGGATGGGAGTATGGAATGTTAATTGATCCGAAGAATATGGATAAAATTAAATGTAAGTTGTGTGGTAAAATTATGTCTGGAGGTGTTTACAGAGTAAAAAAACACATTGGCCACATTTCTGGAAATGTTTCTGCATGTCCAAAATCTTCTTCGACTGACAGTGTTCTAAAACGCGGCCTAGGCGGCCGCTGGCCGCCGCGATTTTGGCCAAATCGACCACCTTAGGCGCCAGCCCGGCTAATCGGTACCGGGCGGCGCCTAGGCGGCCAAGGCGAACGCCTAGCCGCGTTAACCGTCTGGCCAAGGCAGCCAAATCGGCCGCCTGGGCCGCGTGAAGCGCCTAGTATAAATCGATTAGGGTTTTAGTTACTTACCCGCTACCCCTTTCCCTCGTCGATTTCCCCTTCTCTCTCGCGCGCGCAGCCACCGACAGTCTATTGCTGAATCGCCGTCGCCGTCGCCGTCGCCGTCGCCGTCGCCGTCGCCGTCGCCGTCGCCTCTCTCGTTCTCGCGCACGCCGCCAGCGTCTCCTCTTGTAGTTGCAGAGTCGCCGTCGGCCCGTCGCCACCGTCTCTTGCTCTTCAGTGGCAGCAGCTTCAGCCTTCATCTTCTTCAATCTTCACTCACCCTCCAGGCCTCCGCCTCCTTCGGTAAGTAATAGCCAGCAATAAGCAAGCAGCAGCAACGCTGCTGCTTGCTGTTGCCTCTCCCACTTTCGTTTTTTTTTTTAATTTTTCTGTTATTTAATTTAGTATTTATATTCTTATTTGATTATTTGCTATTCAAATATTTATTAATTATTATTATTAATGTATTTAAAAAATTAATATTTGCAACTTGCAAGCAAGCAACAAATGCAGCAAGCTCCATCTCCGCCTCTACTTCCGCTTCCACTTCCGTTTCCGACCTCTCTCTCTCGCTGTGTTGTTGAGTGTTAGGTTTTATGTTATTTGATTTTATTTTTTATTTATATGTTATATATATATTTCCTTTTTTATGTTAAATATATTAAATATATATATATTTTTATTTTTATTTATATGCTAGATATATATATATTTTCTATTTATATGTTAGATATATATTTTTATACCTATTTCAACTTTAATTTAATTAAAAATAACATCAAGACACATCACAAAATTAAAAAAAATAAAAAAAATTAACAATTTTTCTAATCCGCCTAATCCCGCCTAGGCCCCGCCTAGGCGCCCTAGGCGCTAGGCCCCAGCCTGGCGCCCGACTAGCGCCTAGCGCGTTTTAGAACACTGTCGACTGATCAAGCCAAATGTAAGAATGCTATTGCTGAGGCAAAGAATAAGAGGAAAAATAAGAAGAAGGAGGAAGATTTGATGAGATCAACTATTAATATCTCTAAAAGAATGGAAGGGGATGATGAAGATGAATTACAAGAGTTAGGTAGCAGAAAAACGTCCCGTACTCTTGGCCCTATGGATAAGTTTGCTAGCTCCGTCAACCCTGAAACTTGTTTGAGTGCGAGAATGACTCAAAGGCAACAAACTATTAGTGAAGCACTATTTAAAGAGAGAACATAGTCTGTTCGTGAATATTGTGCTAGATGGGTGTATGAAGCTGGTATACCTTTCAATGCTACTGACAATGATAGCTTCAAATTGTTTGTTGAGGCGGTTGGTCAATTTGGGTCGGGCTTCAAACCTCCCAATCAATACCAATTGAAGGAATCGCTATTAAAGGGGGAAGTTGACAGAATAAAAGAGTTATTGAAGAAGCATGAAGAAGAGTGGGCACGAACTGGGTGCTCCATTATGACAGATGCTTGGACAGATAGAAAAAGGAGGAGCATCATGAACCTATGTGTTAATTCTAATGTAGGTACTGCTTTCCTTTCTTCTAGAGAGTCTTCAGATGAAGCACATACAAGTGAACTTATCTTTGAGTATGTGGATAAGTGCATTGAGCAAGTTGGGCCACAAAACGTCATCCAAGTAGTAACCGACAATGCTGCCAATAATATGGGAGCAGCAAAATTATTGAAGGTGAAGAGGCCAAATATCTTTTGGACCTCATGTGCTACTCACACCATCAATTTGATGCTTGAAAGTATTGAAAAACTGCCAAAGTATAAGAAAGTCATTGATCAGGCCGAGAGTTTCACAATCTTCATTTATGCACACCATAAGACCTTGTCCTTAATGAGGTCATTTACGAAGAAGAGGGATATAGTGAGACTAGGAGTCACTAGATTCGCTTCTGCTTTCTTGACTTTACAGAATTTGATGGAGAAAAAGGCCCAACTGAGGGCAATGTTTACTAGCTCTGAATAGGAGGAGTGCAAATGGTCGAAGATTGTTAAAGGGAAAGCAACATATGCTACTGTGATGAGCATTGCTTTTTGGAATGGTGTGACTATATGCCTTAAGGTTTTTGCACCTTTGGTGAAGGTGCTTCGAATTGTTGATGCAGATAGAAAGCCTTCTATGGGCTTTTTATGTAGAGAGATTAAGCAAGCAAAGGAAGATATTAAGGAGGCCTTAAATAATCTTGAAAAAAACTATAAGCCTATTATGGAGATTATTGAAGCAAGGGTAAAAGATAGGCTAGATAGTCCACTACATTTTGCAGCTTACTTTTTGAATCCCTAATACTTTTTAAAGGATATGGATATACAACTTGATAATGAAGTGATGGATGGGCTTTTTAACTGTGTGGAGATGTTTTATCATTGTGATGGTGAATTGTAAGGCCATGTTATAAATGTTGAGTTGCCAAAGTATACTCGTAAAGATGGAGCTTTTGGAAAATCGTGGGCAACTCAAGGATGTGCGAAAAATGATGACAATTATAATCTAGGTATAAAATTCCTTTAATCCTTTCTATTGTGTATTAGTGTATAAATTAAATTTGTTTACTTTATACATGTTTGACCTATGTAGTTACATGGTGGATGACTTATGAAAATCAAACTCCAAACTTGCAACGAATGGCGAGAAAGATTCTCTCGTTAACCACTAGTTCATCCGGTTGTAAAAGAAATTGGAGCACTTTTGAAGAGGTTAGTGTATATATGAATTATATTTATTTACTATCAATTAGTTATCCTTATTCAATTATCATTTATATTGATATTGCTTTTATTTTATTTATGTAGATACATACAAAGAAAAGAAATAGACTAGACATGAATCGATTGAACAATCTAGTCTATGTTCAATTTAATGTGAAATTGATGAACAAGCACAAAAGGGAGAAGAAAAGAAATGTTGATGTGCTACTTGCTAGTGATGCTAGTAATGCACAAGGATGGATCGTTGATGGAGAAGATGATGAACAAATTGAGCCTGGTACGGGGCGCACTTGGGAAGTGGTTGGTGAAGCATTGGGAGCAGACGAGATGCTTCAAGCTCGAAGAAGTTCTAGGATGAAAGAGCTTCATGAAGATGATTTTCAATCAGAAGAAGAAGATAAGCAAGAAATCAATGAATTTGATTTTGAGTCCGATGAAGATCGTGTATTGGAAGAATATGGAGAAGAAGAAGACCCATTAGATAGTTAGACTTAGATTCTTCGAATATGGTTTATGTTATATTACTATTATTGCTGCTTCTACCTTCTTGAACTTATAACTAATATAATAGTTTATTTTTTGAGTCTTAATTTCATTATTTCACTTGTCTTTTCAACATTGATTTACTTGAAAATAATATCAAATTACGTCAAAAAGTTTTAGAAAAAAAAAAAATCATTTTTTCTAGTCGCCGCCTAGGCCCCAGCCTGGCGCCCAACTAGCGTTTAGCATGTTTTTGAACACTGCAAAGAACCACCAAATTTCTAACCTTTCCTCAAAGAATAAATGCACTCGATAATCAGAATGTTTCATACCCTCAAACGACTACCCCTGCACTCTATTTATAATAGGGGTGGACACCCCAATACAACCAATTGGATTTAGATAATTCCGGTTTAAACTCCCCAACTTAAACTTAATTATAGTTGAGCCACCGCCTATCTAATTAGCCACTTGAGACACTTGACTGCTTCCACTTAAATATGAGACTTAACTCTAGGCAAACCAATTCAATATCAGGATTGTTGCATTCAAGGCTTGTGATGTTGGTACCACTGAGACTAAATCTGAAGTGTATTTTTGTCCTGGTTAATAATTTGATTCCTAAGGTTACATACTAGTGTTTGTTAAAATTAGCGAAACAAGGTTGTATCAAGATAAAATCGAAATATTTTTCAGACCAAGATATAAAATGGTAAGATAAGTTGAGAAGCATTTCAAGATTATTAGATTGTTTGTTAAATTTTTTAGAATGCATTAGGGGATATATGGGCAATTTTTTTTTTATCTATAAGTTTCAAGATAAATTTATTTGGGACTTTTCTCTTTCCTTAGCAGCAATCAGATGGGCCATATTGCTTCTTTCATTTTTCCTTTCCAAAGACTCTTTTCCAGATCCGAATCAGAATATTGTGCCAAACATGTGCTTTCCCCCAACATTCCCACCATAGAAGGAATAAATCAGATTCCAATCCAAAAATTTGCCTGCTGGAACCTAAAAAAAAAATAAAAATCTACAACACTTTATGGTGACATCATATCAAAAGAGAAGTCCTGAAGGTATAAGTCAATCAAATGAGAAAATCAAGAATCCAAGGCAAGAATTGTTATCAGATCAAGCAAAACCTACAGAACTCCATATAAATAGCTAGCTGGAATGAGAGGAGAAGGAAACGTACCGGTGAGCATGAGAATCGAAGACTCAGGGAAATGAAACTTGTTGATCAAGAGATATCTCATGCACTTGGCGTCGTTGATGCAGCCCTTGAGCTCGTGCCTCGAGTACCGATAAGATATTCCGCAGATCACGGCCTTCTTCCTCCCGTGGGCCGGCGGCGGAGGACCAGGTGGTGCGTGGTTGTACGGCGAAGGAGCCGGAGGCGGCGGCCCCGGATGGTATTGACCGGATGAAGCCGCCGGCGGTGGAGGAGGAGCCGCGCGAGGATCGGCGATCTGAGTGACGGCCTGGCATATGGCGCAGCGGATCGACCTCGCCCCAGGCGGCAGTTGCAGCGGCGTGCGGCAATTGGAGCAGTTGACGAGGCTAAACATGGCGGAAGGGCACTGTACGTTTCGAGATCGGGGAGGGTACGGTTGGAAGAAAAGAAGAAGGGTTAAAACGGAGGAGAGAGATGGTCCCGCCGATGCCGTCATTTGTAAATTCAAATCCCAATAAATAAATAAATAAATGCATCCTATTTGTTACGATGATTCGTATTATAATTGTATACCAACTATAATTATCCAAAATTATTAATTAATAATCATACCAATATTATTGATTATTATAGTGTGTAAAGTGATGAATACTTGTGATTTTCTTGTTTTAATAGAATTTAGACCAAAAACACAAACTAGTGTAATATTATGTTATAAATTAAAATAAATAGTAATCTTCACTTTTTTTTATTGATATTAACGTTCTTGTGTTATCCTTTATTGTTTGTGTCTTATTATACAAAATAAAAATTTAAATCTATAATTAATTAATATAAATCTTAACTAATTTAATCACTTAACTTATATTCTAAAATCGATCTTTATTCATTCATTGCACTGGTACATGTGGTTAGATTGAAGATTCTGAAGGAGCTTTCCTTGAGGACTGATTCTGAAAGGGGTGCTGAAAATCAGGGTACGGTTGATACAGCGCCCAGAAAGTTCAAGTTCTTGTCCCCTCCATAGGTTTTGCTTTCATACATAATAAAGAAGAATGAATATCGCACGGTGGGTGGGTGGGTTGCTTCTGGAGTAAGTCATAATCATCATGGGTTGGTCCTCTTATCTCATCTTATAATCATCATGGATGGGTTGGATGCCAGTGCAGATCAGGAATCTAATTTGCCGCTTTATTATATGCCCAAAAGCCAAAAAGAGAGACGCAGAAAATCAGCAAATGCTTTCTCTTTTGGACTAGAGACCAGAGAGTGGGTTTCAGGCCCATAGGTCCAGAAAACAAAAAGAAAAGAAGAAAGAGTCTCCCTATTTTGGATAGTATAGGATACGTACAGTAATTCTGTGGTAAACATACTTAACTTCTACCTGAGAACTTGCTTCGAAACTTAGAGGTGCAGTGCAACTGAATATATGTTTCATATTTTTCCTACCTTGCCATATGTTAAGGAACTTAAGATTCATCTAACCCACACTTCAAGTTTCATATTTTTCACACTTCCTTTGTCACCTAGCAATTGTTTTCCTTTCAAGCAAGGATGCACCAGAACAAAGAAAACAAATGCTTTATCTCCCTCCACTAAATTGGCTTATGAAGAATAGAAAGGGAGCAAAACAAAAGAAAGGCATAATTATTAGCTTTGATCTGTCCTGCTTCCAGCAGGCGCAGTTGTCAAGTTAACAAAGAGACACTGATCAGTGCTGCGCTCAAACAAGCAAATACTCTTCAACAAGAAGGAAGATTCGTAATGTCAGACTCAGAACTTCCCTGCAGGGTTAAATTTGGGCATTCTATTCGATTTGTCATGACATCAGTCAGTCCGCGTACAACATCAGCTGGATTAAGGTTTTTTCCCTAGGCACCAGCACGTTGTGTTACAAATTTACAGCCACTAGAACTTTACAAGAACGAAAATTAAAGCTAAAAGCCACTTGGACACTCATCATTTTTTCTCCTAGACACAGTTAGAACAAGGAGAGCTACTTACTAACTCATTCAGCAGTTTCCACATACTGGAAAGAGGCACCTCATGGCTACCTGAGCCATGAGGTGAGAAAAGGAAAATACCGATGCAACAAGCCAAGTTACAAATGTAACTTCTTGCAGGCACCTCTTGTAGCATGAGCCTCGTGATTTTAGAGATAAATAGGGTCACCTCACCAGCCTCACACAATAGGCATAGGGATACTCTCACTTTGTTTCTGGACAGCCTTCACGGCTGCTACTCTTGCTGCATTTGCTGCCCTGTTGGCTGCTGCAACTGCTCTGTTCACTCTTTCGTCCACCTTGGCCACATCATAGGCTTTCTTTGCTGCCTGTCTGGCTTCCTGAGAGAGAGAGAGAGAGAGAAATTAATTAGAGAACTATTTCCAGTTCAATTTTCTTTCTCATTTTCAAGTCTGTTCCTAATTGTTATCTATCAATACAACTAAATCATGAAAACTGATTTACTGTATTCTCCTACAACAAAAATTTAAGTCAGAGACAAACGATTTAATAATATGGGGAAGGAAAGTTCATTTTGGCTGACCTATTTACATCAAACACATACGCATATCATTTTCAGGCACGCCAAATGATATGATATGTCTTAATTGCTTGTTACTAGTTCTATTTATGTACACTTGTAAGACACTTGGCAGACAGATGTCCATGGGATAGAGATGCAACAGACATGCGGGGACAGGAAGAGATTTCTAATATTGTTTTTAAAACTTTTTGCAAGATATAAATATTTACAGAAAATACAATAAAATTTTTAAGAATAAAAAACAAAAATCAAGCTTTATTACAACTCTAACAAAGATAGTTTGTCTTTTGTATGTCGAATGATATTTCTATTATCTTTATTATAGATTATGGATTTAATGTTGGATTAATTGAATTTCATCAATATTTTCATATATAATGCTATTATTGAATGGTGTCTTCACAGGTACCTCCTCAATGTTTTAATTCATTGTTTGTTATTATGTCCACAAACATTATTAAGAAAAATATTATATATATTGTTGAATCCCCATACGTATTTTTTTCTAAATCACTGTATCCGTATTCCTGTCCATCCATATTTACGCTTATTAGAGAAACTAAATGCTGAATTCCCCCCAATTCTCACCCATGTCAGCATGAAAGAAGAAGAATATACAGCCATGGCAGCATCATTTTAAATGGCCCACCCAGATTACAACAACAACAACAACATATCCAGCCTTTATCCCACTATGTGGGGTCGGCTACATGAATTCTAGACTTTCATATATTTCTATCGTTTGTCATATCTTCATTTAGATCCATATACTTCATATCGAACTTTAATATCTCTCCCAAAGTCTTTTTGGGTCTACCTCTACCTCTTTTTGTGACTAATTGTTCCATTTCATCAACTCTCCTCACAGGAGCGTCTCTTAGTCTCCTTCTCACATAACCAAACCATCTTAGTCTAGTCTCTCTCATCTTCTCCTCGATTGGCACTACTCCTACCTTATTACGAATAACTTCATTTCTAATTTTATCCTTTCTTGTATGTCCATACATCCATCTTAACATCCTCATCTCCGCTACACTCGTCTTTTGCTCATGCTGGTATTTGACTGCCCAACATTCTGAGCCATACAGCAAGACTGGTCTTATAGCTCTCCTATAAAATTTTCCTTTCAATTTTAATGGGATTTTACCATCACATAACACTCCCGATGCATTTCTCCATTTTAGCCAACCTGCCTTAATTCTATGTGCGACATCTTCGTGAATTTCTCCATCTTTTTGAATCACTGATCTCAAATATCGAAAATGGTCTTTTCTTTGTAAGATTTGGTCTTCTAATTTTGTAAAATGGCCCACCCAGGTTGATGATTAAAAATTTCCAACATCTAGTTTCAGTCAAAAGATTGAAATCATAGATATTAAAACCAGACCAGTTTGGCTGGCTGTACAGGTCGGACCATGAACCAGTCGCCATACCAATCGAGTTTATAAAAATAGAAAGACTGGAAATGCATATAAACCAGTCAAAACTGGCAGTTTTTTGGGTGAAGCAGTCAAACCAGTAAAACCAAATAAACTGACTGATATTAATTCTTCTCCAAAAATACTAAATAGCCTACAATTTTAAAAGATTCATCTTCTTTAATAGAGGGGTAAATTAGTCTTTGCGAAAAAAATAGAAGAAAAAGGGAGTACGAACCCAGCTAAAGGCCATCTCCAGCTCTCCATCCAACCATATTCATATAACCTTGCTTAAAAGTTCATATCAAACTCTACTATCATGCATTGTGATGATGAGAATTGAACATCTTAGTTAATTTTTTGTGTTTTACCTGATAAAATTTGAATATTTAATTAGAAACTCATGTTGTGCTATTTTAATAAGTGTTGATATAACTTGAACAGTGGTGATTAGTGACATCATTAATTTATTATATTTGATATATGAGTTACTAACCTAATGGTTTGACCAATGAGCTAATACCTCAACTAGTTCAATGATTAGTCTGGTTTTAAATACCATGCTTGAGATTGACATATATAACCCAACATAATGGTTTCAGAAGGATAATTTCAAAGATTAAATTGAACACAATCTTTACAATATTTAACCACCAAACTCCTCAGAGCCTCCGAGTTCTATCTAACAGGGCAGGATAGCCTAGAAAAAGAATAAGGAAAGAATAGCATAAAAATTCTCATGAAACATACATATAATAAGGCAAGAATAGCATAAGAATTCTTATGAAACATACATATATAGTGAAAATTGGTGCCCTGGCACAAATCTCAAAAATGTATCTTCTGGTTTTTCACAGAATCTGAAATGTTTAAAAGAAACATGGCCCTAAATATTCCCAATTAATAACAAGAATGATTTCAAAATTTTGTAACTGTAACAGATGCATGCAAGCTACACTTTCCTTCATCGAGCATTTTAATGGACTGCAGCATCATACCTTAGAGTCACAAAAATGTGCATGACACACAAAGAAATATAACTCCCTAAATCATTGTTATCATTGTGCTGTAGATAAAACTTAATTACGCCACAAATAAGAGATAAAACAACCTGTTGTACCCATGCAATTTAGATGGCACATGAGATCAGGCAAAGTCTACAATTGCAGAACATTATAAAACCTTGCATCACACTTCACTGCAAATGGTACCTAATTTTGTAAGAATGACAAATAACAAATAATGTTAATATACCTGAACTGCATTCAGTACTTTGGAATGATAAACTGCAACAGGAGATACAGGGTAGGTGGTGTTCTGTGTGCTTGGAACATTAAGAATTCCATTATTCCAGTGCCCAGATTGGGTCTCCCCATTTCTAAAACTGTACATGCCAAGACCTTGCCTTCTGCCCTCATGCCAGGCTCCTTCATAAAAATGCCCATTTGCAAAATGATATACTCCAAATCCATGCATCTTGTCAGCAAAGTATTCTCCAGCATAAACATCACCATTCCTAGATATAAGAACAAACAAGTTGTGATAAAGAGTTCCAGGGAAATACTTGAATGCATATTACCTCATTTTAATATAATGAAGATATATATGCCTAAATCTATTGGTTATTCATGGCTACATAGCAGCATTCACAAAAAGTCAATGTTTGATGTCCTGGAGAGATCTCTTTGTTCCTTTTGAGGAACGGGGGCCACGTTGAGGTTTGCAGCTAGACAAATTTTTATACATTAAATGAAAATAATAGGTTAAAAGAATAGCATACTTAAATAGCTAAAACAGCTGGAATATGGGATGCTACCTAATGATAGCAAATTACAATCATCCTTGGAACTTCAGAAAAATTTTAAAAGAACTCATAGATGTCAGGGATCATGTGGCTCCAACTTCATATATCAATGTAATTGAAGACAACTAGATTACTTGGAGAAGTACATGCCCTAAGAGAGTTGTTACATTGAAACTCATCTATTGTTAGAATAACAAAGCAGTCCACCATCAACCCAAACTTAGAGTCAATTTACCCTGTATGAAAATACCAATGAGCAACTAATAAAAAAATGGATGAAGACCAAAAGGAAGAAGAAACTATTTAGAAAACCCAATTAAATTCACTTCAAATGCAATAAAAGGCATCTTCAAACTTCAGTACACAAGACTCCGTCCTTTGTGAGAGTCAGGAGACAGTGGTATTTGCAGATGGTGATACCCCTTGTGCTGAGACTTAAGTAAGGCCTTAGGTTCAAACATGATGCCCCACAGTTGCTTAGGTGACCACCTACCATATGGTCACTTCAAATGCCATAAAATCAGGAAATCCCAAACTTCAAATCAACTACTTCATGTGAACAACAAAAAACACCAACATGCTATGGGGTCACCATTGTTGTGACTTGCTGCTGACGACAGGGGAGTTGATGGCTGAAAGTTTTCAAACAATAATTTAATGTGCCTCTCTCGATCTCTCTCTCACTGCACTCTCTTGCAACCACATGCCCGATTGGCAGTGGGGGATGCCACATTCAGAAAATAACTTGACATACTTGGATAAATAAAAAAAAATTCCTTTTTGTGCCCAAAATATTCTTGCAAAAGACTTTTTAGGTATAATAGTTTCCTAATTCTAAGTCCATCTCACTTCAGAAATAAGAAAATTAATTTTCAAGAAAATGTTTAAATTCTAGAGAAAGGAAGTTAGCGTCCAAACTTTAAGCATTCACTCAAACCTCCAAAATTACCAGCAGTGGACCAAAATATAAAAAACTACCCACATTCATATTAACAAAATAAAAGAAAAAAAAAAAACAGAAAAACTCAGTGGCTATCCAGTCGTGGAAAACAAGGCCTATTTTCTAGAAAAAAAAAATCATATAAAACTGAAATACGTATTCAAATGAGAAAATTTTCCAAATAGAACATGCATCCATAAACTTGGAACAAGCTAACAAGAACACTCATATCAACAACCCACAAATTGAAAACCTAACGGGTGGCATATTCTCATGGACAGCAAGCATGAAACTTTAATAACGCATAAGAATGAAAGACTAATTCACGCACATTTATTTTCAATCAACTATAAGCCGGGAACCACAAGCCTATTTAAAAAATAAAATCAATGGAAATAGAAGGAAATCCAAGGAACTAACATCTAGAATTACCTGAAATGGTAGTGACCGAGACCGTGCTTGACACCCCACTTGAATTCCCCAACATACCTACTGCCATCCTCACAGGTATGAACTCCACAACCATGACTCTGCCCATTTGACCACTCTCCTGCATAGACATCTCCAGTGTAGAACCTATATACCCCAAAACCATGCCTAAGGCCTTGCCTGTACTGCCCTCTGTATCGACTTCCTCTCGCCCAAGTCTCCACTCCATAACCATCGTACTTTCCATCAATCCAATCCCCTTCATATCTCCCACTCATGTAATAGTAATAGACTCCACTACCCGAACACTTGCCCTTGTGAAATTCGCCCTCATAGACATCTCCATTGCTGTAAACCTGAACCCAACATCCTGAATTCGGCCTTTTTTCTTGCTTCGGCCTTGAACCAATTGACCAAAACACCGGCAACGGCCGCCTGGACAATTGGGTTGAGGAAGATAGCTTAATTGGGAACGAGCGAGAGAGGAACAGCCGGATTGATGGGAGGCGAGGGAGGGCGAGATTGAGGGAGAATAAAAGGGCGGCCGAGAAGGCAAAGGCGGAGAGAAAATCGAGAACGAAGGAGCGGCTCGGATGGGAAACCAGGAAGTAGAAGAACGGGAGGGAAAGCAAGAGGATGAGGCGGAGGTGAATCCGGATGCGTCGGAGCCGGCGGAGGAGCCGAAAGGCGGCGGCTTTCGCGGCGGAGGAGTGGATTTTCAACGGCGGCGCCGACGAGAAAGGGTACTGGTGAAGAGAATTGGACAAAGTGGGGCTCCGGAAGAGAGAACTGGGAGAAGAAAAAGGCGGGTTAGGGCCCGGATTAGGATTAGGGTTTGCTTGAGTCATCAGAGGCCGCTTGTGAGGAGTGGATTTGGGAGTCGACGACGACGGCGGGGGCGCAATTGCGTCATTTTGCGGAAGCGTCGTATCGATCAGAATCTGCGGCGTTGCGCCGGAAGCGGGAGCCGGCGACAGGAGAAGCGGCGGCGAAGGGTTGAAATCGGAAGAGACGCCACTGCTTTCTTTTCCGATCTGAACTTCAGATTTCTTCTGATGCATTACATTACCATCACAACTGAAAAATCCCCAATCTCACACACACTCTCTCTATAGATATATATGTATATAGATACAAATTTCGTGGTTCTGTATGTATATATGTATATATATGAAACCGGGAAATGTGGAAACCAGAGGAGGCTCTGAGTCTGAGATGGTGGTTTGGACGGAGAGAGAATTTGAAACCAGAGGCGACCGGCCAGAGTACGCAATTTTTAAAGGGAGGGGACTGTGGGGGCCTGGGGGGGTGTTGAATTCCCGAATATGCCCTCCTGGTGGAGTTTGAATTGCTGAAATGCCATTCCTACTTTATTAGTGGTTTTCCATTAATTTCTTTATTATTTGTGTGCCTCCCCAAGTCCCAAATTTGGTAAATCGTGAAGGGACCTTCCTCCCTATTTCATGCTATTGCTACCAGAGAGCCACAGCCAGTCCAAAAACTAGGCCAAAATAAGCATCTGAATTACGCACAAAATGATGGCTACCCAACCCAATTTAAAACATCTCAGTAAGTGCAATTTTTGTATTATTTGTATTGGCGAAGGTTAAAAATGGAAATGCAGTTGTTAAAATCAAATGAACACTGAACCCAACCCAATTAATCAATTCAAATTTTCAAGGGATTAAAAAAGCATCTTTTCTAACTTAAATTCAATTTGATAGGTTGAGAGTTTAATTTTTGTCATACACAAGAGTTAAATACTTAATCTATGACTTATTTTTTCTAACGTAATTAAGAGTACAAGTACCAAAAGTCATGCAAAGACGATCATCTAAAAAAAATATCTTTAATTGTTGCATACAATGGTATAATTATAATTTTTTCTTTTTTTTCTGACACTTTTATTTATGAATTTTGAGGTTATCTTCCATCTAACCCTTATTATAGTAATTTTAAACACAATGGCCAAGCGATTTTAAACCTGATTAAATGTTAATGTCACCCTATCATGGCAAATCATTCATTATAATTACAAGATTGAACCCCATCTCCAAGTATATTTAATTAAGAATAGGTCCATATTTAGAATATAAATAAAGTAATGATTGTTGATCCATCACGAGACATTATTATAATCATGGGATACAATTTTTTCTCTAAAATATAAATTTCATTTTAACTTTATTACATAAATAAGATTTAAACCTTATCCAATTAATTCTACTTAATGAGACTAAGATTTAATTGTTGTTACTCAAATTTAAGATATGGTATTTATTTTTATAAAATTAAAAAAAATGTTTTCTAATTCATTGCATAATGTTAAATAAAAAATGAGTCAACTCTTTGATAAAAAATGAGAATTAAAAGACAAAAAAAAAAAAAATTCTAAAAACCAAGCCGTAGCATATGCATGGCATTGTGTTTATGGGTCAACTAATCAAACTTAACGACAATTTTGGAAAATGGTTGTTTACCAAACACTTGCTATGTTGGGATTGAATGATATTTATAGTCATTAAATCCAGCTTGTCATCAAAGGGATTGGTCACTAAACTATCATTTCCGCAATGCTCTATTATTTGAGCTAGTAGTTGTTTATGGTTATTATTCATTCATTTGATAATATATATTCTTTCAAGAAAAAAATTAATTTATTGCCCAAATTATCTTTTTTTGTGGGCATCTCTAATACTTTAATTTTAATATTTTAAAAAGGTTGGGATAGAGTTATTTTATGTATAAAATTTATTCTCAGGTATGGTCGTAAAAAAAATTAGATCATTAACAAAAAGGCTTATTTTCAACCATCATGAGATAAGAGAGAGAGGCTAATACATTGGGTTTGAACTATTCTTGATGACAAAATCAAATAAATGAAAATTAAAAAAAAAAAAAAGGGAACATATTGCAAAGGAAAGAAAATTATGGCAATTATGAAGCTAAAAGTCATATGCATAAAAAATATTTATTGCCTAATAAGATAATATATTTGAATGAACAAATAAAAACTATTGGGAAAAAATAAGAAGGAAGGAAGGAAGGAAGAAGAAAATATTGAGTTCTGTTTTAAAACTCTCTCAATCTTGCCCATGATTTTTCTCTCTTTTTTATTTACAGAGCACGCGGTTTGAGTCTTTCTTCTTCTCCAGTCTCCAGATATGTGATTGCAATGTGTAGTCATCAAATGCTTGATAGAAAATAATGAACTAGACTTGGACTTGGACTTGGTCTTGGTCTTGTTTTGGGAATTTACTGGACTGCAATAAAAGAAAAGGAAATAAAACTTTAGACAATTGACATTTGAATACTTGCCTCAGAAGAAAGATGGATTCAATTAAGTTAGCCAAATTGTAAAGCATAAGGAGAAGGATGGATTCAAACTTAAATTATAAAAAAATTAAAGTAACTTGAGATTCAAAATGTTAAAACTATTAAAAAATACGCAATGGAGTAACAATAAGCTAAAGGGCATTTGTTAAAATGAGTAAGATAAGAGTTATCAAGATAAGATTGAAATGCATTCCGGATCAATATATAGAATGATCAAGATAAGACTGAAAAGTATTCTAAGATTTTTATCAAACTGTTTGTTAATTTTTTTAAAATGCACTAGAGGACACAAATGTCTTTTTTTTCTTATCTATGAAGACCAAGATATATTTATCTTGAAGGAGTGGAGAGATAACCATATCTTGAAATATCAAGATAAGGGGTCATTAATGCTTTTTTCAAAAATTATCAGATAAACTTAACAAACACGTTAAAAATGATAGAAATTTAGGATGCATCCCATATCTTGACTTTTTCACCCCATATCTTGATTAACAAATACCCCCTAAATGAGGTATTTGTTGTAGTACTTGTGAAATTGTAAAACATAATACTGATTTTTCTCTTTTTCAATTTTAGAAAAAAAAAAAACGCTCCTTTGTATAAAAAAACATCATATGACGTAATCTCTGATATAATTTTGAAAAAAATTAACTTATAAAAACTTAATCACGTGCTATCCAAAATCATCGACATTTACCTGATTTTTCCAAGAAAGTTGAAAGAGAAATGATTATTGAAAAGATGGAGGAAGGAAAACTAGAAGCATCAAATACATATCAAATTTTATGAATCAAACCACACAGAGGGGACGGGAGATGAGAAAAATTATTAGATGGAAAGGGACGGAAAGAGAGAGAGAAATTGAAAAAGAAGGGGGACAAGTGAATCGAGTTGGGCATTGATGTTCCTTAGGGATGAAGATGAATATGGACGCTTAATCGATGGGTACTAGTGGACAGGAGATTGCTGTCTCCATTGCTCCGCCTCTGTATATTCACTGCACCAAAGCGGACAAAGATTAGAAGCGATGATGACGAGAGAGTTTGCTTTTGGCGTTTTAGATGATGTTAACCCGATCAGCTGTCCACGCCCGCACCATATTCTATTCAAACTAAGCTGCTACCCAACGACTCGTTTGAATTTGGGTTCGCTTTCAATTTTCTTTGCAATATCCTGAAATCTTTAAAAGGAATGGATTAAATAGCTTAATTTTGTCGCTTGTATTCCTAAAGGTCAACCTAAAATTGACACCACAGGATGCTTATGAATCGACTTGGCTTGAATTTGATATGACTCCGCGACGCAAATCAATCTGGCTTATAATTTTAGCTAAAAACCCGACACAATTATAAAACAAAATCAATCCAGTGACACCAAAATATTCATAAAATTACTTTCACAAATAACATTCCACGAAATGAGCCATAGCACTCGAGAATACATGCGGCCCGCCGCGGGGGCGGGGGGGCAACAATCTCAACGAGCAACAAGTGTTATTTGTTATTTATTTATGGTTTTAGATGTACTAAAAAAAAAAAAGCAACTGTGTGTATAAGGGGTTTATATTAGTAATAGAACCATCTAATCCAAACACATCTTGATGCCATTTAGTGGTAAGGTGAAAACCAAAAAAAAAAAAGAACCCAGAACTAAACCAGGCAAAAATAAGAACCCAAATCGAACCCCACCCCCCCCGCCCCCCGATAACATTGTTCCGATTTCAATATCTGGCCTACCCAAACTCATGACCACCTGATTATGATAGAAGGAAAACCCACGGCAGCCAAAATGGTTTGAGATTCTTATCGTCTTATCCCAAGTCCCGACAAGCAAACCAAGGGCGGCCGAAAGAGACATAAACGGGCTGGGAAACACGCAGGGAAAAGGGGGCAGCAGCGCCAGGTCGTACTTGTCCCCAAAATAACTGGGGTAATCAGAACTCAAGGCTAGCTAGCTTCCCCACGCTGCCACGCATGCATGTTGCCATCTATAACACTCACTACTTGCCACTCACCCATACAAAACAAAATGGTGCCCATACAAATACAGCTAATTACGTTTATCGCCTTCTCTTTTCTGTCCGTATCTTCCAAATCCCTAATCGGATGGCACAGCAACTTGCATTCCGCAAAGACTCCAAAATCTGTACCCAAATTTCCAACTGCAGAGAATTTACACAATTGGTGACAATGGACTATAGACTTTCGGGCTCAAGTAATAGAACTTGTGATTATGTGATGAGTGCTATTTCTATACATTCAACAGACTCAAAAATGAGCCAGAAAAGAAGCAACTTGATCATAGAACTTGCCAAAAGGTAATAAATATGAAATGCATAATGAAGGACATTTATATGTATATGCACAGTATATATGTATATGCGATATAAATTTCTATGTAAACAATGGCTTCATCAGCAGCTCACATCGGACTTCCAGACAGGGAGATGACCCTCCCGTGGACGGGGGTCTACCTTCATCAGATAATGGGATGAGGTACTCAAAACATGAAAATAAAATAAAGATGAATTGAACTACTAGGGCAAGCACATTGAAGAGTTCTCAACCCTGGAAAGGTGAAATAAGCTTACATATGCTCTGTTAAATTCTGGGAAGAATGTAAAAGAAAAGTTTCCTCAACAGACTTGGACATATTTGATTTTCCATCAGGCAGTACCGCACTTTACCTCGGTTGGTACAACCACCTAGTACAGGGAGAGAAACAAAAGGAGAATCAGTAGCAGCAGAAAAAGAGATCTCCACCAGTGGACAGCTTCTGTATCAGGGCTTGTGAATCTTGAAGCCAAATACCCTGGGAACATAGCTCTGTGCAGCCTTCTGTGGCTTGAGGTGCCCATATGTCATCAGAAACAGGTGAGGAAATGTAGTTCCAAAGTAAGCTCCATCAATGTCTTGGCAAAATCAAGGAAATCCATCAGCTGTAAAATGGTGATAATTGACAGAAAACACGACAAGGTTGGGCCAGCTACATGAATTTTAGAGTTCCAACTACATCTATCCATGGCAATATTCTCTGTAAAGTCATTGCATTATGTCATATCTAAGAGATTCTTACCAAGTTTTCTTTAGCCTTCCTCTCTTTCTTTTGCTACAAATTTTATCCATTTCATCCACCCATCTCATACTTGCTTCTATTAGTCTTCTTCTCACATGACCAAACAATCTTAATCTTGATTCCCTCATCTTATCTTCAATTGACACCACTCCATCCTTATTATGTAAGATTTCAGTTACTATTTCGTTTTTTCTTATATGGCCATGAATCTAATATGAAATTCTGATCTCAACTATAATCATGTTTGTTAATGTCATTGACCTCAGTTGATGTATAGAACAAAAGATTAACATGTTATATGGACGTATTACTCCAAAAGAAGTGAAGCTAGACAAAAAATAAAAAATGGTAAATAGTTAAAATTATATAATATGCTAATAAAAATATGAGCGGCAAAGGCATTCAATTGTTAACAAAGTTATCCACTGTGATCCTTAAATCATAAAGGATGCTTTACAAATGGAGACGCACTCTAGTGCCTATTAATATTTATAAGAACAATGAGATATTCATATTTGTGGAAATTATAAAAGGATCAAACTAATGAATCACACCCTGAAACTTTGGGCGAGGGTGATTGAGCAAAAGTTGAGGAAAAAAGGTATCCAGAAGTTAATTTGACTTCATGTCTAGTAAGGCAACAATAGAACTTACATGCTGAGGCATCTATGGAAAGATCAAAAGACGTTTATAGATTTAAAACTTATGACAAAATCCTCAAAATTATTATGAAGGATTTCAGAGATGACAAGAGTCAAAATTACTTATATACAAGTTAATATACATTTGTATCATGGAGCAACATGTCTTAAAACTTAAAAAGATACAAGACTTCTTCAATTACAATTGGATCACTCAAGGATTTGCATTAGTCCCTTATCCATTACCCTAGTAATGAGTGAGCTCACTAAACACATCCAAAATGAGGTGCCCTAGTGTAGGCTATTTGCAGAAGACATTGTTTTGGCAGACGTGAAGGGAGAGAGAGAGAGAGAGAGGAAAAAAAAATACACAAACCATAAATGCTAAGCTCTAAATATGGACGAATGCCTTAGAATTTGAAGGTTTAAGTTGAGTAGATAAAAAATTGAAAATATATGCAATACACGTTTAGTTAAAATATCGATGTGGAGGATGTTATGGTGAGACTTAAAAATCAAAACACTCCAAGAAAAGACTGTCACAACTTCAAGGGTAGATTAGGCATAAGATATTACATGTATTAGTTAGTGGTTGCACCTTACTGATTTGCTGGTTTATACTTTTACCTAGAAAGCAAAGCATATAGATAGGCTATAACTTAGAGAATTAGTCATATTGTGGAATCATAAACTAAATTTTTCTCTCTAATTTCCCTCCCAATTCTTTGTTCTCCCTCTCGATCTCCTCCGTTCTCCCTCTATTCTTGTTGTCTCCCTCCATTTCTATCTAATTCTTCCCCATACTCTTCTTAATTTCCCATCCAAACCCTAGGTCATGACATTTGGTATCAGAGCCACCCGGATCTTAGCTGTGATTCTGGTGAAAGCAGTTAGGATCAATCACTGTAATCCAATGGCCCACACTTCTTGGCATGATTCCAAGCAGAGTAGTTGATCCCTTGAAGGCGAAGTGAAGAAAGCAATTCTTGATTGAAACGAAACTGATCAAGTCACAGGAGGCGATTCAGAAAGCTGAGCTAGCAGTGATTCTCAAGCCATTGATTTCTCAATTGCGACACTGTTACTTTCCGACACAATGAATCTTGGTCAATCTTGTTCGACATTGAAAGGTGTGGTCAGGCGATAGTCAGTTGCGAATTGGAAGCAGAACTGGAGGATTGTTGATCTGCATGCGGACCATCGGCAATTGCTGATTGATCTCACAATCAATCCGAATCCAGTGACAAACTCGATCATCTTAGATCTCAGTGTCAATCAATTCAGGAAATAGTTTTTGATCAATTCAGCACGTCCCGAAGCAGAATACAAGAGATTCTCAAGCAGCTAGTCTCAATAGCTGAATATGATAGCGGCGGTATTGTGAGGCAGTTTCGCTGCTGTTAATTGAAACAACGCTGTGCGATTTTGGGTGAGCTAGATTAGAGCTGAGATATCGTTGGAAATTGCACTTGCAGGAAGTGGGATTAGAATCGACTTTCGCAATTCCTCATGAGACTGCAACAGAGCAGTTCCTTGGTCGTCGACTCCTTCTACTCTAGTTAATCAAGGTCCAGAATTGAAGGCGGAGCAGATCCAAATCTTGGCAGATTCCATTTGAGACAGAATTAGGTTGGCGGAACTTGAAACCACCAAGGAGGCGGACTAGGTTTACCGGACCAAATTCAAGTTTTTGAGGGGATCTTTAGAAGTTGATCAAGAAATTGTTATAAAGGAGAATTTGCAAGGACTTAAACTGAGAAGATGGATATAGGAATTGCGAATACTTGGGTCAGAATTGATAGAAAATTGAAAGGTCTATCAAGAAAGTTTGATGAATTTTTTGATAATGTTTACAAAGAAGGATCAGGTCGAAGATGAGAGTTACAAAGAGGAGCTCAACAAGTTGAAACAAGAGAACTCGATTATGGAGTACCTAGTCAAGTTTGAGAAATTGATAGCACCGATGCTCAATTCCCATCCAACCTTGACTGAATCTTATTTTGTATCAAAATTCATTAATGGTCTTGACGATGTGTTAAGGCCTATGGTAAAAATGATATGTCTTGCCACGATACAACAAGCAACTAAGAAGGCTAGACTACAAGAGTTGGTGCAGGAAGCCATTTGTAGAAAGCATGGGCTGTTGCCTAAAAGTTATCTTAGAGCAGCCAACAAATTGAAGGAGCTTCTAAGGATGCTAATCAAGTAGTGCAAGAAGTTGATGAAGCATTGGAAGGGGAGGATTGCGAGGAAGATAGTGTTCATGCAGCTAGTGAGGGGTATGAGCTGATGAGGTCATGAGAATGGTAGTTGCAAGGAATGAGGAAAAACCTGATTTGGATCAGACAATTCAAGATGACGAGAAGGGATTGGTAATTGCTTAAGAAGTTATTGAGGTTTTGTTGGAGGAAAAATTTGCTGAAAGTGAGCCTTTGGCGTACACCACCAACCAGGAAGAAAAAGATTATGTCGGGAAAAAGACTCTTGCTGTCTTGATTATTCAGATTCCAATTGGAGAGTTGCAGCATCAAATCAGGTTTTAGCCTACAAAGAAGTTTGAATTCCTTTCTACAATTGGAAATGATATGGTTGCAAGAATAACAGATCAATTGGAACTAATTTCAATTGCAATAGGGAAGAGGTGGATGGTTGGATTTGGTGTTGAAACAAATCATAGTACAGTTACTGTTGAGGCAAAAGAAAAGGAAAAGCAAAAGAAAAGGAAAATAAGAGAAAAGGACAAGAAAAGGCAAAGAAGAAATTAGATAGTGAATATGGGAATTGGATGAAGAAACAATGACTTGGTTATAATAAGTTTCTTCAGGACAAGAAACCTCTCAAGGAAAGGGGATTGTCACGATCCCAAGAGCAGATTAGGCATAGGAAATTACATGTATTAGTTAATGGTTGTACTTTATTGCTTTGTTGGGTTGTACATTTACCTAGAAAGCCTATAAATAGGATGTAACCTAGAGAATTAGTCATATTGTAGAATAATAAACTGAATTTCTCTCTTTAATTTCCCTCCCAATTCTTTGTTCTCCCTCTATTCTTGCTGTCTCCCTCCATTTCTATCTAATTCTTCCCCATACACTTCTCAATTTCCCATCCAAACCCTAGGAAAACCCTAGGTCGTGACAAAGACCTATTCAAAATCTTGGATCAATCATCCAAAACAGTTGAGAAATTATTGGGAATGCTACCTTTATAATTAAGGTAAAATGCTTTTTTTTTTTAAAGTACATCATGTTTCATGTGATAGTAAAATCATATTAAAGCTAAAGGAGAATTTTGTTAGAAGAATGCAAGACCAGCTTCTTATGTGGCACAAAATAATGGGTAGTAAAGCACTAACATGTGCAAAATCTAAGCTTAACAGGTACGCAAATGTTATTATAGAGTTGCAACTATACAAGAATTGATAAGACTTAGAAATTAGTTTATACATCATAAAATTGGAATGGCTTCTTCCTTCTTGTTGAAGTTTGCACAAATTAAGTCTTAAAGTCAGAATAAAGACATTAAAGAAATCAGAAGTTATGTTTTATTTTATTTTTTTAAAAGCCATTGTAACCTATTCTCGGTCAAGAGCAAATCAGTGATTGATTGATATGTTTCCTAAAACAAAGATAGTATTTTTTAATTTAGATATCTGCTGTATATTTCCTATTATTGGCTGTATCTTTTTTATTAGTTGTTGTATTTTAGGATTGGTTTTACTTTCCTATCCATACTTGGAGTCTTTCTTATTAGGAACCTCCTGATTTAGGAAAGAAGTTTTGTGTATAATTTGTCCTACCCGTCTAAAGGAAATGAGATTGAAGAGAAGCATTTTTTTTTCCTTTCTTAACATGGTATCAGAGCCCTAGGTTTCTTTCTTTACAGATTCCTTGGGACGTTTTTTTGCCTATCTCTTTCAGTCTTCTCTCTGTTCGTTCCTCACTCAAAGGCTTAGTCTACAATGTCTACCATCCAAAATTCTACACCCAATTCAGCAGATTCCAGCCATGCTTCGAAAATTCCGGCGGCTAGAACTCAAAATGTTGGCTCTGGAGGGGAACTACAAAATCTTCAAGTTGCTTACCGATTGAATGGTAAGAACTATCTAAAGTGGTCACAGTTAATTCGAACTTTCCTCAAAGGAAAAGGAAAGCTTAGTCACTTGCTGGGAACTAGCCCAAAGGAGGATGATCTGACATTTGGAGCATGGGATGAAGAAGACTCTTTGGTAATGTCTTGGCTCTGGAATTCCATGATTCCAGATATTAGCGACACTATTATGTTCTTGACAACAGCCAAAGATATTTGGGACACCATAAAGATGACTTATTCAAAGGTCAAAGATGTGGCTCAAATCTATGAGATACGGGCAAAGGTGGCAGCAACTAAACAAGGTACAAAGACCATTACAGAGTATGCAAACTTGCTACAGACCCTTTGGCAAGAATTGGATCATTACCAGTGCTTGCAAATGAAATGCAACGAAGATGCAGTACTACACAAAAAATTTGTTGAAAAATAAAGGACGTATGACTTTCTAGCCGACCTCAGGCCTCAACATAGAGATCGACGCGGTAAGGGTACAAATCTTAGGTAAAGAGGATTTACCTTCATTGAATGAAGTAATTTCTTTAATAAGGGCAGAAGAAGGAAGAAGGGGTATCATGTTGGAACCTCCTCCGATGGGAAATTCTGCTCTAGTATCCTTAAAATCTAATAAAGGGTATAAAGAAGAAAAGAAAGCTGTGGACAGAGACACTCTATAATGTACCCACTGCAAGAAGCCTAGGCACACCGTAGAGAGGTGTTGGAAGCTTCATGGCAGACCACCACTAAAACGAGGAACAGTACGAAGTCTAGGACAAGGGCAGGTGTAACAACAACCTGAACCTAAAGATCCAAATCAAGGAGATGGTTTTGAGCTCAATAAAGCTGAGATTGAAAGGTTGAGGAATTTTTTGGGATCCCTTGACAAAAAGGCTGAGAAAAGTACCTGCTCTCTTTCCCTTACAGGTACTTCTTCCCCTTCTTTTTCCCTACATGCTTCAGAAATTGCATACTACAATTCTTGGGTCCTAGATTTTGGAGCTTCTAATCATATGACCCTTTTTTCTCATGTTTTCATTACTTATAACCCCTGTCCTAGCTCCAGAAAGATCATGATGGCAAATGGCTCCCTGACCACTGTTGCTGGCCTAGGAGATGTACTTCTCAATGAACATCTTACTCTTAAAAATGTCCTACATGTTCCTAAACTATTCACAAGTCTCATATCCATCCAAAAACCTTATTGAGGACACTAATTGCAGTGTTATTTTTCATTCAAATGTCTGTGAGTTGCAGGAACCGGTCAAGAAGAGGATGATTGGGCTTGCTAAAGCAAGGGCCGGACTTTACTATCTTGCAAAACCAAGTGGGCAAGACAATAAGGAGAGTACTTCTCTTATGTCATACTTAGCTCAGTCCAACCGAGATCTAGTCTAGTCACATCATTATCAACTTGGTCACCCGTCTTTTCTAACTCTTAGGGTGATGGTTCCTGAGCTATTTAGAGATCTAGACATTAAGAATTTACATTGTGTTGCATGTGAGTTTGCAAAACATAAAAGAGTGTCATTTCCTCTATCTAATAAAAGAATCGAGTCTCCTTTTACTTTAATACATAGTGATATTTGGGATCCATCAAATGTTCCCAATATTTCTGGGACAAGGTGGTTTGTTATCTTTATAGATGATTGTACAAGAACAGTGTGGTTATATCTGCTGAAAACAAAGACTGAAGTTAGTTACATGTTTCCTGTTTTCTACAACATGATTAAAAATCAATTTGGAGTTGGAATAAAATGATTTAGGTCAAATAATGCTAGGGATTTTTTCAACCAATCTCCATCTATTTTCTTCCAACATAATGGTGTTATATATGAGTTGTCTTGCCCCCACACTCCTCAACAGAATGGTGTGGCCAAAAGGAAGAATGACCACCTTCTAACTGTTATTCGAGCTCTCTTGATTCATCATAATGTCCCTAAATACTATTAGGGAGAGGCAGCTCTAACATCCACCTTCATTATCAATAGACTGCGCTAAAAAACTCTTGGATCTCAAAGTCCAATCCAACTGTTAACTAAACACTTTCTTGATTTTCATGTAATCGGTTGTTGGAACCCCAAGGTATTCGGGTGTGTGGCCTACGTTCATATCCCTACAGTCAACCGAGGAAAATTAGACCATCGTGCACTAAAATGTGTTCATTGGATATTCTCCTACTCAAAAGGGATACCGATACTATCATCCCCCTTCAAAAAAACTCTTAATGTCAGCAAATGTAACTTTTTCAGAAAATGAGTCCTACTTTGGATACTCTAATGCTCAGGAATAGAACCTATCATCCTCTAACCAGGACCATTCTCCCATTTCTTTTGGTCCTGACCTATCATCCTTCCCTACATCATTGCCTATTCCAGAGGGTTCACTAGGTATGACATCTAAGGAGCCTAATCCAGAGACTCCTAGACCACTGCAGGTATATTCAAGAAGGACAAGACCAGAATCTACTCCTATGAAAGCCTCATCATCCACGGCTAGCCCAGGTCTCACCACAGATAGCACTGACAATCTAACCAATCCTTCTGACCAATCACCAAGTAATTCTCTTCCTAATCCTTTAATACCTGCTGATAGCCCTGCTGAATCTACTAAACTCTCTCTTGATACTTCTAAGAGTGACCTTGATTGGCCTATTGCTCTTAGGAAGGGAACCTGAAACTGCACTAAACATCCCCTGCATCTATTTTTATCCTATTCTAAGTTGTCATCCACCCACAAAGCCTTCCTTACCAATCTCCATACAATTCCTATATCCAAGACCTTTTCTAAAGCAATAAGGGATAAGAATTGGAAGGATGCCATGGAGGCTGAGATGGCAGCCCTAGAAAAGAACCAAAACATGGGAACTTGTGCAATTACTTAAAGGGTAACATCCAATGGATTGCAAGTGAGTGTACACAGTGAAATATAAATCTAATGGGTCATTGAATAGGTATAAGGCACGCTTGGTGGCTAAGGGATATACTCAAGTGTATGGGGTAGACTATTTTGATACCTTTGCATTGGTTGCCAAGCTAAACACTGTTAGAGTCCTTTTATCTTTGGTTGCTAACCTAGGCTGGCCATTACAACAATTCGATGTGAAGAATGCATTTTTGCATGGGGATCTAGAGGAAGAAGTGTACATGGAGATATCGTCGGGATATGGTCCAACAACACAAGGGAAGGTAGTTTGCAAACTAAGGAAGGCCTTGTATGGACTAAAATAGTCCCCAAGGGCCTGGTTTAACCGGTTCACAAGTGTGATGCTTAGTATGGGCTATAGGCAAAGCCAAGGGGATCATACCCTATTCATTAATCACTCAACTATAGGGGGAGTGACAATTCTTATAGTGTACGTTGATGACATTGTTGTCACTGGAAATGATGAAAAAGGCATATGTAAGCTAACGAAGTATTTGGTAAGAGAGTTTGAAATTAAAGAATTGGGGAGGTTGAAATATTTTTTGGGAATCGAAGTAACTCATTCAAAAGAGGAAATCTTCATCTCACAGTAAAAGTATATGGTAGACCTTCTCAAAGACACTGGGCTGCTTGGCTGCAAGGCAGCAGAAACTCCTACTGAACCAAATCACAAGCTAGGAGAAGCTTTGGAAGATGATACGGTTGACAAGGGGTCCTACCAAAGGCTGGTTGGGAAATTAATTTATCTGGCTCATACTCGACCAGACATAACATAGCGGTTGGAGTAGTTAGCCAATTTATGCACAATCCAAAGGAGACACATCTAAAGGTAGTGTATAGGATCCTTCACTACTTGAAGGGGACACTTGGGAAAGGTATTTTATTCAAAAAAAGAGAAACTATGACCCTTGAGGCTTACACGGATGCTGACTATGCAGGATCCATGGTGGATAGAAGGTCGACGTTGGGTTATTGTACTTTTCTAAGAGGTAATTTGGTAACATGGCGAAGCAAGAAACAAAATGTGGTTGCTCGGTCAAGTGCAGAAGCTGAATTTAGATCCATGGCCCTAGGGATGTGTGAACTTTTATGGCTAAAGATATTGTTGGATGATCTTAAGATTCAATGGACAGCACCCATGAAGCTGTTTTGTGATAATAAATCAGCAATTAGCATTGCCCACAATCCGGTTCAACATGATAGAACAAAGCATGTTGAGGTGGATAGACATTTTATAAAGAAAAAGTTGGATAATGGTTTGATTTGTACTCCTTATATCTCTTCAAATGAGCAACTAGCAGATGTACTAACTAAGGGACTTCTGGCTACTGTGTTTCACAGGATGGTAAGCAAGATTGAGATGCATGATATCCACTCCCAATCTTGAGGGGGAGTGTCAGCAATGAAGGACCAAATTCAATTCCTATTCTCGGTCAAGAGCAAATCAGTGATTGATTGATATGTTTCCTAAAACAAAGATAGTATTTTTTAATTTAGATATTTGTTGTATATTTCCTATTATTAGCTGTATCTTTTTTATTAGTTGTTGTATTTTAGGATTGGTTTTACTTTCCTATCCATACTTGGAGTCTTTCTTATTAGGAACCTTCTCATTTAGCAAAGAAGTTTTGTATATAATTTGTCCTACCCGTCTTAAGGGAAGTCTTCCACCTTTAATCTTTTTTTTTTTTTTTTATCAATCTTCAATCTTTTGGACATCATGTCCACTTCACAAAATACCCAAGTTGATGGGGCTGATTTCAGGAGCACTAGTACAACAGAAATTCCGTTTGCAGGAAATAACGGTGGAGGCTTCGAAGGAGACTTACCAAGTCTTCAAGTGGCTTAACGGTTAAACAGTAAGAACTACTTGAAGTGGTCCCAGTTAATTCGAACATTTCTCAATAGAAAAAGGAAATTAAGCCATTTGGAAGGGACCAGGCCTAAAGAAGTAGATCCAACATTTGCAACATGGGATGAAAAGGATTCCCTAGTGATGTCATGGTTATGGAATTGCATGATCCCTGAAATTAGTCACACGGTAATGTTTCTAACAACGGCCAAAAAAATTTGGGAGGCAATCAAGCTCACATACTCCAAGGTTCAAGGTGCGACTCAGATCTATGAAATCCGGGCAAAGGTGGTAGCCACAAAACAAGGGACCAAATCTGTTACTGAGCATGCAAATTTATTGCAAACTTTGTGGCAAGAGCTGGATCATTGCTAGTGTCTTAAAATGAAGCGTGGTGAAGATGCAGCTTTACACAAGAAGTTTGTGGAGAAAGGCTGGACATATGATCTCCTAGCTGGCCTGAACATGGAATTTGATGCGGTAAAAGTGTAAATCCTTGGTAAGGAGGATGTGCCATCTTTAAACGAGGTTATTTCTATTGTTCATGCAGAAGAAGGAAGAAGGTGTGTCGTGTTGGAAACTGCTCCAGTGGAGGCGCCAGCCTCGGTATCTTTGAATACTCATGGTCAAGGTAAGGGACAAGAGAAAAAGAAGGCTATGGATCGGGATACTCTATGGTGTATCTTCTATAAAAAAACCTAGGCACACCATAGAAAGGTGTTGGAAGCTCCATGGAAAGCCTCCCAAGAGTGGGTCACTAAAAAATCAAGGCCAAGTGTACATGGCCAATGGTCACCAGAAATCAGACCAGAAGGGATCTGAACAAGGAGACACCCTGGAGTTTAATCAGGCAAAGATTGAAAAATTGAAAAATTTCTTAGAATCTCTCGAAAAAGGGATTGCAAAAGGGGGTGCTTGCTCTCTGGTTGTCAAAGGTATCTCTTCTAATGCTCTTGCTTTATATGCTTCTGAAAAAAATCCCACTACCTCTTGGATTTTAGACTCGGGAGCTACAGATCATATGACACCTTTTTCTCATCACTTTACTACCTATAGTCCTTGTTCTAGTTCCCGAAAAATGCACCCTAGCTGATAGTTCTTTAACCACTGTTGCTGGACAAGGAGACGTTATTCTTAATAAACATCTCACCCTCAAAAATGTGCTCCATGTTCCCAAACTATTTACTAACCTGATCTCCAATGTTATGTTTTATCCAACCCATTGTGAGATACAGGAAAAGGGAACGAGGAAGAGAATTGGGCTTGCTAAAGCTAGGGCTAGGTTGTTCTACCTTGAGGGATCGGATGGACAGGACACACAAAGGCAGATTCCTCCTATGTCATACTTTGTTCAGTCCAACAAGGATCTAATATGGCTACACCATTACAAATTTGGTCATCCTTCCTTTTTTACTCTTAAAATGATGTTTCCAAAATTATCTAGGAGTCTAGTGTCAACAGTTTCCGTTGTGTTGTGTGTGAGTTTGCAAAACATAAGAGAGTTTCTTTTGCTTCATCTAATAAAAGGACTAGTTCTCCATTTACCTTAATTCACGGTGATATTTGGGGGCCTTCATCAGTTCCTAATATTTCTGGAGCAAGGTGGTTTGTTGTCTTTGATGATGATTGTACTAGAGTAATATGGCTATATCTTTTGAAAACTACGGCTGAAGTTAGAAATATTTTTCCTACATTCTACAATATGATTAAAAAGCAGTTTGGGATAGGTTTCAAAAGGGTTAGTTCAGACAATGCCAAGAATTTTTTCAATAAATCCCTCTATGTTTTTTTCCAACAGAAGAGTATCATCCATGAATCATCTTGCCCTTACACTCCTCAACAGAATAGAGTGGCCAAGAGGAAAATTGGACATCTTCTTAATGTTATTCGAGCGCTTCTATTCCACCATAATGTTCCCAGACATTATTGGGGAGAAGCAACCCTAACAGCCACATTTCTTATCAACAGGCAGCCCTTTCAAATCCTTGGATCTTGCAGCCCAATTCAACTGTTAACCAAGTTCTTTCCTGACTACCATGTGTCTATTCAAGGGTTGAAACCTAAAGTATTTGAGTGTGTCTCATTTGCCCATATTCCAACTGTTAATAGGGATAAGTTACATCATCGAGCTTTAAAATGCATGTTTCTTGGGTACTCATCTACTCAAAAAGGCTATTGGTGTTATCATCCCCCCACAAAGAAATACTATGTGTCAGCCAATGCCACCTTTGTAGAAGAAGAATCCTTTTTTAGTAAGTCCCAATCCTCATATCAAAGTCCACTTTTTATTCCTAATGATCATGATCAGTCATTGTTTTCTCTACCAGCCACTGGTCCAAAGGACTCACTGAGCATGACATTGGAAGAGCCTGTCCCAAGTACTCCTCGGCCATTATAGGTATACTTGAAAAAATGGCTAGCTACTACTCCTATGCAGGTCACAAAATCTGACTCAAACCATACTCCTGAATCTGACAGCACCAACAACACCATCAGCTCAACTTACACATCATCAGGAAACCCCATTGCTAAGCCTCTCATTCCTGGTGATGCTAACTCTATATCCCATATTAACCCTACACCCGAACCAGCATCCTCCAACAGTGATCTTGATTAGCTTATTGCCCTTAAGAAAGGTACTAGGGCTTGCACTAAACACCCCTTACATTTGTTCTTCTTTTATTCCAGATTGTCATCCCCCACAAAGCCTTTCTTACCAACCTTTATACCATTCCCATTCCACAAAGTTTTTCTCAAGCTATAGGGAATAAGCATTGGAGAGATGCTATGGAAGCTAAGATGGAAGCCCTAGAGAAGAATCAGAAATGGGACCTTGTTTCATTGCCCAAAGGGAAACATCCAGTAGGTTGTCGTTGGGTGTATACAGTCAAATATAAATCTGATGAATCTTTGGATCGTTACAAGACCCGATTATTAGCTAAAGGGTATACTTGAGTACATGGAGTCAATTATTTGGACATTTTTGCCCTTGTTGCTAAGTTGAACACAGTCCGTGTCCTTCTATCCTTAGCTGCTAACCGAGGCTAGCAATTGCATCAATATGATGTCAAGAATGCATTTTTGCATGGGGATCTTGAAGAAGAGGTTTACATGGATCTACCATCAGGTTATGACTCCCAAAATCAAGAAAATGTGGTTTGTAAGCTTAATAAAGCCCTATATGGCTTAAAACAGTCCCCGCGGGCATGGTTTGGTAAGTTCACAAGGGTAATGCTTGGACAAGGATATCGACAAAGCCAAGGAGATCATACTCTCTTTGTTAAACATTCGACCACAGGAGGAGTAACCATACTTATTGTCTATGCTGATGATATTGTCGTTACATGCAATGATGAGGAGAGCGTGCATAGACTAAAGGAATGCTTAACAGTGAGCTTGAAATAAAAGATTTGGGGCGTTTTTAGTATTTCTTGGGCATAGATGTGGCACACTCAACAAAAGGTATTTTTATTTCCCAACAAAAATATATTATTGACCTTCTAATTAAGATAGGAATGCTAGGGTGTAAGGCACTAGACACCCCCATTGACCCAAATCATAAGTTGGGAGAAGTTTTAGGAGATGATGTGATTAACAAGGGATCCTATCAAAGGCTGGTTGGAAAGCTTATCTATCTAGCCTACACTGGAAAGGCATTCTACAATGGGAGTAGTCATTCAGTTCATGCACAACCCTAGAGAAACTCACTTAAAGGCAATCTATAGGATACTTCACTACTTAAAGGGGACACCCGAGAAAGGACTTTTGTTTAAGAAAGGAGGAACTATGACCCTTGAAGCCTACACTGATGTTGATTATGTAGGTTTTGTTGTGAATAGGAGGCCTACCTCAAGTTATTGCACTTTTCTAGGGGGCAATCTTATCACATGGAGGAGCAAAAAAACAAAATGTGATGGCTAAATCAAGTGCAGAAGCTGAATTCTGATCTATGGCCTTAGGAGTGTGTGAATTGTTATGGTTAAAAATCTTGTTGGATGATCCAAAGGTTCAATGGTAAGATCCTATGAGGCTTTATTGTGATAATAAGTCAGTAATAAGTATTGCTCACAATGCAATTCAACATGACAGAACCAAGCATGTTGAAGTGGACAGATATTTCATTAAGGAAAACTTGGATAAAGGGCTGATTTGTACTCCATATGTCTCCTCAAATGATCAATTGGCAGATATGTAAGGGATTACCTTCAGTAGTGTTTCAAAGGTTTGTATGCAAGATTGGAATGGAAGATATCCACTCCCAATCTTGAGAGGGAGTGTCAACAATCCGTGATATCAATCAATCAATCCGTGCAAGATTAGGATTGACTATCAACACCAATCCCAAGTTTCTTATTCTATTGATTGATTCAGTTTCCTATTCTATTGATTGATTCCTTTCTCTAGATTAGGAATGTATCTTATGAATATTGTTGTATCTTTCCATCTTTTGATTTATATCCTAAATCGTATAGTTTCCAAACTTAGATTTAGAAACTTTCTTGTTTAGTTTTTAGAAACTTCCTAACTGAACAGGAAGATCTATTATTTAATAGCATATATCCCATTGATTTGAATAAAATTGAAGGATTATTTCTCACTTTTTTTGACAATTTGCCTTTTCCAAGATGCCAACCTCAATTCACACTGTGTTCAATCACACCATCCCAAACGCTATTGATAGAAGTAAATGTAAATATTTTTATGGCAAAAATCCCACATCACAACCATGGAAATATGCTAGACCTGTATACTATTAATGTCTTGAACCAACGTATTTCACTTCACATAGATTAATCTTAAATCTTGACGTGGCCTTGAAACACAAGATATTGCTCCAAAAATTTATTAACCTTTTGGAAAGATTGCAAAACATAATTGCATTTTCAGCAAATAAAATATGCAAAACTATCAAACTAACTCCAGCCTTATTTCCCACCCCAATAAAGATCAATCCACCCCAATTTCTCAGCTTTAAAAGTTAATTGACTCAATGCCTCCATAACCATTATAAAAAGGAAAGGGAATGATGAATCTCCTTGTCTTAAACCTATGGTACTGTTAAGAAACTTCACACGCACTATTAGAGCAACTCCAACGAGTTGCCATCCTGAGTGTTATTCTCGTAACTGTCGAAATGGCACCCCAAAATATAAAATTTTCACTCCAACGGGAGTGGCATATGGAGTTGTAAAATGGCAACAATCCTCTTGCAATGCCATTTTTACAACCCTTGGAGAGAGAAAGAGAGGTTGCATTTGCCAATGGTAAAAAATCCAACGGCTATATTTGAAATTCTATATATACATATATTTACCTGAAACAAGAGAGGCGAGACAGAGCAAGAGAGAACCAGAGGCAGTGATCAACCAAAGAGGCAACAATCGACTAGCGAGGGCGAGGCCTAGACCGAGGCGGCGAGCGACGGAGCGAGAAGAAGGCGAAGGCGAGCAGCAACAAATGATCGAGCGAGAAGAAGGTGAGGCTGAGGCGGCGACTAGTGAGGGTGAGCCGCGAGGGCAAGGGGGGCGAGCCATGGAGAGGCAGGAGGCAAGGGAGGCGCAGAGGAAGGAAGGAGGAAGGTTCTGGAGTATTATATATATATGTATATATAATTAACTAAAATAAAGACATTTATATATATAATTAATAATTGATTAACTAAAATTTCAAATTTTGAAATTTTAATTATATTTTTTAATAAAAAAAATATTAAAATGGCACCCCTATTTGCAACCTGCCATTGGAGCAGATGTAGATTTCAGGAGTGCCATAACACTATTTAAGGTTGTAAATTGATAATTTAGCACCCCAAAATAGCAACTCTCCTTGGAGATGCTCTTAGTTAACAGTCTTAACACCAAAAATTTACTGCTGATAGACAGAACTTAATTCATGAAGACCATATAGCTCCAAACCTCATTCTATATATAATATAAAATAAGAAATTCCAAAGAATATGGCCAAAAGCCTGTTCTGAATCCTACTCATGTATCAGACTGACTGTCACCCTTCTGGTTTAGAGTCCATGCCTTGTCACCAAAATACCATCAATTATCTGTGACCTCTCACAAAAGCATAGTCAAAGCATTTCATTTTCCATCAAAATAACTACTGCAAATCAGGGGTTTCTTTGCCAACAAGAAGGGTTAGGTTAGGGTGTTCAGTAGACACCAGTGTCATGTACCTGCTGTTAGTTTTGATTGAACCTTTTAATAGCATGTACATGGTTGTACTTAGAGGTTAGCCAGCAGTTGTACCTAGAAGGTAGCAGCCTTTAGTTGTACTTGATTTGAATATTTGGCAGCCCTATTGGCGCCAAATCACTGCTTCTTGGATCAGTATATAAGATTGATCCAGCATAATTTAAGGCATCGAAGAGTATTATTCTGAAAAATCTGGTTTCTATCTCTCAATTTCCCTCTCTTTCTCTCAGTTCTCCCTAAACACTCTCTGTCTCTGTTCTTCCTGAATTCCTTCACCATTTCTTCGGATCAATCTCCCTCAATTCCTTCCAATTATCTCTTAAAACCCTAGGTACATGACAACTAAAAACCCCTTAACAGAACCATTGCAACCTCCATAGATTGGGTTTGTTAGTTTCTCTGAGTTTCTTGATTCAGTTTTAGGTCTCAATATTGGCAAACCCTATTAGATTGACTAGGATCCCCACTTGTTAATCCAAAAAAATATGTGACCCAATCCAATGCATATATGCCGTTATGTCCAATTCCAAATTACGAGTTTATATCAGATTGATTTTAGCTTGTTGAACTCTTGAATGCTACTCTAACAAATGACAAAATATTCTCTCAATCTCAGGTGACATTATTCTTATACAATGTAATGATGTTTGAAATTATTCACTTTCATATTGTACATACAAAGTAGAATAAAATATGATAGGTGAGCATTTGAAAAAAAAAAAAATTATTTTTTATTTCCAAGTTAATTTAATAGCAACTTATTAGATTATACTATATTCATATCAATATATCAAATTTCTCCCATTTAACGACATAAAATTTTAAACATTTTGATGCATGTGATAGATATTGCTTGGTCCTACAATCCCCCCCCCCCCAATAATATTTGCAATTTAACCATAATTTTGTACTTAATGAGGCAGAACTGCAATTCCAACACAAATAAGATCGTTCTATTTAGTCCCAGTGGTTCAATGGCTTGATTTTGAGCCCAAAACCAGGGAAATGTCCTAGTTTAGCTCAATTCTAAAACAGAGAACAGCTGAACCAACCCCAACCCATGAACACACTTAGCAATGGCTGTCACAAAAAATGAAGTGAGCTGAGTAATTCATATAGCAAGCATATAACATAAGCAACCGAAGACATAGCAATAAGAAATTAATTCAACATAAGGATACTGCCTTGGTACTTGGATCGAGGGTAGTAAATGTCTTCGCATCTAGGGCAATAAATTTTCACAGTACTTGAACGCGGTATATCTGATTGGCCAACTGGTAGGCAGGGTTGTCCACAACAGTAAACTCTTGGGCATCTCCCAAAATCATAACTTTTATACTTCTCCAACTGCAGATTGTAATGCAAAATATTAACCAAGACAATAAGAATGAGGTAAAAAATGGTAGCAATGACCTGATTTAGACTATTACCATTGCTGCCATTCCCTTTGTAGTCAAAATGTACCGAACATGTATCAGTCCATACAGCATCTCTGCTGCTGATTCAATCAGTTCGTTCTGTTCTTCAGTAAACATGTCACCTAAAAATGTCCATACATAGCAGGAAAATGCTCATCAGCAAAATAATGGTCCCCTTGGAGGAGAGGAGTCTTATTTATTATCAATATTGATCAAGCCAACAAAGAGGACAACAAAAAGGGATAGAAAACATCATGAATGCAGAGTTTGCATACATAAGTGCATGGAGTTATTTTATTACTCTTGTTATTTCATGTATCTTCTGGGCAGTCACTATTACTAAACGCAAGTGAATATTTCATTCAAGCTGCTCTAAGTTGTGATTTGTTACTTAAATTTTCACTCATTAGAGGAAGCTAAAAAAACTTGAGGGAGAACTCTTGGGCATATATACTTGGGTTATAAAGGGTTTACAGAAGATATGGCATAGACAAAAATGATTAGCAAGCTAGAATCCATGAAGCTCAACCTAGTGGCATGGTTTGTTGTTTGTTGTAAATCAAGAATTTCCAAATCAGATGTGCACAATAACGTATGCCAAAATAATTTGAATCTACCACCCCATCACACAACTACAATAGCCTTCAAGTTTCAACAAAGACATTGAACTGTCTAACAGTATTGGCATCTGCAAACCTCGCAGGAGCTCCAGTTAACTTGCACTGGATGGCTTACACTGATTCCATTGGCTTGAGAAAAAGTAAGCATTTCATTTTATCAAGATCTTTAAGAATAGACATCTTCCACCAAGTTGGCCCAGATTTGACAAAGAAATATCTATCGAATTTCAGTTCCATTTTCTATGGGTAAATCATATAATGGGCCAATAAGAAAAGCATTAAGTCACATGTAAGAACAAAATGTAACGATATACTCTGAGGTGGTGGTGGTTGCTGTACAGTATACATTATCTTTACTGCATATTCAATTATTGATTATAGTACATGTTATAATTGGATTTAAAGGCAAACAGCAAGTTATTTTTGAGGAAAAAAAGTAAGAAACAAGAGATTGGATTGCAGAAGGTGAGACAAACTTAATGTGGAATGAGAAATGCTACCACAACTCAAAACACAATAAAAGCAATTTTTGGAGAGTCAAAAAGAAAAAGCTTCAAATCAAAAGAAGGCATGATAGTGGAGTGAAAGGTACAAGAAAAAATACCGACCAAGAAAACTTACTAGAGAACTTGGCACATGTTTTCATGAGAAAATTGAAAAATCATATTTTAGCTTAAAAAAAGAGGCTACATTCATCAGTGAAGCAAGGTCAAAAACTTATGAAAAAGTACACAACCAATCTGACACAAAAAAAAGGTGAAAAAAATGTGTGTGTGTGTGTTGGCTAAACTCAAAGAAAGACGAATAAAGTATTTGAGCCAAATAAAGTGTACAAAAATTGAGGACCAAAAGGTATTGGTATATGAATAAGCAATGGAGAGACGGGTGGAGCATTTCTTGAAGCTATTCAATGAATGTAGAAAAATAAATACTAGGACATGTTAGTAATTGAAAAAAAGAATGAAAATTATATGTTCAATTGAAAAATGAAAGGAGTGAGCAAGCCAAAAAATATGAAAAAGGGTAAAACAATTAGAATTTATAATATCACGATAGAAGTATGGAAATGCATGGGAGAAGAAGGTATTTTGTGGTTAACGAGTTTATTCAATGTGATCCTTACATCAAGGTAGATGCCTGACGAATGGAGAAGCACTTTATTGCCTATAAAAGAACAAATACAATATTCAAAATTGTGAAAATTACAAAGGAATCAAGCTAAACTATCAAAATTTAGGCGGTTTAGTTGGGGAAAATGTCTTCCAGTTTTCATTTTTCTATAAAAATTTTGAAAAGTCTGATCAATTGTTAGAAGTACAGAAGACTAATTTGAACTCCCATAAAAATACACACACACACACACATATATATATATATAGAAAATTGGAACATATTTGGGGGGTAGGTGTTTTTCTCTTGTGAAACTTGTGTCAGACAATGAGATGGAGATGATTTAGAATTTTGTGGAAAAATGCTTTTCCAAATTGCCAAATTTTTAGAAAAAAAAATTGGACAATTCATTTAGGAATTTTCCAAGCTCAGTTCAGTTTTAGAGAACTGCATTTTTCAAATCTCTAATTTTTATTTAGAAAATTTTTGTATTTCAACAAGATATCTAATTTTCTATTTTTGTGGCATAATTTCCTGAAAAATTGGGGATGTTTTCAACAACTAAACAGCCTCTAGGAGAGGGTAATTAAATAAAGGATAAGAAGATAAACCAAGGATTCTGAAAATTAAGTTACCTTCATGTCTGGTAAGTCAAAAAAAAAAGTACATACTTGTTGAGACGCTTGATGGTAAGATCAAAATAACCAAAAATATTTATGTATATGTTCATAAGAAAAAAATAATAACTTATGAAAATATTCCAAAGAAGTGTTACGGAAGGTTTTAGAGAAGCAAAGAGTCTAAATTACTTATAAACAGGTTATTAAAGAAATATATCATGGAGTAAAAACATGCATTAGAACATTGAAGAAGATATTGAGATTTTCTCAATTACAGTAGAATTAAATCAAAGTGATAGATAAACCCACTAAACACATACAAAAAGAGGTGCCTTGGTCAAATGACATTGTCTTGATGGATGAGGAAGATGACATGAATACTTAACTTGAAATACGAATACCTTAGAATCTAAAGGCTTTAAGTTAAGCAGATCAAAAACCAAATATATAAAAAGGTTTTGTAGAAATATAAATATAGAGCATGTTATAGTGAGACTTTAAAATGAAATCATTTTAAAAACCAAAAAGATCAATTCAGCTAATTTGAATCAATTGTCTAAAAAGATAAAGAACATTCAGGATGTTAACTGTAGAATTAAGGAAAAATAATTAAAATGAAGCAAAGCGTCTAGTGTATTATGCAATAGTAGAATCCTATTAACACAGCATGTCAGGAAGTAAAACAACAGTTACAAAATATAAGCACAGCAGAGATGAGGATATGGTAGGCATGCAACCATAGAAGAAAGGATAAAATTAACAACGAAGTTACGAGTCATAAGATTGGAGTGGCTCCTGATGAAGATGAGACATTTGAGATGAGAAAAATATTGATAAAATATCTTGCAAAAAGAGTGGATGAAGATAAAGATGATTGGAGGCTAGAATTCATGTAGCCAACCTCACTTAGTGGAATAAAGGCTTAATATGTTGTTTGTCTAGTTAGTGTTATAGTACAAACTATAAATACACTGTTATCCAACCTTGTTCCAGCCCAAGGTTTGCCCCCCCGAAGTCCATAAACAATAGCACAATCGTAAGTGCAGAATTATCATGTCCACCTCAATTGACTAATATTTAGCTTACTACCATGAGAGTTTCATGTTTACAATTTCTTTGTTTTCACTATTTTCTGAACCGAAAATTCTGGAAACATTGAAAACATCTTTGTCGTCAACATTTTTGTACAATTACAATTTCTGAAATCAACAAGAACATCAATTTGTTTTTTTCCTGAAATTTGGATATTTGAAAATGAATTCTCAAAAACAATTTTTATAACCAATTCAAGTGTTCTTGAGTTTATTTAGCCCAAAACTACAAAATTGTTTTTGGAACCATACATAAGTGGGACCTATTGACCTAACTTTTTTGAGAATCCCCATCCATTATGTTTTCTTGACAAAATGGATTCCTAAACTCTAGGGAAGTTGTTTGATTGCCTGTGATACTTCAAAGTTACAGAGTTTCACCACTAAGTTTGTTGCTTCCAGCCTTCTAATAACAAATGGATGCAAATCTGATTCGCAGATGCAATCTTAAAAAACGAGCTTGTCTAATCTAATTAAGAGGTTTATCCGTTAAAAAAAAAGGCTTTTGAAGGAGCAGAGAATTCTATATTAAATATATAAAGTACTTCTAGATTCCCTTCTTATGTGGCCAAGAGAGGATTCCATTTTTTTTTTTTTGTATTTAATCCTTGCCTCTTTCACAGATGACATCATATTGTAGATAGATTTTTTCCAAGGTTTGCCCCCTTTTGAGTGCTTCTGTGTATATATCTATACACAATTATCAAAAGGAGAAAGAAGAAATAAACAAAGATCCATCTTCAACGTCATTGGTAATTGGCATCATAAAATGAATGAAACAAACTTAAGAAACATGTTATGTGAATAAAAAAATTTTGGATGAAAAGTAACACAGAACAGAAACATCCAAACTAGCAGAAACAAAGTTATAAATATTCTGCTGGCCTTCTTCTTGCTTGAACTTTGAAAAAAGAAAATACCAAGCCCCCAAATGTTTTTGGTCTATGTTCGATCTGTGCGCTAATGTTGTAAGGATTGTAAGGTGATATCGGGAGAGTGGTTGACTACTCAACATAGACTTTTGATACTTAACGTCCAAGTAAGAAATTGGAAGAGAAAAAATCACATAAAACAAAATTTAAAAATTAGGTGGTGGGATTTAAAAGGGGAGAAACAATTAATCTTCAAAGAAAAATTAAGGGGTAGAAGGGAATGGAATGGAGAAGGACAGGCAAACCAAATGTGGAGGGACATGGCTATTGCCTTGAGAAGCACGACAAAGATAGTCCTTGGAGAGACAAATGGTAGAGCCCCAAAACTTAAGGAGTCTTGGTGGTGGAATGAAAAAGTACAATTGAAAATTAGAAATAAGAAAACTTGCTATAAGGCTGTATATCAGTGCAACAATAAAGAAAATCTAAAAAATTATAAAGAAGTAAAAAATACAGCAAAAAGAGCTGTTAGTGAAGCAAGGTCAAAAGCACATGAGAATCTATATAAATGACTTGATATAAAAGATGGAGAAAGGGATATATATAAATTAGCTAAAGCAAGAGAAAGAAAAACAAGGGATCTAAACTAAGTATAATCCATAAAATATGAAAACCAAAATGTATTAGTGAATGAGAGAGCGATTAAGAAGAGATGGAAGGAGTATTTCACAAAATTATTTAATGATGGTGGAGACACAAGAGTTAGGTTGGGACATCTTAGTAACTCCGAAAAAAACGTGAGCTATACATTTTATCGACGCATAAGTCCAAACGAAATAAGGCAAGCATTAAAAAAGATGAAAAATCATAAGGCGATGGGACCGAATAATATACCAATAGAAGCATAGAAATGCATGGGAGAATAGGGCATCTCCTGACTAGCGAAATTATTTAACGTGATCCTTAAATCAAAAAAGATGCCAGATGAGTGGAGGAAAAGTAATTTGGTTCCTATATACAAGAACAAAAGAGATGTTCAAAACTGTGAAAATTACATAAGAATTAAGTTAATGAGTCATACCATGAAACTCTGGAAGAGAGTAATAGAGCAGAGGCTCAGAAAAGAAACAGATGTCTCGGAAAATCAATTTAGTTTCATGCCTGGTAAGTCAACAATGAAAGTTATATACCTACCGAGGCGCCTAATAGAAAGGTATCGGGATCATCAGAAGGACCTGTATATGGTTTTTATAGATCTAGAAAAGACCTATGATAAGGTCCCTAGAGAAGTATTATGGAGAGTTTTAGAGAAGAAATGAGTCCAAATAGCCTATATACAAGCTCTTAAGGACATGTATCACGGTGTAAAGACAAGGGTCAGAACATGCGAAGAGGATACTAAACTGTTTAAAATTACAATGGGACTGCATCAAGGTTCTGCACTAAGTTCATACTTATTCGTTTTAGTAATGGATGAACTCACTAAACACATTCAGACAGAGATGCCATGGTGTATGCTATTTGCAGATGACATAGTGTTAGCGGATGAAACAAAAGAGGGAGTGAACACTAAGCTTGAGTTGTGGAGAAACAACTTAGAATCTAAAGGATTTAAATAAAGTAGAAGGAAAGCAGAATATATGGAATGTAAATTTAGTAAGAATGCAAGAGTGGAGGATGTTATAATAAAATTGGAAGACCAAATCTTACAAAAAAAAATACCATTTTCAATATCAGGGATTAGTGATTCAAAAGGATGGAGAAATTCACAAGGATGTCACGCATAGAATTAAGGCATGTTGGCTAAAATGGAGAAATACATCGGGGGTGTTATGTGATGGTAAAATCCTATTAAAACTGAAAGAAAAATTCTATAGGACAACTATAAGATCAATCTTGTTATATGGCTCAGAATGTTAGACAGTCAGATACCAGCATGAGCAAAAGACGAGCGTAGCGGAGATGAGGATACTAAGATGGATGTGCGGCCATACAAGAAAAGATAAAATTAGAAATGAGGTTATTCATAATAAGGTAAGAGTAGTGCCAATCGAGGAGAAGATAAGAGAGACTAGACTAAGATAGTTTGGTCATGTGAGAAGGAGACCAAGAGGCGCTCCTGTGAGGAGAGTTGATGAAATGAAACAACTAGTCAAAAAAAAAGGTAGAGGCAGACCCAAGAAGACTTTGGGAGAGACATTAAAGTTTGATATGAAGTATATGGACCTAAATGAAGATATGACAAAAGATAGAAATACATGAAAATCTAGAATTCATGTAGCCGACCCCACATAATGGGATAAAAACTGGATATGTTGTTGTTATTTTAGTTTCACCAGTGGATTAAGCAATCCCTTCAATACTTCTAGCATTGAAGGTGTTCCTTCAATTCACGGCCAGTCCCAACCCAAATAAAGGAGGGAGGGTTACATCAGGTACTGACAAACAGCATATAACTCAGAAAATCAATCATTGTGAATTCTAGACAAATTTTGTTGTCTTTTCTTTCTTTTGTTCATAGAAACATATTTACCCATTGGAAATACCAAAACAAAAGAAAAAAAAAAAAAAACAACCCTTGCATGTTATCACACAAAAAGTGTTATAATTCTTTCATGGCACAAAACCTACATAAACAATCAGGTGCATTGTAAGCCAAGCATCTACTTGTAGAATTACAAGTTACAATGACATATCAAGATTGCATCATTACACTGCCATAATGGAACAGAGATTCTATTCCACCATGTACTCCCCTAAATTTGCCCAGTGTAATTATTTGTGTTGGTAGATCTACATAAATGACAAATGAAAAACTGGATGCAGTTTCCAAATCTCCAAAAAATAGACTTTAGTGGCACCAGCTTCAAAATAAATTGACTGGAATGCACACTGACGTACTTACCGTGAGAAGACTCAACATCCAGAATTAGATCCAGTGCATAATCATAATATGGAACTTGACTGCTCAACCCACAAAGATTGAAATCATCTTGGATGTATTCATCATCAACTTCACAGAAAAACTCATTCCCTCGCAAATTGCAAAACCATGAAATCCAAGATGTGTCATCCCCATCAGAACCACTGATATCAGACTCTTCGCTATCTGTTTCAGATTCCTCTGCAATATCAGCAAAGCAAATAAGATTAATTCCAATTAAAAAATTTAGATGTGAGGGCTAAATACACCCCATATCCAAAAATAATTTCAGAAAAGAATAGTAAAGAAAACCATTTAGAAGCGTATTACTGCAGCAAAAGTAGCAGCTCAAAAGTCCAAACACAAGAAAAAGGCAATATTTAAGGTCCCACCCTATAACTAAACACCAAAATGGTAATGAGCATAAGAAAAAGTATTATAGAAAAATAGAGGAAAAATAAGTAGGGGATAAACTATAAAGTCTACGATCTCTACGTTAGAAGCAGTCCTCATCATCTCTGCCATATAAAAGAGATGCAGGTTCAATTGGAACTTGAGGAGCACTCTTTCTTTTTATCATTTGGCAGCAAGGCAAACCACCGGATTGTCAGGACCCGAGGATTGGTCATAAATAGTTTGGTAATTAACAGTAAAGAGACAGAAAAGAGAGAGAGAGATACTGAAAAATACTTCTGTTATTCAATGCCTTCTTCTCTACAACAGACAACATTTATATCATCAACACCCTAACAGAATAACCAGAGTTTGTTATGGCCAGCTCCCGCCTTATACCTCCTAACTAACATACAAAGTAGGCTTTATTCCCTAACTACCCTTAGGGTCGTGACAATTGCCCTCCCCTTCAATCAATTCATGTCCTCAAGAATTATAAGAGTCCGGCAGCCCTGGGAAACTGCTGCAAAAGTTCTAGTAAGTTTTCTCACGTAGTATGCTCCGGTAGCCGATTAGTCCACTGAACCAATACTTGTGTAATAGGTAAGTTGCCCCAGTATATGATCCGTTTTTCAACAATGGTGCGAGGCTCCACCTCCTCTTCTAGCTGCTCGGCTATTGGAGGTAATTCTGTGCTGGCATTGACTAGTGATCCTTTAGCTGGCTTGAGTAATGAGACATGGAAAACATGATGAACTTGCACTCCCTCTAGAAGCTGCAACTTGTAAGCCACTGCTCTCACCTTGGCCACAATAGGAAATGATCCAAAGTACTTAGGACTCAACTTGGAGGTTGGAATTGTAGTGTAAGGCTGTTGGAGGAAACGTCTGACCTTCAGATAGACCTGCTCACCCACTTCAAATGATCGTTCAGTGCTTCTTTTATCCGCCACCTACTTCATACGATTCTAGGGAGTGGGTAACTCCCTCCTTAGAATAATTAACAGCAACTGCCTTTGTGAGAAATACTCGCCCACTACCGCCATCGTAGGATTAGGGCCTGAAATTGCAGGTAGGAATGATGGTTTGTACCCAAACATGGCCTCAAAATGACTCCTCTTAATGGTACTATGGTAACTAGAATTGTACCACCATTAAGCTAGGCCTAACCACTTATTCCAGCTCTTGGGTTTTGTGAAACACATGCAACGCAAATAGGCTTTGACACACTGATTGACCCGGCCCGTTTGTCCGTCAGTTTGGGGATGGTATGCAGTTGACATATGCAACCCTACACCCAATTTTTGAATAATTCCTGCAAAAAACAACTGGTAAAAATGGTATCCTGGTCAGATACGATGGATTTGGACACCCCATGGATCTTGACCACCGAATCTAGGAAGACTGGCGACACCTTTGCTGCTGTAAATGGGTGAGTTAAGCTGATAAAATGGCCAAATTTGGTCAATCGGTCCACTATCACCAATATCACATCCTTTCCCTCCGACCTAGGTAAGCCCTCCACAAAATCCATTCATATCTCCTCCCATGCTTGCTCTGGAATTGCTAAGGGCACAACAAGCCAGGGTAAGGGACATGTTCGTGTTTACACTACTGACAGATCTCACAAGACAACACTAATTGTACCACATCCCTCTTCAATCTTGGCCAAAAGAAGGGTTGCTTCACCTTTTGATAGGTGACTCTCACTCCAGAATGTCCTCCAATTGGTGAGCAGTGTAAGGTCTTCATAATCTGCTCTTTAAGCATTTGGTCCTCTCCAACCACCAATCTGCCTTTGTAACGAAACACCCCTTTATTTAAAGTATATCCCTAAGGATTTCCTTGCTGCCCCACTGGCTACACTACTAATTGGGCCACCCTCTCCTTAATCCATTCCGTGGTGTCATAACTTCGTACCAACTCCTGAATCCACGTAGGAAGAATAGTAGATATTGCATGACAAGTGCCCTTATCATCCCTCCTTGACAATGCATCCGCCACCACATTCTCTCTACCCTTCCGATATTGAATTGTAAAATCCAAACCCATCAGTTTTGAGATGCATTTCCACTATAATTGAGTGTGCAATCGTTGCTGTGATAAAAATTTAAGGCTTTTATGGTCTGTTTTTATCACAAACGGAAACCCTTTCAAATAATGTCGCCATCTCTCTACTGCTACCAATACTGCTAGTAGCTCTTTATCATAGACACTCAATCCTAGGTGTTTTAGAGCTAGAGCCTAGCTAATGAATGCCACTAGCCACCCTCCTTGCATAAGTATAACTCCTATTCCCTTGTCACAAGCATCCATCTCCACAACAAAACCTATGGTAAAATCCAACAATGTCAGCACCAGGGCCTCAGTCATAGCCCTTTTAAGTTCTACAAAAGCAGCTTCAGCTTTAGGATTCCATTGGAAGGCGTCTTTCTTAAGTAACTCAGTTAGGGGTTTGCTTATTATCCCATAATGCCGAATAAACTTTCTGTAATACCCCATTAAACCGAGGAATCCCCTCAATTCTTTTACAAATGTTGGTCTTGGCCACTCCACCATGGCAACCACCTTAGCTGGATCAATCCTCACTCCCTTTCCCAACACAATATGGCCCAAATACTCCACTTCAGTTTCAACAAAGGCACATTTGACATAAGTTTAGTATATGTCAACTATACTCAACTTGACATATAGTTGATGAATCCTAAGGACTTCAAAAGTAAGGTTAAGGTGAACAACATGTTGTGCCAAATCAAGGCTATAAATGAGGATGTCATCGAAAAAAACAAGGATGAACTTCCTAAAATAGAATTGGAAAATTCGATTCATTAAAGCTTGAAAAGTAGCGGGCGCATTGGTTAATCCAAAGGGCCTGACAGTAAATTCGTACAGCCTTTGGTGTGTCCTAAAAGCGATTTTATGGATGTCATTAGGTGCCATTCAGATTTGGTGGTAACCAGATCTGAGATCTAGTGTGGAAAAGACTTTGGCACCATAGAGTTCATCTAGTAAATCTTCAATTAAGGGTATAGGAAACTTATTTTTGACAGTGTGAGAATTAAGCTACCTATAATCAATACAAAATCTCCATGTACCATCTTTTTTCTTAACAAGAAGTACAGGAGAGACATATGGACTTTGGCTGGGACGAATTATAGAGGTCTTCAGCATAGAATTGACTTGTTTTTTGATTTCGGATTTTTGGATGGGAGAGTATCTGTAAGGATGAATATTAATAGGGTTCGAATGTGGTTTCAAAGGAATGGAATGGTCCAAAGAACGTTGAGGTGGTAAGGAATGGGGCTCATCAAATAAGTCCTTAAAATCAATCAAAAGTAGGCGCAAGGTATCTAAATTATGTCCTCCTTGGAAATTTGAGCTTCAATAGTCTGATCCGCTGGCTGTTGGTCATTCTAGTGCTTGTCGTCCACCTGCACTGCCACAGCTTGTATAGAGTACAGTTGTGCTATCTGTCCCGCTTTAGAGAGCATCATCTTGTGCAGCTTGCTACCCTTAATCAGTCTACATTCGCCTTGCTCCAGGCTGCCCAACAAGGTAAGCCTCCTACCTTCCACTTCCACAGTCACCTCCAACTTCTTAAAATCAAAAGTTAAAGGACTAACTGTCTTCATCCAGTCAACCCCAAGGACAATATCGCATCCCCCCAACTCCAAAACTCTGAGGTCAGCCACAAAAGCTTGATCCTGCATCACCCATTTGAACCCCTTGCACTTGTAATGCCTGTACATCTGACTACCATTAGCCACTGTTACGAATAAGGGAGTAGTTGCTATTAAAGGTCATTTCAAACTTTTGGTTGTAGTTTCACTGATAAAATTGTGGGTGCTCCCACTATCAATCAACACCATTAGTCGTGTTTTTCCCACATGACCTTTTACCTTAATAATTTGCCCCATGGGGCTACCTTTTAAGGCATGAAATGAAATTTCACCCCCTTCCTCATCTTACAATTCCTCTGGGCTCCCTTCTTCTTCCTCCACCACTGCTTCTTCTTCTTCTTTCTCCCCTTCCATTTGCATTATTTGTTTCTTACATTGATGCCCAAAACTATACTTGTCACCACACTTGAAGCAGAGTCCTAATTGTCGCCTCTGTTCCATAACCATATTCCTGGGGCCATTAGGATTATATGACTCTTTAGGTGTTCCTTGAGTCACTAACGGAGTCATGGTCTTGAAATTACCCCTAACCGGTTGGCCATTTCTCAGTCCTGGTCTCAGGGGCACCTTTTGTTTCTTGAAAATTGCTTCCAATGTCAACTCCTAGAGCCTCGCTTTTCCGCCGCTTGACTTACCATCGCGGGCATCATCATCTTCACCGTTGGGCAGAGTTCATCCCTCAATCCACTGATGAAGATAGAGACTAGGTATTGCTCCGTTAACCCCGGTTGAGCCAAGCACACAATGGCTCTCAATTCCTCAAACCTTGTATGGTAATCCACTACTGTCCCTTCTTGTTTCAACTTACTGAATTCTTCAATTACATCCCCAATGCTCCTTTCCCCAAATCTTGCACATAGCTTTTCCGCAAAAACATCCCAATTCCTTTCCCGATCGTGATCTTGGGACCCTTGGTACCAATAATCAGTTGTATTGTTTAGATAGGTTGTGGCCATAGTAACCTTCTGTTCCTCTGGCACCTTATACAATTGAAAGAATCTCTCACAACGCCTCACCCACCACCTAGGCTTAGTTCCTTCAAACATAGGAATTTCTAATCGGGGGCTAGGGGCATGGTTATGAGAATTATATGGAGGGGTTCGCATCTGAGTTTCTTGATTCGACCTCGACTCCTCCGCCCTTAGCTGGTCTCGATTGGGTGCATGATCCTGGGTTCACAGTAAAGGTTCCAAATTACCCCTAGGAGGAAACTCCGGTGACAATCGAAACTGCGGCAAGGACGATAAGATGCCCAAGATGTTGTTCAGTCTCTGCCCGTATTGTTCCAAAGCCTCACGGGTTCTCTTTGAATCCCCTTTTATCTCTTCCTTCATCGCGACCAGCTCCTCTCGCATGAGTCATCGCCTCTTGAGTCTGATGCACCTTGAACTCCACTGCCTCCATCCACGCTTCCATCTGCCGCGTCCGTGTTCCTTCAGCCATTCGTTCCAATCAGTTCGCCTTCGTCCGTCGCAGGCCTCTGATCACCCATAGTCAGTTTGACCGGCTCTGATACCACAATATCAGGACCCAAGAATTGGTCCTAAATAGTTTGGTAATTAACAGTAAAGAGACAGAAAAGAGAGAGAGAGAGAGAGAGAGATACTAAAAAATACTTCTGTTATTCGATGCCTTCTTCTCTACAACAGACAACATTTATATCATCAACACCCTAACAGAATAACCAGAGTTTGTTATGGCCAGCTCCCGCCTCCCGCCTTATACCTCCTAACATACAAAGTAGGCTTTATTCCCTAACTACCCTTAGGGTCGTGACACAGATCTTCAGTCAGTATTGTGTAATATAAACTTATGACACTCCTAAATAATGTAGACTAAGGAGAAACATAGAGATTTTGGATGCAGAGAAAATGGGTTCGTGGTATGGAAGTATTGTAATGTTAGTTAATGCGTCATGGGAATCAATTATAAGAGATGTAATTTGTTTCTTTACATTAGGAAACCCTGGAAAAGTAACACATATTTCAAGCCCAACTTTATATATATATATATATATATATCTATTATATAGTTATATTTCATGACAGCTGAAGCTACTGTTTACTCTCAGTATTGTATTTTATATTGCTTTCTCAGACACTGCTGTGTGACACTTTTTACTATGTATCCACTTTTTAACAAGAGATATTAACCAAAATTAAGGCATCATAGTAATGCTCATGGAACCGAGTATAACACTGATTATCCTCATGAAATGTTGAGGTTAAGCTGAATCAAGCTCTGGGTTTTGTTGGGCTAGAGAATTCTCAATCCAAGATGTTAGGGATGCTACAAATTCCACTAGCAACTGGAGCGTTATTCAAGTGCTCACTATGATAAAGAAATGAATGATTAGTATGCATAATTTAAAGGATGCTCATCATCATGCAATTTAAGTGCTCATTAGCATTATAATTTAAAGGGTGCTCATGCTGTCCACCCTCCGCCTCTCTCTTTGAGCTGTGCTTCTTTAGGAGTGTGTGGTCTGGATAGTAGCTATACAGGTGATTTTGCAATCCCATCATTTTGCATCTTTGAAATAGGAATTGTCACTTACTAAGTTAATTCTTATCTCCTATCAAACAATGAGTATTGTTCTTGAGAAGCCTACCAAATTTACAATTTATAACGACCGATAATGGAGCCATAAATTAGAACACCATAATGCACCATAATAGCTAATACTAAACTGTAATATATGTAATGAGTCTTATAACAGCAGACCCAGCTGTGACTTCTGGTCCCACATAGAACTGGTTAATAATATAATTGTATGTTCTACTCAAAAAGGAAAATGATAACTGATCCTAGAGATATTATATGTATTAATAATTTAGTATTAGCCGCATGCCGTAAGATGTGGACCAAATCTATGAACTTGCTACAAGGAACTGGACCATAATCACATAAGCAAATTACTACATAGAAGATCTACATTTTTGGTAGTAACAAAAAGTTGCTGATTCCCAAATTGGAAGCAAACAAAAAGATGAAGAAATGCATCCGCCTGGATTGCTTGACGGACCGCAAATACATCCATTCATCCGCATAAAGCATTGTTTTCCAAGACCTAGGAAAAACATCTATTCTGTTGCAATTGAAGAAGAAACTGCATTTCCATATTCCCAACATGCAGTTTCCCCTCATCAAAGAACTTCCAAATTGTAGTTTAAAGAAGTTATCTACCTGCAAAAGGAACTAATGGAAGGATTGGTATTATACTTGCAGATGTTGTGCCTCCGGGATTGAGACAATAATAATAATACTAATAATAATAATTTAATGTTTCCGCTTCTTTAGCTGAAACCTTTCCCGGACTGATATTAGATATCAGGAATTGAATCCCAATTCTATCTAAGCTAGCAGGCTCTTGCCACCATGAGTGATCCAACATCATGCCCACAATATTCCCTCTCAAATAACAAGGCTCACTATGTTTCACTAACATTCTCACAAAATGGACCAATTCTTTACCTTTAATTTCAGAATAGCCATATACATTAACTTATTTGGGAGAGACAATGGTAATGGAATGGAATGAAAATATATGGAAACATTTTCCATCCATTCTTCTCTGAACCCCTATTTTTTGTCTCCCCCAAATTGGGGGATAATAAATGGAAAGCTAAACTTTTGTGTTGACAACGTTAACCTATAGTTGTATAATTGTTCAAAATTTCCCTCGACTTAATAACACTCTATCTTTCCGTTAAAAGAGTATTAATGGTCATTTGTTATTTAATATCATTCCATTTCTATGGCTCTCCCAAACAATGAAAAACATTTTTCTTTGCTTCCATCTCACACTCTCTCAAACGAGGAGAAAAATTTATATTTCAGTCCACTCACTTCTATTCCATTGATTCAATGACTAACTCCCTCCAGAAAAAAGCCTTACACCTTGCTTGAGTGAGGGGCATGGAGGGGAGTGGAAGGCTCTTTCCCTTGTTTGGAAGAGAGTTCCATAATGGAATGGAAGGGGAAAGGAGGGAGGGTACATGCCCCTCTCATACCTCAATTTTCCTTAGAACCCAATTTGGGTGTAGAGAGAAGGAAGTAAACAGATTAATAAATACTTTTAATGTTTCACTATTTCCCTTATTATTACTATTGTTCCTAGTAATTTAATTTGAAAGTGAAGGATATAATGTCATTTTATTTTTATTACTTTACCAGTCTGTTCTCTTCCATTTCCCTATTCAAACAAAGTTATATTATGCTCGTTTGCATTCCATTCTTCCCAAACAGGGAGAGAGTAACAACATTTAGGTTAATCCCCCTACCATTCCATTCTATTATGTACTGTTCATCACCTACCCCACCCCTCCCTCAGTCAAAGCCTTGAGCAAGGCAACAGAAGCATGTGGACGTGATGGGACTGCTTCTTCTTTATCAGATATTTAACCTCAATTTGGTCCTATAATAACTATCGAACTTCTAACACCAAATCTCTACAAGAATCAGAGGCATCTAGCTATAAACATAAAACCACTCCCTGATCAAAAACAAATAAGCAAGATTCAGTAGCTTATCCAATATTATAGCATCCCAAAAAGTAGTGAAAAATAAGATAACAGAACAAACCATCAGAGCATTTGTTCTTGGCAGTGAGAGTGGACGACGACCGAGTGTCACGGTGATCGAGCTGCTGCAACTTGCCGCCAGCAGAAGTGGACGGCATCGACAATCTCTCTTTGTCCTTGCTGCTGCTGTTCAGCCCCCTCGAAGTTGACGGCGACGACTTCTCCAAGTGCTTATCCAACGCGTCGTTGATCCGCTTCCGATCCAATGGGCCGCCGGTGATCTCCGACTTCGAAGATCCGCCTCCTCGATCTCTATACATAGCTTCCTATATACGTGTATGTATTAAATTTCGAGAGCTAGAGCTGTGTCTGGAGATCTCGAAGACGTTCGTGGCGCATCGCGTGAAGGTTCTCGAAGGGCTAAGAGAGAAATCGGAGTGAAGAAGGCTTGGATTTGGAAAGAAGAGGAAATGTGAAGAATTAGAGAGGGAAGGGCTGGAAAGAGACGGTGAAAACTAGGGTTTCGACCACATGGAGGAAGGGAAAGAGAACACGTAGCTCCCCTCGTATCTCTTTCGCTATCGGTTCCTTGTTGCTGATTCTTTTGAGAAAATGAAGAGAGAAAATAAAAATTATATTTTTTCTTCGGTTTAATTACACTTAATTCCCCCAGGTATCAATAATCTCTAGCAAAAGCGTATTTTCTATAATATTTCAGTTTAACCAAATTTCCGGTGGAATTCAGATTACATCTTTCCAATTTTTTGAAATAAAAATAACATTTTTTATTTCCTTTATCAACCCCTCCGAAAAAAATATTCAATATAATTGTAATATTATACAATTATGTTGATATAATATCACAAATCAATTAAAAAGTATCAAGTCTATAAGTTTTTGTTGATGTTCAATTCCGGCCAACTTAATTCGTTTTGGATCGCAGTGAGTGAATCCGAAATGCCAAGAAGAACAAAAACGAAGATAACAAATATGAGTGAATACCAGGAATTTTCACGTGATTCAGGCAAAACGATACCTATTCCACGACCGTACCCTGATTATTCTTCCAGAGCGGCAGTATCTGATTATTCTCCTTGCTCCCTTTATGATATTTCTGACTCTTATTTATAATAAAGGCCTTTACAATTTGGATAAGATATAAAAATATAAATACGATATAATGGGGACAAATAGTACTTATCATCTGCATAAAATCGAGAATGAGATCCTCATTACGAGGAGTATGGTCTGTCTCAGATAAAGTAGGTAAGTTCTGCCTCTAGCTGTTCAGCAGCTTTGTCGTCTATGCGAGCTGGAGAGTTTAGGCCAATGAAATGAACGGTCCAATGAACTGGGGGTTTTATTGGGAGATCGTTAAATCGTTCGGTGGAAACTCGTTAGGAGCATTACCGGGAGCTTGTAAAGAGTTCGCTTGATTCCGCGATATGAGCTTGGATTTCAGGAGTGTATGAGCTTTTTTTTTATGAGGTCGCCTTGACCTTCTGGACTCCGGGCAATTAGGCCAGCCCATTGGACTAAGTATAGTCCATAAGAAGTGGTGCAGAAAATACATATAACATAAGCCCTCTAACTCGCAGTACGATCTTCAAACTAGGAGTTGACGTGTGCCAGCTGTTAGCCCACCTTTCAAACTTCTACCCAATTACTTCAAGTCTCGTCATTCCATGCAACATGTCTTGTCTGCGACACATTTAGTGCGCATGTTCCCTCATTACTGCGCATGATTATACTTGTGGGACCCATTAGCTATTGTGCGACCAACGGATATGGGGCATGCCATAAACCGTTTTGATCCAACAACCGGGATTGATCTGGCTGGAGGTATAAATAGTAGAGGGTGTTACCTTTTTCCCTAATTCACGCTATTTTGAAATCCTCTATTGCTTTTGCATTCTTCTCTCGAGACTTCCATTGCTACCAGGCTTTCTCGTTCGTGATCGTTCAGGCGCCAACCATCTCCATCTGGGGCTTGCTTCAAGCTCTCATACAGACGACAGGTTTAGTGATTGGTAAGTTTGTTGTGACCTTATTCTCTTTCTTTTGTAAGGTCGTCTATCGTCGGTTAGCAATCGATGGTCCCTCTAGTCTTCCTGATTCAATCGGTATCACTTCCGTTTTCTGGAAGATCGACTTGAATCAGTTGGTTAGATATTCACCAAGCCTTCGGGCACAATGACCTTAGGGTTAGTCTTCCATGGAATATCGAGCTCGTAGTCGCAGCCCATCAGCCTTAGGCAATACCCTGTTACAAACTGCATGGCCTGTGGAAATAAGTGGTATTTTTAGGGTTTTTCTAGTTCTTTGAGGTCTGGTTTGCGACCTACGACCTGACTGTTCTTCTTTTTTCTTTATAGATGTCCAATTCTATCCGAGAGAATTCAAGTTAAAAGCGCTGCAACCATATCGTAAGAGAAAATGATACCTCGAACTCCGAAGATTGCTTTGTGATGGAGACACAAAATCTTGAGGAAACGAGCTCACGATCTAGAGAGGTTGTTAGTGTGACTTCTTCTGAAACTGACTTGGAGGTCCAAGATCAGGTCGTTGAAAGAAGAGTGGAGCGTGAAGTTTTTAAAAAATTTCCCTCCACGACCAAGTTTTCGAAGGTGGGGACCTGTACTTGGGAGTTTCGTTTCCTGGCAAACTGTCAAGTGTACGTCCCCGTCTCAAGCTCTCGTGCAGCTTATCCACCATCTGGCTACATAGCCATTAGCCCCCAGCACATCGAGTCCGATTTTAAGTTCCCTATAGCTCCATACTTTCTTGACCTTTTAAACGATGTCAAACTCCCACCTTTTCAATTGACACCAAATTCATATACCCAACTCACTTTATTAATTATCTTACTTCTTAGGAATGATATTCCCCCATCCATCACCTAAATTAGTTAGATTTCTCTTTTCCTTTAAGAATGCCAAAGACGGGCTGTACTATTTGGCAACTCGTCCTTCGTAGTACAAAGCCGTCATTCCCCAAAGTAGGGCAAAAGGCAAATTCAACGTGGGCGACTACAAGTCTAATTGGTTCTTCATCTCTTGTCCTTTGCTTTCGTTGCTCAAAAACTCTAGCTTAGTGCTCACTCTAGGTAAAGGCATACTTGTTGGCGTAGATCGCTTTGCTTCGCCTTATGTTTCTAATACTTTCTCTTTGTCGTACAGACCTTGGAGGCGGAAAAACAAAGTTGTCGGCCGAGGAGACCAAGATTCTAAACAAGCTTGTTGCTGTGGGCTCGGGCTCAGAAGATTTCGAGATAACCGACGAGCTACTCAGGAACCACGAGCTTGCGCCTCCTCTTAACACCGAGGTTATCAAGGGAAATCACATCGGGGTCCTGGGCGCAAAGGTCCTCCCGTCTGCATTCCAAGTGCTTGAGTTGAGTAGCAACATGGGGAAAAATAGTCAAGCCAAAGATATGGTGGACCTCGATCTCGTCGAACCGAAGAGATCTAGGGCCAAGTTGGATGCTACTTCGTCCGTAACCTCGAGCCTAAGCTCGCGGAGTGAGAGGTCGGAGCAATTGCATCCACGGTCACAACCTCAACAGCAACAACACCCATAACAACAATAGCAGCAAAAACATAACCAACAACAGTGGGAACAACGGCAACGACCCCTTCTTCCGCAAACACAACAACAACGCCCCCAACAGCAACCAGGGTAGCGAGCTTCCGCCTCTCACAATCATGGTTCGAGCGAAGCTCGCGAGAAAAAGGTCGTGAGGGAGGCTCGAAACGCCCCCATTGCAGGCTCAAAAGAAGACCCGATCAGCTACAGCAGAGGAGGATAACAGGAGCAAACAGGCTAGGGTCCCCAAACAGGAGCCAGCCTTGGAGGCCCTGCCGAAAAAGGCCTATGTTGCCACTTTCCTGGACTCCATACCTACTCTTTTGAGTGCGACTGTGAAGCCTCTGGATGATGCGACACTGAAGGGGGTCCCTCTCTACTATTTCATAGTTCGTCACAACTTGGTGGTAAGTTATACTTTTTCGTATCTCAATTCCTTGGTTTGCCTTTTCTTGAGCTAACTTTCTTCTTTCACAGCTTTCCCTCGCATCCATGAAGCTCAAACAGCAGCACTTGGATTTCGAAGCGTAGCTAGATGCGGTGAACACATCCTTTCAGGTCGAGCTAGGGAAGCTCGAGGTAGAGAAGAAAGCCCAACAGGCTATAATACCCTGAGAGCCTAGAGAAGTTAGTATATATCGAGGATAGTGTAAGAAAGGAAACAACACCAACGGATACCTTTTGGGCTGAATGTTGGCAAAGAACTTCCAAGTTAAGTGTGCTTAACTTGGGATAATCCAATGATGGGTGACCCCCCTGGGAAGTTCGCGTAGGCCCATCAGGGTAAGTTGTTTCAGTCCTTCTTATCGCTCGATACAGGATGTTACAGGTGGTATTAGAGCCGCCCCTTGGTGAAGACGGTCCGATAAGGGCGGGGACTGGCGCCGGGGCGCGAGACCTGATCAAGGAGCGGCTTCTGGCAGGCTTCTAGGATGGTAGCCCCCAAAGGGGAGAAAGTCTGGGGCCAGTTATAAGGTCGCATGACGAGGACGTCATGTGCTCAAAGGAGGAGAATGTAATACCTTGAGAGCCTAGAGAAGTTAGTATATATCGAGAATAGTGTAAGAAAGGAAACAACACCAACTGGATACCTTTTGGGCTGAATGTTGGCAAAGAACTCCCAAGTTAAATGTACTTAACCTGAGGTAATCCAAAGATGGGTGACCCCCTTGAGAAGTTCGTGTAGGCCCATCAAAGTAAGTTGTTCCAGTCCTTCTTATCGCTCGATGCAGGATGTTACACAAGTCGAGCTCCTTTTGGCTCAAATGGAGGTTGAGGAGGCGAGACAGAAAAATAAAGACCTTGAGGAGGAGCTTCATCAGTCGAAAGATATGTGGAAGTCCACCAATTCTAGGCTCACTGGCGAATTAAATAAAGCAAAGGAGGAGCTTTGGAAGGTTAAAAATAGACTGAAATTAGGCGAGGCAGAGCTGAAGACGATGAAAGACGAGCGAAAGCAAGCTGATGATCGAGTTGACCGGTGTGAACAACTCGCAAAAAGGACCATCGATGACATCAAGGCAGAGGTGGGAGCTCGAATGGACTTAGTACGCACGGAAACTCGGTCTGACACCTGCTTGGCGTTCCTGTATACCCTCTGTCTAAACCATCCCGAGATGGATTTCTCATTTTCTGGTGTGCAGGTCGTCGAAGAGGTGAAACAGTACGCGGCCAAAGCTACTGGGGATGTCGAAGCTGCCATCCTGCTTGATTCATCAAAGGTTGCGACGCCAATTGCTCATGATGAGGTCGAGCCACCCGGGGCTGCTGATGTTCATCCTGCTGAAGCTGGTGAGGAACAACCCGCGAGAGCTGCCGAAGTTGCCGAGATGCAGCCGATCGAGGCTATCGCTCCATCTAGCTAGGCTTCTTCATCTTTTGTTTTGTAACACAAGTATTTGTTTCTTATTTTGTAATTGAAGTACTTATTTAATGAAACTCAACATTTTTCGTGCATGTGCCTTTTACTCAAAGAAGTTCTTTGCGAACCTAAGCCAATCAAAGTTGTAATTTGTCGAAGTCTTAATAAATGATTCCTGAGCGCATCTCCATAACATAACTTGACATGAGTTTTCGAAAGCTTCTCAGGAAAATCGAGACAACCCTGAGATAACACGTTCTTAACAAGATCATATAAGTCATAATGAAAGGTTCGCCAAGATATATGTCCAAATAGATCGTCCTGCGACCTCAGTTGACATATCGTGGCTTGTTATAAGTTTTAAGAAGGTAAGAGGGAACGCCTGGTAGGTTCACGAACCATGACTTGAGTCAATATGAAATGACCTCAACTAATGAACCCTTAGCTTTATATAATGGAAGTGGTTGCTCAATAGTTACCAAACCATGACTCTGAGTCAAGATGAATGGTTCTCAGCTCACAAATTTAAAGATATTCAATCAAACATCAAAAAATAATTTAGTCAAGAGGGCAACACTCAAGTAGTTCACAGACCATGACATTTGTAGCGATAAAAGGACCCTAGCTAGCAAACCTTTAGCTTTAAATAATGAAAGTGGTTGCTCAGTAGGTACCAAGCCATGACTCTAAGTCAAGATGAATGGTTCTCAGCTCGCAACCTTAAAGATATTCAATCGAATATCAAAAAATAATTTAGTCAACGGGGGGAACACTAAGGTAGGTCGCAGACCATGACATTTGTCGCGATGAAAGGACCCCAACTAGTGAACCCTCAGCTTTAAATAATGGAAGTGATTATTCAGTAAGTACCAAGCCATGACTCTAAGTCAAGAGGAATGGTTCTCAGCTCGCAACCTTAAAGATATTCAATCGAACATCGATAAAAAATAATTTAATCGAGAGAGATCATTCAGGTAGGTCACATACCATGACTTGAGTCAAGATAAAAGGACCTAGCTAGTGAATCCCCAACTCGAGTCCGTTTAGTGGAAGTGGTCGCTCAGTAGATTCCAAACCATGACATTGAGTCAAGAGGAATGGTTGCCAGATTGCAAACCACGACTTGAGAAGGAGGTGTACCAAGATGAATGCCCAGCTAAGCCGCAAATCATAGCACGACGGCTAAGATGAATAGGCACTAGTTCTCAAACCATGGCTTCTCGACCCCTCATTTTTTGCGATATTTAATCCAACAAAGTGTGATTCAAAGATTTCAATCAAGAAAAATGCACGTAAATTGCAATGGGAATTCGGGACATAGGTCATAACAATTACATTTATTAGAAGTAGGGACGAAGACGTTCCGCATTCCAGGCTCGCAGGAGAAGAGTCCCATCCATATTTGCCAGATGATATGCTCTGTTGGCCAGATTCTTCTTGATGATAAAAGAACCTTCCCAGTTTGGACCTAGTGTGTCATCGCTTGTCGTGTGAGCTCCTGGGAGTACCAAGCGCAATACCAGATCCCCGACAATGTAATGATGGATTCGAACCTTTCAGTTGTAGTGCTGTACCACCTTCTATTGATAGACGACGACCCTCAAACGAGCTACATCCCCTTACTTTCTCAAGCAAGTCGAGGTTCATCGCCAACAGCTCGCCATTGTTATTTGAATTGAAAGTGGCCTTCCAGTGGCTGGTCATCTCATTTTTTGTTAGAATCATAGTCTCGGATCCGTACGCCATCAAGAATGGGATTTCTCCTGTACTGCTATGAGCTATTATTCAATAGGCCCAAAGCACTGCTTGCAGTCCATTTACCTAAGCCCCTTTCTAGCTTCAAGTTTTATTTTCAGGATTTGCTTGATTATTTTGTCGATAGTTTCGACCTGTTCGTTGGCTTGGGAGTGGTCCACGGCTGTGAAGCTTTTCTGAATCCCCATCAATTTTCAAAATTGGATAAATTGATCACTGGTGAATTGGGTTCCATTGTCCATTATTATTTGTTGTGGAACTTTGAACCTACAAATGATGTTATCCCATGTGAACACCTATATCTTTGAGCTGGTTATTTGGGCGACCTCTTTGGCTTCTACCCATTTGGTGAAGTAGTCAACTGCCACTTTTCATACTTGCACCCTCCACAAACTGTTGAAAGCGGTCTGATCAGGTCCATGCCCCAAATGACAAAAGGCTATGGGCTGCTTATCTGTTGCAGGTAAGCTGGCGGAGCTTGCGGGACTTTGGCAAATCTCTGGCACCGGTCACACTTCTTGACTAGTCCTACGACGTCTTATTTTATGGTAGGCCAATAAAACCCCTGTCGGAGTATCTTCTGGGCCAGTGAAATTGCCCTAGCATGATTACCGTAGTGGCCTGCGTGGACCTTATCTAGCACGACCTGACAGTCAGTGCCATCAACGCACCTCAAAAGTGGGGCTGAGAACCCCCTTTTGTGCAGTTTATCATCATAGATGCAATATTGAGTTGCTCGAGCTCGTAGTCGACGTGCTTCCAATTTATCTTTTGGAAATTTTCCGTCTTGTAGGTAATCCAGAATGGGATTCATCCACGAGCTTTGGTACACCACGATTGCTAGCGTTTCAGTTCGTTGTCCTATGCTTGGGGTAGCTAAGAACTCCACAGGTATGGCTCCCAAGAACTCCGCATCCCGAGCAGTTGCTAGGCGAGCTAATGCATTAACATAAGAGTTTTGGGAGCGAGGAATCTGACGTATTTCATATTTTTCGAAAGTAGCTAAGAGTTCGTGCACCTTTTGTAAGTATGCCACCATCTTGGTATCTCTGCCCTGATATTCTCCTCGTACCTGGTTGACAACCAACTGGAAGTCACTGAAGATTACCAGGGCCTTAGCTTGTACTTCTTTTACCAGTTGGAACCCTGTTAGTAGGGCCTCGTACTCGACTTCATTATTGGTGGCCAAAAATTTGAATCTCAGGGCGCAACGAATTTTGTGACCTTCGGGGCTTATTAACATAACCCCAACGCCTGCTCCATACTCACTTGATGATCCATCCACGTATAATTCCTAGGATGGTCCTTCCAAGTTTTTCACTTCCTCATCAATTGGGCAAGTGAACTCAATAATGAAATCTGTCAATGCTTGTCTCTTTATCGCCGTCATTGGTTTGTACTTTATATTGAACTGAGCGAGTTCGATAGACCATTTTAGTAATCGACCCGAGACGTCTAGCTTTTGCAAAATTTGCTTCAGCGGGTACTTGGTCAGGACTTCAATCTCATAAGCTTGGAAATAAGGTCGTAGATTTCTTAATGCCATTATCAAACAGTAAGCTAATTTTTCAATTGGTGTGTACCATGTTTCTGCATCGATTAAGCTTTTGGAGACGTAATATATGGGGTGTTGCACCCCATCATCTCCCTGAATGAGGGGCACACTGAGAGCATGTTGGGACACTTCCAAGTATAGGGTCAACTTTTCTCCCTCTTTGGGCTTGGCGAGCAATGGGGCTTGTCCCATATATTCCTTCAGCTGCTGGAATGCGGACTTGTATTCTTCTATTAATTTGAAGTCTTGCACCTTTTTTAAGAGCTCAAAGAACGGGACATACTTATCAGTTGCCTTAGAAATGAAACAACTTCGGGTTGCGACCTGTCTATTTAGACTTTGTACCTCTTTTTTCCTTACGGGCGACCTCATGTCGAACAAAGCCTTTATTTTGTCCGGATTGAATTCGATGGCTCTATTATTTACCATAAATCTAAGAAATTTTTCCGAGGCTACCCCAAAAGTGCACTTGAACAGATTAAGCTTCATTTGATAGCTCTTGATGACTTTAAACATTTCCCTCATATTGAAAACATGGCCCACTACTCGTTCTGACTTTACTAGCATGTCGTCAACGTATACTTCCATGGTTCTACTGATTTGTGCTTCAAACATCGTATTGGCCAATCTTTAGTAGGTTGCGCCAGCATTTTTTAATCCAAAAGGCATGACCTTATAACAATAAATCCCTTGGTCGGTAATGAATGAAGTGTGTTCTTTGTTGGAGGGGTTCATGAGGATCTGATTGTAGCTCGAATAGGCATCCATAAAACTGAGGAGCTGGTGGTCAGCTGTTGCATCCACGAGCTGATCGATTCTTGGGAGAGGAAAGTTATCTTTAGGGCAAGCCTTGTTTAGGTCGATAAAGTTGACACAGGTCCTCCACTTCCCATTTTTCTTTTTTACCAAGACTGGGTTAGCCACCCAGATTGGGTAGTGGGCTTTTCTAATGAACTCGTTTGCCAGGAGTTTGTCCACTTCCTCCTTGAGAGTGGCATAATGCTCAGGGGTCATTGGCCTCCTTTTCTGCCGCATTGGCTTGTAGCTGGAATCTCGGGGGCTAGATTTTTTCCTAGCTTGAGGCATATTTCCTTGTCGGCCTCGTTGACTGAGATATCTTTGAGCTCTTCTATCGGACCAGTGGGCCTGTCACAATCTAGCTCGCGGGGATCCAGATCGTGGTTAACCCCCTTTTGGCTGATTGGTCGTGGGTTATCTTTCACGATGACATTTACCTTATTTCCTTTGGCCCCCATTTTTAAGGCATCTTCATAGCAACATCTTGCGAGATGTTGCTCACCTCGTACGCACCCTACTCCATTGTGGGTCGGGAATTGGGCCGTTAGTGACTTGGTCGAGGTGACCAGATCCAGATTGTTCATGGCAGTCTTCCGAGCATGACTTTGTACGCTGAAGAGCAGTCTATAATTAGGAATTCCGCTAAAGTGGTGGCCTGACGATCCACGTCCCTAATAGTAAATGGAAGACTAATTCGTCTGATAGGGATCGCTGCATCGCCTGTGAATCCATAGAGTGGTTCCAGGGACGAGCTCAATTGCTCCGGTCTTAGTCCCATTTGATCGAAGCATGCTCTGTACATTACATTTACCGAGCTGCTTGTGTCCACCATTATCCTCCGCACTTCAGAATTATCGATCTAGGTCCGTATGACGAGTGCATCGTTGTGTGACCAATGGACATTTCTAGCATTTTCTTTCGAGAAAATGATCTTTTCTGTGACCGCATTTCCCCTGGCTCGTTTTGTGGGGGCAAACTGTTTGTTCGATCTTGTCAACAAGACATGGTTGGCCTCGTGCACGTATTTGTCGTGAGACTTGTGGGAAGTTCCAGCGAGGTGAGGTCTGCCATGAATCATGTAGATCATTCGTACTGCTGGCGAGTGTTCATTGTCAGAAGGAGGCGGTAGCTGTGCCAACTGTTGGTTCGGCTGATTGGTTGGTCGTATCACGTAATCCTTCTGCTAGCCTCTTATAATTAGGTCCTCTATGACGTCCCTTAGGGCCCAACATTCAGAGGTGTTGTGGTTTGTCTCATTATGGTATGCACATAATTTTTCCTTGTTTCTGAATTTGTTGGGAGTTCTCAGTAGGTTGGCCTTCTCGAACTCCTCTTTGTTTTTCTCAATGGCAAAGACTCTCTCTTGGAGATCAGACAGGGCACAGTAGCAGTTGAAAGGCCACGACCGCATTGATTGCTCTTCCTTTTCTGCCTTGTGAGCTCGCATGAAGACCTCATTGCTTGAGTGCTCCCATTTAGCTTCTTTTCCGGCGTCTCCGTTATTCCTTTTCTTATTCTGGTTGGAGCCTCCAGCTTCTTCCTTCGGTCTAGAAGGCTTCTTCGAACCAAAGACCTCTTCCCATCGGACCTCCTTAGCAGCTCATTCATAGAATTCTCCCAAGTCTTTAATTGGGGTCCTATAGATGCTTTAGTAGAGCTTCTTATCTTTGCAGAGGCCCGCAGAGATCGCAGTCAGGAAGTTTTTGTTGGAGGGATTCTCGACATTGCTCACCTTGCGTCTAAAGCTGTTAATATAGTCTTTTAATGACTCATTCGCTCTTTGGAACACGGTGGTGAGGTGACATGGCGGGGCGAACTGCCTTCTTAGCATCCGGTATTAATTGAGGAATCCCCGTTGTCATTCCTCCCAGCTGCCAATGTTGCGAGGTGGGAGGCCCCTAAACCAAACTCGAAGGATATCATCCAAGGTCTCTGGAAAAACGTGACATTTTACCATCGAATTGGTTGTCTGCAAATCCATTTGAACATTGAATGCATCCAGATAATCGTAAGGGTCGTTGTCCCCATTATACTGTGGCATGCTCGGGAATTTGAATATTCGGGGGAGGGGTTCGAGCTCAACTTCTCTCGTGAATGGCATCTTGTCCCCATGGTCATTATTTTGGCTGCGAACTTCTTGTTGTGCTTTTAGCTACTGGACTCTTTGATACAATTCTTCCATGGTCGAGTCCAGTTCAGTAAACCGCTGGGCCTGTAATCACCTGTTTCTTTCCCGCTTCGAAGAATGGTGATTTGGAAATGGGTAATTATCTCTGATATCTTTCTCTGCCAGTGGGGGTCTTTCTTTCCGCGGTTAATGAACCCTTTGAGGCAAAGCTAGTGGATTGAGAACAGCCCGCGCTTGAGCCTAGGCCAAGGCCTTAACCGTGTCAGCGAGCTGCATTACTGTACTTTCCAACGCCTCCTAGCATCGCTGCCAATCTTGGATCGCCTCTATCTCGGTGGTTGGAGCAATGGGTTGGATAATAGCCCGCGGCGGCATGCCGGCAGTGTTCCCAGTTGGTAGTGGCAAAGGGATATCCACTGTCGGATCAATGGGCCTCCAATTTGGTGGAAGATCTCGGAGTTAATCGCGGTGATTTTCTGGTGCGTCGGCACTGCGTCGGAGCTTCGTGTATTCCTTCATCTTGCCATAGCTACTAATCAAAGCGACCCCTTCCTCTAACGCCAAAATGTCGACGTTCAATTTCGGCCAATTTGATTCCTTTTGGGCCGCAGTGAGTGAATCCGAAATGCCAAGAGGAAGAAAATGAAGATAACAGATATGAGCGAACACCATGAATTTTCACGTGGTTTGGCCAAAACAATGCCTATTCCACAATCGTACCCTGATTATTCTTTCAGAGCGACGGTATCTGATTATTCTCCTTGCCCCCTTATGGTATTTTCGACTCTTATTTATAATGAGAGGCTTTTACAATTTGGATAAGATATAAAAATATAAAGATGATATAATAGGGGACAAACAATACTTATCATCTGCATAAAACCGGGAATGAGATCCTCATTATGAGGAGTATGGTCCGTCTCAGATAAAATAGGTGGGCTTTGTCTCTAGCTGTTCAACAACTTTGTCGTCTATGCGAGATGGAGAGTTTCGGGCAGTGAGTTGAATGGTCCAGCGAATTGGAGGCTTTATTGGGAGATCGTTAAATCATTCGGTGGGAGCTCGTTAGGAGCATTGTCGGGAGCTCGTAGGGAGCTCAGTTGGTTCCGTGATATGAGCTCAAATTTCAATGGTGTATGAGTTTTCTTTTGACGAGGTCGCCTGGACATTTGGGCTCTAGGCGATTGGGTCGGCCTATTGGACTGAGTCTAGCCTATAAAAAGTGGTGCGGGACATACATATGACAGTTTTGATTACATAATAGTTGATATGAGTAAATTTTATTTTGATTACATAATAGTTGATATGAGTAAATTTTATAACTAAATTACAAAGATTCTTTTATTCTAAAAAATTACAAAGATTTCCCCAATTATTAAGAAACTAAAATAATTGTTTTACTATTACCACTTTATTTCCAGTGCATGTCAAATAACTAAATTAATTGGACTTTTAGAATTATATAATAATTTAATTGTAAATTATTACATTTAATGATGAATGATAGTACTAGCGAGCCTAGAAGTTAAATTCAAATCATAACTTTAACAATACCTCATCTTCCCTTAACAAACACACTTTTAAATATCAAACTATCGGGTCATTAAAAAAAAATATATCTTTTCGTAGATAATATTCTTTGCCGTATAAAGATTATTTTTATATGTAATTGTATCTTTTATAAAAAAATAATTTTGTAAATTAAACCCATAATCATTTAAACATAAAAAATACCTTCTATTGCTGTCGTAAAATTTTATTTAATTTTTTTTAAATCAATTTCACATAACAAAAAATATCTAAGTTATATGAAAATAGAACAAAAATATGAAACGTTTTCGATATGAAACTAAAATAAGAAAACGACATTTTTTTCAAAAAAAGTAGAAAATGAAAATGCGGATAAAGTATAAATTAAAATAATATAATTTTTTTATAAATATAATTTTTAATATAAAAAATTATAAAAAAATAGTTCAAACATGATATAAAGTTACAAACAAATATAAACAATAAATAAGCGACAAAAAAGAACTACTGGCGATCGCAAGAGTATCGACTCCTGATTGACAACAATATGAGTATTGAGCAACAATAAGCAATTGGCGACAATGACAAGGAAGAACGACTGAGAAAAGGAATAAAGATCGCAAGATGACCAAGGCTCAATCCATGGCAACACAAACACTAAACAAGCAAGAAATAATCAGTGGCGATGATGAAAGGAAATGATAGCGATGAGAGGTTTCACGCGAGGCGATATTCGAGATTCGAAAATAAAAATTAAATTTAGGATTGAAGAATAGACAACGTAAAGATCGAAAAATAGAATGATATAATATTTATAGTCATTGATTAGGAACGAGAGCAATTTCATTTATAACCATAATCAATCATCAAATCCAAAATCCTAAATGCGCTTCTAATAAATTTTAATAATTTGTAAAATACTCCCAAAATGTTTCACAAATTACAGAAACAGTCCAAAAAACATTTCAGGTTGTTTTTTAACGTTTTTGAAACTAAATGTCCCACATCTCCAAACCATTTCCATGCATTAGAGCAAAATATCACCTTGAGAAATATTTATATATCCCAATATAAAGACAGCTACTGTGTTGCTTGCACCATTATTTTATTTTCAAGATCCTCATTTCATTCTCTTTCCAATGACACTGGTCTACTAATTAGTTTCAACATCCTTTCTAATTTTCTTGTTTCAAAAGGTGAAATCCCTCACCCCAGACGCCCCCTAGCCCGACAGGACGCGGGAGATTTAACTATGGTGATTCAGCCGGACGCAGTGGCTAGACCGTGTTCACTGCGCATAAAGAGCCCCCCTCACTTTAGAGAGAGGTTTACTCCCACACTACTGTTTACGAGACTTGATCCTTGATCCTTGTTCCAAGATTCACCATAGAAGACACTTTGTGCCCCCCTCTTGACCAACTGGGCTGCCCATGCAGATATCCTTTCTAATTTTCTTTGAACACATTCTCTTCCACCCCTTTCCTCCTCTTCTATTTGATTTCTCCTTCAACATGCTTGGTTCTCCTTAGTTTCTATGCATTTTATAGGGGGAAAAAAAAAAAACATGAAGATGAAATAGGTAGCTAAGGCCAAAACTGTAAAGGAAGAAGATTATATTTCTGTTAATTTCAGGAGTCAAATGGACAAATTCATTTTGCCCATCAAATTGGCTAAAATATTAGCGTTCCTGCCAACAAGCAGATTCAACAGGCCATCAAACTGTAAAGATGTTGAATGTCCCGTTGAAGGGATGATCATTTAGTGGCTTACGGTTTTCACAATGTTGCCCTCAGTTGCAAACACAAAGTAACTGTAGCCAAAGGACTTTCTGTTGAGTCAGATCGAGTACTAGAACAGTTCATGCCAGGCTTAAACACATAGGACACCCACTTTGGTTATAGCTTCAAAGAATTGTTTTTGTAATTCCAGAACCACCAAAAATAAAAAAATAAAAAAAGCATTCGGTAAAGAAGTTTCAATATTATAAGGAAAGTTTAAAAAATAATTTTTAGAGAATTAATTTCAAAATATCTCAATACTTTGACAACAAAAAGATGCTTTCACTTTGTTAAAGAATGAAAACTACATGAAATGGAAGTGTCTTTTTTTCATAATAAAACGTGAGCTAAAAGCTATTGTCTAACACCTCAAGTAGACAAATGTCCATGGATGCATGCAACAATCCTGCATCCTAGATGCCTTAGACAAGCCCATGGGAAGTGAACCACAAACATCTAATTCTTGAGCTACCATCACAGCCAGTATGATTACACCATACTCTGTTGAATTATCATCTCTAAGTTAGCAAGTTAATTAGGAAAACAAGCAGGCACGCCATGCAGAGCAGCACCAAGAACATGGAATGAAGTTATGATTACAACAACCTGGCAGCGCAAGAGGGTAAAAGTTGGACTTCTCTGACAGCATGATGAAGGGAAAAAATGCTTTATATTGGTTTAACAAACATAAAGGAATTTATTGAACTTCACTTTAAAACAGCTCCGGTTTTTTTACTTTTGTTCAATTTAATGCAAAGTTAATTATACAAGAGAAGAGGGAAGAGAACATGCATAGTTGAATCTTCAACTGAAACGTCAAGCATTGTCAAAAAAAGACATCATGAGAAGAAGGAGCGGTTCCTATTGCGCTCCAATCGAGCTTCCCTCTGTCAAAACAAAGACATTTCATAACAGAATTCAGTCCAGATAGTTACAGCATTTCTAACACACAAGCATGCCAAATTCTATTCAATTAGATTATCCATTGTCTTAGTAGGCCAAAACTAGAGCCTGGCAATGTATTTCAACAGCAGATCAGAAAAGGAGACAAATTAGAATTTTTTCCAATCGCAGTACTCGGTCCTTAACAACATTGTAAAACCGTATAATGCTTATGTACGAAATCAGCTTAAAAGGCCAAATGCCAGCTACATACCAGATTCGCAAAATGCTTCAGACCTAAGACACAAAAGCTATCGGATATGGTCACAGTGAAATATGGAAAAATTATTATGTTCTTGTATTAGCTATATCCACAAACCAATGCCTTAAAACACCCTCGTACAACAGGAAATCAACACGGAAGATACAATTCAACACAGATTTAAACATTAGGATTCAGAAGTGAACTATTTGAATATGAAAATGTTAATAAAAAATAAATATAATAATCAATAATCATACAAACAATCTGAATTTATAAGTCAAAATGATAAATACATCATTAAAATTTAGGACCACCCACCAACACCCAATGTTCATAAAATTGGTCTGTCCAAAAAAAAAGAAAAAACACATGGAAAAGGAGTAGCACCATTCCAACTTTCTGATTTTAGTAGACCCAGTTTCAGAAAAGTCATCAGCATTGTATATGGTATATACCATGTACAGCTAGCTACCTTGATGCGTCAAGGCATTCTTTGACTTATTTCAAAATAATAAAAAAAGCAATTATTAGTAAATACCAAGAAGCAAGGTGTACAATTATGGTAGGATAATATTTTGAATCATTCAATATTGTCAAAAAAAGAAAAAATGTTAATAGGCAGCAGTATGCTTTGAACATATTTGTACCTCCTTTTTCTTGCATTCCTTGTAAACATCAAAATGCTCTTGACATTTGCTCTTGTCTGAGTTGGTTTCTTCTAAACCTGCGAATTTTGCTACAAGGATTAATATTTTTTCCAAGCAATTAAGTGAAAACCAAGAATCTTTTTCTCCTCTACAAATGAGTGTATAATATGGGCTTCATCAGAAAAGAACTCTTAAAATCCTTAACAATAGTCTCATGATGGACAGATCTGGTATTATGAGAATACTGACTCACTGGAGGCTTATTTAGGGTCAAAAGGCTAGGGAAATTTGTTGAAAAGGCTAGGGTTTAGATCTGTAATGGGCCAGGGGGAAATTTTGGGGCAAAAGAAGGATGAAAAGATGAATTTCAGGGGCAGAAAACAGATCTGGAAGCAGGGTTACGAAAATAATAATCTAAAATTGAAGATTAGAGAAGGAAGGGAGAAATAGTTTCCCTTTTTTTACGCTAAGTAAACATAGGGAGAAATTGGGTTAGAATTGGATCACAAAATTCAAAGAAAGCATAACAATATTAGAGAAAGCTGCAGCTAATTACTCCATTGACCACTGAAAAAAGAGAGATTAAATTGTATTTATAGAGCTCTAGTAATGTTATTCCTACTACAGTTAGGAAAATCCTTTTTCTATTAGGAAAACTAAACAACTGAAACTACTACGAATAAAGCTAGGAAAAGACCATACATAAAACCTAAACACTTGATAATGAAAATGATCAATCCAATCAATGCCAAAGGATATATATCTTTTCTATTATTGAGTTGGACTGGATGATGCCTAAATCTGTTGGGGAGTTTTCTTGAGGCTTGGATGAGTGGCTCGCATAAGAGGGCCATTCCAAGAACATTGGCAAAGGCTCCTTTACGTGGGAAGCAGGGTGTCTCAAAGGAGAGAATCCAATAGTTTTTGAACAAGTGCAGCACAACATATTCTAATTGAAGAGAGTAGTATGAGTTGTCTACACTTTTTTAAGTTGAGGGAGGATATTTCATTCTCTTTAGATTCTGTTTCTTCTCTGGTAGAGTTTTTGGAGGATCAAGTTCCCATTTTGACGTTTACACATCCCTTTTGCCTTTTCTGTTTTGATCTTTTTGCTCGTCACACAGTGCATGCTAGGTTGCCCCTGTAATGTCCTCTAGGACAAGATTTTCTCATCAAAATAAATAAACAAATAAGTAAATAAATAATGGAATAGTTTGGATTCCCACGTTTCCATCTAATGCAAACATATGGATGTGACAGGTCGTTGTGAATTAACTGTATCCTGAGTTGAACAGGCTAAGTCTCATATTGGCCATGGAAATGTTTGCAAAATTTTCTAGGTCTTGAGTTGGTGCAAGATTGGCTTGCACTCTCTGTAGCAACATCATCACCCATCAAATAAAGTCCTGATTAGTCTCTGTAAAGCCCAGCAAATCTCATTTCCAATGAAAGACTTCATTGGGAATTAATAAAAGAAATGGTAAATAAGAAGTTAGGACTTACCCCCCACACTATTACCCTCATGAACATAGAAAAAGACTCCGTGATTGAACATTATTATCATTAACACGCTAGGTCAGGATGTAAAATTTAAACTTTAGAAAATAAATCAAGAAACACAAGCTAGAAGGAAAATGTCTGGCATGAAATAAAATGGAGATTTTCCTATTAACAATCCAGCCAGGAACTACCAGTATAAATTGGATGAAAGAGTAATAATTTAGGGTATTTTAAGAATGGGAACAATAATTTAGGGTATTTTAAGAATGGGAATGATAGAACTCACACATGCTAGTAACAATATTTTGTAGCGTACATATTGTGAAAATATATCATAGATGGGATATTCTCTTTACATTTATAAATTTCCTTTAAGTTTCATATTCCAAAACAAAAATCTCACCTGAATAATTCTTATTCAGAGTAAAACTGTTGTTAATCTATCTACACTATTATTATATTTGTCAATAATTAAAACGATCAGTAATGGACAACATTCGTGATAGATAATGAAATCTAATTAGTTTTCTATATTAATGACAACTAGATTAACTCTGCCGGTAGATTAAGTGATCCCTTTAACACTTTTACTTTTAGAAGGTAATGTATTACTCCTCATAACAGCTAGTCCTTAGCCTGAGCGAAGAAGAAGGGTTACATTAGATAGCTGACAAACTGCACAAAGATCATCAAATCTTTTCATTATGGACTCTAAACAAGAACTAGAATACATGTACCTGACCCAATCTAATGGATTATGGCTTTTGTTGTTGTTGTATTACGGGAACTAGAGTGATAGATAACAAATTTAGTACAACCCTCTTATGCCAAATGATGCCTCAACCATGCAAAAATTCATCGCTAATTGAGCCAATTGCATTTTAGGTCACTAGATATTCAGCCTGAGAACCTTGGTTGGTGACCCACATAACGCCTTGTTTAGGTTTTACATTGTATTTTAGTGTAACTATTAACGGCAACCATTTTTAGTTTTATGATTGTTCTATATCTCGATGAAAAAAGAAGGCCAAGAACCTAGTATTGACAAATTGTGTCATCTTAAAGTTCTATTTCAATTGCCTCAAAACGTACATTTAGAGCTCCAATCTAAGAGGAACTCACGGTGAAATCTACAGCAAATTTCACTTAACGATCCCGTCGGATCAATTTGCATTCAGAGAGAATCTAAATTCAATATAAATTTTATCAATGAACTCACGAGAATTTAAATTCCAGTAATCACAAAGACAAACATAAAGAGAACAAAATAATTAGTCGAATTCGATATAAACATCACAAATTGGACTCACAATCAGGGCTTACAGAAGCGGCAAAAAGATTTGGTAGAAAAGGCAACGAAAGAAAAGAAGTGTCTATACACAATATAGTGCGAGAGAGAGAGAGAGAGAGAGAGAGTACACTTGAGAGAAGCAGTATACTGAGGGTAGCATGGAGAATCAGCAATCCTCGCAGCACTGGGATAAGGCGGTGTTTGAGCTCTAGAAGACGATGATGACGCCATCTTCGACTCCTCTCTTTCTCTCTCTCTACCTAGTGCTCTTACCTCCGCGGGAAGAACCTGAAATGGGCCCGGCCTTTTAGGCCCAATATAGATTATAGCCTCCACGGAGATGGGTGACGCGCCGACGACATAGTTTTGATTTTCAAATAACAAGGAGGTGTCTTGCTTGCTCTCTATTAAATGTGGTAAGCTCCGTGAATTTTGACTTTCAATCTATTATTAAATTCAAAATTTTCATTTAAAAATTTAAAATCTTTTAGCAGCCGGCTGAATGATAGCTTTGATCGTATTTATTTTTGTATAAAGAGCCTAAGTGTAATGATTATTAGAATATCATCATACATATTTGTTAAATAGGGACCACTTTTTTTTATTATGACTATAGATATCTCAACCACAAAAATCAAAATTTTCATCCTCCAAAGTTTAGTAACAGTAAATAATGGAGTGCACAATTAATTAGGATGGAACCCAATTAGAATATCTTGATATTTTGGTGAATTTGCAATTTAGATGTCTGTCTGAAGACTGATATACATAATTATATGCGACAGTATTAAGTATTTTTTTTATAATAAAATTATTTGAGTATATTCATATCCCTTCCCGACCTCAAATTTTGCCTCCCCGACAGCTCAAAATAAAGTGAGCTCATGGCTCTTGCTGCCTGGGCAGAAAGAGCCTAAAGAGAACTTTCACTGCTTTTCCTGCTCTTGCCCCGCCCCCCCAACCCAAAACAACCACTTTCCTCCTTCCCACTCCAAACTCTCTGTCAAGCACAGGAAACAGAAAGGCAGAGCTCTCTCTCTCTCTCTCTCTCTCTCTGAGAAGGGTTTTTGAGCGGTCGGATAGAAGCTTCTGGGCAGTGGAAATTGGTTCTGCCTTGGAATTGTTCAGTATAATGAGATGAATACTACCACCGCAACAAAGTTCATCAAATGTGTCACAGTGGGAGATGGAGCCGTTGGGAAAACTTGCCTTCTCATCTCCTACACCAGCAACACCTTCCCCACTGTAATTTTATCCTTTTCATCCCGTTGTGCCTAATATTGCTTTGCATTTCTTGGGGTTTCTTTGATTTTGATCTTCCTCTGAATTTATTCCTACATCCGCAACACCTTTTCCATTTGTGGTTTTAATTGCTCTGATTCTCAATTCTTTTGGGTTTTCTTTTTTTTTTTATCTTCTGGATTTTGTTTTGTTTTTTGGTCAGGATTACGTTCCAACTGTTTTTGACAACTTCAGTGCCAATGTCAAGGTTGATGGGCATACTATAAACCTGGGTCTTTGGGATACTGCTGGTATGATTCTCCCCTCCTCTCTCCTATCTCTGTAGGCAATTTATGCACATATTTGTAACACTAGTATACGTGCTTTTAGGATTTTTTTTTTTTTTTTTTTTACGTTTGTTTTCTAATGCTGAAACACTGATAGGAGAAACCTCGTGGTGAAATTCTTTGAAAAAAGTGTTCATGAGTTAATCTAGTCTCTGAAATCCAAATTATTTTATGTTTCTTTTTGCATCAGTTTGATTCTTCAATGTGATATTCCTTGTTGGCATGTTTCAATTGTGCAAACATGGAGGAAAATGTAGGAAATCTCTGAAATCCAACACTCAAGGCTTTGCAGCTCTTCTAGCCAGCAATGGTTAAAGATTCCATAGAATAACTTTTTAGTATTACAGTAGAATTTGATAATTCAAATTCTAATCTTTGTTCTCTGTGCATCCAAATATATGATGAACCTAGTTTTGGAATTTAATAGCTTGAAAAGCCTAAATTCTGAAACATTGTCATTTGAAACTTGAAAGAAAATTAGCGAACCACTGGTCTGGAGTAGCATTTTTTTCCCTAGTGTCTACTTGTCAAGGGATATTGATTTAGGAATTCCTTTTACCATCTTTGGTTCAGGTGTTGAAATCTTCAAAGAGTGGACCAAACGTATTCTTCAAGAATTAACAATGATATCAATTCTTCTTGTCTGTCGATAAATCCACAGATGAGACCCCACAGACAAAAGAAATTGGTTAACATGAATCATGGCATGTTATCACTTATCACACTGTAAATGGCCATGTCTTCCATTGATTCATGAATAGATTGATCTTTGAAAGATGAAAGGAATCCGGATAGCCTTCTGCTTAAAAGAAATGACTGCAAGTGTGAAACAGCATTGTTACAAACACTGAAACCAGTAATTAACCTCTGCTCCCAACTGATATCATTGAATGTTTGTTTTTGCAGGGCAAGAAGATTACAACAGGCTGAGGCCTCTTAGTTATAGAGGAGCTGATGTTTTTGTCCTTGCCTTTTCTCTAATAAGTAGGCCAAGTTTTGAAAATATATCGAAAAAGGTAGGCTTCTTTTTCCCTTTTCTTTCAATTTAAGCCATGTTGTGGCGGTTTGTCTTCCATTTATGAATTTAATCATGTTCTATAATTGTCTAATCGTTTATTTATGTCTTCTCACTTTTGCTTTCTGCTCCCTGTTATATTGGAGAAGTGGGTCCCTGAACTAAGGCATTATGCTCCATCAGTACCCATTATTCTAGTGGGGACAAAACTAGGTAACTATGCTTTCTATTTTCTTATTTTTTCTGAGAACTATTCTTTCATCTATCATGATTTTAAATAGTGAAGAAGCCCCTTTTCTCTTCTCTTTCCTTTCATCTTTTCCTCCTTTTATGGCCTAAAAATTTATATGTTAGCTCAATGTTGCATTTTTATTAAATTAACATCTTAATTATTAATGAAGTGAATAAATGGTTTAAACTTGCATATATGACAGTACATAAGAATTGAAGGGGAAATTAATTAGCTGCTTATGGGCTTTTGGGTTAGCCAAATGTATTACTAATTTATGAAATTTAAATGGAGGCAAATTTTCAGCTCTCTCCAATCCTTCCTTCCTCTGTCTCCATGTGCCTTTTAGCATCTAAGTTTGTTCACTCAAATGGCAGATTTGAGAGAAGACAAGCAATTTCAAATGAATTATCCTGGTGCATCTACCATTTCTACAGCACAGGTACATAAGAAATTTGTGAGCTCTGTTTGCAAAATTATGTGAAACTAGTGCAAAATATGCTAAAGTCAGTAAAAGAGAAAATTGAAAGGATGATGTTAAAAAAGTGCTTTAGAAAAAGTTTCTATACTTCAATTTGCAGTTTTATAGTTCTATACTAAAAAAAACAAATGATAATGCCATTTTAGTAAAGGTATACTTAAGTATAGTCACTATAACTGGTTTAGAAGTAAAAACAACATTTCGCATAGCAACCTCTTTAGTTGTATCTCTTTTTAGTTCCCCCTAATATTGCCTTCTTGAACTTTTGGTGACAGGGTGAAGAACTAAAGAAGCAAATTGGAGCAGTGGCATATGTAGAGTGTAGCTCCAAGACGCAGCAGGTTTGTACTTGTGCTTCTGACTGTTACTTCCATATGAAACAGCCGTGAGAATTCAGGCTATAGCTTGCATATCTAACACCTGCAAATTTGTGCAAATTGTGGAACCATTGTCGAGAAAGGAAAAAAAGTGAATTACATTGCTGATAAATGCTTGCTCTGCTCTTTTGGGAAATAACTTAACCTTTAAAATGGCCTGAAATCAGTGAAGCAAAAACAATAAAAGAAAAGGACCATCGAAAGAATCAGATGGAGACTATTACTAATTTACTATGGTAAGATTTGTTAATCAAGATATAGATCGAAAAATGTAAAATATGAAAAGTATTCCAGACAAAAGTGTTTTCTATTATATTTGTTAAATATTTTGAAAAGAAATCATATGATTTCTTATTTTAAACTTTCAAGATAAATTTATCCCTTCCCTTTATTCGGATAACTTATCTTCAACTTTATAGATAAGTTATCTTAATAGAGTCTTATGTTACTCATTTTAACAACCACTACTGTAGCTTAGCTATAGATCCCTGAAATTAAGAACGAACACGACTGTATTGCAATGCATTATCACAGCTGTTTGACATTGTGGTTTTGAATTAGTCATTGAGAGGGCCATCCAAAGAGAACAGGGCTGTTGGATGATCGCCTTTATGATTACTTCCTAAATTGCTGCCGGTTTAATGTACTTTTTCTTCGAAAATGCAGAATGTGAAGGTTGTCTTCGATGCTGCAATCAAGGCGGTTCTGCAGCCGCCAAAGTCCAAGAGACACAGGAGAAAACACAAAGGCTGCAGCATACTTTAACCGCATCTTTCAACTGATATGATTAGAATGCTCTATTGATGATGAAGATGAACTCTCTTCCCGTCCTCTGTACAAGATTAAGAAGATGATATTTTCTGTCCATTCTTTTCTTTCTTGGTGGGATTTCTTTTTCCTTTTTATTCTTCTTCTGCGAGATGTGTACCATGCCAGTTTGTTTTTGCTGCCCCGTGTTTTTTTTATCGTAAAAAAGATGATCTGGAGCTTGAAGATGGTTTTCCAAAATTGAAAGCAAATTGTTCCTCATTCTTGGATGAAGAATCCTATTTCATGTTGCAGAAAAGCAATAGAAAGTCATTGGAAATACGGTGCTTTTGTAGACAATTTACCTGTATTGAAAGGGTAAGGGGGCGATGGAACCAGAGGTTTCGACTGGATCTCTGGAACCTGTCATTGGGACGATGGGTTCCGGGGATCTGAACCCAGAGAGGGAGAGAGAGACGCGTTGCTGCTGCTGCTTCTTCTTCATCCAGCGACCGCCGACGTGGGCGCAAGCGGTGCAACGTGCGAATGATGACGACCAGTGATGGCGGAAGGCAGTGGTGAAGACGCTGAAGTGAGATTGGGGACATTGGTTAGAAATTTGGAATATATTTGAGGGCATTTTTGGTCTTTTAACTCAGTCAAAGGGAGTTTTTGTCATGCAGTTTAAAAAGCTATAAAAAAAAAAAGAAAAAAGAAAAGAAGTCAGGGGGATTTGCTTAAAACTCATAACTTTTTAACATAATTTAAAATTCAAAATAGCGTTTATGGATTTGGGTAGCGTTTATGGACTTAAAATTCAGAACGTGCCAGCTGGAGGATTATTTTTCTTTAGGGGCTCAAGTTCTCGATAAGTGAAGGTGGCGAAATCTAGATTTCATCTAAGACGTCTTATCTCGTAAGGACATAGCTAATCTTAAAAAATTTGGCAAGTGATTGTGGCTATAATCGTGGGTTACGGTGGCACCTCGAAGGTGGGATCGGGGGTGTCACTTCCACCATCTCCACCATCATTAATGATATTAAAGGCCTTTCCATGGGAAGTGCACATAGTGTGAAAAATGTTGTGTCAGAGCCAATTTTCTTCTATTGAGATAGAAGTGTGAAGGCTTCTACGTACCACTAATGATTCTTCTTAGTCAGCTGAGATGAGTTATTCGTTAGATTGAAGTGGGTCGACATCTTCATCTACTTCTTCTACCGTGGGTATGTCAAGAACTTTTTCTTCCACTATGATCGTGATTCTCCTATTTGGATAATATGACCATATCCTTGATATTTAAAACATTTTTGAGTGTTTGGATTATTTGGGTGATTTTTTCCAACTTCTTTGACAACATCTTTTGAGGTACTGGTCTTGTTAGTAACTGGGGCTCTTGGATTCTAATTCCCTCGACTAGTTGATGCTTCTTTGGTTCTCCGAGAATTGAGAACACTATTTCTTGCGTTTTGTTTTTCTACCTTCATGGCTAATCTAACAACATCATCAACAATAAAATACTGCTGCAATGATATAATATTACCTATGTCAAAGTTTAATCCTCCAAGGTAGCAGGCAATACTTTGTTCTTTAGGCTCATGGACGTCATTTCATTTTGAGTTGTTCAAACTCCATTGTGTATTCTTCAACGATCATATTTTGTTGCCGCAAATTGTGGAATTTGATGAACATCTCTTGTCTGTAGTGAGCTGGTAGATACTATCATGTGAGTTCTCGCCGCATTTTCTCCCAGGTTTTGATTCTACGTCGGCCTTCTTGTTCCTGTTGGCGTTTAAGATTTTTCCACCAGATCGACACATGTTTCCTTAATTTAATGTGATGATCTTAACGCATTTATCATTGGGAGTATCTTTTAGATCAAATATTTGCTTAACAGTATGTAACCAGTCAATGAAGTCATCCGGTCGTAGGCGTTCTTCGAACTCGAGAACATCTAGTTTGATGCCCAGATCTTTTATTGGTTGGGTGTACGGTCTTTGATGGCAACGATGTATTGGACCTTCAGAGGATAATGACGACAGGTTGTCATTTTCTTATTGCAATCTTCCAAATAGGTTTTTAGTACCAATGCCGGTATCTGAATCAAAGTCACTTCTTTGTTTTCGATTCTTTCAATTTTTCTGAGCATTGAGTTGTGCTTGTAGAAGCTAAATTTGTGCTCTCAGTTCTTGAATTTCAAGGTCATGAAGGTCTCGTTTTTGTCTATTTTGTCTTCTTGGAGGTATTTTGTTCTTTTTTTTTTAAATTCTTTTCTTCTTTTTTTTCCTATAACTCATATTGAATGGGAAGTAAAAAAAATAGAAAAAATCAATTTAGGGCGTTAAAATTAAGGGTAGTTTTTTTTATAATTTTGAAAAAAATTGATAGGGAAAAATAGAAATTTCTAAAATTGTAGAGGTCAAAATATAATTTAAGAAACTTAGTTTGACTTGACGTTGGGATACATGGCAAAAGAGGATTGGACCAGTGCAACATGTGGTGGATTGTGGTTGGATATGATAAATGATGTGGCAGTGATGTGGATGCTGATGTGATAGTATTGGACACATGGCAGAGATGATGTGGCAGCTGATGAACACGTGGTTGTCTAAGATTGGGAGATGGTGTTGACGTAGCGTGATGTGGCAGACACATGACAGAGATGATGTGGCATATGGTGGACACGTAGCAATCTGTGATTGGGGATGATGTTGACGTGGCATGATGTGGCAGGCACATGGCAGAGATGATGTGGCTGTTGATAGGCACATGGCAGTCTAAGATTGGGAGATGGTGGTGACGTGGCGTGATGTGGCAGACACGTGGGTTGTCTTTAACCTTTGCGTGCGTATGGTGCGTGTGTTTGCAGATGGCGGCACGTGGGGCGTGTGCGATGTCAATTTTGCTTTGTTTGGCATGAAATTTTGACTCTTGACTGTTATCGACATTCTGAACATGATGGTGGTGTCAAATTTTGATTTTGAATAGTGTAGGAGGACTTTTCGAGGGCAGGCAGAGATAAAAATTCTGTAAGAAATTTATTTATTTATTTTTTCTTTGGCTTTTGAATCTTTGGGAAGGATAGAATCAATTTGGGCTCTGATACTAAATGGCTTAGGAGTAGATTGGATAGAAAAATTCTCCAATTTTGGTGAGGTTTGGAACCACACTATGAAGAAATTCTAACCTAAAACACCACTTAAAGAGGGCTAATCCTAAGATACAAAAACTCACTTGTATTGATACGAACTGACTTAAGAATGGGGTGCTAACAATGGAATTGCTGTCCTTAATTATTTCTGTTACAAGTGAGAAAGTAAAATATTATATGATAATGTAAGTGGGACAATGATAAAATACAATATTATATGATAATGATAGTGGATAATGAATGATGGTGGAGATGGTGGAGGGTAGTAGTAGAGATGGGAATTGGGCCGGGCGGCCCATGGGCCAGCCCGTCTCATAGCCCGGCATAGTCCGGCCCGTTACTGTAGCAAACGGGTCGGGCTAGCCCGCTTAACAAAACGCGGGCCGTGCCGGGCCAATAATTTGTGGCCCGCGGCCTGGCCCGGCCCGGCCCACCAGAATGGCTCGTGGGCTAGCCCATTAACTGGCCCGCTAAAATAGCCTGGCCCGACCCATCAAAAAATAAAAAAAAAATTTAAAAACTATGTTTGCATTTAATAATTATAAATATAATAATTAAAAATTATATTTCTTGTAAACATAATTATATTTGTAAACATAATGTTTATTATGTTTGTAAACATAATTTTAGTGTAATTTTTGTAAACATAATGTTTATTGTAAACATTATAATTTTACAAACATCAAAATTATAAGTAAACATTAATAAACATATTTTAAAAAATATTAGTTACATTTGGGAAAAAATAAAAAAATATATTTAAAAAATTATATATAAAAAAATTAAAAATAAATGGGTCATGGGCCGGCCCAACAGACTTATGGCCCACTTCGGCCCATTTATTAAGGGCCATAAGGCCGTGCCGGGCTCAAGTTTCCATTTTCTTGGCCTGGCCCGGCTCGACTCGTGTCTCTCATGAGCCAAATTTGGCCTGGTCCACCAAATAAGTGGGCCAAGCGGGATATGGGCCGGCCCGGCCGGCCGGCCCATTTCCCACCTCTAGGTAGTAGGAAAGGGCCCAATAAATGATGGTCGAGATGGTAGAAGGTGAGTAGGAAATGCGCTTTGTGTTTAATGACTATATATGACCCATGTTCTACATTAGGAATACTTGTTGCATCACTTCAAAGAGCCGCAACAGTGCATCAAGAGCATAAAATGTTTTTTTAAAGTTGTAATATTTAAAAAAAGTCATAAAATAATTTTTTCACTTAACAATTCCTTAATTATTCTCTATAAGGTAGAGGGTATTACATAGCTCATCAAGAGCTACATTGAATTAGGATTTAGTGGAAGCCTCACCAACTCTAAGTTTAGGGTTACATTGGTGTTTGATTAATTTTTATTTTAATTATCTTCAATTTGAGTGATTAAGGATATAAGTTAGTAGATCAATAAGTTGGTAAAAATATTCTCTTTGTAAGAATTTATCTAAGATGGTGTTATCAAACTATCATATTTAAAGTTATAGATTGTATAATAATGTACGATTGTTAAACATCTGATTCAAATTTAAGATTTCAAGTCTTGTTAGAGCAGTATTAACCTTATATATATGGTTTATTATGAAATCTTTACTTTTTTCTTGTTTTTTTTTGTCTTTATTTTTGAGATTAGAAGTGCAGCATTGACCTAACAAACCTCATCAAAATAGGATTAAGATTCGGGATTACTATATACTGTTATAGAATAAAATTTACTAAATTTAAATTAAATAGTTTAGGATAAGTTTGGAGAGCCAGAGAGTGATTGACGAGGTTACCGAAAGGGGATAAAAAGATGAAATTGCCCCCGCTCAGCCTTCGCCTCTATGCTCTTCTCCTTCTCCCATGGTCGCACGCCCAACTCTGACCTCTCTCCTCTCTCGCTTTTTCCATGGCCGCCCGACCATCGACGGCCCCGCCTCGCCTCACATTGCCTGGCTGCCTCCCTGCGCCTCGCCTAGTCGCTGGCGGTGGTGGGCGAGGATATTTTTGTCTTTTTGATTATATTTTGTAAGTCTTTCTGTGAGACTGTCTGACCCTGTAATAGAACTCAACAGTTTAAATTATAAGTGTCTTTAATTAAAAAATAATCGAGATTCTAAAAGACGAATGTTTTACTAATAAATATTAAAAATACATAAATCAACAAACACGAACACCTGCTTATCAAGCATCCAACCCACTTTATGTTGCAGTTGCATTCTATTTTTGGGTAAAACTTGTGCCAGATATTACCGAGCGAGCTTTCAATGTGCACCCAGCTGGCAACCACCTTTTAAAACATGGCAGAATGATGGCTAATCCCAGCAGAAGGGGGACAAGATGCTTGGCCAGCAAGATTGCCAATTGAAGCACGATAGGTGAACATTAACATCGGCAATGTAGATATCCCAACCTCCAGCTGGAAAGGATGCCCATCATCCTCAGTGAGATGAGTTATCACAACACGTGAGGGTAAAACCCCCATAGTGTTGGCAAACAAACAACAAATAAAGACGCTCACATGCACAGCCCAATTAGTCAAGAAGGGGGTACAAAGTATCTCCGTGGTGAATCTTGAAACAATGATCAGGGATCAAGTCCCGCAAGCGACAGAGTGGGAGTAACTCTCTCCAAAGTGAGGGGGACTCCTTGTGTGCGGTGAGCACGGGTCTAGTCACTGCGTCCGGTTGAATTACCATGAATTTATCTTTTCCCTATGTACTATCGGGCTGGTTGTAAGGGGCACTCGAGGTGAGTGATTTCACCTTTTGGAACAAAGACGGCTTAGGATCAGAGATTCATGTCCCAAAAGTTCTGATGAGACCACTTGTTTTTCCATCACTGAACACAACACCCCCCCCCCCCCCCCCACGCGTAGCCATAATTAGCAGCGTGCATGTTTACTGTTCAGTGCGTCGCTTGGTAAATCTCTCTCTTGACTTCTGGAGTTTGAAGTGTTTGAAAAGCTTCGGAATAAAAGGAATCTAGGGAGGGCGAACAAATTAAGATGAATCTCCATCCCACAGTTGAAAAAGAAAGAGAGCGTACTAGTAAGAATTAAGTGAAGTATTTTATGATTAAAAAAAGAAGAATTGAACAGATTGGAGAAGAAAATTGTTCTTTGTTTTTGTTTAATCTCACACATGAAAATGGCTTAAAATGCTCTTTATATAGCATTACATATGACTCTTCATCTTGACACACATTGATTCTCTTGTGACTTTTCAACTTGACATAACTTCCAACTCTTCGAATTTCCTGTACATTCTAACACTTCAAATTCCTGCACATGACGCACATGCCCATAGTCTAGTTTAAATTCTAACTTTCTATACTTAATGACAATGGCACAAGGAAACAAAACCATCTCCAAAATTGGAGCTGCATCACAGTCCCATAATTTATTACAACGTCCGTTCCTGGCCTTCAATTACCCAGCATTATTTTGCGTCCAACGCCGCTCCTCAAGGCGTTGTCTCAGCCATTTCCAAACTCTGAATACCAACTCTGGCAACTGTCTCATGCTGGCTGGCAGAAAGAAGGCTAAATACAGAAGGTAAGATGGGACAGATTCTTTGTCGGCAAGTTTGGCAACTAAAAAACCATAAATAAACGACACACAAAAGGAGGAAACAAGAAGCTCCCGTCGGAAAACAAGTCGACGAGTGACAAACTCTATGGTTGTAAATGCCGCGGTGTGCGCCACAGTGTTAACAAGCAAGAAAAGCGACGCTAAAAATCTATGGTCTGATGGGACGGAGGTCTTGGTTACGTTTCTAGAGGTTGTCGTGGTCGTCGGATTCCCGGAGGTTGTTGTCGTCGTCATGACGGACATTGTGATTCCATTGGGAATCATCGTGGTCGTCGTGTTCTCAGAGGTAGTCATCGTGGTGGTGTTTCCAGAGGTCGTGTTAGTGGTGGTGGTGGTGGTGGTGTTTCCCGAGGTCGACGTCGATGAGTTGCCAACGCTCGAATCGGTAGTAAATATGTAAAGAGGAGGATTGATGACTCCTTGAAAAGTGATAGTGACGAACAGTACAGCCACTACTAGCAGCAAGTTTTGTACTTCGGTTCCCAAGGGGGACTCAACAGGCGACTTAGACGCAACTGCGCTGGCGGATTTGAGATCATTTCTGAGCCCAACTTCTGCTGGAGTGGGGTTCTTAATTTCGTTCCATATATTCACTGCTGTCAGCCCTGTTGAATTTTGGGCGTTCACATCCACCTTCACACCCGTGGAGTTGCTTCTATCCAATAATAATTTTATGACCTGCATGTATATATATACATACATAAGAATTAGCAAATACTACTTGCTGCTACAAGGCCAACCGATGGTTACATACATACATATATATATATGTATATACTGGTGGAACTTAATTTCTCGACTCTACTCAATGATGAATTAATATTAGTTTTAGGAATCTTAAATTTTACTTTTAACTAGCTAGAACTTTAAGGTAAAGGAGGATGCAACATATATTGCAAGCAACATGATGAAAATTATTATTATTATTATTTTTTAGAAAAACATGATGAGAATTAACTCAAGCCTATTGTCTAACTGATATTTTTCACCATGGCAGGGACCTAAAAATTAAGGAGAAACTTTAATTTCTTACAAACCGCCATATATATATATATAGCATTTTTGTAATCCTAATCCTATGCCAATATATGGTATATATATCTAGAAAGGTTTTTCGGTAAACCGTGGAAAAAAGCAAACATATATATATATATATGGGTCGCGCTATTCGTACAGAAAGAAACTTACAGACTGTTTTACAGGGTGAGATATCATGATAAATTAGTGATATATCAGGTGTAAAGCAGATCAATTTATCGCAATATCTCACCCATCTAAATAAAAGGGAGATTCAATGCCTTATCACAACGATCTCTCTCTCTCTCTACATATACATATATATGTATGTATATAATGTTTTCACATCATCTTCAACACATAGGAAAAGAACCCATTTAGCAGAGCGCAGAAGCATTTCCTCTTAGCTTCTTGGTGTTGCCGCCGAAATGGCCTTGTTTCTGAGTTTCTTGAGCTGCTTCTCTGAGTCTGAGTCTTCTTCGTTTTCGAGGCCCGCCCAACTGGTCTGCAATGGAGATGTGTGTGTGGCCTGCAATGGAGATGTGTGCATGTGGAGGAGCGAGAAGGATGGCCGTCGTCGGAGATTCAAGAAGAAGGGGAAGCAGAGCCTCCGGATTCCCCTTGTACCGACTTTCCCGAAAAGACAGGAGCTTGAGCCCAAAATGAAGATGGCGATGGAGGTTAATAATATTAATTAAATTCTTGGTTGTATGGTGGTATATTGGTGAATGCCGCTGTGTTTATACGAAGGAAAACTCAATTCAATTGGAATCAGAAAAGCAAGTCATTCCAATATACAAATATACGCCTTGTTTTATTATTAATTAATGGCTGATTGGGTTTAGAGAGACCCAGACAGAGACAAAGGGAGAAAGAGAGAGGGGCTGGGTCTTTTGGGATTAAGGCATTTCAGGTAATTTTTAGAGGGACCATTTGGTCATTTTAACGCCCCTGTAAAGCAATCTGGAAGCCTCTTTCTGTACAAATAGCTTAACCCATATATATATATCTGCAAATATTAACTAGCAGCTCATATATATATATAACCTTACTTCATCCCACCTTCAAACAGACAAGACAGATTGCCTCCTAAGGAGGAAGATCAATCCAACGTTGCCAAGTCATAAATAAGCTCTCATTATTTTGAAAATTATTTTTGCCAGACCTAACTAGAAATGAAAATGTATATATCTAGTGATCTAGTTTGAGAAGTGTGTGTTTCTAGCTCTTTTTTGAATGGGTTATCCACTAAAATAGAATGAACAGAAGAGAAAACCATGTTAGCTAGAACACAAATTAAAAGAGGATATTTGTCTCGATCTTAATTCAATGTTATACCCAATCACGGGCACATCAATATTAAATAATAAATTGTGGATATATATTTAGATATTAATAATTTGAACTAACTGATACGTAGATATATATATATATATATATAATGGGAAAGAAGCTTGGTAGGGCAAAGAATACTTCAAGCTGCTTTGTTGAGGCTGCAAGGTGCAAAACAGTGTTTTCTTCACAATCTCCCAGATTTATGATAGCTTCCTCTCCCGACCTTAGAAGCCAGTCGACTAAGGCACGAAATGCTTCAAACTGGCCGCTTTTCACCGCAAGGTGAAGTGCAGTTTCCCTTTTTGCTGTTACATCTTTGATGGACTCTGAGCAAACATAGAGCAACACGTCCATGACTTCAACTCTGCCATGGACAGCAGCATGGTGAAGAGCCGTTCTTTTATCTCTGCCTTTGAGCCGACACATTTCCGCGTCATTCTTGACAAGCTCTCTCACTATCTCCACGTTTCCATTCACTGAAGCTATGTCCAGTGGCCTGAGCCCATCGCTGTTCAATTCTTTCGCCAGTTCAGCCCTGTGTCTCACGAGTTCTCGCACAAAGTTGAGTCTGCCTGCACGTGTAGCAACACATAACAGAGGTTCTGGAGGTGGTAAAAGTGAGATATCCGTGAGGATGAATGGATTTTCTTGAAGCAATTGGTGCAGGACTTGAAGATTGCCTGCATTAATTGCTTCAACCAAAGTCTGATAACGAGCATCCATTCTTATGTGTATGTATGTATATAGCTTTTCGACCTGCAACTAACTAGCTAGTCAGGATAAGTACTTAATATTGAAAGGCTATAAATATAAGAGCGAAGAAGGATATATCCCCTGTGCAAGTGGAAGCCTCCTGACTATATACAGTTGAGGAATGATATTGATGTTAATCAAGGTAACAATCATGAAGGACAATAAAACTACACCAATGATCCATTACACATCTATATATATATATATATATATATATATATATGACAGATCAATGACAAAAGCAAAAAGGTTCTCGGTGGATCAAATATATAATTTATATATTTTAATATAAATATATAAAATATAAGATGTTAGAGCCTCTCTCTAATGGAGCACCAAATTGACGCATTGGTGTCAAAGTGCTCTTAGATGAATACACCAATTTAATGTTGAACACAAACTTCAATCACCAAATTTGAAATCCACCTCAGTGCATCCCCATGGCCCTAGTTGCCATTCCAAACCCTAATAACTACGAGAGAAATTCTATTCACAGCCTAGTATCGCTCTCCAAAACAATTCAATTCATCAATATCTATCAAAATTCCTATTTTACCCTCCATAGCCATCCGCAGCCACAACCATCTTCCTTCCCTCTTCCTCCCCCAGCCACATCCGCAACCACTTATCTGCTTCATCTCTTTTTCTCTCTCATCGCATCCATCTCTTTCTCTCTCTCACACCCATCTCTCTCTCTTTCTCTTTCTCTCCCTCGCACCTTCTCCGATTCCATCGGTGGGTAGCCGCAACGAATGCAGCCACCCTCAAACCCCCAAATACACACATATATATATACACACACTCACACACACCTATATATATATACACACAAAAACATGCATGATAGCCGCCGCCAACTACCATGGCCGCGACCATCAACAGAAAGAACCTCGATTTGGTGTCGGAGAACCTTGGGTTCCTTAACCCCTATGGGTCCGGAACTCTTGGGTTCCCCGACTGCAACTCAAGAGTTCCCGACCCATGGGGGTTGGGGAACACGTTTTTTTTTAATATTATTTTTATAAAAAAAATTTATTATAATAAAATAAAAAATAAAATTAAAAAAATTAATACAAAAAAATGAATTATTTTTAAATATCTGCATCTTTAAGTAACTCAATAAAATAGAATAACTAATTTTAAATTTTTTTAAGTAACAAAAAGTCAACACCTAAAATTAAAAATATTAAATTTTAAATTCAGTTTCTTACTTTTATATCATTATTTGAATAAAATTTTATAATAAAAAATGTATTTGATCATCATCAAAGAAAGAAGTTTCTATTTGTTTTTTTAGAATTAAATCATTCATGATTTAAAAAAAATATAATTTTAAATGTCAAATTCTTAAATTATATATATTTAAAAAAAATTAAAACTTACAATGTTGGTGTTTTTTTTTTTAAAAAATTTTAAATGTTGTAGTCGATAATTTTTAAAAAAAAATTAAGTATTGATATTTAGAATACTTAATTGATATTTAAAATTAAGTATTAATTTTTAAAAAATTAATTTTTTTTAAAAAAATTGAGAATCCGCGACTATCATTGGTCAGGGGCTTTAAGGGCCCCCGACAACGATCGATTGGGGGCTCAAGGAGCCCCTGAATACTACTGGTCAGGGGTTCAACGAACCCCAATCGTCACTTATCGAGGGTGATAGATCGACCGGTGGTGATTGCGCAAGTATATATATGTGTTTGTGTATGTATATGTATATGTGTGTGTATATATGTATGTATAAGTGTGTGTATATATATATAGATGTGTTTACATGTATGTATATATTCAGGAGTTTGAGAGTGGTCGCATTTGTCACGATTGTCCCATTGGTGGAAACGAGAAAGGTGTGTGAGAGAGAGATATGGGGAGATATGTGTGAGGAAGTGATTGAGAAAAAGAGATAGATGCGATGAAAGAGAAAGAGAGATGGAGCAGATGGCCGGGTGGCTGCAGCTGTAATTGTGAGAAGCAAGAGGGAAGGAAAATAGCTATGAAGGATAAATTAGAAATTTTAAAAGATGTTTAGTAAATTTTAACTGAAGTGAGTACGGAAAACAATACTCTTGAACGTTGAACGTGGACTGTGAATAGAATTTTCCTGTCAACCGCCTTAATGGCAGTTGGTAGAAGCATGAAACAGAGCGCTTCCCTGCAAGATTGCCAATATTAGCACCATAAGCGAACATCATCGCCAATGTCGTCATCTTGACCTCCAGCTGTAAAGGAAATCTAACAGGGAGATCGCCAATGACCGTACGCGACGGGCAACTTGCAAGGACGCAACGTCTCAGGTCGTCTCCAATCCAATTTTACATGTCACTTTTTTATTATATTATAAATAATTTATTTTATATTTTAATTTTATCTAAACAATTATACATGATTCAACTATATTTTTTATTCTATTCTCTATTTTACTCTCTATTTTATTTATTTATTAATAAATTTTAATTTTATTTATTTTATCTTACTTATAATTTTCACTACTATAAAAATTTATTATTTATTTAATAATAAATATGACAATATTAGATTTTTATAATATTTAATATATTTATAAATAAATTTATTAATATATTTTATAAATAATTATTTAGATAACTGATCACATTTTTTACTAAAAATTCATATAATCTAAATATGAAATTATCTTGGAACACTCAATACATAAAATAATCAAATACACACATACACAAAATAATTAGATACTCACATACATATAATTAATAATTAAATATATAAATTAATAATTAAATACATAAAATATCAATCACCTAATACAAAAATAAATTCAAAATATATATTGAATCACAAACTAGGCTTATTTTGAGCAGCAAGAAGACGTCATCGCTAGAGGTGTTCATTGTTGTCGTTGTCACTACCACCACATCTGTCGTCGCTGAAATCTGGTATTTGCAAGTCGCCTGCATCCCTGCAACGCTCATTTTTCTCTGTCGCCGTTATTGTTACTCGTTGTCGTCGCTGCTGTTGCTTGTCGCCTGCTGTCTTCTCCCAATTTCAAATTTGCGTTCGTCGTCGTTGGAACAAGACGTATATGTAGTAATTTGAAACTCAACAACTATGGTGAGCAATTTGAATCTCAACAAATATTTGGCGTGGGACAAGATGTATAAGAAGCACTGTTAGAGTGGGTTTCTAGCAATTGGCTCTTCATGTTTTGGCTTGACGAGTAATTTGTGCCCGTGTTAGAGATGGCCTTAGCAAACAAGAATAGAAACGACCTAGGATTAGGTCCCAAAAATTCAGAGACAATGGATTTGTCGAAGCCGAAGGTCCCAAGAATATGGGTCATATGTTAGTGTTAGTGCCATTAATGCTAGAGTTAGATGATATCTAGCATGCATAATGGGTCTAATGATATAATCTTGCATGGTCATATCTTCATCATAAGCTCTCCATCTCATTATTATGAATGATTCTCTAGATTTCTTAGTAGAGTTTCTACTCTCAAAGTGTTAAGATTGTGATGTGAATCTCTAGTTCAGGATTTTTTAAAGGTATTTTTAATCCTTAAATTTATCAGAAAAAAATATGATTTATCGATTAGTAGACCGACACATGGGCTAATAGCATTATTAGCACAGGATGCTAATGGGAATGAGGTGGTGAGTCACACGCTATATTGTATAGGATGCATATAGTAGACATGTGGGTGGGTGTTGGAAAATATCTACTAAATGTGACGATTGCAACATATCAAATGACTTGAGAATTAATAATTTGTTATTGGTTCTCGGTTGTGTATCTGGTTTTTTGACTAGAAGCAACATAGTTGTCTTGTGCACTAGTATCAAAGATTTATCATTAAGCAAAATCATCTAATGTGAGAGGTGAGAATGATCTCTGTGTAGTCTCTATGTAGCGGTGTATGAAGACAGATGCTCATTGATTGGATCCACTGTCCTTCATTGGATGGAGGTGAACGTCCTATGCGTTCTGAGTCGGTTGGTGATTGTGGGAGTTCTTAGGCAAGGGATATACGATCGGAAAGGAGTTTCTGATGTTGGAAAAAATTCGGATATGTCATCTCAATTACCCTAAATTAGATTCGGTATAGTTACCGAGTCCTGTGAGTTTAATCAATCCATGGTTCTCACTCGGTCGAGATGTCAATAATGGAGGGACTATAATGCATGATAATTGAGAGCTCTAATGGGTTTACAAGAAGCTCTGACTTCATTGTTATTAGAATTGTTTTGAGTCTTAACTAAAGGATATTTAGGATCTTTCAAGGTATTTTGGGAATTTAAAGAGATCCTCTTAACAGGCTGGAGACTTCAGTCGACATTAAAGGGTTGATGTGTCCTGATTGGTACATGACTGTGAACCTAGAAGATCATATTTTAAGTAGGTAATGTGCTGGATTAGTGAATTCGAATTGATTGACTATATTTCTATCATTAAAAGTTAACAGAGACTAAATTACCATTCAAAGTTAATAGTTAATGATATTAGTGGGATATTATTTATAAAATGTATTTTTAGTATGTAATTAATTTGGATATAATATTATATATATAATTATTATACATACATAATATTATAAAAATTAATTTAATTATTAAGGTGGACAATTAAAGTGACAGAAATTCAATTGATAGATTAGATTCATTAGAATTGAAGGAAGGTGCTTGCGCGCGGGCGCACACACATAGATATATATTGTTATAAATTAAAGAAGCAAGGCAGCACATAAAGGCCCAATTTCTCGATCAAAAAGCGCAGTGTGTGCGTCTTCTTCCTCCTCCAATTTCAGAAGTGCGTTGTGCGCACATAGGGCTCTGTCTCCCTTGCGTTAATTTGAAGTTCGCTGTGCGTGTGACGCACAGTGGTGCGTTCTTCTTCCCGAATTTTCAGCCCCCGATCTCCCTCTTGTCTTCTTCCTTCCTTCCGTTGTTCTGTCCATCGATCCACCGAGTGCATACGCATATATATGATATATATATATATATATATTAAAGCATCAAAGCAAGGCGCACGGCTTCTCCTCTCCAAGAGTTTATCTGAGATGGTGTTATCAAACTTTCATATTTAAAATTATAGATCGTATAATGTTCGATTGTTAAACATCTGATTCAAATTCAAGATTTCAAGTCTTTGTTGGAGCAGTATTAGCCGTAAATATATGGCTTATTATGAAATCTTCACTTTTTTTGTTTTATTTTTATTTTGTTTTTGAAATTGGAAGTGCAGCCTTCACCTAACGAATCTCATCAAATAGGATTAAGATTTGGGATTACCAAATATTGTTATAGAATAAAATTTACTAAATTTAAATTAAAGAGTTCACAGTAGAAGTGTCTTTAACTAATAAATATTAGAAATTAATGCATAAACCAACAAACACAAATTAACACATGCTTATCAAGCGCTGAAATCCAATCCACTTTATTGAGCTTTCAACGTGCACCCTCGCGACCACCTTTTAAAACATGGCAAAATGATGGCTAATGTAACGACTCATTACTAGGTTTTGATCGTTTTGCCATCATTCTTATGTGTGTAATATTTTATTATCGTTGGTCAATATTTGTTAGGAGATATATGTTATGTTAAAAAGTCAAAATAAATAAAATTATAATAACGTGAAAAAGTCAAAACAGATAAAAGATATGGAGGTTGAAAAGTCAAAGTAAAAAGAAATTTTAAATTTAAGTTGACAAGTTCAAATTGAATTGGGATTAAGGGGGCTGCAGTCCAATACATGTATATATATATATATATATGTTTTATGTTATATTATATTATATATATATATATATCTAAAAGGATTATTGCATGGTGTATATATATACATACAAAAAGGTATAAATAGAAAAGAAGAAAAGGTTGAGACATTGCTGCGAGTTATTTCTCCTTCATTATTTCTGTCATTTTTTCTTTTTCTCTCCTTAGGTTGCGAAACTTCAAGAAGGTGAGGGTGCACTAGCAGGGCTGTTTCTTGTTTCAACATCCCTGTACTGCCATCTTCTTCCTTCTTTGGCTTCGTTCTTCGATTCAATTCACAGTATTTATATTCATCTAAGGCAAGTTCTTATATCGTGGTTCTTTCGGATGCAAGTTTTTGTGTCTTTGTTCTCTTTCAAATGCAAGTTCTTATACTTCTTTCTCTTTTAGATGCAAGTTCTTATACCTCTTTTTTATTTCGGATGCAAGTTCTTAACTCTTTTTCAATTCAAATTCATTGGTTTCCTTCATCTTTGAGATTTTGTTATTGAAAATTCTTATTTTCGGGTAAATTGACAGTGCTATACTCTCGGGAGTATAACTCTTTGTGGTTATATTCGATTTGAAAATCGTTTTTTGTTCCATAAACTATACATCATAAGTTTTATTTTGACGTATTATTTGAATTATTTGGCTACGTTTTGAGCCCATAATAGCCCTGTGAATTACTGCCTAAATATGAAATTTTACTGTTTCTAGAAAAACTGACATTGTTTCGATTTTTGGGGGATAATTTTTTGTTGTTATATCCAATTTCGAATCCGTTTGTTGTTTTAAAAATTAGAGATCTTGAGCTTCAATTTAACTATATTGTTGATGGTATTTGACCAAGTTATGAGCCCAAAACCAGTCCTTGAAGTCACCACTTGTAATATGGAATTTCTGAAATTTAGCTTATTTGATCCCTTTTTGTGTTAGTTGCACTTCCTATGTTTAATATTATGGCTCTTGCCTATGCTATTTTGTTAATCTTGTGATTCTTCCTTGATTGTTTGATGAATCTCTTTGGAAGCCTAAATATGGTTTCGTTTCGCCCTATATTTTCAAAGAAATTATGCTTTTATTGTTTAGGGTTAAGTCATGTAAGAGTTTGGTGTGTCTTCCGTGTATTTTTGTTCTTAGATGTGTTGTTCGTGTAACAAGATCCATTTTGGTGGTCGAACGTTGGGCTTGAGTTTTCGACTGTTTCGCCTCTATTGTCAACCGATATTCCTTGTACAACTTATATACTACCCCCAAACATTATGTTAATTATTATTGAGTTTATTCATTAATTTTATTATTGATTGGTTGCCTTTGGGGGGGGGGGGTAAAAATATAATCATGAGTATGAAGTTGTGCATTACTTAATTATGATCTTTCATGAATTTATAAATATGTTGAAATTGCGTATGTGTCCATGATGATGAGTGTATATATCCATGTGTGAGCATTTACTTGGGAAATTTATAAGTGTATGATCATGTGTGAGTATATGCATATGCCTTGAGTTTGTTTAAGTGTTGCATGGTGACTAATGCATGTGGCAGACTGGATCTTTAGGGTATGGCCATAAGATCAGTAGTCAAAGGCATGACGCAAGGATCACATTTAATGGTTATTATGCCATAAGCTCAGTAGGTGAAGGCCTGACATGAGGATCACATTAAATGGTTATTATGCCCTAAGCTCGGTAGGTGAAGGCTTGACGCAAGGATCACGTTTAATGGTTTCTATGTTATAAGCTTGATAGACGAAAGTCTAACGCAAGAGAGCCTCAGTTCACTATACTCGCATGATGAAAATCAGTGCGTGGAAGAACTTCAATCTTAAGTTAATGGTTACGTGTGTAGATACTTATGTGTCCCAAAAGCCGTATGTGTGCATAAGTGATTGAGTACATATTTTTTATATATGAGGTGGTGAAATATAACATTGGTATATTTAATGTAACGAGAAATTCTATCTTACTTTGATTCCTATTGCTTTACATATTTTTGAAATTATACTTGTTGAACCTTATGCGTCATATTTGCTTTTGCATCATTTCAGGTAAGGGAAAAACTACAGATGAAGGCATTGCTAGAGGAGCTTGATCCTCAAATGGATAGATTTGTGTACAGAGCCTTCATGACTAAAAGATTTTTGGGGATATTTTCTTATCTTTTTTTTCTTAGTGTAGGAGAAAACAGTCTTATTCTGTTATACAAATTTCATGGAACCTTTTGAGATTTGTGGGCGTTTAGACCCTAGTGGATATGTTAACTTGGTTGATTTGTAAGTATTCATTTTGGCTTCTACTGTTAAACGAAGAAGGTTTGGGAATTCTTTTATTTGAATTTATATTTGTATAAATCTTTTGGGGACTTCTTCTTAGATCCCTTTGGTGGTGGGATCTTCGGAAGTGAGGTCTCCACAGCTAATCCCAACAAGAGAAGTGGGACAAAAGCTTGGCCTGCATGATTGCCAATTGAAGCACGATAAGTAAACAATAACATACACAATGTAGACATCCAACCTCTAGCTAGAAAAGATGCCCATTACCCTTAGTGAGATGAATTATGACTATAAATAAATTGAACCAAAGTGATTCCAATGTATAAATCAAACTGAGAGAAGAAGAACAAAGATTATTATTGAGTTACCAAAGTTAGGGGGAAAAAATAATTGTACACAAAGAGAATATATACTAAAATAAAATAAATAAAAGACTAAACTACCCTTAAACTATAATAATAATAATTACAAAATTCACAAAATACTATTGCACTAACATCCCTTCTCAAACTCACGATGCTATAGCAAGAAGTAATGAGGGTTTGTCAAGCAAAAACCGAATGAACTAAATGAGACTTTGTAAAGAAGTCAGCAAGCTGCAACGACGAAGACACAAAAGGTAAGGAAATAGTGTCATGTTGTAAATGGTGGCAAATAAGATGACAATTAATATTAATATGCTTTGTGCGTTCATGGAACACAGAGTTGTGAGAGATTTGAAAAACAGTTTTATTGTCACAATGCATAGGGGTTGGAACGGAAAGAGGAACGCTCATGTTTACAAGTAACCAACGCAACCACACAATCTTAGTGGTAGTGGATGCCATAGCACGATACTCTACCTTAGTAGAAGAATAGGAAAATACAATTTGTTTCTTACTTTTCCTAGAGATAAGAGAATCACTCAAAAATATACAAAAGCCAGTAGTGGACTTACGATTAGTGGGGTTACTTGTCCAATTAGCATCAAAGTTTGAGGATCCTATATACAACAACCAGTAAAAGAAAATTGAACCAAGTAACCATAATCACATAATTGACCAAAGAAGATAAAGGTAAAAACTGGAACACAATAGACATCTAAAAGCGAAGAATTATGTGTGTTAACAGAACCAACACCTGCCAGAGGCAATGAAGTGTCATCGACAGTCATAACAAACAAAGATGAGTTAGATGGACACAAGGAATCAAAAGATGTGAACTCAAATGACATGTGCTTGGAAGCACCTAAGTCAAAGATCCATGAGGGATGTTGGGATGACAACCCTGCATGAAAAGTAGAGGTTGACATAGCATGTGTAACACCCCATTTTTCTTATAGGCAATAGAACGTAAATAGAGCCAAATGCTAAAATGAATACGAGTGTTAAAGGAATCCCAAGACGCAAAAGCAAAGATCAAAACTTGAGGTGGTTAGGACTCCTTAGGGTATGGTGAAACACATACCTGGCGCCAAACGTCCAATACTCGAACCAAACATCTTTCGGCACCTCAAAGTACAAGAACCACTGCTATTTTTAATACACGAGTGGTTTACAATGGTAACAACTGAAAACAAACTAAACTAAGCGTCTACTTCCTTGCTTTTGCTAACATCGAGTCTCGGGGCATCTGACACATTTGAATATGCCGTTAGTTAGATATGAACATCTAAGTGAGGTGGTTTGTGGAGTGGAAGAAATAAGTGCATGAAAATACAAAAAATGAGATGTTATGTAGTTCTCCCCCTCTGTGGAAGCCCATGCTAGGGTGTTACAATCACCCTTGCACCGACATGTCCATTACATCGACTCCATTTCACGGTCCACGACCATACATGCTAGTCCCCCGAGCTTGACACAACCAAACTGAAGTGAAGCAAGATGAAACATAAGAAAAATATGTATTTCATGAAGAAAAAGTGAGATGCAACCACAAGCCTCGCACAAATGTAAGCAAACATGATCAATATAAATCAAAGACATGCATAAACTACTCACAGTAGCTCTTCACCTCTCGGTTACGTTGTTTAAGGGCCGAACGCTGCTCCAAGTAAGTTGTTTCTATAAAAATGAGACCTTTTGGTGAACAAACCTAGAATATTTTTTAATAGGTAGGTAGCTAATAAAAAGAGGAGGGGCCATGCAAAATTTTAGGCCTACGGGGGCCTTCACGCGCCCCCACATGCGACTATAAGAGGAGGCCACCGAATTCGCTATAGAAAATTAAAAATGGCATATCTCATTCATTTTAATTGATTCGACCCCCGTTTGAACCTACAGACTCTTCTTTCAACCCTCTACGCTACTATAAAAAGAAATCGAACTTACCTCAGGTTTACAGTGACGATTATGCATGAACTTCGAGGCGGGCTTGCAACTTTTGGCGCCCTGATTTCTCCTTCAATTTGGGTAGAGTTTCTTCCCTTATTTAGAGCAGAATTTCCTCATTTTTGTGTGCTACTTACCCACCCCCTCGAGATCATGTGCAAAGCGTAGTCCAAATGCTTTAATATATAGGACTCTTAAACAAGTAAGGTTTTGCCACTTAGCCCAATGGAATTGTGCTACTTATTCTTGAGATTTGCACCCTAATCATGACATTCTCCTCCTTATGAAAAATGGCCCTAGAGATTTGGGCCCAATGATTACTTTTGTAACTACCATTGGTCTCATCTCATGACTTTTAAGTCCTTAGTTTCAATTCATTTATAAGTTTTTCGAAAATTATGTTTTGGCCCGGGAGTATTTTGGTTCTTTAACACTAGGCCCTCTTGAATTTATTTTGTATTCTTTCAACATCCCTTGGATGATAATCTCTCATATTCATTTCCAAAAACTTGAAAAATTCATTTTTGTTCTCCAGAACTTTCCCTGAGAATTACACGTACTTCCCGAGACTCTTAAATTTTAGAAGATATTTCATTTATTCAATGACAATAGCTTACAAAATCTTCGGATATTACGTGTGGCTGTCACTACAAAAAATTCGTAATTTAATGACGGATTTAACGACAAAATTTTTCCTTCGCTAATTAGAGACGTCTCAGTGATGGATATTCCATCGTCAATTTTTTTATTTTTTTTAAATTTAGTGACGAAATATTCCGTCACTAAATATTTTTAATATTTTTTTATTAAAATTTTAAATTTAGTGACCAAATATTTTGTAACTAAATAGTTAAAAAAAATTTATTTTTTTTTATTTTTTAGGCATTAGTGCGATCCCGTCGCTAAATTTTTATTTTTTAACGACTGGTATGACCCCCTTGCTAAATTTTTATTTTTTATTTTCTAGTGACAAGTGTGACCCTATAGCTAAGATTTCATTTTTTATTTAATTTTACTTTTATTTTTTAGCGACGGGCTTATCCCATCCCTAAATTTTTATTTTTTATTTATTTATTTTATTTTTTAGCGACAGGTATGACCCCATCGCTAAATTTTTATTTTTTATTTATTTTTTAGCGATGGGTGTGATTTTTTATTTTTTATTTAATTTATTTTAATTTTTTAGCCACAGGTGTGACCCCATCGCTAAGTTTTTATTTTTTATTTAATTTTATTTTTATTTTTTAGTTATGGACGTTATCTCGTCGCTAAATAATTAAAAAAAATAAATTAATAAGTAGAAACTTTAGTGATGGGATAACCCTTCGCTAAAAAAGAAAAAAAATTATTAAAAACTAAAATTTATAAATTATGTATTAAACAAAGATTAAATAAAAATTAAAATTCTTTAGTATGCATATTTTCTTTATTTTATTTACAAACCAATATATGTAAATTGATATGATTTTGTAAAATTTATAATAACAAATATGTATTAAACTAATTTTTAATCAAATAAAACTTAAATATTTAAGAGATTAATTAATTACAACATTTAAGTGGTACATTAGTTGAGTTATAAATTTACAACATTTATTTTTTTAAGTATTAATTTAAAATAAAATTAAAACAGCTAGCAGCTAAATGTAGTATATAATTAATATGTGCAATATATGTAATAAGAAGGCTTGCAACTCGGGCAGTTGCATGCGCACGCGAGGGACTAGGGATTGAAATTAAGGAGGGGAAGATAAAGTAGTTGCACTGTGAAATTAATCCCACTGTACATGTGGCGGCTTAAGGGGGCGTCGCTTGGCGCGGAGAGGCGCGCGCACACATCTGCCTGATGGGATTAATTATTTGAAGTTTTTAAAATAAAAGTCAGCGACGGAACGCCCGTCGCTGATTATTGATGAAAAATTCTAATTTATTTTAATTTTTTTTAATATTTTATTTTTTATTATGTATTAGCGACGAAAAACTTTTCGTCGTTGAATAGCGATAGAATTTTTCGTTTCTAAAATAATTTTTAATTTTTTAAATATTTTTTTATTTTTTAATCAGCAACGAAAATTTCCGTTGCTAATTTGTGTCATCACTAAACTCGTCGCTAAAATTTAACAATGGAAAGATACCCGTTACTAAATCCGTTGCTAAATCGCTAAAGTTTTTAGCGATGGATTTTGATATTTTAGCAACGGATATTTCCGTCGCAAAATGCCAGTTTTCTTGTAGTGTGTGGTTAGGAATTTCTGAAACTTCTATACTAGATCAGTTAACAAAGGACCAGAGGAAGGTGGTGCTCCAAGTATAGAAAAGTCACAAGGTGGCATGCATGACAACTACTGTGTTAACGTTAGGATGATTAAATCATTGTTGTGATTGCTACTTGCTCTATGAAGAATATTGTTTCTTTAATAACTTAGAACATTAAGACTTACAATATCCCCTTTGTTTGCAAAAGCTATACTTATCGTTAGCAAACCACACATAACCTTTATTCTAATTCTACAGAGATAATTGAGAAATGACATCCAATACTGAGGTGCTAAATGGAGGAAGAGATACCTCTTATGCTAGATATTTCAAACGTGTTCCCTCAACCACAAATTCATTAACCATTGAATTAACTAAAGGAAGTGGGGTACGGTGCAAGATGGAACCTCTAAGTCCCTCAAAATAACTACGAAATGCCATCAAAAATTAAACCAATCGTTGCTCTTCTAATATTGTCCTCACATGCTTTCAATTCTATCGATTCTATAAGCACTAATTCATCTCAAATCGAAGTCATAGCATTATAAAACTCCAAGATACTCATATTTTTCTGTTGTAAATCCCGTATATCATTCTCCAAGTGATACCGCTTTACAAAGTTAGATTTAGTGAATAACTTTTGCAGGTGATCCCAAACCTCCTTTGCCATTTCATACTTCACCAATTGTGTACGACTGGAATGCTCAACAGAATTGTGAATCCAATTAAGAATTTTTGCATTGTTTGATTCCCAAACATCTAATTCTGTCACATAATTATTAGTAGTCCTCCTAGGTTGCACAATCATTCTACTAACATAGCCTTACAATCTTTTACCCTTAAGAAAATTCATCATCACTATACTCCAATATGAATAATTCTTCTCAGTTAACATTATGCTAATGGATTGAAGTGAATCATCATTTTCAGTTGCCATTATAAAGTTAACAAGAACAACTATAAATCAAAAATCACACAAATCCAATGCTCTGCTTGGAACCACAAGCAGAATAATCCATATAGTGCACCAAATCCCAAATAATGCCTATAGGAAGATCAAATAAACAAAATCCCAATTAAGAACAGACCAAAATAACGAATCTAGGATAAATTTGTGCAAAAATCATATCTAAAATTGGGTGGCAAATTTGTCAGATTTGGAATGAGTCTGGAGTAAACCAAATCTAAAGCGGGTATCAGATTAGGGGGTTGGACTCAATCTGGATTGAGATCTAGGTGAGCTTGGAATAGCCAAAAGTGCCTAAAATTCCACTGTGCATTGCAACGATGGCCAACAAAGCGAGGAAGAAGACTGAGAAAGGGGCGAATGATGCCCTTGGAAATGAGATTGATGGCCGTCAATGGTGCAAGAAGGCGGTAAAGGCGTAGGCAATGACGAAGGCAAATGATTGCAATAGCCAATCAAGGAAGACAAGTAAACCTTTTGACAATGGCGAGGTTTAGATGAAACCAAATCGAAATTGATGAGGGTGATTGAAAAGGGGTGGCTGATGTTTGAGACGATTGATGGAAGAGGTTGTTGACAGCGATGGGGATGGTCAGATCGACTGCGCCTGTGGCGGTGGCGGTGGCAGTGGTAGGTTGCTTGAAACCCTAACTGAAAAAGAAAAAGATGATGATGATCATGCAGATCCAACATCTCTGATACCATGTGAATAATGTAAACCAAAATGATTTTAATGTATAAATCAAATTAAGAGAAGAAAAATAAAGATTATTATTGAGTTACTAAAGTTAGAAAAAAAAAATAATCGTACACAAGGAGAATATATATTAAAATAAAATAAACAAAAGATTAGACTACACTTAAACTATAATAATAATTACAAAATTTACAAAATACTAACACGCTAACAGTGACAACACATGACACTAGCCCCCCTTCCCCCCTCCTGAGTGTTGGCAAACAATAAACAAATAAAGATGGCCTAGGATCAGGCTCATGTCCCAAAAGTTACGAGACAAGTTGATTTTTCATTACTGAACACACCAGCTTTATTGTATACGTATTTTTATTTAATTTTTATCTTAATTTTATATTATTTTTTACATAAAATATGTATTTATATGAATTTATATTATTTTAATTTTTTTTTGTAAGAATCTAGCAAAGTAAATAAATTCAAAATTTTGGGCATAAAAAAAAGAAAAAAATATTATAAAGTTAATTTTAAAATTAATATTATAATATAAACAAGAAATTAAGTAAATATTTTAAATAATTAATATTGTAATGTATTATATTAAATTATAATATTATATATATTTTACATGACAGTGGCGTGAATGTAAAGACTTGGGCTAGGGTTCCATGCGCATATATATATATATATATATGTATATATTAAATATATAAAGGACAGTGAGGAAATTGAGGCTGGGCAGCGCAAAGCAATTGAGGAAGAAATGTGGCGCACGAGATTGAAGAAGGCAGCAGCAGAGAAAACGACGCACAGAACAGAACGAGGATTGAAGAAGGCAGCGGCATTGGATTCTGGAAGCCGCACAGCAGATCTGTTTCGGATCTGTTCCAGATTTGTTTTGACCCAGATCTGATTCCTTTATTCTTCCGTAGATCTTCTGTTTCCTATTTTTCTTTAATTGTTCAGAATTTCAATTATACAGCAATTCTTGATTGATTTTAAAAATATTTTATTTATTATGAGTGCCTAAATAATTGTCCAGAGTTTTTAAATAATTCTATGTATTGAAACTTTATTAATTACTAAATTTTTGACTGTGATTGTTACATTAACTATATTTATTTTATTCTAAAATTAATACTTGTAATTGTTTGATCATCAATTACATGATTTGAGATAGATCTTCTATTTTCTATTTTTCTTTAATTGTTTAGAATTTCAATTATACAGCAATTCTTGATTGATTTTAAAAATATTTTATTTATTATGAGTGCCTAAATAATTGTCTAGAGTTTTTAAATAATTCTATGCATTGAAACTTTATTAGTTACTAAATTTTTTACTATGATTGTTACGTTAACTATATTTATTTTGTTATAAAATTAATATTTGTAATTGTATGATTATTAATTACATGATTTGAAATTTCTTATGATATTATACATAGATAAATAAAGAATAGACTTTAGACAAAAGAATATGTGTTAATTGGAGAAGACATTTACTTGATTATATGTGTAATTTTTTATTATATTTGTAATGAATATTTTCATATAATTGGTACCGATACTTAATGTGTTTTTTGATTCTAATTCACATAGACATATAGTGAGTTAGGTTAGTTGAATAAACTTGTTAGGCTTAGACATATGCTAAAGAATAAATTAGAGTGCTCCATTGACATAATTCATAATCTAATCAACCAAAATTAAGATAATTTGATAAAGTGGATTTGTTAGATGAATTTAGAAAACCCTAAGTTTTAATCAATTGATTTTTAATTTTTAGGTAATTGTTAGTTATTTATTTTGATTCTTTCTAATGCAAAATTTAAGATTTAATTTTCTTAATTAATCAATTATCTAAATATAGTTAATTGTGAATAATTTTAATAATTAAAAGGTTAGTAACTAATCTATGTAAGAACAATATCTTATCTATCACTTTACTTGTCTTGATCGCGTATACTTGCGTGTTATCCATGCATTATATAAATTCACGAACACACACCACAAGGCGTTGCCACAATTAGCCGCGTGCATGTTTACTGTTCAGTGCTTCGCTTGGTGATTCTCTCTCTTGACTTCTGGAGTTTGAAGTGTTTGAAAAGCTTTGGAATAAAAGGAAACTAGGGAGGGTGAACAAATTAAGATGAATCTCCATCCCAAAGTTGAAAAAGAAAGAGAGTGTACTAGTAAGAATTAAGTGAAGTATTTCATGATAAAAAAAAAAGGAATTGGACAGACTGGAGAAGAAAATTGTTCTTTGTTCTTGATTAATCTCACACATGAAAATAGCTTAAAATGCTCTTTATATAGCATTACATATGACTTCATCTTGACACAAATTGATTCTCTTGTGACTTTTCAACTTGACATAACTTCCAACTCTTCAAATTTCCTGCACATTCTAACAATTCAAATTCCTGCACATGACACAGATGCCCATAGTCTAGTTTAAATTCTAGCTTTCTATACTTAATGACAATGGCACAAGGAAACAAAACCATCTCCAAAATTGGAGATGCATCACAGTCCCATAATTTATTACAACGTCCGTTCCTGGCCTTCAATTACCCAGCATTATTTTGCGTCCAACGCCGCTCCTCACGGCGTTGTCTCAGCCATTTCCAAACTTTGAATACCAACTCTGGCAACACTCTCGTGCTGGCTGACAGAAAGAAGGCGAAAAACAGAACGTAAGAAGGGACAGATTCTTTCTTGGCAAGTTTGACAAGTAAAGAACCATAAAGAAACGACACACAAAAGGAGGACACAAGAAGCTCCCGTCGGAAAACAAGTTGACGAGTGACAAGCTCTACGGTTGTAAATGCCGCGGTGTGCACCACAGTGTTAACAACCAAGAAAAGCGACGCTAAAAATCTATGGTCTGATGGGACGGAGGTCTTCGTTACGTTTCTAGAGGTTGTCGTGGTCGTCGGCCGATTCCCGGAGGTTGTTGTCGTCGTCATGACGGACCTTGTGATTCCATTGGGAATCATCGTGGTCGTCGTGTTCTCAGAGGTAGTCATCGTGGTGGTGTTTCCAGAGGTCGTGCTACGGGTGGTGGTGGTGTTTCCCGAGGTCGACGTCGATGAGTTGCCAACGCTGGAATCGGTACTAAATATGTAAAGAGGAGGATTGATGACTCCTTGAAAAGTGATAGTGACGAACAGTACAGCCACTACTAGCAGCAAGTTTTGTACTTCGGTTCCCAACGGGGACTCAACAGGCGACTTAGACGCAACTGCGCTGGCGGATTTGAGATCATTTCTGAGCCCAACTTCTGCTGGAGTGGGGTTCTTGATTTCGTTCAATATATCCAGTGCTGTCAACCCTCTTGAATTCTGGGCGTTCACATCCACGTTCACACCCGCGGTTCTTATTTCCGATAATACCTGCATATATATACATACATAAGAATTAGCAAACACTACTTACTGCTACAAGGCCAACCCATGGTTATATACATACATACACGGGCGGATGGGGGGGGGGGGGTGGCACGGGCTGAAGCCCGTGCCAGCCCCAACTAAACAGTAAAATTATATATATTACAGTAATATATATATATATATAAATATACAAATGCCCAGGCACAGCCCAGCCCCAGGCCTCCGTCTGCATCCGCCCCTGCATACATACATACATATATATATATATACTGGTGGAACTTAATTTCTCGACTCTACTCAATGATGCATTATTATTAGTTTTAGGAATCTTAAATTTTACTTTTAACTAAGCTAGAACTTTATGTAAAGGAGGATGCAATATATATTGCAAGCAACATGACGAAAAATATTAACCCCAAGATAGCTTAGATCATCTTCCGCACACGTTCGGAAACTTGGGTACTAAAAGATCGTGAGTTCAAAATTAGATCTGCACAGACAGTGTATAAACTGTGACTATTCTTGAGACCACAGGAACAGGTCAAAGATCTGGACTTACTTGGTGCGTGACTATTGGCTGGTCGGTCGCTAGCTCTAGATTATCCAGCTAAAATACAAAGAATAGAAGAGAAGATCATGTTATCTAGAACACAAATTAAAAGAGGATATTTCTCACAATCTCAATTCAATGTTATGCCCACTTGCGGGCACATCAATATTAAATAATATATTGTGGATATTTAGATATTAATAATTTTGTCAATAGCAAAATTAAAATGGAGAATGAATTTAAACTAGCTGTTACGTAGATATAATATATATATATATATATATATAATGGGAAAGAAGCTTGGGTAGGGCAAAGAATACTTGAGGCTGCCTTCTTAAGGCTGCATGGTGCAAAACAGTGTTTTCTTCACAATCTCCCCGATTTATGATAGCTTCCTCTCCCGACCTTACAAGCCATTTGACTAATTCACGAAATGCTTCAAACTGGTCGCTTTTCACCGCAAGGTGAAGTGCAGTTTCCCCCTTTGCTGTTACATCTTTGATGGACTCTGAGCAAACAGAGACCAACACCTTTATGACTTCAACTCTACCACGGACAGCAGCTTGGTGTAGAGCCGTTCTTTTATCTTTGCCTTTGAGCCGACACATTTCGGCGTCATTCTTGACAAGCTCTCTCACCATCTCCACGTTTCCATCCTCTGAAGCTATGTCCAGTGGCCTGAGCCCATCGCTGTTCAATTCTTTCGCCAGTTCAGCCCTGTATCTCACGAGTTCTCGAACAAAGTTGAGGCTGCCTGCACGTGTAGCAACACATAACAGAGGTTCTGGGGGTGGTAAAAGTGAGATATCCGTGAGGATGAATGGATTTTCTTGAAGCAATTGGTGCAGGACTTGAAGATTTCCAGCATTAATTGCTTCAACCAAAGTCTCATAACGAGCATCCATTCTTGTGTGTATGTATGTATATATCTTTTCGATCTGCAACTAACTAGCTAGTTAGGATAATTACTTAATATTGAAAGGCTATAAATAGAAGAGCAACGAAGGATATATCTCCCATGCAAGTCACGAAGAGCTTTAATTATTTCTTGATTTGGGTTTGTTGTATATGCACGTGGAAGCCTCCTGACCAACCATATACACTTGAGGATTGAGGATTGATACTGATGGAGATCAAGGTAGGAATCATGAGGACAATAAGGCAGCTCCGATGATTCATTGCACATTCATGGTGAATCAATAACAAGGGTCAAAACTAAAAGGATAAAATAAGTTTTAAATAGGCTGAACAAAGAGAATTGGCTAAAAGTTATAAACAATTTGAATTGGACAGCTTGAAGGAGAATCACAAAAGGAGTTGGGCTAAAATATTAAAATATTTTTAAGTCTAAGTGTAACAAGATTAAAGGCATTTGGGCCAAAACACAAAAAGACTTGCGTTATTTGCACGTTTTGGACCTAAATTATTTTGAGCTTAATATACAATTATTTTATTTCCATATAGGTTACATATTTTGGGCCCTAGTTATTTATTTTAATTATGTCTAGTAATTTTATTATTTCAGCTTGTATTTGGTTAGGCTAAAACATACCAACTTGAGCTTGTTTGGGCTTAAAACTTTGTTTTAACTTAATCCTATCCTTCTTTTAACTAAAACCTATTTGTTTAGCAATTAGCTCATTTGTTTTCCATTAGGTTTAGGATTATATTGCCTATAAAAGGCTAAATTTTGGGGCAAAAATTTTGAAGGTTAATTTGAGAGATTTTCTCTTATTCTTTTAAAGAACTTTCAAATCTCATCAAGCTAATACTTGTGGCGATTAAATCCGACTTATCTTTTACCTTTTCATTTTGTTTTTGGGAGTAGCATCTATACCTTTGATTTATGATTCCCCAAAATTATCGGGTGAAGGTTTTTTTTTTTTTCTCTTTTATAAATTTGTTCGAATCTTTTTTGAGGTTTTGTTTTCGATTTGGTCCGCAGATGCCATATTAGTATATGGGGCTCGGATCAAATATAATCCTTATCTCCTTATACTTATTTCATAATTTTTCAAATCCTTTAAAAAAAGTCTCTGAAAGAGATGTTGGGTCATAGAGATATTTTAATTATTGAGTTGTTTTGATATCATGCATTTGAGATTTTTAGGATATTGAGTGACTAAATTATAAGAGAAGTTGTTATATATATATTTCTATATATTAGTCACTGACAATAAATAAAGTCATGGAATTCTTTCACTTAAATATTTAACTATAATGGAGGTTTGGGTTTCCTTGAATTAAACGTTTCAAATATTTTTTTTGTTATAAGAGGGGTACCAGTCCAAAACAGACACTTCCTCCCTGCATCAACCTAAGCTAATTTCTCCCATGTGACAGTTTAGTATTAGAGCCAACAGATATAGAGGAGCATAGGTTGGCCAGGTTGGAAACTAATGTAGGTTCATTGGCAATGGGGCAAGAGAGGGTGTTGAAGGAAATGCATGAAGTGTTCTCTGCCATGAATGCTCGTTTTGACTAGCTCACATCGCAACCAACCCAATAGCAAGGAGAGAATACTAATAATCAAATAGCTAGGTGCACCAATGCTAGTGGGAGAGCAGACATAGACTGTATTCAACTTCCTAAGGTGAAACTGGACTTTCCACGCTATAAGGACAGTGATGATCCTACTAATTGAATTTATCATGCTAAGCAATTCTTCAAGTCTTATCAAACTCTAGAAGAAGATAGGGTGTTATTGGCATCAATTAATTTGGAAGGTGATGCTCAACTATGGCTCCAATTATTTAAAGATGAGGATCACGAGGTTACGTGGGAAAATTTCAAAAGCAGTCTTCATGCGAGGTTTGGTCCCACTCAATTTGAAGACTTTTTTGGTGATCTCACAAACTTGAGTCAAATCAGTACAGTGAGAGAATTTTAGACACAGTTTGAAAAATTATTAGTTCGAACTGAGCAATTAACACCAGCACAACAAGTTAGTTGCTTTGTCAGCGACTTAAATGAGAGTATTAAGATGGACGACCAAGCCTGTAGACGTACTAATTATATTCTTGCATCTGCTTTTGGGTTAGCAAGATTGTGTGAAGAATGGAATTGCTCTTCTCGACGTGATATCTCTATTGAACAAGTAAAGTCTACTACTAATCAGACTCTGATGCAACATCTAAATCCTATGTCAATCAAGAAATTAAGTCCAACGAAGCTCAAAGAAAGAAGAGGAAAAGGGTTATGCTTCAATTGCAGTGAGAAGTTTGGGCCAAGACATTGATGCAAGAAATTATTTCTCATTGAGGGTTGTTGTTTAGAGGATACCGATGGGGATGTGGAGATGGAAATTGAAGTCTTGGTGGCTCACCAACAAGTAGAAACACTTGAGATTTTTGTCTATGCTATCTCTGGTGCACAATTGCCACAAACAATGAAGGTATGAGGTCGAATATGATCATTTCCAATTACCCTCTTGGTGGACTCAAGAAGTACACACAACTTCGTAAACAATAAAAATTGTAGAAAATGTAGGAGTCGAATCCAACATAAAAGAGAGCTTTGAGGTATAGCTGTAGCTAGTGGAAATAAAATCTCTAATAATGGACATTGTAATGGTATGTGTAATACTCCAAGGAATTCCTTGTGTTGTTGATTTTTATTTACATCCATTAAAGGATTACGATGTTGTGTTGAAGGCCCAGTGGCTACGTGTGTTGGGACTTATTATATGGGATTTTGCTAAGCTAACCATGCGGTTTGATCATGATGGAAAGAAAATCGTTGAGGGGGTTGGCCACACTAGAAAATAAAATGGTGGACGAAACTGGAATAACTAGGGGATTGAAGAAGAAAAAAGAAAGGGTCCTCTTACATCTACACTCCATCCCTTTGCACTCAGCTAAAAATGTAAATTTGACCCACCCTGAAGTGGGACGGATTCTACAACATTATCAGGAGGTGTTTAAGGAACCTTGTGGGTTGCCTCTCCCTAGAAACCATGACCATTGAATCCCATTGAAACCAGGGAGTGAACTTGTTTGTGTGAGACCTGATATCCCCATTACCAAAAAGGTGTAATTGAAAAGTTAGTAGCTGAAATGCTAGATTCAGGGGTGATCCACCCCAACCAAAGTTCTTACTCCTCACTTGTATCGTTGGTAAAGAAATATGATGGTTCATAGAGATTTTGTGTTGACTTTAGAGCCCTAAACACTATTACAATAAAGACAAGTTTTCCATATCAGTGATTGATGAGTTATTAGATGAATTACATGGAGCAAAGTTTCTCACAAAGCTAGATTTGCAATCGGGATACCACCAAATTTGGATGCATAAGGATGTTCCAAAATTAACTGCATTTAAAACTCATCAAAGTTATTACGAGTTCTTAGTATTACCGTTTGGCGTCACAAATATACCATCCACCTTTCAATCTTTGATAAATGAGGTATTCAAGCTTTATCTTCGAAAGTTTGTTTTGGTATTTTTTGACAATTTTCTAATTTTCAGCAACTCTTGGGAAGAGCATTAGCAACATCTTGAGCTTTCTTTAAAAATTTTAAAGGCTCACCAATTATTTGTCAAGAAAGAAAGGTATAGCTTTGCACAGCAAGAAGTGAAATATTTGGGGCACCCCATTTCCAAGGATGGAGTTGTTGATTCGGACAAAACAACGGCTATGCAAGAGTGGCCAAAGCCACAAAATATCAAGGCATTGCAAGGTTTCCTTGGATTAATAAGATACTATCGCAAGTTCATTCAGGGATATGGAAGGATTGCGACTCCACTTACCCAATTATTGAAGAAATGGAACTTTTACTAGAATGAAAGGGTTGAGGAAGCCTTTAAGTTGCTCAAAAGAGTGACAACTCAAGCATCTATATTAGCTCTTCCTAACTTTGATTAGCCATTTGTGGTTGAATGTGATGCATTTGGAACAAGTGTCGGATGAGTTTTTATGCAAAATCAAAGACCGGTTGTGACGCCCCGGCCCCACTAACGGATGCCACCATGACACACATTACAATTTGGGCTTGCACTAAAGGACGACTATGCCCCTGCTAATATAAATCTTACAGATAATATGGGCGCCCTAGGTGGGGTCCAACCTTCACCGCCTTCGGCTGGACGGGAGCTCGGGAGTTAATTGCGAGGACAACGGAAACTCACCTGAGCCTCGTCCTTGATTAGGCCCTTGGAGCATAAATCAAATTTTAAACAATTATATCAACAAGCCCAATAAATTACTTCAACCACCAAATATAATTAAACATATCTCAGTTTTCGGCCGTAGCCGACAGGTATAAGTTCCCTACCCTACTGGGTTTACTCATAGTGGGAACCTTAACTTGGTTCCGGTTTACTTCAAGTTAAGCCATAACCGACACTCCTAGTTATCACACAATAGTTATATTATATTATTAACATTTGGGGTTAACCCACGCCCCCACAGTTAACGGTCGCCACCAACTGGCGGCTCATCCATCAGCAATGCCTTTCTTTCTTGGATCTCGAGCTACCTGTTGAGTTAGTGGAAAAATACAGGGGTGAGTCCCGGGGACTTAGTAAGGGTAATATGAGTTGCAGTAAATTAAAATGCATGACAATTATAGAATAATGTGAAGTGCATCATGCATGTAGGTCTGTCCACCTCACCCTACTCCGGATTTTGGTGGCCCCACTGATTTCATTAAGGACCCCATCTTGAGACTCACACGGCCCAAATCTACAGCCCCATGCCTAGGCACTTCTCCCACAGTCTAATACAAGTCATGCCATAATAAATTTACACACAAATCATATTAAACCTTACCACGTGTTAATCTCGAACTGCGTGTAGGTTACACGTTCCAATTTCCTATACAATTGTAAAATAAAAATAATTTAATTAAGCGGGCAATCAATTTTAATTAACGCCGACACATCACTAATTAATTTAGCTAAACATACGAGTGATTCATAAATAGCATCATTAAATAAATTTAAAATATTTTTATACCTCGCGTATACACACGGACAGAGTTTCGACGCGTTAAAACTTACAGTGTTTAAACAGCAGTGAGAACACTGCTATTTATAGGCGCCAGAAAGAGGAGAAATCGGCAAAAGAGGTGAAGGCTGAGGCCTAAGGGTGGCCCCAGGTGCTGCCACGTGGCAGCATAAGAGAGGGGTGGGTGGCACATGGCCACCCACGTGGCACGGCCATGGCCGCGCAGCTGTGCGCGGCAAGGTTGCGTGGCTCGCCCTCTGGCGCCCAGCTGGGGCACTACAGTCTCTCCTCTTTATGAAATTTCGTCCTCGAAATTTGTACACTTTATTCTATCATACATAGATCCTCAATGTTAACCGTGGTTATCAAATAGGTAAGGATGTTTTTCACGCATCTCTTTTTCTATTTCCCAGGTCGCCTCTCACTCTGAGTGTTGGCTCCACCGCACTTTTACCATAGGTAGGGTTCTACGTCTTAATTGGCGATCCTAGCATTCCAGCACTATTTCCTGACAATGGCTTGCCGAAACGTCTTGTTTTGAAACATCTCAACACTCTATTTCGAAATCTGGTTCGCAAATTTCTCATTTTGAACCCTATGTTGCTCCATGTTTCGAAACATAGGGTCGGGACTATAAATGCCCAGAAAGCCCCGAACTCAACATTCGTGTGTTCGGATAATTTTTTTTTCCCTTCTTGTCAAAATCTCTGGAATAAATAAACACGTTTTTTCATAAAATTTTACTTTTCTGTTTTTTTCCATTTATTTTCTTTTCTGTTTTTTTTCCTTCCTTATTTCTTCTTCCTTCCTCTTCTTTCTTCTTCTTCTCCTTTTTCTTTGTCTTCTTCTTCCTTCCTCTGCTGACTATACGTGCGAACAGCCACCTACCGCCACCGCCCTTTAGCGTCACCACCATCTCCGACGGCCGCCACTGCCCCCTCTGCAACCGCCTCCAGCGCCTACTCCGCCATCGGTCGAGAGCCACCGTGCAGTTTCTCCGCACCCCAACCGTTGATCGCCATCTCTAACGGCCCTCCGTCAGCCAGATTCAGCCGTCGCCACCGCTGCCAGCTACCTCGCGCAGCCACCAGCCATCTCCCGACTTTCCTCGGCCGCCACCGCGCCATCGCCGTCCTTGCCGCTGCTGCCAGATCTGGTGGGTCGATCCGACCCAACCCGACTCGACTCGATCTGCTTCAGGTTTGACCCATCCCTGATTCGACTCATTAGATCTGACTCATATTTAATTTGACCCATCTAATTAAATCTGACCTATTTAGATCCGACCCATATCTGATTTGTTTAGATTTAGTTAAACCCAGATCTATCATGCCGAGGCGTATCACATTAAACCCCCGGTCTCGATGTGGTGCCTGCATAATCTTAAATAGAGGATGCCATCCACAATGCATCTTTTCACCTTACTTCTATTGTGAGAATGGTACTACTCGTTTTACTACCATCCGTGAGGTTTTTACTGTCAGAAATGTCGTCAACCTCCTAGCTCCGCTTTCGGTCAACGACCGATTTTAGGCTTCCGCCACACTTTTCTTTGAAGCTCAAGTCCGGCTTCAGGTCCTGTCTATGGTTACATATCCCACATTCTAGCTCTTCAACAACAGGTTAGTGATTTGCAAACGTATCGAGCTTTATTGCTAGATTCACTATTCGTATACTATTTTCCACATCCCCTATCTGCTCCTCAACCTGATCAAAACCCAAACTGGAGTTCCGATCTTCCCAGCATCCCAGATGACGCCCCTTATCTTAGTTTCCCAGAGGCTACTCTTCCACCTTATCTTGGCGAAGCCAACAGTAGCTAGATGTCACCCCCAGATGACATCGATGAGCTGGGACTTGTTGTTTTTGGCAACCGTCATCTTCATTGAGCACCGACCACGTTATCAATTTTTTTTTTTTTATGGTTTGCCTTTTTTCTTTTGAATCATTGTATGGCTTGATCTCCTGTAACTATTTGAACGTATGGAATGAATGTTATGCTTTTGGATATTTTTAACGTTTCATTCCCTTATCTTACCTTCTATTGCATATTGATCATAAAATATCTCAACCTCTTTTAACTGTTTAATAATTTATCAAATCGAGGTAAAAATATCAACTCTTAATTAGCACATGATAATTCATGTCCTCAATCAAGTTACACATAGCCAAGCATCCAAGCTATCATTGGCAATTTCATCATTAAAAAAATAACCCTGTTAAATTTTCCGAAAATATATCCTAGTATTTTCTATTTTTCTTATGGCTTTTCACTGATCACAAGTATTAATACCTCACATCAATAGGCTCCCTATAACTTGTTGACATCATTTTAATGATTGTCCAGTTATACATATCTCAATTTGCCCATTAGGGCTTCCTAGACCAACTGTCTAGTCATATGAGAGTTTCATTCTCTGAAATTTGAAAATACTGGATCTTTTAATCGATTTAAGTCTGCAGCTGCTTTTACTGCGACCTATCATTCTGGCACACCTGCCATCACTTAATTCCCTCATCACGAATTCCTAGATCCTCCATGACCCTTAAATTCGATCTTTTTAGAGAATTCCTCAGGAATCCGAAACCGATTTATCTCACATTAAGACATCCGTACGCTCTCTCCAAATGTCGTTCATGTGTTTCCTTGCAAATAATATTTACTTCTCTGGCAACCCCCATAGCGGCACACATATAGTGTTCCGATACACTTGGTTCACACGACACAGAAAATTCAAGATTCCCTCATTATCTTGCTGACCACCCCCCATCAAGGTAAGTAACTCCTGCTCCCACTGCAGGAAAAGAAGGTTCACAAGTGGGGTAAAAGGTTCTGGGTTCGGCATTCCGATATCTAATCCTTCCGGTTCCATGAGGGTGTTCTATTCTCTGCACGCAAATCAAGGGTCAGATCAACAATCAATATAAATCACTTTCCCCTACAAGGCCCAAATTTAGGGATCCATACATCCCTCTGCTCGCTATTCTGGGAAAATACATTTCCTAAGCAAGCCCACATCACGCCCTACTGGGAAAGCATTTTAATCCTGGTTATGACCTACCCCGCATGCATAATTTCATCACCCTCATCTCAAAACCCCTGAACCTCCCCATCCTAAAGGCACCCTCAATTGATTGAAATACCTGCTCTGATACCACCTTGTGACGCCCTAGCCCCACTAATGGGTGCCACCATGACACACATTCAATTTTGGGCCTGCATCGAAGGACGACTATGTCCCTGCCAATATAAATCTTACAAATAATATGGGCGCCCTGGATGGGGTCTAGGCTTCGCCGCCTTCGGCTGGACGGGAGCTCGGGAGTTAATTGCGAGGATAGCGGAAACTCACCCGAGCCTCATCCCTGATTAGGCCCTTGGAGCATAAATCCAATTTCAAACAATTATATCAACAAGCCCAATAAATTACTTCAACCGCCAAATATAATTAAACATATCTCAGTTTTCGGCCGTAGCCGATAGGTACAAGTTCCCTACTCTACTGGGTTTACTCATAGTGGGAACCTTAACTTGGTTCCGGTTTACTTCAAGTTAAGCCATAACTGACACTCCTAGTTATCACACAATAGTTATATTACATTATTAACATTTGGGGTTAACCCACGCCCCTACGGTTAACGGTCGCCGCCAACTCGCGGCTCATCCATCAGGACCGCCTTTCGTTTCTCGGATCCCGAGCTACCTGCTGGGTTAGTGGAAAAATACAGGGGTGAGTCCCAGAGAGTCAGTAAGGGTAATATGAGTTGTAGTAAATTAAAATGCATGACAATTATAGAATAATGTGAAGTGCATCATACATGTAGGCCTGTCCACCTCACCCTACTCTAGATTTTGGTGGCCCCACGAATTTCATTAAGGACCCCATCTCGAGACTCACATGGCCTAAATCTACAGTCCCATGCCTAGACACTTCTCCCACAGTCTAATACAAGTCATGCCATAATAAATTTACACACAAATCATATTAAACCTTACACGTTCTAATTTCTTATATAATTGTAAAATAAAAATAATTTAATTAAGCAGGCAATCAATTTTAATTAACGCCGACAGATCGCTAATTAATTTAGCTAAACATGCGACTGATTCATAAATAATATTATTAAATAAATTTAAAATATTTTTATACCTCGCCTATATATACAGGTAGAGTTTCAGCACGTTAAAACTTACAGCGTTTAAAAAGCAATGAGAACACTACTATTTATAGGTGTCAGAAGGAGGAGAAATCGGCAAAAGAGGTGAAGGCTGAGGCCTAAGGGTAGCCCCAGGTGTTGCCACGTGGCAGCATAAGAGAGGGGTGGGTGGCACATGGCCACCCACGTGGCACGGCCATGGCCGCGTAGCTGTGCGCGGTAAGGCTGCGTGGCCGCGCGCTTTGACGCCCAGCTGGGGCGCTACACCGGTCCCATTTTACAGTCATGCTTTGCATGGTAAAATTTTATATTTTTCTGCATATGACAAGAAAATATTGGCTTTAATTTTTGTAGTTCAAAAGTGGAGCCCTTGTTGGGAAGAAAATTTGTTATGCGCACAGACAAAAAAAAGTCTCAAGCATTTGTGGGAGCAAAAAATAACCACTCCAGCTCAGCAAAAGTGGTTCGTGAAACAAATGGGATAAGATTTCACTATTAATTAATACAAAAAAGGGAATGAGAATTGTGCAGTTGATGCCTTATCCTGTGTTCATGGAAAAGGAGAATTGGGGGCTATCTCTTCACCAGTTCCTTCATGGTTGGAACAAGAAAGGAAAAAGTACAGAGTAATCCTCATATGCAACATCTTATAAGCCTATGCCAGCAAGGGGAGACAGTTGGGCCTTGGGAATACAAAGAAGGTATCCTTTATTTCTAAGATAGAATTTATTTATCAGCCGTCTTTTCTTTAATTCTTGTGATTGTAAAAGAGATGCATTCTAGTACTCATGAAGGCAGACTTTTTATAGGCTACGGTTAGTGTTTTATTGGTAAGGTATGAGAAAGTGAGTCTAAGAATTTATCAAGGACTATGAAACTTGTCAAAGGCACAAAGGGGAAAATTTTAAACCGGTAGGAATGCTACAACCCCTCCTAATATTCCCATGCAGGTTTGGACTGATCAATCCATGGACTTCATATGAGGTTTACCAAGGTCCAAAGGAAAATCAATAATTTTTGTTGTTGTTGATGAGCTTTCCAAGTTTGGCCACTTTATCCCTATCTCTCATCCATATTTTGTAACTCTGATAGCTCAAGTATTCTTTGAGCAAATATTTAAATTATATGGAATGCCAAAAAGCATAGTGTGTGATCGAGATCCCACTTTCACCAGCATTTTTTTTTTGAAAGAATTGTTTAATTTGCAGGGCACTCGCTTGAACTTTAGCTTTGCCTATCATCCCCAAATTGGCGGCCAAACAGAAGTAGTTAATCAGGTGATCGAGATATATGTGCAATGTTTCACAAGCTGTAGGCCAAATGAGTGGGTGTGGTGGCTTCCTTGGGTTGAGTTCTAACTACTACAATACCAATCTTCACTCTTCCACACTAAAAACTCTTTACGAGGTGGTTTATGAAAGATCTCCACCACACTTTTATCATATATTCCAGGTACGTACCTCTAAGGTGGGTGTAGTAGACCAAGAATTGCATAGTAGAGACTTGGTTATCAAGGAGTTACGAAGCCATCTAAGTTTGGCCCAATGACGCATAAAGAAATTTTATGATGTTCGAAGAATTGAGAAGAAATTTGAAGCTAGAGACCATGTTTATCTCAAGTTGCAACCATTCAAGCAGATATCTTTAGCATTATGAAGAAATCTCAAGCTCTTCGTGAGGTACTATGGACCATTTGAGATTATAGAAAAAATTGGTGCAATGGCCTACAAGCTAAAGCTATCAAAACATTCTAAGCTACATCTTGCAATTCATGTGTCTTTGATAGAATAAATGTAAGAAGGGCAAGCACCAAGAGGGGGTGAATTGGTTATTTTAAAAAATTATTTCAATAAGAACAATATTTTTATATTTTGAATATGATTTAAGGCAAAAATGAATAATTTACCAAAAGAGCAAACAATGAATGTAAAGAAAAATGCAAACAAGAGCAAACACAATGATTTATAATAGTTTGGCTTATCTCAAGTCTAATCCACTAGTTTAACTCCTCACTAAATATTTTAAAAACAATCTATTAACCTTTAACCTCCTATCTCCAAGATAGGCCCTTTAGCAAAATATTAGGAAAAATACAAATCTCCTACTTAAGTGTAGGCCCTCTAGCAACGATGCTAGGCAAATACAACTGGAACAAGATGAGAATTTTTAAAGGTTCATCCCCTTAGTTACAAGTTCTCTCAATAAAAGATAAGGCTTGAAAGAAATTAAACAATAAATATATTGCAAGCTTTTACAATAAATTAATGAGAGAAAAGAATGAAAGCTCAATAAATTCTCTTTGACACTTGCTAGCTTGGTAGTTGAATCATCTAAGAACCGTAAATGATCTTCTGGACAAGCATTTGTTGGTACGGGTGCTAGCATCCAAAAATCTGACCATTGGGGTTGTTGGGCTCTCATTTAATGCACTTCAAAATTACCCTTTGGATTTCCTGCGATCAAAACAGTCGACAAATGCAAATCATCGGTCGACAGCTCAAAGAATAAATTCAAAAAATGATCGACAGATTAAGAAAATCTGTCAACAAATGATAACGCATAGATATTGTCGGTTGACAAAAAAACATAATCGGTTGACAGATGAGATGCACATAATAAAAGATCAAGAGATACACATTCTGTCGATCGAGAGCATTGGGACTATCGGTTGACAGATGAAGAATAATTCTTGAAAGAATTCTATAGCCATCCATTATGTCGGTCAACAGTCAGATAGCCAATTGTGGACTGCCATAACCATTTTTGGAGAAACGATTGACAAATCAAAGGGAACGATCGACAGATGCCTTCTTCTTCTTTTTTTTTTTTAAAAAAAAAAAAACAAACTTTAGTTCATTTCAACAGCTAAACAACAAAAACTCTTGAAGACCCATTGAACTATCATGCTTCCATTGTGATTAAGGTTTAAGCTGTTTTGAGTTATACATAGGCAAGTTAATATTGAAATTGATCAAACATTGAAATTTGAATTAAAAAAAAAAAATCTAGCTAAAGTAAAATGTTCATCTGATCATATTAACTTATACTTAGGAATTTAATATTTTACATCATCAAAACCACTTAGAATATTTAAACATCAATCTCCTCCTTTTTTATGATGACAAAAATATTTTGTAAAAACATTTTTCGAACTCAATTTCAAACTATTAGTTCTCTATTTTCTTGTCATTGATAAAAAAAACTCCCCCTTAAACAGAGATGAAAGATGGATTAACACTTACATAAGAAGGTCAGAGAACACATACATGAAAGATTGATTCACATGCAAGATATCATCAGAACCACTAGCAATTTAAGTCAAATAAGCAAGTAAAACATGGAGTTAAACTTTCATAAGGAAAAGTGCAAAAGAAATACAACTTCTAATGTGTGATACATAGAAATAACTAAAGTTAGTAGGTGAGGAGATGAAACAGATGGAAGGACTAAAGTAGATGGATGAGCGTTGACAAAATAAAGGATAGACGAGTGAGAACCACATCTAGGACCTCATCTTGGCGGCGATGAAGCTCACGAAAATCCTTTTGAACTTCATCACGAGAGTTAGAAAACTCAAACATAAGATCAACAAGCCCATAAACCAAGGCTTCAAAATCAAAAGAGGGCTCGAACTAAGATGATTGCAAATCAACAATCTTTATTTTCTTGATTTTAGCTCTTCTAACCCATATCCCATCCTTTTGACTAACAAAACCTATTTTGATGGCAGTTATAACATTCAAGTGCTGAGCCGGATTAAGGTCAACCTTTCTTACGTTTCTCAGACTTACAATCTTATGAACTAACAATTTGCTTAATGCCATGCCATAAGGAAGGGACTGATTCTTTCCATTAAACAATTCAATCATGTGATTAATCATGTGCAGGCATAAATTAGGTATCTTCTTTTCAATAATGCATTGCATCATCCATAAGTCTAACCTAGTGACTTGAGAAAAATTTCCATTTCAAGGAATCAACATTTGACAACAAATGAGATGTAACAATTTATTGTTTAAGCTCAATCTAGTGGTGTCATTCACTTGGGTTGTAATAGACTCATCTTCAAACACAAGACGACTCGCGTTAACATAATTTTGGGACCATGAAACATAGTCTTACCCACCCTCAGGAATTCCAAATTCATTATATATTACATTTGTGGAAATTTCAAAATATTCCAATCCAATATTTTTTCGAAATCTCTTTTGGGACCTTCAACCATTAAACAAGTTACTGGCATTAGAATAAAATGCTCAAACCACATCCTCAAGAATGGTTCTATGAATCTTCAAGAAATTCCACCAATTAAAATCCTTAAACATGTCTATATATGGAAACTTAATAGACTCAAAGAAATCTTCATCAATGTATCGACCATGTAATACTTCTCTTGAATCAAAACTTAGAGAATACCTTTCAAATTATAGATTTCCATCAAAGAGAGGAGGTTGAGAATGTGTATAAGATTGTCAGCTTGCTTTGCCGTGATCCTTGCCCTTGCCTTTATCTTTTCCCTTCTCTGGATTCTTGGTGCGAACCATTTGTCCAATGGGCAGAAACGATTTGATGAAGAAAAACTAGGGTTTTATAGAGATTGCAAGCTAAAGGAGAAAGAGATAGAGACGTGAGAGAGAGCACGAGTGAGAGAGAATAAAACTAGGGTGCATGAGAAGTCTGATGGTCACCTATTCTATTTCAAAACTGAAAAAAATCGATCGACAGGTCATAAAACGATCGACATTTCTTCAATTAAGGCAAAAACGGTTGATAGTATGAGAGAAACCAGTCGACAGTTCACCCAAAAATCACTCATTTAATTTAGCCCTAAATGGTCAACAGTTCATTTGGAATCAGTCAACAGTTTAAATTATCTTTGCACACAATTTTGTTAACAGTTTAAATATAACCTGTCGACAGGTGCTTACTGGGCTTTGAAGAAATTTTCCATAAACAATTTCATAGCAGATTTACCTTCACATAAACATGCATACATATCATAGACAAATCAAGGAATCATCATTCCCAATTCACTTCTAAAGAATTCAAATTTTTCTTTGTCCAAAGGTTTTGTAAATATATTTACGACTTGATAATTTGTATCAACAAACTCTAGTTGAATATCCCCCTTTTGAACATAATCTCTAATAAAGTGATGCTTAACTTGATGTGCTTTGTTCTTGCACGAAATATAGGATTTTTTGTTAGAACTATAACACTTGTATTGTCACATTTTATTGGGGTATTTTTTAAGTTTATACCAGAGTCCTCAATTTAATATTTCATCCATAAGATTTGAGCACAACAACTATCAGGGCAACATATATTCAACTTCAGTAGATGATATTGCAACAATATTTTGCTTTCTACTTGACCAAGATACTAAATAATGTCCTAGAAATTGACATGAGCCACTAGTAATTTTCCTATCTATTTTACAGCCATCATAATCAACATCGGTATAAGCTATGAGATCAAAACTGTTTGATTTAGGATAAAATAGTTCTAAGTTTGAAGATCCTTTTAGGTATCTCAAGATTATTTTCATATCTTTGAGATGAGATTCTTTGGGATTAGATTGGAACTTAGTGCACAAGCAAACGCCAAACATAATATCAGGCGTACTAGAAGTCAAATAGAGCAATGATCCAATCATACTTCTATAAAGCTTGTTATCTACGGTCTTACCTAACTCATCCTTGTCTAGGCTTAATAAGCGACTTATAGGTGTAGTTATAGGTTTGCAATCTTAGGCATTAAACTTCTTAAGAAGATCTTTTATGTATTTTTGTTGAGAAATATAGATACCCTCATTTTCTTGTCTAATTTGTAATCCTAAGAAATATTTTAATTCTCTCATCATGCTCATTTTAAATTCCCCTTTCATTAGATTTGCAAATTGATCACATAGGGATTTGTTTGTAGATCCAAATCTACATATATTTGAACTGATAAGATATCCTTGCCATGATTTTTAATAAATAAGGTTGTATCTATTTGTACTCTTTTAAAACCTTTTTTCTAGAAAAAAAAATTACTAAGCCTTTCATACCATGCCCTAGGGACTTGTTTTAGACCATATAAGGCTTTGGAAAGTTTGAACACATGGTCTTCAAGTTTGGGATTTTCAAAACTGGGAGGTTGTTCTACATACATTTCTTCATTGATGTATCCATTTAAGAATGCACTTTTAACATCCATTTGATATAACTTAAAATTTTTAAATCATGCAAATGCTACTAACATCCTTATGGCTTCTAGTCTAACAACGGGGGCATACGTTTCATCATAGTCTATACCCTCCTCTTGACTATATCCTTGAGCCACTAATCTAACCTTATTTCTTACAACAATACCATTTTCATCCATCTTATTTCTAAACACCCATTTAGTTCTTATAGTTAGATAGTCATTAGATCTTGAACCAATTGCCACACTCCATTTCTTTCAAATTGATTCAATTCTTCTTGCATGGCAATGATCCAATTTTCATCAACTAAAGCTTCTGTGATGTTTTTAGGTTCAATTTGAGATAGAAAGGTTGCATATTGACATTCATTCCTAATAGACGATCTAGTTCTAATTCCTTTTGTTAGATTTCCTATTATCTCATTTTCTTTGACATATTTCTTTTCTCTTGGAAATGTTGGTTCTTTCTCTTGATGCTTATGTTCTCCTTCAAAAGGATCATTATCTAGAGTATTTGATTCATTTTGATCTAATGAAAGTTTTTCAAGATTTTGGATTACTTCATTTTCATAATCTTTTCTAGGTTTTGGAATTTCAACATTTATGTCATCAACTATTATTTGTATTGTTTCTTTTACTACTAGAGTTCTTTTGTTGAATACCTTATAGCATTTGCTTTGGGATGAATATCTTAGGAATATACCCTCATCACTTTTGGCATCAAATTTACCTACAGATTCTTTTCCATTATTAAGGATATAACAAGCACTACCAAAGACATGAAAGTGACTAATATTTGGTTTTCTTCCTTTGTACAACTCATAACGGGTTTTCTTCAAAATTATCCTTATTGAGACTCTATTTAAAACATAACATGCAGTGTTTAATGCCTCCGCCCAAAAGTATTTAGGTAGATTTTTATTACAAAACATTGTTCTTGTCATTTTTTGAAGAGTTCTATTATTTCTTTTCACTACTCCATTTTGTTAAAGAGTCTTAGCACAAATCACTACAAAAAAAACTAGCATTTAGCGGCGGTTCCGCTAAGTGATTTAGTGGCGATTTTGAAAACCGCCACAGATACAACCATCGCGCAGCATTTAGCGGCGGTTATTAGCAACCGCTGGTATAACCGCCGCTAAGTGATATTTTTAGCGGCGGGTTTTTAAATTTAGCGGCGGTTTTAAAACCGTCGCTAAATTTAATCGAATTTAATAATTAAAAAAATTTAACGGCGGTTTTGAAACCGCCACTATTTCCCGTAGCAGACAAAACATGCGTGCCCGAGGCTCGCCTGCACGCGCCACTGCCCCACTCCTGCTCGCCTGCTGGAATTTAATTGTTGCAAATTCTTTTCCCAAGTTTCAATCCCATGACCTGTCGTACGCGCGTGTGCACGTGATGCCACCTGATCTGCAAAGCCACCTTGTAATATATTCGAATATATTATTTATAAAGTAATTGAACCACTATTTTTCAAAATTCCCTTTGCACCCACAAACTCAAGTTTTTAAAATTACACTTAACCCCAAATTAAATAAAATAAAAAATAATTTTATTTCCTATTGAATTGAATTAAATTAAATTAATTAAACTCTCAAAATACCTAAAAAAGAGTTTATTAAATTAATTAATTGAACATAAAATGTTTTAAACCAATTAATTAAATTAAATTAATTAATTTAAATTAAATAAATTAATTGATAAATTTAAAATAAATAAATTATTTAATTTAATTGAATTAAATTAAATAAATTAATTGATATAAATTAATTAATTGATTAAAAATAAAAAAATAGATTATTTCGTAAAATTTAATTTAATTTAATTTTTTTAAATTTAAGTTTTTATTTTTTTATTACTGAATTTTGCTACAGTTGACAAAAACCACCACAAAATTTATTTTTTAATTTTTTTATTAATGAATTTAGCGGCGATTTTGACAAAATTGCCGCTAAATTTAAATTTTTAAAATTTTTTTTAATAATGAATTTGGCGGCGGTTGATTAAAACCGTCGCGAAATTTATTTTTTAATTTTTTTATTAATGAATTTTGCAGCAATTTTTACAAAATCATCCCTAAATTTAACTTTTTAAAATTTTTTTATTAATCAATTTAGCGGCGGTTGATTAAAACCGCCGCGAAATTTATTTTTTAATTTTTTAATTAATGAATTTAGCAGCAATTTTGACAAAATCGCTGCTAAATTTAACTTTTTTTAATTTTTTTTATTAATGAATTTGGCGACGGTTTTAAGAAAATCGCTGCTATATTTTATTTTTTATTTTTTATTTTTTTATTACTGAATTTTGTGGCAGTTGGTTAAAACCGCTTCGAAATTTATTTTTAAATTTTAAATTAATTAATTTTGTTACGATTTTTCAAAACCGTTGCAAAATTTCGGATAAACCGCCGTAAAAAACTTATTTTGCGGCGGTTGGAAAACTGCCGCAAAATACCATGTTTTGCGACGATTTTTAAAACCATTGCAAAAAACCCATTTTTTTGTAGCGAATGAAGCTATGATCTATACCATTTTCTTCACAATAAAGTTTGAAATATTTATTTTCAAATTCTCCTCCGTGATCACCTCTAGTTTTTGTAATACAAAACCCTTTTTTTCTTTGAACTCTTCTACTAAATATTTCAAAAGACTTAAAAGTTCCATTTTTAGATGCAAGAAATGTTACCCATGTGAATCTAGAATAATCATATACTATGACCAAAACATATTGTTTTCCTCCTAAACTTAAGGTTCTCATTGGGCCAAATAAATCTAAATGAAGTAGAGCTAGGGGTCTAGATGTTGATACTTCATTTGTATGTTTGAATGATACATTAATTTGTTTACCTTTCATACATGTATCACAAATGTGGTCTTTTTCATATTTCAACTTTGGCAAACCATTTACAAGGTCATGTTTCGTTTAGCTTGTTGATTAAGTTCATACTAGTATGCCCTAATCTATTATGCCACAACCAAGTGTTTTGAGAAATATTGGTTACTAAACAATTTTCTAACTTAGATGAAGATGAATCAAGGAATGTAGGATAGACATTTCCAACTCTATTTCCTTTTAACGTAGAGCACATGACTTTACAAGAACTAGCATCAAAGCAAACCTCATAATTTATATCACATAATTGACTAATGCTAATCAAATTGTGCTTGAGACATTCAACAAGAAACATATTATCTAGCACAAGATTTTCAAAAGTAATAGAACCCATACCTACGATCTTACGTTGAGAGTTGTCCCCATAATATACATTACCTCCTTCCTTGAGGACGATATTGTTGAGAAGCCCTTGATCTCCCGTTATGTGCTTTGAGCACCCACTTTCAAGGAACCACTTGCTCCTTGAGTCATGCATAGCCAATGCAACCTACAAAAAAAAAGAAAGAAAATCAAGTTGTTCCCTTTGGTACCCACATCATCTTGGGTCCATTCTTACTAGTAGAAATTACATCCTTAGGAACCCAAATTTGTTTGAATTTATAAGGGTTGTTCCTTATGAAGCACTTGTTGATTGAGTGTCCAACTTTACCACAATAATGACATGAAATGCTTATTTTTTAAAAGTTTGGTTTGTGGTATGGTTTCTTTTGAATGAATTTTTGATTTGAAGCCTTTATAAAAATTGTTTTGCTTGAACTTGCATGGAAATGATCAAATCCAATTCCTTGTTTATTACCAAAATTTCTTTGAGGACCAATAATCATTTCTAATTTCTTCTTTCCTTCAACCAAAATTTCTAGACACTCTTTCATGTCTTTATTTTCTTTAAGAATATTTTCTTTTTCACTAGTCAAAACATTCTTTTCACTTTCTAAGGTGTCTTTTTTAGTTTTCAAGTTTTAGCTTCACTTTCCAACAAACACATTTTTTTCTCAAATCATTGTTTTTCATATTCATTTGTTCACATTCACTTATTAATTCATTAAATGGATCATGAAGTTCTTCAAATGTAAAATCAAAAACTGAACTAGAAGGTTGAGAAGTTACCTCATCTTCAAGATTAGCCATGAAGCAAAAATTGGCAACTTCATCATCTTGTGATTCATCACTTGATGATAACTCTCCTTCACTCCATATGGCTAGAGCCTTCTTTTTCACCTTCTTTTCCTTGCGATCCTTCTTTTTCAATTGAGGGCATTCATTTCTCACATGACCTAATTTTTTGCACTCAAAACATCGAATCTCATTAGAGGGATTAGCTTCCTTTTGTTCTTTATATTTCCTAAAATGTCTTCTTTGATTATATCTGCCATTTTTCATAAATCTCCTATATTTTCTAACAAGCAATGCAAATTCATTATCTTCACTATCTTGTGAATCTTTATCCTCATTTTCAACCTTGAATGTCACATTTTTATCTTTCTTTGATTTAGCGACATCATTTCTTTTCATCATAATTTCATGACTCATTAATGAGCCTAATAGATTATCAAACTCAAGTTTATCTAGATCTTTAGCCTCCGTTATGGCTGTGACTTTTGGATCCCATGACATAGGCAAACTTCTTAAAATTTTTCTAACCTTTTCTCTATTAGTATACATTTTTCCTAGAGCTTCTAAAGTATAAACAATATCATTAAACATAGTATACATATCTTTTATATATTCATTTTATTTCATTGAAAATGACTCATATTCATGAACAAGAAGATTAATTTTGGTCTTTTTTTACCTGATTGGTACCTTCATGAGTTACTTTGAGCTTATCCCACATTTCCTTTGTTGTTTTGCAAGTTGAGACATGATTGAATTCTTTTGAGCTAAGAGTACAAATTAACGTGTTCATAGCCTTGGCATTGATTTCCATGTCTCTCATTTCTTCTACTGTCCAAGTATCAATCTTCTCCATGTCAGACAGTTTTATCTCTTTTTGAATGGCCTGCATCAAACTAGAGTCTTGCATTAAATAGATTTGCATTCTTGTTTTCCAATAGTTGTAATTTGTACCAACGAAATAAGGTGGACGAGTGGTGCTTTGACCCTCGATTTGAGAAGAGCTAGCAAAATGTTCCATGTGTGGATCTTTGTCCCTAGGTGATTAAATCTTTGAAAAATAGAGGGAATGATGGGCTCTGATACCAACTGATAGAATAAATGTAAGAAGGGCACGCACCCAAGAGGGGGGTGAATTGGTTATTTTAAAAAATTATTTCAATGAAAACAATATTTTTATTTTTTGAATATAATTTAAGGTAAAAATGAATAATTTACCAAAAGAGCTTTAACCTCCTATCTCCAAGATAGGCCCTCTAACAAGATGTTAGAAAAAATACAAACCTCTTAGTTAAGTGTAGGCCCTCTAGCAACGATGCTAGACAAATACAACTAGAACAAGATAAGAGTTTCTAAGGGTTTGTCCCTTTAGTTACAAGTTCTCTCAATAAAAGATATGACTCGAAAGAAAATAAACGATAAATATATTGCAAGCCTTTACAATAAATGAATGAGAGAAAAGAATGTAAGCTTAATAAATTCTCTTGGACACTTACTAGTTTGGTAGTTGATCATCTAAGAGTTGTAAATGATCTTCTGGACCAGCATTTATAGGTGTGGGTGCTAGCATCCAAAAATATGACCGTTGGGGTTTTTGGGCGCTCATTTAATGCACTTCAAAATTAGCCATTGGATTTCCTGCTATAAAAACGGTTAACAAATGCAAATCATCGGTTGACAGCTCAAAGAACAAATTCAAAAAATAGTCGACAAATTAAGAAAATTTGTCAACAGATGATAACGCATAGATATTGCTAGTCGACATAAAAACATGATTGGTCGACAGATGAGATGCACATAATAAAAGATCAAGAGATACACATTTTGTCGGTCGACAACCTTGGGACTATTGGTTGACAAATGAAGGATACTTCTTGAAAGAATTCTATAGCCATGCACTACAAGAATTTCATATTTTAGCGACAGAATATTTCTGCCACTAAATCCAAAAATTCGCCAAAAAATCAATTTAGCGACGAATTAGCGACAGATTTTTTCCGTTGTTGAAACAATCGTCGCTATATTTTTTTGTGATGGATCCGTCGCCAATTTAGTGAATGGATTAGTGACGAAAATTTTTTCGTTGCTAAATGTATTTTTTTTTCAATTTAGCGATGAAAATTTTCGTCGCTATTTTTTTTAAAAAAATTAAAATTTATTTTAGTGATGGAATATTCCGTCGCTATTTTTAAATTTTTTTTATAAAATCTATATTTTATTTTTAAAATATAAAATTAAAAATTAAAAAAATGGTAGCGCGCTAAAGCATATTTATAAATAAAAAAATAAAAAATAAAAATAAAAAATAATAATAATAATTAAAAAATTAAAAAATATTTACACTACAATCTGACAAACATAAAATTATTAAAAAAGAAGATAATTAATTAATAATTAAATATTTAAACTTTAAATATAATAAAAAAAGAATAAAATTAGAATACTAACAAACATTTCTAATAATTGACTGAAAATAAATAAAATATATAAATAAATAAAATAGCACACAAAAAAAAGAAAAAAACATACAAATATATCAACAGCAAAAAGCATATAAAAAATAAAAATAAAAATAAATATCTAAAAAATAAACATCTAAAACATCTAAAAACACTTTAAATTTACTTAAATTTAACTGAGCTGCAAACAAATTTTAAATATAAAAAGTAAAATAAATGTCTAAAAAATAAAAATTTAACTTGGGCGAGGGCGAAGGGCAGCAAGCGAGAGACGCAGGCTAAGGCGAGGGGCAGCGAGCAAGGGTGAGTCGCGATCGAGCAAGCGAGAGACGAGGGCCAGCAGCGAGAGACGAGGGCAAGCAGCGAAAGGCGAGGGCAATGCAACAAACGAGAGCAAGAGAGCGATGGCGAGACAGCGAGGGCTAGGCCGCGAGCGAGGGCGAAGTAGCGATCGAGAGCGAGAGCGAGAGAGCGATGGCAAGACAGTGAGGGCAAGGGCGAGGCCGCGAGCGAGAGGCGAGATCGAGCGAGGGCAAAGCAACGAGGGAGAGCGAGAGCAATGGTGAGATAGCGAGGGCGAAGGCGAAGGCGAGGACGCAAGAGAGAGCGAGACAGCGAGCGAGAGTAAGGGCGAAGCAGCGACCAAGAGCGAGAGCCAAAGAGCGATGACGAGACAACAAGGGTGAGGCCATGAGCGAGAGCGGGGGGAAGGCGAGGCAGTGAGGGAAAGCGGGGGTGAGGGCGAGATGAGAGGGCGAGGGCGAGAAGCTAAAGAGACAGAGATGGTTAGAGATTTGGGGGAGGGGGGACTTAGGGTTTTTTGGGGTGAAGGGAGGGGGAGAGGGGATTTGGTTAAGAAAGAGGCGAGGAGTTTCCCGCCTCTTTGATTTTTTTTAATATTTATTAATTAAATAAAAAATAATATAACTTATAAAAATAATAGAAATAATTATTTAATTGATAAAAATAATGTAATTTAAATAAAATTTTATTATTAAATAATTTAAATAAAATCTTATTGTAATTATCTAAAAATTTAATTGTATTATAAATTGAATAATTATAATAAATTAATTTTATATATTGAATTATTTATTAATAGTTTGTTATCTTAAAAAATTAATTTTTTTCTATAAATAAAAATTATACTAAACGAATTTCAAATTGCTGAATTTCATTTATAACTCAGAGACAAAATTAAAGAGTATAAATAATAAAGAGATATATTTATTTTTTTCTTGGTCAACATTAATGTTTTATACATAACACTTAAACTTTAAAAATAAAAATTAATCCCTATAATTTTTTTATAGTATAACTATTAAGGGGGAAAACCATTCCATATTTTCATCCGAAAATCATTTCGGACTTATCTTGATACTCTGTTATCCTAATCAACACATGACTTAATTGTATATTTAATTGTGTTACAATGTCTATATATTAGATAGTGATATATGATATTGTTATAAGTATAAGATACAATGTCATCCATATATTATGGTTTTAAACTTTTTAGTTTAGCAAAAAATTATCTTATTTATAAAGAAAAAGAAATTGACAAATAGCTCCTAGACACCTTCTTATATAATGTAATTCCTCGATATTGTTTTATTTTTATGATTTCTAAAATTTAAAATAAAGAAAATTTCTATAATATTATGATTTTTAAACTTTTTATTTATTTTTCAAATGTAGTGTTTGTTTATATTTTGTACACATATAATAAATATTACAAATAATTAATTATTATACATTTACTATATTTTTTATTTTATACACATGAAATATATTAAGTGATATAGTTAGAATTTAGCAATATTATGATTTTTAATATTAATATATTTATTTAAATTTTATAAATTAATTTTTTTATATTCATCTCATGTTTAAATGTATATTTAATTTTTCATAAAATTTAAATATTTATATATTTAAATATTCATCTCAAATTTAAATATTTATAAATTAATTGAATAAAAAAAATTAAAATTTAAAGCGACGGATTTGGACGATCCGTCGCTAACTTTTATTTTTTATTTAAATTAATTTTAATTTTAAATTTTTTATTATAAAATTTAGCTACGAAAATCTATTTCCGTCGCTAAATTTTAATAATAAAAAATTAAAATTAAAATATTATTTTAATTATTTAAATTAATATTAAAATTAATTTTTTATTTTAAAATTTTATGACGAAATTTATTTTCTATCGCTAAAATTAGTCACAGAAATAAGTTCTGCCGCTATATAATTTTTTTTTGTTTGTTTTTTTATTATTATTAATATTTAGCGACGAAAAATTATTTTCGTCGCTAAAATCCGTTGCTAATTCTCAGAAAAAAAAATTAATCCATCGCAATTCCGTCGTTATTCCGTCGCAGAATCTCATTTTTCTTGTAGTGATGCTTTATGTCGATCGACAATCAGATAGCCAACTGTCGACTACCAGAACCATTTTTAGAGAAACGGTCGACAGATCAAAGGGAACGATAGACATATGCCTTATTTTTTTTAAAAAAAAAAAACAAGCTTTAGTTTATTTCAATGGCTAAACAACAAAAACTCTTGAAAACCCATTGAACTCCATTTTATCATACTTCAATTGTGACTAAGGTTTAAACTGTTCTGAGTTATACATAGGCAAGTTAATAATGAAATTGATGAAACATTGAAATTTGAATAAAAAAAGATTGCTGGCCAAAGTAAAATGTTCATTTGGTCATATTAACTTATAATGTTTTTCATCATCAAAACCATTTAGAAAATTTAAACATCAGTCTTGACTCAAGAAGACAGTTGGAGCTAGTGTATAGGTATGAGTGAATTTGCCCATAACTCCTGATAATACTTTGCATCTCCTATTCTTCAAGCAATTTTAGAGAAAAGAAGAAGAAGAAGAAGAAATAGAGGGGGTTTTAGTTCACTGGCAAGGTCTCTCTCCAACAGATGCAATATAGGAAGATTCTCAAGAGCTTTGTCTTTGATTTCTAGAAATATTACTTGGGGACAAGGAAGATATTTAGAAGGGAGAAATGTCACATATATTCTTCTCTCCTTATCCTTATTCTTAGTTTTTTATATGCTTTGAATAAGTCTCTGAAAGAGATATTGGGTCATGGAGATATTTTATTTATTGAGTTGTTTTGATATTACGCATTTGAGATTTTGTGGATAATAAGTGACTAAATTATAAGAGTTGTTATATATTTTTCTATATAATAGTCACTGACAATGAATAAAGTCATCGAATTCTTTCTCTTAAATATTTAACTATAATAGAGGTTTGGGTTTCCTCCAATTAAACTTGTCAAACAAAATTTTTTTTTTTTTTTGGTCATTTAGTGAATTCTTTCAAAATAAGAGGCACTAGTCCAAAACACTCTTCCTCTTTGCATCGAGCTATTACTAGAAGCCAAACTCTCCCACGTGACAGGGTCAGTAGTGGAGTGTTGGTTTGTGTTGAAAAATAAGATTTCGAATAATTTGGGATTTTGATATCCCATAATTTTGGGATTATTATTAAGGATTTATTTATGTTTTTCAATTGTTTCCTTTTTTCCAGTTTGTTTCCTTTTTATATTGTTTCTTAGTTTAAAGGTATAGGAGTTATTATTTCCTAAATCAACTCCTTAATTCTAGTTTTTTCATTGCTATATATTGTATCTCTACCCATGAGTAAAATTATATAAGAGGAATTACTTCAAGAACCTCTAATTTCATGGTATTAAAGTATGGTTACTTTTAGCCTTAGTAATCTCAGATGAAAACTAGATTCGACTTCATGGTTGATATTTCTCTATCGTCATCTTAACATAGAGTTTGCATACACCTCACCCAACCATTCGTCGAACTCCAATTCAATGGGTTCTTTCCATCTTGTTTCAAACCTTCAATCCTCTAATTTCTCAATTCAAATAACCCAACATAAATTGAATGGGTTGAACCTCCGTGAATGATTTCAATTAGTTTTAGTAGTGATCAAAGGGAAAGGGAAGATAGGCTACCTCACAGATAATATTGTTACTCCTCCTTCAACAAATCCAACTTATAAGATGAGGGAGGTTGAAAATTCAATTGTTATAGCATGGTTAATCAACTTAATAGAACTAAAAATTAGTAGGACATACTTGTTCTACAATATTACCCATGAAATTTGGACAAATAGTCCAAGAGATGTATTATAATCTCCAATATTTTGCCCCACGCTTTGAAATTCATTATGATTTTTGTAACACTGGGCAAGGAACCCTTGATGTTTTTGTCATATCAATAGTGTGGAAGATGAAGAATAACAAAGAAAAATGACACGAAGCATATAGATAAGGAAAGAAAAAAGAAATCATTAAGAAAAATGCTTCAATCCCAATCTGAATCTTAAGGCAGCTCGAGGCTGAGCTAGCTAGTTCCACTTTCAACTTGAGAGATGACAAACACATCTACGTTACAATTAGGGATGGCAATATGAAGGATATAAGTAGAGAATTTCTTTGGTTGTTCTTGTACTAAGATATTTTGTTTACCTATATCCCCATACCCATAGGATAATAGGTATCCAATAGGTACTCGTATATTTGGTATATTTTATTCTAATAGATTTATATTTATAATTTAAATAACGTTACAATAATTTAATAACAAAAGAATTTGACATAATACAAAAAAAAAAAAGAAGCTAAAAAACAATAACTATAATTTTTTAGAATTGTTCCAATTCATTAAATAATAAAAAATATCACCTTAGTTTGTCAACAAGAAGGTGATAGATAATTGCGGTAAAAGAACCATAACTATATTAGGTTTTCAACTTGCGAGACACATTTGATTCAGATTTTTTTATGAATCTATCACTTATATTAATGTAATATATATATGTATAAAAAACATTATAATAGTGCATGCATTACAAGAATAGTTGCAACTATTGTCCAGGCTAATTTTGTGTCTATGGGGGTCTCAATCACATCATGCGACATCCAATTCATTGTTTGTGCGTCATATTATTCATATTAAGCTTTAAGGACCCACGATTTGGGGGCACCCATTTAACTTTAAGATAATTAATTATATTTCTGTTGAGAAATTTACATTTTAATTTATGAAAAAAATAATTTTAAAAAATATATTTTTAGTAAATTTAATTTATTAATAATTTTCAAAACATCAAATATACTTTTATGGTTTATACACTTAATTTTCAATCTTAAAAATATTTTTGAGTTGATCAAGACTACACAGCATATTTTTAATATAGTCTAGTATCATAAAAACTTACTTCAATATGTGTTATGCAAAATCTGTATCTTTAAAGTTATAATCGAGTATGGTATTTGTATAATCGAATATCTTTATTGCTATTGACATCTAAGCATATTTTTCAATCAGGTATTGGTTTAATTGCTTTTAAATCAGTCAATTATATGTTTTAACAAAACCTTTTTTTGATCAACTACTAAGATTTCTTACTTGAGAATTTTTTACAAGCTCTCTATACTTTAAAAATCAATCAAGTAAGGACTATTTTTAATTGAGTATTTTTCTAGTATAAAAACTCCAAGAATTTTCTTTAGTTGAGTATGTTTTTCTCTCAATTGACTAATGTATTTTTATAATTGATTATCTATATGTTTTAATTAAGTAAAGGTTGGATGAAATTTGGATAAATCTTTGTGCTCAATTTTGATCGAGTATTAGTTATCTATACTTAGGTATATGCTTGTGTTAGTCTAGTAAGCTGAACCTAATAATCGAATGCTTAATGCAAAGTATCTATAGTTTGTGAGTTAGTCGAGTAATAACTTGGTCTTATTTGAATAAAACTTCTATATAATCGATTATATGAAATGTCCAAATGAGTATGTACTTCATTAGTCAAGTATCTCTAGAACTTAGTTGAGTAATTGACATCTAATTCCAAATTTTATAGTCGTTATTCAGAAAACAAAAAAGAATAGTTTTGACCGTTAAAATTTTATCTCTTTATTCCTAGACGTCTAACTATGCTCTCTTATATATGAATTATAAAAACGAATAAGCATAAGGTGTTAAATGCTTATCTTTGTATTATGCATCTATTTATAACGATTTTGACCATTATTGGTCAAATCAAAAATGCTGTCAGTGTGTGCAAGTTTCAATGCCATCTTCTAAGTCTCAAGCTTCTATATAAGACCAAATGCTTCGAAGAAATAGTTTATGTTGCAATGACTAAAAGATAGAGAGAATGGTTGCTGATGTTCAAGTGTAGTATTCCAAAAATATTAGAGACGATAATAATTATTAAATTTCGGTATTTGGGGTCCGTAATGAAAATTTGAAGATTTACGGTAATTAAATAATAGTAGACATAATACTAATAATAATAATAAATGTGTAAATTATGTAACTTAATTTAAATTAATGAATTAATATATAAATACATATATATATTGTTAATAATAATAATAATAAGAATAATAATGATATTGATAAGTTAAATCAAATTGAATTAAATTAATAAATTAATATAAATATATATATGTGTGTGTGTGTACGTAAGGAACTTGGTGGCCAAGTGTGTAACAGTGGCTAATTGATTATAAAATTATTTCTTCAAATTGAAAGCTTAACAGAGCATGTGAGGGAGAGATATAATATATATATATATGTGTGTGTGTGTGTGCGTGTGTGATATGGTGTATGTGTGGACGCGTGGCGCGCTGAGGGCTACCAAAATTGCCTTGGCCTCCAAGCTGCTGGCTGTGTCATTTATAAGGCCAATTCGGCCACTTTTGCTGCCAAAACAGAGAAGGGAATTGAGAGGAATTGAAGAAGGACGCGAGCAGCTATGGAAATAGAAGAAAAAGTGAGGAAAATTAAGGGATTTTGGTGATTAATTGGTGTTTAAAATATTCAGGTAAGTGGGTAAAATTTATATAAGTGTTATATATTTAAATCATGAATTTTATACGGTTAGATTATACAGTTTACGCATTAGAATTAACCAATTTAAGTCACGGTTGTATTATTTGATAGGAAACGTTTTACTTCGCATCGGGAGCACAAGAGAGGCTGAAATCAGCCGTTTTCAGGCAAGCTCCTAACCTTCTCCTCGCGTTACTTATTTCCTGTGAAAGTCTTCAAGGTTTCTTGTACTCAAAACCTTCCCTCACTTTGACTCGGTTTCACGCATCAATAACAATAATTCGCGTGGTAACCACTTAATGACTTCTATTTTATTAATGAGTTTATTGTTGATGGAATGACCTAAGCAATGGCGTCATGATATCTTTCGTTTCACCCGTCACGGAGCCTCGTATCGCTCCGCTTTCCTTGGGAATGATGCCGAACCCATTGGGATTAGGTTCTTAGAGAAATTGGTTATGGTTAGAATTAGGAGAATGTGTTAAAGAGTTTATTATGTATGTTGAGATGGTTTTATGTGAATGAAAAGTAATGAGAATGGTATTACGATGTATGTGGTTATGTACATGAAGAGTTATGAGTTATGGAGAAATGTTATGTAAAGCTAAGCTGGGAAGATATAAAGTCAATAGTGTCAGTAGGTGTGTCTAAGGGTATGGGTACAAAGCCACTGACTGTCGACCGTGGGTCGTGGCAGTTGATGGCTGGATGTATGGGCGCCAGTCATCGGTTGTTACGATAAGCGCTAGACGGGCCAGAAGAGCTGGTACTCCAGATTCCCTCATTGGTTTGTGCATTTCATGATGTGTGTGCTACAAGGGGCTGGGTTGCATTCACGAGAGGACATGCTTTGTGTGTGATGGGATGTATGAGCATTTGCATGACCCGATTGGTCTAAGAACCAATTTGGGTATCCTAGGTAAGCATATGCATTTAGAACATGTCGCATGTGTGAATTCTTATGTGTGGGCGTAGCAGGGCCTGATGCTTGGTTTATGGGGGCCTTGTCATCATGTTTATGCTACATAGGCCCTTGCATTTCTTATGTGTTGCATTGCATGGTTCTAATGTTACTGTTATTCTGGACGGGAGTACCGTGCCAGGTGTCGGGAGTACCGACTTGGTGAGCTTCGGCTCGGTGTAGATATTAGCTCGGGGTTAGCCCAAGAGAGCTTCGGCTCGGCTTAGATATTAGCTCGGGGTTGGCCCGAGGGAAGACCAAGATCGCGGAAGTATATGATTATGTGATGTATGACATGAAGAATGTATGAGAGTATGATGGGTATCAGGAAGAGCATGTAACGAGCATCAAGAAAAAGAAAATGGTTGAATGTCAGGAAAAGCCGACCGTGTCAGGAAAAGGCTGGTCTAAGAGAATGATGATATGGTAGCCTATGTTAGGCTACGACAGGTTTGTATGCAGGACCTGGGTGCCAATGTGTGACTTATGTGGGCCCCTGGCTCCTTATGTGCAGTTAATTTTATGTTATGCATGTAGAAGTAAAGTACGTATAGGTCATGACATGGCGTGATTGCATTGGCATGGGTTGCATGGGGTGTCAAGGGAAGAGTCCTATCTTAAACCCTCAGTCTTTCTTTCATGAGCTTGCTGAGTCTCGCGACTCATATTTGCTTTACATCATTCCAGGTACATTCATCGGGGTTTGGGTCCAAACCATCGTGTCATGGTAGCAAGTGCAGAGCTCTCCCGAAACTAGATCCTGGGTGTCATCGTGTCTTTGATAAGGTTAATGTTTATGTTTTCGAAGTTTTGTTGTATGTTATGTAAGCCCAGGTGGGCCAAAGTGATGAATGATTTTGTAAAAAGATTATGAGATGTGAAATGATAAAAAAAATATGATTTTAATAAGGTTTTGTTTGATATCATTTCAATAATGACCCTCTCACGAATCCTCTTTGTGCACGAGGAGGCTCCGGGAGGCGGGCCGTTACATCAAGTAACATAGCGCCAAACTAAGCACAACAACACAAGTCTTTTTGGGCCAATGTTCACTACGTGATAGTGCTTCATATCTATTCTTTCTTTACTCTAAGCTATCATCTAGTATGGTTTCTTGTAAATCCTTTAGACTAAATATATATATATATATATATATAAGAATTGAGTGTTTAATTCATTTATTCTTATAACTCTCTTTTGTTCAAGAGAATAGTTAGTATTATTGTATAATCTTGTATTTTCTCTTGATTTTGTCTTTCACAATTCTCTGTGAAATTCTTGTAATTATCCTTTAAAATGTAGTTGTTGTGACTTAGTTTAGAAAGAAAAAAATCTCATGTAATGGTTATTGCTTAGCTTATGAAAAACGGGAGTTCCTACTTAGTCCGTTAAATGGAGGTTATTACTTAGCCTATTAAAAGTGAGGGTTCCTACGTAACCCGTTAAAAGTTGAGGTTATCGCTTAATCTATAAAAACTGAAATTCTTACTTAACCCATAAAAGTGGAGATTATAGTTTACCTGTAAAAACTATTATCCTTAGTGGATGTTTTCTAAATCCTTAGTGAAGAGTTAAGATAATGGACTGGACAGTTGGCCAAACCACTTTATATTGTTGTGTTCATGTTGTCTTTTTCTTATTGTTTACGTTTTATCAACTTTATTCTCTATCTGCTATACATATGTATTTTCATCCACAAACACAACTTAATGTATTGTTTTTTCAATTGTCATTAAAACGTTTTCTTGATTGAAATCATCTTAAAAATTATATACTTTTATATTTTAATAACTATTTTACAAATTCCTTATTCTAAGTATGATTCTTTATCTTTATACCAAAACTACATGTATATCTTACATTTAGTTTTTATAAAACATTTATGTTTCAACTTTTAATAAATTTCATAAAAAGTTTTTTAAAAACATTAGGCTCACTACATATAAGAACTTATTTGAGATTTTATAACCACAAAGTCATTTCTTATTGCATACGTTTATTTCATATGTTTCAAACTAATGTCTCTTGTATTCTTTTTTAAACACATACATCTTCATATTAATATTTTCATATATAAACTTATCAAATGCCTAAAGTTTTCTCAAATCATTTTTATGAAAGATCTTGAATGTTGCATATTCATTCATGCTCATTCCATCCGTTGTTTCATATGTTTGTAAGTTTAAAAAAATTGCTATTTTCAAACAACTTTACTTCATCTCAAATTAAAAGATACTTTTATTATTTTTGAAAAATAATCAAAACACCCAATTCACCCCTATTGGGTAATCTTTCAATTTCAATCACACAAATATTATATTACTCTTAAATTTTAATAGCAGATTATTGAAAAAAGGGATATAATTATCACAAATTGAGGAATTTTTTTATATATTTATCTAAAATTCTAACTTACAAAAATTTCAATGACAATTTTTTTTTTTAAAAAAAGATTGGAGATAATACCTAGGTTTTTAAGAAAATTCAAAAAATAAGAGATGGTGATTTTCTTAAAAGAAAATGGTTGAGGACATTTTGGTAAATTGGATTTCCATCTCAAGGATATTTTGATAATTTTCAAATTGGGGCACTGATAAAAAAAAATTTAAAAATTTTAAGGTGTAAGTGCAATTTACCAAAAGATCTAAAGGTGTGTTTGATTGCATTACCTAGAATTTAATTCTAGGTAATATTGGCTAGAAAACAAAAATCATCCTACCCCCTTGGAAAATGAATTCCATGGAAAAAAGATTTAAATGCTTGTACCTTACACATTTTTCCATAAAAAAGTTAAGAGTGTTTGATTGCTTTCCATAGAAAAGTTAAGAGTGTTTGATTACATATTTTCTATGGAAAATGTGTGCAATCAAATACACTCTAAGTGCAAGAAATCAGTTTAAAGTAATTTTAGCCTTAAAGGAAATTGTCAAAAATTGAAGGACTGAATTGCGAGGACTAAAATGAAATCATTGTAATACCCTTAATTTTTAAGATAATTTGAGAAACTATGATATATTACGTTGGATAAACAAAAATGAGTTTAATAACAATTTCTTATGATTTAAAGATATTTTAATAATATTGCAAGGGCTTAAGACCCATTTTTTGTGGATTAAAGGTATCTTGATAATTTGTTAAGAGGTTTCATTTAGTGTAATTTTCTAAGTATAGGGTTTTTGTGTAATTTTTTAAAGATTATTGGGTTTAAATGTGATTCTAAAAAAAAAATTGAAGGCTTTAGTGAAAGTTTAAGTTGTAATGGGTATATTAAAAGTAGAGGGTTCGAAACAATAGGTTAAATTATAATTAACAAAACTAGATGGGTGAAAATGTAATTTCCTGAAAACTAATTACTTGCATGTATTGCCACCGGCGGTGGTCGAATCTTGAGAATTCAGCTTAGGAACAAGGAACAGAATGATGAATGGTTGGATTTTGAAGGTTTGGGCAATGTAGACAGTGATTTCTATTTATACAAAAAAAAATAAGGAAAGGTTTAGCCAAAAAGAAAATGGCAAAATCAATCGTGATTTTATAGATAATTATTTTAGAAAAGATTAAAAATAAGAAATTGAAACAAAAATAGAGTGAAATGGTAGATTTTTGAAAGAGTTCATGGTGTGGCTAGAAAAAACGTACCTCGCAGGAAAAACTAGTTCAACCAGGTGCAGATATACAAAATCATAAAGTGTTTTAGTCGAGGATTAAAGAAAAAAAGATAAGAGAAATAAAAAGAGAGAATAAATGAGAAGAAAAGACAAAAAAAAAGAAAAAAAGAGAAGCAATAGTTGGTTGCAATAAAGAAATGACTGGAAAAAACAATTAGAGATGGAAGAGGGGGCGGTGTTAAGAATGTTAGTACATGGGCTAGAAGCTAAGTGCGCATGTGATTCACATAAAAGTAAGGATAGAAGAAAAAGAAATAAGAGAAAAAAAAAAGAAAACAAACAATAGTTGATTAGCGTTGAAGAAGTGGCTAGAGAAAACAATTGGAAGTGAAAGACGGGGCGGTGTCAAGAGTGTGTAGCACATGCACTAGAAACTAAGTGCGGATGTAATGCGCTAGGCAAGACTAGAAGAAAAACAAAATAAGGGCCTGTTTGATTGCACTTCTTTTCCATGGAGAATGAGTATTTTCCATCTAAATTCCATCTTTTGTAGTGTTTGATTGCATTTTTTTTCCAGAGAACTTAAGTTCCCATTTTCGGTCACGTGACCCTATTTTCTAGCTTTTGATGGAAATAGTTTTCCTGGGGGGAGGGTTGTTTTACATTTCCAGGGAATTCCTTACCGTGCGCAAAGCCGACTCCTCGTTTCTCTAGGGTTTCCTCTCCCATTCGAGCCGGCTTCGTTCCCTTCCTCTTCGTCGCCCATCCTCTGCCGAAGTCGAGCCCTTACTTGGGCTTCGTCGCCATCCACCGCCGAAGAAGACCATCTCTGACTTCCTGTGACTCGCCATCCATCTTCGACTTGGGCTTCGTCGCCATCTCCATAAAAGACCAGCTCTGACTTTGTTTTCGTCGCCATCTCCGCAGAAGACCATCTTCGATTTCGAGTTTCACACCATCGGCGCATCTTCATCTTCTTCCATGGTAAGGTTTCCATCCTTGTTCTGTTCTTATTTTTGTAGATCCGGCGAGCGATCTTGGTATTTGTCCACCGATCTTGGTTTTTCTCTTTGTTTCAGTGAACGATCTTGGTCTTCGACCATCGATCTGGAGTCTTCGTCCACCAGAAGAGATCTTGCTCTCTGTTTCAGCGAGTGATCTTGGCCTCTGTTTCAGCGAACGATCTTCGTGTTCGCCATCTCCGCCGAAGTTGACCTCGGATTCCGACTTGCAGACCGCCGTTCATCCTTGTCGCCATCTTCGTCCACGGTTAGCTTTCGTGTTCGCCATCTTCCCCATCTTGGGCATTTTTTGTTCTAAAAATTTATAATACAAAAAACTTCTCAACATTATAAATTTAATATTCTGATATATGTCCATATTTGTGTGGAATAAAGGAAAAAAGAAACCAAAGTAGCTAGTCCTGTTGGGTTTCTCTCATTGGAAAAGAAGAAAAGAAAATATTTGACCTGTTCTGGCGTTCTGTGTGGGTTAGTTTTGGTTACCAAAATATGCAGTTGCCTTAACGGGTGCCATCAGAGGAGCATGGCTTATCCCTCATTACTGATGCAGTGATTATCATCGGCTTTTGTTTTTTTATGGATATTTTCTAAAGCTCTGTCCAGAATTTTATTATTTAATTGTTGAAGTCTCGGTAATAATTCAGCGACACCTTCTATGTCTTAAAAACTTTAATTCTACAGATAAGTCATTCTTATCGCCATCATCAAACAATACTGTGTGGGTAGGGGGTTATCGATGTGGTGTTGTTGAAGTCATTATTATTTCCTTGCTATTGTGATGATGGCCTTGCAAGAGAGTGGCAATTTTTGTACTTAAACGTAATTACTAAATAAAAGAATGTAAATAACATTAATTATTGATTATTGGCAAAGTCACTCATCCATCTTAATCTTACCCTCATGGCTTACATATTTAATTCTCTCCATCCGTACATTTAGGATTCTGTTTCAAGCAAATACGACAGTTCTTCACAATGCCAATCTAATATAAGAAAGAAAATCCCAATTCCTATAAGCCTGCCCTACCTTTCATGCTCAAGGTTACAAGTCTGGTGTCCTTGTCTAGGAAGTGTGAAAAATTCATCTTAAGTATCATGCCATTACCAGTGTTGATATGTCCCAAGTGGTCTAACCCTTTATTATTGTTTTCATCTTTGGACATGTGTTGGGACACACTTGGGGAGATGACACGGGGGGACAAAGTAGCATTTTTAGTGGAGTTTTTAGGACTTTGTCAAGGTAGTTTGCTTTTATAATAAGTATCCAAATGAGGAATAAAAGAACCAAGTTATGACTTATAAACAATATTTGCTGAAGTTTCCTTCCTGATCATCAGATCCAGGAGGTCAAGTAAGAGTTGAGTGGAGTTGATGGCTTGCTAGTTTGACTTCAGGTGTCTTCAGTAGATGATCATGGACAACTGAAAACTGGGAAGTTAGGACAGTGAGCTGGATCTGTTTGAAGTACACACACACACACATTTTGCTTGTAAACTTAGGGCTAAGACTAACTGATTATTTCATTTGGCCTATTCAAGGGGTTGAATATGTTTTGGCAATTAGTGAACTAAGTATTTACCAGCTATACCTGGTCCATGTGGGTGAAGTATTTAATTTAATGGGGGCAAAACTCAAGCTATGTAATGAACCTTTTTAAAATTTCAATAACCTGGTCTGTATATCTAAGTGTTATACATTTATTTCCTTAATTTTGAGAAATAATGTTTCTTTCTTCCTTTTTTTTTTTTTTGGTTCTTGTTTTTGTGTGTGTGTGTGTGTGTGTTGGAGGTGGGTGTTCTGAAATGCCTTGTGGCTTTCAGTAATCAATTAGGAAGCTTAACTGTGAAATGCTGGCTATCTTGGAATTTGGCATAGCATGAGCTCAAACTGGCTGGGTTCTGCGTAATATTAATTGATGGAAAAGATAACCAACGGATTAGATAATTCTGAAAATGTTGAAAATGATAAAGGTACAGTTGGATCTAGTCAATTGGGTGCAGTGGGCCAGTATACCCATCTGTATTTAAATTTGGATCTATATACTTTACTGTGGCCCCTCCTATAATCTTCTTATGGTAGTTAATTCTGCAGGAAAAACCTAACGACATTCTATAATTATAACAAATTGGCAAGTTCAATTAGGAATTGCTAAAATTAAAAGTTTATTATAAAATTATAACAAATCTAAAAGATACCTAAACTCTATATCCTTATTTTACTTGGATCATTTTTTTTTTTAAACTTAACAAAAAGATACTTAAACTCTATATCCTTAAAATTATAAGTTCGGGGGATTTAAGTATAAAAGTCAATTAGGAATTGAGAGTTTACAATTATTCCATATGAGAAAATGCAATAAATCAAAAGGTGGCCTTGAGGTTTAGGGCCGGGAAAATATGTAAAATTGTAAAATATTTAAATATGCAAGTTTTAAATGTTATTTTAGAATTACTCGAAAGGTTGATGAAAAAGAATAAGGGTTTTAAACCTTATGTAATTAATCTCTATAAAAGAACGATCCAAATAGATTTATATAATTAAGAATCTAAGATAATAGTAAATTTAATGAAAATCAAATACTTTGCTATGAATCTTAGCTAGGACTGTGTAATTACCTCTTATTAACTTAATACTATAATAATATTATATTGCATACTCTAAAGAATTTTATTTTATCCATTTTAATGCATACTATTGTAGTTTAAATTGTCATCTTTTTTTATATGCTGATTTTATTGAATTTTTATTTTATACGTGATAGTGAGTAACATGCCTTCAACAAGGAATCAACGTCGACGGCAACAACAACATTTGGGTTTATTTTGGACGATGGTCATGCAAGCGATTGTGATATATAATTATATTAGGCGTCGCAACCGACATCTCCCAAGGGCTCCTCATATAAATTGGGATTCTGAAAGACAAATGACCCTTACACAAATGTTTGGAATGAGTGATAGAATTTGTCATAACCTACTTAGGATGAAAATAGAGTCATTTCATAGATTTTGTGCTCGGTTACGAACTTATGGATTGGTTGATAGTAGATATGTCCTTGTTGAGGAACAAGTGGCTATTTTCCTAAACACGGTCGGGCATGACGAACGTAATCGAGCTGGAAGTTTTACTTTCTTTAGATCTGGACAAACAGTGAGTCATTACTTCCATAGGGTCTTGCACGCTTGTCTCAGACTATATAGAGATGTTGTCAGTAACGCCACTGTTCACAACTCACCATACGAGAAAGAAAATGTCAAGCCTTGGTTCACATATTTTCAGGTTAGGAGTCGAAATTATTTCATTATATATTTTGTAAAGGTTCAATATTCTAAAGTAATTTTCTTATTAAAAGTTCTTTTTTTTGTTAAAGGATGCTGTAGGGGCAATAGATGGTACACATATTCCTGCAAATGTCCCCTTAGAAGAACAAGCTAGGTATCACAATAGAAAGCAAGAGATTTCTCAAAATGTTTTAGTAGCTTGCACATTTGATATGATATGAAATTTACATATGTGCTTGCTGGTTGGGAGGGATCGGCACATGATGGTCGATTGTTAAGGAGTGCAATATTACGACAAGGACATAAGCTGACAGTTCCTTTGGGTAAGTTATACCACTAGTTTGATATCATTTTTTTTCACAAGGTTACCAATTATTTAATAATGATAATGTAACAAACAATTCTTTGATAGGTAAATATTATCTCTGTGATGCTGGCTTCCCATTGGTTCCGGGATTTCTTGCACCGTACCGCATGACTCGTTATCATCGTAGAGACATTGAGGGTCAACGTCCTGAAAGTAGTAAGGAGTTGTTCAATTTTCGCCATTCATCTCTACGTAATGTTGTTGAGAGGACAATTGGTTTGCTTAAGAGAAGATTTGCATATTTAAGACATCAACCCTACCACGACATTGAAACACAAGCAAAGATAGTCCTTGCTTGTTGTGCCGTCCACAACTTCTTAAGGAATGATGATATAGAAGATGTTTGTGATGAGGACGTAGATACTAGCGATGGTGAGGATAACCCTACACATGTTGTCGATGTATCTGAAGACGAGACTCCAAATGCTCACATATCTTTCACAGCTGATGCAGCATGGTCTAATAATAGGAATACAATTGCTGATTTAATGTGGGCTGATTATCGTCCCAACCATGATGCAGGAGTTGATTTTGATTAAATTTGAATTTTTAATTGTCATTTATGTCCTTATGTAATGGTTGACATAAACTTGCTTATATAACATTGTTGACCGTGGTATTATGTAATGGTTGATTTCGGTTATTATTTTTTGTACATGGTATTATGTAATTGTTGACCATAACTTTTTTAATTTTGAAAGACAGATTTTATGGCACATAATCAAAAAAACCCTATGGGAGAGGAAAAGAGCTCAAGCCAAATGGATCCTACATCTAAGAATCGTCACATACGTTGGAATGATGTAATGGATAACTGTATGATTAGCGCATTATATCATCAAGCGTTGACTGGTCACAAAAGAAGTGACAATGGTGTTACATCATCTCAAGTGTCAAAGGTATTTGAGAGTGTAAATAATGTGTGTGGAGTTGTTGTGTCAGAAAAAAATGTAAGGGGGCGTTTGAAGACTATAAAGAAAGAATATGTTGAACTTCGTCAATTATTAAGTATGAGTGGTTTTGGGTTGGAACCTAACACTGGACGTGTCACAGCCGATGCATTGGCTTGGGAGGAGTTTCTTAAGGTATAATGCTTTATCGACCATTCAACTTTTTTGTCATTACACATTAGTAATATAGTTTCTTTTGGGCATTGACAAGTCATGAAAATATTTGCCTTTGTTTCTAAAATTATTTTTAGGGGAAACTAGAATTTGGAAAGTGGAAGAACAAACTTTGTCCTCGGTATGATGAGTTGGAGGTTATCCTTGGAAATGATATTGCTACAGAAGAGCGCTCAATAGCCGGCAATAACGATATCTCTCCCATCCATGGTATTTATACAAGTAAATAATAAATATATATTATTTATAATATCCCTTATGTAATAGATTTTAATAAGTTGTCTTTTTTTTTAGTAGTAGATGAAAGTGTAAATGAGATTGATAGTCAAAGTGAAGCTACAAATTCAAGCAAAAGAAGTGATTCCAAGCGTAGCGCTGAAAGAGGATCTAACAGAAGCCGACGTAGACGTACCCAACCCGATGACAGTATTATTGCCCTATCGAGTATTGCCGAATCATCAAAAAGAATTGCCAATGCTATGGAGATTCAAGCGACATTAGATACCAAAAAACATATAAATTGGCAATTAGTTTTAGAAAAATTACAAGGCATGAAGATAGATAGGCATGATATAATGCAAATCATGAAGATATTTCAATCGGATGAAAGTTTTGTGAGAATCTTTATGAGTTTGACTGATGAAACATTTATGCGGGATTGGGTTTTTGAGAAACTTGGCCGTGATCCACTTCCGATTAATTAGTAGATGATGTTTGGTATGTTTGTGACAAACAATGTTTAATTTGTAAGGCAAAACGAAACTGCATATTTTTATATATTTTGTAATAGATACATTGTTTGCATGGTTTGTTTGAATGAGACCAGTGGGTATGTATGGTCTTGCTGGAATTGCTGTTTGCGTAAGATTGCTATATAAATTATTATGAAATATTAAACTTTTGATCTTGCATGCTCTATGTTTTCATTGCCCCTTTATGTCAAATATAAATTATCTCTTCAGTGTTTTGATTTAGTAGTTCTATTATTTGTTTTTTCTGTTGGCTACCTGATGATGGTAGTTGTGGGACATATTTTTTGATGATGATGGTACAGCAGATTTAGGCAGTGTGGGGTGGCCAGAATTATAGGATTTTCAAGTCTTTTTGTCCTCAATGAAAACATAGAGCATGAAACTCTTATCAGCACAAGATTTCTGATAAGAGTTTTTTTTTTTTAAATATGAATAGTGTACATAAAATTTATATTTGCAAAAGCATTATTAGTTGATGGTTTTACGTATTGAAATTGCTGAGTTGCTTCAACAAGTGGAAGAGCCTTTGGAAAACAATGTTGCTTTAATAAGATTTGCTTAACAGCTATCCACATCCATGGCTTTTTTTTTTTTTTCTATGAAATTGCTGAGTGGCTTCAAGGTTTTATGGTCATGCTTGGACAACTGGACAGTCCATTTTTAAATTTTAGTAATCAGTTAAATTGCCTTTTCAAGAGTAATTATTATAATTATTATTACTCCAGCAATGATTAATGAATGTGGAATCCGTGGGCATCCCCATGGCAATGGGTGGATTATCCATCCGTAGCCCCGTATGGTTAGTAGCAAGCAATCACACGCTTGTTAATTGGGACTTTTGCAGCCAAAAAATAAATACTCTATTTGTAGTTTCAACCCCCTACATTTCTTTGGCGCTCAGAACAGTTTCAAGGCACTTCCAATGCTTAAAGAATGCCATATCCGACCAACTGAAGCACATTAGAAATGTCTTAGGGGAGGAATTGCCATCTCCCATTACTGGTGCAAGCAGTTGTAGAGGTGACACGAGCACATCAAGGTTAAAATTCATTGACCATGGCTTTATGAAGCAAAAGTTCGGTGGGGGAAACCTGGGCTTTTATGAAACCCAGCAGCATGTCTGGAGGCCCCAGAGAGGCCTGCCAGAACGCGCAGTAGCCATTCTTAGAGCTTGGCTATTCGAACACTTCCTTTATCCGTGAGCCCTCTCTCCTTTTTGGTCATTTTAAATTTCTTGAGCTTGCAAGGGCAGGCGTCCCATTGATATTTTGATTTATATTACATTTGATGTGCATAGGTATCCAACTGACACGGATAAGCATATGTTGGCGACTCAAACCGGATTATCTCAAAACCAGGTATTGTATAGAAGAATTTAATTTCAATTATGTGTCATCCGTCAGATTATTATTTTTTTTTAATTTTTTGATTGGAGCAATTAATATATGTAGGTGTCAAATTGGTTCATCAATGCTCGAGTCCGGGTGTGGAAACCCATGGTTGAAGAAATACACATGCTTGAAACCAAAGGTTCTGCAGAAGCCAACTCAAATTCTGATCTTGTGTACTACATATTTTAGGCTTTGTAATTTTATTACCAGCTTTGAAGCTGAGGAATTGTTTTGGTGATGTGGTCATCTTACTTTTTGCTAGTGCTCCCAATTGATGTATGGTCATCTAATTTTATTATGTATAGTTTGTTAGAATTACAGGTGTATTATGTTTATGGCTTTATGTTGTTGGCAATGTTGTTATTTGAGTTACAATTGTGGGGGCATATTTTTTGTTGTTGTTTGCGTTACAGGTGTATTATGTTGGTTTTTATTGATTTTTTGTTAAATGTCGAGAATTACAGTAATGATGGTCTTCTATCTATGTTTAATTGAGTAGCTTTCACATTCGTTGCCTTCTTTTCAAAAAAAGAAATTTGTAAAATTGATTGGTTCATTTTAATAGGGATTGCGAAATTGAATTTTGACTTTGAATTTGCTTTCATATTCATAATAGTGATTTTGAACTTGTTTTGAATTTCTAGGTAAAAAGGGTATTTTTTCTATGGAAAATATTCATTTTCTAGGGAAAATAATGGCAATCAAACACCATAAGTTAGAAAAAATGATTATTTTCATGGAAAATAATAGCAATCAAACACCAAAAGTTGGAAAAATAAAACAATTTCTAGGTAGAAAATTAAGTCAATCAAACGCTGTAAATTAATATTTTCCCTAGAATTTAATTCTAGGTAATTTAATTCCCTAGAATTCATTTTCTTTCTACCTAAATTCTACCCTTGCAATCAAACACACCCTAAGAGAAAAAGATAAAAAAAAAAAAAAAAGACAAGCAATAGTTTGTTGGCGATGAAAATGTGGCTGGAGAAAATAATTGGAGGTGAAAGATGGGGTGATGTCAAAAATGTGTAGCACATGTGCTAGAAGTTAAGTGCGCATATGATCGCGTAAAGGCAAGACTAGACAAAAAAGAAATAAAAGGAAATGACCAAATAAAAAAAAAGACAAGTAATAATTGGTTGGCGATGAAAAAGTGGCTGGAGAAAACAATTGGAGGTGAAAGATGGGGCGGTGTCAAGAATGTGTAGCATATACACTGGAAGCCAAGTGCGAATGTGATGCATGTTAAGGTAAGGCTAGAAGAAAAAGAAATAAAAGGAAAAGACAAAAGAGAAAAAAAAAAAGACAAGCAATAGTTGGTTGGCAATGAAGAAAACAATTGGAGGTGAAAGACGGGACGGTGTCAAGGGTGTGTAGCACATGCGCTAAAAGCTAAGTATGTATGTGATTCGTGTAAAAGGAAGGCTAGAAGAAAAAGAAATAACACAAAAAAAAAGAAAAGACAAGCAATAATTGATTCGTGATGAAGAAGTGGCTGGAGAAAACAATTAGAGGTGGGGTGGTATTAAGAGTGTGTAGCACATGCGCTAGAAACTAAGTGTGAATGTTATGTGTCTTAGGGCAAGGTTAGAAGAAAAGAAAATTGAAAAACTTGAAAATGATTAAAAAATAAATAAAAATTTTGGGAAAAAAATACCATTTGGCTAATCAAGGCTTTAGAATTATTATATTTACAGGGATTTAAAATATTATTACAATAAATTATTAATTTCATAGCAATATATAATAATAATTAATTAATTAAAGCTTAACGAATGCACAAGGGAGACTGAGTGAGAGCGAGATCTGAGTGTGAAGATTTGGAGGGGAAAAGAAGAAGAGTGCATTGCACGCGCTCACCCTGTCACTGCTGCCCACCTTGGTCGCTGGCGAAAGGATCAATACCACCACCGCTACTGCCGCCGCACGCTGCACCGCCGGACTGCCACCGCCCCTGCAAACAGAGAAACACAGGTATATAAATGTGCTATTTTTCAAAGCTAGATCTACTAAAAATCAACCGTCGGATGATCTAAGTTTTTGAGTGTGCTAGTCACAGTGACCGGGGGAGACCGCTTATAGGCTTTGATCATCGGAATCCACCGTTCACGGTGGCCGACGGTGTTTTATCGAAAGTATACAATGTTTCGCTAAAAATTAAAACTTAAATCTGCAAAAATCTAACCGCTGGATCATTCTAATTTTTGAATATATGAGCCGTTGTATTTGTGGGAATCCGATGATCAGTCCTGAATCGTCGGAGTCACCAGCCGGAGCCAGTCGGCAGCGACTTTTAAGCCGAAAATCAATTTTCAGATCTACTGTAATCCGACCGTTGGATCGCAACCATTTTTAGTTATGTTAATCACTGGGAAGAGAGGAATGCCTTGGTTGGTTTCAATTACTGAAATCACCGGCCAGATGGCGCCTGCAGTTTGGCCGGCGTTAAGAGTGAATAAAATAATGATAAAAGAATACATCTTATGATACAAAAAAAATAAATAAATAAATGTGATATCACATATTATAAATTATTTGTTCTCTTCCATTTATTTGTTCTTTCATTTGTTTATTCGGTACCACGAGGCTAGGGTTTATTCTTTCATTTGTATATTCTTTATACATAGTATATATATATTTTCTATGATTTGTGATTGGTTGTTGTGATTGTTGGGTTTGCTGATTTGCTTGTTCCAATTTGTTAAATCTGACTATGTTTTTAATCTAGAATGTCTCTAAATTTCATCTTATGTAGTAGTCCAAAATCTATAGTTTAAATGATAGGTGATATAATTAGTTGGACAACTCATCACCATATTGCTAGTTTTGTATGCATTTTACCACCATCAATTCATTATCTATTCAAATTACACCTGTTTAATTCTAGTGCCTCTTAGATTTCGCTGTCTTGTACATTCTTTCTAAAATTTTCTAATTTTTTTTTTCAAATTACCGACAGAATTAGCAACTAATCTCGTCACAAAATAATACCAATTTAAAAATAGAAAATAAATTAGCAATGAATTTAGGGATGGAATTCTGTCGGTAAATAGACATAGAATATTTTTGTTGCTAAATTTGTTACATATTTAATTAATTTCTTTGAAGTTAATTACAAATTAATGACGGATTTAGAGAGAATTCCGATGGTAAATAGAGATGGGTAATTTTCATCACTAAATTTGTCACAAAATAATTTTATGTTTTTAAAAATAATAATAAATTAGCGTTGGATTTAAGGGCCAAAATTGTCCGGTGCCAATTTCTTTTAATTTTTAAAAATAATAATAAATTAGTGACAGAAATCCAAGTGATCAACGTAAGCATCAAAGCTTTTCACCCCTTACATTGACCGATGGATATGATCAGTAGCCTACAGTTCCCTATACTAAACTCATACTCCCCCCCCCCCCCCCCCAATGCACATTGAAATTGGAAGACCACGACACTAGATATGTAGGAGCATTCAAAGCCATCTGAGGCACATGTTTTATTTTGCTACAAAAAGTGATATTCGCAGGTCAAAAACTCAAAATAGAAAAGAGACAATTAAGTACCATGTGTGTATATATATATATATAAATAAATCATAACAAAACCATTAATGATGCCCAAGGCAACACCATTTGTGGTTACAATTATGACGCAGTGTGTAGCGTGAGTGTGAAGAAAATACATCAAAATAAATCCTTAAAAAATAAATTTTAATGGCTGAAACTTGACTTTCAAGAAGACGCAAAAACAAAATTATTTTGTTAAGAAAACCCAAATAAGTTATTGAAATTGTATTGAGACAAGTTCATTACAACCCCTAACTTCTAGGTGTATTTATAGTGTTTGGTTAATCCAAATCCATTTAATATTTGTAAATAAAATTCAACTACAATCCTAATAAAAATAAATTCTAAGTAAAAGTCAGCTAGAATCTTAATAAAAATAAATCTTAAATAAAATTTAACTAGAATCCTAATAAAAATAAAATTCTAATCAAACATAAAATAGAATCTTAAATCAAGTAGAAATATGAAATAGAATCCTAAATCAAGTAGAATCATGAAGTAGAATTTTAAATCAAGTAAAAACATAAAGTAGAATCCTAAATTAAGTAAAATTCTAAAACTTAAGAAGTATTAAAATATTGTTCCGGTGCTACTATTCTGGTGATACTACTTTGGTTTGGTCGGGTCGACCTTGGGCCGGGTCTTGATTGGTGACTGTATCATTCACCTCCACTTAAGAAAAAATTCGACCTCGAATTTTGATCCGAGTAGGACAAGTACAAAGAGAGATTAGCCACATTGAATGTTTAGAATTGCCCATATGATTAGGTAAATCCACAACATAAGCATTATCATTGGTTTTCTCTGGAATCTTGTAAGGACCATACTTTTTTGGCTTGAACTTGTTTTGCTTTCCTGCTGGAATCCATTCCTGTTTCAAGACTATCATGGCTTCATCTCCAACCTCAAATACCTTGTACTTCCTATACTTGTCAGTTGTCACCTTGTACTTCTTATTTGTGCAACTTTTACTTGACATCTTTCTGAACCATTTGAACTTTTCTACAAAGAGAACATGAGCAAAAACATTCCTCTCCCTCTTAGCCCTATCTTCATTGGCATGAGCCCAACCATCACTATGTTTGTTGCCCTCTGTCTCCACTATATTATTATTGTTTGATTGAAGACATTGAACTTTCCATCTTGAGCGCTTCTTTAATGTGGTAGATCTTATCATAGGTCCTTCTCCTCACATCAGTTTTCTTGATATTAACTCCTCAACAGCTTTCGAATTTATCCGTAGATTTTTCTTACCTGGAGAAACATTCTTTTGCAACTGTTTCGAATATAGGCTTATTCCATAACTACCAGCAGTCTCTCCATCACTTAAAATATTGATGCTTGTATCCTCCTTTAGTCCAGGCACTTGATCAGCTATAGTGGCAGCTACTATAACATTCTTAGTTTCGGAATCTAATTTCATATTAATATCGAAAGCAGTTGCGCTACCTGAGTTAACTAGTCTGGGAAATCCGACACCCTTATGCACAAAGAGAACCCCGTGACCATCTTGCTTTTGCAATCGCAAAGATGAATATGTTCCTATTGCTTTCGATTTAACCATGCTAGAGCCTGAATAAACTCTAGAAGAATCTACTACCATGGTCTCCATCTTCTTTACAGTCACAAGCCGATTAGAAGAAACACCACCATCCTTGGATTGTGAAGCAATGCTTGAGCCTTTGAGACTGAAAAATACCCCAGTATGAGTCAACAACCTTGGAGTTTCTATCATGTTAGCAGTATAAACCAGACCTGAGTTTGCAAACGTTGAGGTTGTTGGGACAACATAATGTTTGAGATCAAACTTTAAACTCAACGAAAAATCATTCTTTAATTTATACTCATCATTTCTCCAATGGTTATCTTGCTACACATTCCTTCTAGCCTCTTTACCACTAGGGTTGGCTTCTTAGCTTCAAAGCATCTTCCTTTTGTCTTTTCGTTAATTAACTTGGAACACAGCACATCAATGAGCTTTGTAATTAATTAATTAATTCTATGCTATATGCTATGAGAGAAGTTAAAAGAGGGGTCACACACGTAATGCAATTAGCTAGGAAAGTTTGATCTTTGCTTGGTTGTTCTAAAGGAGTGGCATCCGACTGGATTATCTCTTCAAGATTCTTATCTTATTGCAAAATTTTCATATATTCGAGGGCTTACTTATCATAATAATAATAATAATAATACATATGATATGATTTGATTAATATTAAGTACATATGCTTCTCGTAATTTATGTTTGATTTTTTAAAATTTTGTGATGTATTTTCTTTAAATGACCCATATATTATACAAAATAAAATGTTTTTGTGTTAAAATAAATAAATAATAGCAACTTGAAATAACCTAAACCACACCCTTATGGTTAAATTTGCCTTATAATTTGTTTTATTTAGGATCTTTATAATTCATGTTACTTATGTAATTTGCCTAATTTTTAATTTTTAATTAATATTTATTTATTAGTATGTGACAAGATCTCATTATATTTGAATAATAAAGAGATTGTGAATAGAGATGATAATGGATTTAATATTTATTTATTTATTTGTATAACTATTTAGTCAATATTTAAAATATAATTTATATTTATATTTTTAAATGTACTTCCATTTTAAATGAATAATTAGAATTTATTGTATGAATATTGGGTAAATTTTATTTTTATAACTTAAAATATAATTTTTTAATTTAAATAAATAAAAAAATCCCTAAATGTGGGTCCCACTTAGGGCAAAACTCAAGGCCGGTGTCCTGTCCCCTACCAATACGACCAATACGGCGAGTAGCCTCCTCTTCTCCCATCTTCCAATGGTGACTCTTTCTACCTCATTCCCCCCGTTCCACGAGATTCGAAACCCCTTTTCTCTCTCAATCTATGCCTTCGGCTTGAACCCTAACCCTCTCAATGGCCACTTCCCCGGCTCGAAGCCGTTCCTTCCCTTTCTGAGGCTTCCACCGCTACCTCTCTGCTCCCCTAAGAACCATCAAACCTCATAATGCTTTTTATTTAAATGTGCAGACTAATTTGATTTTTTATATGTGACTAAGATTAATTGGGCCCATAGCCAATTGGGTCTAGCCCAACATCGTATACGGATACGAAAGCTCAATGAGAGCATCGAATTTACCAATCTAAAATAGCGAAAGGGAACCATTCCCAATTTGAAATAGCGAAATCCTAATGGACCATTTTATCGAGGGAGAAGGGGAACCTGTTGGTTTTCGATGAATCAAAAAACCAAGCGATGATAATCAGAAACAAATCTATGTGTAAGCTGCCTTGGGTTGAAACCCAGGACAACTTACAACAAAATTTAAATTTATAAAGTAAAATTTTGAATTATTTAATAATAATTCAGTTCAAATTGAGTCCAACCCACCTCAATTTTTTTCAGACCACCTCAATTATTTAGTAATAGTCCAGTTCATTAATTTTGTGACACTATAATATAGTTCATGTAGTTTTTATTTTTTAATCAAGAGAAATCGATGAGTTCCCACCACAATGAGTCTTTGGCCATGAATTTCTCAACTTTTGTATAGATTCATGGTCTCTTTACTCCTTAAGCTAGGTGTATGGATAAATCAATTACAGATTAAATCTTAAAATTTGATCCTTCTGATAGATACAATCAATGTATAATTCTATACAAAAATAAAATTAAATCTACAGCCTTACGATATTTCAAGCTCCCTAATGCATGCAATGCACCAACTAATTCGTAAATAATAATTATGATTTAAATTAAACATATTCTAGTGAAAGAATCTTCTTATAATCACAATTAAAAATAAATTACTAATTTGGTAGTCCCACATCTCCTCCAAAGCGGAGAAGTTATTATTGGGGCATTAGCTGATCAATTATTAATTCCCAAGAAGCTGATTCTTCGTTCTTGTCTTAGAGGTGTCATTATCTTTTTGACACCAAAAATCTAATAAAATAGTAATTAATACTTATAAAATTCAAATTTAAGACGTCCCCTCAAACCCACTATCATCTAAGCATTGCAAACTAAGTCTTCTTCTTACGTATAATTTACTAACAAAAAAATTCAAAATTTATGATTCCAAACGAAGCCTTAAGACTACAAAACTGATTATTTAGAACAGCAAGCCAATTGCAGTGGGGAGGTTGAATGCAAGGCTTCGGCCCTTAGCCAGCCCCAGGGGAAATAGCCCAGTTCAAATTGAGTCCAGCCCACCTCAATTTTTTTCAGCCCAGCCCACCTGCCTGCAAACCCTTCTCCTTCCTCTCTCGTCCTCGCTCTCGATCACCCTCGCTGCCTCTCGCTCTCGGCCTCCTCTCTTTTCCTCGTCCACTCGCGCTCGCCCTCGCTCTCTGCCTCTCTCTTGCCCTCGCTCGCCCTCACTGCCTCTCTCTTGCTCGCGCTCGCCCCTAAGCTCGCTCGGCCAGTCGGCCTCGCCCTCGCTCTCGCTCGCTGCCTCTGATTCAGGTTTTCGTTTTACCCCCAAACTTCCAGTCTCCAGATCTGCTTCATTCGAGCCCGGATCTGTATTACTGGTATGTTTTCTTTTCTTTGATTCTCTCGATTAACAGCTAAATCTAGATAGTTTTTCTGTTTTTCGGCCATATTTTTTTTACCTGTTTATGCTTGACTTCTTGTTGAAGTCTCTGCCTTTTTTCAGCAAGTTTTAAGTAAGTGATTTTTCTAACTTTGTGTCTGCTTGCCTATTTGACTACTGCATTTAGTTAGGAACTGTTGTGGCTGGAAGCCTAGAATTTGTTATTGTGAATCTGTGATTGAATATTTGAATCGACCATACTTTTGCCTTCTCTTGTTTGAACTCTAGAAACACAGTTGTTGTATTGGCCTTGCATTTGCCTCAAATCTTCAGTTAAATATTTTAATTGTTCAATTATTGAATTGTGCTATTTTTTGTTTGTGTATCTTAGAATTTAGAATGGACCAACATTCTTTTGCAAAGAAAGGAAAAACATTGTTATCTTTTTTCAAAAAGAGAGATCATCATACTAGTGAGAATACTTCAATTCATAGCATGCAAAATCAATCTAGTGAATTTACATCAATTCCTTCAAATTTATCTAGTGAATTTTTTGTTTCAAAGCTTCGTTGAGCACAAGTTTAATGAAAATTTGTTGTACTAATTTTTTGGTTACATAAGAATTTGATTATATGAAGTTTTTAAAATTTCAGCCACCCCCCCCCCAACCTAAATTCTTGAATCCGCCCCTGATGACAACGATCAGCCTACGGAAGGGGAACGCCTGGCTGCCGCCGAAGGTGAACAGGGTGCTGTACGTGAGGAATCTTCCGTTCAATATCACTAGCGAGGAGATGTACGACATCTTCGGCAAGTATGGTGCGATCCACCAGATCCAAATCGGCACCAACAAGGACACCAGGGGCACTGCCTTTGTCGTCTACGAGGACATCTACGACGCCAAGACCGCCGTCGACCACCTCTCTGGGTTCAACGTTGCCAATCGCCCTCTGACCCTCGCTCTACTACCAGCAGGCATGAGCAAGAAGTTCGACCACAAGAAGAAGGAAGATGAGATCACGAGGTTGCAGGAGAAGTATGACGTCTCCACCAAAGACAAGTAAAAGATCACCATCACCAAAGCCATTGTAATTGGAGGATTTCCCCAATGGTTGTGTTGTTGCGCATTCCTCCTAACCCCTTTACCACTAGGGTTGGCTATCATACGACCAAGATCATCCTCATCGACGCTATCATCCATTATTGGTCTTCTAGGATTAATGAGGATAGGATTAATGGCTGATCTTCCCGGTTTAACATAGCTGGCTTGATTCACGCCATTAGTCCGGTTCCGATTATTCTTAACTCGTTGTAAAATGCCCAATTGGTTGCGGATTCGCTCCAATTGCTGCTCCATTGTACGAGTTATTTCCCGTTGTTCTTCGATTGCTCTCCAAATCGCGGGCAGCCCTCGATCATCGTCATGAGGCTAGTTGCTATCGTTACCTTCAAGATTGGCCATCTAATTGGTTAATGAACCACTCTGATACCTCCTGAAGCAGCGTGTAGCACGAGTGTGAAGAAAACACACCAAAATAAATCCTTGACAAAACAAACTTCAATGGCCGAAACTGGGCTTTCAAGAAGACGCAAAAACAATACTGTTTTGCTAAGAAAACCCAAATGGGTTGCTGAAATTGTATTGAGAAAACTTGATTACAACTCCTAACTTCTAGGTATATTTATAGTGTTTGGCTAATCCAAATTCATTTAATATTTGTAAATAAAATTCAACTAGAATCCTAATAGAAATAAATTCTAAGTAAAAGTTAGCTAGAATTCTAGTAAAAATAAATCATAAATAAAATTTAACTAGAATCTTAATAAAAATAAAATCCTAATCAAACATGAAGTAAAATCTTAAATCAAGTAGAAACATGAAGTAGAATCCTAAATCAAGCAAAATTCTAAAACTTAAAAAGTATTAAAATATTATTCTAGCGCTACCATTCCGGTGATATTGTTTCGGTTTGGTCGAGGCGGCCTTGGACTGGGTCTTGATTGGTGACTACATCAAGTTACTCGCACAAACTGGTAGTATTACATACTCTACTCGGTAGTTTTTCAATTATAAGCAATGATGTGTAACTTGCCCAATTTTTGAAATAATCGACAAACCATTTACATAATGCTGTTAAATTCAATAGAATGACAGAAATTGTAGGCTGGGGCATAATAGAAGCGTGTACATCAAATGAAAAAGATTCAACAAGTGGTCGAATCTTATACTGGCAAAGGGAGCTAGGATTCTTGGATTCATCTCTTAGTTCCTGAGCTTGGTTATCCCAGGCTGGCAGCGAGTCTTTTTGGCTGAGGTTATCTCTCCGGGATTCTCAAAGTCATGTATCCATCGCTCGGTTGTTTCGGGATGACAGCAGATCCATCAAGTCAAAGTTATCTCCTAAGGATCCTCAAAGTTATCTCCAAGTATCCCAGGCTTGGTTTTCTCATGATGGCAGCGAGTCCATCAGGCCGATTGGAGATAGATCCCATGTTGGGTCGGGTTCTTGGAGATTAGAATCCGGGAGAAAGTCAGAAAGGGGGGGGTGTTCAGCAAGTGAATCCAATCATGACTAGGTTGCTAATCCAAGTAGGGTCTCTAATCCCATTTCGTTTTAGGGAAAGATGGGTTGTCTAACCAAGTCAAGTTCAGCAAGGAACAAGAGAAAGAGAAAGAGGGAGAGAGTGAGAGAGATCTGGTCAAGTTATCGTAAGGATGTTTTTGGACTTTTTAAAAATTTGACTATAGTTAAATGGTCATAGTATAGCAAATGACGGAAAGTGAGGCCGAGTTTTATAAAACTAAGAAAAGTCAATACCATTTCTTGGATGTCAGGGGTCTTACTTGTTCTTATGTTTAATTTCAGGGGTGATAACTGTAATTTACCTTAAATAAAATTATTTTATTGTTTAATAAATAAAAAAGATTTCTATATATATTTATGATGGGCGTTCTGTTTAACCATTATCTCCCACTAATTCAGGGAATGAGGAGAGATAAAATAAGACATTGGACATTGTTAGACGAGAAAAATCATTTTTTCATTTATTTTCATTTCAGCCAAATGACTGTTATGTTGCTCAGGTATGCAGAGAGAGAAAGTTGTGCACTGAAACACTGTGAGTGGCCTCTCTCTGTAGCTCAGTCACAGATCCTCACATCTATCTACTACTGCACTGTCCGCTAAGGTAAAATTTCTCTTTATTAGCCATTTGCAATCTATCATCTTCCACTGCTAGAAAGCCCTAGCAGTAGCGCCCCCCTCCGCCGTCTGGCTCCCCAGACAATTTTAATTTTTATGAAAATTCTGCAAATGCAGAGATGGACCTGGCGTTTTCTGCTTTGCAGTGTCAATTTTGCCAATTTTAGATTGTAAGCTACAGTCTAAGATTCGACTTCTTAGTTGGAACCTTTTTCATTTGATGTGCATGCTTCTATTCTGCCCCAACTACAGTTCCTGTCATTCTATTGAATTTAACAGCATTATGTAAAAGGTTTGTTGATTATTTCAGGAATTGGGCAAGTTACACATCATTGCTTATAATTGAAAAACTATTCAGTACAGTCTGTAATACCTCCAGTTTGTGTGAGTAACTGTAACCACAAATGGTGTTGCCTTGTGCATCATTACGGGTTTTGTTGCGATTGATGTACTTAATTATCTCTTTTCTATGTTGAGTCTTTGACCTGCGAATATTGCTTTCTGTAGCAAAAGAAAACATGTGTGTTAGATGACTTTGAATACTGCTACATATCCAGTGCCATGGTTTTCCAATTTAAATATGCATTGGGGGGGGGAGGGGGGTGGTATGAGTTTAATATAGGAATGAAGCACAAAGTGTAGGCTTCCAATTGTATCAGTCGGTCAAAGTATGGGGTGAAAAAGCTCTGATGCTTATGTTGATAACCTGGTTTTGTTCATATGTGAAAATAAGAAGCAGGTGCCACTTTCACAGGCTTGATATGGCAACTCTTAGAAATCTGAAAATCAAGACATCTACTTGCAAACGTATTGTTAAGGAGCTACATTCTTACGAGAAAGAGGTTGAGAGAGAAGCTGCCAAGACTGCTGACATGAAGGAGAAAGGAGCAGACCCTTATGACCTCAAGCAGCAGGTATTTGGGCTTCCAGTTTTCTTTAGATGGAAATATAAATATGAAAAATATCTGTGTGTTATAAACTTACAGTTGAATGGATTGACATGTTATTTTGAGCAGACCATGGAACTTCCTATGTTCTTTGTGGCATTTATATTTCTATTTTAGCGTTCTTGTTCAGAAAATAGTCCTATGTTTTTCTGCGCTGAGAAGTTTTCTCTATATCATTCTATTCTACCATCACCTTTGGGTACCCTCATACATCTAACTCTTGACATATAATAAATAACCTTGTTTCTTTGCATTCCATTGACAACATGTGTCATGATCTAATATCCATGTTTGGGTTCACAACTTCACTTTCTGCCTCCACATTTTCATTTCTGAAAGTCCACCACTAAATTGTGGATATTAAAATGGTTACTTTGGTCAACTTACTTGAGACTAGTTGCCTTGTATATTTGTGCCCTGCTTTCTTGTGCCTTCATTTTATGGATCGTAAAATGATAACTAAACAAATACCATAGGAGAACTCAACTTTTCTCCCTTAATCTTCCATTAGCTAGTGTTAAACTTATATATAGAAAATTCCTACAAAATCTCCTATAATATCTCCTAGATATTCTCCTAATTTATAGCAGTGATTGTCTTTATCTAATGTACAATACAAACTTAAATTAAATAAGAATATTATCTTGAATAAAATCTGCATTATCTCAGGTCTTCTCCTTCTTGAACAAGGAGTCTTTTCCAACACTTCCCCTCAAGCTGGTGAATAGATGTCTATCATTCCTAACTTGTCTCTTATTACTTCAAATCCTTGTTTTTGCATTGCCTTGGTCAAGATATCTGCCTTTTGATCTTTGGTGGGAACATAAGTTAGTCTTATATCTCCTGCTTCTATTTCTTCCTTGCCAAAATGCCTGTCAATTCTCACATGCTTCATCCGGTCATGCTGTACTGGATTATTCACTATACTTATAGCTGATTTACTATCGCTAAGTATTTTTGGTGTTGTGATTGGCATGTCCATATCCTTCATCAACCTTTCTAACCAAATTTTCTCACAAATGCATTGTGCAATGGCTTGATACTCGACCTCGGCACTGCAACGTGAAACAACCTGTTGCTTTTTGTTTCTCCATGTGACTAGATTTCCCCATAATTTTGTGTAATACCCTGATGTGGATTTGCTGTCTTCAACAGATCCTGCCCAATTTGCATTTGAATAGCTCTTTATTCCTCTTTCACTACTTTTCTTAAATAACAATCATTTCTCAGGTGTGCCTTTAAGATATCTTAGGATATGATAAGCAACTTCTAGATGTCTTTTGGTTGGAGAATGCATGACTTGACTAATTATACTTACCGCACAGGCAATATCTGGGCTTGTATGAGATAAGTAGACCAATTTTCCCACTAGACATTGAAATCTGCCCATATCAACTTGATCATTTTCATTCTTTTCATTTTTATTCTTCCAATTTGGTTCTAAAGGAGTGCTAGCCGGCTTGTGCCTGAGTTTACCAGTTTCCCTCAAAAGATCAAGAGCGTATTTTCGTTGTGAGATGAAAATACCCTCACTGCTTTTTGCTACTTCCAATCCCAAGGAATATTTTAAATCTCCTAAATCCTTAACTTCAAATGCCTCTCTTAGTTGATGCTTCAATAGTTCAATCTCTTGATGGTTGTCTCCGATGATAATTATATCATCCACATAGACTGTAAAAATGGTCTTCGTTCCCTCAGAATCTGTCTTTACAAATAATGTGTGGTCAGCTTGTTCTTGTCTGTATCTAAGTTGCTGTAAAGTTTCACTGAATCTCTTGAACCATGCGCTTGGTGATTGCTTGAGGCCATATAGTGATTTCTTTAGTTTGCAAACTTTTCCTCTTGTATCTTCTCTTTCAAAACCTGGGAGAATTCTTATATAAATTTCTTCTTCTAACTCACCATTCAAGAAGGCATTTTTAATGTCTAATTGGTGAAGTTTCCAATCCAATTGACTGCCAATGATAGTATCACCCGAATGGAATTTAGTTTGCCCACTGGTGCAAAAGTTTCCTCGTAGTTAAGGCCTTGAGTTTGAGTAAAGTCTTGAGCTACAAGCCTAGCCTTGTATCTCTCAATTTTTCCATCTGATTTATACTTAACAGTAAAAACCCATTTGCTCCCAATGATGTTTTTTCCATTGGGTAATTTCACTATCTCCCATGTGCCATTCTTTTCTAGAGCATGCATTTCCTCCATTACAGCTTTCCTCCATTTTTCCTCCTGTAAAGCATGATAAATATCCTTAGGAATACTCACATTATCAATGCTGATGGTAAAGGCCCTGAATTGTGGGGACAATTTGGAGTATCCTAGGAAATTGGTGATAGGATACTCAGTACAAGATCTGGTCCCTTTCCTCAAAGCAATAGGAATATCAAGATCTAATTTCTGCTCCCTGTTTTTCTCTTGCTCACTGTTAATACCTTCAGTATTCCTCTCGGTAATTTCAGGACTTCTCCAAGGTTCAGATAGGTTAGCAGGCTGAGAATCAAGAGTTCTTCTTGAGTAAACCTTTAGAGGTGGTTTACTTTGGGGCTGATCATCCTCCTGATTTTTTGTTTCTTTATTTTCTCCCCCTTGATAGGTTTGAGGTGAAGGAATAGGCGTTGGACAAGGTTCAGATGTGGTTTGAGAGGATTCTTTGTCATGAATAGATGTAAGGACAGTAGGAGACAAATTTGGAATAGGTATCAATGGGTCCCAATGAGGGGTTGTTTCAGTGAAATTCTGCTGGGAATTGTCATGGAAGAATGACTTATTCTCAAGGAATGAAACATCACAAGAAACAATAAATTTTTAGGTACTAGGGTTGTAGCATTTATACCCTAGTGTTGGCACATTGTTGTGAACAAAAACAATGCAGCCAAACACTTGAGGAGTAAGGGAGTTTACGACTCTATTATGATGAGGAAAAGTTTCAAGAAGTACGTATAAGGGAGTCCAAAACTTTAGAGTCTTTGAGGGAAGCCTATTAATGAGATATGCATCTGTTAATACTGCTTCTCCCTAATAGGAATTTGGAACCGAATGGGTAAAGATAAGGGCTCTTGCTGTCTCAAGAAGATGGCTATTCTTTCTCTCAGTTATCCCATTTTGTTGAGAGGTATATGAGCGTGAGCTTTGGTGAATGATACCATGCTCGCTTAGGTATTTGTTGAAATCATTAGAGAAATATTCTCTTCCATTGTCGATTTCCAATATATGAATTTGGGTTTGAAAGACATTTTTGATCATGAGATGAAAATTCTGGAATACAAGACAAGCTTTTGATTTGTCTTTCATTAAGAAAGCCCAACATATCTGTGTATGGTCATCGATAAAAGTGATAAACCATCGAGTGTTAGTGAGATTTGAGGTTCTAGATGGCCCCCAATATCACTATGAACAAGATGAAAAGGTTTTGATGGATTATAAGCATGATTAGGATGAGTGGTTTTGGTTTGTTTTGCAAGAGTGCAATGTTCACAAATGAAATCTTGAATCTTATTGCTAGAAAATGAAGGATACAAACATTTAAGATAATCCAAACTTGGATGTCCCAAATGTTAATGCCATAACAATAAGTCTGAATTAGAAACCATAGACAAGGAAGATGAAATAAATGACCTAAAACCAGAAGAATAATTTGCTCTTGATGTTTGATAAAGTCCCCCTCTCATCTTAGCACTGCCAATCTTCCTCCCTGAGGTTAGGTCTTGAAAAATACAACAATTTTTGAAAAAAGTCACTATGCAATCTTTATCTTGAGTTAACTTACTAACTGACAGTAAGTTGCATTAGAGATTTGGCACATAAAGTACCGATTTAAGGGATAATTCTCCAAGATTTACAATTCTGTTTCCCTTTACACAGGATATGGTACCATCATCCATAACAACATTGATCAGTTTATCACATGTTTCATAATCAAAAAGCAATTTTAGGTCACCTATCGATCAGAAACACCTGTATCTATGATCCAGCAGTTTGTAGGGCATTTTTGAGACATTAGAGAGTATATTTCAGTACCTTTCCCTGCCAGAGACATTGTTGGATTAGGATTCTTCAGGATTTCAGTTTGAGTCACCTTGGTTTGGATTAGCAAGCTTTGTAGATCCTCCATCTAAGCAGTAGTTAGACTGAAATTTGCTGCACTCCCTTTTTCAGCTTTCATCGTATAGGCTGATTGTGCTTTTTTCCTTTGACTTCTTGGTTTCCATCCAGTCGGTTTTTCATGGATTTTCCAACATGTATCCTTAGTATGGTATGGCAGATTGTAATATTCACACCATTGTTTTTCTTTGGGGTTCTCTCCTTTAGTTGTAGCATATGGCTTTCCTCGGAAACTACTTAGGGCTGGGGCAGAAGAATATATCTCATTGTTAGACTGCCCTAAGCCCGAGAACATCACCTTCTTTCGGCTCTCTTCCCTTCTAACCTCTGCAAATACTTCTTTCGTTGTTGGGAAAGGTTTGTTCCCAACAATCTGCCTCTAACCTCATCTAGATCTGAGTTTAGACCATGTAGGAAGTCAAACACTCTCTCCTTCTCTACCATCTTCTCATATTTTGTACTATCAGCAACACACTCCCATTTAATCTCATGAAATAAATCACTTTCTTGCCATAACTTGGTTAAGGTATCAAAATACTCGGTGGCTGAGTTTGTACCTTGCTTGGTTGTTTGTATGAGTGATCTAACCTAGAATGATTGAGCTGTATTCTCCAAATGAGAGTAGACTTTTTGGACTGCTTGCCAAATCTCACAAGCCGTCTTGTAGAAGAGGTAAGTCCTTCCTATCTTTGGCTCCATTGAGTTCACTAACCAAGCCATAACTGTGACATTCTCAACTTCCCATATGCCGTATGTTGCTGCCTCTGAATTCGGTTTAGGCGTAATACCAGTTAGGTAGCCTTCTTTACTTTTCCCTCTAGCAACTAACAGCACAGACTGTGACCATTCCCTATAGTTGGCCCCATTTAACTTGTGCTATGTGATCTGGGGGGATTGGCTATCCATTGTTGTTGGAATAATGGATCCATGATGGTTGATCGGAGAGGTTGCAAAAGAGGTCTTACTGGACAGGACCTTTCCTGCCATTCTTCCAACTCAAGACTCCTTCAAGGAGTTGAAGACACGAATGAAAAAGAGTCCACAAACAGTGGCTCTGATACCATGAACAAATACTATAGGAAAACTCAACTTTTCTCCCTTAATCTTCCATTAGCTAGTGATAAACTTATATACAGAAAATTCCTACAAAATCTCCCATAAAATCTCCTAGATATTCTCCTAATTTACAGCAGTGATAGTCTTTATCTAATGTACAACACAAATTAAATTACATAAAAATATTATCTTGAATAAAATCTGCATTATCTTGGGTCTTCTCCTTCTTGAACAAGGAGTCTTTTACAACAATAACAAATTATTTCACCAAGAAAACTTGAGATTACCTTCTTTGGTTGAAAGATGACCAAAGGAATCCCATAAATTTAGTTGTCTTGTCTTTTAACAAAATGGGCCAGCCATTGGTTTTAATTAGTGGTCATGATTGTGTAACTAGTTCTTTCTCACTTTGGTCAATAAAATGGAGAGCTTGTTTTTGCAAAATTGAATTCTTCTCCCCTTGAAGCTTTCTGCAAGCAATTTAAAAATCACATGGAGTGCATGATATTCAAGAAATAACTTAACGTATTATGCGAACATGACTCTTATTTTATGGATCCCCAAATCAAGTGACAGAGAATTAATCAAGCCTTACCCCACTAACTAGTATAGCCTTAATTAAAGCTTATTACACAAAGCAACAAGTGATCATGCATGAAGAATCCAATGAAGAATCCAATGAAGAATCAAACACCTTAAATATAAAATTCTTTTCTTGAGATCAACTGGACTGTAAACTTGAGAATGAAAATGGTGTTGTTTTATGTCAACCAACTCTCCCTTCCAAAAGTTAAATTATTATACTTCAGCTTTTCATGTTGATTCTTGTCTTAGGCCTTCTTCCATTGTTTGAACCAACAAGAAGGCTTTGGCCAAGCATCAATGGGAAGAAGTCAGAAGTATAATAATTTTGTTGAGAAGCTGAATCTTGGTAAGGAGAGTTGGATCGAGCATCTTTTCTTTCTTCTTACAAGTAAAAACAAAAAAATGATTAGAGAAGATTGGAGAGCTAATTCATGTAGCAACTGGATTAAAGTTTGTGATGTTGTTACTAAGTGAAAAAAAATAGGCCTGTTTTTATTTGTGTAGGCAGCCAACGGTATATGCTGGAGACAAGATTTGTGGTAAGTGTTTTAGCAATTTGGCTGCGAGCAACACCTTATAAGCTACTTATCTTGTGTCCTGATTTGTAATGTTTTAGAGAGGAGACAGTCAGATCTAGCAAGATGAAGAAGAAATACAAACGAAGGGAGACTTATTTGGCATTAATTTTGAACATATGATTTCAAACATATTGGATCAATCCAGTACACTCCTTATATAGGTTTTGGACATAGATTTCAGTTAATCTTTGATCATGGAGCCTTGGCTATTTCTGGTTTGTTTAAGAATAAGACAATCAGGTTCCTAGTATCATCACATTTCTTTTGAGGAGGCAGAACCATTTCTTTCTACCGGTGGATTTTGTATTTACCAACGCAAATCATTGCCAAAAAAAACTATTCAAACCAGTCAAAGTGTCTAGTTCTTGAAATTTTCTTCACGAGTTCTAAACCTTTTCAGTGATTGTTTTTCACAAGTTTTCAGATTAAATAAATGGTTGGAATTGCTTCTCATTGTTGGAGACAATTCAGGGAAAATTTCTGGGCAGATTTGATGATGTATTCTGAAGCCAAGAATAACAGCAAATAAAAAGTTGTATAAGACATTTGCACTTACTCATCCTATATATAAAATATGTAATATTTCAAGATGTGTGGTAAGCTAAACTTGTGCTTTATTTAGAAAAATATATATGATGTCTTAATAATGGATGAATGAGTCCCTTACATTATAAAAGCTTCAATTACATTGATTTGTAAATTTTAGGCACCTTTTAATGACAAAAATTTATGCTGATAAGCTACTTGTCATAGTAACCTGTCAAACTAACCTATATTACTTTATATGCAAGGAAGTAGCAATAGATGCGCAATCAATACAAAAAAAGAGAAAATAAGAAATGAGACTAAGTAATAAGGTTTGAGTTTGTGTCTAGTAAGATAAGATGTGGCAGATGCAATTAAGATGGTGGCTATATGAGAATAAGATGGATAGACGCACCTGTGAGATGAGTGGATGAAAATCAAATAGTGGAAATTTATAGCCAAAGAACAAAAGCAGGACCAAAGAAAAATGTGAGATAGGATGTAATAACATTACAGCGGATATGGTCATGAATAGAGATGGTTGGAGGTCCAAAATTCATATAGCTGGCCATCTAGTTGGATTAAGGCCTGTAATTATTATTGTTGCTGTGGTGGTTATAAACTTTTCTTTTGTTAAGATATAATGACAAACAATTAAAAACGAAAAGAAAAAAACACTTAGTAATTTAGAAGTAAGACATCGTTACAAACTACTGCAAAAATAAAAGAAAATTTGCTATTAACGTCACATATTGTGTCAAGCATAAGCATATTTTGTTGACTCCCTAAACACATATTTTCCATACATGAATTGAATTGGCTTGTTACTCTCTCTTTCTCTTTCTCTTTCTCTGTACTTGTGGAGCTCTGGCTACAGATTTTTGGACTGCTTTGTTTTTTTTTTATTTTGTATGCTACAAGTTCTATAATTTGTGGTTTAAGGTCTTATTCTTGTTGTTCTTTTTGGTTGGTATATAGTTTGATTCTTTTTTTCTTATTTGGAGATCCGTCTGTTTTCTTCATAAAAAGATCAATGAGGATGGCATTCAATCATTGAGTTAAAAGACCCATTGTTTTGTCAATCACATGCCATTACTGAATACAAAAAACATTTAGGTTCATTAATAAATCATATAGAGAATATATAATATCACAAATCAAAATCATTATCAAATACATCATTATAACTTTAAAAGCATCAACCAACACCTAAGTTCACGAAAAGGCCCTGGAAAACAAAAAAGTAAATATTCCCTCTGTTGAGTTGTATATAGAGATAACACGTGTGTATTCTAGACTTAGGGTTAGCCTTATGTCATGCTTATGGATGATTTTGTATAAATAGGTGTACATTCTATTAGTTAAGAGATGCAAGAAATTTCCAATCTCTCTTAAGTTTTACATGGTATCAGAGTAGACAATGTATCCCAACCTGGAGACATGTTATGAACAAAGCACGTACAACTAAAGACATGGGGAGGAAGAACATATAATGGTTGATTAGGAAACATGAGAGAGTGAGGAACTTTGTCCTAAAGGCATCCTATTAATGAGATAGTAAGCAGTGATGACAACATCAACTCAAAAACAAAAGGGAATATTATGGTGTAAAAGGAGGGTGCGAGCAGTTTCAATCAAATGTCTATTTTTACGCTCAACAACCCCATTTTGTTGTGGTGTGTAGGCACAAGATGACTGATGTAATATCCCTTGAGAAGACATAAAGGTAGTGAAGGGAGCAGAAAAATATTCAGACACTAATTGCGCTGGTTCTCCATCTAATAAACGATCTACTTTGAGATACTGTGTTCTAGTTGGAGGGAATCTTGTATCTTGGAAAAGCAAAAAGCAGGATGTTGTTGTTAGGTCAAGGAAGCAGAATATCTAGTTAAAACAATTGCTTTAGGAACTTAAATTTGGAGAAATATCACAGATGAGATTAATTTACGATAATCAAGTTACGTTACATATTACATTCAATCCAGTCTTTCATGAGAGGACCAAACACATCGAGATAGATTGTCACTTCATTCGAAAAAAGATTTTATCTTATTGTATTACCACAGTTTTTGTCAATTCAAATTATCAGTTAACAAATGTCTTTACTAAATCTCTCGGAGGTTCTTGAATTGAGTATATATGTAACAAGCTTGGTGCATATGATATATATGTGCCAACTTGAAAGAGAGTGTTGAGTTATATATAGAGATAACACTTGTGTGTGTATTCTAGACTTAGGGTTAGCTTTATGTCATGACTTATGTTATGCTTATGTCATGACATATGAATAATTTTGTATAAATAGGTGTACAACCTATTACTTAAAAGATGCAAGAAATTTCCAATCTCTCTTAAGTTTTACACCCTCTTTCAACTTGCCAGGGTAGGTGGAATGTCCCAAACACACAAAATACGTGTAATATGAGCTAAACAGATACTCACTTCTCAAGAGTTAAAATGCTCACATGTTGCTCCTGTGTATAAATTTTTTCTTAAAATTAGTATGGTATAGGTTGAAAAATGTATAAGCACGGCTCCTAAGTGATAAAAGAAAGAAGAACTCAAATTTGTCTTTTACCAACTTAAATATATTATTTTCATCAGCTGCGACTTACTGCAACCAAGTTAGGGTTGGTGCTACCAAATTAAATATATTAAATCAAGGTAAATTACACTATTAGTCCTTGAACTTTTGCACTCCATAGTAACAATTTACTTTTTGTCACCACTAAACTTTAATTTTTTATATAATTTAGTCCCTCTTTTCATTTTTCACCAAATTCTATTAATGAAAAGTGATATAAGATATATTAATATAAATTCAGAAATCAGTTAATGTTAAAATAACATAAACCCCACAATCAAGTGATTTTGAGGTTTATATTAATATATATCATATTAGTTTTTGTTAATAAAATTTGACCAAAAATCAAAAAAGAAATTGAATCGTAACAAAAATCAAAATTAAGTGGTTGTGGTAAGAAAAATTAAAACACAATGACCAATTTGTTATGGAATGCAAAGTTCAAGAATTAACAATGTAATTTACTCTATTAAACCACTTCAAATACAGCAGCCTGGGGTATTCTTGTGGTCAATGAATTTCTTTATCAGCTAATACATGTTTCAGTGAAATGTTGCCAAGCCTCTCCTTGATAATGGTATTTATGATTTTAAGCATCTCCTTTACTACTAACATTCACGTCGTGCATTGGACTAACAATTAATTAAGAGCGATTTGGTTGGCAGAGCACTTTTGTTGTCAATTTAGGTAAGATATTAAAATCAATATCTGCACCATTTACAAATTTAAATCAGATTGAAATGGAGCTTTTCCACCTCGAACCAATTTAAATGTCGAGATTAAATTGATTCTTCTGCAATGGGATAAGTAGATTCATCTTGTGCTTATTTTTCTATTTGTGCAGGAAAACGTGTTGGCTGAATCTAGGATGATGATTCCAGATTGTCACAAACGCTTGGAAGCTGCACTTGCTGATATAAAAGGAACCTTGGTATCGTATTGACTCTACTGGTGCTAAATATTGTAGTTAATTTGATGAAGTTCTTATCTGAGCCAAAAACCAAACGTCCAAGTGTTTTCTAGTTTTGCAGTTTTCTTCTCAGAAAAAGGTAATATAAGTTTTAGCCTACTCTGAATAGCAGAATCACTGGGTTCGAGTAGGCACTAGGCAAAAACCCCTGCTTACTAACCTGCCACAATACAGCATAAAATCTAATAGAAGGTAATAAAATAGGGATTAATGGTTGAATAGTGAAGGGTCACTTAACCGCTTTTGCATCCTAATTTTTGGGCAAAAACAAATGCTTGCGTGAGGGAAACTAAAGGTCATGCACAAGAAGTACTGCATATTGAAGAAACAGATGATTGTTTTTCTTCTTATTTCTTGGGTTTACCCCTATCCCTTATTTGTTTATCGAGGTATTCAACATAATTATGTTGATTTACATTAAAAATGGTTTATTTTAAGTGCCATTCACTGTACCCCTTTCTATGGGACACCGTTGTGAAGAACAATACTCAGATGCGTCTCCATTGTGCGACATTGAATCAGCTAAACTACATATTTGGGGTTTTCAGGTTGAATTGAAGAAGTCAATTGAGGAAGATGGCGGCCCTATTGGCCCAGAAATTCAGGAAGCCGAGAGTACGATTGTGGAGGTTGAACAGTTAGTTGAAAAAATAGATGTCTAATCATATGTTATGTTTGTGTCAAATACTTGCTTCTGTAACAGGTTTTATAACAGCTTCCAGCATTTGAAGACTTTCACCTGCCTGTTTCCCTAAGAAGAATTTGTTGATGGATATGAAATCGACAAGTTTATCTCCAGTGTTGTTATTTGGGATAGTAGTTTGAAAATTAATTTGATTTGATCAATGGTTTAGTAATTTTTTTAAGTGATGGTAATTTTGTAAAATTTCCTGATTGTTAGATTAGACTGCGTGCGTGTCAGCTGGAAATGCCATTCTTGTAAAATTGTAGGGGATGAGGGGACACGTGAGAGAGAGAGAGAGAGAGAGAGAGAGAGAGATGAGGGGGCGGGCCGAGCTGCCCTGTCTCCCGTTTGGCCTTTTATTTTTGTGGGTTGACTTGAATTTGGTTTTTTTATTTTTTAAGAGGTTGTGTTGGACGGACTCGTATTACAAAAAGGGGGTTCAACAAGCCTTTGAACCTTTGATAAAAGGGTCATGTTACGCTGAGCCGGGTCACAGACTAATGGGTCATGCCAGTCAAAGGCCTTAGCGGGCTAGAGATTAGGGCAAATGGGACAATCTATGTAAATTTAAAAAATATATATTTTTTAGAAAATAATTTACCTATATCTTAAAATATAAATAAAAATATTTTTATTTGTTTACAAAAATTTAAATAAATTTTCAACCGTTTTGGTCGTTCATATTTTTCAGTCTTGAAATTTAAATTGTAATATTAAAATTATTTTTGTTTATTTTATTTATTAATTTTACTCGCGGTAAATTATCAAATTGATTAATTTTGCATGGTCCAATTTGTCTAACATCTCTTATGTTAAAACTGTATATAAAAACTTTCCTCGAGAGCATTCAGATGCTTATGCTCATAAAAAATGAATATAATTTAAGTGTTAGAAAATAATGAGTTATTAAATCACGCAAAAGAAAAACAAATTAATCCTTGACATTGATATCGAATTTCCTTTTGATGCTAAAAGTACTTACAAAAAATTATTCTCAAGATTGCTCCCGATACTCTAATGATTAAATTAGTATATGTTCTAATATATATAAATAAATAAATGATAAAAAAATAAATTAACCCTCGAGTGATGAGTGACGTTTGATCTTATCCTAATACTAAAAGTATCTACAACAAATTGTCATCGAATTTATTCTCAAGGGCATTCTGATGTTTAAATTAGTACAGTTTTATAAAATATATATATATATATATATATATTATTAGATGCAAAGGAATACTAAGTTATTAAATTCTATAAAAAAAAACACAAATCGATCATTGAATGGTACCCAACTTCTTTCCCATGCTAAAAACACCTGCAAAAGAATTGTCCTTGAGATTGATCCCGAGGTACTTTGATATTTAAATTAGTATAGTTTGACAATAAAATAATAAATTTAAGTGAAAATAAATAATTGGTTACCAAAATACATAAAGCAAATTCAAACTAATCCATGGAAGGTGTTCAGCCTTTTCCTAGCATGATAGATGACTATTCTATATGTTTAAGTTAGTATAGTTTGACAATAAAATAATAAATTTAAGTGAAAATAAATTATTGATTACCAAAATACATAAAGCAAGTTCAAACTAATCCATGGAAGGTGTTCAACCTCTTCCTAGCATGATAGATGACTATTCTATGGATGGCCCTCCGACATCATTATATTTTGACTCATTAAATTCATTTATCACTTATATCCCTTAATGGTTAAATTTGGCATCCAACTAGTCCTCAAAGCATATGTACATTTTTTTTAGTTGAATTTAACAATCTTGATAAATTTATATTCAACATCTTGTTCTTTACAAAAAAAAAAAAAAGAAAAAAAAAAACTCTAATAACATTATCGACATGGGAGGGGGGGTATTAGTAAATTTCAGGCCTTGGAGGTCTAACACCTGATATATGTAACGTCCCGCTTTTTCGAACACGTTATAATTTGAGATAATTTTGAAATAAAAATTTTTTCTTTCAAACTTAAAGCTAAATCACATAATTGCTTTTATCCATCCCATCATTCCTCGTATCTGTCCTAGAATTTTTAATCATTTTCTTGAAATAGAATCATTATACACATTAAATGTGGAAGCAAGGATCGAACCTGATATCTTAACATTAATCGAAATTTAGTTCTTATATCATCGTTCTTCAACATAACTTAATATAAAGCATAAGTTCTCAACTAACATTAACCTTAAATAGGGTTATACATCATTATTCCTCAAAATGTTCAGAATTCAAAGTAGCAGAACTTAAATACATGGACTACATAACATACATACAATTCATCATACACATTGTTAAGTGTCATTTCATGCCTCATTCATCCTCGTATCTGTGACAATCTTCATCTAGAACGTTTGAATATTCTAGGGACAAAACTCAAATTAGATGATGAATTATCTAAGTAAGAGAACAAAATATTTTATCATGCATATATGCAATGTCTTACTTCATCGTAAGGGTCAAGTGCACCCTTCATGCTACTCACCATTTTTGCAGCCACTTCTTTCAAAGCCAGGGTATATGGGGCACCCTTGGTAAAGTAGCAGTGCCAGTTGGTACTCCTAACGGACAACATGCACGTGATCAATGATATCAATGTAAACATATGCATATTTCATCATCAATACAAGTAAATGCAATCTACATGATATATATTCATATCAAGACATGACAACAGGATAAAATCGTTTACTTAAAATCAGGTTTTAGGTTGAACCACTTACAAACCAAGTATTTTTTAAAAACTAAATCCAGTTGGAAAGTATCACTTACTTTCTTAAGTTTATCGGCTATCTCGATATTCGTGTCTTGCCTCGAAATACATGCATTACCTCGATTTGCATGCCAACCTCAAAATTTGCACAAGTCACTTCAACTTAAGGCTCAAAGTATTCTAATCACCACATTTGTTTAAATAAATATTAAAACCTATTTTTCCATAATTTCTTGCATTTTCTTTATTTTTCTTTCTATTTCCGTTTATTTTTCATCCATAAATTCAAAATAAATATTTTTCAATTATTTTCTCAAATATTTCACTATGAAAATTCATAAAATAATATTCTTGAATTTCTGAAATTTTCTAGAGAATTTTACTTACCTTAATTTGGCCTCTTAGGCTTTCTCGGTATGCGTGTCATATCCTCGAAACGTGTGTCCGAACCATTTTCTCGCCAAAATCGATGGAATATTAACAAATCTTTATTTCCCATTTTTTAGGATTTTTTTTAGCACTTTTTTCTATTTCTTTCCAAATTTTTCTTTTTTCCTTTTCTTTTTCTCTTTTTCTTTTATTTCTTCTTTTCTTCTCCCATTCTTTTTCCTCTTCCCGCGCCTGCAGCTCTCACACGCACCAGCCCTACGACCTCCGCTTCCCGCCCGCCTTTCGGCCTGCCACTGCCCTCGCCACCTGCCTCCAACCTCCCTGGCCACTGCTGCCGCCGCCGTTGGCCGCGGCTGGTTGCGGCCTTGTTGCAACTGGTTGCAGCCTTGTTGCAACTGGTTGCGGCCATGGTTGTCATGGCCACACTAGCTTCTCCTGGCTGCCTCTCGGGCCTCCACCGATGCCGTCAGTCACCGTGAACCTTGTTGGGTCGTCGCCGAAGCTGATAGCCGCTCGCGCACTGCTTGCTAGAAGTTCGAGCTCGAGCTGTCATGGCTTCCATCACTGATCTTCAGCGTTTCTAGCATCGACTTCCGACTTTGTTGCGGCTGTCTTCGACCGACCAGCATCAACTCCCAACTCTCTCTCGATCTCCATCAATCTCTCTTCCCTCTCTCGACCAAGTTTGATGCCGTCTTGCTTCCATTTCTTCTCCAACTCTATCTTTATTTATAGGCCCTTACTCGCTCCTTCACCTCACTGCCCATACCTTCCTGCGAAGAACACACTCCAATTGCCATAATGCTTGCAGGCCGTGGAGATTATAGAGGGTATGGGATTTGCTTGCAAAGCCTTCCAAAATTTGTAGAGGCATGGCCATTGCGTTCCTAAGCGCGCATTGATATATATATATATATATATATAAATTATATATTACACTATTAAATTATGTATTTAAATTACAGAAAATTACACATAAACTCCAGTTTCCTTCTTAATATCACTTGGGATTATTGTTTCATCTCGAAACTACTGAAAGGTTGATCCTTACGAAAAATCAGAGCCCCCTCAGGCTTCCGTGTAATTCATGGAAGTCCCCTATAATGATTAAGTTTTGCAACCTAACTGATAGCTGTATTTTAGCTGTATTGAAAATCGTTCCCGATCCGATTTCTTTCGATACCATAAATCTTATCTCAGAACGCTCATCGAGACTATATAATTTTCTTTAGACAATTTCACTCTGAGGTATTCCTTGCAGTTGATTCGGTACTTATAACTACTATCAAACCAATTTTTTGGTATTCTAAACTAGTTTAAATTACGTGGCAATCTCACGAGAATATGAGTTCTTACAATATGTGTGTTGGTTTTGAATCTATCATACCAAAATATCAACATTATTAATTTTTCATTAAAAAAAAATTCTTCTATTTAAATAGAATTCAAGTTCATTAAATTAGTTGAATGTTTGCGATCTGCCCTTTGAATTTTTAGATCTCAAGTATTTAGACAATTGCCTTTACACTTCCCTCGTGAAAAAAAAAATATATATCTTCACCTAATAATTTATTATCAAAACAAGACTTATATAAATTATTCATATCAAAAATTGAATTTTGAATCTTTATTTTTGTTTCTTGTGTGTTAAACCCTCATAGTTGTTTTGTAAAACTCCAAAAAATATTCTATCCTTTCTGATTTTTACCAAGGATCTAATATAGCAACCATAAGATACAATATTGGGATGTTGATCAAATATTTTTTAAATTTTATTTTCGTTGAGGTTATAAATTGTCCATACACCATTGATGCTCTATATTTTGTAAAACAATTGATAATTAAAAATATTTCATGAATAAAAATATGTGTTGTAAGATATTTAAAGTCAAAAAATATGTTTGCTGCACTATAAGATGTTACTAATATATGCATAATAATATTAACTTGTGCTCAATCCCTTCAAATTGTTATCTATAAAGGTATTAAGTTTTGTAACAATAAAAAAGTGAAGTTGCATGGCCAAATCTATATTTTTGTTCCTAAACTTTTATGTTTTTTTCGTGTGACCACCAAACTTTCAAGTTTTTTTTGTATAATCACCTAAACTTTTTATTGTTTCAATTACACTATTGGACTTGCATTTTTAAGTCAATTTAACTTTTGTATTTTGACTTTTTTTTTCTTTTTGTGCATCATACTTTTCGTCGTTTCTATTACACCTCTATACCTACATTTTTTAATTAATTTAACCTATATACTTTTATATATAAAAAGAAAACGTAAAGTGAGATAAGTTAATTTAATCCCTTTTTTTTTTTTTACAAATCAAAGTACAAGAGTTATATTGACTCGAAAATATTGCAGATGCAAGAGTATAATCAAAACAACGAAAAGTTCAGGTTGCCACACAAAAAAAAAAAAGGGTTAATGTATAGGGATTAAATTGACTCGAAAATATAAGTATAGAGATGTAATCGAAACAAAAAAAAAAAAAATTCAAGTGGCCACATGAGAAAAACTTGAAAGTATAAGGGCAAAAATATGGATTTGGCTAAAGTTGCACTTAGTTTGGATATCAGTTAGAAGTCATCTACAAGGTAGACCTAATCTAATAACTAGTTTCTACTCTTGCATGAGTATCACTACTACGTATTAGAGACAAAATATTTATTTTAACTAATGTTTCAATGTACACTTATAGGTCGTTTTGCACACATAAGTTTAAGATGTGACATGCACATCTATTTTAAAAAATTGTCTGCCTAAATGTTAATGAAAAATCTTGTTTTAAACGCTCAATGGCAAAACCATTGTTGCTAACATTATTAAACAAGATTGTCCTTATCTTATTGCCAATGTTGTAATTACTACTAATCTCTCTAATTTTATTTACAATTAAACTACTCTTATATTTTTTTTATGTAAATAAAATATATTAACATAAAAAAAAGCACAATCGTCTATGAAAACAAGCCAAGGCATGCCCCACTAGGAAAGAAGAAACAAAACAACCCACTCACAAGAAAAGAAACAAAACGAAAACTAAACACCAAGCCTCAAACTACCCTTATGTCATTCAACCAATAATTAAATTCTAATTATTCCTTTTAAATTCTCCATTCTTCATCAATCAAATGGACTGTGACATAAATATAATGGGATGTTGTTATAGTGTTACACCAAATGCCAGATGTTAATGATACACTTCCACTAAATTTATTGAATGTATGTCTTAATTTTTCTTTATATTCTAGATACAATCTATTTGTTTTATTTTTTTTTATTCTTTAATTGCAAGTTGTAGTGCGTTTGAACAATACCATTTAAACATTTCGTCATCCCCAAATAAAAACAAGCATTCCATTTTAATTATCAATTTTCTTAAACTAGATTTATTATAAAAAAATCATATCCTTGTTGGGTTATAGTTGTGATTGTGATGCATCGAGATCACCATAATCGTGTTTCTTAGCACATCTAAGTAAGTGTCCGATCCTTCTTCTTGATTCATATGCAAAATCTTTTTTTTTTTTTCAAAATTTACATAATGTTCTTTGACCCTTATTGAGTATATTATTAATCTCAAATATGCTCCAAACGTTGATGGTTCACTTGTGCTTAGACTTACATTTCAACGTGAATGGCTTCTTAGCTAGTGGGGTTTAGGAAGGTGGTGGTTGCTTATTTGGTGAGGGTGGGCGGTTATTAAATATTGGTTGGTCTTGTGATTCTAGGAGTTGCATTTCTGATTTAGTGAAATTCAATAATTGATATGTCTACCTCCACTTGGTGCCACTCCAATCATTAAAAAGTCACGAGGGAGTGGAAATGGAGGCTAAGGGGGTGGGGATTTGCACATGATGAATGGGCTTGAGGGACATCTATGGAAGATGTATCTCGATTGAAGAAAGTATCAAAAATATGTTACACCAACGAGCTATGTTGGGACTAGCTTAGAAAGTAGGCAAGCCAGAGTAGTTCACAAGTGGCATGTCCCATTTGACACCACTATGTGTAGATGAATTGCCTCTTGGGTGCTATATAATTAATAAGCTTTTGGGGAATACTCATAGATTTAAAATTTAGATAATTGATTATATCTAATAATATTAAAATTTACAATTATTATTATTATAATATAGCATGAGTAAGGCTATAGAAATAGAAAAGGTTTAACTATAATTCTGACATAATGGGGATGCAAACTTGGCTTTTGGACTCACTGGAGAAGGATTAATAGTCAAAAATATTTAAAAGAGAGATTCTAATCTAGGTGACTCTTCAAAGTGACCACCATTAGTCACGATTAAGGGTTTCAACAATCACAAAGCACAAGTTTTAATCTTATCAAAATTTATTACGTGAATTTATTTTATTAATAATTATATATATTCTTATAAAATTATATCATATTAAAATTTTTATCAAGATTTTTTTTTATCGTCTTCTGTTTAGTTACAAATTTCATATCATTTTCTTGTTTTATAAATACTACAATTAGTCTGTAAAATGATCTGTTATTCGATGAAGACAATAATTATGTTGCCTGTGTGTGCCCAATAAGAAGGGGTGGGATCCAATTACTTTTTCTGATAGCTCGCGTCAGGCAATATAATTGTTGAATGAAGTTATAATTATTTTAAATTTTATCTTTTTATATTAAAACCACTATTATGATAGAATAAATGAACATAATACATTTAAGACTACTAAAGTTATATTGATTTGGAGTCCATAAAGAAAAGCAACATCAACAAAATTAGCTAAGTATCATTTATCTTCTTTATATAAACAAGTAAAACAAGAACGACAACAATTACAAGTTTTACTGCCATTAGATAGGTTGATGATTACATGAACATTTTTATTATAAAAATTCAACAAAAATGTCATTTTGGCTTAAGTAATGTTATTGGGATTTAAAACAATGATAGGTAGCAATTTTACTAATCACCTGATGAGAAATGGCTACTGGATTTCAATCCGACGTCCACTTGGTTGGTTAAAAAGGCAGACTCGTATTCTTGAACTCTCTCCCAATTTTTCATATTCTGGAATTTGGTATCCAAAACGCATTACAAAATCAATTTATTGTCACCAAATTTCCAGACATGTGCTTACAATGGTCATTACTTAATCAAACAATCAAATTTTCATCTCTTACAACATCTTGCTGTTGCATCGGAACATCGAAATGTTGAATAACTGGCTATCATTGAACTTGGTAAAATGAAATGGTTGTATAATTGAAAACTGTTTGGGAAGGAAATCTTGAAACCATCCACAAACTGCTGCAGCAAAATCCATTGATATTCGTGGACACCGCGCTGTCCTCCCCTGCAGAATATGCTCTTCATGCTGCAACCAAAGCTGGGCAGCTGAATTTTGTGAAAGAACTCATGAACCACAAACCTGAACTGGCAAGAGAATCGGACAAGGATGGTTTCAGGCCACCGGACATAGTTGCACCGACTGGGAATGTAGAAGAACAGCTCTTCACCAGGCTGCCGTCAAGGGGAAAGTTGAAGTCATAGATGTGTTGATATCAGCTTGCCAGGGTTCTATCAAAGATGTTACAGTTTGGGGCGAAACTGCCCTTCACCTTGCTGTGAAAAGCCACCAGATTAAGGCCTTTGGCTGTCTGGTCTGGTCAACTGGCTGAGAACGCTCAATTTGGAGCCTATCATAAACTGGGGAGTTTGTGAAGGAAGCACTGTTTTGCACATTGCAGCCTCAAGAAAGCAAGCAAGGTATATTTTGCTCTACCGAACTTCTTTTCCATAGTTCTGGTTTAGGTGAATCCATATTTGAGCTCCCAAAACCTTTTTGTTTTCTCAGTCTAAGGGTTAAACCAATATGAAGGAATTCTCGGGTACAAAGCCTACCCAAATTTCATCAGTCCAGGCTTTGTGAGGCCAATCCAACACTATTGCTCATGCTACTCTAAGAAACATCAAAGACCATTGTAGACAATCCCCAATGGACCATTAGTAGAAACATCAACTTCTCTGCCCTAGACCCCAGCCTAAGCATGGTGGCAACCACCCAAGTGCCACACACGACAGACACTTGAACTTGAGACCTCTAATTTTTGTTCAAGCATGACTCCCATTAGACTGCCCCCTTAGGAACCCAAAAACACTTGTTAATGTGCTGAGAACTCTCCAGTATTACTAACTGAGATTGAGCCATAAAATTTGCATGTCCATTGATGATTTGATCCATATGGAATGACTTCATAACCTTAAATTTGCTTTTTGTGCAGACCGTAGAACTACTGTTACATAAAGGCAACTCAACAAGTGAGGTGGTGGAAGTGAATGCCACAAATTCAAAGGGTTTAACAACCATGGATTTACTGAACATGGTTATTCAAACCCCTACGGACGTGACACTTAGAAAACTTCTCCAATGTTCTGGGGCAGTGAGGGTTCTTCCAAATGACACAAAAGCCGCAGCAACCAAGCTTGAGCTTCCCCTGAAACCTTCAAAAGACTGGGTCAAACTATCCAAATTTGAGGAGCTAAGGGATTCACCAAGCAAGGCACGAAATGTGCTGTTCGGCTGCATGGATAGCAACTGTCACTTTTCAAGCAGTGTCAATCCTCCAACTGGCATCCTAGATACGAAAAACACAAATTCAAGCTCTGGAAACAGAACCCTTATCGGGCCAGCAACAAGCTCAGGCCTGGCAGTTGCCTCTGCAATTCAGGGATCTCATGCCACAGCATTCCTGTTCTTGTTTGCAGACACTTCAGGGCTCACTGCATCATTGAGCATCATAGTTTATATCAATGGAGGGTTCCCTTTTCAGAGAGAGGGCTCCCTTTACAAAGAAAGTTCGCCACATATCTCCCCTTGAGAATAGCCTTCACTTTGCCATTCTCAATCAGGCAGCTACCATGGTGGGGAAGGAAAGCTTGGAATTGGAGTCAACAGCATGCTAAAGCATTCCCTGGAGGAAGCTGACAAGCATCATGTCTAGTTGTAGCTCCAGTTGTTCTTCCATCTGTTCATAAAACCGCTGTATTTGTAGTTTTTTATTTTTTTTAAACGGTAAAATATGATATAAGAATCTCTATCTGAGAAAAGTTCATGACATGCAGGCAAATAAAACTAGCAAGCATGAAACGTGATAAATAGACAGGTACCATGTTATCTTTAAAAAATAAATAAATAATAGAAATGAAAAGATAGGGAACCAACTCAATGAACTTGAAAGTCAAAAGCCAATTGGTTAAGCAAAAAGGAGAATGCCTTTCAATGAAAAATGATTAATAAACTGAAGATTTTACATACATGGCCAGTGCTTCATGATTGAATCTTAAGAAGCGCTCTCTATGAATGGAAGCCTTTCATCTATAATGCTAAACAGATGAAGCTTCTACTTTGCCCATAAGCTGAGAAGGATGAAACAAACAGATTCACAAAACCCTATGACAGAAGCAAAGTACATAAGGGATCCACTCAGATGTTCAAATGCAATATTCCCTTCTGGAACCTGATTCAGGAAAGGTGCATGATAGAAAGACACTGAAAAGATACAGCATTTGAGTTACTAGGCAACCTTTAGCAGGCAGAAGTAGATGATTACCACGAGAAGGTAGTAACTCTTTTTTTCCAACAGAGGGCTCCAAATGGACAGGAGAATGCACTCTCCTTCACCTCAATTTAAGATCCTTGGCATAAAGAAATAAGTAAACAAGCGATCACAAGCTCTCCTGAAGTTGGTTGAGGACCATTTCAGCTCCACCACCATACTTCTCCTCATCATCAATTCTAACTTTCTCCATTGGAAGTTCCTCAGCAGTAGCCACCCCATTAGTCAAAGGGATATATGACATATAAACTTGATCTTCAAGACACCCAGATTGCTTCAACACATCCACCAAAACACCCTTGCTTGTCATATCATTTTCTTGCTCACACAGCTTGAGGATGGAAGACACGGTAATAGGTTTTGGCTTCCAGCTATTTGATCCCTCAACCCAAACAGCCTCCTTCAGGCAAGACAATGCCTCAGAAATCCTCCTCTCTCTGATATGCCCTTCTGCAAGAATCTCCCATGTATTTGAATTTGCCTTTCCTCCAGCTTCAACTATTTGGTCAAACAAAACCTCAGCTTTCTCCAGAAGCCCTTTTCTAACGTACCAATTCATGAGAAGGTTTACTATTCTAGGGTCAAAAGTTGACTTAACCAAGAGCCATTCTTCATAAAGTTTTTCTGCACCTTCAATATCATCCAGCCGAACCAATGAAGAGATCATAGTATGGTAACCCAAATTTGGGATACTCGGGAAAACAGATTTGTAAGCATTCCACACACGGTAAACCTCCTCCTTGTTACCAACACTACCATATAGACTAATAAGGTAATGATAAGGAATTCTATCCCTTCCTGGGATTATGCTTTCAGCCTTCTTTAGACAGTCTTCAGCTTTCTCCAAAAGGCCTAGTTTAACATACATTGTAGCCATTGTGCTAAATGTAGTCCAGCTGGGATTAATGGTCCCTTCCTGCTTCATCAGTTCAAACACTTGCTCCATCTTTTCAACAGATCCTTGGGCCCCACAAGATGATAGCCAGATGTTATAGGAGTATATATCTAAAGCTATATTTTTCTCTGTCATCTCAGAGACCATTAAGTCAACTTTATCATATTCTTTAAGGTTCATGTAGAGAGTCATCATCACATTGAATGGAAGCGAATGCATAGCATAACCTCTAACTCTCATTTCCTCGATTAAAGATTCAGCCTTCTCTCTCATTTTAGCCTGGACATAGGCATTTAGAAGAGCTCCATATGTTCGCTTGTCCTTTAATCTATCTGGCAGCTTCAGGAAGTAATCTTCAGCATCTAAAATACCACGCACTTTGGAAATTAGATCTAGTTGAACAGCTGTGTCACTGGTTGATATTCTAAACCTCTCCACTCTGTTATTCATCCAATCATATACCTGCATAATATTTGAAATTTCATAGCTGGAGACAAGGCAAAGCCACAAAGGCATGGACAAACACTCGAAAGTGAACCCGCGGGGGGAAGGGAGGTATCACAACTTGATAGGTTGTACTGTTTGGTGATTACTAGATGACTAGAACCTAAAAACGAATTATAATTATCCAACCAAGTTGCATAGTAGTAGTAGTAGTAAATGACAATTTACTACTACTATGAAAATTTTATTGTTCTCTAATCCAATTAAGAGCTTTTCAAATATTTCAGAATCTGGAGTATAATATACATATTCAGGTCAGGTATAAGAAAAGATAGAATGGTTAATCCAATGCCTAACTAAAAGAAATATATATAATGTAGTAGCTAACAGAAAAAAGTTACTTAAACAAAAAAAAAAAAAAAAAAAGGGTAACCTATAGATAAAAGTTGCTTTCTGGATAACCCAATTCTCAATGCAACAATATCAACTACAATTTGATCATTACATATATGCCAACTTGATGCCAGCTAGGATAGATTTCCCATTCTTATCAATTAGGTCATTTGCTAGTCTAACTGCACCCCTTTGGCACCAATCTAATAGGTGTCTTAATTGTTGCATATCTTACTTTTTCAGAAAAAAATGGAAAATACAGCTTTCTTCTTAAAGAGTATGTCTAATTTCAGTTAAGGCTACCCAATTTTAGTTAACCTTTGAGAATAAATAAATTTAGTGATGAACAAAAAAAAGGTTAGATAAAGAAAAGGTTAGAAAAAAAGAATATAGGAATACATGATTACAGATTCATATTCCAGTTTGTCAAGAAATATTTTCAATAGAACTCTTTTAAATTGGTAAATTATCTTCTTTTTTTTTCACAAGGTCAATATTGGGTACTGACCTATTTTATTGTACAGCTTGAGCACATTTAGATTATTAACGAAAACAGAAAGCTATAGTATACAAATTATTAATTATCCCACAAAATGTCAGGGTGCTACTAGTTTCAATGAATAAATGAACACAGTAATTCAAATGTTAAACCAAAGCCAATGAGTCTTTTAATTTCCACACTTAGTAAAGTTCAAATCATTGGATAAAGAACAAACTTGGCACAATGTGAATGTTTAACTACAAGCCAAATGATAAATACCCTAATCATAAAGTATAAAAAACATGGGGCTAAAGCTCAATAAAATGAAGAAGTTTGCTGAGGGTATTGAAAGCCCATGAAAATAGTGCATGAAACAAAAAATTGAAGTGAGGCCAGATAGAGGTTCTGAGGAGGGGCAGCTTGGTTTTGTTTTTGAGAGTGGGTGCTTGTTAGCTTTCTTTTTTTATGGTATATTGCTGTGTTTTTCTGTGTTATAATTCTGGTTGCATTCCCTTTCTTAATAAATACTGATTCTGCATACGGTGTTTGAAAATCAGTTGCAGTTCAAATTTATGGACTGAAATTCACCTAGGGGGGAAAAAAAACCCAACTTTTTCAGGCCCCAAATTTAATGCCGAACTCTGATCTTGCCACGTACTTTTAAATTTTAGCCGAACTCACATAGTGGGATAAGGGCTTGGTATGTTATTGTTGCTTCTGTTGTCAGCTAAGTATTTCAACTTCAACATTGCCAACCAAATTTCGAGTAATGACAGGATAAATTTGAAAATGAATCAACTTTCTGTTGAACTACATGGTCACATCTTGAAATGCAAAGCAGGGAATATAGTGCATCTTTTAAGCCTCAGTGTAACACATACGCCTGCATTTAGTTCATCTAGTCCTGGTCCTCCTGGGGGCAAACAGTCAATCACAACAAAATTCTTGAAACAGCAGCAACAACCAATGAAGCAAAAGAAAAACAAGGCACTTTTATGCTCTCAGGTTGAAATTATTAACCCAAAAAAGTCCTAGACAATCATGAAATAAACAACGACTAGCACTGCAATCAGATTTTACTTCAACACCAATACTGTAAAACAATTTAAAGGCAGACAAAACGTAAAATCCATACCAAGCCAACCAATCAATTCAAACAAAACCATCAAAAAGTAACAAACACCGAAGAAACAAAAAATCCACACAACATCAAAAACACTGAAAATACCTCAAGGGCAAGCTTGTAACGCCTGAATTTCCTCAACTCTTTGACAATCCTCCAAAGTTCCCACTTGGTGAGCCGCTTCCCCTCCCTCTCGCACTGGTTCAACACGCTCGCAGCGCCCATTTCTGGGTCCTCCATCAGCGATATCCTCTTGAATATGCCGCTCCATTTCGAGATAGGCCTCCTCCTCCCGTACTCCCCGGCTCCGTGGCTGCGAACCTGTGATGCCGAACATCTAACAACCGGATTCTTGTGACCTCTAACTGTTCGAAGAAATGTCGAGCTGAGAAACCCGGACGGGAAGGAGAGCGGAATATGGTGGCGCTGTAGAGGAGACTGCGAAATGGTGAATTGAAGCAGCATGATTAGGTTTCTATATGGTTTTGGAGAAGTGAGAAGGATCAACTATGAAGGTTTTGGAGATTTTCTGGAACTGAAGTCCGGAAATGGTTGGGTTTGCTCCTTTTTCGGAGATAACGTCCAAGTGAGTCATCATCCATGTCGAAATTACCAAAAGGTTCAATTTCTTGAGCTTTTGGACTAGCGTTCACTCAGAAAATTCAAAATTTATTATGATTAGAAAAATAAGGGAATATATAGTTTTCTATTTTAATTGAAATGCAAAGTTGAAGTACACCTCTCAGGCACAAAAACCATCAAACGGTGTTGTTTTGGACTTTTTGGATGTTTCTTACTCCAAAATATTAGAAAATACAAAAAAACGTTTTTAGATAATTTTTATAGTTTTAAAAACATTTATGAACTATTTTATAATATTAAAAAAATATTTTCACAAATACGTTAAAGATATAAATTATTTTTTCTCTTTTGTCCCGACAATCATATTATAGATTAAAATAACTTGTGTTTATTTTTATTTGAATAAATGATAAAATTTATGTTTATATTTAATTATATAATTATTTTTATATTTTTTAATATTAAAAATTATTTTTACCAAAAACTTATATTTTTTTATTTGTTTGTTTCTCTGCATTTCCTCCTTCTACTTTTATTAAAAATATTATTTTTTCATTTTCGTTTTATATCAAATTCGTTTTCCAATTTCGTTTTTATTTCTGTGCAATCCAAATTTATATTTTATTAAAATAAAAATACAATAAAAAATGGTTTCCTTTTTTACTCGGCAAAATGAAAAAAAATCTACAATTTTTATTTTCTAGGGAAGTATAACAATATTAGTTGCTATTTGTGTGTTGATAATATTAATTTTTAATAATTTTATAAAAATTTAAATTTATGCGATAGCAAACTAACAAATACGTTAATTTTGAGAGAATGAAGGGAATAAAAAATGAGCGCCCTGTTTCACACCCCCCCCCCCCCCCCAAATCCTCTCTCTGAAGGGTACTTCTTTCCACAAGGATGTGCTCGTCTATAGCTGGAGCTGATGATTCGTTCCGTATTGTTATTGATACCAGTCGGTGGTAGGTTTTGAGTTTGAATTTTAATTTTATTAAACTCTAGCTGAGCTGAGATGTGGGTACTCGTTCAACAAGAAACCTTATTCTGCTTACCTGTCAAGTGCAAATGCCCGGCACTTTGTCCTGGTGCTGATGGGCAGTAGTAACCAGCCTTATATAGTAATCCTTTAAAAGAAGATTGTTGGGTTCATATATATGGCCTGTGTAGTTGTCTGTGACTTTGGATTTTGCTTTTGGACATTCGCATGAAGCTTGTGTCGGGTGGATTGACCTTTCCCTGAAAAACGCCATTGAACTACATATGCATCAAGTTCATCATGGGGTAAACAAAAACCATGCAAGGCCGAAGAGAAGGTTGGTCGACTCTATTCATCATCGCTATCATCAATCACCGGGTAAACATATATTGATCGCTCCACCTATAGAAATTCCCAATAAGAACTTATTACAGTTGCCAATAGAGGCTCAGAGAAAAACACATCACAAACCGCAAGACAACTACCATCATCACTACTACCAAACCCATATTTTTACCGAACTATAGTTTTTAGGGGCCGCCTAATCAAATGAGAGGAAATCTTTTGTCACACAAACTTAATGCACCCCCACCCTTCCCCCTTCCCCCCAACTCCCTTCCTACTGAGAAATTGATTCAGGAGACAATACAAGGTAGGTTTGAAGGATACCACAGCCTTTGAGAGAAAACTATCGAAGGAAGATGAGGATGCGAAAACATGAGGGTCGAGAACTTCCTTACAAGACGCATTTTCTCTATCTCACAAACCAAATGCTATCGTGTAAGAAGGCTGTATGAGGGCAAGTCTTCGAGCCGTGTTATGTCTTCTTGCAGAAGCTCACTTTCCAGCTGACGCCTAGTAGCTTTCATCACCGTCTGTAAAATAAAAATAAAAAAAGATGAGCCACATAATATAGAAATCAAGAATTATTTGGCTGACAAAATACTGTACAATTATTGGCTGCAGATTGAATGTTCATGAAAAAGTACAGAAAGGGAAAAAAAAAAAAAACCGCAAGGATATATTGTGGCAAAATCAATTAGTAGGAAAATCCACTTTGAAGATACAAATTCATGCGTGCACTCTAAGCCAGGTCAAAATTGAATTTATAAGATAAAAAAAGATCATCACTATATCATGCCTAACAGCAGAAGCAAAGCTTTTCAGGGGCAAAACAAGGTGATAGAACTGCTAATATGGCTACGATAAGTAGTCATTCTAAATTATGTATCTAAAACATGATATAATGCAGAGAATCAATGAAGAACTTGTGATTGTATATCTGTAGCTTTCACTCTCATCCCTACTATGCCTTCCTAATCACGCAAACATACATTGAAGTCCATGTATGATGCATGCATCGCAAGCCATTGATGGTCCATCAGCTTGAATGTGATGCAGTAGAGAAGGTCAAATGCTGATTCATTTTCTGCAAGTCAAAAGAAAGAAGAGACAAAAAGCCTTAGAACCCAATACACCAAATAAAAACTCCATGACATGAAAAAAAAAATGTAATAGCAAATGGGAAGTTAACATTTTTCCGCCACAATGACTTCATTCAGCATCATAAATTTTGAGTAGACAACAAATTTAGTATTGAACTAGATGTGTATCAGCATTGACAATGCGTGCCCCCCACACCCTCAAACTAACATGCTAATGAGCATTAATTGGTAAAAATATGATGGGGTCTAAAGGCAAGGCCTACCTGCAAGAAATTTCAAGAAAGTCGCTCCCACTAATGTCCGTGGCTTTACTGCAGATTGGAAGCAAAGAATTAGCAGATGAATAGCATTAGTATAATAATATTTTCTATATCTGTGCTGCTACTCAGAATATATTTTCTGACTCCCTGGTGTTGCACCCACCCACATGCAGGGATTTTGGTGCTTATCATATACATTTAACAAACATATATATATAAAAAAAAAAAAGAGTACAATTCTCAATGGGTTTTTTTGGGGAAGGTTATATAAGTTTAACAAACACGTTCGAAAGAACAAACATCCAGAATGCTTCCTATATCTGATCTTTTTCATCCCATATCTTGGTTAACAAACACTACCATATAAAATAATTTGAAATTTGAACCCCATGGGCATTCAACTAGCTGTTTTGTTAACAGATACCAGAGAGCAACAAGAAGCAGCCTCAAGGAATAGGAGTTATGAAGAGTACAAGTTCCACCAGATAGTTATGCCTATGCTATCCCGTTGAAAACTAATAATCCACAGAAGTACTTAGAAAGTAAAATTAAATAAGAAAATGGAACCTGCTTCAAGATCAAGCATCTGGATAAGCATGAATGTGATGTTCACACCAGCAACAGCAAATGGATATTCCCACATGGCTCGATTACCTTCCTGTTTTCGAAGAAGATCCTGGAAGGATTTCTGTAGGAGGAAGTTGACAGTTTACATCAATGAATGTAGATTACGTAGGCATGGAAATATCTGGAGAAAGCATAATGCTTACTCAAAATTAACACACACACTCTCTCTAAGGACCTGACATGGCACAGCATTAAATAAGTAAATCAACTATGCAACACACGACAAAGAAAAAGTAGTTGGTTATCTAAATCAGTTAAAAGAAGAAGAATAAGAAAGGAAAAGAAAATCTAGAGGCATGCTCCAGCTTGAGAAAACTGAAAGAAACTGACAAATATTTCAGAGATGTAAGCAATTTCCAGAGTGTTTTTGTTGTATCATTATTGACACATGAACAGATGCATAAGGATGGACAAACTGATAGCTCTCTTCTACAGTCCGAACATGACTCACACGTAGTTTTACTAGCATGATGTAACTTTATTTCACATAGAGGAAGCCAACAAAGAAAAAGGGGACTAAGCTGAGATGGACATTTCATATTGGAGAATTGGCTGTACCGGGAAGTTCCTAGCAAAGTATAACAAGTTCTCCAGAGATATGAAACCACCACCCCTACAAGAGAAATCAAACCATCAAAACAGCAAGAAAGATAGAGAGATGCTCCATGTCACAAAACCAAAAATGAAACCACATCAAGAAAAGAGATGGAGAAACAAACAAAAAACTCGTATACCTAAAGTCTGTGGAGGGATCTTTTCCTTGCCAACCCATTTCCTTCCATTGTTCAGATACTAAACCATGAAGTTCTTCTTCCGGGAAGGCAACATTCCACAGTGCCCTCAAGGATTCCTACAGCAGCACAGCAATAATAAAGAATGAGATTATAGCACTCAGTATATGATTTCAATACAAAGTGAACTGCATTGTTTTGAATTAGTTAACAGCCCATAACAATTGCAAAATCTTGAGAACATACATTTGATTCAATAAAAATATCATATATGAAAAAGCTCATTGAATCTTGAACCAGAAGAGCACCTGGTGTTCTGGGATTGAACTGTCATAGGCAACATCTATGCGGTTCTGCAGCCTCTGTAAACATTCCTCCTGACAACATCAAAAGGGAAAACTATCAAAGACTTCAACCACTAACCTTAACCATTGTTTTTACAAGTAAAGGATTTAAAGGTGCTTAAAGAGGTACAATCCTTGTATAAATGGAGCACAGAGAATAAAAAAAGATTAAACAAAATAAGCCTTCCAAAACCAAACAGGAAAACACAGCTCCCCCAAGAATATCCATAATATGTCTAGAGAAAAGAAGCAGCTTCCAACCAAAAGCAAGAGGAGCGTAACAACATTTCTTTCAACTTATATGTTATGCTTTCCACTCCTTCGTAACAAACAGAATTCCTTTCTCTTCATAAGCAACATGTCACATATAAAAGTAAAGAACAAAAATACAAGAGAGAGAGAGAGAGTTGAGTGTTTGATGACTAGGAAAACATACATTCAAGCTTTACTCTAGTTATCCCTCTATGGTATATTTTCTGCACAACCTGAATGTATCATGCATGCATGTCCTATTCTTAGCAATTCCAAATGGTCCCAATCCAAGAGTCCTCTGTTTCTTAGTACTTATTTTATTTAGATACCACCAACTTCTGGATCTTAACTTTGGAAGGGGAAAAAGAAATAGGCTAGGCAACATTGCAGTTGCTACTAAATTCCAATTAACCGTTTACTAATTACTACGGACCTTGCAGATTTTATCTGTAGATCCATCTTGTTTAATTTATTTGTGAAAACGAAGCATTTTCTTATCATTGACAATTACATTTATTTTCATTTACAAGTAGCAAGTGGATGCACTCAAATTCAACATCCCAAGACTTAATCCCACCAAGTGGGGTTGGCTACATGTTCTAGATATCATAGGCCATATCTAGTGGCTATACTCCAGTTAGTCACTAAATTTCGTCAGCTTGGATGAGTGGCCCTTTCTGACCTTCGCACATGGATGGGTATACAAGTTTAAAATGTCACCTTGTCCAGTGTAAGCAATCCCCCCCCCCCAACCACCACCACCTTTTTCCCCCAGGTATGAACACCAGTTCTAGGATACATTCTTGCAGTTTTTTCCAAGTAAAAACTGAAGATGGTGGACATCAACAAGGACAACAAATTATATTGAAATAAGAAAACAAAATATGAATTTAACAAAATGAGTAAAGATTTAGAATTTAGATTTTTCTTAGTCACGGGTTTGGGCTGTGAAAACAGCCTGTACGGCCTCCATATCATACAAAAACAACCCTCGCCTAACCCTCACAACACAAAGAGCCTTGTCCCTTGTGTATTGGGAATATCTTTTAAATGTGGAAAGATTTGGTTAGGAAGCAAACAATTTTCGGTGGCCCTTTGGAAGATTTTTGCAAACAAACATGGAAACAGAAAGCAAAGACAACAACTAAGTACGTGTAAATTATGATAATCAAGTATCTTAGGTGCCAAAGTCTTCTCAAATTTCTCTTGGAAGACCATTTATCCATCGTAGAGTCTTGTGACACATAGTTTAACATTCATTAATGCATATTTGCCTAGAAGAAAATGGTGAAAAACTAACAAATAAAACAAAACTGATCTTAACAAATTTCCAGAGATAAAAATTAAAAAATGATTGATGCAGGCTGACATGCTGGAATAGGAAAGGGAATGAAGTACTAAAACTGCCCTTGAATGGACAGGTATTGCAAAAACCACCTTATAGTAACCACCACATTAGAAACAGGTTTTAAGTGCATAATGCCATTTTAACATTTATTAATTAATAATAGGATATCTTTCATTGGTAAGCAAAAAAAAAAAAAAAAAGAACATTAAATATAGCAGTTCACACATGTTATGTGTATGGACAAATAGACATCATGCAATCATATCACTACAATGACTGTTACCTGGGCCGGAGTCAAATCAAATGATGGACGAGCATCACTATCTCTCCTTTGGGCACAAACACAAGAAAGACCTCTGCCAAGCCATGCCGCTGATCCTGCCACAACCTCAGCTGTAACAGAACAGAACCATTGCCACATAAAAATGGAAGTCTAAGTCTTCAAACAACACATTTTGGCATCTCAATGCCAACCAATTCATTTTTCTCTTCCCAAGCACATATGCCTGGTACTCAATTCTTTATCAAAAATATCCATACAAAGCCTGACCAACTACTATATGTGAAGCTTCATTCAGTGTGATAAGAATACTCTTCAAAACCAACTTTGGTACTGCCGTTTATTCCAAGATGAAGAAAAATAAGCTAAGAAGGGAAGGGAAAAGGGCAAAAAGGAATCAAAACTAATATAACTCTATTAGATAAGCTGATAACAGAGAACAAAAATAATATAATTTACTAACAGCCATATAAAGGTGTTGTATTAGCATAGCATCGTGATAAAGGCAGAAAATTTCCCACTTAAAGGGGTAATTTATGAGATACATGCCTGGTCTTATATTGAAAACAACAACAGAATTGAGAAAGAGAAGATAGGCAATAAAATCACGGCAAAGAAATGATTATACGAAAATAAAACCAAATACTATATACTAGCTTATACTACCAAATAAATCATGCCACTGAATAGAGAAAGAATAAAATCCAAAACAGAAGCTACTGACATCTGTCTGTTTTAAGCTGATCCTTCATGAAATTATAGCATCAAATTGAGTTTAATAACATTCATTGGTATAAAGCAGTAAACAAGAACCAAGATTTGATAACTTTGTACTATAAGTAGGATTTTAAAGCAACTGCTATGAATTAAGAGGTGGCAGTCCAAAGACCATCCCCAATCAAATTTTTTACCATATCTTGCCATTGTTCCAAATTTCATATAAAAGATGGAACTGGATTCCACTCATCTAACGTTTCAAGTTCAAGTCAGAGCACCCAATCTTTAGTTCCAGAACCTGTCTATGATTTAATCTGCGAAACATATGGAACTTGGTTATCAGTATTTGAAAGTTTCTTGCGGATGCTAAATGTTTCAAAAATTTAATTGACAACCTCACTAAATGCCATATCATGGCAAACTGGTGTTTGCTAAGCAAATTGAATAGAGAATCAGTTGATCACCTCTATTTGCCTTCTTCTATGCCATAAAGTCGTCTTTTCTTGGCCAATTTGGTGTGGCATCAGTGCTCCATAGCACATAAAAGATTTCTTTTTGCTAGAAGAGTTGCTGTCTGTTGATAGCTATAAATCTGAAATGATTGATAGCTACAATCTTTGATTGATTGATTAATTGTTATAATTGTATGATGTAATTGATCTTGATATAATCTTCCCCATTCTAAATAATACTATAAATATGGGGTATACTGTGTACAGTTGGAGAAAAAAAACAACCTACAACCCTTTTTTCATCACTCTGTGTTACTCTTTTTCAACTCTCTCATTGCAAAGAGAACGAAGAGAACAAAGACAACTTCATTTTTGCTACCTCATGCTTTGACATGGCATACTCGGGGAGAGCACAATTGAAGATCCTTCTGAGATTGTGAAAACCTTTCATTTAGCATTAAAAGAATTTTCGTCTCTCTTTAATTTTGATGCTTGTTTGAAGACATTGAGTCTTTGTCGGACCAATCCTTGGATTTTATGAAGAATTTTTGCAATTATAACTACTGTAAAAGGATTTTGCTTTTTGTACAAATCCCTCTTTGTACATGGTAGTGCCCCTTGCTAGCTTTATATACATATATATATATATATTGCTTATAAAAAGAATTAGGCTAATACAATTTACTGTCCTTGGAATTAAAACCAGGTATAATAAAAAAAATAACTCCACAAGAAGCTTTATGAATAAATTTTAGACTCATATTACTTAATTTATTATGCTATTTCGTCTCTATTCTATTGGTCGCAGATCTGAATAAATTTTTGAACAAGTTCATGAAACTTGTGTATAAGCTCCTGCTTGTAAAAGCTAACTGTAACCGCACTATTTTTCTTCACAACATCTCTCGAATAAGTAAAAAAGACGTTTTACAATAATGAGAGCAACCTCGAGGACTCTATCTCACGGGATCGGTTCAAGTAACAAAGAAAATCAGTTCACAGTAAGAAGTCGCTGATTTAAATTCCCAACACTCAACACAAAAAAACGTTTCAGCTATTAGAACAATTGCATCAACAACATAGATATTACAAGCGAATGTAATTGCAAAAGCAAGAGGACAAAATTCAAGGAGAAAAAAGTAACTGCAAGCAGGCTCACTCACCACAAATTTCAATGCAAGTAGCCATCAATAAATCTTAAATGACCTAACTTCAGTCTACAGATCCAAACTTCCAAAAATCATTCCTGAGCGAGAAAGGAATATAGAAAAAGCACGAAATAACAGAAAGAAAACAGGTACCAAATTTTAGAGAAAATGAAGGGAAAAAGAGGGATTGCTAAAATTAGCGTTCAATACATGTATAAAAATAATGACAGCTTAGAGAATATACCAGAAGAAGTCGTATGGCAGGTGGTGCTGCCCCGGTCAAGGCCTTGCGAAATCCTCCGAACCGCTACAAACGATCCACCTCCTCGATCATCCATCTCCGTCACCGAAACCATCTAAACCGCCATTAACGAACAAGATCAATCATCCATTATCTTCCAAACTAAACAGTCCTCAAAATAACTCACGCGGCAACACCGAGAAATCAGAAACCGCCTCAACGGAAAATGTAGCGCGGACTCAACCACGGAGCAGGAGGAACTGATCCAGAGTACCAAATATTCAATTACTCCGACTTGGAAGAACGGGAAATTCTTAATCTCTTATGCTTCTCCAAACCAAATGCATACCAAAAGATGGATCGAATGAAAGCTAAAAAGTTCTTGAAGCAACAGAAACGGTTCTTGAAGAGAATGTACGATTTGTTCGAGCTAGGGTTTAAAGATCACCAACAGCACCATGACTGCTCTCTCTCTCTGCCTCTCTCTCTCTGTATATATACACACGCTGAGAGAGCTTTCTCTCTCTATAGATTTCTTCGTCACCGGGAGAGAGAGAGAGAGAGAGAGAGAGATTTTGTAGTTGGATTGAGAGGGATTTATACTAACGGAGAAATGGAAATTTATTTAATTGGGTTTCAATGAAATTATTTATTTATCTTGCGCAACGGAATTTTGAAATTAACGAAGAGAAGGCAAAGAGATTACGAGAATGCTCGGAATTTGAATTTACTAAAAATAGAAAATAAAAATGTAAATATATTTTCACCCAAATTTAAATAAATAAATAAATAAATATATTATGAGTTTATCTTTATCTTATTAAAAAAGTGCGCCTCTATCGCAATGGCTTTTATCTTTTAGCTTTTTAAGAAGCATATGAATAGGAAGGAAGGAAGGAAGGCACACGCGTGCGTACAAAATAAGGTACATAAAAAGGGGCTTTACAATTCCAACCTTCTCGTGGTACATGTAAATATCATTTTAGATGCAATTATAATTAGGCGGATCATAATCCACCGACACTGGATCATATTTTTAAAATATAAATTTTAAATCTTTTTTAAAATGTTTGATACAAAAATATTAAAATTTATTTTTCACTTCATAATAAAATATTTAAACTTTTTAATGAATTTTCAACAATATAAACCAAGTCAAAACTTCTAACTACCTCTTATTTTCTAGTAAATTTTTTTTTAAAATATTTTTAATAGAATCATAGTGAATTCACCACATTAAAGTCAATGTTTGTTAGGTGCCACTAAACATTCAATACAAGATTCTTTAAACAAATCAATCCAACTCTATCATTTCTAACTTTGTTATAATTTTGAAATTATTTGGTGAAAGTTGAGTTTAGTTAATTAATAAAAAATATCTTTTAGTTTGTTTCTTTTAAGATCACGTCTACAATGACGTGTGGTAGAATTTATGAAGATTTATGTTATTATGTCATGTTTTACCTATTTATTATATAATAAAATTTATATAAAGTCTATCTAATACTTAAGACTATTACTGTAGAGCTTTATGTATCACAAAACTTAATTTTATTTAACTCATAAAAAGGAGACCTCGCAGTCATGAAAAAAATAAAGAGAACTTTATCATCTTGAAGTTTGTTTATTATTTTGATTTGTTTGGGAAAATGTTATTGCACTATTTAATTATTATAAATGAAAATGACAAGATTGCCCTTGGTAAAAGAGAGAGAAGGGGGTCACATGGGATGTTGGTGGGAGTGAGAAAGGGATGATGGGGAAGAGTTCATTTGAGTGTGACCCCACTCTTATTTTGTACTTAAGGCCTCATGGGTTACTTTTGTAATTAGGACCATATCATGCCCCCACCATCGGAGAGCTACCTCGACCTGTGCCTGTGCTTTCCCTCCTCCTTTATCTCCAATCACTCGTGGGCCCACAATTCATTCCTTTACAATATTCTATTATCATTTTAAATTTATTATTGTTATATCTATTATTATATATAACAAAAATATAGATGTCTATATATAGATATTATATATTTTAGTGTTGTGTGAGGTGACGGTGATACAACGCTATATGAGAGAGAGAGAGAGAGAGAGAGAGAGAGAGAGAAATAAATCATTTTCATGTGAAGTTGATGTCTCATTTTAAATGAGTTGTGAAGCACTAAACAAATCAGCCAAAGGAAAGACGGCAGCCGGAGCTCCGATGTGATCCCTGGCTTTGGCATCGGGTGAGAGAGTTTCAAAGAAAGCCGCGAGGAAGAGTTTGTCAAGTCTCAAGTCTCAACATCGGTTGTGTCGGTCGGTCGAGTCAGGTCGGGTGATGAGACCAATCAGAGCGCAAAAGCGAGAGAATGACTGGGCTATGACCATGATTAGAGATGGCAAACGGGTCGGGCCGGGCCAAATTGGCCCGCTTAAAAACGGGCCAGCAAATTGCTGGCCCTAGCCCGGCCCTACACGGGCCAAACGGGCTAATTTGGCCCGCCCAGGCGAGGGCGGCGAGCGAGGGCGAGGGCGGCGGCGAGTGAGGCCGACGGCGAGGGCGAGGCCTGCGAGCGAGGCCGACGGCGAGGGCGAGGGCGGCGAGCGAGGCCGACGGCGAGACAGAGGGCGAGCGAGGGCGAGGGTGAGGGCGACGGCGACGGCGAGACAGAGGGCGAGCGAGGGCGAGAGGGAGGGGTGCGGGCGAGGGCGAGAGCGAGGGGCGACGGCGAGACAGAGGGCGATAGCGAGACAGAGGGGCGACGGCGAGGTGAGGGCGACGGCGAGACAGAGGGCGAGCGAGGGCGAGAGAGAGGGGCGCAAGCGAGGGCGATGGTGAGGGCGAGAGCGAGGGGCGACAGCGACGGCGAGACAGAGGGCGACGGCGAGACAGAGGGCGAGAGCGAGGGCGAGAAAAGGGTGAGGGCGAGGTGAGAGCGAGGGCGAGAAGAGGGCGAGGGAAAGGGTGAAGGTGAAGGCGAGGGCGAGAGGTGAGGCTGGGGGGGTGTTGGCCGATTGGCGGGCCAAGTGGGCCAGCCCGGCTCGCCACCATTCGGCCCGCCGGGCCAAGCGGGCCGGGCCAAATTGGCCCGGCCTTAAACGGGCCAGCATTTTGCTGGCCCGAGCCCGGTGTCGGGCCGGGCCCCAACAGGCCAGTCCGTCGGGCCCAGCCCATTTTGCCATCTCTAACCATGATGCATGTAGCGTGCCCCCTCCCTCTCTTTCTTGTCACGTGCTCTCTTCCACCACGGCACGTGGATCCCAAGATTCCTTTTTTTTTTTTTTGGTTGGTATAATTACATTCGAAGTACAGTATCAATTATTAGAATTAAAGATTTTAAACCATCAGTCTCATCACTGAATTAAGATTTTGTTAGTTGTTTTTTAATCATTGTTCTATTATATGTAAGCTAATAAAATATTTTGATATTTCAAATTATCTCCTTATATTTTATTTCAACAAATAAAAATTTACTCTATTATTAACATTTGAACCCATAATTTTTAAATTCATAATAAACTTAATTTTACCACTATATTAAATCTCATTTATTTTTAATTATTTATTTCTTAAAAAAATAAAAACTAAACTGCAACTATCAATTATCATCTAATAATCTTTATTCTAATATATAAAATATTTTACTAATAATAAAATATGAATAACTAATTAAATATTTAAATTTTAGATTTGCCAATTAGCTATAAACACAAGAAGCTAATTAAGATATGGGAATTTAAAAAAAAAAAAAAAGGAAAAGGTGACTCTTCAGATCTTCTTCTTCTTTTTTTAACTTTTTTCACATGTAGTAATTTGCTTCCCTATTAAACAAGAGATGTATATTTTAAAAATTGCCAACGAGCTCAACTTGATTATTTTTTTATGCTATACAAATAAATTAAAAGAAATTATTCAAATATTGTGGGATTTGTTGATGGACAAGTGAGTCGACTTCAATAATATAATGGATGGACAACTTCATACATTGTTTTTAACTAACTATTAAAGAATCATATAAGAGATTTGATAAACTCCTATTAACGATGTTTAACTCATTCATTTCTTAAATTTAATTAACAGTTATAAAGAATCACAAAAGAGATAGAAGAAATCTTTGAGGTTCACACGAATCAAACTTAAATTCTAAACTTACCAACACTTATATCGTTATACTATTATTCATTCGATGATTAATTTAATTTTTAATAATTATAATCTGAAGTCAAATTATAATTGAATAGTCTTATCTCCCTCTTTACCTAATTTAAGAATATTTGATATATGTCCTCCAAGCATAGATTAAGTGACGAGCAAATGATACGTTGAGATTAGTATCAATAGGTCATGAATTCGATACTAAACTTAAACAAAGGTCAAAAGTCCACTTATAATTTATCTTTTCTATCAAAATTGATGATACAAATGACGGGAGATTACACAAAAACTATAATCCCAAGAATATTCAGTATATATTTTGACATGCTATCAACGACTAATGAAGCAAGATGCGTGATGGTTGGTAGAAGCAAATCTAATAAATTTGGGGAGGCATGTATTTTGGAAATTCCTCTTCCTGTTGGTGCTTCCCAACAACAACTTCCCAACAAAGTGGAACATTAAGGAGCAATTTAATATCTCGATTTTGAATGGGACTGGTCAGATTTAGAAGTGCTTGTCACATACATATATAGACTATGCACATGCAACTTTTCAACAATGAAAAATACACCTTGGTGGTTGATCTTTCAAGATCATGACCATTTGGGACTTGAAAATGATTTGTTCTTGGACTGCGGGCTTTATCAAACGCACAATTGGCAAGTATCAGATTCAAAAGGTCTATTAACACGAAAAATTTAAATAATTTTGTATTTTTGTGATTTTATTTAAAAATTTTAGTTGTAATAATAAAATTTTGATTTGTTCAATTGATTGCAATTTTATTCACGAGTCGGATTTGATTCGTCGGCGTCCAAGACTTACTGACGTGGCATGTTACTTAGCATTTTAAAATATTTTGGTGGATCCCACGTATACATGTGTAAAAAAAATAAAAAATAAAATAATGTTAAATATATATATGTGTTATATATATATGCACAGAGAGAAAGAAGCAAGTAGAGGACGATGACGAAGGAGGATGACGATGGTGATAGCTACAACTGCAACAATTGATTTAGAAGTTGGAGGTGACGATTAATTTGAGCTTGCTCCTGCTCAAGACGACGACGACTGATTTGGAAGCTGGATCGACAATCGATTTAGGATTTCTCCTGCGTAGGGCCACCTCACAAAAAGTGATCGACAACCCTCAACTCTTGCCGCCTGATGATGTCCTTTGCCGGCTACCTCGCCCTCACAGTTGGTCGTTTAAGCCGACCCTTTCGACGTCAACAATTGGCCATCAAGCTTCTAGATTCGGCTTTCTTCCAAATCAGCCTCCATCGTTGCCTCCAGCTTCTAGATCGGTCATTGCCTCCAACCCAACATCGTCACTTGTCGCCATCCCCGTCCTCTACCTGCCTTCATTTGTAATTATATCTATAACACATACATATATTTAATATTATTTTTTTTTATACATGTGCATGTGAAATCCACTCAAAATATTTTAAAATACCACGTGGCATGCCACGTTAGAGGGTCTTGGACGCCGACAAATTAGATCCAAGTTGTGGATAAAATTGTAACTAGTTGATCAAATCGAAAATTTATTACCAAAATTGAAACTTTTGGATAAAATCGCAAAAATATAAAAAAAATTAGATTTTTGGTGCTAATAGTCTTTTTTTACACGTGTATATAAGGCTTACTCAAAATGTTTTAAAATGACAGGTGATATACCACGCCAGCGAATCTTGCATGTCAACGAATCGGATCCGGGTCATAGATAAAATTGCAATCAATTGATCAAATCGAGATATTATTGTCAAAATTAAAATTTTTGAATAAAATCATAAAAATATAAAAAAAAATTAAATTTTTTGCGCTAATAGCCCGATTCAAAATTATTTAGTACTTATACAACATTTGGCACATAATAATATGGCTAATTGTAGAGCCGGAACAGTTTATATTAATTTAATGTTATTGTATGAAAAGAACTATAAACATAATGGTTCCCTTCCACTAATCCCTAAAATAAATAAATTACTCGATAAAAATAAATACAAGATCGAGAATCAGAATGAGAAAAGAATTTTATTATTCAAATCTGACCGCTATTATACCTATGTAAATGTGGGGAAGAGTAGGAGAGAAAAGATTGACAGGACCCACACACATAACATGGAAGAGGCCAAGAGGGGACCAAAGGATATAGTGGGGGAAGATGAAGGGTTGGTGCGGGTGACAATGAGAGGTAGAGAGGAACCAAAGCACCTTACAACATGGGTGCAAAAGAAAAGCTGTCCCCCTTTTTAGGCAGCACTCAATCCTCATAATCACAGAGCGAGAAGGGGAAGGTGGCTTTGCTTCTTAAATAAACCTTCTCCCTGCAGTCTTCCTTTATTTAAGCGCCCACCTTTTCGACTTTGTGGATCAGATGGGGTTTGGCTGCCCAACAGCTTTTTCCTTCATCACATGAACACTGGATTTGGATGTCACCCTCTTAGCCAAACCTCTTGGGCAATTGCTTTTTGATCTGTCTAATTGTGACTTCTGGGCTAGGGCTTCCTATTTTATAAGGCTGGCAATTGCTTTAATTTTTTATGTTCCTTTTATCTCTAGATTCTGGCCAGTAATGCAGGTGATTAGGTATTGTTTGGAGCCCACTTTGGACCCTGTGTTAGCTTATCCTTTTTTTCACAGACATGACTTGGCTATTATGAAACTCAACATTCGTATTCCCAGTATTTTAAGAATCAGTAAAGAATTATTACTGTATGGTTTGCTCTGTAAAAAGATTGTTTCTACAATATAAACTCGTAATCTTTTAACCACAGAAAAATAATTTTACTATTTCTATAAATATTCATTTTCTCAACAAACCTGAAAAAAAAAAAAATACAAAGAAGGGCAGTTTTGATAATTAGGTCAGATATTCAAGCATAACAAGGCATTTACAGCATATATAGCTTATTGACATTTTACATGTGGAAGTATAAAACTGGTGTAAAGTTCTCCAGTTTTAGTAATGTTCAAGAGGTAGAAGAATATACATTACAGTGGTGGTTCAGTTCAGCATCTTCTTTTTTTCTTCTCCTCTTTCTCAGACGTGTTCTTCAGCTGCATCACCAAAGAAACAATGGTGTCACCTCCCCCCTCTACTTACTCCTTGAATAAGGTAGAGTTAACTAAACTTTTAAGTTATTGACTGACCAAGATGATGACAAGGGGGACAAAAATAGCAGCAAAATCAGTGAAGAGGGTGAGAGAGCATGTTTCACATAATCAAGATCACCACCTGCTCAATTATTCCCTGGGTGTCCACCACTATGTACCCCACAAACAGCACAAGTCCGAAATAGAGCTGCCAGGAGCAATAAGTTTTAGTAATGTTTATATAATAGTTGAATAATTCAAATATATTTTCTTATTTAGTTAAAAAAAAAGTGAGTTGTCAAATAAGTTAATGCACTTTGATTTGAAAAATAAATTAATTATTGTAACTTAAGAGTGACCAAATAAACCACTGTTCTCTCAAATCAACGGCCAAATTAGCTTGTGTACTTTAAAAAAACCAAATAAACCTCTATACTTTTAGACTTGTGACCCTCTTAAGTATTACAATAAATGTCTTCCTTTTCAACAATGTCAACTCTATTCCTAGTCAAAAGAATCTCATATAGTTGCAAACACCCAAATTGAATTCAAAATCTAAATTTATCAAATCACATACAGTTGCAATTTAGTTATTTTTAAAATATAGCAACCAATTTGACCCTATACCTAAAAGCATAGTGGTTTGTTTGGTTTTCTTTAAAGTATAATAGTTAATTTGACCCCTAAATCAAAGTTTAATAACTTATTTAACACCTTGTGTCCAAAAATAACATACTTTATTAGTTTATACTCTTAGAATTATTCAGGAATTTAGTCTCATTCCAACATATTGGACAGAAACTGATACCCACCAGAAGTCTACAGAAACTTAAAAATTCTTTTACATTATGGCTTCTAGGATTTACAACGGAAATAGGGATTTCAAATTGAAGGAAGAAAAGAAAATTAGAAGATCTACCTCCAACTCGAAAAGGGGAGTACAGCCACCAAAGATAGTTGAAGCACAGTGTAACCGGCGAAGGATAGAGAGCAGAGGAAAGCAGACCAACCGAGTAGAGGTACTCCCTACGCTGTGCGAGCATGGCTGCTGCTGTAGAACAACCGAATGCAATGACAAGAATGCTGCAGTAGCCAGCCAGAAAACTTCTCTCAATTCATTAAGTTATTGATTCGAAATTCCTTTTAGTATGGATACCGCGCCCACCCCCCCCCCCCCCAAAAAAAAAAAAAAAAAAATCCCAAAGTAGAATAGTAGAGCTGAAAGTCACACACAAAATATACCAGGTATAATGAATTTATGATCTTTCTGATTCTCAAAAATCATAAAAAAAAAAAAAAAAACACATCATATTAACCTTGGATCCAAAGTCTTCCCTAGGAACTTTGAAATGCTTCTAATTTAACACTGAAGCAAACGAGAAAATTAATATAAGGGCCGGCATAAAGTAGTGAAGGCACTTTCACTTATCAACTGAATAGGCTTACAATCATAATACAGTCTACCTGTTCTTTAATAGGTAATATTCCTCCAATTGGAAGGAGAAAATGGTAAAAAACATGTACTCTTCCAGAATTCAAAGCTCTAGGCCAGTAAAGTAGATAACTAATTCTGCAGCAAATAGCAAAATTAGAATCTTCATTACCACAACAAAGAAAGTTCGTATATCCTTTGTTCACAACAAACGTACTTAAAAAGACAAGTCACAGGTTTGATCTCAAGTCATGTTCTTTTTAAGGTAATCCTTACCTTTATAAGACTTAATAATTGACAAAGGCACAAGCATTATTTTATGCACCATAATGACGAGGAGTTCACGCAAAGATAGGATTTCTTGCAAAACCGTTTCCCCATGTAGCTTCAATTATGATCTCATGGAGCAAATCCATACTACATGAATTACCAATTACAAGGTAATGTAACAAGAAGTAACATATCAGGATTTTGATACACAAGTATTACTTACTAATAGAGAATTACACAATAATTTTGAATTCCTTAAAGTGACCAAGGCGGCTAGTGTAAAAATGTTATTTTTGTTATGCTGTGCCTTTGTCGATTATTAGAGAAACATGGCAAAAGGATATATCTTTTTTAGACATTAAAGAAACAATCCATGGACTAGGAAATAGAAAAAGAGGAAGAGAAGGTAAGATTGCAAGCACAGATAAAGTGGGATTTCTCCACTCAAAGATGAGAAATTATTTTCCCACATACCTAACAATTAGCACAACAAAACCACAATGTTGATTTTGAATACCAAAGAACAAGAGATAACACTAGTACTAATTTGTTTAGATAACATCAGAAATACAACCCTGAAGAAATTAATGCTGCCAAATAAAAGAGTTACTTGAAGTAAACTCGTAGACAACATACTTTGACTATGTGTCATTTAAGTGATCGGGAACCAAACTGTTGTCCTAAATTTTTTTGGCAAGCAAGCATAAAAGGCTTACCCAGGATCAATTGCAAGAACCAACTCAAGCGCAGGACCAATAGAAGCCCCATTAAACAGTGCAGCAGTCATCAAGAGAGAGACCCTCTCCCTCTGCTCATTAAAAAAATATGAATTCGACAGTGCCATAAACATTAGCAACAAAGATAAAAATTCCAAGGAAAAATTAACAGAAACAATTTACAAAATACCTACTTCCACAGGGGTACGGAGGATAACCACACTATGCTTCCAATGAATCCAAGTGTTGTGAGTATACTCCCAATGTTCCAGAGGAGATGCAAGCAGACTCCAGTAGTTGAAGAGGGCAAAGTGAAGTAAACCTACTTAGTACTTACCAGAGAAAAATCTAGCAACCAACTTTTGTGAAGGAAATCTATAGTAGATAGCAGAATCCAATACCATAAATCAAGAAGGTTGAAGGCCACACGGCATAAGAAAGATAATGATTGGAATAACAAAAAAAAAATGGAAGAACAAAACCTAGCTGAAACAATTAGTAAAAACGTGAATTAGCATGAAGCAGAGATGCACTCCGTTCAATAGATTAAAAAGGGAAAATCTTGCAGATACCGGTAAAGCGCCTATTGTCCCTGTGACATAACAATAGATTTGTAATTGAAAAATTCTTAATGAGACCATTCTGGATCTTGCAAGAAAGAACACAATCAGAGGGCGCATGATAGTTCTGCGCAAATACTTTGATACTTAAGTTAGACACTAAAATTTATAACAGGTTTGTAAGCAATATTAAAAATAATATCAAAGAATTTTTTTTTTTGAAATGAGGGTTCACCTATTTATAGAGGAGTGTGCGAGTTGGTGATAGACATTCTCGGTATTCCAAGATCAACTAGCATTAGGACTTTTACGAATGATGCCTATCCTTTATGGAATTCTTAGAGGAGTTTTCGAATGTCAGAATTTATCATGTTTATGTTTTGCTTAGGACTTCTTTGCGAGAGGAGGAGGTCTTCGAGAGACTAGAAGCTCTCCCAAAACCTTTCCCATTGGCCTTCTTCTTGAGATTGTTGACAGTCTCCAAAAAATTGAACAATCTCTCGAATTTTGAGGTGTATATCTTTTCCTCTTCTTGAGTCGGGGTTTTATCTTTAGTGGATTTAATCTCTGACATATTAGAGTCGTTTGGAGAACTCCATATCATAACATTTGAAAATGCGAACATCAATTAGATGAGTGTTTAACAGGAACACATGACTAAATGAGTCAATCCAAGAAGCCAAAGACAAGAATAGATAATTTAAGAACAATGCATGCAAGCTCGCATCTAATAAAGTATAGAACACCTCGAAAAAGAGAAGCCAATAGCAAGAGTTGAACTGTTAGTGGAGGTTGCAAACGAAGATTCAAGACAAGTATAAATATCAAGACTCAAAAGCACAACGGGCCTGTTTGTTGCAGCTTAAAAGTTGCAACTTTTAGCTTCTAGCTTCAAAAAAGTTGGGATGTAGTATTTGTTTTAACTTATAGAATTCTAACTTATAGCTTTTACTAACTTTTAGAAGGGGTAAAAGCTGGCTTTTTCAAAGTTGGGGTACCCCAGCTTTTACAACTTCTGCTTAAATGATTATATTTTGTTGACAATTTTACCCTTATTTTTAACAAAGAATTACTCTCTTGTCTACTCAATCATGGGTTTTTCTTCTTCACCGTCATCTCCATTTTCAAATCTCTTCCTCTCTCGCCATCTTCCTCTCTCTCTATACTCTAATTAATTTTTTTATAATACTTGAAACTTATACATATACACTAATTAATTTTTAAATTATCATTCTGTAACTACTAAGGGTATTATGGACAATTATACAAAAATAAGTTATTTTACAGCTTATGGTATCAAACACCACAACTAATTAACTACAACTTCTAAGAAGTTGCAACAAACAGGTTCACAACTTATTCTAAGTTTTAGAAGCTATAATCTAAGAAGTTAGAAGCTATAATTTCTTTAATTAAGCTGCAACGGGGCCAACATGCCAAAAGATTGAGATTCACGTCCCAACAGTTAATAAATTATTAATGTGGACTAAACTAAAATATGCTGCACAATTCAAACAATAGTCACCGATCCAAGTCTGTTTCAAGAAGCACTTATCAAAACTAAAGCGAAATGCTATCAAGATTCAACATAAGGTCAGACGTTATCAGCTGACAAGACAGAGAAAGAAAGGAAAAGATAACAAAACCCGAAATCACCTGCAAACAAAAACGAGAACATAAAATTTTAGTTGTTTGCGGAATTTTTCTAGGGAACCAAGCAGATAAATTGCGAGAGAAACACGAACCTGCTTGAGGTGAAGCCGAACAAATGGCGAGATCATGCCGAGTCGAGGTTCGTGACGGTTTCAGAGTCCCAGTTCTTTTCGAAAAACGCACTCATTCTGACAACCGTACCGAAAGCCAGGCACAGAAGCGAATTGCGGCGGCGACGAGCAACAGAGCATGGAGCCGGACGAGAAAGAGAGAGGTAGTTTCAGAGCGAGAACGAGAATGGAGATGGCTTGAATACATGCGTAGCTTTGCCCTTGCTTCATCGTTTGGCATTGAATTGTTCTTGAAGGTTTCAGAACAACTCGAGTATCTTGGGAGAAGTGGAGTGACTCTTTTGGGACGTTCGCGAATCGCGGGAAGAAGAGAGAATTGAAAAGGTTCGTGCCTTCTGGAATACTCTTTAATACAGCTTTCAGGACCAACTACCAGATAATATAAAAATTACCTCGTCAAATTTAATCAGATTGAAAGTGCAGGGAATAGGATTAGGAATAGATATAATGATCAATTCTTTATATTAATAAAAAGTATATTTAAATACTTTAAAAAATATACAAATGGTGGTGAGACAACATTTGAACATTTTAAAAAATTTAATCATCGTTGTGTTGCCTACAAGGGATCAATTGTATTATTATTACGTTTTGAACATTAAAAAAATATTTAGTGTAATTTTGAAAACATTTGGTAGGTTTGTTGAATTAGGACTATTTGTGCAACCCGTTTTGCCTTAAAAATATGGAAAACGGATAAATCGGGAAACGGTTCGAACTCTGGAAACAGAAGTGCAAGGTCTGCAGAAGAAGCGATCTCTTTAACCGTCAAAATTATTCACCGTTTCACGGGAGCAATTTCCGATTGAACCGGAAATCAAAACCCTAGACTAGACGACGAACACGACTCTCTCTCTCTCTCTCTCTCTCTCTCTCTATCTATCTGCATATCCATACATACATATATATCGAAGATGCAATCCCCATGTATAGTCGCTTGTAAAACCTTCACGAGTTCGTGCCATCTCCACCACCTGCTAGGGTTCCGCAACCAATCCTCCCTCTCCTCCCCGTCCTCCTCCTCGTCCTTGGCTTTCGTATCCATTTGTAAATTCTATCCACGCGTGTCGTGCGGGTTCGACGGAGGAATTAGAGGGAGAGTGACGGCAAGGGGCAAGGACAATGTCTGGAGCGTTGACAATGACATGGCCAAGGCGGCCAAGGAGAGGGCGGCGGCGGCCAGGAGGCGGAAGAGAGGGAAGAGCTTGAGGAAGTGGTCGAAGAGTGATAAGGTTATGGTCTCTGGTGCCATGTTGGTGGAGGTTGAGACTGTTCTTCAAACTCAGGTACGTTCGCTTTTTTAGGGGAAGTGTGTTATATAGCTTTGTGTGAGCATGAAGCGAAATGAGTGATTATGATATTGGGCTGATTTTACAGTCTTCTGCCACCCCCAGCCTTACTGCTAGCCATTGAAAGTCGCCAGAGGGGTTGCTGGTGACGAGAGGGATGAGGATAAAAAAAAACAACATATCCAGCCGTTATCCCACTATGTGGGGTTGGCTACATGAATTCTAGACTTCTATGTGGGTTACATCCCAACAGATAGTTTGTCTAGAATTCATATTTGGATCCGACTAGGTTTTACGCTGGCTGTCGGCTACCTAACGCAACCCTCCTCCTTTATCCGGGCTTGGGACCGGCAGTGGATAATATCCCCTGGCGAAGTAATGATGAAATGAAGTTTGAACACCATCTTCACATGGAAAAATTTCATGAGATGGTGGTGAATGAAGATAATTGATATAGTTGTGTTCCATAACTTAGTTAACATGGTGAAACCAACAAGTACAATATGGAAATACAACAAAGGGATGAGGATAAAAGTACAAAAATAAAAAGTCCCTTGGGGGTACTGTATTGTCTTAAGTGTCATTCCCCCAATAAAGAGGCTCAAGCTCAAGTCCCTTCACGTTATATATCAAAGAGAAAAAAAAAAAAAAAAAAAGAGAGAGAGAAAATTGCTGTAAGTTGGAGTTGGTATCATCTCAAGGTTCAGATGGGAGCAGGAGCCCTGTATTCTTGGGACACCAAGGTGGTAAGTTTAGAGGGTGGACTGAAAAGATGGTGCCTTTTCTATTTTCATTGTTAAAAAATCATAGTTGGTCAAGGTTAATAAAAAGTTTGGATGCTTCAAAAAGTTAAATATAACCGCAAAGAAACAAGGTTTTAACTCTTACATATGTTTGTCATGTTTCTATGTTATACAGGTTGGTTTATAGTATCTACCAATTTGATGGAATATGACCATATCAGTTATCTTATTTCACTTCCATCTCATGAAACTTTTTATATGAAGATGGCAGTGGAACTTTATCTCAACATTCCCCCTTGCTAGGGGGTTGCATCAGGAAGGGAATCAAGCATAAAATTTTCTCACATTATTCTTTTGCATAGATTTGTATTGTCAACGTGACTTTTAGAAGTTAATTAACAATATGAATGCCATGCCATTGATTCTAACTTGGTTAGGATAAGGTGTAATTGATGATGATGTTGTTGTTGGTCCATGTGCTCGTTTTTAGTTGCCTCTATTTGGGTGCTGTCAAGTATTCTGCTTGAGTCGTGGTCTTGCATCATAACATATGGATATGGTGGCTTCCCTTTCAGGAACCAGTTATTCGGCCAGCATGGAATACCTTTGCAAGTAGTGTCAGTGGGATATGGAAGGGAGTGGGAGCTGTGTTTTCACCCATAACAGCTGAGATGGAACCAATTGATATGGGAAATAAGAATGAGAATCTTTATGACTGCTATACCCTGTTGCGGATTGAGGCAGTGCCACCCCCTTCTGGAGGGAAGACATCTCAGATCCGAAGGACAATAAATTGGGTAACAATGAATCCTTATGGTGAAATTCAAATGGCAGATGGAGGGAGCAATAACATTAAAAAGAAGTCCAAAAATGGAGATGCATCCTTACTTTTGAAGGAAACAGATAGTGGAAGGATGAAAAGACATACTTTACCTAAATTTGAGTCTTTTGATTTTAAAACTACTGATGTAATGGAAGAAGATCAAATGGGATTGGAGCCTGGTCTTGTTTTCTTTGAGGTAGGTTTTACCTCCTTTTTGATGCATCTATTCAGCAATTTCTTATGGCTGGGAAAAACTGCCTTGGCTACCTAAATGAAGTCGGTTGGTCTTGAGTCAATTATATGCTACTAGCTGTAGGGCTGGCTGCTAGGGGCTATTGTCTCGTTGGTTTATTATAATATGTTCTGAAGGGTGGTGATGCTATTTTTCTCCCTTCTATGTTTCATTTTATGTGCATAAAACTATCTCCTTCTTACCAACTACTACCATGTTGGAGAGAATGAAGAAAATAATAGAAAAATATTGTGAAGTAGAAAACCCACTTCCATTTTGTTGATTCCTGAGCTCTACTTGCAACAGGCTACTTCCTTTCTTTCCCAGTGTGTGTAGAGCCTGCCTACTTTTATTTCCTGTATCTGTATCATTAAGATATAGGCCTCTATATTTTCTTGTTCTTCTCTTTTCTTATTAGGCATTTATTTGGCCGTTGTCCAGTCTGAGTTGCTCCATTCCCTGTAGAAAGTCCATTATATTATGCTTTATAATTATATTTTATCTGTAGGGTTATACGGATAACTTTTTACATTGTGTTATATCGTTTGTTTCGGTTGGACTACAATGTTTGGGTGAACTTTTTGGTATCTAATCAAAATTGATCTGCACACACGGATTAACAAAAAGTGGGTAGTCAAACTTGGATCTTAGGTGCTAGAACTATAATCCTTTTAGATGAATTTTGATTCAAAGCTTAATAAATGTGTCAGGATCCAGAATCTTCTAAACTTTATGCCCTTTCAGAGAACTATAAGATTTACAGTTGACTTCCTGGAAGTTAATGAATTGTTTTCTTCAGTTTTGATCTTTAATGTGTTGGCTTCTTCATGAAATCCCCAAATGTTTGGCTTCCAAACGAAACATATTTTGGGACTTAGATTGTCCAAAATTTTGATAGACGACGATGCTTCTATGAAAACAAACCAAGTTCATGATACCCTAGTGATATCTGGAGAAAATATTAGCCAAAATTACATCTTAATATCACTGTCCTCATTGCTAAGTAATCATGTTTTTGATACCAGTTAGGTTGCCTGCATGAGTAGTCATTGCCTTCCCTTATTGTTAACTGTTAAGACCTCATTTCAAAACTTCATTAAATATTGAGGCATTGAACAGAGGTGGAAGGACTAATATTATCTCTTGTACTTAAGAACATGGAAGAGAAATCTGATTAATCATCATATCTTTTTCAATTTGAAAATAGCAAATGCATACTATGGCAGGAAGTCATAGGATTACTTTTTGACTTTGATTGCTTTTTTCACAAAGTTAATAGTACTTTCAGTTGAATTTCAGGATGGATCTTACTCTAGAGGTCCAGTTGATATTCCAGTTGGTGAAGGTGATGAATCCAAGTACTACCTTAACCCAACTTTCAAATTTGAACAAGTAAGTTCAGAATGATATTTGTTCTCCAGCATGTTTTCCTGGTAATTATTTTAGTATCACTATTATAGTACTACTGAAAGACATAGTATAGTTAGTATTATTTATATGATTTGGTAGGGGTGCAAAGTTGGAGTGTGCTATTACTTATAAAATAATATGGTGGTATGCACCCATTGGGGTAAGTTAAAATTATACTATGGGTACCACAGATAAATGGGAGTATTATGTGTTTAACAAAGAGAAATAGTGGAAATTAGAACAAAATATTTGAGCACTTCCTGTCCTTCACGATGTGTGGTGCCTCTTAATACAATGAGTGATGAATTTTGAGGTATATCTCATCATCCTTTTAGCAACTGCCTGTGTTTTTCCATGTGGCAATTATTTCTTTTAGTTAACACATTAGCTGAAGGGATGATGTTATAATTTTTGCTGCTCAAATATGGTTAAAATCCCTATATTGAAGCTAGGGGTGTGCAATCGGTTATAACCGAACGAACCGCCCGAAAATTACGAACCGAACCGAACCGAGTAGCATATAATAACCGACCTGAACCGAACCGACTAACCCTATTAATCGAACTAACCGAACCCGAACAAACCGAAACCCAAATCGTAGTAACCGAACCGAACCAAAAATCGAACCAACCTAGAATACAATAGACCGAACATCTGTTACTGCTGGCCACCTGGCCGGCCGGTGATTCCAATGATCGGAACCGATCATTGGATTCCCCCAACCATGGTGATTCATATATCAAAAAATGACTTTGATCGGACGGTTGGTTTTTTGTAGATCTAAAAATTAATTTCATAGTTAACAAACTCAAACAAGTTTCTGAAAAAATAGAAGTAGCCAAAAACTTACCGAAGGGCGAGCACAGTGGTGGAAATCGGATGAGAAAGAGATGCACTCGTCGTAGGCGTTGAAGTCGGTGTTGCTGTGTGACTCTGTCAGAGGTCCAAGTCGGCGTAGAGAGGAAGCATCGCATCGGAGGGGGCGATGGTGCCGCCGTGCAAGAGAGTCGGAGACGATGGGGGCGAGCAAACGGAAGGACCAAGGATCGGTTCGGTCCTTCCGCCTTCTGGGTCTACTCTTCTCTCTGATCTACGAAGTACGAAGCCTCGAACAGCAAGAGCCTTCGTCTTCGTCTTCATCTTCTCCATCGGCGACGGCGATGGCGACGTCTTCTCCAGCGGCCAGATCTGAGATGAAATGAAGTGGTGAGAGGGGGGGAGAGGAAGAGAAGAGAGAGAGTGAAGAAGACAAAATGAAATGGCAGTGACTGAGGCATGGGTTGCTGCGCCCGCGTGGGGGGAAGTAGAGGGTCACGGTTCGGTTCTCGCCGCAGGGGGGGTCCGGTTTGGCTTATTACACGGTTCGGTTCGGTTTTAGGCTATTTTTATCAAAATAACCGAATCGAACCGAAGAACCGATTTTTTAAAAAATAAATAACCGAAACCGAACCGCATATTATGGCTAACCGAACCGAACCGACCGGTTCGGTCGGTTCGGTTCGGTTAAATCGGTTTATCCAATTTTTTGCAAACCCCTAATTGAAGCATTTTTACCGTTCATAAATGGTCATGGAAAGGAAATGTTGTGATGGCCCAGCCATATAGGGGTTTGGACCCGTTGATGATGAAATGAATTAAAACATTTGTTATCCTAGCTGCTAGTGATTTAACACTAGCAACTGGAATTTTGTTTCCTTTAAGGATGGATGTGTGGCCATACAAGAAATGATTAAAGTAAAAAGATGGTCTGGTCATGTAACAAGAAAGCTGATAAATGCTTTTGTGAGGAGAACGGATGGAATAGAAGACATTTTTAATAAAAGAGGCAGAGGAAGATCAAGAAAAACTTAGTGGGAAACTTAGCATGATATGCGTTATAATGGCCTTATAGAAGATATAGTTATAGATAGAGATGATTGTTGAGTTAGAACCCATATAACCAACCCCACCTAGATAATTGTTATTGATGACTCAAGGATTGACCACCAATTGAATTTATAAAATTTAACCGAGTCTTCAACCACGTGTGTGGTGAGATGGACTAGAGTTGCCCTTGTATACAAAAAACAAGAAAAGACTGCCATGGTGCTCAACTAGGATGACGTCACTCTGATGCTTGAGTTAAGTCAGTAAGAGATTATGAGAATCAAAAGCTATGAAAACTGTAACCAATTTCATACCTTTGGCTCGCCTCTTGAGGTCCTTTTATACCTTTTAGGATGAGGATAGTGATAAGTTTAGTCGGGCCCGCTCATATCGTAAATGATTGGTTGATTTTCCTTTGTTTTGTGAGCTTGGGTTTGAGTTGAATTGTAATTGCTATATAGTTGTTTGTTATCTTAACCTAGGACTATGGAGGTGGGGACACGTGGCATTAAGGAGGAGGCTTAGATTGCCAATCTCTTGATTCTTCATATTAGGTTTGGATTTACTTGCTCCCTAAATGTTAGGGTTTTGCCTCAAGTTGAGGGCTTAATTGATAAGTCTTTGATGTCCTCTCTTGCTATAATTGTGACTGCGGTGTTGAATAGATAATACTTACCTTTATGTTGCTTGGAGTGTATTTTAGTGTTTGCCGTCTACCTTGATTGGGTTTCCTTGTCCTACTTCACTTGGGTTTCTTTGTAGACAGATTGTATCTGGGGTCCTAATCCTTCTTGGTGTCTATTTTGGCTTGGTATTGGGTTCATAGTTGTTAAATCGAGATTCAAATCGAGAATCGAAATCTTTATTTTATGAATCGTGAATCGAGAATCGAATCGAATTGTAAGATTCGGTACACATTCTCAATTTCAACTATAAATAATATATATCCATAGAAAATAAATAATGTGCCCACTATGATCAATTCTTTTAAATATAAATAGATAAATAAACTTCTAAATATATTTGCTAAGTTTAAAATTATACTAAAAGGCAAAAGTATATTCATGTTGCCTTTAAATGCAAATTGCAACAAACCAAACCACTTTCAAAATAACAAGTTAGAAAAAAAAAAAAAAACCTACAACTATAAGGTTACTAATAAACTCCATTGTCCATAATCTTCACTAGTTATCAATCATCTTCATCTTCAAGTTCAAGAGTATCATCATCTTCATCATTTTCATCATCTTCTTTGTTTTCAAAGATAGTCAAATCAAACGAATATTTGATTAAAGCGCATATGCAGACAAAGTCGCATGAATTGGATGAATCGGACAAATCGTGCTATTCATGCGATTTATGGTCGATTCGTCCGATTCACAGTTGATTCTAAGAGATTTTTGATTCACCCTATAAATTCGACTTGATTTCTATATGAATCGAGTCAAATTGTACGATTCGAATTGTGAATCGTATGATTCTAAGGGATTTTAGATTCACCTTATAGATTCAACTTGATTTCTATATGAATTGAGTCGAATAGTACGATTCGAATCGTGAATCGTAAGATTCTAACAAAGTGCTTGGGTTAACTAGTCAAGGTTAAATTGGGAGTTGATTGGGTGTTGACTATTGGTGTGGTCTGGCTGACGTTTATTTATCTATTTTTTCGGACATCATTAGTTATATTTTTGTTTTTCCTTTTATACTTTATGGATTATAGAGCAAAAATGCACAAAGAAAAAACAAAATGATGGCACTTTTACTCTCTTTTGTTAATCAAAATTAAAGTAAAAACAATTTAGAAAATGAATATCTCCCTTTAAAATTCAAAATCTAGAGTTGAAATTTTAAACTTCTTCTTTCACATGCAATAAATTAATTGCATGTGTTGTATTTATGTGAAGTTTCAATCTGCACCGTTTAATGAAGGGGCAGGATGGTCTTTTGGCAACCCTCATGACTACCCAAAACGGTAGCGTTTTGGGCCCTTGAGTGGATGGCCAAAACGGCAACTGCCCCTGCCGTTTTTTATGGCGTGCTTTCTCTTGTCTTTTAGCCTGACTCTTCCCTGATCGTTGATGTTGCCTTTATACGATGCAATCCTTACCGCTGCTTTCCCCTTTATATCATCTACAGTCGCCTTGAGATCAGCAGCGCACAGCCTCCGATTTCATTGCGTCGGGTAGGGTTTTTCGATTCATTCTTTGTGTTTACTTTCTCTCTGTATAGTTGATACAAATGTTATTTTATCTCTAGGGTTTGTGCCTCTAACTTGTAGTTTTGTGGTTATGGGGCCGATTTGATTTGAGAGTTGGTTTGTACAGTGAGATTAGAGAGTGAGTTTGTGTATATTGAGGTTGTAATCGAAGTTTTCTTGATAGTGCAGTGAGCTCTCTTTGCCAGAGCTCAACGTGGACGTAGCCCTCATTAACGGGTGAACCATGGTAAAAATCGCTTGCGTTCTGTGTATGTTTTATTACTGCTTTCTTGTTTATTTGCATGCTTGAGATATTGAAGCCTCTGTGAATGTTTTTGGCTCTATTTTGTTTACTGTTTTGAGTAGTGGCCGAGAGTTGTCTCGACCCAACAGCATGGCACCATCTTTTATACTCAGACAATGCTATGAATGTCATATAGCTGCAATGTTGAAATTTGTTGCTCTCTCCTTTACTCAATTTATATTTTGCTCCCAAAAACTCAAATTAACTTAAATATTGTCCTTCAAAGTTACCCCTTCTAGGCAGTTTTTTCTAGTTTCATGCTAAAAAACGTAGTATATTTCCCTAGAATAGAATGTACTAGTTTCTTTTTAGTTAGTAGGATCTTTGGAAAATAAGGTAGCTATTCAGGTACTAATTTTCCCTTGCTCAGTGTTTGGTGAAAGGTTGTCATAAAAGATTGCGTATTGTTCATACAATAGAGTTCGGTAATGGTGGTTCAAACATCCAGATTATGAGGGTTGCGGTCTATGAAGAGCAGTGGGTCAGCCCTGCTAATATCCATGATGAAAGGTATCATTTTGGTTATATGCATTTTGGTGCTACATACTTGGAAAGTTTTATGTACCAATTTGTTTTTGTTCATCTAATATTAGAGAATGAAGATATAGGGCATTGGGTCTTAGTCTCCCTTGTTATTTTGAATTTGACATTCTGTTCCAGTTTTCTAGAATGGAATAAGAAAATTGGTGACTCTGGACCTTTTGCCTATTCTAATGGCTCACTGTTTATATATACATATTCAAAGGAAGGAAAAAAATATAAATCAGAATAAAATAAATGAGTGAAGGATATTTGCTTATCAGAAATATGCCTATTATGCATACATTGAATAACAAGGGCAATGAAATACTTTTTAAAGTTGATTCAACTTCTATCTTCTAAGACCAGCCTGGCCACCATCAACTGCAGCATTAGGCCTATAGGCATGGATGCTTTAGTCCATTTCTGGCTCCTTCGAATTAAATGGATACTTTGTTATGTTTCTTGCTGGGGACGGTTTCTTGTAGGTTGACCAGTAACACTTGACGGTTATCTGGAAGATAGCTTCTTCTTCCCATAGTGCTTATGGATTTTTGTAGGTGCATGTATTGAGTGTTCAGTTCTTAATCTTATTGTTTTCTTCTTTGTTTTCTGTGATGTTGATTCTTATTGCATTTCTTGATTCTTTTTTTTTCTTTCAATTATATAGTATCCTGGAAAAGCCAATGAACTTGCTCTTATGAACACGAACTATCTCTGGATATAATTTGTTTGATTGTGCTGAAAGAAACTGTAAGGCTGCATTTTGATGTTGGAGGAAGTTATTTACTTCACTTCAAGAGGAAAATAAGTTTTCCTTGCAGAATTAGTGTAAATCATGGTATTTTATGGGGATTCTTAGTAGAAAAATGATCCCCCTGCAAACTTCGAAAATTCTAGGAATAACTTTCCTGACTTCATGTTCAGGTGTCATTCTTGTATGTGGCAATTCCTCATTTTTCTTTCCTCCTTCTTTTATTGTCATGGGTTTGAAATCTTTTCTCACAATGAAACTTCAGTTTCATTTCTGCAAACTCTGTTGAAAAAATTAGAGAATTCAAATGTCCAATTTGGGTATGTGCATGATATGCATATTTCATATTCTTACCGACTTCATATTTGTTGTAAATGGGTATGTGAGGGATAGTAGAAGAGTCCATCTATAACAGGTTCTTGTTACTATGTTTCTCCACATCACATTTGCTAATTGTTTCTTTTTGCACTTTTTTTACTGATATTGTTTCTAGCTTAAAAGTAGCCATTTTCTACACCTGTGAAATTGTGTTTTTTTTTTTGTGTGTGTGTGGCAATGCAAACCACCATTCTGTCCCAGATCTGTTTATTGGAAATTTTTTGCTTTAGCAATTATCTATTTTAGCAAGACACCTGTTGTATTAATTCATGTTCTTGTTAATTTCCTTTGCTTTTCCCTTTTCATCCTTACATGTGCATAGCCTTGTTCTTTTTACTCTATCCTCTAAAATAAATTCCATTCATTTTCCAAACCAATAAAAAATGTTGCATATAGGTCATAAGCTTGGAAAAGCATGTGCTATGTCATCCTATTACTTTTATTTTTTTATTTTTTACTTGAATGATTGATAGATAGGGCCCTTGGAAACTCCACTTGCAAAGCTATGTGTAATCAATATCCACTCAAATTAGGATAGGACACAATTTTTTGGTCAACTTAGTTCGTGGATTGGGTCAGCCAAAAATAATTTTCCATTAAGATGAGCAAGTTACTTGCTGAAAAAATGTAGTGCCAGAGTGACCAGATTGATGATTTCTCAAAACATCTTCATTTGCTTACTTGTAAGAGTTGGAAAAATTTTCTTTCATCAGTCATCATGCAAATTTTGGCATTCTGATTCCATCTGAAGTGGCGTTCTTTACTTGACAATGAGTAGGCCAAGTTCTTCATTCCAGTCACTTGGTCACTAAATGGGAGAGTTCATGAATCAAACACTTCAGCTTTTGCTTCTATATTGTTCGTTTCTTTCCTATATATTTGTGGTCTTTTATTTGCTACTTTCTGGCTGCCAAAGTTACCCCTGGAATCTAATATGGAATGTAAGAAACCTGAAAAACTTTGGGCTACAAGCAATGAGGATGGCATATATGCCTGCTGTTGGTTATTTGCAAAGTATGAGGTTTAGACATTTATCTAAACTTTTGTGTCTTGTTCATGTGCATGCAATGCTTATTTTCCTTAATTCATCAATGCAATACGTGGACTCCCTTTCAACAACAATATATCAAGCCTGAATCCCACTAAGTGGGGTTGACTACATGAATTTTAGCCCACCAATCATCTCTATTTATGGCCATATCTTTCTATAAGGTAATAACTCATATTATATGTAAGAGTTTCCACCAAGTCATTTTTAGTCTTTCCCTACCTCTTTTGTTAAAGACTTCTTCTGGTCCATCCATTCTCCTTAGGAGTCTCAATAAGTCGTCATTTCACTTGACCAAACCGTCTTAATTGTGGCTCGTGCATATTGATATACATTGACTCCCTTTATTGTGAGTTAAGCTGCTAAATATCTGCATGTGTATTTCCATTAATTTTCTGAAAATAGTGTAGAATTGGTGCTCTTTGCTATATTATGCCCCAAAATGCAGCATTTCTCTGACACTGGGGTTCACAGCATTTTTTCTTTTCAATATTGAGAAATTTATTGAAAGTCTTGCCACCTTTTAGCAACAACTGAGATTGGGTTCTTAAAGCTGTGGAATTGGCTTTTGATGATGATGTACCTATCATTACAGTGATCTGGAGTTCGATTTGAAGCCATTTTCCCAGAGAAAAAGAACCCAGCCATCAGAGCTGACTGGGTCCTGGAAGGTGTTTGAGGTGAGTGCTACACCAATATATGGTGAAGAGGCATTAATAGAGGAAAGCAATGGTGTCCCTTATGTGTACCTTTGCACAGAGACCTTGAAGAAGAGAAGCTTACCTGGGAATACAGTTTGCTTTGGGGAGGAAGAGATGATGGATATGCAGGATATAACCATACTTTGGCTGCCTGGTGGTGTTACAGGCTATGTTGATGTGAGCAAGGAAGGCGTCCTGTGTATTGGGGTTGGATGGTACTCGGATGAAGGGATCAATCTCGTTATGGAGAGAGAGTATGGGGTTGATGGAAACCTCAGGGAGGTTCGATCGAAGTCTGAAGTAAAAAGAAGGTGGCCGGAGCCACTACCAGCATAGCTGCGTAAGAACGTATCTTACAAAATTGTCCAAAATGTTACTTATGTTGAACTTCTTTTAACTTTAATCCATACTTTTCAAATCAGGATTTGAGCATGGTGTGATTACTAGAGACTTAGCATACGAGGGAAAGCAAACCTGATCAGGTTTGTGTATAATTTTTTTTTTATTAAACTGCGTTACATTAAAAAATCATGTTTATGTAAAGCCACTTATCTCACAATCATCATTTCATTCGTGAATTTTATAAACACAATGCCATAAGTCTGACAATCATGGATCTGGCAATCATGAAACCACGCTCAGAAATTTAATCTATAAAAGACGGCGCAGCATCAGGCCTAGCCCATAAATGCCACTTCAGCTACTAGAAGTGACAAGGCCAATACCACATAGTTCTCGTCATCCGTGCCAGCTGCACTGCCACTCGATGGTGGTGGGGATGTAGAAGAGGTTGAGGGTGGAGTTCTTTAAGGAGTTGGGGTGGCTGGTGGCGATCCCATAGCAGCCATGACGTTGATTGCTAGTTTCATGCCTCCTTGGCAGTGACCAATGTGGGACAAATGAAATACATTGGACCAGGTTTGTCTAGGGTGATGGTGGTTCGGCCGCCGGAGTACGACTCCAGGGCATTTCCTGTGTTGCATTTAGTGTAGTGGCTTTGGCCAACTACGTCCACACTTTGGGTACTGTCAGTCGCATTTAGGGAGTACAACTAGTCGTCCAAGCTCGTGTCAACCCCAACTGAAATATTATATATATATATATGTTCACACACATAGTCCCTCAAATTAAAGTTCTAGCCCTCCCTTTGGATCTCCCTTGAATTCGCCCCTTGGTACTGTCATGTTGAAACACTGGCAGAATCAAGAATAAAAAAAAAGATCACTTTGAATCCAAACCTATTTTGAGTTGAAAAAAAAAAGAAGGAAATTTCTGGGAATGATTAGTTCTGCTGTGAACATGTGGCGGTCAACCATAGAATGGCGTAATTAGTTGTGTTTGGTCAAATGTGTGTTTCTTCGAATGCACCATGTGAGCTGAAATTTGAAGCGAATTCAATGTATACTTTGAATTATGAGCCAATTTCGGCCAAGGACAGGAAAAAAATAACTGGAAAAGGAAATTGAGTTGAGAAATGTCTGGGAAATAGAGCAGAGCGCTTGAGCATGGGATAATCTCTTGATGGTAATGTTGGGAGATTTTGTTTATATTCTCATGAAGCATAAACGAAGTGAACATTGAGAAGTGTAACTAACTTACAGAGTGTCACCAACAGTGAATGTTTGTGAAGCAACCCAAGTGGAGTAATCCGTTGCCTGGCTTCCATGCTGAGCTACCTCCAACCACGTGCTCCACTGCATAGGCTGACCTTGCAGTGAGCACAGCAAGAACAAGCAGGGCTGCTGCCATGGCCATCTTATTAGGTAATTATACTCTTAGAACAATGGATCAGAAAAAGAAGAGATACAAACATGTGTAATATTGGTCTCATATTATAGGGTATTATATAGGCAGGCTATGGATCTGAAGTAGGTAATGAATTTGATTGGAACGCAAAGAAGTTACTTCTAGAACTCATTTTCGGCTTATTATTTAGCTGCTTCCCTCTGAAAGTAATACTATATTGGTTAGATCAGGTGCCTCCCTTCCCATGCCTACGTAAACCATTTAAGTCTCTCTCTCTCTCTTTCAATGAGTTAAAGCCTTAGTAGGTTTGATGTTGCCGTAGTCATGTTAACATACCCAAATATTGTTTTGAACAAAAAATTCGATAACCAATGAAGAGTATAAATTCATTAATTTTGCACTGATATTACGTGAGATTTTCTTCACTATAAAAGGATTGCCAGACGGTTTCTTTTTGGTTTGGTCCTTGGTTGTTTTCTAATTTGCTGTCAGAATAGTTTGATTTGGTAGTTGGATTATGAAAGGAACATAACCTTTTCTCTTGGCTTATGTATATGTGTCTCTCATAGTAAGATGTTGACTCCTCCAGACGGTCATGACTTGTACGAATAGTTTTGGGTGTACCTTATTGGTAAAATACGTACTTGTCTAGATGGTCACTTGTAAGGATAGACTTGAGTATCAGAAGTAACGGCTACGAGGCTCCCAGATAAGCCCAGCTAACATTACAATTGATAAAAGTTCTAGTCATCCCTATGCTGATCTGATTCTTCATTGATGTGTATTTTCTTTTTGATGATCCCACCTAACATTTAGATAAAGAATATCATGGTCATGCCGAGATTAGGTTAATGAAATGATTGTAATCCCATATTATTCACTATTGCGTGGTTTTCTCTGTGAAATTATAGTTACATACATAAAAGGATAGTGTTTCTCAGGGATTCAAAAACCCATGATTAGTGAAAAGGATTGGCATATCAAGAGAAATTATTTCTCTGCGGCAGTGGCTGCTTGCTACTTGTCAGGTTTATTATTATTAATATGTAGTTTATGCCTGCTCGAGTTGCTGCGCCTTTTTTGCCATTTGATTTTGGGATTGGGATGTTGGGTGGGTGATTGCATGAACTGTGTAAATAAGTTTTCACATAAACTTAAAAAAGACTATTAAACTCATTATCCTAAAGAATAATCGATTTCATATCCAAACACCCTAAACCACCCTCCAAACGAAACAAAATATATATATATATATATATATAAAATCACATCTAATTCCTATTTACGTAATGATGGAAGCAAGGTGTGATTTTGCACTGAGAACTTTTGCGCCAAACCCTATCCTATCCACGCCGCGTGCAATTTTCCGGAGAAAATGAGACACAATCACATGTCCGGTACACGTCTATCTTTCTTTCTTCCCAAGTAAAAGAATTGCGGCTGCACCTGCTCCAGTCACGTTGAATGAGCCGAAGGGCCTGTAATTTTGCCGACACAGGGACAGAGACAGGGACAGGGAGAGAGAGAGAGAAGCAAAAGCATAAGCATGGTGCCCTTGGATCTGTTTTGACTCGCAGCTTTCTAAGGAGGGCTCTGGAGACTGGCCAAACCTGGTGAAGCCACTTATCGCACAAAAAACAAAGAGTTTGATATCCCCAGTTCGAATAGTAGATGATAGTCAAAATGGATAAATCTCCGTTCGCACTCGCGCACGCATTCGCACTCTCCCTCCCTCTGTTTTAACACAAACGGCTCTCCCCCATTTGGACCAAATCCGTATCAAATTGTCCGATTGATATCATTATTTTTTTTTAAAAAAATATTCATTACAACTATAAGACTAATATAATAATTAGTCTAATATTATAATTTAATTATATGTTTATTATTCATTGTGATCCTAAGTACATGATATTTAATATCACTGACCTAAAATAAAATTTATTTTCACCCATCATCACATATTCATGATTAATTAAATATATATATATATATATATATATCACTATAAAGGTTTTGTATCCCTTGATAGTTTTATCTTACATGGCATATTTTGGCTTTTGACTACCTCACCTCCAAGATACATAATTGGTCCACCTTCTTTGCATAGGATGGGTAAAATTGTAATCGAGTTGAATCGAACTAAATTTTGGTTTGTTCAATCTTGACCCGTTAGGAAAAAGTTAAGCTTGAGTTCGACTCGAACTCAAAATTTCATTTGAGATCGAGCTCACTAAGAATTTATTGAACTCAAGGTTGAGTCAACTCATTTAACATAATAAACGAATTTCTGGCAAGTCAAACTCAAGTTTGCCAATAGAAGATTAGTGGAGGAACTCCTATGCTTCCCACTTAGAAGAAAATAAGGCAACGACACAAACAAATGATGGAGGTAGAGGTGGTGATGAAGACGATGACAATGGTGAGAAAAAGGCGTTGAGGGAGATGAATGGTAGAGGAGGCAAAGATGGAAGAGAAGAATAGTGTCGACAACGAAAATGACAAGAAAGAGATATTAACTACGAGGGCGAAGAATGGTAGAGGTGGTGAGAATGGCGAAGAAGGATGGTGTTGATGGCAAGGAAGACAAATGGCGAAAGTGGCAACAATGACGACAAAGGGGATGAATGGTGGAGGAGATTGAGATTTGACCTAAGATTAAAATATGTTTCACAAATCGACAAATGAAGAAGAAATGAGAAGATTTGAGATTAAACTCAAAAAAGCGTGGAGATAGATTTTTTCGTCTCTAATACAAATTTTTGCTTAGAGATGGAATTTTTTTTCCTCTAAACCCTAAACTCTAATATTCTGTCTTTAAATCCATTTTTGAAACATCTTTAATTAAAAAATAATATTTTGAATAGAGATAAAAAATTGTCTTTATTCGAAAAATATTTTATTCACCATCCTATTCGAAAAATTTTGTCTTTTATTGTTTTTTTTATCATTTATTATATGATACATATACAAACCTGCCAATTGATATTTTTATAATTAAAAAAGAAAAATGCCATTGTTCTTCTCTCCTACGCAGCGTTTTCTTTATTCTTTCAGCTAAGAGGCTATATATATATTTTCATTTAATTTGTTTGCAACAGTGGCAATACATATTTCTTTCTTTCCTTTTTTCTTTCCTAAAAGCAGTATATATAGTTCATATGAAAATAAAAAAAAATAAAAAGGGCAATATGTATGATATCGCTGACTCAAATCCAACAGGTCAGTCTGGGGGGTGGAAGGTGTGAGTGAGATCACCATCCATACAAATTTTGGCCGGCTTATGGGTCCCACACATATTATGAGAGCAAAGTTCTAAGCTCTTCCACATGCTCATCCATCTTGCCGTATATACAATATATTAATTTAATTTGCCAAGTGATTTCGTGGGTAAGAGATTGCATTCATTGAAACTGTACAGGAAAACTTCTCGACTCCATGACACAACAATGGAATTTCATCCGCTTATAAATACTGGGTACACTTCGACACAGATTAATTTGCAGAAGACAGAGCTAGAAGAAGAAGACGGAGAAAGACAAGAAGAAAAAGATCAACATCATCAATGGAGGGCCCACCAATTCCAAGTTCGTTTACCAGTGCCATGACACTCACCAGGATGGGCGATCCCCACCTCCCAAACCGCTTTGTTCTGCCGCCGTCGCAGAGGCCAAACCCTAACTTTCCCACCGGCGCCCTGCCTGTCATTGATATTTCGGGTCTGCATGACCCAGCTCTTAGGCCTCACATAATCCACCAAGTTGGCTTGGCCTGCAAGGAACTTGGTTTTTTCCAGGTACTTTTTGTGGATTAATTAATGATTTGCATTTCACATAGAATCGTTTTAAGTATATATATAAATATGTTTATAGCAGTCTGAATGAAATCGTTTATATATAACAATCTTAATGAAATATCTGAAACGAGAATCACGTGACAGAATCGTATGCTTTTCGTCTGAGTCAAGCATTTTTGTATTGCAATTTAGGTATCGATTACAAATAAATAAATAAAATGGTACAACATTAAGATTGACGTTATTTTTATATTTATATTTTTTATGTAGAATGAATGACAAAAAGCGATTTTGTAGTACATAGTAGGCATGGATGCATTAATTTAATTTAATTTAATTAATAATAATCAAATGAACGATGGTTAACAGGTGATTAACCATGGCATTCCTTCATCATTGATGAAGGATGCGATGGATGTCGGGGCGGAGTTCTTCGAGTTGGCAGACGAGGAAAAGAAGCATCTTGTGTCGGATGATGTTCATTACCCGGTAAGATATGGCACAAGCCTGAATCATGTCAAGGACAAAGTTCATTTCTGGAGGGATTTCATCAAGCATTACTCCCATCCACTCTCGTCTTGGATCCATCTCTGGCCATCCAATCCACCAACCTACAAGTAAGTACTCTACATCATCAATCAATCATTAATTAATCTTCCAAATTAAGGATCTATCCATATATACTACATGATCATGTAACTTAATGTTTAAACCTTCGTCTCCTCGTGACTGTTACATGCATGGGGCGCGGGCGCATGGGGGTGAGTTACATACATACATATATACATGTATATGTAAATATAACATATGAATTCTACCTCATCTCATCTCTCAATCCCTCAGGGAGAAGATGGGTAGCTATGCAGTGGCAGCGCAGGGGTTGCATAAGCAACTAATGGGAGCAGTGTTTGAGAGCTTAGGGCTAAGGGCTGATTACTTGGAGGAAGACATTGAGCAAGGCTCCCAAGTCATGGCCGTGAACTGCTACCCAGCCTGCCCGGAGCCGGAGCTGACGCTCGGTATGCCGACCCACTCTGACTACGGAACCCTAACCATCTTAGCCCAGACCCACCAAGGCCTCCAAATCATGGACCATGCCGAGAGCTGGCATTCTGTCCCAGCCACAGAACGTGCCCTAGTAGTGCAGCTGGGGGACCAAATGGAGGTGATCAACAATGGGAGATACAAGAGTGTGCTTCACAGAGCAACTGTGAACTGCGAGAAGAAGAGGCTGTCAATAGCCAGCCTTCACAGTCTGGCGCTGGAGAAGAAGGTCGGTCCGGCGCCGGAGCTGGTGGATGACAAGCACGGCTCGGGGTACAAAGAGGCCAGCTTTGGTGGCTTTCTGAAACACATTTCTGGGCATGAATTCACCAAGGTGGGAAGGTACGTAGACACCTTGAAGATCGATGAGCCCCCATGAAGACGAAGTTTAGATTCAATAACATTTCGATCAGCACGGACTGTTGGAAAATAACCTTCAATCAAAGTCACGTTATACAAAGCTCTCATATTACATATATTGCTCGTATTTTTGCTATGTTTTGTTGTATTGTTTTATGTGTACAGTTAGTTAATTAGTTGGTTGTTAGCAGGACACTTGTGTATGTAAAGCTGCAAGCAGCTTTCTTTCTTTCATTCTAATGAAGGATGTATTTTTAACATTCCCTCTTGTCTCATCATGGTATCAAAGTGAATAGCCTGCCTTTTGTTTCCGTGATCCGATTCATGGTTTTTCAGCTTTAGGAACCTCAACGGATCTTGCATCCTTTCTTCGTTCGAAGGCTGCAATTTCGTTTTTCTTCCAAAGCTGCTTGTTCGTCCATAAATTGTTCTTATGGCGACATCGATTCTAGATATGTCTTCATCGTCAATGAGTAATTTAGTCGTCAAAGATGGATCGAGTCCGTTTTTCTTTCATCATTCTGATAGTCTAGGCTTAATCTTGGTGTCTCAACCTTTCACCGGAGATAATTACCCCTTTTGGAGTTGTGCTATGTTAATTGCGCTCTCTGTTAAGAACAAACTAGGGTTTATCGATGGGACAATTGGGCAGCCGACAATTGGAGATCCAAATTTCAACGCATGGATTCACAACAATTACATGGTCATTTCCTGGATACTCAATTCCATATCTAAGGAAATTTTGGCTAGTGTTATCTACTCAGAGTCCGCATACGAAATCTAGATTGACCTCAAGAAATGCTATCAGCAAAGCAACGGGCCTCAGATCTTCCAATTACACAATGAGTTAATGAATCTCAATCAAGGTCAGCTTTTTGTAAGCTCTTATTTTACCAAACTCAAGATAATTTGGGATGAGCTTAGCAATTATAGGCTGATGTGCTCTTGTAGAAAATGTACTTGTGGGGGTTCTAAGGCTCTTGTAGAGCATTATCAAACTGAATACGTTATGTCTTTTCTGATAGAACTAAATGATTCCTTTGCCAAAGTAAGAGGTCAATTACTACTTCTCACAGATCTCATTCCCCCAATAAATAAAGTTTTTTCTCTTATATCACAAGAAGAGAACCAAAGGAATATAATTACCTCTATTGGTGGAAATGAATCAATAGGCTTTTTTTGTGAAGCATGATGGGAATAAGCATGGTCTTGGTAGGAATCATAAAAAGGAACGTCCATTTTGTACACATTATGGTTATAGTGGCCATACAGTTGAGAAATATTACAAATTACATGGATATCCTGCAGGATATAAGCCTAGATAAAGACATAGTCAGGCAAATTTAGCCACAGTTAATCAAGTTTCTAAGGTTCCTAACCAATCTAAAGGTCATGAGAATTTTGGGAGTTTTATGCATACGTTGAGCCTTGTTCAGTGCCAACATTTAATAGGAATGCTCAGTTCACATCTCTCAAATGCTAAGACTACCATGGATGCTAATGCATCTCTTGATCAAGCATCAGGTACATGTTATTCTATTACGGTTAATCTAGGGTTTAGATATCCTAAAAATTGGATAATTGACTCAGGGGCTACAAATCATATATATGTTGTACTAGATCTTATTTTGAATGCATGAGACCAATTAAGGATTCTTTTGTCACTCTCCCTAATCACAATCAGATTTCGATCAATGTTATTAGGATAGTGAAAATTAGCAGTCACTTAGAATTGGAGGATGTGCTTTATGTGCCTTATTTCAAGTTTAATTTGGTATCAATGAGTGCATTAACTGGGACGAATGATGTATCTCTTAGTTTTTTTAATCATGCATGTATAATTTAGGATGTACGCCACTTGAGGATGATTGGCAAAGGTAATTTGTTTGAAAGGCTATATGTTTTGGATGCACATTTCCTACGGCCTGACAGCTAAGATATAGATAAGACATGCACTCCCTTTGTTACTCTCGTAAATGTAATAAGTAGTCATGTTTGGCACAGCAAGTTAGGACACCCTTCTATGAAAAGATTGAATTTGTTGAAAGACTATTACATTTTTCTCATGATCATAAGATGAATGATATTCTTTGTTCAGTATGTCCATTGGCTAATCAAAGACATTTGTCTTTTGTTTCTCATAACCATTTGTCTAAGTGTGCATTTGATCTTATTCATTGTGACATATGTAGGGCCCTTATCATGTTCCTACATATAATGGACATCATTATTTCTTGATTTTGGTAGATGATTGCACACGATTCACTTGGATATAGCTTATGAAACACAAGTTTGATGCAAAGTATATTGTTCCCAAGTTCTTTTCATTAATTGAAGCTCAATTCCATAAGGTCGTTAAGGGTTTTAGATCTGATAATATCTTTGAGCTGCAATTTAGTGACTTCTTTGACTCAAAAGGGGTACTCCACCAATTTTCATGTGTTGAAAAACCTGAGCAAACCTTAGTTGTGGAGCGTAAACATCAATATCTCTTAAATGTGGCTAAGGCCTTATATTTCCAGTTTCGGATGCCTATCAAGTTTTGGGGAGATTGTGTCCTTACTACAACCTTCTTGATTAATAGGCTACCAGCCTCTCTTTTACATAATAGCTCTCATTCTCAGTTGTTGTACAATGCCTCTATGGAATATGAATCTTTTAGAATATTTGGCAACTTGTGCTTTGCTTCCACTTTGCCTTTTCGTAGGACAAAATTTCATCCTAGGGCTATAGCCTGTGTATTCATTGGTTATCTTCTAGGCATTAAAGGCTACAAGCTGTATTACATAGCCACAAAATTATTTTTATCTCTTGAGATGTTATTTTTCATGAACACATCTTTCATTTCCATTTTGTCAATCCTTCTTATGAAGTTCAAGATTTGTTCCCTGACTTTGTTTTACCTAAGCCAACCACTAATTTGTCTTCCCCAGTGTTTCATTCCCCTGTTCTTGGTGATGATTATCCTACTCATCATGATCCTCATCCTGCTCCTATTGGAAGGTTTACAAGATTTCCATTGTAACCTCTTGACTAGGAGGTCTCATTCTTACATTCAACCTTTGTATCCTTTGCAAGATCATCTTTCTTACACTCGATTGATATTTTACTATCAAATAGTTTTGAATAATGACTATATGAAAATCAATTTCTATATGTGTGAGTAAATCCATTTGGATAAGTTTGATGGATAAGTTTGATTTTGAATCAATCTTTATGAATGAGACAATCAATTTATAAATCAGTTTATAGATCTCTCTGAATGAGTTTAAAGTAAGTTATTGAGTATGGTTGAGAGTGTTTAAATTCAAAATAAATATGTTTTTGATAATCTCAACTTGCCTTCAAAAGAATCAAAGTTAGGTTTGTCAATGTTCAAAATTTTCAATATGGATAGTTGACTATGTGTATTAGTGCTGTCGACTATGCCTGAGGATAGTCGATTATGCTTGATGTTCTGTCAACTATGTATGGCTTCTGTCGACTATATTTTATTTTGTCGACTATTATGTAAGGATAGTCGACTATGACTTTTATTCTGTCGACTATGTATGTATAAGATTTTCAAAATTTTCTTCATATTTTTGTATCTGTCGACTATATGAATGTGTATGTCGACTATGGGTAATTTGTGTTAGAAAATAGTTGACTATACTTTCTTGTCTGTCGACTATGCCTAGTTTTATTTAGAAAAAAAAAAAATAGTCGACTAACCTATTTTGTCTGTCGACTATTTGTTTCTCAGAAACTTATAACGGTTAGTTTTTAGCGCAATTAATGCTCGTCCAACCACCCATAACGGTCCAAATTTTAAATTTATCCATCATCAACTATAAATAGGTGGTTAAAGACACATTGAAGGCTGCTGAACACATTGAATATCTTAATCTACCGAGCTTTCACTGTTACATCGAGCATTAAATTTTCCTCTCTGTATTTTCATTTATGAGGCTTTTGTATCTCACTGTTACATTTATTTTAAGCCTCAATTCTTCATTTAGAGAGAGCTTGTAACTAAGAGTTATATTGTTAGATTCTCATTTTCACAATTTCTGTAATTTTCCTAGTGTAAGCTAGAGCGCCCATTTGATTGGGAGGCTTGTATATTTCCTAGTCACGAACTAGAAGACCTACTCGAGATTTGAGTAGGGGGTTGATAGTGAACTTGCTTAAAATCCTTAGTGAGTAGCTAAGGTAGTGGACTAGGCTTGAAAAGTCGAACCACTATAAATACGTGTCTTCTGTGCCTTCTATTTTTATTTGTTCATGTTTGTATTTTTGTCCTTATTTAATTTGTCCATTCATTTATAAGAGTTCAAATTTATTTTTCATAAAACGAGATTGTCTTTACACGGTTGATACCTCATCGTGCCATTTCAAGGTCTTGAGGTTTAACGAATCCGTGGCCTTAATAGACGACATCTCTGAAATTTTATTTATACCAATTCATCCCCCCTCTTAGTGTGTGCCATATCTTTTCAATTCTATCAATTGTTATCAGAGCTTGGTTCCCATTGTTTTCAATTAAGTCTAATAACCTAGGGTCAAGATCCAGATAATGGCATATTTTGCTAGTTCCTCTCATCATAAAGGACAGAGCATTTCACGTCCACCTTATTTTGATGGCACTAACTACAATTATTGGAAAGCAAGAATGAATATCTATCTTATGCAGGACTCCAGTCTTATGCAAGCTATTAAGAAAGGAGTCACCTTGGCTGACATGGAAAAAATGGGCAAATGGTCAGCTGAATAGAGAATAAGTATGGAGACAAATGCAAAAGCAATGAACATATTGATTTTTGCACTATGCTCGGAGGAATTCAACCGAATATCAACATGCAAGACAGCTAAAGAAATTTGGGATAAACTGAAGGTAACTCATGAAGGTACAAACCAGGTAAAAGAAACAAAAAAAAATATTCTAGTTCATGACTATGAGTTATTTACTATGAAAGATGATGAATCTATTAAAGACATGTACACCAGATTTAATGATATTGTTTCAACCTTAGAGTCTCTAGGAAAAAATTTTACAAATGGTGAAAAAGTTAGGAAAATTATAAGAAGTCTACCTAGATCATGGGATCCTAAAGTCACTGCTATTACTGAGGCAAAAGATTTAGACAAACTTGAATTTGATAATCTGCTAGGATCACTAATAACTCATGAAATCATGATGAAACGAAGTGATAATGCAGAACCAAAGAAAGACAAGAATGTAGCCTTTAAAGTTGAAAATGAAGAAAAAGACTCTCAGGACAGTGATGATGATGAGTTTACTCTTCTAGCAAGGAGATTTAGAAGATTTATGAAAAAAATGAAGATTTAATCAAAAACGAAGTTTTAAGAAGGATAAAGATCAAAGTGAAACTAACCCCTCTAATGAGATTCAATGCTTTGAGTGCAAAAAGCTAGGTCATATGAGAAATGATTGCCCTCAGCTGAAAAAGAAGGATCGCAAGGAAAGAAAAATGAAGAAGAAGGCTCTAGCTGCATGGGGTGAAAAGGATCTCTCATCAAGTGATGAATCACAAGATGATGAAGTTGCCAACATTTGCTTTATGGCCAATATTGAAGATGAGGTAACTTCTCAGCATTCTACTTCAATTTCTGATTTTACATTTGAAGAACTACATTATGCATTCAATGATCTGCTAAGTGAATGTGAGCATATGAATGAGAAAAACATTGATTTAAAAAGGGAATCAAGTTCTCTAAAAAAAGAAGTAAATGAGCTGAAAAATAAAATAGGAATGTTAGAAGATGAAAGAAACAGTCTGAGTACTGAAAAAGAAAATCTCTTGAAAGAAAACAAAGACATAAAGGAATCTTTAGAAAAATTAGTTGAAGGGAAAAATAAAGTAGAAATGATTCTTGAATCTCAAAGAAATTTTGGAGATAAACAAGGAATTGGATTTAATCCATTCCAAGCAAGCTCCAGTAAAACAATTTTTGTTAAAACTTCAAACCAAAAGTTTATTCAAAGAAAACCATTCTTTAGATCAAAGTTTTCAAAAAGAAGTATTACATGTCATTACTGTGGAAGAAATAGTCATTCAGTTAACAAATGCTTTATACGAAATTTTTCTCAAAAATCCAAACAAGTCTGGGTTCCTAAAGATGTAGTATCTTCTAACAAAAATAGACCCAAGATGATGTGGGTACCAAAGGGAACAACGTGAATGATTCTTTGTGTAGGCTGCATTGGTTTCGATTGATTCAAGAAGCAAGTGGTTCCTTGATAGTGGGTGCTCAAGGCACATGACAAGAGATCAAGATCTTCTCAGCAACATCATCTTCAAGGAAAGAGGTAAGGTCTTCTATGATGATAACTCTCAAGGTAAGATCATAAGTATGGGTTCCATTTCCTTTGAAAACCTTACATTGGATAATGTGTTTCTTTTTTATGGTTTAAAGCATAATTTAATAAGCATAAGTCAATTATGTGATATGAACTATGAAGTTCATTTTGATGCTAATTCTTGTAAGGTAATTTGTCCAAAAATGAAAGAAATAAAGCTAAAAGGAAAAAGAGTAGAAAATGTTTATCTTACTTTTCTAGGATCATCTAAGATAGAAAATTGTTTAGTTGCAAATTCTTCTCAAAACACATGGTTGTGGCATAATAGGCTAGGACATATTAGTATGAACTTAATCAACAAGTTAGCTAAGCATGACCTTGTTAATGGATTGCCAAAGCTTAAATTTGAGAGAGATCATATTTGTGGCACATGTATGAAAGGTAAGAAAATTAGTGTATCATCCAAACCAACTAATGAAGTATCAACATCAAGACCTCTAACATTACTTCACTTAGACTTGTTTGGCCCAATGATAACTCTAAGTTTAGGAGACAAACAATATGTTTTTATAATAGTAGATGATTATTCTATATTCATATGGGTAATCTTTTTTGCATCTAAAAATGAAACTTTTAAGTCATTTGAAATATTCAGTAAAAGAATTCAAAGAGAAAAAGGCTTTTGTATTTCAAAAATAAGAAGTGATCATGGAGGAGAATTTGAAAATGAATCTTTCAAACTATTTTATGAAGAAAATGGAATAGATCATAATTTCTCTTGTGCTAGGACTCCCAACAAAATGGTGTAGTAGAAAGAAATAATAGATCTTTACAAGAAATGACTAGAACAATGCTTTGTGATAAAAATCTTCCTAAGTATTTTTGAGCAAAGGCTGTTCATACTGCTTATCACATATTAAATAAAGTCTCAATAAGATCTATATTGAAAAAGACTCTCTATGAACTATTCAAAGGAAGAAAACCCAACATAAGTCATTTTCATGTTTTTGGTAGCACTTACTATATTCTTAATAATGGAAAAAAATCTCTAGGTAAGTTTGATGCTAAAAGTGATGAAGGAATATTTTTAGGATACTCATCTTAAAGTAAAGGCTATAGAGTATTCAACAAAAGAACCCTAGTAATAGAAGAAACAATTCAAATAATAGTTGATGATGTAAGCATTGAAGTTCCAAAACCTAGAGAAGATGGTGGAAATGAAGTAACCCAAAATCTTGAAAAAATTTCAATAGAGCAAAATGAATCAAATAATCAAGATAGTGATCTTTTTGAAGGAGAACAGAAGCATCAAGTAGAAAAAGAACCAACATTTCAAAGAGAAAGGAAATATGTCAAAGAAAATGAAATCATATGAGATCCATCCAAAGGCATTAGAACTAGATCATCCATTAGAAATTAATGTCAATATACTGCTTTCTTGTCTCAAGTAGAGCCTAAGAATGTCAAAGAAGCTTTAGAAGATGAAAATTGGATTATTGCCATGCAAGAAGAGTTAAATCAATTTGAAAGAAGTGAAATTTGGAAACTAGTGCCAAGACCAAAAGATTATTTAGTTATAGGCACAAAATGGGTATTTAGAAATAAGATGGATGAAAATGGTGTAGTGACTAGAAACAAAGCAAGGCTAGTGGTTCAAGGCTATAGCCAAGAAGAGAGTTATTGACTATGATGAAACTTATGCCCTTATTGCTAGGTTAGAAGCCATAAGGATGTTATTAGCATTTGCTTACTACAAAAACTTCAAGTTATATCAAATGGATGTTAAGAATACTTTCTTAAATGGGTATATTAATGAAGAAGTTTATGTAGAACAACCCCCTGGCTTTGAAAATCACAAGTATGAAGATCATATGTTCAAATTGTCTAAAGCTTTATATGGTCTAAAACAAGCCCCTAGAGCATGGCATGAAAGACTTAGTAAATTTCTCTTAGATAAAGGATTTAAAAGAGGCCAAATAAATACAACCTTATTTATAAAAAGCCATGACAAGGATATTCTATTAGTTCAAATCTATGTGGATGATATCATATTTGGATCTACAAATAAGTCTCTATGTGATCAATTTGCAAATCTTATGCAAGGAGAATTTGAGATGAGCATGATGGGTGAGCTTAAGTACTTTCTAGGATTGCAAATAAAACTAGAAGAAGAAGGTATATATATTTCTCAACAAAAATACATAAGAGATCTTCTCAAGAGGTTTGATGTTCAAGATTGTAAACCTATGACTACTCCTATGAGTAGTTCAAAGTTTAGACAAAGATGAGTTAGGCAAGACTGTAGATAACAAACTTTATAAAAGTATGATTGGTTCTTTGCTTTATTTAACAGACAGTAGACCTGACATTATGTTTAGTGTGTGTTTATGTGCTAGGTTCCAATCTAATCCAAAAGAATCACATTTGAAAGCAGTTAAAAGGATTTTGAGATACCTAAAAGGAATTGCAAATCTAGAACTATTTTATGCAAAATCAAATAACTTTGATCTAATAGCATACACTGATGCATATTATGATGGATGTAAAATAGATAGAAAAAGCACAAGTGGTTGATGTCAATTTCTAGGAAATTGCTTAGTATCTTGGTCAAGTAGGAAGCAAAACACAGTAGCTTTATCATCTACCAAGGCTGAATATGTAGCAGCTAGGAATTGTTGTGCTCAAATATTATGGATGAAGTATCAAGCAGAAGACTATGACATAAGACTTCAAAATATTCCAATAAAATGTGACAATACTAGTGTTATAGCTCTAACAAGAAATCCAGTGTTTTATGCAAGAACTAAACACATAGAAGTAAAACATCACTTCATTAGAGACCATGTTCAAAAAGGAGACATTAGTCTTGAATTCATAGATACAAATCATCAAGTAGCAGATATCTTTACAAAGCCTCTTGATAGAGAAAATTTTGAATATTTTAGGAGTGAACTAGGATTAATTGTTACATGATTGTTTATGATATTATTTGCCTAGACATTATCTCTGGTTTATTAAACATTTTTCAAATGTTTTTTTTGGTTCCCTGTTGTAAGGCCAGGAATTTAAATCTGTCAATTAAATGAAGCAATCTATTGATAGTATGCATTTCGGCCAAAATTTATAAGTGATGATTGGGGCACATCTCTGTAAAATTAAATTCCTCTTATTCTTTAAGTATAGTCGACAGCAATCATGTTGTTGTCGACTAAGGTGCTATAAGGTTGCCAAGATAGTCGACAGAAGGCCCAGCCTAGTCGACTATGCGCTATATTTAAAATTAAATCAGTCGACAGCAATATCGTATATGTCTATTCCTTTGATTTTCTCTATAGTAGTCAACTATACCCCTCGCGTCCGTCGACTATATCCTATATCCTCGCTATAATAGTCGACTATGCCTCTCGATTCTGTCGACTATTCAGATCCGCCTATTTAAAGAATGGGCGTCTATCGGTTTTCATTATAAACCCTTACATCCTTGTGTGGTCGATTGCTCTCTCTCTCTCTCTCTATCTGCCAAACTCTCATCTCTTTTCTTCCTTTGCATCTTCAATCGCATCTCGCTCTTACTCATTTTATCGAATATATCTCGTGGCCAATCTTGCTCTCTCTTTTTCTCTCGATTGTCCTTTTCAAATGGCTCGAACCACGAATTCAAAAAAGGGCAAAGGCAAAGGAAAAGAAAAGGAACTGGCCTCTTCAAGCCGTCCACCGTCTCAACCAAGGCCTCAAATCCAACTTTTCAATTATGAGGGTCAAGAAGAAAGGTACTCCATTCACTTTGAGTCTCGAGAAGTCCTAGAAGGTCGTTATTTGGACTTAATGTTTCTAGAATCCATTGGTTTTCCCTATATTCAAACGTTTAAGGATTTCGGTTGGTGGGATTTTCTAACAATTCATCGATGCATATATGAAGATGTTGTTAGGGCTTTTTACTCAAATGCTGATAATACATATCACAAGAGAAAGTCGGACAAAAAATTTAAAACCAACATTGGGATTCTCTCATAGAAGTTATCTTGACACTGATTCACAATCGTTTTGGAATTCCTTTAGATGGTGAGGATTATGCCTCTTGGACTCAAGATTATATTCAGGCTAGTAAAGAAGTCATAAGAGATGACTCTCTTACATCTAAAATCACTGACACAACCAGTATGGACTTGAATACAAGAATTTTTCATCTTATTTTTTGTCAGATGATTTACCCTAGGAGTGACAGTTTTTCTCTTGTTACTAGACTTGATTTATGGGCTACTTTAATGTATTAAGGTTAAGAGAAGGCCAAATTTGTGTCTACTGATGATCAACTTGATGATAAACTCTTTTTCAACAAAGACTAGGTCACTTTCCTATGGCATGACAATCAGTGAATTATTGGATAGTTTAGTGGGAAACATGGAAAGTGCTAAGAAAGTCTATCTTAACCCCTCTCAACATATAAATGACAAGACAACCATTAGAATTGGTTATGCAAGTAAGGATGGGGAATGGCTTAAGGTTGATAAGCCTGAGAATCCTAGGAAGAAGAGAAGATCAGAAGGGCAATCTTCATCTAAGCCTAAGTCTCATGAAGAGTTAGTGGTTCAAGGGATGACAGATTTAAAATTGGACATATCAAGAGTTGAAGCTAGTTTGACAGAATTTAGAGAAGAGATCAGATCAGATTTGTAGAGTCTCCATAGGCAGCAAGAAGATCTCTTAACTCAGATGGGACACTTGATTTGGATGCTTTCTTCTCAATACCCTCCTCTTGCTGCATCTCCATCTATACCATCAGCTTCTTCTCCTTCATCAGCTCAATCTTCTCCTTCGTCCATCTCTCCAGATGTTTAGATGTTGCCCTCATCATACATTCTACTTTACTTTTGCTTTATATATGCTTATTTTGGCAGATTTGACTGTTGCTTTTATCATGTGTTTTGTTGAACTTCATTATCTCTCTATAGATGAATGTTTAAGTGTTGACATTTTACTCTTGTTAATGTATATCTAAATCTAACTGCCGGCTTTAATAGTTGAATGATCTCTATGTGGTGCTTGGTTTAAGGGGGAGCCTTAGTGTATTTCAAAAAAAGGGAGTATTCATTTTTTTTTATAGTCACAAGAAATGGGGAGATAAATTGAATGAATTGATTTTCATATTTGTTTTGTCATCATAAAAAATGGGGAGATTGATATTTTACTATCAAATAGTTTTGGATAATGACTATATGAAAATCAATTTCTATATGTGTGAGTAAATCCATTTGGATAAGTTTGATTTTGAATCAATCTTTATGAATGAGAAAATCAATTTATAAATCAATTTATAGATCTCTCTAAATGAGTTTAAAGCAAGTTATTGAATATGGTTGAGAGTGTTTAAATTCAAAATAAATATGTTTTTGATAATCTCAACTTGCCTTTAAAAGAATCAAAGTTAGGTTTGTCAATGTTCAAAATTTTCAATATGGATAGTCGACTATGTGTATTAGTGTCGAGCTTCTCTTCTCCAGGTTGCTGTCTTACGACTTCTATCTTCCTCAGGACTAGGTCTCCTTGAAAACTTTGGGGCCTGACCCCATAATTGTAATTTCGAGCTGCCTTTTGTTTAGCTGCCTGTTCTCTGATATGGACTAAGCTTCGTACTTCCTGGAAGAGATCCAGATCAACTCTTTATTCATTGCCATTGGAATCTTCTTGGAAATACTGGCTCGGCTTCCCTACTTCCATCGGAATCATTGCTTCCGACCCATAGATGAGCCTAAAAGGGGTCTCCATCGTTGATGTTTGTACTATGGTATGGTATGACCACAAAATCATAGGGAGCTCTTCCGCCCAAGCCCTACTTTTTTGGTCTAGTCGTTTCTTGAGCCCAGCGAAGATGACCTTATTGGCGACTTCGGTTTGCCCATTTTCTTGGGGATGCTCGACCAAAATGAAGGCCTGATGAATATCGAGCTCTTTGCAAAATTCTCAGAACTTTGCAATGGTAGACTAAGTACCGTTGTCAGAAATGATTAAACTACACAGGTCGTGTCTGCAAACAACACTTTTCCAAGCAAATGTTTTGACCATTTTTATCGTAATTGTTGCTAGGGGTTTAGCTTCGATCCACTTGGTGAAGCGATCAATGGCCACTACGATGAACTTGAGCTGGCCTAGGGCCAATGGGAAAGCTCCGAGTAGGTCGATCCCCCATTTGTAGAAGTGCCAACATACGCCGAGGCTATGGAGTTCTTCCAGGGGAAGTGATGTACATTCGCATACTTCTGGCACTTATCGCATCTTTTCACATATTCCAAGCTTGTGCATGGTCATCCAGTAGTACCCAACCTAAAGTATTTTCACTGCTAAGGACCAACCTCTGATGTGGCTTCCGCAGACACCCTCATGAACTTCAACCATTGCGTAAGCAGCCTGCCTTCCATCCACCCACTTGAGTAGTGGCATGGTGAAACTTCGTTTGTACAACTGATCCCTAATCATGGTATAAAGTCTGGCTATTCGCCTAAGTTTCTTGGCTTCCTTCGGGTTGTCAGGTAGGACTCCTTCCTTCAGGAACCGGATGATGGGGACCCCCCAGAGGCTAGGGTCTGCCTCCACACTATACACTTCTAAATCAATTGTAGGGGAATCCAATGTTTCCTGTATGACTGACCAATTGTTTTCTGGAGCCTTGGTGCTAGCGATTTTAATTTGAGAGCAGGTTTGCTCTTGAGTTTTGCTCCCTTGGGACATGCTCAATGTGAAATGATTCAAAGGTTTCAGATAAAATTCTGACCTTGTCGAGGTACTTGCCGAGCTAGGGATCTCTTGTCTAGAATTCACCCTTGACTTGATTAGCCACCAACTAGGAATCACTCCTTGCAATAAGCCTAGTGGCCCCGACTTCTTTGGCCAAGGCTAAACCGGCAATGATGGCTTCATATTCGACTTGGTTGTTGCTTACCCTAAAGTTAAAACGGAGGGACTGTTCGATCAGAAGCCCATCTAGTCATTCCAAGACTATTCCTACCTCGCTTTCCTTGATGTTTGAGGCTCCATCCACCAATAAAATCCAGGGGTTACTATGAGAAGTTGGGGCAAGAGAAGATAGTTCTATATAGAAGTTGGATAGTACTTGAGACTTGATGTGTCTTTGGGATTGGTACCATATGTTGAACTCGGATAATTCGATTGACTATGTGATCATTCTTCCTGAGAGCTCAGGCTTCTAGAGTATTTGTCGAATCGGATGGTCAGTTTAAACCATGACTTGATGGCTTTGGAAGTAAGGTCCGAGTTTTCATGCTGCAATCACCAATGCTAGTGCCAATTTTTCTACCTTCTGGTATCAGAGCTTGGGTCCTTGCAAGACTCCACTGACAAAATATATTAATTGTTTTGTTCTATCTTCCTCTCTGACTAGCACGACACTAAGAGCACTTTCGGTAATGGAAAGATAAAGGAGTAATTCCTCACTCGGCTTCGGTTTTGTAAGTATAAGAGGAGTTGCCAAGAAGTGCTTTAGCTCTTGAAAAGCAGTTTCACACTGCTCCTCCATTGAAATTCCATAGGCCTCTTCAAGCATTAGAAGAATGGAAGAGCCCGATCTTGAGAGGAAATAGGATAGAGTTGCTATCTGACTAGTTAATCGTTGGACTTCCTTCACATTGTTAGGGCTGCGCATTTCGAGGATGGCTCTATGCTTATCGGGGTTGGTTTTGATCTCCCGACTGGTCAACATGAAGTCGAGGAAATTTTTGGCTTGTACCCCAAACGCGCACTTCTCCGAGTTGAGCCTCATGTTAGGCCATCAAAGCTATTCGAAGATCTCAACCAAGTCCGAGCAGTGGTCATTATCTTCTGATGTTTTGATTATCATGTTATCTACGTACACCTCAATGTTCTGGCCTATTTGATTTGTGAATACCTTATTCATGAGTTGTTGATAGGTTGCCCCTATATTCTTCAACCCGAACGGCATGACCTTATGGCAATAGTTTGTGTTTTCTGTGAGAAATGTCGTTTTCTCCTCGTCAGCAGGTTGCATCAGGATTTGATTATAGTCGAAATACGCATCCATGAAGCTCAAGTATTTGTAGCCTGAGGCTCTCTCCACAAGCCGGTCGATGTTGGGTAGGGGGTAAGAATCCTTCGGGCATGCCTTATTCAAGTTGGTAAAGTCCATGCACATCCGCCACTTTCTCGAAGACTTTTTGACCATAACCATGTTCGTCATCCATGTGGTATATGGTACTTCTCTGATAAATCTGGCTCTGAGGAGTTTCGTTGTCTCCTTGGCCACGACCTTCTATCGTTCTTCCCCTAACTTCCATTTTGTTTGCGCGACCAGCATTACACTTGGGTCCAGTGCCAATTTGTGGCAAATAAATGAGGGGTCTATCCCGAGCATGTCTGTAGGTGACCATGCAAAGAGATTGGCATTGTACCGAAGTAAGGTGATTAATTGTTCCCTTAGCTCGGGAAGGAGCCTGGAGCCGATCCTAGTTACTTGCTCCAGTGAGGGCCCTAAGCTTACAAAGTGTAGTTCCTTTGTGGCTTGTGGTCGGCTATTGGGATGCTCGCTTCGTGGGTCTAATTCAGCCATATTGACGTTGTGACAAGAAGCTTGATTGCTGGTGCTTTTCTCAAGCCTAGGAGCTGGGGTCTTCAAGCTATCGTTGTAGCATTGTCGTGTTGTCCTTTGGTCTGCATGGATAACGCTAACTTCAGTGGCCAACATCAAAAACTTCATTTCTAGGTGCTCAATGGAGACAATCACGCCCAGAGCATTGAGGGATGGTCGACCGAGGATGACATTCTATGGAGTTTGGCAATCAACAACCAAATATTTACCACTGATCGTCTTGAGGAGGGGTTTTGTTCCAAAAGTGGTCAATAGCTCGACATACCCTCTAACATGCACCTGTTCACCAGAGAAGCCAACTAGACTCCCATGGAACGACTTGAGGTCCTCCTTTGAGATTTGAAGTCTCTTCAGGGTTGATAAATACAATAAGTCGGTCGAACTCCCCTAGTCAATGAGAACCTTCTTAACGATAAAGTTGGTTGTCACGACAGATATGACCATAGGGTTATCGAGGTTTTGGTCGGTTCCCTCGTAGTCCCTGTCAGTAAAGGAGATTACCGGGTGTTGGACCATCTTCTTTCGACTATACTCGGTGCTGCTGACTGACATGATCGCTCGGAGGTGTCGCTTCGATGTCGAGCTGGATTCCCCTTCTCCAGCAAAGCCTCCCGAGATGGTATCGATTACCCCATTTATCTGGTTGGCTAGAGGTGACTCATTTTGGACCTCATCAGCTCTGGGCCTCCGTTGTGGGCTTCGACTCCTTCTTCGGTTTCGATCCTCGCATGGTGCCCCATACCGACCTTGCCCATAAACATATTAGACGAGGTGGCCTTCCCGGATTAGTAACTCAATTTGGTCCTTGAGCGTAGCACATTCCTCAGTGGTATGGCCATACATTCAGTGATAGTTGCATCGTTTGGTCAAGTCAACATGGGCGCTGAGCTTCTACTGCCTTTTCTCTTTAAGGAGGTAAAAAATCCTCGAGTTGTAGACTTCCCAGAGGATTCGATCTTTCTGTATGTCAAAGGGGTATAGGTTTCGTACTGGAGCCAGGGTGGTTTGGGTACGTGGGCCTGTTATCTTCTCCTAAGGTGATTTAAAGGGTTGCGTTTTTTTCCTCATTCGAAGCTTTTGTTAGGCTATTTGTGGCGCTCGGTTGGTTGCGCCACCTGATGACCTGATTGTGATTGGGCTCGGGGTTGGGAGCTACCATATCTGGCTGCTGTAGCTTCCTCGATGCTAATGTAGCCTGTCACCGTAGCCGAAGTTCATCGAGGTCAGCCGACAGCTTTCTTGCTAATGAATTGGAGAACGGTCCGGACTGTAGCCCTATTGTGATAGCACGCAGAGAGACCGTCGGGTTGAGATCCTTGATTTGGATGGCCTCTCGGTTAAATTAATTCATGAACGCCCGGAGTGGTTTTTCTTCTTCCTATTTCAGGTTAATCAGACTGGATGAGGTCTTACAAGGAGCTCGATTGGTGGAGAAATGTGTAAGGAAGCGGGTTATCAGCTTAGAGAAGTTGTGAACAGAGTTTGGTTTCAAGAAAGAGAACCATAACAATGCAGACCTTTTGAGAGTATTGGGGAAAGCTCGGCACCTGATTGGATCTTTGCCTCCACTTAGTAGCATCATAGAGATAAACATGGTCAAATGTTCCTGGGAGTTGGTGGTGCCATCATATAGTTCCAATGTGTCGGGAAGGCGAAAATTGTCAAGCAAAGGCACAGACAAGACGAACTTCGAAAAATGATGGCTTGGAGTATACAAAGTGGTGGCAGATGTAATACCCCATGTTTTGATGAGGTTGTCACGTAATTTAAATGAGTTTGAAATACCAGAAGATAGGCTTGATAGTAAAATAAGTCATCAAATCAACGGTAGGAAACACCTCGAAACTTAGATGTCTAAAAAAAAGAGTATGTCATTGACAAGCATCTCGAGACAAGATTTATGACACAAAAAGAAATCAAATCAGAAACAATTTTTGGTACAGCTATGATACAACCTAGAAAACTGAATGATTGTAAGGGACCTCCAGAAAGTCAATGGAACCCTGAGGAGACTTCAATTTTATGTAAGAATCAACCTTGAAATGGTTTCGAATAAAACAAAGATCCTGTGAGGACACTGGGACAAAAACATACTTATTGAATAACTTTGAGTTGTTAATTGTGGATTTTAAGCATCTTAGTACAAATTAATTAAACATTTGAGGGTGTAATTATAATTAGATAAATACCCAAATGAAATAAAGATGAAATTTGGGATTTAAATAAATGATTTTCTTTATTAGTACATTATATTACATAATATATTATATAGTTATAATATACTATATAGATATAAGCGTGATGGCCAAGGAGCTTCCTGGCCAAGATTTCTACTAGTGGTATAGATATAATGCATGTGAGTAATGACCAAGGCAACGAAACATATATTATATGTATATATGTATCTGTGGTGCCCAAGTTGAAAGTAGCTATAAATAGGATGGAGAAAGGAGTGAAATCAGAGGAAGAAGGCAGAAGGCAGCGATGGCCATGGGCAGAGGTAGTGGTCCAGCAAGCGGCAGTTGCGGGTGGCTGGTGGTGGCGCATGATGGCGCACGGAGATGGCTGGCAGTGGCACGCATGGAGGTGGCCGGCAATGCGGTGTGGCAGTATGTGCATAGGGAAAAGAAGAAGAATGAAGACTAAAAGAAAAAAAAAAAGAAAAAGAAAATAGAGAAAGTGAGGAAAAATTGAGGAAAGTTTTTGAAAAATTTTAGAAAATTTGGGGAATTAATTTGGGACTAGAGGAGTATGCTCGAACCTAGGAAATTGTCTGGGCATGCATTTCGAAGTCAAGACACATATACCGAGAAAGATTGAGAGGCTAAATCAAGGTAAGTGATTTTTCTTAAAAAATATTTTATGAATTGTGGTGGTGGCAAAATTAAGAAAATGTTTTAGGAATTATTTAGTGTGGAATTATTGAGGAAAAATAGAAAGAAATAGAGAAAAATTATGAAAAAAAATTAGGAAAAATAGAATATTGATATCCTTGAATAAATATAATGGCCAGGGTAGGTTGAGATTTTTAATTGAGTACATTATAAGCCTGGCACGAGAATCAAAATATTCTGAGATACATTCGAGATAAGTGGTTCGATCCAAAACCCAGTTTTATGTAAATAGTTTTATCATGTTGTGATGTCTTGTCATGCTATGCATCATGTAGATTGCATACACGTGTTATGTTGATGAGAAATGCATATATTCATTGGTGAAGTTTATTTGTCATGCATTGTATGTTTATTTGGTGACGAAATCGACAGTCTATCATGGGTGTTATATTACATCCCAGCCTCGGAAAGGAGATTGTGAAATGATGGTCAGAATGCTATTTCATCACAGATGTTGATGAATGTCCCGGTCTCAGAAGGAAGGTTGGAAAATGGTGATAGCAAAGGGATTCCCCATGGTCACTAAAAGAAGGTGAAGAGATGATGTTATTATTGCATTTTGCATTCATGCTCAATTCATGTTTATTATGAATCCCTTGTTGGAAATGTATGCCCTAAAGACACGTTTTGTTTAATTTATAGTAATGATGTTTCTTTTAGTCAGTTTATGGCACATATATTATTTGCATTTAATTGTTGAAAAAGTGTCCATACTATTAAGTAAGTGATTCATGTGATGGGTCGTTCTTCACAGTTAGGCATGAATCATGGGTACTTAATAAGCAAGAAAATATTACTCTTGATTTTTTGATAGAACTGGGCATTCTATCATGATAAGATCATTGTGCAATAGATCCTAATGGAGGATGGCTTGCCTTAGCCAGTAAACAATCCGTTTACTCTAATTGTACAAGCGCATTTGGAATGCGTAGAGTGGACCTGTGATAGAAGCTAATGACAAAGTACTAATTATCATGGAGCTAGTCTATCACTGCTACTACGTGGACGAGTACTCTAATACTTGAGTATTAGTTGGTGGTCTAGTGAACCTAGAGCTATATTCTTAGATTCACTGTAGGTGAGGTCTATCAAAGATCAATAACCTTGTGAGTTGGGAGTATGGTTTCTAATTAGCTAAGACAGACTAGTACAAGATAGTTTCTGTGATTCACCCCCTTGTGATTGTCCAAGAATAATCAAATAATCCAGGGCCCTAAGAACGTGACTTAAGAGTGTGTGCTTCTGGGTAGCTCCCAGTGATAAGCAAGTACATTCGAGTAGTTACGGATTATTGGACTAGTGATCTAAGAATGGTAGAAATCATTTAGAGAGGTGTTAGTACATTATTCCTTTCTAAATGATGGGTGGTACGCAGAGGGGTATTTTCGTCATTACACTAGTAGGTCAAAGACATTGCACATGCAAAATTATTCGTGGGGTCATTGTTACCATATGGTGATAGTTGGAACACTTAGAATGACAAAATATAGCTACTGGGTAGCAGGGGTATTTTGGTCATTTTAGTAGCCATGAATAATTTGTCTTTTGGTCCTCGGGGTAGCTCGATATAACTCATGTATTATTTAATACATTTGGCTTGTTGGGTGAATTACATTGAGAGAGAATTATTTTATTCAGAATGGTCCATAATTAATTGGGCTAGAATAAAATAATAGTTCATTGGTTTTTTTTTAATTAATTAATTGGGCTAACCCAATTAGAAAATTAATTAAATGAACTTGGCCCACTAGGGTTTTAACCCTAGGGTTCTCCCTCTATATATTCTCTCCTTGGTTGTTTTTCACCTAAGGTTTTTTTTACTCTTCTTCACCAAAAGATAGGCCAAGAGTTCTTGAGTCATACCTTGGAAGATCAAGAGAACATTCAAGTTCTGATGCGAAGGAGCCGAAGGATTGCAGGACAGCCGTCATCTCCACCACGCGAAGAAGCTCCCGCCCCTCCTCCTCCTGTCGCTTCATTTCGTCCGGTGATCCGAAGGAAAAGTAAGTTTCCTAGATTCTAATCAATACGAGGAAAGTTTTTCTTAAAAAAATAAAGAAAAACGCTTCCGTTGCATGCTATGTATCCTCGTGATGGTCCATCATCCCTTAGATGATTCAACATCTAACTTGGGTTATGCCCCTGAAACATTTAAACGTTCTAGTTGGGGCTTGCAGCAAAAGTAAAGAAGTAGTTGAAATGTAACAACACGAGATGTTGTGTCCGATGGGTTTGACAAGTTGTCCCTGTATTTTGCTTCTTCATGAAGATTCGACTGTTTTAGTCATGTTGAGAAACTTATGTTCCGTTGATGAGCAGTCTTGTAAAATAAAAGAATGTTATTTACTACGAACTATGTTTGAGGAATGATTATGTAATACTGTTATGGTTCAATGTTATTTTTGAGGTTTGATCATTAACTTCTACATTTGATATTTATGATGATTCTCATTCGAGATAGATAAATGAAAATTTTGGGATGGATATGAGGAATGATATGATTTAACATTAGTTTTGAAAAGAAAAAATTTATTATCCCAGAAATATCCTAAGTTATAACACGTCTAGAAAAACGGGGTTGTTACAAGCTCCTTTACAAACGACTTGGCAATCCAAGCTCAAAAACTTGCCCTTGCAAACGTCTAACCTAGGGGTCTCATTCCGAACTCGATTGTCGGTCTAACATGTCAAGATTTCAGTTGTTATCTTTACATTCCAAGCTCGAATGCTCGTCCTCACAAACATCTGACCTGGGGGACTGTGGACCATACTGGCTCAATTGGGCTTGGCTCGATAAAGACCTAAGACCTCTATCGACTTTCCGGCCCAATCTCAGCCCATACCTGCAAGTAATGACCATCATCACCTTTGTACCTGCAACACTCTCGTGTCCACTACAGATTCCATTGGCATTTAATGTAGCATTTAATGAATGTCTCATCGACACCACACCTCTATCAGAGAGCCTCGCTGGCATCCGAAATCGTCCCATCCCGGGCTTACTTACATGTCAAGGAACCCTTTATTCCCTCTACATAAGCCAGCCTGCTCACAAGCCAAGATATGTTCTTTTCAACCCATTGGCACTCTACTAACTAAATCTCTTACTCACTTCACTATCAAAGTGTTTTGCAGGTGCTGCCATCTCCATTTCGGTCACCGGAACCAGCTTCCACACTCCTAGAATCTCCCCGTTCAACAACCTTTTGGGCCGAAAGGAATAAATTGCAATCGGATTTGGGTTGAAATTAATTATTTTAGTTATCTAATGTCAAGTATATATAGTCAATATTTCTTACTGTAAAAGTTCCCAACGTTTGTGATTACAAATCTCTAAGGTTCTATTGGTACAAATGAGGACAGATTGAATAATGGCATTCAATTTAATTAAGACTTTGGAGATCATTTCTTCTTGGTAAACTTTGATAGTTGAGGTGTTGCAAGTTTCTCACTAATTTTGAGGTTCAAATTCCAACAGTATTTAGTAATTTATTTAGGAAAATATTATTTATACAAATAATTGGGTTATTGAGAGAATGATCGAAAATATCAAATGACAAAAAAACTCTCACTCACTTTTGTAGATTTACTACCTCTACCCTTAGTCGTCTCTGGATGAAGTCCGATCAGGCTTTATAAAGTCCGAGCGATGAAGTTCGATTTGATTATCGAATCTATCATTCCATCAATACAAGTAGCACGGTCCATTTATTTATTCTCTCGGCAAAAGAAACTAACACACAAGTACCTAACTCGTCAACCAATTATATCCTTACATCACAACTGACATAGAAAAAAATAAAAAAAAAATTAAGAATTAGCAGGGCTCATTTCCATGCATGCACTACAAGCCAAACACTGATAGTAATCCTATGCAAATAGTAAAATATAAATGGAAATGCATTTTAATTAGGGTTTTTGTTAATAATTAGGATGAGGAATTGGAATGGTTTGGAATTAATATTGATCCCCTCCAACAAAGCAAAATGATTTCTATGCTAATTCTTGATAATCAGAATCTGAAATAATTGGGTGAAATAATAAAAGAATATATATTACAATCAATTTCAATCTCTTGTTCCTAAACAAGAAATATTAATTTTTCTAGCAAGTGTATATATATATATATATATATGCTTATTTAATTATCAACATTGTTGATCAGTTCTTTAAATTAGGCTTTAATAATAATAAGTGTGGCAATGTATATATTATTATAATTATTAAATCAAAAACAAAGAGAAGTACTTACACATAATATTCTTAAGTGAATTTTCAGTTTTCACTATATATTCTTAATTCAAGTGTGTGTGTATATATATATATATTTCTGAAACTGCCTCCTCTTATATAATCACTTTTTAAGCAACTTCTTAATAAAAAATCTTGGTCTTCAAAAGGGCTATATTATATATATATATATATATCCATCCAAAACCCGCATTAATTAATTCAATAGTTAAACCTCTCAATATTCTTCATGATGTGCCACATCATAATCGGATATTATATATTAATTAATTAGGCCCACCCAGTTGTTAGTTAATTAGATTGATCAGATGGGTATTGATTGATGTATATTTTCCTCCATTAATTTCTTCACACACAAACACAGAGACACAGCTAGCTACTCTCCCATTTTATTATTTATTCTCTTTCCAAATCTAATTCTCAGATCATCATCAGGAGGAAGGCTAATTTCAAATCGCTCAAATTCACAAGTTCAACACAAATCCCTCCGTGATCGCAGGATGATTCAATTCCTCCATTGATAATCACCCAACGCTCAAAAACAGATACTACTAACTAATTGAAATGGTGGTGACGATGATTCATTCAAATTCAAAGGTTTAATCAATCAACCAAACAATCAAATATACATACATATAGATATTACACAATTGTAAATTCAAATTTTGCAAGGGAAAAGGGCCACTTACAGGGTTTAACCCAATTTCTGGCGCTTCCCTCCCTAAGCAAGCCTCTTTTCTTTTTTAATCTCTGCTCTGCCGAAGCCCCTCTTTGACCCGAAATTACATCTCTCCCGCCTCCCCCACCCATTGAAGCCCCCTTTCTTCAGAGGAAAGCCGAGCTTCTCGAGAAGGAGATGGATATTTTGGCGCGATCCTCTGTGGCGCGCTCTACTTACCACACCTAGGCCTGCTCAGAATCCTGTCCTCCATCGCTATCTTGTACGATGTAAAGTCTGTACTTTATAATATAATATATATATATATATATTTTATATTTTACAAAATACACCTCAATTGATTAAAGAAGAATGTTGGAGTGTTGTTCTCTGAGTTTTTAAGTTCTGTGTTCAAACCCTAACAAGGGGAGAAAGCTCAATGATCAAAGGTTATCTTGAAAAATGTTATATCGCACTCACATCAGCGGAAAGAGATTAGGAATAGAAACTGACTGATAGATTCTCTGATTTATATTTACTATTGAAATCGTGGGACCGAATAGTTGGATGCGCTCGTAATAGTGCATTAACCAAAAAAAAATACACCTTGTACCATATAAGGTGTCGGTCTTTTTGAATAATAATATAAAATAATTTTAAAATTAAAAAAATAAATTATAATAATATATGATATCTAAAAATAATATATATGTACCCATTTTGGGTATGAGTGGTTGCATGTTAAAGCAATCTGTCTGACCCCAACAGGCCACGCAAGCAGCCGACGATTATCAAAAGATACAAGCCAAACATGATATCACACGTGTCAAATGATATAAAAATTTGGAGACACGTGTTGTGATGCGGGAGTGGTTGCGGAGCAAAGAAAGAAAGAATGCTAGATTCCGCTTTGCTGGTCACAAAATTATGATGACCCCCTTTTTTTATTTTTATAAATAAATTATACTTTAAAATAACAAAATGGTCTTACAATATTAAAATTAACAAAAATTAAGAGCCACAAAATCAGGGAACGTGGAAAGTTAAGAACAGTAGGGCTTATAGCATTAATTAGGGATTAGGGTTTAGGGAGATTGCAATAAGAACTGTATAAATATAAAAGGGCACATCATCTAGCTAGCAGCATTTTATTTGTCGTTGATCTGAGGTTGCTGGCATGGTCTAATCTAGTTACTCAATAGAGAAGAAGTCAAGAGAGAAGTGTGGGGGAACCAAGAAACATAAAACATAAAAGTAGAAGCAATATATATATATATATATATATAATTGTCACCAATTAATGCTAACCTAATTAATTAAATTGAAGGGCTGGGTAAGATGGCCCCTACCTAAGGAGTCATTTTTTGTTTTTATTTAAAAATAAAAACTTGGTATGTTATTTGCTACCTTTACTATATATATATATATATATTTCTAGTTTGTCTGTTCGTTTTATCAATTTTTCTTTCACTCTTCCATCTTTCTATCTAAAATGATTCATTCCGAAGGACAGAGGAAGAAAATAAAAACAAAATATGTATATGAAAACAAATTTTCTTATTTACATATCCAATCATAGTCTAATTCTACGTACTTTCAAGTCCGATTTAAAGGAATGGAACCCTAAATCCACTTCTCAATCTTACACTTGCTCGGAGACTAAGTCAATCTCTTGTTCTTTCAACTGTTATTTTTTAAAATTAAAAAGTAACAATAATCAAATTTTATTTTTAATTTGACAGTGAAATTAAACCCAAAAAAGAGTAAATAAATCTAATTTCTTTTCCTTATAATAAGCTGCACCAAAGCTCAACTTTTAATGAATGAAGTTACTAGCTAGTGTGATATAAGTTGTACGTACTTCAAGTCATAAAAAAATTTACTTACTTTTCCTCTCATATCGGTTCATACGTACATAATTAGAGAGTTGATAAACTTACTTGAGATAATAGTTTATTACTGCGAAAACACCATATATATGAAGGAATGGAATTCGATTCACTTGTAAATAAAGTCATGCGACAGAGATAGAAGTTGGGTTGTGCGAATGGGATCACGTCTTACCACCATGAATTCCTCCCCCTCGTTATCATTTTTCAACAGACAACAAATAAAAATAAATAAAGAAAATAACGCCTCTCTCCACCAATACCCACATTCCTCTCTTTCTATTTTATTTTATTTTTTTCCTGCATAGAAACAGAGGAGAATTAAGAAGAAGAGAAGAAAAAACTAGTTGGTTGAGCCGAGAGATCCGGTCTGCTCGATCGGTAGGGCGGACAGACAGATGGATAAGAAATGTTACCCTCTCTAGAGATCCTTTTCAACGTACATGTGTGTGTAGGAAACTATTTTTCTTTCTTCTATAGCTCCGTGGTTTTGTTAGATTTCATAGACAGGCTCACCAAAGCCATGCACTTGCTGGCCAACTATATATATATATATATATATAAACGCCAGTCCACGATGCTATCTCTCTCTCTCTCTCAGTCTCTGATCTCCTGCAGTTTCTTCTTCTTCTTCTTCTTCTTCTGTTTTTATTTGCTGGCTCCAAGTTGCTGCATGTCCTCGTCCTTAGCATATCAGTATTATTTTAGCAGTGGATCGGAGTCGGAGATAGAAGAAAATAGACGATTGTTTGCCGTATTCTCTGATTCTTTTTTAAGTATATATATATATATATAGAACCTATTTATATACATGATTCTTATTCTAATATATAAAGGAAATAACATACAGAGAGAGAGAGAGAGAGAGAGAGTAAAACAATATACACACAAAAGAATATCTAAATGTCATATCATAATTAATTAATCTTAACATTGTTTTTTTTTTATTTCTTTTTGGACAAATTTTGTGATATCATTGTCCCCATGTGCTTGCACATTTCTCTTAGGCTATATATAGGTCAACAGTACTACGTAATACGTATCAAATGAGCTGTCTGATTTTTATAATTAGAATGAATATTTGATGAACAAATTAATTAAAAATGCTAGTGAGGTCAGGTGTGCACAGAAGAGGAATTGTGAGCTCAAACAGCACATGTATATACATAAAATATTATTTATCTGAACATGCACAGCCGCCTTGTCTTTGAGTTTGATTGAGCTATCTTTGCACGTAGAATAAATCCATCGCCAAATATCTTAAATATTGTCACTAATTACTTAATGACGGAATTAACGATGAATTAAAATTAGTCACTTAATGGGACGTCGCTAATTACATAGTGACATGTTTTCAAATTCGTCATTAATAGAGACAAAAAAAAATCCAACGCTAAGACCGAAAATTTTATTAGAAGAAAGCCCTTTGAGAAGAAAAAATTATCGACAAAATTGAAAGAGATGCAACAGCAAAAGTAGGGGCATCTGTCACCGATTGGCCTGGGGGCGTGCAACAGAACCCAGAACTTGATGTTATTGAAGGCGGCTTGTTTGGCCATATGAACTTAATCAATCTTTTATTCATCTCAACTTATATTTAAGTTTTTTTATTTTTTATAATAAAATTTTTTACCAATGACCGATCAAATTATTATTAAATTATCATATGTAAAAATATTAATTTTTTATTATTTTATTATAAAATAAAAAACCTCTAATATAGAATTTAGAGACGAAAATTTTTCGGTATGAATTGAAGATAGAGATATAATTATTTTAGGAGAGAGACGGAAATCTTTTCATCTCTAAATCTATTTCTATGAAAAACAAAATAAGAAACGACTAATTTTTCTCTAAATTTGTTCTTAAAATCATTTTTTTAAATCTATCTCTAAATTCATTTTTAAGAAAAAAAATTACTCTCTAAAATTTTATTTTTTTATTACGTTTTATTACTGACGTCCTCAACCACTCTACCCCTAGAACTATATTGAAGAGGTAAATTGAGGGATGTGTCTAAGTAAACAAAGTGGTAGACTTTAACACTACTAATATCATTTTTAAAGTTCTCTCTCAAAAAAAAATATTTTATTTATCTCAAAAATTAAAATCACACTAAAAGTCTCCGGGCAAACTTTCAGCCCCTCCCTTAATTAGAATGTCTATGGAGCGAGCACATGCAGCAACTTAATTAGATTCAGTAAATTAATTTAAAACAATTTAAAAGTCCATTCTGGTCGCCAATCATGTAAACGGTTCACAGCAAACATATTAATTAATTAATTAGAAGAACGAACTCTTAAACCCATAAATATATATATATATATATTCTGTGAATATTGTGTACAGTGTACGTACGTACGTAGATCAAATGAGTATTACTACTGAATATTTTATAAATACTTACAAATTTAAAGTTGATATTCTGCATATATATATATATATTGCGTAGAAATCACTTCATATATAATATAGGTTTGTACAATTCCCATAAATAACATATATATATATATATATGTGGGAATAGAATAGAACTTCATAGTGGGCAGTGGTATATATGTTCGTTTCCTAGATTGGAATTAATTAATGTGCATGGTAACATGCACATAAAAATAATATAATTCTAGCTCTAAGCATATGTCACTAGTGATCTGATTTGGAACAATGAAATCATGAATGGATATCTAACATGCATTCATTACATGCCTTATTCATAAGGTAGTGTTGATTAAATTGAATATGATAAAATTTATTAAGATAAGATTAAAATATTTTTCATACCAAAATATAAAATAATCAAGATAAAATTGATATTTTTTTTTAAGATTTTGATATGTATAGAGAGACATATGAACCATATTTTCTTATCTATAAGATTTATAATAAATTTATTTGAACAATAACAAATAAGAAGCCACCTGATTTTATTTTTAAAGATTATTAAATAAATTTAATAAAAAAATGCTTTTATCTAAAATATTTTTTATATTTTATTTTTTTAGTTCATATTTTAATTAAGAAATAGTAACTACATATATTTAATATGAGTACACCTCTGGTTTTTTCATTATGGCTTAGGAAAATTTTATTGGCAGCCATCAAAATTGTGAAAAATTACTCTTCACAGTCATTTCTGCCAAAATTTACTAACATTTTCTAAATTTTCTATTTTACCCTTAACAACCCTACAGCCACACCATCTCTCTCTCTCTCTCTCACCCATCTTCCTTTCTCTCTCTCCCCAAATATACACACATATATACACCCTACAGCTACACCCATCTCTCTCTCTTTCACTCTCTCACACACATCTCAATCTCTCCTCGAATATACACACGTATATACACACACACACATATTCACTTAAATACATATATACACATCCAATCACACACATATATATACATATACATCACGCAATCCATTTACGTCGAAAACAATACACCTAAACACATACACAAACACATATATATAAATATAGTCACATAAACACACATATATAAATACAGTCACATAAACACACATATATAAACATCCAAACACACACACACATATATATACACACCCAAACGCGCACGCACACATATATATACACACAGCCAGACACACACACACACACATATATATATACACACAGGCAGACACACACACACAAATATAGATATATATATATATATATGCATTTGGAGCCGGCTAGTGTCATGGCACTGGTAAACGAATTCCTTATTGGCTCCATTGATATGTTTCTTCTTCTTCTCAACGGAGTCAATGTGTGTGCAAATATTTAAGGGCCGGTATTTATAAGCTGCTGAAACTCAATCCGTTATTGTGCGAGTGTGACGAATTAACAGATGAGATGCATGTCAGAGAATTTTATGTACAGTTTCAACGAATGCATGACGATTGATGAAATCACTTGCTACTATTTAATATAATAATAATAACTAAATAAATTTGCCTTGCTGAAATTGTGGGGAAGATAAGGGGTGGGACCTACAGGCCCGCCGGAATTTGATTTCTTGGGCTGATGATAGGTTCAATTTTGGTTTGAATTTGAGCTCAATTAGACGTGGCCTCCCCAGGTTTTGCCTCGAAGCTGCACTTGGACATCCATACTTTCTATCACGTTCTCGGGAAAATAGCGCCGCGTTTCAGTGATTACATTGGCACCAACCAACCAAGCAGTGGCTTTGGTCCAGTTGAGAATTAAGCTAATATTCAACGCGACTGAACTGGATCAGATTCAGGTGTACACCCCTGTCGGCATCGTACAAATGAAATGGGTCCACAAACAAACACGCTTTCTGTCACTTTCTAGAGAAAATTACGCGTGCATATGGTTGGTTATTACGTCAGCCGGAATAATTTAGGTTTCATTAAATTCCCTTGCATTTTAAAGACAACCACAACATCGATTTCTTTCAGTGAAATAATGGTTGAGAAATTTGTATAATCTTTTAAAATTTCAATAGCATCTTTGGTAATGTAAATTTAATTTCAAAGGTCTAACTTGATATAATTAATATCTAATACTCTACTTAGTTAATGTAATTTTTGTAACTTTATTTTCTGATTACAAAAATAAAAAATATATATAACCGCTAATCTTAAATCAATTTACTATCTAGTTTTTTGGGTTAAGAAATGATGTCAAATGGAGCTGTCAAATCAAAAATAAAATTGCAAAGAGGTTAGGTATTTCAAGTTATAAACCACGCGAGAATTTAGTAAATTATAGCATATTTCTTAATTATTATTATTATTTTAAAATTAATAACAAAATTTAATAATTAATAATCCAATCATATAAAAATCTCTTAAAAATTTTATCATATCCTATACGGACATAAAAATTCCCAATTTATTTATTTAGTTATTCTTTTATATTTTCGAGATAAAAAATTTCTGATAGCATTGATAGTTTTAACATTAATTATTTGCAAATGAGATGATTAATTTTGTTGCAGGCTATGTTGCACGAAAACGGAAACGAGAAACGTTTCTGATAGAAAATGAAAATGTGAAAACGGATATTTTTTTTAAAAAATAGGCATAAATAGAATCCGAAACGGGAATAAGAAACGTTTTCGAAACGTTTCGAAAACAAGGAAACTGCACTCATGAGGTGTTTCCATGCAACATATGTTGCAGGCACACTTTGTTGATACACAAGATTATCTAGAAATAATTTCTCGTAGAACTATAATCCCGAAAATAATGAACCAACTCAATCATACCATATTTTAAAGTGATTCGGTTGATTTGGTTGTCTTACAATTTAATCAATTCCATATTTGTTAGATTTTGTTCGTTTAAAATAAATTTCAGATAACTCAAATCTATGAGCAACCTAACGTATATATCAATATTTAGCAACGACTACAATAATCACGGTTTTTTATTTGTTTCTTCTTTTATTTTTACTAGAAAACATCCAATAATCAACTAGGCTTTATTTCTATTTGCCGAATAACGCCTAGACTGACACTGGGACTGGATTATATGATTGTAACGGTAATCTTTATGCACACGTCTTACAGCCATCTTGAACAATCTGATATACCGAGGTGACTTCACCCCCCCAGCAAGTCCCATTTAACATATTCACGTCACAGCAATAACCGATCATATCTTCTTCTGCTTTTAGGAACCGAATGCCTCTCAAGGAAATTGCCATAAATGAGTGGCGGATCACACCCCGAAAAGAACTAAGTCTGTGTCTTCAATCTATTCAAAACAAAACTGAGCAACAACAATTCAAAGTCACAAGTTACTTTTTCATGCCCCAAAATTTCAAAGCGCAAGAACATTATAAAATACCAGCAAGGGGAAGGAGGCTACTACATGGGAACACTGGAGCTTTACATTTTTACGGGCATCAAGACTTCTAGATGATACATATCAAATTCCATTATTCCAGTCAATTCCCCACCACTCAAGACTCAGGTTCGGAAGATTAGAAGATGCATTCAAATAAACTGTGGGCGAGGCACTAGATAAATCTCACTTGGCACCTAAGGTTGGAAACTGCCCGGGATCTTCAATTTTTGGGGCTGCCACATTGCTCACTGTATTACCTCCACCATAAGGTCCTCCTCTTGGACCATGGCCACGTCCTCGACCACGACCATAGTGCCTCTCTCTTTCAGCAGGCTTCAGAAACTCATTAATGCTGACGGCCTAGAAACAAGAAAAATGAACAATCATTTAACTACCCAAGTGTTATCCGCCTAAAAGGGCTCTCAACCCAATCGCTGGAAAATTTAAAAAAAAAAAAAATGCAGGCAAGAACACATTTGCAATTGCGATGTACTTTTAGAACACATTATCAAGCTTGTTCATTTATTAAAGCAAGATACTTTGACATTGAAAATAATCAAGAAATTTACGACAGTAATTTCAGTAAGCAGATGGAAGATTATTCACAAGAAGAAACAAACAAGGAAAACAAGGAAGCGGTACCTTCTTGGATTTTTCTTCCTTTTCAGCAATTTCTTTCCGTTTATCCTTATCAGAGCCCTACATAAAGCATTATCATAATGTAAGTTCAAAAAAAGACAGAAGTCCAAGGAAGGTTGATGAATTTTACCAGTTTAATGAAGATATCAGCATTGTCCTTCTTGCTTGAGAGTTGTTGCATGGATGCAAAGTCTTTGTCAACGTCTACCTTCCTCTCCTCAGTCTTGAGGGCCTGCAATGCCTTCCTCTTCTCTTCCAGCAACTTTTCATACTGTTCAAGTGTCATTTCCTGCATTTGTTTAGAAAACAGTTACATAAGCACATTTAGAGTTGCACCAATATGCCAATTAAACAGATGAACCCTCTTCAGTAAACTTCCTGTAATCATATAATGGCATATCAAGTCTAACCCCCCCATGTGGGGTTGCCTACATGAATTCCAGCTCACCAATCATTTCTATCCATGCAGGACCCTTGTCCTGTAATCCTAATAGGAGTTTAAATGTGTTGCATCTTTTTTTTTTTAATTACTCCTGTAGGAGGTATTTGCAGTGGCACAAAAAGAAAACATTCTGAGAGAACAAAATTGATGTGACATCCAAAAAGACAATGTTAATTAACATATTTAACATCTCAAATATTATCCGGAGTCTGAAATACTGTGTTCCAATCTGCTAGGATTCTCAGTCTATAAAGTGACAGAATCCTGACGACATGAAGGCACCATGCAAGAAGACTTCATGTGGGAGGATATCTATGAAGCAACCTCAGTAGCATAAGATGAAGCCCAGAAGAAATTGAAGTCGACAATTATAGAACTAGATATATCCTTTTCTTCCCTCCCATCATCTCTCTCTTTGGCTCATTTTTCTCCTCCCTCCTTTTTCCATAGTGCTACTATTTCCACAATCTTCCCCTTCCCCAATCCCTTCATATTTTTTATCTCCATTTCTACTCTTTTTTCTTCTGCTTTACATGCCTTTTAGCATGAATTGGTCAGCATATATCAATTAACTGGATCCAGTCCTGTGGCCCCCTTAACGAGAAACTGCAACGGATTCAAACTCATATGTTAGGTGGTAATATTTTGAACCTAACACAGTTGGAAAACTTCCACTCCCAACTCATCCTGTGATTTACAAGACATTTATAACATAATGTAAAATCTTTCAAGACTCATAATTACATATATATATATATATATCCTCAATCACTATTGTAACACTTGGGAGGTTCCTTTCTTAATTGAATTCCCCAACCCGTTTTCTTGCTGCATAAACCTGGAATATATCTGACACACCCTCGAGTTGAGGGTTGCGCAATCTGGGAATTCAGGTGAAATCTCAAGAAAGAGAATAGAAGTTGAGGAAGAAACAGATAGAACGAGAGCGAGAGAGAGAGAGAGAGAGTTCTGTTATTCCAAAAACTCCTTTAACTCTTCTACAACATCCTTCTTAAAGGCTACTCCTTCCAGTTAGATAGCTAACTGTCAGCTGGACTTGTAACTGTTCTAACTATTCTACCACCTGTCTCCAACCGCCTACAACCACTTAACCTCTAGTTGTTACAGTTGGTTACAAGAATTCACCCCCAATGACTAATCTACCCCTGGGTCGTAACAATGCCCTCTAAAACAGGAATTCAGCTGAACACCATATAGCACATACATCTATTGATAAACATTGCATTTTTGGCTAGTATCATCTATTATACTCAATTTTAATATGGAACCTCAAGCCATAATTCATGCTATATCACATAAGCCCGTTATTTGCATAACAAATTTCTATTACACATATATTTCCAGGTTCAAGATAATAAGACCATTAACTTCCCTGCTAACTTATAACACCATATTCACTAGTTTTTACATGTCACAAGTTCCTAATATACTCCACTTAAACATGACTATCAAAATTACAAGCACGAACCATAATTTACAAATCTTGCCTATAATATATGTTTTGTAAAACATTCATGAACAGCTGCTTTGTGCAAACCTGTATGAAGAAATTTTTAGGAACTCCAGCATGCAGAAGGTTCTGCAGGTTTATGCTGAAGCAATTGAATATAAGTTTGTTGAGTATGCTAAAAAGGTTGCTATATATGAGTAGTTCCAAAATAAAACAAATAGGATTGCTTCAGCAGGAGCAACTTAGAGATTAAATTGCCTATGCTTCGAAATTGTTGTGTTCAATAAACTTGGAGGTGGTGAAACTTATGTAAAGGTAGTAAAATAAATTCTTACAAAAGCCTCATTGCTACCCCAAAAAAATAGGATATTAAAGAACAAAAAATCCCTACACAGCAAGAGAGTTGTAACCAATCTAGCAGCATACAAAAATAAATGTCAAATATAGACCAACTTAGAACAGTATCCCCACAAAGCAAAGGTAAGACAGCATACAAAAACAACCTTCCCCAATCTTCGGAAAGCCAGGGCTCTCATGCATTGGGGGTGCTCCATCCAAAGGCCAAGCATAACCAAACTGCCAAATGACACTAACTACATAGTTTTCCCTTTATAGTAGGCTTGATATGTTAGTGTAGTCATATATAATTTTCCTTTTCTAAGACCTTAGCCTGCTCAATGAGTCATGAGCAGCTAACCGTGCTATACCAACCATGAACTAACAATTGACTATAATCCTCTTATTCCCTACTCCAACATGACATTACCTTCACCTCTTCCTATGACTTAAAAATGACAAAACCTCAAGTTAAATCTGAGTAATTTGTTTTTAAGTTGATTCCAAAATGTGATATAAGGAAGTCAAGTTAAATTAATTAATAGACTTGGAACGCTGTTTGGCTACCACTTTCCAAACCAAAAAACTAAAAACGAAATGGAATGATTGGAAACAATGGAAGCACAAAAACATCATTCCATCTTCAAAGATGTCCATCCCATTTTCCTTTTCATTCCCAACCACCAACATCGTCTCCGCAATAACCCCCCTTCCAACAACGATGAAACCAGCAAGCTCTGTGTCTCCATGCTTCCCATTCTTGGTGTCACTGTCTCGAAATATATATATACCCCAGATGTATACATTCTCTCTCTTCCCCTCTCTCCATTCATATACACACAGTGAAGAAGAAGGAGCTCAGGGAACCAAGATCTGGGTCCAATGACCCCCCCCCCCCATATATATATATGCACAGACAGAGCACAAAAAAGATGAATTTTTCTGAAAAAGACTAAATTTTTTCTTAATTTTTTTATAAATATTTTCATTTTTCATGGATTTGTAATGAATTTTTGAAGGTCTAACAAAATAAGAATTTAATTCTATCATGTATTTTGAAAAAGAAAATTGAATACAGATTAGGAAAATCAAATATGGTTCATTTTCGCATTCTATTTTCTTGACCGAAAGATTTGTTTTTTGGTTGAAAAAAGAAAAGGCAGTAACTGACTAATGCGATGAAAATTTGTTACAAGTTTCCAATGACAGTCAGGCTTAGAATCCCTGAAATCATTTAGATTCATTTATTATTGCAAAATGATGACAGACTTGTCAAACCAAAATAAATTACTTCCAATCCCCACCCAGATCCTAGAATCATCAATAATTGAGAGTTAATACTTTCAAACTATACTTGCCATCTCAAAGAACGACATCAAATCTGATTGGAAGCTTGTGACAAAGTAGATAGTGATCACACAGGAAAGCATAGAACGGCAGGTGGTTGCAAAATAAAGTTATAATAGGCCAATCTGCAGCAGCGAAAGCCATTGGAAGCTACTACAACAAATACTCCAACAAACCATCACATCCATTTAGCTGAGAGAGTCCTTAGTTCAATTGCAGACATGATAATTGTCGAAAAGCTACAAGTACCAAGAATAGGAGAAGGCAGACTCAAGACAAGTTTACAGCAGGACAAATGCAATTGCACTGATGATCCAAGCACACTAAATAATACCAGAACAACATATCTAATGCATAAATAAACAAAAGAAAAACAATGACTATCAATATAGAGAAAATCAATATACTTAATAAAATAGCATCTGATCAAAGATGACCTTCCCAGCAGGCATAGTTGTCTGCATATTTACACTGAAGGTGCCACAAAACAGTTCTTCAATGAAGAAAACATTATGACAGAATCAAATATCAAAATACAGACAAGTCCCTCATAAGAAGACTAGAATATGTTGGGGAAAAACCAAAGCAAAGGAAATTAGAATGACAAAGGGTACTCAGCTGTGAAGATAACTGGAACTCAAAAAAGGTGGGCAGATAGAGAATATATAAGGCTCAAGATTCCTGCAACTCTGGGAAAAGGCCTGCCTCCTGTCACAGGGTCGCAGCAAGACACTACTAACCAAAAACACATGGTAGCAGCAAAACATAATTTTACAGATGTTTTAAGTGATCTAGTTTTCCATAGCCAAGTAAGTCAGGAAGGTGTTGGTTGATCTAATTAATCAAAGAAGAAATATTCACATTGACATACAACCCCATCATCACCCATTATTATCTAGCTTAAAGCCCGGGATTTTAAATAATTTCATGAGGAGTTTTGAATCATCACTATAATTATATGGAAATAGAAGACGTTCACCTTCTCCTCAGGTTCTTTTTCTTCAGCCTCAACAGCAGGGCTCTCCTTGTTGGCATCTGTGACATCCTCCTCTCCAGAGGGCTTCTTGACATCCAAATTTTTCTCACCTTCATTCACAACTTCCTCAGTCACTCTGAACAGTAGACAAGAGTAGAGATATGTCAGCTTTGGACAGACACTTTCAAAGTGTACAAATGTCACAAACATAATACATAAAATTAAAGGAGAAAATGAAATACTAACGGAGCAATTTCATCAGTTGGAGTTCCCCAGTTTCCTCGACCAGATCCTTCACGTTTGAGCTCATTTCTGCACATACAATGAAGTTAGATCCAAAGAATATATATTACCACTCTATGACATTGAAGCGGGATATGCAAGTGAACTCATAAAACTGGCATGTGGAGAAGGACCAAAGGAAATTATCAAGGAAAACTAACAAGAGGTAAATATTTACCCTCGTCCAGTACCACTGCGGCGTTCAAATGCCCTACGGGGGCGTTCCCCTTCTGCTTCTTCATTACCAAAACCACCATGGCGACCACCTCGGAAAGGACTACGTGGTCCACCATATCCACCACGCCTTTCAAAAGGTTTCCCAGTATCAGTTTCCTCGGTACCACCTTGACCACCAGAAACCCCACTACTGCTGAAATTCTCGTTGAAAGAATCTCTATTAAATCCACCACGACCACGCCCGTATCCACGTCCACCACCACGGCCTCCGCCACGCCCTCCTTCAGTCTTTGCCTCCCTAACTGCTCAAATGAACAAGTGCATAAATTATATGAAATAATGAAATTAAAATATAAAGAGCAAGCTTTGAAAAGAAACTCAAGACTACCTCTATCAAAATCAAATTATTGCACAACATAATAGCATGAAACATTATTCACCAATATTAACCCAACAGTACCAAGTAGACAAAGAGTACACCGAGCACATAAAGGTACTGTTTTAAGATATTTATGAAGCATAAATTACAGAAGCAAAAAAACAATTCATGGGAAAGACACGCTATAATTGAAATGTGAAGACAAGAGGGGAGGGAACATTTTCTCAGCCGAACCACCCAAGCAGCCACATTTTGTAGGGCCTGGAAAAACATATGTCATAAGGCAAGCTTGATCAAAATTTAGTCCCACTTAGATACATGTGGGTTCAGATCAGTTTCCAAACCTAACCCCACAATAAATTTTATATGTTTAGGCTGTTGTGTGTAAACATCTATACACCCCAATTGGTATAGGAAGGGAGATGAGAATCAATAACGAGCAGTTTTATTAATTTAACTATCTTATCTTTATTATCATTAATTCAACTTTTCATACCTTGTAATTTATTTTAAAGTAAAGGATATAATTCTCATTTTTTATTACATTCGAGTTTCCTCACATTCCATTCTCAATCCAAACAAAATAAAACAATTTGGACTGCATTTATTAGCCAATCCATTGCAATGAATGCATTGGTTGACAGCGGTGCAGAGAAGGCGACAGTGTCCTTTCACCCGTTGTTTAACCCATTCAGCAAAATGGGTCAGCCAAATAATCATTTTCCAACTTTATTACTCATCTTTCTATTGCATCCTTCTCAAACAAGGCGAGGAACACCTTTTATTCCATTCTTCCCAACTACAGTGAGAGCAATAACACATCCATTTCTTTCCCTACTTATCCACTATTTTCCACCATGTACCTTTCGGATAATCATTTTCGAAATTATATTACTCATATTTCTGTTCCATCTCAAACAAGGAGTAACAACTTTTAATTCATTCTTGTCAAATAAGGAGAAAGCAATTACTTTTCCGTTAACTTCTTGTCCATTCGTTTCTATTATGTACCTTTCGGTCTCTACCCCGCCCCTGTCCCAGACAAAGTATAAACAGCAAGAGGAAGAACCAAGACAACTATGCAGATCTCAGAACACGAAGTATCAAGCCAAACGACAAAGAAGGCGAAAGAATCCACAAATCCGATGTATCCTATCAATTCAGAGAAAAACAAAAACATCCTACATGATTGACCAAAAACCATCAATCAAACGCAACACAAACCACGCATAATATATCAAATCTACACACGCAGATTAAAAGTGAAATGAATAAATTAAAAATAGCACACCAGCTTCTGCTGGAGGGAGAGGCTTGGAGGGCAGCTTAACCGGCTTGGACGGCCGAACAGCCGGGGCTTGCGTCGGAGCCGGCGCCTTCTTCGGCGCTACCTTCTGAGCTGCTGCGACCAACTGCGAGGGATCCTCGTTGTCATCGTCGCCCAGCAAATCGAAAGGATTCGTGGTCGCCATTTCCTAAGCCCCGAGCAAACGAAGTCTGAGCGAGCACGCTTCCCGACTGCCGCTAGTTCCCCCACTTCACGGCCCTGGACTCCATATACACAGATCTGAGCCCTCACTCACAGTCACCGATACAAAAAAAGTAGAGAGAAAGTTCCAGGAGGGTTCGGTGAAACCCTAGCCGCAACGCATCACAGAGAGAGAGAGAGAGAGAGAGAGAGAGGGAGAAGATCTCAATAATAATCTGAGCAAATCGTTCCATTCCGTATATGTAGCCTTTGATTCTTGTGCGTGTTGTGCTCCTTTTTTTTTGGTTTAAATACACATAGATCCTCAAATTATGGCTATTCTCACTTTTAGCCTTTCTACTATGATTCCAACATAACAAATCTCAAAAACAGGAGAATCAAGAGAACAGCCCCTAAAGTACTGTCCTCACCAGTTCTTGTTTTTCCTAAAAATGTGCAAAATATCATCTTTTTATTTGTCAGCCCATCTAAATTATTTTTCTTGTCAAAGTTTGGTATGCCTACATTGACAATATAATAATAATAATAAATTTTAATAGTAATTCATCATTAAATACCTTATCACCGTACTTATTTTATAATTGATAAAGTTTGACTATTCTTTTTTTTTTCTCTATAAAGTGAAATGTGTGACTAATAGAAAGATAAACTAAAGTTTTATTTTTTTAATCTTAAAACTATCTACAAAATTTATAAAATAAAATAAAACCATGCAGCGTTACTTGTCACGCCAATTACAACACTTGTTTATAAAAATGGCAAGGATATTTATTTTTGCCAAAATTGAAGTTATATACTTTTACGGGTATTTCTCACTCTACTTATTACGGGTTGGGCTCAGTTCAGTGGACCGACCCAATCGCATGAGGTCCAGCAAACCCCAAGTTGAATTCGTCGAAACGAGCTCACATATTGTTAGAGCCCGAGCTCGTATTGCAAGTCCAAGTGAGCTCTTAAAAATGCCCCTAACTCACCAACTTATCCGAACGAGCTCCCAACTACATTTCGAGCAAGCTCCCAACAATTCTTGTAACTCGTCGAGCCTAACCGATCAACTCGTATAACGAGGGGGTCATATGCTGAAGAATATTAGTAGATTAAGGGCTGTCTCGATTGGGCCATTGGGGCCCAATCTGGCCCTACCATCTTGACCCATTTGATCTACGCACACTAATCCCATCTTGCTTTTTTTGCAACAATATCATTACAGTCGTGCCTGGATTTCTGCGTGTTCACCTTAGATCTCATCCTCATTAATGACAGATCTTATCCTTATTAATGATGGATCCCATCCACATTAAGGAGAGTCTCGTCTGCACCTTGTTGTTGTGTGAGCGTTTCTGCCGGCACTGGATATTATGTCCCACCACTTGTAGTTATACAACATGTGATGGAGGATATCTAATCTCCTCATATATATCAGTTAGCTCTCTTCAGATCTAAGGTATGTTTTTCCCTACCAACTCATATATACTCTGCAATCTTATTTACTCGTTCACTTACTTGAGTATTGGAGTATTTTATAGGGACCGCCGGACAAATTAGCAAATCAAACAAAATAACTCATTTTCTCCTTCTCGAGTTCGTCATACTAGTACAAGCCAATAAATCACGATCGATCAATTATGAACGTTGACATATACTAATACAATTTAAAAGAATTATAAAAGTTGGTTTAATCTAAACGGCATAAGTCATTGAAGCAAATTTTGTCAAAAAAACAAGACAAGGAAACAAAATTTGTCAACCATCAATCACTATCGCAATTCCTTGTTTATTGAACAAATGCCAAAGCAATTTATTCTCACTGTATTGGTAGTTTCAAATTGGTAGTTTCAAATTAATTTAGAAACTACCAAAGTGATTTTAAATTGTAACATAAACCACTTTGATAATACATTTTTAAAATAACATTTCTTAAAATGAGTAAAATAATATTATATATTAAAATAATATTAAAATATTTTTCAGATTAAAATATAAAAAAATCAAGATAAGGCTGAAAAATATATTAAGATTTTTATCAAATTATTTGTTAAATTTTTTAAAACGCACTAAAGAACATATGAATCATTTTTTTTTTATCTATAAGATTTAAAATATATATATCTTAAAGGAGAGAGAGATAAACATATCTGAAAAAACTCAAATAAGAAATCACATAACTAATTTTTTAAAAATTACTAGATAAGTTTAATAAATACATTAAAAATGACAAAATTTAAAATACTTTCCATATTTTACCTTTTTTTACTCTATATATTAGTTCATAAATATTATCTTAATTTATAAATAATCTTGATCATTTTTATTTATTATTTTTATACTAAATACTGGTCTTTAACTAAAAATTATGGAAGAGTTAAGATATGTAATTCATTAAAAAAAAAATGCTGAAGGATGTAACAAATAGTTATATTTTTAGATTAATTTTATTTAGGTTTTAATTTTTAATTTATTCTATATCCAAAAAAAATGTAATTTTTTTTTTTGTAGATAGTATCAAGTAGAGATGCAAATGAATCAAGTTTAGTTATATTCAAATTTAACTCATTTACCTATTAAAGTATTCAAACCTGACTCATTTATAAGATAAATTTTATAAGAGGTGTTTAAATTCAGTTTGTACACAAGATTTTATGTTTGAGTTTAGTTAAAACTCACATTATTTAAGCGAGTCAAACTCAAATTTATTTGTAAATAAGAAATTATCAAGTTAGTTCAAGACAAGTTATCAAGTTAGCTTATGAACATTTGTCAAATATAAAATCATAAATCATCTTATGAGTGTGTATATATATATATTCATACATTTTTTTAATGAATAAATAAATAAATTTTAAATAAATTATAAACGAGTTTGTTAATGAATATAAACAAATTGAATAAATTTTTATTTGAGCTTGACATGTGTTTAGATTTTTGTTCAAATTTTTTTATTTATTTAATAAGCAATTATAAAAGAGCTCAAATTAAATCTGTGATAAAATATTAAAAAAACTCAATAAATTAGAAATACGAAATAAAACAAGGGACATAAATCTATTATCTTTTAGTTTAGGGTATTAATAAACATATTAAAAATGACAAAAAATGTGAAATACTTTTTATATTTTATCTTTTTTGATTTACATATTAGTTAATAAATATGATCTAATTTATAAATAATATTGATCGTCTTTTTTATTATTTTTATATTAAACACTCATCTTTAACTAAAAATTATAAAAAGTTGTGATATGTAATTCATTAAAAAAAATAGCTAGAGAATATGACAAATAGTTATATTTTTAGATTAATTTTATTTGGGTTTTAATTTGTAATTTATACTATATAAATATATATATATTTTGTATGGTTAGTATCAAATAGAAATGTGAATGAATTGAGCTTAGTTTTATTCAAATTTAACTTATTTATCTATTAAGGTATTCAAGCTCAATTCATTTATAACTTTTTAAGGTATTCAGCTCAAATAAAGAAATAAATGATATAAATAACTTTTTTCTTTTTTAATTTAATGAAATAATAAAATTTTATTGTAAAAAAATGTATTATTTAATTTTTTATAAAAGAAATAATACTAAAGTCTCGACAAACTTTATTGCCTATGGCCCCCAAATTAGTTGAACTGACTTTAATTTACTCATAAAAATATTCAAGCTCAACTAATCTATAAGCTAAATTTTATAAGGAATGTTTGAACTCACACTTCGTGTATAAATTTTTTATGTTAAGAGTTTAGTTCAAACTCGTGCTATTTAAGCTAAACAAATCAAATTCAAATTTATTTATAAATAAAAAATTATTAAGTTTGTTCATGACAAATTATCAAGTTCGGCTATGAACATTTGTCAAATAAAAAATTATAAATCATCTTATGAGTATACATATATATATTTACGCATTCTTCTTAATGAATAAATAAATAAAATTTAAATAAATTATAAAGGACTTGTTCATCAATATAAATAAATTGATCAAATTTTTATTCAAACTCGACTTATTTATTAAACAAGGTTTGAATTTTATTCATTTTTTTATTTATTTAGTAAGCGAGCATAAAAGAGTTCAAATTGAACTCATGATAAAATATTAAAAAACTCAATAAACTAGAAGTATGGAATAAAAACACGGGGGCGTAAGTGTATTATCTTTTAGTTTAGGGTGTTAATCGAACACGCGCGAAAATTGAAACATCCAAAAGCAATTAATTGTTGATTGGCTTCATAAATCATCACTGCTTTGAAAATTGACGCTCTTACGTAATGCTATTACGGATATGCCATGGGGAAGTGGGGACGGAGTTATGTGTCATTACCGCTTATCCGAAAGTGACTCGATCCACGTGGCAAATAATCAGGCCGTAATATAAAAAAGAGCATAAAAGCATATATTAAATATAAAATAAAATATAATAAAAGTAATCGTAGTTATTTAATTTAATGTAATAATGGCTTTTTTTGTATTTTAAAATATATAAACATAAAATTGCACTGAATTGATGTGTGGGTATATATTAGATATTTAGGATATTTGGGAATAAACTGCATTTAAACAAAAGAAGAGGATGGAGAACGAACCACAATAATGAATGCATCCAAATTCAGCCAACCTAATAATACTACTGCCCTGCACTTCAAATAATTTAGAAGCAATGTCCATGTCTAGAATGGGATGTTTGTTCTTATCTTGTCTCTTTTCATTGAGATGTACCATTTGGGCTTTTCCTGTAGAGGAGTAAGTAAGAAATAAAATCAATTGCAAATTATTCCAGCAAAAGCAATTATCACTTTGAGAAGCACAAGAATGTTAGGTTGTTCGACGTGAGTAACATAACATTTAGTCGATGTGAGCAAAATCAGATGGGCCCATGAGATGATTGAAGTGAAGCATGCGAGTGAGTGTTTCTTGGGAAGACTGCAAACATTGTAACGAAATGAATCAGTTCATAAGTTTTTGAGTGTAAATTTCACCCAAAATCTAATGTAATTCAGACTATTTTATAATTTACTGTAAATATTATATGGTTTATATTTTCAAATATATTTTACAGGATAAGTAAACTTAACAAAAACAATTGTTTTGAAAGGTAAACAAGCCATAGGAATCCCTTAATACTAAAAATAAATTACATGGATGGAGTATCGGCAAAAATAGTCCAAATCGTAGAAGGCTAGGGTGAAATTTTACCCAATTTTGAGACCTAAATTCCTCAGCTGCTTTACATAACTTGCTGAAATACCATCTCTCAAAAAGGTAGGTTGCTGGGGAGATGTACAAGTGAAACATAGGACAAAATCAGCTATTTATTAGATAAAAAGAATATTACAAGAGTATTATTATACAACAAGAATTTCTACAAAATTACCTCAAAAAATAGGTCAGGGAACCTGTATGCCAATGCAGGACCCCCCCCCCCCCCCCCCCCAGGGGAACAAGAAAATGGGCCTCTCTTGTATGAATGTGGTGAAAGAATTAAAGACATGGCTTTTCTTTTCCTTGTTCCCAACTTTCTCTAAAATGGTGACAAAGTTGCTACAAATGAATACAAGGAGGACAAGGTTCAAAATCCAGGCAAAACTGAGAGGTCTGCGATCCCTTTAGGAAGGTCTGCAATTTTCCTGAGCATAGAAAGTCGATTCTTTCTGATTTTTTCATCTTCCTGCACCGAGAAGTTCAGTTCATGAAAAGCTAGATCTTTAAGAAAACAATCAGCACAAACTTTTAGTACAATTTCCATTCATGGTTCACTAGTCAAGAAGGATGATTATTTTGAGTCCCTTATTATGTCAGAATAAAACACTCATGAATTCATTGCTACAAATTTGAATCAACATGATGTTGCATCAGAATTAGAAGCTCATGCATCTACATTTCTAAACATTCAAATCAGCATGACCCGTTGAGCGAAACCAAAAAAAAAATCATCACATCTTGACATGTATAAAGAGAGAGACCAGCCTTTAACAGGGCGAACATTAGATCAAAAAGGGGGATAATAGCCCCCAAAGCAAATTCCATATCATCAATATGAAGGATTCGGGGCAGGGGAGCTCTCCCCCCTTTAACACAAAAATGAGAATGCCCCACAAAAAGTCCAAAGAGTGCTGAAAAGGAATAAGGATTCTTAAATTTTAATGTTTGAATTTGAATTCCAGAATTTAGACATTAGACTTTATCTTTTAGTTAGTTTTGTCTTTTATTTATTTTGCTAAGATAACTGTAGTTTAGTTAATTATATTTTAGTTGGATAGGATCTTAGTCTATAAATAGGCTTTCAATTTATTTAGAAATTCACACTTTTGATAGTGAATACAAATTTTCCCCGCTGATTCCGCCCCCCCCTCCCCCCCTCTTTCTCTCTCTCTGTTCTTCTCTTCCTCTTCAAATTTCCTCTCTAATTTCTTCAAATTTCAATTTTCCCCCTAATTTCTTCCCTTTCCCTTCAAATTTCTACAATCTTTCTCCTGTTCCGCATCAACTGCCGCACATGTTGAACTCCCTCCACAAGGACCACAAAACACAGAAAGGAACAGCCTTAACATGGACCAGTCTATGATCAGGAAATGCTCTACCCCAAGACTCTAATAGACCAAGAACAGAGGTAAGCACAACCCAGTTAACACGAAAAATAAGGAACAAAAAAAGCTCCAAACATCCCATGCTATCAAGCAATAAAAAAGGAGATGATTTGGTCAACATGAATGTATGGATTCAGCATTCCAAAACAGCACCATTTTGGTTTGACTGATGTGCATCTGATTATCTGGCAATTCTTTTCCTCTTTTCTCTATATCTATCATTATTATTTTCCCGGCTGGGGGGGGTAATTGATCCTCACTGGAGTGAAATTTTATGAGGTACCAACACCAGCTTTTTGCAAATTTTCATATAAACATCACAAAGAAAGAGTTTAACTATTATCATTGTTATCAATCACTTGAGGTGACAGACTCGGTAAGGGAAGAGCTTCATTGAAAAATCCATGTAATGATCGCTGAAGAAAATATTTACAATAGAAGTACATTGGAAAACCTATGAATGATGTGGAGTCCATCACAAAATACTGGTGCATTTTCTAGGTTATCCCACCCCTTCGTATTAGTTTATTGTTACGAGGCCTTGAATGAAAAAAACTAACATAATGGGATGAGGGACGAACAATTTTTGCCTGTTTTATTTTTGTTCTCTTTTCAGACGTCATAGGCAAAAAGCTTTTTTCTTTTTTTTTTTTCATTTTATTCAGAGATCAATGGATTTTTATACAAAAAGAAGAAAGGTGGCTCCTATTCCTTTCTTTTTCTTTCTTTTGTTTTTGAGTGGGAGTGGAGTTCTGGAATAGGGATCATTGAAACTACAAACCACCAACAAAACTTAAAAAGTAAGTGCTTCAGAACTGCAGCACAATTAATTCGACAGGTAAAAGGACCTAGATTTCTCATTCAGCATTAAAGATCTGAGGTAACTTACCACCATCACAAAAACATTATTAAAAAAATCCTCCAGCGGTTGCAATAGTTGAATAGATTTTTCTACAAAATCCTCAACCTCAACTCCTGTAGAGAGGATTAAAAAAATAGTGATTAAAGGATAATAATTGACGATATACCTAATATTGATGAAATATAACCAGCACAGAATAAATTATCAATAAGATTAGAAAATGATCATGCTCTGCAAATTTATGAACAAAACAGCAAGAAGACGTTTGACAGAAACACAGTAGGTACCAGGATGAATTTCACTGCTTAATGACAAGAAAGTTCTCCAAAGAGCTCTCTCTTCATCTGTTTCAAATGCAGCCTCATCCACCTGATAAAGATTATTTGACAGTAATGTAAGATCAAAAGATGGATCCCAATCATGATGAAATTTGAATTGCATGTAATAATAGAAATCAGGAATAAGGAAATATTCAATTACCTCCGAAACATTAAGAAATTATTTTGTGGAATCTACACTTTGAGTAATAAGTCTAAACAAAAGGTTTTAGTATACACTTTCAAGAACTTTATGCATAAACAGAACATTGGAATTTACAACATGTAGATGTTAAAACTAAAAGGTCTGAGAAACAGGGATTAACAGGTATAAAAGTCCATAAAATGAGCTTCATGTTTGTCTAATTGATACTTTATTTGACCTGTGCCTTCCCCAAGTGTTCAAACTGTGATCAGTTCTAGAAAAAATCCTATACATTTTACGGTGGCTGAGTGTAAGTTGCCAGCACAAACACAACAGTTCCTCATAAGATCAACACTTCTCAATGACGGAAGTCACCTTAAGTCCAAAATACAAGGGGACAACGCCATTTTAACTCCACTTCTTCCCTGTAATTCAGATCCTCGCCCACAATGAGCACAATATCAAGCATCAAGAAGCAGCTTTGCAAGCCTTCCTGTCCCACCTACAGTCCCTAACACCAAATAGGTCTCTGACTAACAAGGTGTCACTTCATCCCACATACTACTAAGAAAACCACCTCCAAATCCAAAACTTTCAGCTACTGGTCATACAAAAGGAGGGATGCAAACTATATTGTGTTGTTGTACATAAAATGTCATGCATCAAGATTCACCTCCTTCAAATTATTTAACATCAAAATAACTTTGTGCTCACGTTTGTGCCTTTTCCCATGGGTTCCAGTTTTCCTGCCTCCTTTCATCTATTTTATTTTGTGCTTTCCCTATTCATATAGTTTCTTTCATTTTCACCAAAAGAAAATAAAAAATGAGCATAGTTGCCCACCATATGACTGTTCCAAGAACTGACTTACTCAATACCATATGATTGACCACCATATGACCAAAATCTATTCCATGAATTATTAATAGAAGGATGACGGTTATTAAGGGCAGTGCACAATAGAGGCAATCAATAAGAACAAGGCATGCCATTTTTAGGTTAGGCAAGCAATTGTTCATGTAGGAAAAGAAAAATGTCTTAGTTTATGGTTTGTATGACAGGGGAAATACATAATATAAACTTGGTGAAAAAGAACCTCTCTCATGCTGGAAAACGATTATCCAGCCAGTGAAAAGAAACAAAGAAAAAGAAAAAAAGAAACATAAGAGTACAAAATAGAAGAAAAAAAGGTACCGTCATATCAGCACTGACATCCTTTCCGCGAACTATCCTTGTCGGACGAGAATATGCTTCAACAACCTTTGCCAGAAGTTTACCCCTTGACAGTGCTTCCATCTATGGACAATTGACTCGTGACATTATAAATTGACATATCCAGATACCAAACAAATGACAATATACTAATAGGTTTACATGACTCTACCAGAAACAATCTGGGCATGCATAGATTACTGACATGGCACTTTTCAAGATCCTTGATTAGTCAGTACTCAGGCCTATTATCCAGTTAGCCAAAAGAATTATTTATTAACTTCTGATCTCTCAACTGGTTCTGTAACTAGTTTCTACTCACCTTGAAAGGAAATGAGTTCACCCAATATTTGGAGAGTTTAATCCTTACCAGACATATTTAGATAAAGTAGCATAGGATGGGTTGTGTTATCCACTGCCAGTCCCAAGCCCGGATAAAGGAGGAGGGTTGTGTTAGGTAGCCGACAGCCAATGTAAAACTTAGTCGGATCCAAAACATGAACTCTAGACAAATTATGAAAAATCGTTTGGGCGTGGGCGTAACCCTTCATAGCGACGCGCTACACTGCCCCCGTGTAGTGACAAGTGAGCTAGGGCCGCTGCATCGGCGCCCGGATGTAGTGATAAATGAGCAAGGGTTCCCGCATTTGCTTGGACGGATGTGGGTAAAGAAGTTAGTCCAAAATCAAAATCAAAACCAAAATCAAAATCAGAACCAAAATCAAAATCAAAAACAAAATCAAATTCAAAGTCAAGGCCAAAAACAAAATCAAATCCAAAGTCAAGGACAAAAACAAAATCATAGATTAAGGATTGGGTCATGGAACATAGGAACATTAACAGGCAAAGCTATGGAAGTGGTGGATGTGATGATTAGGAGAAAAATTAATATTATGTGCCTTCAAGAGACGAGATGGGTAGGGAAAAAAGCAAAAACTTTATCAGAAGCTGGATATAAACTATGGTACACAGGAACTGATCGAGCGAAAAATGGAGTGGGGATTATTATGGATAAAAGCTTAATAGATGAGGTAGTGGATGTAAAGAGAATAGGGGATAGGATTATTATGGTGAAGATTAGTTTAGGAAGAATAACTATGAATATCTTTAGTACATATGCACCACAAGCGGGGTTAGGTGATGAGATAAAAGCAAAATTCTGGGAGGACCTAGAGGGACTCATACAAATGATACCAAGAGGAGAGAAAGTGATTATAAGAGGTGACTTAAATGGGCACGTGGGTAGAGACGGAAACGGATATAGAGAGGTACATGGAGGGTATGGATTCGGGGAAATTAATAATGACGGTAAATCTATCCTAGATTTTGCTATGGCATATGAGCTCATTATAACCAATACGAGGTTCAAAAAACGGGACGAACACTTAATCACATATAAAAATATCACCTCAAGCACCCAAATAGATTACTTCCTCATGAGACAAGAGAATCGGTTATGTTGTAAGGATTGTAAGGTAATACCGAGAGAGTGTTTGACTACTCAACATAGACTTCTAGTACTTGACGTCCAAGTAAGAAATTGGAAGAGAAAAAATCACATAAAACAAAATCCAAGAATCAGGTGGTGGAATTTAAAAGGGGAGAAACAACTAATCTTCAAAGAAAAATTAAGGGGTAGAAGGGAATGGAATGGAGAAAGACAGACAAACCAAATGTGGAAAGAAATGGCTAATGCTCTGAGAAGCACGGCAAAAGTAGTCCTTGGAGAGACAAATGGTAGAGCCCCTAACCTTAAGGAGTCTTGGTGGTGGAATGAAGATGTACAATTGAAAATTAAAAATAAGAAAACTTGTTATAAGGCGGTATATCAATGCAACAATGAAGAAAATCAAAAAAATTATAAAGAAGCAAAAAAGGTAGCAAAAAGAGCTGTTAGTGAAGCAAGGTCAAAAGCATATGAGAATCTATATAAACGACTTGATATAAAAGATGGAGAAAGAGATATATATAAATTAGCTAAAGCAAGAGAAAGAAAAACACGGGATTTAAATCAAGTGAAATGCATAAAAGATGACAATCAAAATGTTTTAGTAAATGAGGGAGCGATTAAGGAGAGATGGAAGGAGTATTTCACAAAATTATTCAATGATGGTGGTGACATAAGAGTTAGGTTGGGACATCTTAATAACTCCGAAGGGAATGTGAGCTACACATTCTATCGACGCATAAGTTCAAATGAAATAAGGCAAGCTTTAAAAAAGATGAAAAATCATAAGGCAGTGGGACCAGATAATATACCAATAGAAGCATGGAAATGCATGGGAGAAGAGGGCATCTCCTGGCTAACGCAACTATTTAACGCGATCCTTAAATCAAAAAAGATGCCAGATGAGTGGAGGAAGAGTACTTTGGTTCCTATATACAAGAACAAAGGAGATATTCAAAACTGTGAAAATTATAGAGGAATTAAGTTAATGAGTCATACCATGAAACTCTGGGAGAGAGTAATAGAGCAGAGGCTTAGAAAAGAAACCAATGTGTCAGAAAATCAGTTTGGTTTCATGCCTGGCAGGTCAACAATGGAAGCTATATATTTACTGAGGCGTCTAATGGAAAGGTATCGGGATCATCAGAAGGACCTACATATGGTGTTTATAGATCTAGAAAAAGCCTATGATAGGGTCCCTAGAGAAGTATTATGGAGGGTTTTAGAGAAGAAAGGAGTCAAAATAGCTTATATACAAGCCCTTAAGGACATGTATCATGATGTAGAGACAAGGGTCAGAACATGCGGAGGGGATACTAAACCATTTACAACTACAATAGGACTGCATCAAGGTTCTGCACTAAGTCCATACTTATTTGCCCTAGTAATGGATGAACTCACTAAAGATATTCAGACAAATGTGCCATGGTGTATGCTATTTGCAGACGACATAGTATTGGTGGATGAAACAAAAGAAGGAGTGAACACTAAGCTTGAGTTGTGGAGAAACAATTTAGAATCTAAGGGATTTAAATTAAGTAGAAAGAAAACAGAATATATGGAATGCAAATTTAGTAAAAATGCAAGAGTGGATGATGTTATAATAAAATTAGAAGACCAAATCTTACAAAGAAAAGACCATTTTCAATATTTGGGATCAGTGATTCAAAAAGATGGAGAAATTCACGAGGATGTCGCACATAGAATTAAGACAGGTTGGCTAAAATGGAGAAATGCATTGGGAGTGTTATGTGATGGTAAAATCCCATTAAAATTGAAAGAAAAATTTTATAGGAGAGCTATAAGACCAGTCTTGCTGTATGAGTCAGAATATTGGGTAGTCAAATACCAACATGAGCAAAAGACGAGTGTAGCGGAGATGAGGATGTTAAGATGGATGTGCGGACATACAAGAAAGGATAAAATTAGAAATGAAGTTATTCGTAATAAGGTAGGAGTAGTGCCAATCGAGGAAAAGATGAGAGAGACTAGATTAAGATGGTTTGGTCATGTGAGAAGGAGACTAAGAGACGCTCCTGTGAGGAGAGTTGATGAAATGGAACAATTAGTCACAAAAAGAGGTAGAGGTAGACCCAAGAAGACTTTGAGAGAGACATTAAAGTTTGATATGAAGTATATGGATCTAAATGAAGATATGACAAACGATAGGAATACATGGAAGTCTAGAATTCATGTAGCCGACCCCACATAGTGGGATAAAGGCTGGATATGTTGTTGTAGGATGGCATTTTGGAAAACTGGTTAAATGCTCTTCACAGACTATCATGCTTTTGGCAAGACAATCTAACTCTACTATTCAAGTTGAATTTGATGAAGAAGCAGTTTGAACAAGATTTCAAAACAGATGAAACTAAAACTGTTCACATACTTCACCACCACTAATTTCAAAATTGGGCCAGTCTAAATTACTTTCTGAAAATAAAAAAAAAAACACCAAGTTAACTTACCTATTGAGAAAGGGAACTTTAAAATATGGGAATTTCAATAAAATTAAAAACAAATTGAGATTCCGTAACATTGATGAATATGCTATAAGATTAGAAAAACAAAAATCCTTTTTCTGAAAAGATTCTTTAGAAAGAAAGTGCCATGAGCACCACCCATGTACAAGTAAAAAATTCTTTTTTCTCTTTAAATCTGCAGATTGAGAACAGAAAGATCAGAAAAATGAGTGATTTGTAAAACCAAATTTAGTAACCACTATCATCAGAAAATTTGCCTATGTTTTGGCTTAGAAGCTGTCATAATTTTGGTCAATTGGCAAAAGGAAGGGACATGAATTCTAAACAGTATAGAAGGTGGCAAATTAATCTCACTGAAGCTTCCCCTTTGGAGATAAAGATGGAGAGAATTTTAAACTTGCTTTTCTCATCTATAGTATGTAATAAGTCACTTTTACCTTTTGCCATCCAAATGATTTGATCAGAATATATATATATATATATATATATATAGAGAGAGAGAGAGAGAGAGAGAGAGATCACTGCTAACAACATTAGAATATGACTTAACTTTGTTATGGTAGTTCAAAGATTGATGAACGGTTGGAAGTAGGAACAACAGGAGGTTAGAAGTAGCTTAAAGAAAGCTGACTACTGATATGTACTTACTTTATATGCAGATGTTGCTGCCAGGGAAGGACAGTTCCCACGCTCAATGAGGATAGAACGAACAACTTCAGGACTTATTCCCTTGTCAACCTGCAATCAAGATACAGCATATATGTTCAAAATTATCTCATCTTCCTTTCTGAGGATATTATCTGCAGTTTCCATGCAACAGAAAGCTTTTGTGGAACAAAAGTAAAATATAAATCATGACCTTCTCAATAATGAAGCAGTGCACACTGCTATATGCTTCTATCCGTGAACGTTGAAAAATGACAGGTATAAAGCATATTTAGCTGTAGTATAGACAATCTGTTTCATGAATAGCCAAACATACCTCAGACCCAACAAATCAAATAAACAGTCTGGAAAGCAATTAGTTATTAGCTCAACCATCAAATTATCCAATAACTAGCTCAACCATTAATTTTCTTGAAGCATCCATGTATTTTTCATTTTCCGAAATCATAGAAGCTTCTATCACTTATGGTTTTGACACCAAAAAAAAATGCTCTTCACTCTGCTTCTTCAAGTGTAAAACATATTATAGGTTGCCCTATTTAAAGAAAAGACAAATATCAATCAGAGTAAGAAAACACAGGAATTTCGACATAGAAATGAATTAAACATATGTGGACACACCAACAGAACAATTTTCACAAGTCAAGGACATGACGCGAGCACCAAACTGGACAACAGGTAAAAGCATATTTCAGTATATGATATGAAAATAGTAATAATTCCTCATCTCTTACATGACAACAAATTCATACATACACAAAACAAAAGAATAGAAGATCTCTTTCCAAATATGTAAAGAAATAAATGCAAACAAAAGTTCTACTAATATTTTTTCTTTAAGTTTCTAATCAAAATTTTAATTCCACATTGTTTTGATTTAAGCAGTAGTAAAGTTTGAAGGAGCATGTATAACCCCATTATGATTATATATTAAACACTGACAGCCAATTTACCAAGCATCAAAGTGTGTTATGATGTGGAACCAATGGACAAGTGAGGCCCCCAAATTCTGAAGCATGTTTGCATATATTAACAAAATTATATGCATTTGGACACATATCCAACTTGTCGAAGACACAGCAAGTACAGATACCAAAACATGAACAAGGACAGGCAGACTCTTAAAGTCTCCGTGTTTTTTAGCTGATTCATCTGAGATTTACTCAACTCCCTGGTTTTATGATTCCACCACAATGCAGGCTGTACACTTAATTTGAAAAAACTGTTACACAAACAGAATGGAAGTGAAATTTGGCTTGAATTAGCCAATATGCGTTCAGTACAAAGAGAGCTAGTAAAGCCTAAGTTGATCCAGATTCAAGCTGGAGAGAAATGTGAATAGAAAAATAAACAATTGTAAGCCATGCTACGCAGATGCACTAGGGAAAAAGAAAACAGGTTGACCATCTTTATTTGTGCTGCAATGTGATTCCTGGCATTCAAAACCTTCAGCTTTAAAATATAGATTTATCCTCTTTCTGGTTTATTTTTCAGCAAATTCAGTAACTCAAAGTCAACAACTAATTAAATCCAAGGTTGTGGTTTGTCAAACTAATCCAGATGGATATTGGTTAAACAAACACAGGGTGAAGTCTCATGCATAAAGGACAGGCTTCATGCCCTTGATGACCATCTACCCTTTTAGCTATCAGTAAAATTAAAAAGGGAACTGCTGCTTGCAAAATAGAAATTTTCATAGACAAAATGATCCATGAGAACATACCAGAAATTGCTCAAGCCTCCGCGTCACAAAATGATGCACCTATACATAGAAATAAGAAGTAAATGATTATGACGCAACAAGAGAGACAGTTAAATTCTATGAAGACAGTAAAAAATACAAGGTTTTGTGGGCAGCCACTTATTGAACAGCCCACCAATATTGAAAGGTACTGTGGAAACATTTCAGTGGTTTAACATGGCCAAGACATTATGATGCCCAAATTGTAGCAGTACCCATAAGAAGTACCAAACATAAACTCATTAAATGGTTAATGCAGCTTTGTAGATGAGCAAAATTTCAACTGCTCAAAATCAAAATAAACTTCCTCAATGAATACAAAATAGTTAAATTACATCATCAATTATTCCAGCATCTATCTTTAAAGGTTGGACTTCAGCAGCTAGTTCCAAAGCATTTCTTAGATCCAAATTTCTGTTGTTTTCCACCAACACTTGAACCTATACCAGATAAAGGTAGCCTTTAGTTGATGCTGTCAAACTGGTCTCAAAAAGTTTTTCTAGTATGCTCCATTAACTTACTAGACCATAAGAGATTCTCCGCAAGCCAAATGGGTCATTAGTGGAGCTTGGCTGACAACCGGCTCCAAACAAGCCAACAAGGCTATCTAACCTGCAGAGCATATAGCATAATATGAAACCACAAACAAATTGTTCTTCTTGAAGAACCTATGTATTGCAAAGATTAATGGTGTCAAAGCAAAAAAAAAAAAAGAAAAAAAAAAGTGACTAAACAAGAAGACAAAATTGCTTAAAGTAGGTTCAATCCATAAAGATATTGAGACAGACACAGCCTTGGTGGCAATTGAATGTCTGAATTCTTGGTTGAGGGATAAATTTGGGCCTCATTTGCAAAGGCCTACAATCATGTTTGCAGGGGTTTTCTACCTTGTACCATGGATAGAATAGGGTATAGGCCAAAGTAGAGATCTCACATGAGGTGGGAGAGTTGCTCTAATTAAAAGCATTTTGTCTAGTACTCCTACTTATGAAATATCCCTGTTCAAGATTCCTAGTGATGGGATTAAAAATTGAGAACAATCAATAAGGCCCTCCGTTGTAAATGACTGTGAAGGTTTGCATGCAAAAGGGGCAGATGTTGGGAGTCAATTTGGCCAAGTACTGATCCCAAGAGCTGGGTGATTTACATGGCCAACTAGGTCGCCTTGCTAGGTAGTTTTATGGAAATGGAAGATGAGAGTTTGGGATGTTTTCTTCAAATTTGTGTCTTTTGAAGTGGGCAGCGGGTCTCCTGAGAGGTTTTAGCTTTATAGTTAGTGTGACAAATGGTCTTTGTGGGAACAATTCTTGGACCTTTTTAGTTTAGCTAGTGATAAGATAGTTTTTGTTAATGATTGCTTCTCCCATAGTTATTAATACTGTATCAGACAATGTAATAGTTTTGTTACTAGTATTGCATAGTACCAGTACAAGACAATACCGGTACTGTTTTGAATATACCACTATAATAGATTAATATATTATAAAAAGATATGTATAATTGTAATAAAGTTCAGTATACATAATGAAATCATACAAGTATATCATGGATTTTTTTTAACCAATAATGATTTTAACGTCAAAGAACCATACTATGCAACACAATTATAAGTTAAAAACACCTAAAAATCATACAATTGTTAAGGACATGTACTAAATAAGAAATTTAATAAAAATCCATCATCAAAAAAGTTAGCAACCGCACCTAGTGGGATTAAGTACATGTTGAAAACCAACAAATACAATATAAGTTTCTAATTTTGGACAGTATAGCTTTCTCATCTAAGACAAAAAATCTTGAGGAATTTTTTAATTTATTAATTACAGACAATTAATATACATTAATTATTATAATTACTATGTTTTTGTAATTTTTACACAATAAAGCATGTTTAAAATTACAAAAACTAATTTATTAGAATTAATTTGATTAATTCTTTTAGGAAAAATTGAAAGTGATTAAAATTTTAAAAAATTTAGCAGACTTGGTAGATTGATTGATCTTGTCTCTTGGTTTTGTTCACCATGCATGCTAGGCTCTTTCATGGCAAAAATGATGCTACTCAATCACAAACATACATGAAAGTAAACCTGCTCCATTATCAAAGTATCTGCTACTCATTTTTATATAGGCCACTTGCTTGCACAGGCCTCAATTGAGCAGCGAGTTCTTCTTCTTAGTACAATAACAGCAACCAAAGAAAGTATGACTTGGTTTAGATAATTCTTTTGGGCACTATATATTCTATAAAATTCCCAGAATATCTCTGGACTCTTTTGAGTCTTGAGACATTAGACAAATGTTCTGGCTTTGTTTATTTAAAACAAATCAACCCAAAGAAATTAAGACACCTTGGTTTAGATCATACTTTTGGGCACAACCACATTCTATAAAATTCCCAAAATATCTCTTGCCTTTTTTGAGTCTGAGATATTAGACAAATGTTCTGGCTTTGTTTCTTTAAAACAAATCAACCAAAGAAATTAAGACAACTTCTGGGATATGAAACAGGCAGCTTTCCCTATTTCTAATAAAGAGCAAGACAAAAAAGCTGTTGCACAAGCATGTTTCAATGCCTCATATAGCAAGTTTTAGATAAAAAAACAGTGTGTACCAATGTTTTCTAGCAACCTCTGCACCAATTTGGCTATATTATACTGGCAATCAGAAAAATAATATACTTAAATTATATACAGTTCTCAAAAACAATGAGAAACATTTCTCAAATGGTTATTGTATAGCAGTGTCAGATTAAAGTATGTAACTTGTATTGACCTGTCGGCAATTGCCAATACAGTCCCTGCATCAGTTTTTGGAAGCATATCTCCAGAATATCTTGGGAGCGTGATTTCAAACAATGCATCTGCAATCTGCAATATGGAAAAAAAAAGAACAACAAAAATATTAAGAGGGAGGCAAATACGTATTCTATTTTGATTTTAAAAATAAGATTTAGATTAGGTTTTATCTTGTTTTATTTTCTTCAGTTTTCATTTATCATAGTTGTTAAGTGATAGAATTATATTTGATTTAGGGATTAGATAGAGTTATACTTGATTCAGAGATCAGAATAATGTTTTGGTTAGTTGTGATCTTTTAGATAGGTTTATCTTTTCATTGCCTACAAATAAGGCACATAATGTAATCTTCAATTCAGCTTTGGATGATTGAATAATAATAGAACAAACTGATTTCCCCTCCCTCCCTCCCTCTCTCTCGGCTTTTCTCTTCTCCAGCTTCTTCTTCTTAATCAATTCCCTGTCATCAACTTTTTGTGATTTATTACTGTCCCGCATCAAGAGGAAATTGAAACAGGAAAAAAATTTCATATTAAATAGGCTGGAAAGTAATAGGGTACTAAAATTCCATATCAAACAACTACTGTTAGCATGATTATCAATAGGAATCTACTCTACCTTTCTCCGATGGTCCGACCACTTGGTTTGAGCCAAGAAGTTCAATTTTCTACTACTCTTTCACCTTTTCAACCTGAATTGACTACAGACCTTGAACCAGCCCCAATTGTGGGTGGCAGGATATGATATACAAGTTAAAAGCTGGTTGTTTGACTTTTGGGATGCCAAACATCATGGAATGATAATAACAGGAACTAAAGGTGTTGACCAGTTGCATCATGAGCTGTACATTGATAGCAAAAGACATCCCTATGGATGTTTTAGTTCATATTGAGCATGCTTCTGAAATTGGACAAAAAGACATGTATATTAAACAACATGCTATATATTGGGCCTAACTGAATTAGTGAAAGCAAAACTTGCATTAAACCACACTATCTTGGTGTTACTTCGAACTAAACAATCTATATTAGGTTAGAATAAAAACGTCTCTGTTGCATGCCATTTCCCTATAACTACAACAACATGATCTCATTTTGTCCAAATAACAGATAAACTGACATGATCAAATAGGACCAAATCAATAACCAGCTAGCAGGAAGAACCAAAACAAGCACAGTGGTAGTTAGAGCCAGTGAAATCTAACTCTTGCTTCAATGGGCACAAGGCAGATTGCTCAGTATCAAAACCAAGGATTGCTTGTAAACTTAACAAACCCCCCCACCAATTACGGGAACCAACCTGCCCACTTCCAATGCCACCTTACATCTCAGCTGAGGCACTTCCCTTCTCTGAACCAGGGGAGCCATAAGAATTGAGTGAAATAATAAGTTCGTCTACATGAGAGAAATTGACTAGCTCAAATTGAAACACTAAACCTAAATACCTCAAATGGTCTTCGCATGGTCAGGGCCTTTTGGGGTAGGTGAAAGCATCTGATTCTAAAGTCCCACCTCAAACCACTAAGGAGGCTTATCCATGATTGAATTAGACCTTACGTAATTTGGCCCCGTGTCAGTGCACTGATCTTGCCCTGCTTCATTGATTTCATGAAGCTCAATTGTTGAGTTACGAATTCAGGTCACGAGATATGACTACTATGGTGCTCTACCATACAAATATAGATATACACATACAAATACACACATATATACATACACATGCAGATATATATCCATACATACATATACGTACACACACATACATATACATACATATAGGTACACATGCATGCACATATATATATGCACATACGCATGCACACAGATACATACACATGCACACACAGACACATATATACATGGACACACACACACATACATGCATAAGCGTGCATATATATACATACACATACATATATTCATGAATTCATATATACATATATATGTGTGTTTACATATACATATAACTAATTTTTGGGAAATATTTTACAAAGCAACCAAACATCAGAAAATAGATAAAAAAATATTGTGAAAAACATTTTACATTGAAAAATGTTTTCCAATGTAAAATGTTTTATGTCCAAACAAACTGATCCTTATAATTATTTATGAAAAAGAAAGGTCCATGGTAAACATAGATTAACATAAAAAAAGAATTGAGATAGTTCTTGTTCTGAATTTGACAACCTGCTCTGAGTATCCATCTCTAAGGGCATAATGCCGTGCCATTATCCCCAAGAGGGAAGTAAATTCAGTAACAACAGCAGTAGCAAGATCTGACATCGCCAGTGATGCAGCATCCTCAACAATTTTGAGCTTATCTTCCCCAAAACCTAGAGCCAAGCCAATTTGGGAAACTGTACTTTGAACACGTTTCATCTTGTCCAACATGGTTCCTAGCTTCTCCTGTTTAATTTCACATTACACAAAAATAGCATAGATCAAGGAATAAATCTTCTAGTTAAATTTCACATGAATTTTGACAACTTAACATTGAACAACCATTAGGCCAGTCACCAAGAATAGTTTAAAAGAAGAAGATTGGTTAGCTATCAGAGTTGTTTTGGAAAAGAAATATTCTATTACTTGTGTAAAAGAACAATGCAATTAACTCTTGATTCATGTAATCAATACCTTTATCCATGTGAAAATCCCTCTTGCAATTAACTCTCTCTCTCTCTCTCTCTCTCTCTCTCTCTCTCACTCTCAAACTAAATGTGACCTGAAATCAAGTCTCCTGGTGAATGCAGCTTAAGTTGACTGTGTATAAAATGGTAAAACTTACATGAAAAAGAATCCCATTAAGTTGATCTCGGAATTCTGAAAACTTTTTCCGTCTGTCCATCTCGTAGAAAAACTTGGCATCTTCATACCGAGCCCTGCAAAAATAAAAGACTTATTCCTGGTAGACTAAAAAAAGGGAGATAGGAGGGAGGGGGGAGGAATGACAGCAACGGATACAAAGTTGATAAGATTAGTTTATGGACTGTGATACAAATTCAACTTCTCATCAAAGACAGCAATTAATAACTTTCTTTAAAGACAACTTCCAGCTGAAGAGAAGATGCATACAGATCATCATCATCACAAGCCTTAATCCCACTATGGGGTTGGCTACATGAATTTTAGCTCTACATACATCTCTATGAAAGACCATATTAAAAAAAAAAAAAAACATACATTGCATAAATATAATAATTTGCAAAATTCAAAGGTTTCTATGCACAAAATGGTAAATGATCAAGGTCAAGATCAACCTGAGCACAGCTTCATTTCCTTTCCTTACTACCATCTCATTGATTGCTCCATTTGCAACCTTAAAAGCAATGTAAATCTTAATAGATGAATTATAAGAACATTCTTAGTTCTAAGATCAGTTTATAATTTCAAAGCGCAAATAGATGGAAGTAGGACTTACAGCAATGAAGTATGCCAAAAGTTTTCCATCCTCATCAGTTATGGCAAAATACTTCTGGTGCTTTTGCATAACCTGCAGGTGCGGTGATTGTTGTTTGTAAGATGATGGAAGAAGGGTGGGAAATGGTAACACTACTTGCATCTATAATATGATTGATGAATTAGCCAAGTTCCAAGTGCATCTTTAATGACCCATCATGCAATCATCATGGAGAGAGCATATATTTTATAGGCAACAATAAACAATCATTTTCCTGCCATCAAAAGAATCAAGACTTTGATAACTGTACGAGTGCTGATTCATGAATATGTGATCAACACCTTTTTTTTATTGGGCTGGTAATCGCAATTAATAATTGTGAAAAAGTATGGTAGAATTTTTTGTCTAATATTCATTGAATCAGTAGGAATATATGCACAGTAGATGCTTACATAGATATAGAAACAAATCTCCTTATCTCCTACTTAGGGTGATCATTTATTTACAGTAATATAGACATAATCATAGCCTAATTACAACCTTAATTCCCTACAAAATATTAACTAATTACATCTTGTATCCCGCCTTGATTCCTAATACTCCCTCTCAAGCTAGTGAATAGACGTTATCCATTCCCATCTCGACTATAACCTTGTGAAAGACTGGACTTTTTAGTCCCTTGGTTAGGACATCTCCCAACTGTGATTCACTCAGTACATAAGGGGCGCAAATAAGACCACAATCCAGCTTTTTCTTGATAAAATGTTGGTCAACCTCAATGTATTTTATTTGGTCATGCTGCACAGGATTGTGTGCAATGCTAATTGCAGACTTATTGTCACAATAAAGCTTCATAGGACCATCCCACTTAGGTCTTAGATCTTCCAAAATAAAATTCAACCATAGTAGCTCACATATACCCTGTGCTATTGTCCAAAATTTTGATTCTGCACTTGATCCTACCACGACATTCTTCTTTTTGCTCCTCCAAGTAGCTAAGTTTTCTCCCAAGAAAGTGCGGTATCCCATGGTGGACCTCCTATCAACCATTGAGCTTGCATAATCAGCATTGGTGTAGGCCTCTAGGGTGAGTTTGTCACTTTGTTTGAATAAAATCCCCTTTCCTAGGGTTCCCTTCAGGTAGTGAAGAATTCTGTAGATTGCTTGCAGGTGAAGTTCCCTGAGTTTATGCATGAATTGGCTCACAACACTAACTATATAGGCTATGTCTAGTCATGTGTGAGATAGGTAAATTAGCCTGTCAACCAATCTCTGATACGCTTCTTTGTCTATGGCCTTGTCTCTATCTACTTCACCAAGTTTGTGATTAGGATCAATTGGAATGTTGGATGGTTTGCATTTGTGATTAGGATCAATTGAGATGTTGCATGGTTTGCAAGCCAATTTTCTTGTGTCTCTCAAAAGATCAAGGATATACTTATGTTGGGATATAAATATCCCCTGTCTAGACTGTGCCATTTCAATACCTAGGAAATATTTCAAATTCCCTACTTCCTTGATCTCAAACTCCTTAGCCAAGCATCTTTCCAAGTTTTGCCTCTTATTTTCATCATTTCCTGCCACTATAATGTCATCAACATAAACAAAAAGAGCAGTAATTTGAACCCAATTGTTTTATGAATAGGGTGTGATCCCCTTGGCTCAGCTTGTACCCAATGGCCTTCATTACCTTGGAAAATTTCCCAAACTAGGCTCTTGATGACTGTTTTAGGCCATATAGTGCCTTCTTGAGCCTGCAAACCTTGTTTCTAGCTATGTTCCTGTTGAACCCTGGGGTCTTTCCATGTAAATTTCCTCCTCAAGCTCTCTATGGAAGGATGCATTTTTCACATCAAACCGTTGTAAAGGCTAGTCAAAGTTAGTTGCTCGGGACAAAAGAATTTTCACCATGTTCATCTTGGCTACTGGGGCAAAGGTTTCTTGGTAGTCTATCCCATATGTTTAGCTGTATCTGTCACATTCGCAAGAACAATAGAGGGACAATAATGTAATTGAGCTACAATTGTTTGTTAGGAGATTTTTAATTTTTGTTTGAGAGCACATGGGTGTTGTTTCTAGAATTTGCTTTTAGTTAGATAACCTATAAATAGGCTATAGTATGTAGAGAATGGCATGGTGAAATGATAGATTGAATTCAAACTTCTCTCCCTACATTTCTCTCTCTCGATCTCCCTTGTTTTCCCTCTAGTCTCATTGTTTTTGCTCAGTCTCTCCCTCTAATTTTGCTCTCTCTCTTGAATTCTTCTCAATTTCCTTTCTAAACCCTAGCCTAACCCCAGGTTGTGACATTTGATATTAGAGGCAATGATTTTTGGTTGTGATTTCCGGTGATTCCTTGTAGAAATTTCGATCTGACTTCATCAGAGATAGATCGTAATCGATCAGAGTAAAAGATCCAACGATGTCGAGCCAAATTGTGAAGGCGAGGCAAGAGGTTGATTCTTGGCGGTGAGTCACGAAGTAGATCTAGGCGAATTTCGACTATTGTTCCATAGCGGGTGGATTTAGGTCGTTGGATGTGATAAAGGAGAGTCAGCGAAACTGAGAAGCTAGTATTAGGAAGGTAGATTAGAGTCGATATCAGTAGCAGTATCAAATCGAGGTGGATCTAGGTTCTACTTAGAATTGAAGGAGAAGTAGAGTAGCGAGGCAGAGCCAACTAATTCCGACGATACATACAGGTTGATTCTCAACGATGATTTCCGACACTCCTTGACTATTAATTTCCGACGATATTCGGTTATTGTTTTTGGTTGTGTTTTCATATTGTACTTGTTGGTTTCACCATGTCAACTAAGTGATGAAACACAACTATATTAATTATTTTCATTCACCACCATCTCATGAAACTTCTCCATATGAAGATGGTGTTGAAACTTCATTTCATTATTACTCCGCCAGGGGATGTTATCCACTGTCGGTCCCAAGTCCGGATAAAGGAGGAGGGTTGCATTAGGTAGTCGACAGTCAGCGTAAAACCTAGTCGGATCCAAATATGAATTCTAGACAAACTATCTGTTGGGGCGTAACACACATAGAAGTCTAGAATTCATGTAGTCAGCCCCACATAGTGGTATAAAGGCTGGATATGTTGTTGTTGTTGTACTCGGTTATTGTTTTGCGACACTTCTCGACAGTTAATTTCCAATTGGTCCTCAACTGTGAGTCAGGCGACCTTCAGGCTTAGGAGAAATTTAGGTGGAGGCAAGTTATTATCGAGAATAATGGGTCGCAATCAAAAAAGGACTCGAGGAGGAATGCGCTACATCAAGAAAAGAAATTTAGGAAGGACACAATCAACTCGTTAACCTCAAACACAAGCTAGATGACTTACTAATTCTTTTTTCACAGAAGTTCCTGGTTAGCATTCTAGCTAAATGTTTTTCCAAGAAACATTCTGATTCTTTAAAAAGAAAAGTTTCGGAAGGCAGTTTGTCTGTTCAAAATTTTTCTACTGCAATTAAGGAAAGACCTGAATTGGCGCAGACAATTCAAGATTACAAAGAAGGAATGATAGCTACTGAAGACGTTATTGAGGGTCCACTGGGGAAGAAATTTGTTGAAATGTATTCGGTTACAGTTGTCAATAAACAAGAAGAAGAGATAATGAATCAAGATGTGCCTATTGGGAGGTTACAGGAGAAAAATGAAGAATTATTCGATGAATTGATAAAGGAAGCAAAGTCTATTGCAGTACCCCGGGTGGCTACTTCAATATTTGAAGAACCAGCTAATATTCAGGAATGGAACCTTGAGAGGCTTGGTCTTGAGAATAAAGGTTCTAGGCATACTGCTCCCTTGCTCTTGGCTTCAGAGAGGGCTGAGGAGTCCGTGACTTTGGTTAAATCAGGCGTCAAGACGACAACGACAATTCTAGCAGGAAAATATCTCATTGTTGTTATGAATATGTTTGATCCGAAGCAATATGACAATCTTGCTGTCATTTTAGCTGGAACAGACCAGTTTTTGGTGTTGGTCCTAGTAGAGGAAGAGGAAGAGAACAAGAACGTAAAAGAAAAGAGGAAAAAGCCTAAAAGGAGAAAGAAAGAAAGAAGAATAACATAGATAGATAAACCTGGGATTGGATGAATAACAATGGCCAATCGCTATAAGTTCTTGGGGACAAGAACTCTCTCAAGGCGGGGGGAATTGTTACATTTCCAAGGGTAATAGAGGGGCAATAATGTAATTTAGCTACAATTGTTTGTTAGAAGATATTTTTAAATTCTGTTGAAAGCACATGGGTGATGCTTCTAGAATATGCTTTCAATTAGACATCCTATAAATAGGCTATACTATGTAGAGAATGGCATGGTGAAATGATATATTGAATTCAAACTTCTCTCCCTACATTTCTCTCTCTCGATCTCCCATGTTTTCCCTCTATTCTCTATGTTTTTTCTCAGTCTCTCCCTCCAATTCTGCTTTCTTTCTCCCGAATTCTTCTCAATTTCCTTTCTAAGCCCTAGCCCAACCCCAAGTTGTGACAGTATCCTTTAGCTACCAACCTAACTTTGTATCTTTCAAGTGTCCCATCTGGTCTATACTTGACTGTGAAGACCCACTTGCATCCCACTAGTTTCTTTCCTTTTGGTAAATCCACAATCTCCCAAGTATTGTTCTTCTCCAGGGCTTGCATTTCAACATTCATAGCATTCTTCCACTTCTCACAGTTTAAAGCCTCTATTTGCAAGGAAACTTCTATGAGATGGAGAGCATCTTGTAAATGACACAAAGTGAGATATTGGGTATAAGGGATGTTTTATGTTCTCTTTGGTTCCTTTCTTGAGTGTTATGGGAAAATCAATGTCAATCAAGGGATCAATGTTAGAAGGAGAGCTAAGAGATATTACCTCATTCCCAAAGCTTGGGTCTAATGATTTGTATAGCCTTGGTTCGGCTTCTAGATTTTTCCTTCTTGAGTAAATCTATTAAAATTGATTGTCAGTAGTGGCCTTTCCCCTTTCTATTTGTGAACTAGGATGTAGGAAGGGCTCATGTTCATGGGCTTGTGAAGAAGGCTTAAGTTCAGGTTAGGGCGTAAGTTTAGGGGATGATGATGGTAAGTCAAGAAGGAAAAAATCATCTTTATCCTTATCTTCTACGATTGACGTCTCCTTTTGAAGATAAGGTTGGGTAAAATAGGATTCAATTTCAATAAAGATAACATCCATTGAAATAATGAGTTTTTTAGTCGGTGGATGATAGCATTTGTACTCTTTCTGTGTTGAAGAGTAACCTACAAAGACACACTTAGTAGCTCTATGATCCAATTTCCCTCCATTTGGGCTGTGAACATAAACAAATGAAACACACCCAAATGCTCTAGGGGTAAGATGGTGTCAGGCCCTCTAGGCTTGATAGGTAATTTAGAGTAGATTTAGGAACTTTTGGAAGACAAGATGCAGTGAGAGAGAGGAGAATAGAGGGATACAGGAGAAGAAAAGAATCGAGAGACAGAATTTTGTTCAGAATATGCCCTTTTTCGTACCTTTCAATCTGTTAGGATAGATTTTATAGCTATTCCTTAGCACAAAATAACCGCTAAGGTACAACTTGAGCAGAAGTCTAGGTATAATAGCATAGGAGCCTTACATTGTTTAAGCAAAAGACAAAATTACCCTTATCATAACCCTAGGGTCGTAACAAATGGTTTGTTGTATGAAGACCTGGATAAAACCGAGACAAGACTGCCATGGGACTCTGAAAATTTAACACTAAAGATGGTAATTGGTTTATGACGTGTAGCTGTAAGAACTACTTCCTCCCAAAAATGTTTTGGCACATTTTTCTAAAACAACAATGCTCAAGTAGTATCTAGAAGATGGTTGTTTTTTCTTTCTGCAACTCCATTCTGTTGGGGAGTGGAAACACATGATGACTCGTGAATAATCTCATTGATGGAAATATGTGAGAACAGTTTGGTTGAAATTATCCTTTCCATTATCCGACCTAAACCTTTTGATTTGTGCCCTAAATTGGTTTTGTATTATGGAAAAGAAATTGGGGAGGAGGTAACCCACGTTAGATTAAGATTTAAGAAGAAATACCCTGGTAACACTTATGCAATCATCAATAAACAAAACAAACCAATGTGCCCCAGTGATAGAATTTTAGCAAGAAAACCGTATGCATATTTTTAGGAGAATAAGACTCAATATATACAGCCTTGGAAGAGTCAACCACCCACTTCCTTAAAAATAGGACACTAACTTAACTACCTAATTTGAAATAAAGATAAGAGGATAAAGATAAAGGCTCAACCCACTAATGGATCAGATTTGACCATAACTTGCTATTCAAAGACAAAAGAAGATAAGAGTAATCGAATAAAACTAAAAATAAAACTTATCTCCTGACACCTAGAAACTTTGGAATGGTTGATGGACCCCATATATCACTATGAATCAACTCAAAAGGGAAAAGACTTCTTTTATTACTGACAGGAAAAACATGTCTGTGTTTTACAAGTTCACAAACCTCACAATTAAAAAGTCTAGTATCTAGTTCTTTAAACAGAGAAGGGAACATAATCTTAAGAGTTGAAAAAGAAGGGTGTCCTAGCTTGTAATGATGTAGTCAAACTGTGTCTTTATTGGGTAGATGTTGTTAAAAAAGATAGGTTATGGGAATGTTTCACTTTGTCATGGTCCTAGGGTTTAGCCTAGGACTAGAATGGAAATCGGAAGGATCCGATACAGTTAAGGTCAAGAACAGAATGTATAGAGGGGAAATTGAAGAAGAATGGGGGGGAGAAATTAGAGAGAATTGAGGGAGAATGGCAGAAGAACGAGAGAGAGAGAGATTGCAGGGGAATCTTGGGAGAGAATTGAGAATTCAATTAACAAAATCAGCATCTGCACTCCTCCGTTTACAACGGTCTTTTATAGGCATTATCAACTTCTAATTAATTGCATAACAACACTCATATGCTTCTAACCACTAATTAAAATATCTCCTAACAAACTAATATAAGCCTATTACAATATTACCCCTTTATTATATCCCTATCACAATATTACCCTTCTAATCCTCCTAGGGACATGACACACTTGCCAACTGTTGGTTTCTCAGATTTCTCAAGATAGCATAAACCATCCCGTTCTTTATCATGTCTAATCATCATTCTAGAATCCTGGTCTTGAAACAAACAACAAAATGGCAGAAAAATCACTTTGCAATTCACATCATAGGACAATTTGGATATTGATAAAAGATTGGTGGACGATTTAGGCACATGAAGGATATTCTTCAGAGTATGTTTAGGACTTATTTTTATCTCTCCTATCCCAACTACTGTGATCAAGGAACCATCAGCAGTGGCAATTTTCCTATTGTTGGAACAAAGCGAGTATGAGTGGAAAAACCAAGAGGAATGAGTCATGGTCCTGGAATCAATCCATGAGTCTTTAAAGGATGCATTGGAGGCATTTAAAGCATGAGAGATTGGAAGTTTACTTGAGTGCATCAATGAGCAGTTATCTGAAGATGATAGTTTTTCAAGAGTACTTAAGAGACGTCACAACCTATCAATCTCTTCCTTGTTGAACTCTTGTGGTTCTTGGGTCTGTTTTTCCACTTGCAGTGTTGCCATATTGGCTTGCCCCTGGCTCCGTTGTTGTTATCTGCCTTTGTTTCCCCACTCCTTACTTGGTGGTTTACCATTCAGCCTCCATCACATCTCCCAAGTATGTCTTAGTCTCTTGCAGAAAGTGCACCATAGGTTATCACGGTTGTCACTGCCTGTAGATTTGGAGATTGTTTTCCTATTCTCCCAGTTTGGTTGGTCCTTCTTAAATCCACGACCTCCTCCATTAGTCGCCATTGCTAAGGCTTCAACTAGCTTAGGTTCCAGCCTTACACCCCGCCTACTTTCCTTAGCTAGTATAATTGAAACAACTTCATTCAGTAAAGGTAAATCATCTTTGCCTAGGATTTGAACCTTCACTTGATCATACTTCACGTTAAGGCCTACTAGGAAGTCGTATGTTCAATCCTTCTCTATGAAAGCCTTCAACATCATTGCATCATCACTATTTTTCATCTCAATGACTCAGTAGTGATCATCTCCTGCCACAATCCTTTTAGGAGATTGGCATACATTGTAATAGTCTTATTCCCTTGTTTTGTTGAAGTTACTTTGATCTTCAACTCGTAGATTTAGGCAGCACCCTTAACCTTCGAGTAGGTCTGTTAGATAGACTCCCAAACATCTTTTGCCGTGGGTAGAAACATACAGGTGTCATTGATTTGGGGTGCCATGGAACTCCAAAGCCATGCAATTATCATGGAATCTTCTTCATCTCATGCTGCATAGGTTGGATCTTCCTTATTTGGTCCAGTCCCCATGATATGACTAATCTTCCTTTTCCCTTTCAAAATGGTCCAGATCAATTGGGACCATTTTAGGTAATTCTTCCCGTTGAATCAATAGGCAACATTGATTTGTTGCAGTTCTCCTGACAGTAGAATCCCTAAGACTCTTGGTGTTTCTCCTATGCGATGGGAACTGACCTCGCTTGTGGTGGTAGACATATTGTTGGGAACATGTGTGGCACCAATGGACTTTGTCGCAACAATGAACGCTACCGATGATGGGTTATAGCAATAGCAGTTGAGACTGTGCAACAATAAACTGTGCAGCAATAAAGGCTGCTGGTGATTAAGCTGTCGGCAACAATAGATCTGTCAGCAATGAAGGCCCGAGAAAGAAAGTCCTAGGTTTCTAGCCCAGGCTCTGATACCATGCGGAAAATTATGGTAGAATCTTTTGTCTAATATTCATTGAATCAGTAGAAATATATACACATTAGATGTTAATATAGATATGGAAACAAATCTCCTAATGTCCTAACTGGGTTATCGTCTATTTACAGTAATATAGACATAATCACAGCCTAATTACAACTTTAATTCCCTACAGAATATTGACTAATTACATCGTATATCCTGCCTTGATTCCCGACAATAATCAGGAAAAATTATATATAGTGCATCTTTTTGCCTTCCAGAGGGCAATTGTTTGCTAAGGTGATAATTCCCTGACAATTAAAAGAATATATTTTTGAGGAAGGTATTGAATGGAACAATAACATCTCAAAAACTTAGGGTACAAAATTGAAGATCTAAATCTACTGTTCATTATCAGGTAGACATTTAATATTTCACAGTACATTCCAGCAACCACTATAGCAAGTAACAAGATCTCCTGCATAATCCACAAGAGGTGAAGTGTTCAACAGAAGATGAACAAGTCCCAACATATATAATATATGTAAACAGGAGTTCCTAGAGAGGACGGAAATTTTGATGTACAAGACTTTCTGCAGCATCTCATACAGAATTTCCATAGCATTTGATAGAAAGCATTTTTTAGTAATTCACATACTTTTATTCAACAGTGGCTTTTTATAACCTTACTGACATAAGATCATTCTAAACCACAACCATTTTTAAGCTAATATAGACTAGTTCAGCCCAGACAATAAAGAGAAAGTCCCATTGAATACAACAACAATAATCACAACCTTTAATCCTACTATGTGCATCTGGCTACATAAATTCTAGATCTCGAGTTATTTCAATCCATGACCATATCCTTTAAAAGGCTTTTATGTTTTATGTTATGTCTAAAGGTTTCCCACCAAGTTTTACTTGGTCTTTCGCTCCCTCTTTTGCTAGAAATTTCCTTACTATTATCAACTTGCCTCATAGGTGCTTCGATTCTCACATACTTTAACCATCATAATCATGACTCCCCCATCTTGTCTTCAATAAGTGTCACTCCAACCTTACTACATATAATCTCATTTCTTATTTTGTCTTTTTTTATATATGGCTGCACATTACTATGGCATTCTCATATCAATTACACCTATATTTTGCATATGTTGGCACTTAATTGCCTAACATTCTGATCCATACAGCAAAATGGTCTTATAACTGTCACAATGAAAAATCCCTTTAGCTTTCACAACCTGTTTTGAACCAATTCCAATGGAATTGGAATTTTAATTCCATAGTTTAATTATTCCAATACAATTGGAATTCTAATTATTTTGTTTGGGGTAAAACACTAAAAATTAGAATTGAATTCCAATTCCTATGTTTGGAACCAACACCAAAATAGAATCAAATAAATAGTTTGACAATATTAGCCATAACAACTCAAATCAAAATAAAAAGTTAATATAAAACATTAAATAATTGATTTAACTTTTTAATGTTCTCCACTGTATCAACAATAATGAGTTACGTACTCTAATCTAATATTATAGAAAAGTTCTAATTAAGATATTAAGTACAAAAAATAAGATTATGTTGCCATCATGTATATAACTATGACATTTTACCATTAAAAATGTTATAACAAAAAAAAAATGTTTACTAAAATAATGTTAAAAACATGATTTCAACATGTATTTTATCACAACTTCCAATTAATTGTCAATAACAATCACAAACTTATATAATCCAAAATTACAACTTCTAGTACTTAGGTCCAGCGATACAAATTCTTTTGTGATTGGAAGGTCATGGGGGTTCAAGCATATGCATTAGACAAATAATTTAACAAAATACACAGGTCCAACAACATAAATCTAGAAATTATGGATAATCACACTATTCAGTTATACGAGGCAATTAAAGCCAAAACACTGACAATAACAAAATTCAAAAATTAAACACTAGATCAATTTAGATTAAGTTACAAATAAAGAACCTTCATGCATACCTTAGATAGGCTGTTGGTTGTCTTATAGTGATTAGTATTGTAGAAGAACATGTTACTTGAGTCTGTTTCTCAATTATGTTGTTGTTAGTTAGTTGCCATTATGTTATATATATGTTGTTGATTGCTTTGGTGTAAATTAGTTAGGCAGTTTGACATTCTGGCCTTAGGCTTGCTGAGTATATAAACTCAGCAGTACCTCTTCTCTTGTATCATTGATTGATTTTAATCATTTCAGTTCAGTGAATTACACGAGAGCATTTTCTTCTCTCTTGTTGTACCTTTGTGCCCTAGGTTTCTTTTGTTGTCTTAGCTTCCTAATGCATGGTATCAAAGCCATCGACTAGTGTCCACGACATTTAATCCCGATCCCTGTTCCTCTTCCTCTCTTCCACCTCATTCTGCCTGGGTCGCCTAATTTTTTTGAGGACGTCGTTTTGGCCAAAGCACAAAACGATGCCGATCCCCAAAGAAATCCCCCCCTTCCCTACTTCATGTGATACTTCAACCTTCTCCTCAAAGAAATCCCTAATTTTCCTCACTCTTCCCCCTTCACCGTTGCTGCTACAGCCTATAGCTGTCATCTCTTTCCCCCATCGCCACACCATCGCCACTGCAAGTAAGTCTGCAACTCGTTGTCGTTTTCTTCTCCGAATCGTTCCTGCAATCGTTCTCTTTTTCGAACCCAACCCAACCCATCTTCGCCATCATTCTCTTCATCGTCGTTTTCTTGTATTGTGCAGAGTCTCCAACCCAACACATCATCATTCTCTTCTCCGAACCCAACCCGCTATCGTCGTTCTGTTTGCAGGTATATATGTTTTTCAATCAATCGTATATATATATATATATATATATATACCTACAACTAACCTAATCTTTGATCTATTTATATATATAGGTATCTATTGCAGGCTTATTCAATTACAGGTGTATAAATATAAATTAATGATGTTGGATGGGATTGGGAGTACAGGAGCATCGTCCAAGGCTGCCTCAGTTCTTAAAAACACAATTTTCCTTGGCCCCACTTAGGCGGCTAAGGCACTAGGCCCCAGTTTAGCGCTTGACTAATGCCTAGCGCGTTTTAGAACACTGAAATTTTCTTTAAAAGATTGTAATACATAACATTCATTCTATCATAGACTGTCTCTTAGTGCTAATGTAGCCCAACAAAATAACACGTGTCAGCAATGGCATGCACGGTTAGAGCATCCTACTTTTAATGTACTGCAATTGGTTCTTAATAAAATTCATATCCCTTGTTCCCATTCAACTCTTTCCTTTTGTGATTCTTGTAAAATTGGAAAACTTCATCAGCTTCCATTTGTTACTCAAGAAATTACAGCAAAGAGACCATTGGAATTGATCTATTCTGATTTACGGGGTCCCTCTCCTACTGTTTCTATGAAAGGGTACAGATACTATATCATATTTATTGATGCAGACACAAGATATACATGGCTATATCCATTGAAATTAAAGTCTGATACTTTGCCTACTTTTATAACTTTTCAAAAACTTGTCGAACTCCAATATCAAACAAAAATTAAGGCCATCCAAACTGATAATTGGGTTGGGGGGGGGGGGGGAAGTTCAAAGCCTTTTGCCTTATCTTCAAAGCCATGTTGTCCCTACACTCACCAACAAAATGGTGTACCTGAAAGGAAACATAGACATATAGCTTAGATGGGACTTATATTGTTAGCTCATGCTCATATGCCTCCAAAATTTTGGGAAGAGGCTTTTCAAACTGCTGTTCATATCATAAATTTGCTCCCATCCTCTTCTCTCAAATTCAGTACCCCATTTGAATTGCTCTATAAAAAACAACCCAACTACCTATTGTTGCAGCCTTTTGGATGTGCTTGCTTTCCTTACCTAAGACCCTACATCAAGCACAAATTTGATTTTCACTCAACCAAGTGTATAATGTTTGCATCCATCAGGAAGGGTTTATGTCTCTAGACATGTGTGTCGTGAATCTAGACCATAAATCAAGGAAAGTATCTTTACCATAAATCAAGAAAAGAAGATTTTCCATAAATTAAGGAAGAAAGATTTGTCATAAATCAAGGAAAGAAGATTTGTCAATTAGCATGTGATTAGTTATTATTTAGGCCTTAATTTTAGCCTTATTTATTGTATACCTTACAATAAATTTCAATGGAAGAATGCTAGACCAAAAATAGAGTTCTACTCCTAACAAGGGTTTTCTCTCTTTTCTATCCTGTTCAACATATTTTTTTCTCTTTTCCACATGGTATCAAAGCCTAAGAAACCCTAGGACTCTTCTTTCTGAGCCTTCATCGCTGACTACTCTTTTGCTGCTACTGACAGCCATCACGAGCAGTTTTCATTGCTGCAATAGTACGTTATTTCCCATTCTTCCCTTGGCCCTTCCCATTAACTGGAGATATTAGGCACCACTGATGAAGCTAGTTCCCACAATACAAGGGAAACACCAGCACCCATAATACTTCAGTTGTCGGGAGAACTGCAGCCAATTGATGTTGCCTATCGGTTAGATGAAAGGAATTATCTTAAATGGTCCCAGTTGATTTGAACCATTTTGAAAGGAAAAGCGAAGATTAACCATATTATAGGAACCAAACCAAAGAAAGGAGATTCAGCCTATGCGGCATGGGAAGAAGAAGATTCTATGATCATTGCATGGTTGTGGAGTTCCATGGCTCTCGAAATTAGTGATACCTACATGTTTTTGTCAACAACAAAGGAGGTTTGGGAGTCTATCCAACAAACCTACTTGAGGGTGAAGGATACAGCCCAGATCTACGAGTTGAAGACCAAAATAGCTACAACAAAGAAAGATAATAGAACTGTCACCGAGTATGCTAATTTCCTAAAGGGACTATGGCACTATAGGGTAATTGAGATGAAGAACATTGATGATGTAGCCACCTTGAAAGCTTTTATAGACAAAGATCGCACTTATGATTTTCTTGCAGGCCTAAATGGGGAGTATGATTAGGTGAGAGTTCAAATCCTAGGAAAGGATGACTTACCTTCACTTAATGAAATGATTTCAATTATTATAGCTGAGGAAAGTAGGAGAGGTGTCATGTTAGACCCCAAACAAGTTGAGGCCTCAGCAATGGAGGAGGAAATTGTGGGTTTAAGAAGGACCAATTGCCGAGAGAAAATGGAAACACAAGTATCAAATTCATGGGCAATGACAACCGTGAGAATATGTGGTGTACTTTCTACTAGAAACCACGGCATACTAGGGAGATGTGTTGGAAGCTACATGGAAAGCCACCAAGCAAGGAATGGGGAAATAGAGGTGGACAACATCAACATAGGAGCCAGGGGCAAGTTAATATGACAACTCCACAAGATGAAAAAGAGTCCTATGAACCAAAAGAATTCAACAAGGAGGAGATTGAAAGGTTGCAGTACTTTTTAAGTACCCTTGAGGCACCATCCTCTTCAGGTACATGCTCATTGCAACAATTAGGTAAAACCTCAATTTCACATGCTTTAAATGCCTTTGATACATCCCTTAAAAAACTCATGGATTATTGACTCCGGAACCACAGACCATATGACTCATTCCTCCCAATTTTTTCTCTCATACTCACCCTGTTCTAGCAATCGGAAAATTACTACAGCTGATGGTTCTTTGATCACAATAGCTGGAATATGAGAGATCAAAATCAGCCCTTCCTTAACCCTAAAAAATGTCCTTCATGTGCCTAAATTGTCCACCAACCTAATCTCTGTATCCAAGCTATCCTATGACACTAATTGCAAAGTGTTTTCTTCCGTCTTGTTGTTGGTTTGAAGACAAGAACTCGGGACTAATGATTGGACATGCTAAGGAACGAGATGGCTTATACTATCTTGAGAAACCTGAGAAATTACCTATTGGCAGGTCGAAGCAACCCTTAACCTGTCTTCCAGAACCACATATACCCCACAAGGATACTATTTGGCTGCATCATTATAGGCTGTGACATCCTGCTTTCTTTAAAACCCAGGGATTGATCATGCTGAAACTTTCAACCCTGTTGTTAAGGCCTCCTATTATTAGAGTGTTATTCTCATTAGTTGTGACTTTTGGTTGGGATATATAGCAGGTTGATGTCAACAATGCCTTTCTAAATGGTGATCTTATGGAGGAGATTTTTATGTCACAGCCGGAAGGGTTTGTCAGTTCACAATTTCCCTCGATGGACTGAAACAAACTCCTCTAGCTTGGTACACAAAATTGAGGGCAACTCTTCAATCTTGGGGTTTTTCAAGAGCTGTGTCAGATGGCTCTTTGTTTATTAAACGGACTCCTAAGTTCGTGTTGTTCATCTTGGTCTATGTAGATGATATTTTGGTTACGAGCTCCGATTCTTCAGCTCTTCAGGCGTGTATTCAAGACTTGGATACCCATTTTGCTCTTAAAACCCTAGGTTTTGTCAACTATTTTCTAGGGTTTGAAGCATATAGGGATCACAGTGACATTTACCTTACTCAATCCGAGTACATTTTGAATTTATTGAAGAAGGCTGCTATGCAAGATTGTAAGTCTTGTGCTACTCCTGTGAATTCTTCCATTTCAAAACTAATGAGGGAACTCCTAGTAAGGGAATCTTATTCAAGAAGAATGAAGACCAAGCAATTCAATGTTTTGTAGATGCTGATTGGGCAGGTTCTTTAGAGGACAGTAAATACACTTCCAGGTTTTGCACCAAGGTATGGAGAAACTTGGTGATATGGAGGAGCAAGGAGCAAAGTGTAGTGGCTAGAAGCAGTGTTGATGCAGAATACCGAGCCACAACTCAAGGCAATGAAGCACGAAAACGACTTGGAGATGCAGTTTTAGCATTTTTCAACCATTTCCGAACCGGGAAACGTTTCCTATTTTGAAACTGTTTACACTTGTTTTTTTAGAAAAATGCTCGTTTCCTTGTTTCCGTGCAACCTAGGCTCAAGGTATATGTGAGGTAATATGGCTGGGAAAATTTATGGAAGATAATGCTACTCCTAAAAGGCTATACTGTGATAGCAAGTCTGCTATAAGTATAGTAAATAATCCATTCTAACATGACCGGATGAAACATTCGAGGATAGACATTTTATCAAGCAAATGATTGAAGATGGTGGTATCAATCTGGTATATATTCCTACAGGTATACAAGAAGTTGATATCCTCACTACGACAATGTACAAACAAGGATTTGAGCTAATTAGAGGCAAGGTGAGAATGAAAGACATTTATTCACTAGTTTGAGAGGGAGTGTTGAGGAAAAATTCATGATAAAGAAGAATCCGGAAGACCATATTGAATAGAAAAGAGATAAAGCCCCAACCATTCCAAAGAAATAGGAAAAGATGAGGCTTCATCTATTCCTAAGAAGTAGGAGGAAACTTAGCAGAAAATTTCTCCCTTATCTATTGTTGTATTTGTAATTTAAATTCCTAGATTTTAGTTAGATTTTCTATATCTAATAGGCTGCATGTATCATAGAATAAGTGTGAAGTTGATATTTTCCGTTCGCCCCTATTTGCGAGTTTATTCCTAATTCCTCTAGGCTTGTTCATATATATATATGCTGTTGATTGCTTTGGTGTAACTTAGTTAGGCGGTTTGACATTCTGGCCTTAGGCTCATTGAGTATATAAACTCAGCAGTGCCTCTTCTCTTGTACCTTTGATTCATTTTAATCATTTCAATTCAGTGAATTACATGAGAGCATTTTCTTCTCTCTTGTTGTACCTTTGTGCCCTAGGTTTCTTTTGTTGTCTTAGCTTCCTGTTACAAGCATCACAAATATAGAGGAGATGGGGAGAAGGCGAAGAAGAAGATGAGAAAAATGAAGATAGAAAAGGGTAGTAAATAGAATGGAGGAGGGGTATTTGTGGAAATAAAATAAATAAATATGTGGGGCTTGAGAATTCCATTCTTTATTTGACAATTCCAACCAACTTTGATCAAATTCTAATTCCAAAGTTTGAGGGTAATGGAATTCTGAGTCTTGCACTTTTTTAATTCCAAATACAAGAATTAATTAAAACTCTGGAACTGGAATTCCAATTTCAGAGTTTTTTTAGGTTTCCATACAGCCTGCAAAGGAATCTTATGATCACATAAAAATGTTGGACAAACTTCTCCACTTTAACCATCATGTCTTAATTCTGAGTAACATCCTCTATATTCTCCCCTTTTTTTCAGCCATTGGTCCAAGATATCAAAATTGATCTTTTCAGAGAATAACTTGATCTCCAACTTTCACAATAATATCATTCACACTTATATTATTACTGAAGTTACATTCCACATATTTAGTTTTCAACCTACTTAGTTTAAAAGCTTTGGATTCTAAGGCATTTCTCCAGAATTCAACTTTATTATTCACACATTCTTTTATCCCATTGATTATTAACTGTTCCAAATTAAATACTCAAATGAAGCAAGTAATAGCAAGTTGCTAGAACAAGTCCAAATCTAGGGTCATTGGCACATGAACTACTTAAACTAGAACTAGGATTGACATTTGATATTCTATGCCTTTATTATTCCAGCCAAATAGAACAAAGCAAAAGAAGGAAAACCAAGAATTGGGAAGGCAAATGAAAGACCAGTTTGATATATGGATCTCATAGGGCGTGGCAAGTACGAAGATCCACCAAACTATTTGCCACAAAAGCAGGGATCATCAACATATACATCACTTCATCTATATAATGGAAATACTCTGTTTTTTGTACAGGAGCAAAAATCATAGGGACAATATCTTTTGACAGAAGATCAATATTATCATGCAGGACGCAGAAACCAATTTAAGACATGTCCAAGCTATGAGTATAATTGCATATATAAAAAGCCTGATTCTGTGCATGAAAAGGGGGGAAGAAACTTTTGCTGCAACTTCAGCATAAAAAGTTCATGAAACAAATCGGCTAACTTTAAGCACATACCTACACGCATGCAAGAAATCAAAAGTGGGGGAAAGAAGACAAGAGGCATAGAACATTTAAGCACTTCATGCAAGGACCAAAGATAAAACATCTTAAATCCACACACTTTGTGTCCACCATGCTGGATACTGCTTTCTCAGAATTTCAGCTCCTAAGATTCATCTTGCAAGGGATTGTTATTTTGCCCTAATGATATTTTGTCATTCCATCAGAACACTCCTCTATGTCTATATCTCAGCAAAACAGAGAATGGTCTGTAAGACACAAATATATATATATATATATATATACATATTTCTAGGATCCATTACATAACAGGTTAGTCTTTATTGCAATTAATTGTATAATATATCTGAAAACTGGGTTTTTTTTTTTTTGGGGGGGGGGGGGGGGGGGGGGTTGGTCTTAGATTCAGGCCTACTTGCATGTATGTTTTTTCTCCACTATATTTTCATCAGTACACTCCATGTACAGATTTGAGAAGGTTTTGCACAAGAGCATCCTTGAATTATTTTGATTGGCCTATTTGCATTGAAATTGAGCTTATTGGACAGATGGACTGGATACTTCAACTGAAAAATGCTCCATCAGTATTTTGTCACTCACACTTGGAACCAGAACACAGAACCATTCAGCCAAGCAAAACATTTGCAAACTGGAAGTCATACCATTATCAGTAGATCTTTTGGAAGCTCTAAGAATGACTCGTTAAACCTCCCCAGTATTGGAACAGGTGCCTCAACAAGATTTGCAACCTAAATTTCATGAGGGAAGATCATTTATCATTCTGAATAACAAAAATACAAAAGCAAGTCTGTTACCTCATCAAGTAAGGCAGTCTGCACAACAATACATCCATTAACACCTTTTGCTAAATCATTCGAGCATTCCAAAATTGTTCTCTTGCGTTGCTGTAAAATAAAACACCTTCTTTAGATGCAAATACTTTCTGCTTGTTAATGCTAATTAGCAACAGAAATAGAATGAGAAGTTAAATATCATGGTTATACCTCAATTGCAACAGAAATTCCAGCATGCTGCATTATGTTGAAATATGATTCTGCACTTTCAACCTGGAAAAATAATTAGTTACAGAGATTCTGTACGTATTTATAGTCAAGAGAATAGGCAACAAATTATTTCAAAAGTTTGTAATGGCAAAGTAGAATTATGAATTCATAAATCCAGTGACAATTGATAGCATCATAACTAAGAGGTTGCTAATGGTGCCAGACAGTGAGACAGCCCCCACATCCGTCATCAATAAGTATAGGAGGAACAACAAAAGAGAAAGATGACCTAATGTTAACAGAAAATGGAAATAAGACATACCACATAAGTATGTCATTAATCACTTTTTTTTTTTTCCAGTAAAACAGCCAAAACATTTAGGAAGTTAACAATGTTTAGTTTCATGGACATTACCCTCACAGTAGCAGATGGAGTATTCCGGAGGCCATAGGATAGTTTTCCACTACAGAACAATATAAGAAAATGAAGAATTAAGGTTCAATGAAAAAAGAGAACAGAACAAGTAACGTGAATTATAAAGCTGCAAATCCATTTTTTGGTAACATATTAACAGCCATGAGGCCTAAATCAACAATAAGACACCTATTAATAATAAGTTAATTAAATAGTCATCTACAACTAAAGGCCTCATACTAAATAATTTATATATATATATATGTTCCATTTGTAGTTAAAGCAAGTTATCTGTCCATAATTTAGCAGTCCACTATCAGCAAATCCATATACTTCTAGCATATCTAGTAATGGACTTCACAAAATATATAAAGCAATGTGGTCAACTCATGAACAAGGAGAAACAAAAACTCTCCACAATTATATTAGTATGCTCTATGCACTTGATACATTAAAATTTTTATGAGTAGAAACCAGAGCCATCATCCCCTTTGCACTCCTCAGGGCTTAACTACAAGTAATGATCTACCATTTTTCTACTCTTCCTTGTTCCATCGGGGAAAAGAAATAAGAAAAATATTAGATAAAATTGTACTACTAGATAACACAAAATAAAGAAGAAAAAATATTTTAAAACTCACAAAAGAACACACAGATAAAATGCAGTATGCATGTACATGGCTACACACTTCAGATGAATAATTCCTTTCAAACAGATTTGCAGAAAAAAAAAAAAAAAAAAACCTTTTCAAACAGACAAGCAAAATGGAATATCAAAGAAACTAGCAACACTAATTAAGATGAGGAAGTGATAACAATAACAGAAAGATATTATCTAACATAAAATATCTTACTAGTGCCAATCCTCAGACCAGAGAGAGAGAGAGAGAGAGAGAGAAATAATAGATGTTGATGCTAACACTGACCTTAATACACCAGCAAATGTAAACGGAATAACTACATCTCCATGGAGGGCCAAAATCCAACGAATTGGCCTGCTAAACATGACCTACAAAATACAAGCAAACGAACAGCATTTTCACTTTATTGAAAATAGAAAATAATCATCACAATGCAGAACAAATTAGTTTGCCACCTAGTAAAATGCCATAGCAGAAAATATAGATTAATTAACAAATAAAAATTCAGAGGCATAAGCGCACTAAGTTGCAATAATAAATTCTAGTGGGCAGAAAGTATGTCAATGGATTACAACTAACATTCACTGAAGCATGAGAACAAATAATATATAGTATACTACATGATGGGGCAATTAAATGCTTGATCTTAAAAACATGGGAACTACATGAGCTGCTCTCAATCAAGCTACATCATTAAATTGGCACACACCTGAGAGTTCCAGCGCATTGACTTAGGGAAAGATAATCTAGCAATCATAGAAGGCAAATCTTCAGATAAAACCTAGCCAAAGTGACAAAAAAGACATCAGATGTAAGAGAAAACATAAATTATCCCTGATTGGAGCATAGTCACCAATGAGGATGATGCATGGTTCATAGATGAAAAAGCAGAATCATGAAATCAAATAATATAGTGTTTTTTTTTTTACGACCAATCCCAGTAGCATTATAACATCACTGCTGAAGGTACAGACGTTCTTAGGACTTTTTTCCTGTCACAAAGCATTTCAATACAAGGTGTCTAAAGGGGTTCCAAGCAGTAGATTCAAACTATAACAATCCGAATGTTTCAAGAAGGGGTTAACCTGTCCATTCACCCAACTCTAGAGGCTACCTGGAATCTTTCAGCACTATACACTGGTTCCCTACTTCCACAAGATCTTTTAATTCCACCTTCCCAAATTCCAAAACTAGAGAAGGAGAAAATAAAACCAACATCATTTAGAAAAAATCTCCAACCTATCCAACCAAATCTGCCACTGTTTTGTTCAGATCTACACATCCGAAACATAACCAACCTGTGAAAATGAGCCTCCCTTTACAATGCAATAAATAAGGAAGTTCTCAATTGATATGCATTGCTCTTCCAGAAGTTAGGTATTTAGGAAGTAGCTGCCTTTTTCATTTGAACCGTCTTCGAGTTTTGGAAGAGTCATTGGTGAGAATGTTAAACTCAGTGGCCTAGTTCATATCCGATAGGTGAGGAGTTTAAGAAAGAAGGAAAGTCCCCTCTTCCCAATTGTAAAGTGGATTGCTTGGCTTTTAGCTACTTGGGATCCCTCTAAGAGAATCTTTTAGAGTGGGACTTATTGGATATTGTTTTAGAACAATTTTAGCATTTGGAAGAGGCAATACATGTTAAAGGAAGTTAGACCAATCTTGCACTAGGAGTACTGTCTTTCTTACGTAGTTTATGTCACACCTTAAGATCTAGCCCTCGGGAGTAAGGACCTTGAAAAGTTAGAAGACACTAGTTTATAGTGATGGGAGATAGTATTTGGTGGGTCTTTGGTCACATTGGTTCCAATAGGGCGCACAACACTCTCCTCTAAAGTCAGGAAAAAGGGATCAGATGATTTCTCGCAATCACATGAAGTGTCAAGATATGAGACTGAAAATGGATTTTATGGCTCTAATTTGGCTGATGGGACAAAAGGGCAGAGGTCAGTGATTCTTTCATAATGTTGACTCCAAGGTACACAACACTCTCCTCCAGGCACAACTGCAATGATAGGAAATCAGGCAATTTAAGAAGTTGATAGCAATTTTTTTATTCTCAACCACCTTCTCAAGGAAATGATGATTGCATTTGGTGGACCAATTTTACTAAGGTTGGCTATACTAATGATCACTTTCAAGTGGAATCATTTTACAAGGCTCTGGTTAGTCATAGTAATGGAAGCATCCTTGGAGAGAAGTTTGGGCTTCAAGGCTCCCCTTAAATTCTCTTTGTCTGAAATATGACATTTAAAAAATATGGCAGCTGGAAATTGGGTGTCACGACCCATGGGGGGGCCGTGAATGGCCCCTAACCTCTAACAAACCATAGGCCCGTTAGAATTAGGTTAACCTCTCAATGAATCATGTCATAGCAATAACAAAAACTTTTATTCAAACTGAATTAAAATCCAATCCATAGAAAAACTGAATAATTGTTTGAACAAATCCTGCCTGTAAGAGGCTCAAAGAAAACTACTAAGAATCAATAAAAGCTACTAAGATCAAACTAAAGCCCGAAAGAACAAAGTGGGACATGCCAAAACGAACAGCTAAACTAATTGGGATAGCTAAATTGACTTCTTCCTTCAAGTTGATTGATGCACCGGTTCTACAGCTGAACCGTGACCTAAAAATTTAAAATAGTATTTAATGAGTTGAAACTGAAACGGAAGAGAAAATTCGAACACAAACAAAGAAGAGAGAGAGAGTTATGAGAATTCAATTGAATGATTTCAACCTCTATCTCAAACAGAAATAAGGCTAGATTATATACTAGCTCTAATCGCTCCTTACACAGTTTACACATCAGCATTTAAGATAAAATCCTCTACAGCTACAAGCATAACATAGAAATACAACCAACCAATAATCAACATAAGAGATTACATAAAGTGTAAAGCAATAACAGCTATACTAAGTCAACATTCTCTTCTACATGCCCCTTCAATTTGGACTTCCCCAAGATAGGAGCTGTAGCTGCTAGCTACTGATGTGTAGGAGGAACTTTAAGAGCCAGTTTATCACATAGAAATAAGAACCTATCTTTAGGCAATCCTTTAGTGAATATATCAGCAACTCGATGTAAGGAAGGAACATATCTTAATATCAACTGCACCTCCTTCAACCTTCTCTCTTACAAAGTGCACATCAATCTCTATGTGTTTAGTCCTTGAGTGAAAAACAGGATTTCCAGCTATACATTTTGCTGCTAAGTTGTCACACCAAAGAATAGGAGTATATAGACATGCAAACCCAAGCTCATAAAAGAGCGATTTCAACCATAAGATTTCTGCTACACCTTGAGCTACAACACAATACTCAGCCTCACCCACATACCGTGCAACAACCGTTTGTTTTTTAGAACTCCAAACAATTAGATTATTTCCAAGGAAAACACATAAACCACTAGTAGATCGTCTTGTGACCTTGCAACTGCCATGGTCAGCATCAATATACACATGTAATGGCAGATCAGACAAAGATGGAGTAAAAATCAAACCCAGACCAATAGTTCCCTTAAGATACAGCAATAGACGCTTGCAAGCTAGCCAATGTTGATCCTTAGGAGAGGCCAAAAACTGACTTAATTTGTTCACAACAAATGATATATCAGGTTTCGTGTATGTTAGATACTGAAGAGAGCCCACAATAGTTTGATAAAAGAAGGATTAGAGAACAGATTTCCATCATCAGTTAGAGAAGTGGCTGCACTCCTAGGAGTAGCACACGGTTTGCACTCAAACATGGCAGCCTTTTTCAGTAAGTCTAGGGTGTATTTAGATTGAGTCAAATAAAGGCCTGTAGAGCCACGATAAGCCTCAAACCCTAGGAAATAATTCATTGCACCAAGTGTTTTTAGAGAAAATTGAGTATCCAACTTGCGAATACAATCATGTAAAGTAGTAGAATCTAATCCAGTAATCAAGATATTATCAACATACACCAATATAAACAACACAAACTTAGGAGTTCTTTTGATGAATAAAGAAACATCAGAAATCCCTCTCACAAAACCCCAATCCTGTAAGGCTAACCGCAACTTAGTATACCAGGTTCTTGGAGCTTGCTTTAGACCATAGAGAGATTTCTTTAACTGACATAAGAGAGATTTCTTTAACCGACATACATGAGAAGGAAAAGACTGATCAATAAATCCCTCTGGTTGCTTCATAAACACTGCTTCATTTAAATCTCCATTTAAGAAAGCATCATTCACATCAACTTGTTGAATTTCCCAACCAAATGTTACAACTAAGGAAAATAACACCTGAATGGTAGGTGCTTTGATAATTGGGCTAAAAGTTTCAGCAAAATCTATTCCTGGTGTTTGAAGAAATCCCTTTACAACTAGCCGAGCCTTGTATTTTAGGATAGAGCCATCAGATTTATATTTCACTCGAAACACCCACTTACAATCAATAAGATTCATATCTGGAGAAAAGGGAACAAGATCCTAGGTGTTGTTTCTTTTTAGAGCTAAATATTCCTCCTCCATGGCTTCGACCCAATTGCAGTCTAAGAGAGCTTCTTGAATAGAATTGCATTCTAGAGAACTCACTAAGGCATCAGGAGAAGTGAGGGAAAGTTGTCGAGCTTTAGATCTAGTGAGCATGGGATGAATAGAAGGTGCTAGAGCAACTGGAACTGGAGTAGGGTTAGATGTAGGAAATGACAAGGGAGCTGATTCAAGAGGAACTGAAGTAGGCTGCTCAGGAACAATAGAGCTTGAACTGGTGGCAGAAGAGACTAAGGAATCAGTCGGTGCTAGTTGAGGTGAATGACCAGATTTAACTAAAAAAGGAAATGAATTCAAAACAGCAGTGGGCAAACCCATGCTAGACACGGACTGAGGAGTATGATTTTGTGAAAATAAATGTGGAAAAGGAAACTCCTCAGGATTAAAACTAAGATGTCTTGACACATAAACTCTACCCGACGGATGCATACACTTGTACCCAACTTGTAGATGGTTGTAACCAAGAAACACACACTTTGTTGAATGAAAATTGAACTTATGCTTGTTATAGGGTCTAAGATAGGGAAAACAAGCACAACAAAAGGACTGTAAGTTCATATAACTGGGTTGTTTGTTATAAAGTTTCTCAAACGAAGAAAGAAATGTAAATGGTGAGGCTGGTAACAGATTTATAGTGTAAACAACTATTTGGAATGCAGACCCATAACTTTAAGGGCATTTTGGCATGGGCTAAAAGAGTGAGTTTCATTTCAGCTATATGACGATGTTTCCTTTTTGCAACACCATTTTGTTGGTGTGTACAGGGACAAGTAAATTGAGGTTGAATGCCACAAGTGTGTAAATAGGGTAAAAAGGCTTTAAATTCTCCACCATTGTCAGTTTGGAGAGCCTTAAGGTTAAATTGATATTGCAACTCAACAAACTTATGAGAGGTTTGAAAAATGGATAGGGCTTCAAATTTAAGTTGCATTGGATACAGCCATGTATATCTAGTAAATGCATCCACAAACACAATGTAATATCTATAACCTTCACTAGAAAGAATAGGAGCAGACCCCCACAAATCTGAGTATACTAGCTCCAAGGGGTGTGAAGTTGTGATTTTACAATTTGAAAAGGGAAGCTGATGCATTTTTCCTAACTTACAAGAGTCACAAAAAGAAAGATCAGTAGAAAAACAAGGAAGACTGATTTTATTCATAATGTGTTGTAATACACGAAAGGAAGGATGACCCAACCTAGCATGCCATTGTTGACAAATCAATACAAGCTGATTGCATGCTAGGTTTATCAGACGAAGACAAAGCCTGCCTATTACAATTGTTTAGGCTAGTTACAGCTGATGATGCAGCATGCACAAATGCTGGATCCAACTGATAGAGGCCCATTTTTAAGAATTCCTTGTAGTAACACCTAGCTCGAATCCTTGTCCTTAATCAAGCAAAAAGTGGAGTGAAATTCAGCAATGACAATATGATCATTAGTGAGTTGAGACACACTAATTAAATTCTTTGTCATGATAGGAACATGAAGGACTTGAGGTAAAGAAATTATAGAGGTAGGATAAGTTTGTGTAATCATTTTACCGATACCAACATTAGCAATAGGAAGCATCTTACCATTACCTACTGCCACTTTATCATTGCCACCATATGGAGTATGAATAGAAAGATTATTCAAACTTGAGGTGATATGGTTTGCAGCACCTGAGTCTACACACCAAGAGTTATCACTAGGTTGATAGGACAAAGAAGGCTAATAGAATGAAGGTTGATAGAACGCTGAAGAGTGCTGAGACTAATTGTCCAAAGACGGAGTTGAGAAACCATAGTGAGTCTCTGGTGCAAACCCTCTGTTAAGAAAGCTCCATTAGCCTCATGATTAGCCATTAAAGCCTGAGATTGAAAATCACTCCCACCTCTACTAGTCACCAGGGGTAACGAATTGGCCTTGGCTTCGTCAGTCACTTCAACAAATAGTTCCCCATTTTCCTCTTGCAGCCTTTCAATAATTGCCTCTTGAGGTGATATTTCTTCTTCTAACTTCTCAATAATAGCAATAGAATTCATTTCCCATGCCAGAAATTCCTTGTTGCCTCCTATTGTTCCTTTCATCCTACTGACTGCATCATTCAGCTCTAGTTTTGGACTTTCGTGATTATCATGTGGGACATCCCCATCAAGAACTTATTTTTCACAGGAATCGGGGTGTTCCTTTAATTCTCCTTTTGCCCAAACACCCTAGATCAAATCTCCAGAATTGCGGCTGTTGCTGCCAACATTGTCATTACAGTCACCCTTCTCGTCAATTCCGCCTAAGTTAGAATACTTCTTCTGCCCAAAATCAGAGGTCAGTAGTGAATCAGTTTTCTGCTATCTTGACTTCTCCTTCGGTTGCTCCATTTTAAGGAACTCCCCAAGGTTAAAACTTCTGCGATAATCATCTGAAACATTTCTTCTTGGTTTATCGAAGAAATTCAGCGAGAAGGCTGACCTGATACATTTTAGATAGCATCATCCAAAAATTTTGTATCTCCTCGCGTATAACACTATCAATCTCCTCACGCATTCTGCTGACCTGATTATGTAATTTCCTTTCCCATGTATGATGCTTCGGGCCAAACACCTCATGATTTCTATTGTATCCAACTGAAAATGTGGCATCCTTCTACTACAACTAAGACTCCACTTGTTTCATGTGTGCACTGCTCCCCATTGCCGATATCTCACAAACAGGACACTTCGAAGACCAAGCATTCTTCTGCTACGATTGAGACTCCAATTGTCTCATGTGTGCACAGCCCCCATGGCCGACTTCTCTAGAACAAGACACTTAGAAGACCAAGGAGCAGGAGTCCTATACATACTAAATCCACATCCTTTTGTGAGCTAATCGGCTCTAAACTAGAATCGCCTCAACGCAATTCAATAGCAGAGGCACTCGCTCTTCTTTACCTTTACAATTTGAACCAAGTCAACCAAAATTCACAGCCAAAATCTACCTCTTGTTTCCCCTTACTCACAACCTAGAATTTCGATTGGAATCCACTGCCTATGGAATTCTCTTCACTGATTTGCTGATATGCATTATCGGACTTCTAATCGAAATCTCTTAAATCACCGCTCAATCAGTTCCGATAATGGCTGAGGTCGCCTCCCTGAACCTCGACTGCAGTAGCAAATCAAACTGTTGCTTCGCCTTCACAACCGAGCCTTCCACTTCCCCTCCACAATTCAAACTGGAAGCCCCAAGTACTTCCCGTGAGTTCAATCAGTTCTGTTGTAGCCTCCAAAAAATCAATTAACTCCAAAACAGCTGCTATGCTCCGCCTAATTGAGAATTGATCTCCTCTCAATTCAACAACCTTGGATCCATTTCACTAAATTGCTACTATGAATCCCCTATCAAATTAATTGACTCTGCTGCTTCAAATCAGTAGAAATCTCAGCCGAAATCAACCTGTAGGCTTTGTTTAAGTCACCATGCAGTAGCCGATAACCACCGGCTCTGAATTGCCTTCAAATTCGAAATCGCAACTACCTATCTGCCGTCAATCCCCCCCATACATCAAAATCTAATTTCGAGAATCAATTGTCGAGAATTAATCCTCAGCCGAGAGACCCACCCAAACTCACTGGAATGCTTGAACTCGTCGAGTCCATTGAATCACCGAACCCTGGATTTTAATTACTGAAATTGATTTCACAAGCCTTCAAATTGAATCTTAATCACACCAAAATTCACCACTGGAATCGTCGGTCATAAAGTGATCAAAAATTACAAAGCAGTAGCTGAGGATCGTCGTTGGGAAACAACAGCCAAGATCGCTAGGGCATGCTTGCATTTACCACATGCAACGACTTGGATCCAGCCGCTAGGATAGCCAGAATTGTAACTCACCGCCTCATACCTCACAGTCAAATGTGAAAAATAGATCCCATCCTTCAAGTCACCTCCAAAAGTCGAGCAACCTCTGAATTTCCAACCCCAAGTCAACCACCGGCTTCGTCTTCAAGACCCAAACTCGGATCTGCCATAATCATGAAATTCGCTAGAATCTGCTTCACCTTCACATGTCGCTTGATAATTTATGTTCAATCGGCGATTAGAGTTGTTGCTAGGAAGCGCCTCTAGCACCACCTCCTAAATGGATTGGCTCCAATCACACCACCTGTTGTGGATCAACAGTCCACAATTCCCAACCAATCACGGTGGGTCACCTCAATTCATCGATTCAATCACGATCGCTAGGATCCTGATGGCTCGGATCTACCTCTAATACGTAACTGAACTGAAGTCACTACTAGAATTGACGGAATCACAGTCGAGAATAGATGGCTCAGATACCAATTGTCATGAACTTAGGGTTCATGACTGGTTTAAAAGGTAATTGGAAGGAATTGGGGCAGTTAGATCGGAAGAAATGGGGGGAAATTAGGGAAGAACATAACAGAGAAGGAGATTAGAGAGAACCAAGAGAAAGAGAGGGAAATTGGAGAGAGGTTGAGAGAATTCAAGAGAGGGAAATGAGAGATTTCATTCAACAATTCAAACATACATTCACCCAAGTACTATAGCCTATTTATAGGCTGTCTAGGCACTATAACAACAGAAAGGTACAATAGGTAAGTGGCAACGTACGTTAAGAAGAAAATACATGTATTAGATTATTCCTATTATATCCTTGGGTATTTTCACTCCCCAGGCCACAATCTCTTTTTTTTTTCAAGCGTCTTTTCGGTTAGGGAAAAATACATGTAGTACCCACAAGTTGGCCCTAAATATAGGCAATACCCCTCAGGTTCTGAAAATAGCAACGACCTCCCATGACTTTATAAATTTTGTTGCACTAGCCACCTGCTATTACTTAACCCTAGTTAAATTTTTTAAAAGACTAAAATGTCCGCAATGACCTCCCTACTCTTTCCCCTATCTTTCTTTCTCCCACTCTCTCTCTCCCCTTCTTCTCTGACGATGGCAAAGGTGAAGTCAGCAAAATGACAAATGAGGAACTCGCTCAGGATGCCAGAAATAAAACAAAAAAGACATGTAAAAAAGCAAAGAGGATAAGCACAATCAAATTTAATTATACCCAATGGAAAACATTAATATCTTTGTTGGAATTCAAAAACAACTTTGATTTTTTAATTGTCAAACGAACCCATTCCAGTCTGCAATGGCCAACCAAGGCACTTGCCTAAGATGCAAGAAACAACACGAAAAAGACAAGTTAAAAAGCAAAGAGGATAAGCACAATTAAAGTTAATTATACCCAATAAGAAACATTAACATCTTTGTTGGAATATGTTTTGAATGAATTCAAATACATCATACACATATACATACACCCACATAGAAATCACAGGAAATACTGTGAATCCAAGTACTAGAACCAACTTTGTTTAAAGTGAAAAGGAACGTTTTAGCATATAAACAAACATGAAAGATGCAATCAAATCAGGTTGCCAAATACAATTTCTTACACAACGAACAAACATGAAAGATGCAATCAAATCAGGTTGCCAAATACAATTTCTTACACAACAAAACTTATTCTCATGGATGGCGCTGTTTGATGGTTTAGTTGAGCAGATATTTTAAGGGAAAATTACATGTTACTGATTGAATTGATTTGAAAATACAAAATCTCCTAATGTTCAAGACAAGTCGAATCTGATTTAAACCAGTGTTCATCTATATATAACAACCCCCCCCCCCCCCCCCCCGCCACGGGCTGGGAAGGTTGCCAGCATTGAAGAATAAAATGTAGCTTTCCCAGCGCCGAATTGGTGTTGTATGCGGAGAAGGCAATGGCATTAGCTGATCATTTATCATTTTAGGATGTTCATCTTCAGAGCTGATCTTTTCATGTGAAAAGCATAAGCAAATCATGCATGGTCGAAGGAGAGAATTTTAATAACATTGGTCATGCGGAAATGGTATCACATAGGTTGAAGATGTTATTAACACAGAGATTATGCTCTTTCTTCCAATAAGATCTCAATAGTAACCAAAACTTGTTGATGGTACTAGCGAAAGATATGTTTGTTAATATACCTCCAAAGCCAGTCTTGTAGACTCCACCACACGAGCATAAACATATTCCGTTTTCCCTGCAACATAAACACCAATAAAGTATACATTCTCAATGGGCAGTAGAGATGGTCATGTGGAAATGAAAAAATATATATATATATATATATATAAATTCTAACCTACAAAATGAATTCAACTGCTCAACAAAGAAGCATGCCCGATTACTGCAACTAAGTCCTTAACCCAACCAATTAACAATACCAAGAATAACCAACATCAGAAAGCACTTGGAGAGGTCAATTTACAGTTGAAAGAATCTTAAGTTTCATTTGTGATACAACTATGTCGACAGTTTCTTCTTTTTCGTATTCAAAATAATCTAACTTTGCAAGAGCCAAACTCATAGATGAAATACCATTTTACTACTGAACAATCAGATCTAACATAACAGAAAATGATCTCATTAAATTACACTGGATTTGCAGGATCTATTTTTGATTGCAGATTTTAGTTTTGGGTGCTGCAGGAGTTCATTTTGATTGCAGTATCTAGGATGGTGAGGCAGTTCCTGGTGTGGGGACAACTGAAATTTTGAAGGATCCAGCTGAGATTTGCTTGTGTAATGCCTGGTGATTTGTACAGCAGTGTCAGCCAAGAAGGATTTTATTATAATAGAATTGGTTGAAGTCTAATCTCTTAATTTATTTTTATTTATTTATTTATATTTTTTTAAGCAATAGAGAATAGAAATATAATTAAAAGAAGCAACGCCATAGAGGGAGCAAACCCCGAACACACCTACATGGATTACAGGTGACAGTTACAAATAGTACCCGACCACATTCAAGGATGGATGTAGACCCATTGGGCAAGGACAATCATTCCGGTCCTAGGAGAGGTGGCAATCATTCTCAAGAACCAAAAAGACTGAGCAGTGTCTGCCAAGAAGGATTTTACTATAATAGAATTGGTTGACGTCTAATCTCTTAATTTCTTTTTCTTTATTTACTTATCTTTTTTAAGCAACAAAGAATAGAAATATAATTAAAAGAAGCACCACCATAGAGGGGACAAACCCTATACAAACAAAAACAAAAGAAAAAAGTGTATGTTATCCCAGACCCCTGTGGTTTCGACCATTTGAACAGAGACCCCCTATGGGTTAAAAATGTCCTTGAAGGTCCTTGTAGTTTATTGTTTATGCTCAGGCACCCCTTCTATTGCAATCGATGCTAATAGATCCTAATTAAGTCAAATTAAGTGAAATTTAAACAAATAAAAATTCAAAAACAAAAAAAGGGAATCCATCATTTCTAGTATTGAAAACGATGGTCTCAATCAAGAAAAACATGGGTTTGGCAATGGGTTCTCTAGGTTCCCAAACCCTCAGAAATCTTTGGGTTCTAGAATTGATCTCTGATGGGTTCTAGAATCAATCATTCCCAAAAGATGAGGTTCTCAAACTACATAGAGAGAGAGAAGAGGATGTGGGGGTTGGGGGGGGGGGGGGGGGGGGCGCTGACAATGAAGAAAAAGAAGATTTGGAACCCATGACCCCTATTGGGTTCCGAATTTTTGGAACCCATCGTTGAGATGATGGGTTATGATGATTGAGACACCATCATTGTGATGTATTCCAATTGGAACCCATCACCAACGGATTCCACCGACCACTAATTTCCTTTTTTACTTTCCTTTTTTTGCTTGTTTGCTAGATTCTTTAATTTTTAGTTTTAGTTGAATTTAATTTAGTTTAGCTTAATTAACGTTATTTGTGACAAAGGGGGGCACCCAAGTAAAAATTTAAACCATAGGGACCTAGGAACCATACATCTAAAAAATACTAATTAAACCACAAGGGTGTCTTCATGCAAATCGTCCAAACCACAAGGGTCTAGTGGTAATTTACTCTAAAAATACTAATTAAAAAAAAAAAGAAACAAAATATGACCACAAAACTGTATGTCTTTTGGGGAAACCTATATGATCAAGGCTAAAGATTTGTAGATAAGTGCAAGAGGGAATAGTCAAATCCTAGATGTAGGTCTCAAGGAATTGTGTAAATTGGACATTAAAAAGCATAGGCCAAATACATATTTTAGCCTTAGTATTTGCATGTTTTTTTCATTTAGACACTTGAACTTTTTGTTGTTTTAAAAACACCCTCGAACTATGCAATTTTGAATCGATTGTACCCTTGAACTTCTTGTTATTTCAATTACACCCTTGAATTCATTATTTTTAACAAATTTATTGAGGTATACAATTGAGTCGAAATTGCATGATTCAGGGGTGTAATTGAAACAACAAAAAAGTCCAAAGCTGCAATTGACTCGAATTTGCAAGTTCAAGGGTGTCTCTGAAACAACAAAAAAGTGAGTGTCTAAATGAAAAAAACATACAACTGCAGGAGTTAAAATATATATTTTTCCAAAAGCATACAATCATGTTAATTAGAATGTCTTTGTTCATGTGAGAGAGAATGAGTTTTGGATCCAACTGGAGGGAGTGGGGTTGGTTCTATATTGTATGATTAACAATTCTTATTAATAGAATCCCAAAAGTATTAATGCCTCTAGCAGTTTTAGGAAAGGGAATCCAGCACACACCTTTTTTTGTTTATTTTGTTTGTAAGTCCCTTTAGTTTGATGTGACATCATCTTGAACAATGACAATGGATCAAGGGTTTAGATGTTTGAAACGGAGTAGGCTCTTAATTTGAAAATTTCTCACTTACCTGTTGTGGATGATACTACTTTTCTAAGGGCAACTTTACTTAGTGTCAGTCTCAGGCCCCATGTAAACATCACATCCAAGAGCGACACCATTGTAGTTAAGGAAGTGGAAAGGGTCATAGATTAGCCTCTAACCTAGAGATAAGATATGTTTTCTTCCCAGGCATATAGTTGGGGTTAAGCTTGGAAGAAAGCAGCTTGGAAGGAAGGGAAGAAAAGACTCCATAACCAAAAGGCAAAGACATCGGTCCTACTAGGAATATAGGAAGAAAAGCATTCCATCTTCACTCTCCTACAAGTGGATTAGAAGATCTCTTTAATAAGGAACTCCTTCCCTTTCCCACTTACTCTATCAAGTCAGTAACAAATTATGTCAGGTTCCTGAAACTAACCTAGGGTTTCTTAGGTAATTAGAAAGAAATAGAGAGAGAAAGTGATCGAGAGAGAGAGAGAGAGAGAGAGAATGAATTCTGTTATTTCACATCATATCCCTCATCCTCCAAGTAGTGGCCTATTTATAGGCCTTCTAGCTTTCAGTTACAAGTTGCTTTCAGTTGTAACAAAAAAAATACAATGCAGTAATTGCAACAAGCAGCAATTAGTGTATTAACCCTAGGGTCTTGACAGATTCCGTCAAAACTTATTGGTCTAAGTGAAAATAGGTTCTTAAAGTAGTATAAGACTAAGAAGAAGTCTTTTTTCCGCTAAGATCCGATTCTCTATCTCATATGATTTACCCATTGCTTCTCTTATTCTTATTCTAGCGCACATCTGATGAAAAGAGACCTACCTTCTACCCTTGGACAGACTGAGAGGATTGATAGCAAGAGCAAGGGACTGAGACCAAGCAGTACTTCTTAACTAGCCAAAGAGCTTTCTAAGACTGGTCTTTCTAATTTATTAGAATATGTATGGTACATGCCTCCCACCCTTTTTCGCTCCTTTGCTTGCTGGCTCTTTCTTCTGTCCTAGAATTACTTCCCAAAGCTGATTAACTAGCCTAAGAGTAGACTAAGAGCAATCTAATCACTATTAGCAATGGAGTAGCTGAAATATTTGAGAAAAGATTGGCCTCACCTCATGATAGAGGTCAATCTTAAAAAAGAAATCTTGGACTATGAATTGTCCTACATGAATTAAAAATTCAGGGGCCATTTGGCATCCGGATTAAATAGTGACGGCACTAAGTTAAGGATGGAATAAAATAGTGAAGGGATTTGATAGTCCCATCCCATTGTCAGTATCCCAAGTTTAAAGGGATTAATTAAGTAGTCCTTCTAGTGATGAAAATGTAGACATATAAGCAAGTTCCTCAAAAATGAAAACTAAGAACACACACAACTTTAAACATAGGCTCAATCTATGATATACCTTCAACTTTTATGTACAAGGAATCCAGTGATATGTGGTATCTACGGCAGAAACCCTCAGCAGCCTGAAAGCAGTAGTTACACTTTATCCCAATTGCAATCACACGGAGTAAATAACACAATATGAAACCGAAATCAATATGACGTAATAAAAGCAAAATGAAAATGCTAAATGTCTAATCTAATGGGGGAAAGAAACAGCTTAAAAGCCAGAATATGGTTTCAGGACAGAGTGCTGCTCCTGTCCGTGTGTGTTTATGTGCATCATCATCATCATAACTAAACCTTGTCCTAACCATGTTAGGGTCAATGACACGACATTTATAATGTCAATTAACTTACAAAAGTCGCATTAACAGTACAAATCCATTCAAAAAGAACAATGTGAAAAAATTTTACACCAGATGCCCTTCTCGACGCAACCCTCTAGCAAAGGAATGCTAAAATAAAATTTCACACCACCTTCATATGTGTATGTTTATGTGCATGTGTCCAAATTACATAAAACCAATCAGAAACAAATCCTTCCGTGAAAGAAAACTTTGTACAAATCAATCCAGGCCACTGACTGGTGTGTGAGCGTGCAAATGCACATCCACATAAACGTCAACACATATAAAAAGACAATATTAAGCATCAATATGTTTAGGAACAGTAACATGATGCATCAAGATCTGTCACGAATCCCATGTGCAAGGGGTAAAACCTCTTCCCAGATCTCCCTCAAATAGATTTGAGGCAGAGTCCTGACATACCCGTCCCATTGGCCTCACATATTCCAGATTGAATTACATAAGATGACAGAACTAATTTTGCCAACATGGATTGCTGGATACATACTAACTTCAAAAAGCACTAGAAGTTGTAAATAAACAGAATACTTGAAGAAGGCAAGACCTTGGTAGGATTTCCTTGCTTATCAAATGCTTTAGAAACTGGAGGTCCCCGGATTTCAACCTCATTTTCCAATTGCCTGGAGCATAGGCTCTCAACTTGAACCTGCAAAACAACAATACTGCATTGCTTACCTTTTTTTCTTTTTCACAAATAATAGGATGAGCCTATCATATCAACAGATATTTGGAATTGTTAGAAGTAAAATAGTAATACATGGAGAGCTAACTTAAAAATTCATCTGCATAAATGGTGGATATTCAAAACTTTAGAACCCCTAAAAAGAATGAGGAGCAAAAGGGGAGTTATATGTAAATGGTTGTGGAATACAGAAGATCTACCCACCATATATTCTCCATTTATACCTAGCAATGTAGAGAATTAAAGTAGAAACATCACAAATCCAGAAAAATGATAGTCATTAAACTGCTCTAGGGCAGGATGAACTCAGAAAATTTTTTAGACAATCAGGTTTACAATCAAAAAAATGGAAGAGGAAGTGAACACTAGGCAATCATTTATAGGGTAATCATAAATGGTACAAAAAGACTACCAAAAAGCACCACATTAGGGTTCAAGCTCCATACCTCACCAGGGTCAAACCCTTATAGACTTGAAACTGTCATACAATACCAAGGAAAAAAAGAAGAAGAAAGAAACTATCATGCAAGATTCTTGTGTTTTGCATGTGTGTGCATATGTCAGTGTTAAGTAAAACTATAATAGAAGCAATAACTAGTCCACACATCAAATAAACCATTATCATAATGCATTAGAAAATCCTGATTAGATCATTGCAATGGTACCCAAAAAGAAACAAAATTAGTGAAACGAAAATTTGGAGATAACACGGAAATGAACTTACTGTTTTTCCCCACTGGATTTATGTTAACAAAATTGTTTCTAGTGTCCCCATATCTGCTTTCTTAGATTACTAGTAATGACATCTCTATAAATGAGATGCACATTTCTTATCTATCATTCCAACATCTAAACAAATGCCAATGGTTGATACTAACTACAAATATTTTTAAAATGTCATTGAAAAGGATGGGGGCCAAGCAACCTCTTAGGGAACCTTAATATTGCTAATTGAGTGTCCAAATATCATGTTAAATACAAAGGAAAACGAGATTGTCTCTGCTTGACACCAATTGGACATAACAGTTTTGGTGCTCCATCATGTTAAGAGTACCATTTTTTTATTTCCTCTTACAAGTGATTATATTACCATCTCTCTAGTTGTACATTGTTTTGAGAAATGACAAGGGATAGAGTGCAGGAATCATTTGATCACATTATCAAAGATTCCCCTTGTATGTTACTCATTTCCAGATAATAAGGCTTAGGAGATATAGGTATTCACCACCATCTTGTTGTGATTCCAAGTTTGTACAAGTCGGTTTTACAATATCAACTATGTGATGGAACACAACCATATCAATTACTTTCATTCACGAACATCTCATGAATCTTTTCCATATGAAGATGGGTTGGAATTTTATATCATCATTGTAATATCTTGGATTTTACAGATATTTGGAGGAATTGAGTGCCACAACCCTAGGGGTATGATTGTAATTGGGGAAAATTCATGATGTGTAAGCTGTTAAGGGTCTAACTGAAAGGGGTTAAGAGGTTAAGCAGGAAAAGGGAATAACTAACTTGTACAACAGCTAGCATGGCTGTTAGGTTTGTTAGGTGATTAATAATAGATGATATAGCTAGAGACTCTATAATAGAGACCTTCGGCAGGGTGGAAGGGCATGGAATGAATAATACGATCTGTCTCTCCTCTCTTCTGTTCTCTCTCCCTTTCTCTCTCTCTTTCTATCTCTCCCTCTATCTCATTCTTGCAATTACAGAAATTGGCCAGCCCTAATTCAAGGGCTTGACATTGAGCCTAAGAAAATTTGAGGACAAAATTTCTTTAAGGGGAGTTGGATGTAATACCTTGGAGTTTTTCAGAAAATTTGGAAGAAATAAACTGGACCAAAGACGATTTAATTGGACATTAGCATAACTTATCGAAATTACAAGCCTTGCCGCTCTGGTGATAAATTTGAAAATGGGTCCAAATGTCAATCATTCAGAATTTTGGGGCCAAACTGTAATATGGAAAAATGACCATTTTGGACAAATTTGGCAACTTGGTAACCCATGTTGCACCCAAAATTCAAGTGATACGACTCAAATTTGCCTGAGCTCAATATTAGGCTTCATAGATGGGAATAAGGGGAACCTATGGGACTTGATTTCATAAGATATTGCTGAGAGATTTGAAAGATATTCACACTTTATAAAAACACACAAGTTAATCAAGTAGCTTACTTGAAACCCCACCCCCCACCCCCCCCAAAAAAATAAATAAATAAATAAAATAAAATAAATCGAGCTTGGGTTAAGCCAAAATGAAAGAGGACCATCGAATGAGAGATGGTAGGGAACATCACAGTGTTCTTGATAAGCATCAGCCGCGAACAGATTGAATGAAATTGGGCTCAAAAGTTGACAAAATAACATGTGAACGACATATAAGGCCATTTAAGTGGGTCACTTCAAACTCAATTTCTACTCAATCAACTTAGAATTGGATTGAACCGATCAACAGGTTTTGTAGATAGCACAAGGGAGAGTCACCCAATACTTTTGATTTAAATTACTGGTCACCGATGAGAGAGAAATTAGGCGCCAAAATCAGCAAAAATCACCCAATGTCAAGAGATGCACAATCCAATCCCTCCATCAATTTTGGTTTAAATTTGACTAGACTGAGCTTGATTTTAGTTGAATAGAAAGTTCTAGACTAGTTTATGAAGAAATTAGAACAAATTTATTAAGAAATTGAAGAAAATAAGTTAAAATCCATGTGTGTGTACATATATATTGCACACATATATATGCATATAAGTCATACAAGGCAAAGGCCCACACCTCTACAAGATTATGTCGGCCATGCCCCTCTAAAGACATATGCAGGAAGGTGATTACAGGAGACGATAGCAGTGGGTGGCGATGAGATAGCCAGCAGCCATCCTTGTTTTTCTCCATGCACGGTGGAGTGGTAGAGGTTAATGGAGGAGATGGGTGTGATTGGGAGCAAATTGAGATGATGGAGGTGGTTAGGCAGTGATTAACAATAAACATGGCTAAGGGCAACTGAGGTATGGGTTGAGGCAACCAAGGTGCAATGAACATGACAGGGCATGGCGATGGTTGTACGGGAGCATGGCTAGGAAGCAACGATGGTGTGCTTTGGCAACCAACCTCAGCTATAAAAGCCAATGGTCCTCTAAGGTCTAAGCATTGCAGGAGGCAGGGGAAAGAGAGAATGAGAGAAGAGCTCATCGGCAAGTGATCAGTTAGCAAGATAAAGCATCAGAGAATGTTGTATGGTACATAACATATACAATTCAACTTTTAAGTGCTAAAAAAATTCAATTGCTGATTCAAGAGGAGTCGTATGGAATAGAATATTAGGCAATAAAGCACAAACATGTGAAAAATATGAGTGTAAAGGAGATGAGGAGTTGTATGGCATAAAATGCTGGGTAATAAAGCACTAACATATGCAAAATATGAGTGTATGAAAGATGAGATTGTCAAGATGAATGTGCACCCATACACAAAAAGATGAAATTAGAAAAGGGATGTCACAACCCCAAGGATATAATAGTAGTTGTTGCTTAATGCATTTACTGTTTTGTACCTTAGGCTGCTAATTCATATTGTACCTTTCAGTTACAACTAAAACTGAAAGACAAAGAACTATAAATAGGCTATCAGTTAGAGGATTTTCATTAGTTGTTGAATGATATAGATTCCCAGTCATCTCTTTCTCTCTCTCACATCAATTCTCTCCCAAATTCTTTTTGATTTCTCCCTATTCTATCTTTCTCTCTCTCTTCTTTCTGAATTCTCCCTCTATTCTTCTAATTTCTCCCTCCCTTTCGATTCCCTTTCCCTCGATTTCTTCCAAATTCCATTCTAAACCCTAGGCAAAGTCATGGTTCCAGACATTTGATATTAGAGCCAACAATTCTCGGCTATGATTCTAGCAATTCTTAACGCAATTCTTAGCAGCTAAATTTAGATTTTGAAGGTGAAGCAGAGCAAGGCAATTCTCGGCTATTGATTTCTCTATTTCAACTGTTGATTGAGGCGGATTCAGGTTTGTGGAATTTAGATCTAGGTGAGTACTAGAAGCAATTCAGAGGCAAATTCCAATGATTCTTGGCTAATTGATCTAGGCAATCTTAGCAATTAATCTACATCAATCAATCCTAAGTTGCTAACTTGTGAGGTGATCAATTCTTGGTTGACATTCAAGCAAATCATAGCAGCTGTATCAGAGTCAACCGATTCTCAGGAGACTGTCCAGAGCAGCTCCTTGGCCTTAGATCTAGCACTTTTCGGATTTTCTCCATGGCTGATGGTTACCAGACACTCAAAGCTTTTATGGATAGATTTGAAATGAAAATGGACAAATTCATGATTATGTTGGCCAAACATATCAAGTTAGTCTTCCAGCTGAATTAATTTCTAAGGAATATTTTGATCCGATTGTTCAAAGAAAGAAACCAGTCCCTGTGACAATTGGAGATCCATACGTTACTCATCCAAGGAATCAGTATTACATTAACAATCAATGAAATCAATAATCTATTAACAAACCAAAGAGTTCAACTAAGGAAGAAAGAAGTAATAAAAAGGACGTTGTGAATGATGTTTTCCAACCTCAAGAATTTCTTTCAAGCTCCACTGTAGAACCGATTCGAGCAGGCATTGGAATCCTACCTAATGCTTCTAGTTTGCAAGAAGCTGATGAATTACCTACACTGGATCAAGTAATTCTGACTGAAAGATCATTTATTTGTGAGGAAACTGGTGCTGGAGTCCTTCCTCATATTTCTAACTGACAAGAAACTGAGGAACAATCCGAATTGGAAAAAAATATTGATTCATTAGATAATCCGACTATAAATCATGTCGGGGATGAAAGCCGCGATGAAGAGATATCTCATGCATCTGATGAGATGAATGCCTTTGGCATCTACTCTAGGCTGGATCAAGTTTTTGATGCTCCACATGAAGTTAAAGAAGTTTGGGCAATTCGAACCAGAACAATCTTTATATTGGCTCCAAGAAAACTAATCGTAAGGAAGATGAGGTCCCAAGACTAGGAATTTTGGACCTTTGGACTCCAGAAAATCATTACAAGTGGTTTAAATCTAGATATGGAGGTCATGTTTCAGCCACTAAGGAATCTGTAGAACATTCTCGTCTCTTCCTAAGCAATCAAGATGTTAAGAAAGGAATGGCAGTTGCAAAAAAAGTCACTGCGACACCATTGGAGCAGAAATCTATTGAAGATGAACCTTTGGTGTATGCTAGCAAGCCGAAAGCAACAGATGCTTTTAAAGCACTGTTGGAGTCAGCAAATGTTGAATCCAACTGAACATAGGAGCAGGGAATGAGAGTAATCATCAATAACAGGAGGTATGGGGCTTTATGAACTTTTGTGAGTGTAAACAGACATTCAACGACTACCTGGACCAAAGAAAGAAGCCGGAGGCTGAGGAAGGCATAATGACTGCATCAAGATCAAGGAAATCACTAGAACTTCTATTGGAAGGAAAGCAAATAGATTTTTGAGGAGAGCTCAGAATACAAATCAATTGGAAAAAGAAAAAGAGAAAAAGGCAAGAAAAAGGCGAAGGAACAATCAAATGGTGAAAACAAGGATTGGATGAAGAAACGATGACACGGTTGTTGTAATTTCTTAGGGACAAGAAATCTCTCAGGAGGGGGAATTGTCACGACCCCAAGGATACAATAGTAAATATAATAGTAGTTGTAGTTGAATGCATTTACTGTTTTTACCTTAGGCTATTGATTCATATTGTACCTTTCAATTACAACTAAAACTGAAAGATAAGAGAACTATAAATAGGCTATCAGTTAGAGGATTGTCATTAGTTGTTGAATGATAACAGATTTCCAATCATCTCTCTCTTGTCAATTCTCTCCCAAATTCTCTCTATTCTCTCTTTGTTCTTTCTGAATTCTCCCTCTTTTTTTCTAATTTCTCCCCTCCCTTTCTATTCGCTCTCCCTCGATTTCTTCCAAATTCCATTCTAAACCCTAGGCAAAGTCATGGTTCCTGACATGAAAGTATTCATAATAAAGTCATAGCCGCTCCCATTGAAGATAAGATGCAAGAGACATAACTAAGATAGTTTGATCATATGAAAAGAAAACCAATAGAGATCCTATGAGGAGAGTGGATGGAATGAAAAAAGTATATATTGTTTTTCAAGCCAACATTATTTAAGCCAAAAACCATCAATAAGCACCAAACAGATGATGAAGGAAGCCATACCACCAGTCTGCGAGGTGTGCCAAACACTAGCACTTCCCCATGGGTCAACCTTTGTTTCTCCAGTAATTGCACAATTAGTTCCTTAAGCTGCAAAGACCAGCATGATAAGCATAAGTGTTAGATAATGCACAATATACCTTTACCATGGATATATCACTCAAAAACAATATATATATATATATATCACTTGGCAGCTCTAAGAAAATAAAGGAATGAAGTTAAATAAAAATATTGACCAACCAATATACTAGAGTTATAAAATAGCAAATAAAATAACAAACACGTCTACCACATAATTAACTACATACTTGTTGGCTTGCGTTAACTACATCAGTAGGTGGTAACTCTTCTGTCCCAACTTCAAGCACGAACATCCTTGGTTCCTCAGGGACCTAGGCAATAAAAATAACAAAAACAAATCAATATCATGAATTGGTATAATCCCAAAATTAGTGGAAGCATAATAAAAGTCGAATGGTCAACAGAGATGGGCCAAAAAAATCTTAGATGCCCTGGGCTTTACTATTCATTTAGCACAAAGAAATGGGAAGTACAAGAGAGAGAGACAAAAAAGTTGCAAATAAAAATATTACTGAACCTGAATCTCAACAATCATAAGAGAAGGGCAAGTCAATAAAAAATATGGGGATAGAAGAAGAACATTGGTGAGTGCAGTGAAATAAAAAATATAAAAAAACAGAACATAACCATTGCAAAAATCTCCACACCCCTTAGCTTTCATAATACAAATTATATTCAAATGCATAATCACATCAAAACTTTACCCCCCAACAAATGGAATTTTAATGTAAAAGCAAGAACAGGTGCAACAAACCAGCTGCATTTTTCATCAAAGTTTCAAACAAAATAGCATTGGTAAAGATAAGTTAAAAATCATTGGGGGGGGGGGGGGGGGGAAGAGAAAGCAACCAGGGCAATTCCTATATCTCTACTGAACCAAAAGAATTCTCAAGCAAAATAGACTAATTGTGGTACAACAACTGTTACGCAATTATGAAAAATAAATAAATGACTATAGCCAACACCTCATTGTTAAATAGATAACAAGGCAAGATAAGCAAATAAAAAAACAAGATGAACAACAAAAATAAGAGATGGATGCAGGTGTAAGAAACAGGAAGTAGCCTGGAAAGTGACAAGCCAAAGGAAATTCATCAGTAACAGTTTCATAGTGGATGATTAGATAGAGGAATGCAGGAGACTGAGATTAAATATGGGTTAACAGCAAGGATAATATGCAGAATGCAGGCCAAGTATCACGATATGATAACATGATTTATTTACAAGAGTTGAATGGACACACAATCTCAGACAAATGAGAATCAAAGCAGCAGTAAGAGCCCTAGTGATGAAAAGTTCTCTTTTTGCCAATAGCATCAGAGGCACAGACAAAAAGGGTAACCATAAGGGAAACAAAAAGGGTAGCCATCCTAACAAATAAGAGAAAAATATATTAACCTGCAAAACTTTGCCATAATGGAATCTAGAATAGTGGCTGCATTTTACAAATTTTTTATCAATAGGATGTGCATCAGGGACCTACATGCCAGCGAGAGCTTCAGGAAGGAAAAAAATAAATCACTTCCAAAAATTAAGAAGTCGGGTCTAGAATGGTAATAACACAATTCAAGCATTTTTTTCCTTCCCAGAATCTCATTTGATAAAAAGAGGAAGAAACAAATAATGAGCATGCAAATTGTGTATAAAAGTATCAGAAGAGGGAATAAAGACTTGTTTACACATTTCACTCAACTCTTTCAATATTCAAATAAAAAATTTCTGTTTATATTTTGTTCTAAGTTCCAAGGAGTAATCATCAATCAAACAGGATGCTTCTTCACCCAAAAGTGTTTGAAGGGATGAAGCTTAAACAGGAGTTAAAGAATTACAGGTGGCCTACAAAATGAACCACAATAAGGATACTACTGTCACCTGAAAAATGATATACAGAATTGAGAGAAAAAGAAAAGAGGAAAAGAACTAATCAAATCTATTAAGCTAAGGTTACAAGTATTTATACTAAAAACCTACAACTGCTATGTACAAGGTACTAGTCTATACAGAAAACCTAATACAAGCTAAATACAAATTCTCAACACTCCCCCTCAAGCAAGTGTATACATATCATATGCGCCTAGCTTGGAACAAATATATTCAATCATCTGACCTCAAAGAGCCTTAGTAAACAGGTTAGCCAGCTGATCCATAGTCCCAACCAATGCTGTAGAAATCTCACCAGAAACCAGTTTTTCTCGCACAAAGTGATAGTCTATTTCAATATGTTTGATCCTTCCATGGAAAACAGAATTAAGGGAAATATGAAAAGCAGCCTAATTGTCACACATAAGCTGCATAGAACCTGAATCACCAAACTGCAGCTCCTTTAAGAAGCTATTTCAACCAAATCAGGTCACATGTAGCTAATGTCATGCCTCTATACTCGGCTTCAGCACCTAGCAATAACAAGCTGCTTTTTACTCTTCCAAGAAACCAGATTGCCTCCAACCATAGCCAGAACTGGACCATCTATCAAATGGACAACTTGCCCAATCAACATCTGCATTACCAATCACCTGTGTATAACCTTTATCCTCAAACAATAAGCCTTTACCAGGCGAACTCTTAATATATCGCAAAGTATGCACCAAAGCCTGCCAATGACCATCACAAGGAGAATCCAAAAACTAGCTAACCACACTAATAGCAAACAACATCCAGTCGAGTCACTGTAGGATAATTCAGCTCCCCAATCAGTCTCCTATAATGCCCTAGATCATGAACAGGCTCCCTTTGTCCTAGAACAAGCTTAGAATTAGGATCCATGGGTGGATCAATGGGCCTAGAATCATGGAGAAAAGCATTTTGTATGTCAAGCTAATGAAGAGGCCAATGTCTAGTGGCAGCCATGGAAAGAAAAAAACAGACTGAAGCAATTCGATTGGGGAAAAGGTATCTCCATATCAAGACTAAAGATATGCGTATAACCCTAGGAACCAGATGTGCTTTCAATCTGTCAATAGAGTCATCTGGGCCAATGATAACAGTAAAAACTCAGCGGCAACCAACTATGGATTTCCCGGGAGGAAGGGGAACCAAATCCCAAGTCCCATTAGCAAGCAAAGCAAACATCTCCTCATCCATACCATGATGCCAACCACAATGAGCAAGAGCCTCTGCAACTGTTTTAAGAATAGAAATAGACGAAAGACAGAAACAAAGGTGGAATGGATAGAAGATAAAAAAATGTTAGCTCAAAAAAGTGTAAACAGGTTGCAAATTATGAGAAGAATAAGTACCTCTACATAGAGAACGCTGAACTAGACTAAAAACTGAAGAAATAATGGCACCTATAGGGCGACAAGCATCAGCACATATTGCATTTGAACCAACCCCATGAAATGCCATGCGCAGTCTACTAACCAGCTACTTATGACTTCCCAACCCTCTGAGTGGTTACACAGTAGCACCAAAGAAGACACAACTTTTATTTGGCCTAGTCACATCCCTCTCTTTTGTGACACAGCGACAATAGAGAGGGATGAGAACTGCAGCATCTAGAGGAACATGAAATGGAGAAACCACACCATCTGGAGGAATAGAAGAAGTCCAGGAACAACATTGATATGTCAAGAGAGGATGAGAAGGAATAGAGGAAGTAATGGGATAATAAATAGTAAAAACCAAATAGGAAAAAGAAGGAACAGGAAGAACCTCATCAAGAAATGAGGAAGAAGAAAGGGTAGAAGAAGTAAAGAAAGGATACACCCAAAGAAGGTAACATTAGAAGAAGGGAAATACTGATTGAGATCAGGGGAGAAACACTTATAACTCTTCTGAAATCGAAAATATCCCAAGAAGACACATTTAACAAATTGAGGTGATAGTTTGTCCCTTCCCGGAGATAAAACATGAACAAAATAGGTGGAACCAAAAATATGAAGAGGAAAAGGATACAAGGGTTCATGAGGAATAAGTACGGTATGAGGAATAATAGAAGGCATCCAATTAATCAGATAGCAAGAAGTTAAAAGAGCAGCATCCCAAAAAAGAAGAGGAACATGCATATGAACCAATAAGGTACGAGATGTCTCAATGGGAAGAGATTTTTACGTTTTGCTACCCCACTTTGTTGTGGAGTACATGGACACGAAGTTTGATGAAGAATGCCATGAGAAAATAGAGAAGATTGAGAAGACTTGGAACAATATTCCTTGGCAATATCACTTTGAAAGATACAAATAGAATAATCAAACTATGTCTTAACCTCTGTCACGGTCAGTCCATGACAGGGTCATCCTTCTAATTTTGATTTGAATTAAGAGGCTCAAGAACATAACAAGAACAGAGAGGGATAGAAAGTGAAGAAGACAATAGAGAGAAAGAAAGAGAGAGATAGAGATTTGAGAAGAGAGAAATTCAGAATTCCATTCAACGATAGTCTCCTAAGAGAGCCTTGAAGAGAATAAAGAGCCTTGAAGAGATTATACACTCAGCCGTGGGAGGGTAGGCCTGCTACAGTAGATCCTACTCCCTCATTCTGTTGCAACCAACCTTTTTGTCTTTTTCTAGCCATTACACATGGGACCTAGAGGCTAACTAATTCTCAACAGAAAATGATAGCAAGATAAACTAACAAATTACAGCAGTAAGGAAATAACAAGAGTTACAGCAATAAAGAAATTAAAGATCGATAAGCTGGGTTCTTCTCGTGACAATTCTCCCCCCTTAACAGATTTCTTGTCCTCAAGAAATGAAATCTCCTCAAGAAATCATGAGGAGGTTGGCAGCTCTCAAAAACTGTTTGAGTAAATCAGGCAAGTATTCCCATGAGTTGTTCTCTGTTGATCCTTCTTTCCATTTTACTAACACTTGAATGAGTGGGGCTCCCTAATTGTAAATTACCCTCCTATCCAATATAGCCTTCGGCTCTTCCACCCTATTCTCTTCCCTAGGAAGGGATGGCAATGTTGTCTTCACCGGTTCAGTACCCACTGCCCTCTTCAAGAAAGAGACGTGAAAAACTGAGTGAATTTGGGACTCTTCAGGAAGCTGCAACCTGTAGGCCACATTTCCCACCTTACCCAATATAGTAAAGGGGCCATAATATTGGGGACTAAGCTTCGATACCTGCCCTTGTGTGATTGATTTAAGATGGAAGTGTTTCAGCCTCAAAAACACCTTCTCTCCCACTGTAAAATCTCGATCACTCCTCCTCCAATCCGCCACTTGTTTCATTCGGTTATGAGCGGAGGCCAACTCCAGTTTCAGTTGCCGTAATACCTCTCTCCTCTGTTGCAAATTTTCAACTGAGGCTACAGAGGTATGATTCCCTATAGCAGGTAGGAGAGGCGGTTTATACCCAAAGAGGGCCTCGAATTATGACATTTTTAGGGAGGAGTGGTGGTTAGTGTTATACCACCACTGGGCTAAAGACAGTCACCTATGTCAGCCCTTGGGTTGTAGGATACACACACATCTCAAATATGTTCCCAAACTTCGATTCACCCTCTCAGTTTGACCATCCGATTGAGGGTTATAAGCTGTGGACATATTCGATTTAATTCCCAGTGCTTTCATGAGTTCTTGCCACAATAGGCTTGTAAAATCTTGTCACGGTCAAAAATTATTGTCTTAGGAACCCCATGTAATGCTACCACATGATCCAAGAAAACCCTAACCACCTCTTTGGCTGTGTAGGGATGGGCCAACCCTATAAAGTGGGCAAACTTGGTTAACCGGTCTACGATTACCAAAATGCTGTCATTCCCTTTTAATTTTGGTAATCCTTCCATAAAATCCATAGATACACTCGATCAAGCCTGTTCGGGTATTGGCAGAGGCTATAATAGACCCGAGTAAGCTATATTTTCATACTTGCATCTCTTGCAAGTGTCACAAGCTAACACAAACTCTTTTACTTCTGTCTTTAACCTTGGCCAATGGAATAGTTGTTTCACCCGTAGATATGTGTTTTGAATCCCGAAATGTCCCCCCAATGGAGATTCATGTAGGGCTTGCAAAATTTTCCTCTTAAGGCTGGCACAAATACCTATCCCAATCCGGCCTTCATATCACAGTAATCCATCCACCAATGTATACCCCTCCAATTCCTCAGATCCCACAACCAATCTTTCCAACACTTCCTTCACATTTTCATCCCCTTCATAGCTGTGTATTACTTCCAGGCACCAATTTGAAATTACAGCAGTCATAGCTGCATTACTGCCTTCTTCATGACACCTCGACAGTGCATCTGCTGCTCTGTTTTCCTTGCCCTTCTTATACTGGATTGAGTAGTCCAAACCCATTAGCTTGGCCATCCCCTTCTTCTGCAGCGAGGTTTGAAGTTTCTGCTGCAGTAGAAACTTCAAACTTTCGTGATCGATCTTGATCAAAAACTTGCCTCCGTCCAGGTAATGTCTCGATCTATCCACTGCCATTAAAACTGCTATGAATTCCTTCTTATATATCTTGAGCCCCTGATGTTTAGGGCTAAACTCTGACTTAGGAACGCCAACGATCATCCATCCTGTACTAACACTACACCAATACCAGTCCCACTTGCATCTGTTTCCAGCACAAAGGGTTTAGTGAAATCTGGCAATCCCAATATCGGCACCTTGCTCATGGCTTCTTTCAACTTCTCAGAGGCTTCCTCTGCTGCAATACCCTAACTAAACCCCCCTTTCTTAAGAAACTCGGTTAGAGGTTTGCTAATGGTCCCATAGTTCTGCACAAACCGGCGATAGTAACTGGTAAATCCTAGAAATCCACTTAGGGCCCTCACCGAGGTCGGCCTTGGCCAAGTTAACATAGCTTCCACCTTCTTTGGGTCAGTGCTAACTCCTTCCTTTGATATAATGTGTCCCAAATACTCTGCTTGTCCTTGTCCAAATGCACACTTAGATTTCTTAATAAAGAGCTGGTTGAATCTGAGGATATCAAGGGTGGTTTTAAGGTGAATCAAGTGTTGATCAAAGGTAGAACTATAGATAAGTATGTCATCAAAGAATAAAAGTATAAATTTTCAAATATGGAGTTCAAAAATTCTATTCATGAGGGATTGGAAAGTAATTGGGGCATTGGTGAGCCCAAATGGCATCACTAAGAATTCAAAATGATGTGTGTCCTAAAAGTTGTTTTGTAGATATTTTCGGATTTCATCCTAATTTGGTGATAACCCGAACACGGAAATCCAACTTAGAAAAGTATTGAGCATGATGAAGTTCATCTAAAAGGTCCTCCACCAAGGGTACAAGAAATTTATCATTGATGATCATGGCATTAAGTTGGTGATAGTCCACACAAAATCGCCATGATCTATCTTTCTTTTTAACTAATAGTACGGGAGAAGCAAAAGGACTTTGACTAGGTTGAATGATAGATTATTGAAGCATGTCTCTAACCATCTTCTCAATCTCATTCTTTTGAATTGGAGGATAATGATAGGATCTACTGTTAACAGGTTCCATATTGGGTTTTAAATGGATTGAATGGTCAAACAATCTGGTTGGGGGCAGGGATTTAGGTTCAACAAAAAGATCCTCATAATCTACCAACAGTTTATTAATGATCTCTAAGTAGTGTACTTGGTCTAGACTTCCCTAGGGTGTGCTGATAGTAAGGCCAATCTCACCTGCATCATTTGATCTTTCGATCCTTCCTCTATGGCCACCATTGAGAAAAATTGTGCCAACTGAGCCCATCTTCCTTTGAACACTCTCTGTAACCCTTTTCCAAGGATCATCTTACAAGTTCTAGTCTCTGTATTCCCCGATAATGTAATCCTCCTCCCTTCCTTCTCAAAGGATACCTCTATCTTGTTAAAATCAAAGCTGATGGGGCTTACACCCTTCATCCAATGCACTCAAAGAACCACATCACAACCCCCCAACTATAGCAATCTCAAATCTGCCTCAAACTTCTCTCTTTGCATCTCCCAACAAAAGCCATTGCAAGATGACCTGCTCAACACCTTTTGGCCATTGCCACCGTCACACTCAAGGGAGGTGTTCCCGAGAGTGGACACTTCATCCGCCTGGTCGTGCTTTCATCAAGAAAGCTATGGGTACTCCCACTGTCAATTAGGATCATGAGATTGCCTCCCTTGACTTGTCCCTCCACCTTAATGATTTTGTTGTTAGCTACTCCCTTTAAGGCATGAATGGAAATCTCACCATTATCTTCTTCTTCCATAACCTCACAATCCACTACCTCCATTCCTTCTACTTCCTTCTCTTCATTCCCTTCCAATAGGAGAATCTGCCTTTTGCAATGATGCGCAATGCAGTATTAATCCCCACAGAGGCCAGCTAACCTCCTCTGCTCCCTCGATTGATCCCCAAACGGTACTAAGCTTGAGCCCATTCCACTCCTACTCCCACTAATAACCTTCATTGGTTCTCTGTCATATCCCTTTCCCCCCATATTAGAGGCTCCAGCCACCATTCCCCTTGTTTGTTGCCTCTGTTTTCTTAATAAAGCCTTCATCGCCAGTTCCTGTAGACGAGCACTGTTCGAGACCTCAACACCTTAAACATTGGTCTAAGCTCCTCATTAAGTCCACTTAAATAGCTAGATACGAAGTAAGTTTCTAATAGATGAGGAGTGTGCTGGATCATGAGGGACCTTAGCTCCTCAAAGGGCACCTGAAAGGATTCCACACTCCCGATCTGTTTAAGTTTGTTGAACTCTTCTATGTTATCCACCATGCTCTTTTCCCCATATCTTTCACACAACTTCTCCGAGAACTCCTCTCAAGTATAATTCCTCCTCAGCCTTATGATCCCTTGATACCAAGCATCCACCACCTCATTGAAGTAGGCTGATGCCAATGACACCCTCTGCCCTCCAGGAATGTTATACCACTCAAACATCCTTTCACATTTTCTTAGCCACCAGCGAGGGTTCAATCTCTTGAATGTGGGAATTTCCAACCGGGGCATAGGAAATCCCGGGTGATGTTGATTTACTGGTCCATTTCTTCCCCGATTCAATAACCCCTCCACTTCTTCCTCTGGGTCAGCCTCAACCTCCGAGGTACCCGATTCTCTATCTCTCATATTTCCTTGTAGAATTGGTTCCATTCTCTCTCTAGGCGGAAATTCGGGATATAAACTTACCCTGTTCTGGTGCCCGAACATTACCATAAACTGCTGTATTTGTGCTTTCAAGTCCTCCCTCACCCGCATTATAGAGCCTTCTAATCTTCGCTCCAATCCTTCCATGGATCCTTCGACCTTGCGATCCATTGCGCCAATCACTTCATGACTCCAGTTGGCTCCTAATTCAAATTGCTCTATCTAATTCTGTGTGCCAGCCATAGTCGAGCTGAACTGATGCAGTTGCGACTCTAAGGCCTTCATGCAAGTTCCTTCCGCCATCGTATTTGTCTCAATGCTCGGCCGAGGATGATGCTCTAATACCAAATTGTCACGATTAGTCCGTGACAGGGTCGTCCTTCTAATTCTGATTTGAATTAGGAGGCTCAAGAACAAAACAAGATCAGAGAGGGACAGAAAGAGAAGAAGACAATAGAGAAAGAGAAAGAGAAAGAGAGAGAGAGATTTGAGAAGAGAGAAATTCAGAATTCCATTCAACGATAGTCTCCCAAGAGAGCCTTGGAGAGAATATACACTCAGCCGTGGGAGGGTAGGCCCGCTGCAACAGATCCTACTCCCTCATTCTGTTGCAACCAACCTTTTTTTCTTTTTCTAGCCACTACACATGGGACCTAGAGGCTAACTAATTCTCAACAGAAAATGATAGCAAGATAAACTAAGAAATTACAACAGTAAGGAAATAACAAGAGTTACAGCAATAAAGAAATTAAAGATCGGTAAGCTGGGTTCTTCTCGTAACAACCTCATTATAAAATGAAGTGAATAAAGACAACAACTTAGTTTAACCCTTCATCAAACAGAACCAAACACAACCAAAAAAAAAACTCAAAGTAAGAAAACCCTTGTTTAGATTAAACTAGACTTGGACCCAAATATCCAAAATGCACAAGAGAAAAAGGACAATTGGCTCTTTTATTACTCCAATTCGGAAAAGAAGAGCATACATTTTTGCCAGATTAGCCAGATTTACAATCTAAAGACTGTAAAGAAAACAAAGATGGGACAATCTGTTTAAGTAAAGACAAATGACAATGGCCTAACCTACAATGAATCGATAAAAGAGTGGTCATAGTAATAGTACAAACAGAGGGTAAAAAAAGATGATAAAGGCCTTCAGATTTATGTCTTGTGCCAATCATTCGTCCAATATTCCAATCCTACACCAAAACAAAATTGGAATCAAAGATAACCAGACAATCAAGAGATTTAGTCAAACGACTAACAAAGATTAAACTATAAGGACAATGAGGTACATGCAGGACTGAATTAAGAGATAATGAAGGCAATGGATTGGCTTGGCCTATACCCATAGGGATGGCCTTAGAACCATCAGCCACTGTAATAGAAGGCAATATATTAGAGGACTCAATATGAGAAAACAAAAAATTATTACAAAAAATATGTTCAGGGGCTGCAGAATCAAGGATCCAAGGACTAAGTAATGAATGGGATACACAAGCAGAAGAGGAAGAATCTGCCATTGGAAAAATAATAGAACCTGCAACTTGTGCAACTGAGGCTACGAAAGTAGATGCCTGCTTAGTTACTTGGAACTGGCAAAATTCAGCTAACTCTCCCCGTAAACAAGCTGAGAAACAACACCTGACCCTGAAATGAAACCTGAAATAACACCCTATCCAGCTAAAACTGAGATAGAAACAGAATCAGCAGTCAGCTGGTCAACGGTATCATCCATAGATTCACATTTGCTTTAGGTGGACGACCACATAATGCATAACAGGTCTCTTTATAATGACATGGTTTACAACAATACGAGGAAAAAGGCTTTTTTCCCCCTTTTCCACCACACTATGGCTGCTTATTCTTGGATTGATTACCAAAGGATGTAGCCTGAGAAACCATAATAGACCCTCAGTTGCTGAATCAGGACCATTAAAAGTCTGAGTACCACACAGCAGCCTTGCAACACTCCTTCCAAAGTAGGAAAGACAGGTCCAATAAGGATTTGTGTTCTAACACTCCCCCCAAGTCGGATCCTAATCCAGCCAATGTAAGCACCATGAACAGTTTATCACGTTGGACATGTTGGTCAGTAACATTTTCAGTGATTGGCAGCATGATATTGAAATTTGTCACAGCAAGCCTTTCTCAGATATGATGTTGTCACATCTAAATCTCCTTTTTGAAGATTAAACAATGTAATAATAATTGTGCACAAACAAAGGATGTCGTTTGTATAAAGCCTGTGCGCATGAGTCTGTGACCATATTTTTGCACTTCTTTTGTAAACATGAAAAAGAAGCACTAGATCTAATTCAACGGACTACCACAACACAGACAAGTTGTGCATCAACTTTATCCCATAATGTCCCATCATTCTCTGGTATATCATTCAATTTCTTAGTTAGATGATCACTAACCCCTTAGCCTCAAAACCACATTTTAACTAAAGCTGACCAGGAAACATGATTTTTCCCATTCAGCTTTTCAGTTCTAATCACAAGAGCACCAGATATGTTTGGAACAACAACAGAAGTATGGTATATGACCCCAGAACCAGACATGTTAAACCCTAATTCCAACAATCAACACAACAAGATGACACCAAAATACCAGATCACAGCCTCAAGAATTCAAGAGCGGCAGATCCCAGGTTCAGGAACAGAAGATTGTACCAGACCAGAGAAATCTCAACCAGTAGGTCGTGGTCAGATCAGATTTCCAGAGACCCAGAGAAGTTCCCTATCTCAGATCACAGCCCTTTATCTGAACAACACGTGAGAGATGATTATTTGAGTAGATTGCAACTCTTGATCAGATCGCAGCCCTGGTTCAAACCAAGAGGATACAGTCCTAAACAAGATTTGATGATTGAATTACATCAAATCTGTTCCAATTCTACAGATTTATCCCTCAATAACTCTGATACCACGAAAAATGACATACAGAAATGAAAGAAAAAAGAACAGAGGAAAAGAGAAATTGGAGGGAAAAAAAACTAATCAAATCTATTAAGCTAGGGTTACAAGTATTTCTACTAAAACACTGTAACTGCTATGCATAAACACTAATCTGTACAGCACACCTAATACAAGCTAATATGAATTCTCAACGTCACCTGCCCAAGAAAACAGTGTACAATAAGAAAGAAAACAGTGTACAATAAGAATTTCCCTAACATTTACGACTACTAAACCTCTGAGGGTAAAGGAGGATAAGAGAAGACAAGATAAGAAGCAACCTAGCATTCACTCATAGAAAACACACATCCCAACAAAAGAGGAAAAACAAGAAAAAACCATGTTTCACCAAGCACACCTTTCTAGCTGCTGCCTCCAAAACTTCCTCAGGACAAACAAGATTATCAGCTTCAGAAATAACACCCAATGGATGCACAAGAGACTCCCTTGTCTTTAACCAAAGGTGCGCACATTGACGAGCCAAACTGGAAAGAAATACAAAATGCAAGTATAACAAGCAAAGTTGTGAAACATCACAAACATTAGAGTAGAAAGTCTATATTCTTTCAAGTAATCACTAGCCAAAATTCTCCATCCACATACTTGAAAAATCAACACAGGTAATATTGATGTGCCAACATTTCCATTATATGCCTTGAAATAAGAAATCTAGAATTCATGTAGTCAACTGCACCTAGACATAAGATCTAGAGAATCTTCTGGTGTTCCATCGGATGATGGAATGGCAATCGCATTGACCATATTAAAACATAAGTCATTTCTTTGTTTTCCTTCGTATACTTCCAAATACAAGCCCTGCTAAATACATATTGGTGAAAATAAAGAAAGCAAGAGAGGCATACTCACCTACGCATCCGACCAAAATAACGAGCCCTTTCTGTCACCCCAACAAAACCTCTAGAGTCTAAAATGTTAAAAGCATGAGAAGTCTTTAAAAGCTGATCATACCTAGCAAGTTGGAAGAAAATATCAATTAAAATAAAAACCTTTTAACAATTGTGGATAGTATAAGCATGGCATATAAATGACAAGAAAATTTCAGACACATACGCAGGTATTGCTAAGCCTAAATCAAGCAAAGAGCGAGCCTCTTCCTCAAAAAGATCAAAGTGTTTTTGAATATGTGCAACACTGGCATGCTCTAGGTAATATCTGCTCATTTCCTTCCTAAAACAGGGCAATCACCTTTCATTAGTTAGTAGGAACATCTTACTTTAATAGTTAGTAGAAACATAAGAAACAAATTCAAGTATGAAGAACAGAAACTTGGAGGCATATATATATATATATATGACAAAGAGTACAAGAATCACAGCCGTAAAGACAGCACAAGAAAAGACCTGTCCAGAACATTTGATTCATCATCAGAAACAAGCAAAACATAGGGTTCAAGACAAAAATACACATCCAGATTGCCAAAAAAGAGAAATTGGAAGGTTTATTTTTTATAGGTAGTGTTGGAATATCAAATCAAAAAGTTTGAATATGGATAAGACCGAGAGATAAGGTTGGTTGGAGATAAATTTGAATACGGATGAGACCAAGAGATAAGGTTGGTTGGAGATAAGGGAAGATTCAAAAAATTAAATTGATAAAGAGGTAAGTTCCTAAAAAAAAGGAGGCAGTTGATTTCAAATGATAAGTCTAGCTTTAGTGATAAACTTTATCCGTTAAATATATTCAATTTTCCTGTTTTTTAGGAGATATTCTAGAAGAATTCTTGTATGCATACCCATTCGTATACTCAATAAGATACTGAAGCAGTTTTTCATTTCATTAAGTCATTTTTTTTTTCTTCCTCTCTAATCGAGTATTCTTCAACTAGTGCTTAGTTGTTTTCAGTTTTGTTCATGGTATCAGAGCCAGCAATCCTTCTGGCTGATTCCTTCCCTTCTGGTTATCGCATCTAAAGTTACTGGTCCCTGTGCTTATGGCAGATAATACCTCTTCCTCTAATAATCCTTATGCCACCTCTTTGATCCCCGATGCTCCATCTCAATCTATGCCTTCCATCCCTTCAAACCTTGATTTCCATTCCTTTCAAATTACCCAACACAAATTGAATGGGACAAATTTCCAGGAATGGTTCCAATCAGTCTTGTTGGTAATGAAGGGTAAAGGAAAACTAAGTTATCTCGATGGATCTCTTCTCATGCCTCCTACAAAAACACCTAACTACTCAACCTGGGATGTTAAGAATTCTATTGTGATGGCTTGGCTCATAAGTTCCATGGAGCCAAAAATAGGAAGGACTTACCTATTCTACAAAACTGCAAAGGATATTTGGACAGCAATGCAAGAAATCTATTTAGACCTTGAAAACACCTCACAATACTTTGAGATTCAATCAGCCATCAGGACTACTCAACAAGGTAATATGTCAATGATTGAATATTACAATATTCTAACAGCATTATGGATCTATTCTATGACATAAACTGGCATTGTTTTGAAGATAGTGCCAAATATGTCAAGAAGCTTGAGAAGGAAAGACTGTTTGATTTTTTTCATGAACTCAACAAGGACTTGGATGAAGTTCATGGCCGACTCCTTGTGAAAAATTAAGATAGGGCAGAAACAAAACAAGGAAAGAATTGAGAGAGAAAACAAGTGTGTCTTGTAATTTGCAGATCACAAAAAATGAATGCCACACTTGAAATAAACAGTTGAGCTACTTATATAAGTAGCTCAACATACATGAAAAACATACAGCATAACTAATGAAAATTAACGCCATACAGCTACATAACTAACAACTGAAAGCAACTTAAACTGCCTCAATTATTTAACACTTCCTCACTCCCCTTCAGTTTAGGCTCCGATTGCTTTAACATTCTTGCCCCTGTCCTTACTTCCAAGCACCCAGGAATCTCTGTGAGGCCCAACTTCTTGCAAAGTAATCTCCAGACAGCCCCTTAGCAAACACATCAGCAACTTGCTCAGCAGTAGGAACATATCTGATTTCCACCTCACCATTTTATACCTTTTCATGCACAAAATGAACATCAACACCAATATGTTTTGTACGAGAATGATACACCGGATTTTCTGCCATGCTTTTGGCAACCAGATTGTCACACCACACAATGGGAGTAGTCACACACAGATAACCCAACTCCACTAGTAACTGCTTAAGCCACAAAAGCTCAGTCATTCCCAAGGCAACTGTGCGGTACTCGGCCTCCCCAACAGACCTAGCCACAATCGATTACTTCTTAGAGCCCCACACAACCAAGTTTGGACCAATATAGACACAGTAACCACTGGTGGATCTACGAGTAACCCGACAACCAGCTTGGTCTGCATCGATGTAGACCACTAAAGAGAGATCTTTTGGTGATAAAGTGAACACTAACCCCAGACCAACCGTGCCCTTAACATACCTCAACAATCTCTTACATGCAAGCCAATGTTGCATCTTAGGGGCTGCCATAAATTGGCTCAACTTATTCACTGTGTAAGCAATATCAGGGCGAGTGTAGGTGAGATATTGTAGTGAGCCAATCAATGTACGATACAAACTAGGCTGAGAAAACAATTCTCCGTCATCTATCAAAGAAGTTCTAGCAGCCATAGGAAAACTACAGGGCTTACAATCATGCATTGATGCCTTACCCAACAAATCACAAATGTATTTGGACTGATTAAGATAGAGACCAGTGTGATCTCTATATGCTTCAAAACCCAAAAAATAATTCACAGCTCCTAGAGTCTTTAGTGCAAAGGCACGGCCAAGATTTGCTATACAAGCATGTAATGCGACTGAACTGGAGCTGATAATCAAGATGTCATCAACATATACTAATACAAACAACACATAGTCATCAGCCCGTTTGATAAACAGCGAGGCATTAGACATTGATCTAACAAAGCCCCAACATTGAAGTGTTGTTTTCAGCTTAGTATACCAGGCTCGAGGAGCCTGCTTTAGACCATAAAGTGATTTCATGAGCTGACAAACATGCTGAGGAAACTGAGGACTCACAAAACCCTCAGGCTGGACCATATACACTATCTCACTCAAATCACCATTGAGAAACGCATTATTCACATCTACCTGCTATATATCCCAACCAAACTATACAGCTAATGAAACAAAACGCAAATAGTGGGAGCCTTGACCATAGGACTGAACATTTCAGCATAATCAACACCCAGGTTTTGAAAAAACCCCTTTGCCACTAACTGAGCCTTATACTTAAGGATGGACCCATCGGAATTATATTTAATCCGGAAAATCTACTTATTCCCAATCAGATTCATGTCACTGGAAAAGGGTACCAACACCCATGTATGATTCCTCTTCAAGGCCCTATACTCATCCTCCATAACCTTAACCCATCATGAATCTAAAAGAACTTCACTCACTGAACTAGGTTCAAGAGAATTCACTAAGGCATGTGGAGGAGACATAGCAAGAGATTTGGCTCAAACTCTGGTGAGCATAGGGTGAACAGAGGGTGTTGGGATAGGCTTAGCAGGTTTGGGCTTAGAAGCAACAGGATGAACAAGAGGCAAGGGCACATCAGAGGTAGGAGATGTGTCTGATAAGGATGTGCCAGGGGATGACACGAAATGAGGATCCGGGAATCTTGAGGATAGGGACTAAGCTACACTAGAACAGAACAAAGAAAACGAAGAAGAAGAAACAATACGATGAAGAAAGGCAATGGTATGACCTCATGAACTTGACCGTGAGGATGAAGAAGAGGAAGTAGAAAACAACTGAAGAAAAGGGAATTCCAAGAGATTAAACTCAACATGACAAGAGACATAAATTCTACCTGAAGGATGTAGACACCTATACCCAGCTTGATTTGACTGTAACCAAGCAAAACACATTTAGTAAAATGAAAATCAAACTTATGTTTGTTATAGGGCCGTAAAAGAGGAAAGCAAGTGCAACCAAATGGCTATAACAAGCTATAGTTAGGTGTACGGTTATATAACCTTTCAAAATGAACTTGAAACCGTATGGATGAAGAGGGAAACAAATTTATAAGATACACAGTCGTCTGAAAAAACTCAACCCAGAATTTTAAAGGTAGATGAGCATGAGACAACATAGTAAGGCCCATTTCATCAATATGTCGATGCTTCCTTTCCACCACACCATTCTGTTGATGGGTGTGTGGACAAGTAAACCCAGAATTTTAAGGGTAGATGAGCATGAGACAACATAGTAAGGCCCATTTCAGCAATGTGTCGATGCTTCCTTTCCACCACACCATTCTGTTGATGGGTGTGTGGACAAGTAAACCTAGATTGAATCCCATGAGATTGAAGATAAGGAACAAAAGACTTAGACTCCCCCCCATTATCGACTTGCAATGCACAAAGCTTGGTTTTATATTGAATTTCGCAAGTTTGTGGAATATCATGAAGGTTGACAAAGCATCTGATTTTAGTCTAAGGGGATAGAACCACGTATAATGGGTATAGGCATCCACAAATATAACATAATACCGAAAACCCTCTGTGGACAATACAGGGGCTGGTCCCCAAAGATCATAATAGACCAGTTCAAGAGGTGTTTTAACAGTGATATCATGCCAAGAAAACGGAAGTTGACATAGTTTTCCAACTTTACAAGCATCACAAAAAGACAAATCAATAATAGAACGTGACAAACCAATTTTATTCAACACCAAACGTAACACATGTAGAGAGGTATACCCTAAGCGATCATGCCACTGTTTACACACAACTATTCTAGGTGTGGTTTTAGCCACAGTTATAGACTTAGACACCTCATGACCAAATGAGCACTGTCTATTACACTGTTGACTAGTACAATTATTGTCACTAGTACAAGAAGAAAGGTAAGACACTGAAGGAACTGAAAGGCACTCTAGAGGATAGGCCGATTTGCTATCAACAGCAGACTTAAAAGCTGGTTCCAGCCAATATAGCCCATCCTTAAGGGGTCCCTGGAGCAGCACTCGTCCGAAAATTTTGTCGTTGATAAAACAAACATTAGAGTGAAATTCAACTATCACATTATGTTCACGAGTAAGCTGAGACACACTAAGCAAATTTTTCTTCATACTTGAAACATGAAGAATGTTTGGAACACACATAACAGAATTTGAGTGAGGTAAAGTCTGTAAAGAACCTGTGCCGACATGAGTTGTAGGGAATTGCTTACCATTGCCTATAGTGACTTTATCCCCACCATAATATGGAGAGTGTATAGATAGGTTGTTCAGACTCGAGGTAATGTGATTCGTTGCACCTGAATCCACGAAGCAGGATTGGTCTGGAAGAGTAGATGAAGAAGCAAATTGGTCAAAAGGCTGCAAAATAGGTTTAGAAGGGTTACCATAGTGAGAACCCTAGGTTGAACCATAGTCAGACATGAAAGCTCCGTTAGAGTCACTAAAGGAGGCCACATAAGCACGAGCATCCAATTGAGGACCACTCCCGTTACCTCCTTGTGATCTGCCATTACTATAACTAGACATTCTTTGAAAATTCTTATCAAACCAGTAGTAGCACCAATTTGCAAAGTGGCCAGCCTTGCCACACAATTGACAGTAGATACGTCTATTAGAATTTTTGCCATGACCTCTGTCGCTTCTAAAACCAATACTACCTCCTCGATTAACAAATCCTCCTCTATTATTATTAGATCCTCCATTGCTCTGAGCAATATGGTATGAAGTCACATTCGCACACAAAGGTGCTGTGACATTATCAAAATTGAGTGTCATTAGTGGCTGATTCTTAGTGGACAATCGTTGTTCGTGCATCAGTAGTAGATATTGGACCTTCTCCAAATCTATGTCATCCATTTGATATGTTATGAGACTCACAACAATCTCATAATCATCGTCTAAACCATTTAGAATGGCCAATAGTAATTCACTGTCATTTACAGGTTCTCCTATGGCTGCAAGTGCGTGGCCTATGGTTTTAATCTTCAGAACATAGTCATTTACAGGAAAGACTGTTTGATTTTTTGCATGGACTCAACAAGGACTTGGATGAAGTTCATGGCCGACTCCTTGTGCAAAATTAAGATAGGGCAGAAACAAAACAAGGAAAGAATTGAGAGAGAAAACAAGTGTATCTTGTAATTTGCAGATCACAAAAAATGAATGCCACACTTGAAATAAACAGTTGAGCTACTTATATATATAAGTAGCTCAACATACATGAAATACATACAGCATAAACAGCTACATAACTAATAACTGAAAGCAACTTAAACTGCCTCAATTATTTAACACTTCCACACTCCTAGGTTCTAAACCTTTTCCCTCCATTCGTGAGGCCTTTGCTGGAATTAGAAGAGGGGAAACCTGCAAGAAGGTGATGCTCAACAACTCATCTCCTCCGGATATAGGTATTCAAAACTCTGCTTTGGCAGTTCATCAAAATAGTCCATTCCATCAAAAAAATATCAAAAGAATAAAGACAAGAATCTATGGTGTGAACATACCTAATCACACTAGGGAGACTTGTTGGAAACTGCATGGAAAACCTACAAATTGGAAATCAAAGGGACCAATCTAAGGTGGCCTATGGGAATGAATCAGTTCCAGCAGAGGAGAAACCTGTCAATACTCCTCCATTTACTCCAAAACAGATGGAGATTTTTAAAAATCTATTATCTCAATCCAAGGTATCTAAAGAACCGTAACATACAGTCCTAATACTGCAGTTGCTCAATTAGGTAATTTTCACTTTTCCTTATTATCTCGCCGGAAATCTAAAAATATGTGGATTATAGATTCAGGAGCATCAGATCATATGACCAGTTGTTCCTCCCTATTTTCTACATATGAGAAATGTAATGATAATGTCTAAGTTGCAGTAGCAGATGACAGTTTGACTAGTATAGCCGGAAAAGGAGATATTAAACTGTCAGGATTAACACTTTCTTCTGTTTTACATGTTCCAAATATCAGCTACAATCTTATATCAGTAAGCAAATTGACTAAAGATATGCAGTGTGCAATTAAATTTTCTTCTACTTCATGTGTTTTTCAAAACCGAACTTCGAGGAAGATTACTAGCAATGCTGAAGGAAAAAATTGTCTCTATTTTCTGTCTAGTCCCACTCCTTACAGATCTTTTAATTCAGTTTCTATGTCTCATTGTGATTTTATGTTATAGCATAAGCGATTAGGTCATCCTAGTTTTGTTTACCTAAAACGTTTGTGTGAGAATCCCACATCACCTCAGCAAAGGAAACCTAGACTATATATAAGGAGGAGTATCCCTCCACCTGTTAATCTACCTTTTTAGGTTGGAGTTCTACCTCTGACTTCTCACATGGTATCAGAGTCAACCTTTAGCTGGGGGACTACCCTCAGTCGTGGTCATGGACCAGTACCCTGCTCGATCACCTAGGCATGTATCAATTATTGGAGAAGCTTCGACGTGGGGGGGAGTGTGAGAATCCTACATCGCCTCAACAAAGGAAACCTAGACTATATATAAGGAGAAGGATCCCTCCACCTGTTAAGCTAGCTTTTCAGGTTGGAGTTCTACCTCTGACTTCTCACAGTTTGTATCCCAAATTATTTGGTGAAAAAGACATTGTTTCTTTCAATTGTGCACAGTGTGTTCTTGCTAAATAATCTCATAATTCTCATCCTCCTCACACTCATAAACCTTTCATACGCTTTCATCTTATTTATAATGATATTTGGGGATCATCCCGAGTTCCAACCTTAACCGGTACTCACTGATTTATTACTTTTATCGATGATCACTCAAGAGTGTGTTAGGTTTATCTAACAAAAGAGAAATCTAAAGCCAATGCAATTTTTATTCGATTTCATAAACTTGTACAAAATCTGTTTCAGTCCTATATTCATATACTTAGATTGCATAATGGGAGGGAATACTTTGGTCCAAGTTTCACAAAATACCTTTTTGATCAAGGTATTTTTCGTCAAAGCTCTTGCCCTTACACCCTAGAACAAAAGGGGATAACTGAAAGAAAAATCAGGCACCTCCTTGAAGTTGCTTAATCCATTATGTTCTCTAACAATGTTCCTAATTTTTTTAGGGGGATGCTGTGTTAATTGCTACATACCTAATTAACATACTTCCTTCTAAAACCCTTAAATTCAAAACTCCTTTTGAGTTGTTTGCTAAAAATCTTTCTTAATATCCGTATTCTTAACTCTCTTACCCCAAGGGTCTTTGACTGCACAACTTTTGTTCATATTCCATCTATGCATCGGAGTAAACTAGATAACAAAAGTTTGAAATGTATTTTTGTTGGCTATTCTCCGACACAACAAGGGTACAAGTGTTATTCTCCTACAGCCAAACAATTCTATGTGTCCTATGATATTTTCTTCCTTGAACACCAACCCTACTACCCTACTTCTCTTCAGGGAGAGATATCTATAGAAGAGAAGTAGTAGGACTTGTCTCTATCTTTTCCTAATATTCTACCTCCCATTGTTTCTATAAATCCTTCTCCATTGAATGAGCCGAATGTCTTTGCTAAATCAACCACTGAACATAATCCAAAATTATGTGCAAAGGGAGAAAAAAAAATCCATTGATCCATCTCAACCCTTTGATCAGCCCCTTAAAGTCTATTCAAGGAGACCTAAAATTTCTTTTCAAATCCAATCATCTGAACTGAATGCAGGTTCTAACCTAGAAGAAACGAGAATTGAGGATGATTTTGATGTACCTATTGCTATAAGAAAGGGAGTCAGGTCTTACACCAAACATCCTATCTCAAACTATCTTACTCATGCTAATATATCTCCGAAGCATAGGGCATTCACTGCTTCAGTAGATGAGCTAAAAGTTCCTACAAATATACAGCAGGCTTTGAAAAATCCTAAGTGGAAAGAGGTTGTATTAGAGAAAAAGAAGGCCTTGGTTGACAATCAAACTAGGGACATTGGTGACCACCTAAAGACAAGAAAATCGTGGGCTACAAATGGATATTTACGATAAAATATAATGCTGATGGAAAAATTGACAGGTACAAGGCACAGTTGGTTGCACAGGGCTTTACTCAAACATATAGAATAGATTATGATGAGACTTTTGCCCCTGTAGCTAAATTGAATTCCATTAAAGTATTATTGTCTATGGCTGCAAATCTAGATTGGGAACTTCACTAACTAGAAATAAAGACTGCCTTCTTGAATGAAAGTTTGGAAGAAAAAGTTTTCACGTGAATACCTCATGGTTTTGAATCATTAGAAAATCAAAGGTATGCAAACTAAAGAAGGCTCTTTATGGTCTAAAGCAATCATCCAGGGCATGGTTTAGAAAATTTAGTGCAGCTATGAAGAAGCTTGGCTATCAACAGGGGCAGGCTAATCACACCATGTTTATCAAGCAAACAAAAAATGGAAAATCTATTCTAATCGTGTATGTGGATAACATGATTCTTACAGGTGATGATGCTAGGATTCAACAACTAAAAGAGTGTTTACAAGCTGAGTTTAAAGTGAAAGACCTTGGAACACTTAAATACTTCCTTGGCATGGAAGTAGCAAGGAGGAAATATACTCTAGATCTTCTCACTGAAACAGGAAAAATAGATTGCAGACTTGCAAGTACTCCTTTGGAACAGAATTGGAAATCAAGGAGCATAGAGGCTAATTATCCTATGGATAAGGCAAGATACCAAAGACTAGTAGGAAAATTGATCTATCTATCTCTAACAAGACTAGATATTGCATTTAGTGTAAGTGTTGTAAGTCAATTTATGCATGCTCCTACACAAAGACACCTAGATGCAATAAATCATAATCTCAGATATCTCAAGGGTACACTAGAAAAGGGCTATTGTTCAGAAAATGTGATAACTGTGAAATTGAATGCTATACTAATGAAGATTGGGCAGGAGTTGTTGAAGACAGTAAATCTACTTCAGGATACTTCACTAAATTATGGGAAAACCTAGTTACTTGGAGGAGTAAAAAGCAATCAGTGGTAGCTAGAAGCAGTGTAGAAGTAGAGCATAGAGCAATTGCCCAACGAATATGTGAACTTAAAGGTATCATGGGATGCACCTATGAAGTTGTAGAGTGACAGCAAATCAGCCATTAGCATAGTTCACAATCCAATTCAGCATGATAGGATGAAGCATGTAAGTATTGATAAACACTTCATCAAGACTGAAATTGAAAACAAAACAATTATCCTCTCGTACATTCCAACTCAAGATCAAGAGGTTGATATTCTAACTAAAGCTATGTCCAAGTCAAGTTTTGAAATGTTAATTAGCAAGCTGGGAATGATTGATATCTATTCATCAGCTTGAGGGGGAGTGTTGGAATATCAAATCAAAAAGTTTGAATACAGATAAGACCAAGAGAAAAGGTTGGTTGGAGATAAATTTGAATACGGATGAGATCAAGAGATAAGGTTGGTTGGAGATAAAGAAAGATTCAAAAAATTAAACTGATAAAGAGTTAAGTTCCTTAAAAAAAAAAAAAAAGGAGGCAACTGATTTATCTGAATTTCATATTTACGTATGTGAAAAGAAGTAAAGTGATAAGTCTAGCTTTAGTGATAAACTTTATCATTAAAAGATATTCAATTTTCCTGTTTTTTAGGAGATGTAGAAGAATTCTTGTATACATTCGCCATTCATATACTCACTAAGATATTGAAGTAGTTTACCATTTCATTAAGTTTTTTTTTCTTCCTCTCTAATCAAGTATTCTTCCAATGTTGCTTCAATGAGATTTTTAAAACATGCCTTATATGGGGAGTACATGTGACAAAAAATAAAACAAAATAAAGATAAAATTGAGCATAAGCATAAATTCGCCAGATAGATGGGTTTTTTATACATCAAACATGCTCCATATTCTAATGTCACTATTAGCAACAAAATGAAAAGCCCCAATGCTAAAAAGGTGTCCTAATAAAGATGGGCAAAGATGAGAACCAGAACAGGTCCATCTAAGGAAGAGCATAGCAGAGAAGAAGACAGTTCCTCTCCAAGAGATTTATTAAGATTACAGAGGAAAGATAAGGAGGGTGGTGCGCCTTCATAGCAACAATAAGGTTTCTCCTTTGCAACTAAAAGGTTATGATTCAAATTGTAGAAACAGCATCTTTATAAGCAAGGGTAATATTGCATACAAAAACAACCCTAGCTTAGCGGAGATCCTCGTACGCTACTGATACCCTTTTTGCAATGAGGAAAGAGACGGAAAGAAAATATTTCTGCAACAACAAATTATGGGCAGAGGAAGCAGTAAATAACACCATTAAGAGGTAGATACATGACAAACCCCACATAATTATCATTTAACATAAAGATTGATGTAATCAACGAGAAGTAATTAAAGCTTTTAAATTTCATGAAACAAGACCTCCCTCAAATTATTACTTTCTTCAATAACAAATAACAAATTTCATATAGTAAGTAGTGTGAAAGACAAGTTTCATAATAAAGTATTTCTAAACATTCATATGGTCATATCATCTAGGAATTCTAAGACACATTAACATTTTGAACTCTTTCAAATCCCAACACTACCTAAATCAAGAGAAGTGAATTATCATTGGCTATGGTAATGAGCTGTATGATTTTAGAGATCTCAGGCAAGATGAAGAAAACCAGGTGTTAAGCAATATGCGATATAGTTCTTTTTTCTGATACAGTTAAAATTAATCCACTAAAGACCTCTGGAAAAAGATTAAAGAATACCAAAAGCATACTGAAAACAGCAAAAATAAATAAATAAATAAAGTCCTCACAAAATTCATAGGAAACTGGACATAAGGAAAATCTCTTGGAAACCATGAAAGCTGAAACAAATGGCATCCCAGGCACCAGCTTGTTTATGCATACAAGATTGTCTAATTATTTCCTTCTGATGTTAAGGTAAAGAAATGATATATAGTTCCTAAAGAGGAGAAATTGTCATAGGTCTCTATTTGAACCCATATACAAGGGATATGGCACTTACTAATTGGCATCAACAAAGTCAAGGCACCAAAAAACTATTTTCAAGGTCCTCTGGGGCAGGGAAACCAACAAGTTGTTTTAATTGCCCAAAAGGCTAAAAATGGCATGAATGAAGTACCTTCCATTGAGAGATGAAAGACTACATGCACTTGTCCCCACTTGAGGTGGCATTAGATCAAAGGATCAAATAAATAAAGAATGGACTAGATTCTCAACAATTGAGGATTGTCTCAGCCCTCTAAGCTGCTTTACCATCAGATTATGGAGCCACATGGTCAATGCCACCAAGAATTGTGAACTGATGAGGTCTCAGTGTATAAGTAGGCAGTGGCAATACTCCACAAGTAATTGGAATCACCGTTAATCTTTGTGCCCTAATAAAATGCATTTGCTTCTGATTTTTAGACTTGGAGTCTTTGCAGGGAACAAAAAGGAGAGGGCAAAAAAGAGTTTCTTCAGTTTTTAAAGGTGCTGAGTGCTCGAGGTTCTTTTTCCCTTTTTTTCTGGATAAGCAAGCAAGTACAATAAATAAAGATCGCCCTAAGGGAATGACCTTGTGCAGAAGGGTAAGCAGGAAACCAAAAGTTTCCCCTACCTAGAACCTAACAAGAATAATTCATCTAGAAACTATCCAATAGAGTGCAAGCAAGAGGGAGTATCCTCCCTCGGCCATAAAAGTAAGATGAATAAAATGAAACCTATCAAATCAAAAAAACAATAACTCTACAACAGCATTTTTATGTAATTAATTTTTTTCATTATGAACATCACTTTTCTCATTCTTCTTCTCATAATTTCAAATTTCCTACAAATGTGGCATATTTAGTCACCATCTTCCAGCTAAATAGCAATGTGCAGTATCTTAATCATCAGTATGTAAAGTGGGTAAGTTACTCATTCTCTAGAAACAGCTCTCCGTATGTAATTCCATCTGCATAGCGAATTTTCTTGAAATGGTCAACTCCCTGCAAATTACTTTGACTGCTTCAGAAAGTACACAACACATCAGAGGGAGAGAGAGAGACAGAGAATAAAAAGGGACCTGAAGCAACATGAGGATGCGTTCAAGCCCATAAGTTATCTCAACAGATATGGGCACCAATTGCAGACTTCCAGCCTAGAAAAAGTGCCAAAATGGAGGGAAAGAACTATGGTAAAAATAAATGAAGAAAGTGAAAAAAAAATGTATCACGCTGAAGGGATTTCACGAACTTCATCCTTAACCAGGTTGAGCAATGAGCTCATAATATTCAAAAGGAAAAAGAAACTTATCAAATAAGAGTAAAACCTGTTGAAAGTAGGTGAATTGTGTGATTTCCATCCCATCCATCCAAATTTCCCAGCCCAAACCCCAAGCACCGAGTACCTACAAGCATTTCAAGCCAATAAAAAAGAAACTAAGATTCAAATTAATGTAGATATAAAAAGTAAACTGATTAAAAGAAAAAGGAAGGCAAAGGCAGAGATCTGTATTGCTTTATGGTATCAACCACTTTAAGCCAGAGTTATGTAACCAACCAAAATCCTTGGAGTGCATCCAAAAGATGGGAATCAATATGCCATAACCTCAACTAGAAATATTGCATGCACCAGACCAGCACACTACACATAACCAGAAGTAAGACATGCGACCTTACCGGGCTTTCCCAGTTGTCCTCCACAAAACGTATATCATGTTCATTCACATTGATACCTGTAAAAGTGTCCATTAAAAACAGAACAATAACACCACTCAAGCATTTTGTTCTAACATGCTGAAACCAGGAAATAAATCAGCAAAGAATTTATAGGATAAGTACAGCAGAAACTAGTGCATGATCTGATTGGTGAAAAGGAAGAAATTATTGAATCAAACAACTTCAACTATGTAAGGCCAGCAACATGAATTCTAACTCACCCATCACATGAATATCTATTAGTCATCTTCTCACATGACCAACCCATCTTAATCGTGCCTCGAGATCTTACCTTCAATAAGAGTTGCATCATCTTTATGACATATAACCTCATTTTTTATTATATCCTCTCTTGTCTAGCCACGCACCCATTGCCTAACACTAATATTTTGCACGTGTTACTGTGTTACTGTCCAACATTTTGTACCATATAGAAAAACTGGTCTAACAGTTATCTGATAAATTTTCCTTTTGGCTTTAATCAGATTTTATAATTGCATAACAGGTTGATTGCATTTTTTCATCTTAACCATCCTACGTTAATTCTATAAGTAATATCCTCAATAATTTCCCCATCTTTTTGAACAATTGATCCGAATATCTAAACTAATATTTTCTTGGAATAACTTGGTCTTCAAGTCTCACCATAAATCATTTACTCTTGAAAAGTGATAGGGAAACTCCCATTTTTGGTAGAGGGAAACGATTCCATTGCTAGAGGGTGGCATCAGGAAGGCATCTAACAAAAAATTTTGCCACATTATTCTTTTGCATGAATTTGTATTGTTAATGTGACTTTTAGAAGTCAATTGACATTATGAATGTCATGCCACCATAACTTGATTAGAATAAGGTGCAGTTGATGAGGGATGATGATGGTAAATGGAGACTCGTAAGGCCATTCTGACTGTTGTTGATTTCTCCGAAAGAAGATTCATCCATAGGTGCTTTTTGAACAAAAATGTGGCAAAGTATAAGTCACTTGATGTTGCATCGTCAAGTTGCTAGGATATTATAGGCTCCTCTTCCTCCCATATTTGGAGTGCATTGTGTTTTGCTGAGATCAAGAAGGATCTTCTAGGAAGGCGACAAAGAGCTCTCCAGTGAAGCAGAAGAAAAGTGGATGACAGCTTTTTCAACTCTTGTGACCTGTCTCTTCTAAATTGGAATAACAAGAATAGGCAGTGTTCTGATGCAATGAGTAAACTTTCTTATTTGAGAAGTGTTGTATTCAGGATGCACCTTTTCTTGGCTGAAAAATGTTTGATGTCTTCCATACTATCCTTTTGTGGATTTTTTGGAGATATCTATTTAGCAAAGGTTTCACACCTGTTCAAAAAAGATAACCCGTACAGCACAGGCTAGGTTCCTAGCAGTTACCCAAAAGAAATCAAAACTGAATGGGGAATAACTGGCAGGCATGTATGGCAGAACACCAGCATGGGCAACATTAAGGCTAGCAGACGGACAACTTCTTCCACAAATATGTTATGCCTTAACGTATTGGTAAACATAGTGGTGGCATGAGCAGCAACAGTGATGACAGAAAGGGTGCAATTGCTACCTAGGGCAGATAGGCTACGGATAAATAAGTCTTGTGAATTTCCAGGATCGGGCTTCAATATGACCTGAGAAAAAATTGAAGAATATGAAGAAAAGATGATCAAAAGCCAAAATTATCCCTAAAGCATTTCATAGAAGGATCAAAACAATATCGTAATTGTTTCATTTTATTCATAAGTGATGTCAAAACCTGAAATTGAGTGTGGCGCTGCAGTCTATTTGGGTTTTCACCATAGCGACTGTCATCTGGCCTGACACTAGGCTCCACATACCTTCCACCATAAACTACCATATCACCAGTCACATCAAAAAAATTAAAAGGACCACATGTAATTCAGCAGTCAGAAACTTGAAGATGAATCACTTGCCATCAAATCAGCTCATACTACAAAGGAAAATCAAAAAACTACAACACGAGTACAACCATAAAATCAGAGATGAAACTTCCATGCAAGAAAATAATAGTATACAGAATCCACCAAAGAAAAAGATTACATATAAGACGGTAAAAGAGAACATTCTTAACAAGGGATGCTCCAGAAATGAAGGTAAATATTATGACATCATTCAATTTCAAACAACACCCTATGGATGCATTAAATCAACTAAATCTGCCACTTCTTTCCTATTTCATCTACTAGATTTTTCTTGACACGTCACTATACATTTTCAGAACATGAAGCTCAATGCCAGCAAACAAGTATAACCATCCAATGCAATTTCAAACAAGAAGATTGCCTCAACCTTGGAAGTAAAAGAGTGATTCTGACCAGTAATTAGTAAAGCAGTTTGTGACAAAAATTCTTAATTAGGAAGATGGGTGTTTAGGGTTTATGAGAACAAGAACGAGAAAAGAAAGAAGAGAGAGAAGAATGCAGGGAAAACTATAAGTCCCTACTCCTCACTTACAGTTGTAATGCATGGCACCCCATCCCCACATTGACATTACCACCATGACACTACTCAGAGAGTCATGCTACACTCTCCAACACGTGTTCCTGTCAAGGCTGTTTTATAGCAAGATAGAATGTTCAGGGTCACCTAGGGGCCCGCAAAGCAACTTGTAAAATGTGGCCCAAGACAACAATCCTCAGGACTTAGGCCGCATGACAGGTACTTGTAGGGTCACCATTAAGTAAGGTGAGTGCAGGAACCCTAATCCAACTTTTTTTAGTGTTTTTCCTCCATCAAAATCTTTTGGTTCATGTGTGTGCGCGCTACTCCTTGCTAACCTCCAATGGCCAAGTCTTTGGGACTCAAATGGCTGATGCTAGGGGGATCCCCTTTTGTATATATTTCTGCTTCCTTCAGTCGACTTTTCCCATGGCTAGTCAAGGTAGTTCATTTACAGGTCTGGCAGCTGAGCCTCCAATTGACTTTCACCCTATGCAACTAACCTTCCAGGACCTCTAGCTCTCACAACTGACCCCATAGTGAACTTTCCTGTGATTGGTTGGGATGACTTGTCATAGGCTGGGATGGTCAGGCCCTAAAATCAACTTGTCATTTGGTAAGTTAAAGTACTCCAGCCACTAGATTGGACAATTGACCTCAAAGTCAACTTTACCCTTCTAAGTAGACCTTCCAAGTTCTCTAGTCATCCAAAGTCAACTTTCTAGTTGAATTCTCTCTCCGGACACCCTATAGTCAATGGCAAAGTCCACTCTTGCAGTCAACTTTCAGCACTACAAGTTGCATTTTATGGAATCAATGGTGTGCACCGCAACTTAACTTACATATTACTCTTAAGGATAATAAACCTTCTTCCATACACCACACATCAAGGTATGCATACTTGGAATACAACGGTACTACAATATCAAAATGGTAACTAAGATGCTTAAACACAACTCGGAACTAAATGCAAAGGTCAGTTTCCATGTGATTTGAGAACACCCCCCCCCCCCACCTTCTCCCAGAGCTCCTCCACTTGCCTTATCTAAAATGATCAGCATGCACGCACACATGAATATGAAACTCAACGGAAATATACCAAGGCACACAAATACATCATGCATACACAGAGCATGCTAGTAACCACCACTTTGCACAACCTCAGTTTCCTGCATGCATCACCTTGGTTCAAGGTTCATGCCTCCACAAGGACAGAGCCAAGGTATAATTCTTCCTTCAAAATATATTCTGGAAGCAATTGGGGAATGCTCCTCCTCAGATTTCCTTCAGCCTCTCAGCAGATTTTTCCTTCTACAACCTTTCTTCTTTATGTTCTGCTGCTTAGTTTCTCTCTCCCTCTCTCGCATGTTTAGTCTTTCCTCCAACTCTCTTCTGCTTCAAAGAGCTATTCAAATGCTCTTTAGATTGGGCTTCCTAAGCAAGTTAAGTTAGCAGGTGGCTGTTTGGCAGCCATCTGCTGCCACCTAGCACCAGCTTGGTGGCAACCCCTCTTCTTGCCACTTGAAGCAAGCTTCCCCACGTGATTCTACAACTTTCTCTCATGCTCCAGCCAACCTGCTGGATTTAGCTAAGGTGATTTAGGCTAACTTAATATCTTAATCCTGACATCAACCTAAATTCAATTTTTCAGCAGCTTCAAATGGCCCTTTTTAACCATTTTAAAATCCTATCAAATCTCAACCAAGATTCATCAAATTAGGCATTGTAGAATCTCCTCAATCTTGATGCAAGCTACAACATAGCCAAAAATGGTGTGTACTCTAATTCAATCTGTCTCCCAAAGTGTTCTTCAAAAATAACTCCTCCCCTTGTCTGTCAACACATATGGAATTTTTCAGCAGGAAGCACAACCAATACTAAATCAACTTATGGGTCGACTAGCATTACCAACAGATATCACCTCCTTCTCCAGTTGATGCCCAAGTAGGCTTTAGGTCAACCAGTAGCACGAACAAGCCCTCCCTTCCACCAAACAATGCCCAAGTCAACTCTAGGCTGACAAGCAGCACTAAAAGGTCATCTCTTTTCAGTCCATTCATCTATCACACATTCTTAAACTGAAACCCAGGGTATTACAATATGTGTCTATGACTCCATGTGCGTGTTTGGATGTGGGTGTGAATTAGCTCATCTGAGCTTGGAACAAAAATCTTAAAGCAATTAAACGTAAGGTTTACTAAAACACCATATAATTGATCCTCATACCTCAAAAACTATATACCTATGTCTCTGCTGAATAACTTATTCCAAACAAAGTGATGAATTAACCAAAATATGTCAAATCCTTTAATGAAACACGTTATTAGGAGACATTTGGGGGAAGTTGTCTAATTAACACTAGATAATTGAAGAGGATCTGGCCTAGGAACGAATGTTTCTGAAGAAAGTGCTGTAACCAAACTAACACACTAGATGTAAGTGCCAAGCTGTGCACTCAACTTCACTACTAGGTCCTGTGACCATTTCTTTCTCCTCCAGATGACTAAATTATTCCCAAAGAAAGTACATGGTAGAATTCCATCCAGAAGAGAAATTTCCATGTCTGCATCTGTGAGACCTTCCATTAAGATGTACATTCGATCCACACAACCACCCAAATTCTCAAGCTCAGTTAAGGTACCATATCAGTCTGGTACTCCATAGTACTCCAATAACTAACTCATGTACCAGGTGCATGTCATATTTCAGGTCAAGTGAGATAAAGATACTTCACTTTCCAATTAGGCAACAGAACTTCCCAAATTTTCACACAAGTTTCTTTGTCTCTCACACTCAGGGATTAGGAGCGACAGGACCAACTGGTAGACAACCCAACCAATTTCTACTAAGAAACCAAGTAAATACTTCCTCTATGATAAGTATACACATCTTACATGTAGCAACTCATAATAAAGAAAATAGTGCAGTCTGCCCAACCTCTCAGTATGAAAATGCATCAGAAACTGTTTTGTTACAATTGGGAGCACTGGCAGTCTATTAATTTACCCAAGAAGCCAACAAATAACACTCTTCACTCTTTCAACTCACCGGTACTATCGTAGTACATAAATAGAAATTAAAGAACAGAATCAATTCAAAAGATCAAAGTTAAGAACAATCAAACCACACAATAGGCACCGAGAATTTATCCTGGTTCGAACTGATAAATTAGTTCTACATCCAGCCTTCAACAGAGAGAGCAATCCACTAATTTCTTGATGAAAACTGTACAAGACTTTCACTCACAAAATCCCTTCCCTCACTGTTACATGAGCACACTCACTGCAAGATTACAAGACTATCTCTCACACTAGCTTTCTCTCACAATCCAACCCTCACACTTAACAATGAGAATGATCAGAAAAAATAGGTAAATTGGCAGTCTCCTTCTCCCCCTTATTTATAGACATAAAGGCGAAATTTACAAAGTAAGTACTAACTGAGACAATTCCCATATACCCCTCACTTAATAACATATTTACAATTAGCCTATTTACCTAACTGCCACTACCGCATTTAAATACCTAACAACTTATATGTCTGAGTCTCTCTAGTCTTCCAACCACTCAAACAAAACTGAATAACATGTTTCAACTTGGCAATTTCATCATAGCCTACCAAGAGAATAATAGTGTTAAAACTAGTGTTGTACATATATAATAGATATATATATATATGCTAGATAGTGTTGTACATATATATTACGAAGATATGTTGTCCCACGATTGTACCTTGTAGATTGGTATATACTGTTGGACGAGAATAAGGTTCCAATTGGAAGGAGAAGTCTAAGTTCAAGAGGAGTGTGGTGTGTGGAAGCTTTGCAACACTTGGTGAAGAGATTAAATCAGATTATCTTATGTTGTTTAAAGTATGTTTCAGTTGTAGATAATTGATGTCAATTTGTATTTTATGTCTATTTTATCTCCTAAACTTTAGGAGATAGTTGTTCTTAGATTTTAGGAGTAAATTACTCAAATCCTTTCCTACTTTATAGGAAAGAGATTAAGTTGTAACCTGTATATATTTTCAAAGCCCTCTTAATATCAATCTAAGCAAGCATTCTCGATTTCCTAAGGCTTGTTTCATGGTATTAGAGCACAGGTTCGATCAGAAGCGGCAATGACTTCTTTTAGTATCGATCATGGCCGAAACAAACCCAAATCCAACCCTAACCGAAGCATCAACCACCAATTCTCTAAGAACCTTTCCTCCACTTCCGTCTTCATCAAATCTCTCTACAACACCTATTGATAACCACCCTCTACAAATTACTCAGCATAAGCTAAATGGGAGTAATTTTAGAGAGTGTTCTCAATTGGTAATGTTAGTGATCAAGGGCAAATCCGATTATCTAACCGGATCTATCCTCACTCCACCATCCACTGCAGCCACCTATGGCTTTTGAGAGGTAAAGAATTCAACTATAATGGCTTGGTTGATCAACTCTATGGAGCCAAAAAAGTGGAAGAACATACCTATTCTACTAAACAACAAAAGAAATTTGGGAATCAGTCCAAGAGATATACTCAGACTTGGAGAATTCCTCTCAATGCTTTGAAATTCGATCTTCCATTAGGACAACCAAACAAGGTATGAGCAATGTTAGTGAATACTTTAATGTTTTGGTGGAATTGTGGCATGAAATGGATATGTTTTATACCATCAGTTGGGAATCTCTAGCTGATAACAACAAATACAATAAGATGATAGAAAAATATTGAATTTTTGACTTTCTACATAGCCTTAATCCCGACTTGGATGAAGTTCGAGGGAGAATCTTGGGCACAAAGCCCTTACCATCTCTTAAGGAAGTATTTGCAGAAGTAAGAAGGAGGAAAGCAAGCATAAGGTGATGCTTCAGCACCAAACCGACCCTGTTTTGCCACACCAAAACTCGGCCCTTGCCCCTATCAAATAGGGAGAACTTCTTCCCAAGACTCAAGGAAAGGAAAAAATATGGTGTGACCATTGCAAGAAACCCTATCACACTAAGGAGACCTGCTAGAAGATCCATGGCAAACCAGCAAATTGGAAGCCATGACCCAGGAAGGAGAGCCCCAAATCTGCATATAATGTAAAGGTTTCAGTAGAAACTAAACCTAGTTTGAACCTATCCAAAGATCAAATACAAGCCTTGTACAAGCTCCTCAATCAAGGTACAGCCCAATCAAGTTCTAATAATCCACAGTCCACTGCATCTGCCTTGCAAGGTAATTCCCAGCACTACTCATTAGCTTCTAAAGGTTTTCTAAGAACATATGGGTAGTTGATACTGATGCATCAGATCATATGACAAATTCTACATGTTCTATGACTGATTATACCCTATGTAACTCCTCCCCCAATATATCTATGGCTGATGGAACCACCTCACCTACTTTGGGAATGGGAACTGTATGTATATGTAAATTGAGGCTCAATTATGTACTACATGTTCCTAGTTTGCAACATAACTTACTATCAGTCAGTTGAATCACCAAGGATATGAATTGCAATGTAATCTTCTACCCATCCTATTGTGTGTTTCAGGATCAAACCTCGGGGAGGATGATTGGCAATGCTAAGGTGTTGGACGGCCTCTACTGTCTTGCAGGAGATTTCCCTAATTCTTCTTCAAATAAAGTTGTCCTAAGCATGACCACCAATGCCAAAGTCTTGATATTGCATAAACACTTAGGACACCCTAGCTTCCCTTATCTAAAATCTTTGAATCCCAATATTTTCAGCAATTAAAAGCAGATTTTGTCATGTGAACAATGCACTCTTGCTAAACAGCCTAGATCACATCATCATATTCAATTGTATAAGCCTTCTAAACATTTCCATTTGATCTATAGTGATATTTGGGGTCCCTCTAAATGCCCTAATATCATTGGTTCTAGATGGTTTATTACCTTCATCGATGATCATTCTAGAGCTTGTTGGGTGTATTTAATGAGGGAAAAATCAGAAGCTAGTAACATATTCAAAAGATTTCATAAGTTTATTATGAATATGTTCCAAACTTCTATTAAAATCCTTCGAACCGACAATGGACGAGAGTATTTTTCACATGATTTCACAAACTACTTGGCCGAGCATGGTATCTTTCACCAAAGCTCTTGTCCATATGCACCCCAACAAAAGGGATAGTTGAAAGAAAAAATCAACATCTCCTAGAAGTGGCTAGAGTTATGATGTTTACCACTAATGTCCCCCACTCCTATTGGGGAGAAGCTATCCTCACAGCCGCTTATTTAATCAATTGTCTATCGTTCAAAACTTTGCAATTCCAAAACCCCCTTAGCATCCTTTGCACTCTATATCCGAATGCCTCTTAACATTTTTTCCATTGATCCTAAGGTCTTTGGATGCATTATGTCTGTTCACAACAATGCTCTATCTCGAACCAAATTGGACCCTAAAGCTCACAAATGCATCTTTGTTAGGCATTCACCCTCTCAAAAGGGAAACAAGTGCTATTGTCCTACCAATCATAGATTTTTTGTTTCTATCGATGTTACCTTCTACGAGGATCTTCTATTTTATCCCATCACATGCACAAAACTAGTCCCTACTAATCCTCTTCCCTCTTTCTTTCCCATTGATCCTATCCTACCAATATGTTCTCAAGGAGGAGCATCCTCAACACCTTGTGATAACACACTAGTAGAACCAGTTGCTTCCCCTATTGAGCCTACACATTATGTTCCCCCCTCTGTTTCTCATACCGCTAAATCTCCTCATCATTCTGGGCATGAGAAAACAGGTTCTAGCCCTAAATTTGGTCTTCATCAGCCTCCCCCACATACAGTAGCTGATAACCCTCTGTTTTTTTTTTCCTCTAGAAGACCTAAAGGCCAACCAGAACCAAAGCAAGAAAAGCCATTACTCTCAAATGTTGGTCCATCAGAAGAGAATATGGTTAATGATGAGGGGACTACTACACTCAGAAACAACACTAACAGCAATGCTAGAGAGAGGAAGATAGTCTGGATTGGGTTGTTCCTATAGCTCTGAGAAAAGGGGTAAGGTCGTGTGTCAAATATCCTATGTCTAACCATTTAACATATGCCAAATTGTCTCCACAATTCAGGGGATTTGTGGCCAAGATTGACAGCACTGAAGTTCCAAAAATAATCAGAATGCTATGAGTGATCCTAAGTGGAGAGTGGTTGTGATGGAAGAAATGGCTGCCCTAGTGGGAAACAAGACCTAGGAGATTGTTCCACTGCCTCAAAACAAGAAACCGGTTGGATGTAGGTGGGTATTTACAATATAACATAATGCAGGTAGGAGTATTGAGAGATACAATGCTAGACTAGTTGTCCAAAACTTCACTTAAACCTATGGAATTGATTATGATGAGACATTTGCACCGGTTGCTAAGCTAAATTCTATCCAAGTGTTATTATCTATCGTTGTGAATCTAGATTGGCCCTTCTTCCAATTCGACATTAAGAATGCTTTCCTTAATGGCGATTTGGATGAGGAAATCTATATGAAGGTCCCCCCCCCCAAAAAAAAAAAAAGTTTTGAGCATGCGGTTGATAATGGAAGTGTGTGCAAGATAAAGAAGTCCCTCTATGGATTAAAACAGTCACCGAGAGCCTAGTTCCATAAATTTAACATGTCTCTCAACCAATTAGGGTATAAACAAGGATAATTTGATCACACCTTGTTTATTAAACCAAATGAAAATAAAAAAAAAAAATGGGCTATATTGATTGTTTATGTTGATGATATTATTGTGACAGGGGATGATTTGCAAGAAATTGATAACCTAAAGAAGCAATTGAAAGCTAAGTTTCAAGTAAAAGACCTAGGAACCATGAGATATTCCCTAAGCATGGAGGTGGCCCGAAGCAAAGAAGGCCTATTCATCTCACAACGAAAATATACCCTGGATTTGCTAAAGGATGTAGGAATGATGGCCTGCAGACCAGTTGGAACTCCCTTGGAAAAGGGTAGGAAAGTTGAAGAAAATGGTGATGATGCTCCAGTGGAAAAAGAGAGGTATCAAAAGTTAGTAGGAAGATTGATTTATTTGTCACTAACAAGGCCAGATATAGCCTATTTAGTAAGTGTAATCAATCAATACATACATTCTCCTACTCAAAAATACATGAGGGATGTTCATCATGTTCTAAGATACCTAAAGGAGACACTGGGGAAAGGATTAATGTTTAAGAAAATTGAAAAAATGGGGAATTGAAGGCTATGTGGATGCTGATTGGGCCGGTTCTAGAGAAGATAGTCGGTCAACCTCATGGTATTGTAACAAGGTTTGGGGAAATGTAGTTACATGGAGAAGCAAGAAGCAATTGGTTGTGGCTCGCAGTAGTGCTGAAACCGAGTTTCGTGCAATTGCTCATGGGATATGTGAGTTGATTTGGTTGGAAAGGCTAACGGAAGACTTGGGGATACCTTTATCTCAACAAACAAAGGTATTTAGTGATATCAAATCAGCTATCAGTATTGTTAAAAATCCGATACAGCGTAACCGAATGAAGCATGTGAGAATAGATCAAAGTTTTATAAAGAGAGAGATTGAAGGAGGGATAAATCTGTCCTATATACCTTCCATCAAGTAGCTGATGTTTTAACAAAGGCAATTGCAAGACCATGTTTTGAGTCCCTAATTAGCAAGCTGGGAATGACTTTCATCTATTCACCAGCTTGAGAGAGAGTGTTGGACGAGAATGAGGTTCTAATTGGAAGGAGAAATCTAAGTTCAAGAGGAGTGTGGAAGCTTTGCAACACTCGGTGAAGAGATTAAATTAGATTATCTTAAGTTGTTTAAATTATGTTTCAGTTGTAGATAATTATTATAAATTTGTATTTTATATCTATTTTATCTCCTAAACTTTAGGAGATAGTTGTTCCTAGATTTTAGGAGTAGATTACTCAAATTCTTTCCTACTTTATAGGAAAAAGATTAAGTTGTAACATGTATATATTTTTACTCCGCCAGGGGATATTATCCACTGCCGGTCCCAAGCCCGGATAAAGGAGGAGGGTTGCGTTAGGTAGCCGACAGCAAGTGTAAAACCTAGTCGGATTCAAATATGAATTCTAGACAAACTATCTGTTGGGATGTAACCCACATAGAAGTCTAGAATTCATGTAGCCAACCCTACATAGTGGGATAACGGCTGGATATGTTGTTGTGTTGTTGAATATCAATCTAAGCAAGCATTCTCGATTTCCTAAGGCTTGTTTCATATATATATACCTCATTGTGACTAAAAAAAATCATAATACTTTTCTCCTCTCAAAATACAACATGGTATTAGAGCCACCATACAAACCCTAACCCAACCCTAGTTCCAAACGTCATCGTTGCCATTGCTGCCGCCAGTCGCTTTGTCTGCCGCCAGTCACTTTGTCGTCGCCGCTATCCAACACCGATTTCTCAAATCTCGTGCATCACGGCCGATTTCTCAAATCTCGCATGGCTGTTTCTATCTATCATCGTCATTGTTTTCTCCTTCCGTCACGGCCAGTTTTAGATCTCGCATCTGTCACCGCCGTTTCTCCTTCCATCACCGTTAGCCACCTGAACCAGCCCTAGGCTTTACAATTTCAGATCTGGTTTGCAGTAGCTATCTAGTTTCAGATCCAGGTTTAGCAATTTCAGATTTGGTTTGCAGTAGCTTCAGATCTGTCTTGGGTTATCAGGTTCAAATCTGGTTCACAATGCTTTGGTTTGTAAGATTTTGATTCAGATCAAGGTTGTGCTATTGCTGGTTGGGCTTGGGTTTTGCGCTATGGCCTCTTCAAATCCTAGAGTGGTAAATTCCTCTTCGACTATAACTGTACCTACGACCGTTCCTATACCTGTACTGTCTTTTCTGATATTACAGTCATTACCCCTGACAAATTGAATGGTAAGAATTATATGTCATGGTCAGCGTCTGATCAAATGTGATTTCGTGGGCATGGTGTTAGTAACCATTTGACTACGAAGTTTTGACATTACTGAAGTAGATAGGACTGTAAGGGATCATATAGATGTACAGTTGGTTACATTGTTGTGGCAGTGTTATATTTATATTCACTGGATTATGATTCTTTAGACGGAATTAAGTCTCTCTCATGAACTTTCCCTCACGGATTGATTTAAGAACAAAAACAATCAATATGCAGAAAACAATAACAAGAAAGTAAACAGAAAAACAAACCACAAACAAAAGGCACGCGATATATCCAGGTTTGGATTACAATGGTTGCAACCCTACATCCAACGTCCAAACACCCACCAAGAGCATCATTTTTTATTGCCAAGAACAATCAGTACAACAGCATGAATAATTTCTCGTATTCCCAAGTATATCCAGCACTCATTCCCAAGATTACAAAGCTATCTTGCTCACTAGCCTTCCTCTCAGAATGAATATCCACTCGATACAATAGAATGAGAAAATTGCACTCACTTGGTTAGCTCTTTTCCCTCTATTTATAGAATAGGGCGGACATCCCAATGAAGAATTTAGATAATTACATTTCAACCTCATAACTTTCACTAATTTCACATGGGTTACAATTTCCTATCTAAATCTTCAATAGCCACTTTTCTACACTGCCTTCACTGATCTTCTAGGATTGACTTTATCTTATACTCGAGACAACAACATAATAGCAATCAATAGATGTTGATTTAATCCCCTTATTTCATGTCTATGAGAACTACTTTGATATTTGGTTTCATGATCAACAGCTATATACTAATGATATTGTATGTGTATACACTATCATTAGTAATTTGTTTTGTATTCAAAAAGGAGACTCCGATGTGCTTACGTACTTGGGTCTATTCAATATGTTGTGACAGATTTTAATGTTATGCTCTCGGTTAAAACCGATCTAAATGAGCAGAAGAAGCAAATAGACAAATTGTTTATGGTGCTTACCCTTCGAGGCCTTAGGCCCGATATGGAGGATGTTCGCACTCAGATCCTGAATAGTCCCACTATACCTACCATGGAAGAGGTGTTTGCCCCAAATCCTTCGTAGTATACAAACATTTTATGAGGCTTCAGTTAGAAAGCGATCTATACTTGCCTCTCAAATTCTTGGATCTTCCTCAGAGATTGGACCTAGAGGTGGTCGTGGTAGGTGCGTTGGGTGTGGTCGCAATGGTTAGCGCCCTTATTGTAATTACTGTCGTCGCCCTGGTCATTATAGGTGAACAAACCCTAATCAACCCTGGACTGCAGTTTCTAGAAGAACCGAGTTGGAAGAAAACAACCAAACTCAATTAATTTGTATTCATGCGAGATTGCCTATTTATATAGATTTACTCTATGTTGCTAACCCTATTGTACAAGAGATAGAATCCTAACTAAACTAAATTATTGTACAAATATACAACTATTGAAAGATAGGCTAGAGTACATTATCTTTATTATTTTGCATATTATCTCTTATAATATCAGCTCCTATAATTTCTCCTATTATCTAGGAGCTCTTCCTTAATCTCTTGAGACTTCAATCTGTTCAATCTTCTTTATCCTTATCTTCAGCTAGCTCCATGTGGCCGAGTCTCTTCCATAAGCTATTTTTATCATAAGCTAGCTTGTTATCTTCCAACAATAAGGATACATGTTATGCACTCCATGGTCGCCCTCCCAAGGCCAATGTTGCAATTCTTGAGGGTGGGATCTCTTTCTTCTGCTCAGTCACCCACTAGTACTCCTCATATATGTCTTACTCATGCTCAATTTAGTCCTTGGATTCTTGATTATGCTGCTTCAGAGCATATTTTTGGTAATAAATCTTTATTCTATCATTTTGATTCATCTGCGTCCCTTCCTCCTATCATTGTGGCTAATGGGTCTAAAACCCTTCCCACTGGTATCAGTAGGGCTGATCCACTTCCATCTATTTCTCTTAATTATGTTTTACATGTTCATAGTTGCCCAAATAGTCTCATTTCTATTAGTCATCCCACTCATTCTTTGAATTGTCGTGTTATCTTTGATTCTGAGTATGTTCGTGTGCAGGATCGGGTTACGGGACTGATGATTAGCACCGAACATGAGTATGTGGGACTTTACCATCTTGCCCTGTCGTCATCTGCTTGTGCTACTACAAGGGCATCTCCTCTTCAAATTTATTCTCAGTTTGGTCATCCTTATTTATCTACTCTTCGTTAACTATTCTAGAATGCGAGTCTTGTCAGCTAGGCAAATATGTTCGTTCTTGTTATTTTAGTCGTCTTAATAAACGAGTTGATGCTCCTTTTGATCTTGTACATTCAGACATTTAGAGTCCTAGTAGAGAAGACTAAACAGGATTTTTTCTATTTTGTTACATTCATTAATGATCATTTCTCCTTGTACTTGGCCTTACTCGATGAAAGATCGTGCTAAATTGCAATCTTTAGTCACTTTTTGTAATGAAATTTCTACTCAATTTAGTCGTACCATTCGGATCCTTCGCAGTGATAATGCCAAGGAATATTATTCTCATGCATTTCAGACTTTTCTCTCATCTCAGGATATTGTTCATTAATTCTCTTGTCCTTATACTCCGCAACAAAATAGGGTGGTTGAACGTAAAAACTGTTATCTCAGACACTTCTCCTTCACATGCATGTTCCTGTTGTCTTTTCTTCTCACTTATACTTATCTGATCAACTGGATGTCATCCACTATTCTAAATGGGGTCATTCCACATACTTACTTTTTCCTCGTGATCCCATCTATCGTGTCTTTGGCTCATCTTCTTTCCCTTGGTCGTGATAAATTGTCTCCTCGCTCGATCAAGTGTGTATTTCTAGGCTACTCTCCTCATCAGAAGCGATACAAGTGCTACTCTCCTGAACTTGGTAGATACTTTCTCTCTTTTGATGTCACATTCTTTGAGTCTACACCTTTTTTCTCTTCTTTGTCTGGTGGGTCTTCTTCCTCCCTTCATGAGGTTATTCGTATCCCTTCTTTTCCTCCTCTGGTCCCAATACCTGTTCATGTTCCTCCTGTTCCTCTCCAAACTTATCAGCGTTGTTCTAAGCCTCCATCAATGCCTTTAGCTCCCGCTCCTCCTATTGCCCATGATGGTATTCCTTTAGATTCATGTCTTCCACCAATTGGTGCCATTATTTCGTCTCCCTTTGACTCTGCCCAAGCTCCTATTCGTCATGGTACACGTTCCACTCGCAATCTTCAACCCATTTATACTTTTATGAGCTATCACCGTTTGTCACCTATTTATTTTGCTTTTGTATCTGCTTTCTCTTTTGTTTCTATTCCTAAGACAGATGTTGAAGCTCTTTCTCCTTGGGTGGAGACATGCTATGGATAAGGAGGTGCCTACCTTGCTGGCTAATGAGACGTGGGATCTAGTTCCTCTCCCTCTGAGGAAGTCTGTTGTCGGTTGTCGATGGGTGTTTACAGTTAAAGTTGGTTTGGATGGTTCTGTTAATCGTCTAAAGGCTCAGCTGGTTGCTAAGGGCTATACTCAAATTTTTTGCCTGGATTATGGTGATACATTCTCTCATGTGGCTAAGATTGCTTTTATTTGTGTTTTTCTTACCATGGCTGCCATTCAGCAATAGCCTCTTTATCAGCTGGATATTAAAAATATTTTTCCACATGGAAACCTTCAAGAGGAAGTGTACATGGAGCAACCTCTCAGTTTTGTTACTCAAGGGGAGTCTCAACTGGTATGTCGCATGAAGAAACCCTTATATGGCCTGAAGCAATCTCCTCGGCATTGGTTTAGCCACTTCAATTCTATCATCCAATCTTTTGGTATGAGCAAAAGTGAAGCTAATTATTATGTTTTCCATCACCATTCTCCTGCTAGAGTCATATTATTGGTAGTGTATGTAGATGACATTATTATTACATGAGATGATAAGGTTGGTATTGGGCAGTTGAGGACTCATTTGTGTGGAAATTGATGGAAGGCCGAGCTGCCAAGATGATGAGGCTGAGTTGCCGAGCTGATGAGGTCGAGCTGATGGAAGGCCGAGCTACCGAGCTGATGAGGCCGAGCTATCGAGCTAAGGGAAGGCCGAGCTGTCAAGCTAATGGCTGAGTTGTCGAGCTACTAAGCTCGTTATAATCTGATTTATTCTCTGTGATTTATCTTGATTTATATTGCTATTATATCTTATCTTTCCTTTTTATTAGATTTATTTGCATTTAAGGTTGTTGTAATCTAGTCCTAAAAAGTAGGAATCTAATCTCTAAAATTTAGGAGAATTCTTAGGATCTACTGTGTATATATTTGTGGCATTCTCAAGGGAATAATTGACGGAGTATTATTCTTTCAAAAGAAGATTTCTTCATGGTATCAGAGCAGGAATTATTTCCTCCTATCATCAAACCCTAAGCAGCTAATTTCTGCAGCGACCAGCCACCTCTTAATCTCCTTTCTTCCTTCTACCCGATAGTACCAGAATTCTTCTATAATGGCCAGCAGCGATAGTAAGTCTACCCAGATTATTCCCGCACCAAGCAATAATGTTGTAACCATGGATAATAACAGCATGATCACTATTACAGGACACAAGCTTAGCGGTCAGAATTATCTCCAACGGTCACAATCAGTGTTGATATTAATATGAGGCAAGGGCAAAGACAACTACTTAACCGAAGTCATAGCCAAACCAGGAGAACAGGAACTAGGATACAGAGGTTGGAAGACAGAAAATAACATGGTGATGTCTTGGCTCATTAATTCTATGACAAATGAAATAGGCAAGAATTTCCTTCTTTATGATACCGCATAAGAATTCTAGACAAACTATTTGTTGGGAGGTAACCCACATAGAAGTCTAGAATTCATGTAGCCAACCCCACATAGTGGGATAACGGCTGGATATGGATGGATGATACCGCATAAGAAATTTGGAAGGCTACTAGGGAAGCCTATTCCCATATCGAAAATACTTTGAAGTTATTCGACATAGAAACCGTGCTTGATGACCTAAGGCAAGGTGATTCCCATGTCACACAATACTTTAATTCCTTAAACAAGTATTGGCTTCAATTGGATAAGTATGATACTATCCAATGGAAGTGCACAGAGGATTCAACAAAATACAAGAGTATTGTGGAAAAGAAGAGGTTGTACAAATTTCTCGTCGGTTTGAATAAAAACCTAGATGCTATACGTGGGAGAATTCTTGGAACAAAGCCCTTGCCAAGTCTTAGAGAGGCCTTTGCTAAAGTCCGAAGGGAAGAGAGCCGGATGAAGATTATGCTCAAGTCTACAAGTCCAACCTTGGAGCAATCGGCTCTAATCACCCGAGGAAGCCATCAAACTGCCTTCAAACAAAAGAAAGGCCGACCTTGGTGTGATCATTGTCACAAGACAAGACAAACTAAGGATACTTGTTGGGAAATTCATGGTAAGCCACCTAATTGGAAGCCAGCCCATGAAAGAAAGTGTAGAGGTGCTTTAGCATCCACGGAGGAAACCACAACAGCCTCATCAGCTTCATCATCTAATATGTTCAGCAAGGAACAGAAGGAATGGCTTCAAACTATGTTCCAAAAGACCCAATTTTCTCGGCCCTCTAACTTGGCGTCCGGTTCCATAGCCCTTAAAGGTAAATCATCTCATGTTTTAACTGCCAAAAGTGAGTTTTCTGCTATATGGATTGTTGATTCAAAGGCTTCTGATCACATGACTAGAGAATCTAATATACTAGCTAATTTTCAACCCTGCAACCAAGATTGGGTGGTAAGGATTGCTGATGGTTCACTATCAAAGATAGCTGGAATTGGAATGGTGGCAGTTTCAGATGATTTAACCCTAAAATCAGGTCTCTTAGTGCCAAATTTAGACTGCAACTTAATATTAGTTAGCAAATTATCTACTAATTGTAATTGTGTGGTTAAATTCTCACAAAATTTGTGTGAATTTCAGGACCAGAGTTCGGGGAGGACGATTGGCAGTGCTGAAGCATGTTCGGGCCTCTACATCCTTAAAAAGACTTCTTCTAGCAGTAAAGTCGTTCAATCCAACAACTGTTCTTCTCTTAAACCAGCTGTTTATTTATCTAATTTTCATCTCAATAATGGTGCTATCATGTTATGGCACTATAGATTAGGTCATCCTAATTTTGTTTATCTTCAGAAATTGTTTTCCTCATTATTCAAGAATAAAGATCCCCATTTGTTACAATGTGAAATCTGTCAATTCTCTAAACATATACGAAACACTTATCACAGCCAAGTTTATACTCCATCTTCGCCTTTCTCCTTGATTCATAGCGATGTGTGGGGGCCTTCTAGGGTTAGAAACATTACTGGAGCTCATTGGTTCATATCATTTATTAATGATCATACTCGCTTAACATGGGTATTTCTTATGAAAGAAAAATCTGAAGCTGGTTCTATCTTTCAAACTTTTCATTCAATGGTGCAAAGACAATTCGATGCCAAAATTCAGATCTTGAGAACAAATAATGGCAAAGAATACTTCAACTCTATCCTTGGTCATTATCTTTCCCAACAAGGCATAGTACACCAAAGCACTTGTGTTGATACCCCCCAACAAAATGGGGTTGCAGAACGAAAGAACCGACACTTATTGGAAGTTGCGAGATCCCTATTGTTCTCTACTAATATTCCTTCTCATTTTTGGGGTGAGGCTATTCTAACAGCCATCTATCTAATCAATAGAATGTCCTCACGCATCCTAAAGCATCAAACCCCTAGTCAACTTCTTCTTACTTCGTTTCCTCACACTCGGATCCGTTCACATCTTCCCCTCAAAATTTTCGGTTGTTGTGCATTTGTTCATGTGCATAATCATATGAGAAGCAAGCTTGAGCCTCGATCTCTCAAATGCATATTTCTAGGCTACTCTCCTCATCAAAAAAGGTATAAATGCTACTCTCCTGAACTTCAAAAATTCTTTACCTCCATGGATGTCACATTTATTGAAAATCAGCCATATTATCACAAAACTGATATTCAGGGGGAGAACACTCAAGATACTTCCTTAGAATATCAGTTTGGGATTCTATTGACTGCCAAGAACCTGAGGAGACCGAGGAACCTAAATCTAACTCCTCTACCAGCCATTCTCCTTCTCCTACCAAGGAATTTCCTGCCTCTACTGTCATTGAACTACAGGTTTACTCTAGAAGACAGTCCAAACCTAAGGAGAATGAGGCTCCAACATGCCCCGGGACTGTTCAAGAGGCTGAGCCAAAATCATCGGTAGAAAGAGGTAGAAATACAGCTGGTGAGGATATTGTTACTGTTTCTATTGATGATGAGGATTTACATTAGGCTATTGCCTTGAGGAAGGGTGTGAGAGCATGCACAAAACATCCTCTACAAAATTATATCTCATACAAGGGTCTCTCACCAAAATTTAGTGTGTTTGTTTCAAATGTAGACAAAGTGCAGGTTCCTAACAATATCCAAAAGGCTCTTCAGCACCCTAGATGGAAGGAGGTTGTTCTTGAGGAAATCAAGGCCTTGGAAAAGAATGAAACGTGGGATATCACTGATTTGCCTCCCCGAAAAAACCCTGTGGGCTGCAAGTAAGTTTTCACGGTAAAATATAGGGAGGATGGAGAGATTGACAAATTCAAAACTCGATTAGTCGCAAAGGGCTTCACCCAAGCTTATGGTATTGACTACCAAGAAACATTTGCTCATGTGACAAAGTTGAATACCATCAGAGTTCTGTTGTCCCTAGCAACAAATTTGGATTGGCCTCTACATCAGTTAGATGTGAAGAATGTTTTCTTAAATGGAGATCTAGAAAAGGAAGTTTACATGGAGATTCCTCATGGATTTGAGACTAAACTTGCAAAGAACAAAATTTGCAAGCTAAGGAGATCACTCTATGGACTTAAACAATCCCCAAGAGCCTGGTTTGAGAGGTTTACAAGGGCAGTCAAGAAGCATGGATTTAATCAGTGCCAAGCTGACCACACTTTATTCATCAAACGGTCCTTGAAAGGTAAATTGACTATTCTCATTGTATATGTGGATGATATCATTGTTACAGGGGATGACATTATTGAAATCAAAAGCCTTAAAGAAGTACTTGCAAGAGAATTTGAGATCAAAGACCTAGGGAATTTAAGATACTTCTTAGGCATGGAGGTTGCAAGGTCCAAAGAGAGAATTTCAGTCAGACAAATGAATTATCCGGGATCTTCTTAAGGAAACAGGAATGTTGGGTTGTAAACTAGCCGAAACTCCTATGGAATCTAAAGAAAAATTGGACATTGGCAAAGAAAGTAATCCAGTTAACAAAGGAAGGTATCAAAGGTTAGTAGGAAAGCTTATATATCTATCACATACCAGGCCGGATATTGGATTTTCTATTAGTGTTGTAAGTTAATTCATGAATGATCTCAAAGAGGAGCACTTGGAAGCAGTTTACCGCATCCTAAGGTACTTAAAATCAACTCCAGGCAAGGGGTTAATGTTCATAAAAACAGCAAATCAAGGAATCACATTCTATACAGATGCAGATTAGGCTGGTTCAATTCTTGATAGAAGGTCAACTTCAGGGTATTGTTCATTTGTATGGGGAAATCTAGTGACCTGGCGCAGCAAAAAGCAGTCGGTTGTATCCAGAAGTAGTGCAGAGGCCAAATTTAGAGCAATGGCTCATGGATTTTGTGAAGGAATATGGCTGAAAAGACTACTCCAAGAGCTGAAAATAGATACAACAAAACCAGTACAAGTGTTGTGTGACAACCAATCTGCCATCAGCATTGCTAAAAATCCGGTTCATTATGACTGGACTAAACATGTGGAGATTGACAGACACTTTATCAAAGAAAAACTGGAAGAGGGAGTATTCAAGCTGATCTACGCTCCTAGTAGTAACCAAGTGGCTGACATTCTCACTAAAACTCTATCTAGAAGAATATTCGATAAATTGAGTTGCAAGCTTGGCTTGAATAACATATTCAGCCCAGCTTTGAGGGGGAGTGTGGAAATTGATGGAAGGTCGAGCTGCCGAGATGATGAGGCCGAGCTGCCGAACTGATAAGACCGAGCTGATGGAAGACCGAGCTACCAAGCTAATGAGGCCGAGCTGCCAAGCTGCTGAGCTACTAAGCTCATTATCATCTAATTTATTCTCTGTGATTTATCTTGATTTATATTGCTGTTATATCTTATCTTTCATTTTTATTAGATTTGTTTGTATTTAAGATTGTTGTAATCTAGTCCTAAAAGGTAGGAATCTAATCTCTAAAATTTAGGAGAATTTTTAGGATCTACTGTGTATATATTTGCAGCATTCTCAAGAGAATAATTGACGGAGTATTATTCTTTCAAAAGAAAATTTCTTCAATTTGCATTCTCATTTTCAGACCAAAGATTTGGGCAAGTTGAAGTATTTTCTTGGCATTGAGGTAGCTCAATCAGCCCATGGTGTGTGCACCTCTCAAAGAAAGTATGCCTTAGATATTTTGGAAGAAACTGGTATGCTTGATTCCCGGCCTATAGATACTCCTATAGATCCTAATATTAAGCTTGTACCAGGACAAGGGGAGCCATTGGAGGATCCTTGTCGATATAGGAGATTGGTTGGGAAGCTTAATTACCTCACTATTACACGGCCAGACATCTCTTTTGTTGAAATGTAGTAAGTCAATTCTTGGACTCCCCTTGTGATAGTCACTAGCACGCTTTAGTGCGTATCTTGAGATACATTAAAAGTGCTCATGATAAAGGTTTGTTGTTTGAGAACAAATGACACAAGCAGGTTATTGGATTTACTGATGCAGATTGGGTTGGTTGTCCTACAAATAGGCGTTCTACCTCAGGTTATTTTATCCTGATTGGAGGAAATTTGATGTCATGGAAGAGTAAGAAGCAAAATGTTGTAGCTTAATCTAGTGCAAAAGCAAAATATTGAGCCATGGCTTTAGCCACATGTGAGTTGATTTGGATCAAGCAACTTCTTATGGCTCAAGAAATTTGGAGATTCAGGCTCTATACAACTTATTTGTGATAATTAAACAGCTGTTCATATTGCCTCTAATCCAGTTTTTCATGAGTGGACCAAACACATACAGATAGATTGTCACTTTGTGAGACAAAACTTGATTTCTGGAGAGATTAGTACTTCATTTGTTAGCCCTAATGACCAGCTTGCTGATTTTCTTACCAAGGCATTACGAAGTCCACGGCTTGCCCACATTTGTACCAACCTAGGCACATATGATATATATGTGCCCTCTTAAGGGGGAGTGTTAGAACTAGTGTTGTACTATATAATATATATATATATATATGCTAGATAGTGTTGTACATATATATTAGGAAGATATGTTGTCCCATGGTTGTACCTTGTAGATTGGTATATATATATATATACCTCAATGTGAATAAAGAAATCAGAATACTTTTCACCTCTCAAAATACAACAAATAGAAACCAAATTTCAGGACCAATGAAAAACTGAATGGTGTGGCTGACCCCGATTGAGACCAACGCCAAGTATTCACAGAATTTTGTAAACCACACCTAAGTGACTGCTTGAAAACATACAAGTGCCTCCTTCAGAAAGTCTCACAAGATACTCATCCCCCCAGAAAAAAGAAACCTTCTGCATAAACACTTCATTGGCTTGGTCAACACATCATAAAGGAATATTAGACATCTTTGATTTGCAAAGAATAGGCATCACGGATGGTTTTAGATCGGATGCACAAATTTTGACCATTACATAACACAATTTCACCAAAATAAATGAAAATCTGAGCGTCCATATTAGCCCAAGAATAGATAAACCAGTAATGCATTTGCATAATCATTCCAAGCAGTATTGAGTTCACTTTGCAACCATTTAAGTAATTAAATTTAAGTCATCTCCAAATGCCAGTAGCAGAAATGCAGAATCATTCTCTCAAATAAATACGGTCATTCATTGTCCATTCAAAGCTCCTTGTGATCAGAGCCAACAATATCATTATTGACATCAAAATCCATCCAGAATTATATTCTGATGTCCCAGTATAACAATCCCCTTAATATCAAGGAAGCAGGAACCACTACAAAGTTAAAACATACTTACGCGACATTCCATGGTTCTGGACCAAGTACCCTTAAGAAAGTTAGAGGATTCATAGTCCCTGCTCCAACCTGGACAATGCAATCAATGCCAAAATAAACCGCATTAGTAAATTACAAGAAGGTGGATTTGCAAAGTTGAAATAGATTTGGATGTTTTGCCCATTATTCCAGAGTATGGAGAATGAATATCTCAACTTCCTAAAGGCATATTTATGTGTGCGCATTGAACAGCATCCTTGTATATTTTTCTTTTAGCAACTATGCATAAGCATAAACAAGGAGAATCACTCATTAAGGATCCATCTGGTAGGCTTACCATTTTCAGTTTTCAATGTTCATTTTAATTATTTTGACAATGAAAACAGAAATTGGCATTTGATTCCTTGATTTCATTTTCACAAATTTTAAAAACTCCAAAAAGGTGTTTGCACTTTTTTCATTTTTCCCTCCCACATTCTCTTTCACCAAGAAATAAGAGAAACCCAACCAAATTTTCTCATCAAACCAGAACATACCCAGAAAATAGAGAACAGGGGAAGCTTATCACCAGCTACCATGGCATCCTCCCCCCTCCCCAACCTTGTGTGATCCTCACCATCAAACGCCCATGGAGTCACCCCACCACTGGTGGCGCGAACCCCTACCAGATCTCAAGCAAGAAAACACTCGCACTGTTGCTATAATGGCAGTGCATCCCTCCCCCCCCCCCCCCTTTTGCATATAGCACTTGGTGCAGATTGGAATGTGAACTGTCAACTCCATTGTTGTCTGCAACAACAACCAGAAGTAGCAGCGCAAGCAGTGACACCAACAACAAAATATTCAACCTAATCAAGTATCTACCAGCCAAAATCAAGCTTCCAGAGCTCCAACAAACTGAATCATTCAATTCAATGCTCATGCTCATAAAATTATCTCAGATTTTGACCCAAACAAAAGGAATCCCAAAGGAAATTCAATCACTCTGGTCTTTGTTCGTGACCAGATCCACCAAAAAGAAGCACAACACGTATAGCTGTAAAATAATGGGTAGACAGAGAGCAACATGTGTCGACCAAGAAAAATCACAAGGAATAGGGAAAATATCTCAGAAGACTGTCTGAGAGCCACTGGTGTGTTGACGATTCTATGGTGGCCATCGACAGGTGAGGTTGGAGTGATAAAATAAAAAATTAAGAAATAAACTAACACAAAAATGAAAACAACATATTTTTATCAAACAGCACGTTAAGTTGTTTTTAAAGTGAAATGAAAATTGAACACGAAAACAGAAAAACTCTGTCAAATGGCCCCTAACATGTTAACCTCAGTCCAGGCATACTAGAAGGCATTGCCCCAGAATGACATGGAAATTTACCAACAGTAAATACCACAATCTTTCAGAATTAGTTTAAAGAAATAAAGACAACGAAGCGAAAGGAACTTAGGTAAAGATGACATGCGGACAGGATACAAAGACTCTCTAAGAAGAAAGCTTGTATTACTTACCTCAGTGTTGCTGCACTGCATTACAGCACATCCTACAGAAGCCCAATATTCCTACATCATTAAGAGCATGCATTACAGATAATCATAAAACAGGAAAGGATGAAGGAGAAGTACCATGCGTATTATCCACATCCAAATCAAAAAGATAGCCCTAATGTAGCAAGCAATAGCCAATGAACATTGTCCAGCTTCAAAATAATTAACAAGTTTATTTTCCTATATATTCTCATCAATTTTCTTGTTAGCTCCTAAAAAATGTAAGACGGTAAGAAATGCAAAGAAGCTAATTCGGTTCTTGTCTGCCTCGGCGAAAAGGCACAAGCGTTAGGGCAAGACTTCATGGCAAGTTCCTGCATTACTTCTACAACTTCGAATTTCTAAATTTGTTTCACTCTACTTCCCCAGGCTTTCCCAGCGACCAAACGGGGAACCACTGAATTTTAAAAATTAACCCCGAAGCATTCCCTTTTATTGCCTGAACCGGTAGAAAACGCAAACAAACAGATAAGAAACGATAAAACCCAACAAAGTCAGGCTTCTCTGTTCTCTGCTATACACGGAAAGGCTTTTTTTTTTTTTTAACTTCACTTAAAATTTTCCCATCATTTTCTCGGAACCCAAACAGGTAACCGACGAACAGAGAAACACGTAAAGAGCCGGGCAAGCGAACCTGGAGGCGCTGAATGGCTTGTTGGAAGGTGGGCACCGACGAGGCCTTCTTGGCGGCCTCTTCTGGGTCCGAGTGCCGAGTATTCGCAGAGGTGGTGATTGCAGAGACTACGGGCGTCTTGAAATGGCGGCGGCGAATAAAAACGGCGTTGGGGCGTGCCGAGAATAGGAAGGAGAGGTGGGTTTTATGGGGTTTAAGCAGAGAGGTGAAAATGGGCAGAGCCAGACTCGCCATGGCGGCGGATAAAGGAAAGAGAAATCAACGCCAGCGGGCAGGCCTTTGGGTTTGGGGCTTATCTATCCGGAAGGAGTTGAGAACGGAGACCGTGAGAGAGACAGAGAGAGAGGTTCACTGGACTGAGCTTCTATATGATTTAGAGACTGTTTCGCCAGGCTTTTTTTTTTTTTTTTTTAAGCTTTAAGTTATTTTTAGTTTTAAAAATTTTTATGTGGTGTTTGAACTTATGGGGCGTTTGTTAATTAAGATAAGTGAGAGAAAATATTATATATGAAAAACATTCTAGATGTTTGATATTTTCAACGTATTTGTTAAACTTATCTGATCATTTCTATAAAAGATTTCACGTGATCTCTTATTTCTCTCTTTCAAGATAAATTTATCTGATTCTTTCAAGATAAGGTTCAATTACTTATCTGTCATTTATAAGATAGTTAATGCCATTTAGGGTGTATTTGATAGGCATGAAAAATGAGGGTAGAATTAATTTTTCATCTAATGGTGTGTTTGATTGAATTACCTAGAATTTAATTATAGGTAATATTAGCTAGAAAACAAAAACCATCTCACCCCTTGGAAAATGAATTCCATGGAAAAAAAACTTTAAATACTTGTACCTTACATATTTTTACATAGAAAAATTAAGAGTGTTTGATTGTTTTCTATAGAAAATGTGTAATGATTATATATTTTCCATAGAAAATATGTGCAATCAAACACACTCTACATTCCAGTAAATTCTATCAAACTGTTTTTCAATTCCATGGAATTCGAATTCTATCTTAGTTCAAAAAATGAATATTTTCCTTGAAATTAAGGAATTGGAATTCCTAGGGATTGGAGTGAGAATTTGAATTCCACCCTCATTTTCCAACTCTATCAAACGCACCCTAAATGTATTTTAAAGACTTAAATTTATTAAAAAAATTATTTATTTAACTCTTATAATTAATATATTTTTAAATTATTATATGTTTTAACCATTTTTAAAATTTAAATGACAACATTAATTCCATTAATTTTAAAAATTTAAATTCCTCTCTCTCTATATATATTTTATTAACTAATATAATTCTTTTCATCAATTTTTAAATTATTTTATTTAATTTTATATTTTATTATCTATTATGAAAATATGTTTTGGCTATTTTTAATTATTTAGGTGAAATTATTGTAATTCTAATAATTATTATTTATACTTTTCAACTCTTTTTAAATTTATTTTTGAACATGAATTTAGAAAGTAAAATATTATTTTTAATTTTAATCTTAATTTTTTTGACAATTTATATTAATCATAAAATATTATTTTAATCATAAATTTGGTAATAGATATATTTTGATAAAAAAAAACCCTTATCTTGGTGCTTATTATATGTATTAACAAAAACATGGAAATAAAAAGTACAGTTACCAATGAATTCTAAAAAATTTAACAAACAGTCTGATATAAATTTTGAAATCCTTCCCGACCTTATCTTGACCATTTTATATTTTGGTCCAAAAAACATTTCAATCTTATCTTGATACCACCTTATCTTGTTCATTTTAACAAATGCCCCCTTAATAAAAATATAGATAAAAAATATTTTAAATTATTAGTTATATAGATATATGTTTGGTAAAATAAAAGTTTAAAGTCATTATAAATTATTAAAATGATCAAAATTGTCATATCACTATTTGTGCAAATAAATTAATTAAAACATAATTATAATCAAAAGTACAACTAATTATCTTTATAACAAAAGTAAAACATATATTATGTTTTAAATCTATATTTAATGAACAATTTATTTCTTATAAATTATATATCACATATCTATATAATAAGACAGCACTGTTTTGAAAATGTATAGAGACAAACTGTCTTTGTGTGGCTGAGATCAATCAACGGCTGAGATTCACGTGGCTGCCCGCCCAAAACGATCCCATCACGCCTTTCTCTCTCTCTTTGTTTCGCTCTCTGCCTCACTTTCTCCCTCTCTGTTTCCCACCCGCCCGCGGCCATCGTCCCTCTCTCTTTCCCCTCTCTCTCCCTCTCTCTTTCTCTCTCTCACCCGCGAATCGTCCCCGCCCCTCTCCCTTTCTCTTTCTCTCTCTCACCTGCGGCCATCGTCGCCGCCCCATCGTCGTCGCCCCTCGCCCGCGGCCATCGTCCCCGCCTCTCTCTCTCTCTCCCTCTCTCGCCGCCATCATCACCGCCGCGTCTCTGCATCGCCGTCCCTGCATCGTCGCCGCCATCGTCGCTGCCCCTCGCCTGCCCCCTTCTCTCTGTCTCTCTCCCTCTCTCTCTCCGCCCCTGCATCGTCGCCGCCCCTGCTGCGCACTGCCGACGCCTTCTGCCACGCCGTCACCGCCCACTTCCTAGGTCCTCTCTCTCTATATATATAGATATAATATATATACATATATAGATTTACAGAATTTAGTTTAGTTTAATATATATAGTTTAAACGTGTGTGTATTTATGTGTATAAACGTGTGTCTATATATAGATATAAACGTGTGTGTATTTGATTATATATAGTTTAGTTTAGTTTAATTATTCATTTCTGGTTTTTTAATTTAGTTTAGTGTATTATATATAGACGTGTGTGTATTTGTATATACTGTTATTTAATTTAATGTATATATAGTTTAGTTTACTGTTCAAATTGTTAATGTATTTAATTTTAATTTAGTTTAGTTTAGTTTAGTTTATGTTTATGTGTATTTGATTATTTGGTGTTTGGTTAATTTACTGATTATTTATGTGTATAATTTAGTGTTTGGTTATTTGGGTTTTTAGTGTATTATATAGATAGAAATGTTTTGGTGTTAATGTAATAGATGTGTTTTTTAGTGTAAATTTATTTAGTGTTAATTTAATTTAATTTAGTGTTAATTTCATTTAATTTAGTATTAGTTTAGTGTAAATTAATTTAGTGTATACAAATATGTGTGTTAAATTCATTATTTATGTTCATTGTGTATTTGAAGGTGTAGTGTAAATTACAATATTTTTAAGGTCAATCTTACAATATTTTGAAGGTCAAAATTCATGACCAAGTAAATTCAATAGTGCAAATTCAGCAATAGTGTAAATTCAAATGGATTTTTATAGTTATCGTTTGTTTGAACGACCCACAGAGTATTCAACAATTTTGAGAGGTGGAAAACTATTTCAAGAGTTTTTGGTAGATGTTTGGGCTACAACTGAGCAAAATCGATTGACATACTACAAGCTTAATCAAGTGAAACTTCGGGCTGAACTTTACCAAGAGTCGTCAGATATGGATCCAGATTGTATGCGGCCTGGTCAAATTGGTCAAAGGTTTATTTTGCTATCTTCATTTACTGGTAGTCCAAGACATATGTTTGAAATTTTTCAAGATTCAATGGCTATCACGCGATACAATCAACACCCAGATATCTTTCTGACCATGACTGTAAATCCCAATTGACCAGAAATTACTTCAGTATTATTACCACATCAAAAACCTGTTGATCGTCCTGATTTAATTGCCCGTGTTTTTGAGTTGAAGAGAAAATGTTTGATGAAGGTGATAGAAACAAATAAGGTGTTTGGAAATAAAGTTGCACATGTTTTTACAATTGAATTTAAAAAACGAGGCCTCCCTCATATGCATGCACTTTTATTTCTTAAGGGCCCAGACAAAATTCGGATATGTGCGCAAGTAGACAAATTAGTTTGTGCAGAATTTTCAGACCAAAAAGATGATTCTGTACTTTTTAAAACTATTAAATGTTGTATGGTACATGGACCGTGTGGTGCTCGAAATCCGCAAGCACCATGTATGGAAAATGGTAGATGCACTAAGAGATACCCTCGAGTTTTCACAGAAACAATAACTATGGATCAAGATGGATACCTTATCTATAGTCGTCGCAATAATGGTCAAGTGCATACTATGAGGGGGCAAGAAGTTGATAACAGAGACGTGGTACCATACAATGCATATCTTTCTAAACTTTTCAACTGTCATATAAATGTGGAAGTTTGTGCCAGGATGAGATGTGTCAAGTATATACACAAGTACATTTATAAGGGTTATGATCGTACAACGATGGTGTTAGGAATGATAAATGAGATTCAACAATATCTCGATGCAAGGTATATTGGACCTCCAGAAGCTGTTTGGCGAATATTTGGTCATCATTTGCATGCAGAGATATCAACAGTTGTACGATTGGCACTTCATTTACCTGGAATGCATCGCGTTGTTTTTAACCCAGATGAGTCATTAGAAATGATTCAATCTAGAGCTAGTCAACAAATGTCAACTCTTACTGGCTTTTTTACATATTGTGCTGGCAGTGAAGATGAATGTCCATTCACTTATCAAGAATTTTCACAGCATTATATTTGGCTCAAGTCAGAAAAGAGATGGAAATCAAGAGAAAGGGGATATGCAATTGGTAGAATGTACTTTGCTAGCCCTAATTGTGGTGAAAGATTTTTTCTGCGTTTGTTACTAACCGTTGTCAAATAACCAAAGTCGTTTCAATCTTTACGCACGGTCGATAATGTTGTGCATGATACATTTAAATTAGCATGTGTTACAAGGGGGCTTTTAGAAGATGATGAAGAATGGATACAATGTTTGAAAGAGGCTGCAGTTATGAAAACTGGATATCAATTGAGGAGATTGTTTAGTATTATTCTCATCCAGTGCTCTCCACTAAATCCATGTGCATTATGAAATCAATTCTCAACGCATATATGTGATGACTTTGCACATAAGATTCGTACATTGTTTGTCATTTCTAACCCAACTGGTGCTCAAATTGAAGATTATGGTCTCTATCTTTTGAATCAAATGCTTCATGAATTAAGCAAAAGTTTAATTGACTTCCCACCCATGCCACGAGTTACTGGAAATTGGAGTGCAATAGTTGGTAATCGATTGATATTCGAACATCGACAACTGTAGAGTGAGGCACAACAGACAGATCCACAAATTTCTATTGATTGTCTCAATAATGGACAGCGGAATGCTTATAACACAATCACTTCTTCAGTTTTTCAAAATAAAGGAATTGTTTTCTTTTTGAATGGGGGTGCTAGAACAGGGAAAACATTTTTGTACAATACGATAACATTAAAATGTCGCAACCTTGGGCATATCGTTATTACTGTGGCTTCATCTAGAATTGCATCATTGTTACTGGTCGGAGGTCGCACTGCACATTCAACATTTTTCATCCCGTTAGATGTGTTGGAAAATTCAAATTGTGGGTTTAGCAAATAATCATTACAAGCTGAGTTATTTAGAGAAACAAAAATCATAATTTGGGATGAAGTTCCAATGCAACATAGATATTGTGTTGAGGCAGTAGATCGTACATTGAGAGATATTTGTGATAGTGAAAAGCCATTTTGGGGTATTACTGTTGTTCTTGGTGGAGACTTTCGACAAATCTTACCAGTTATACCCAAAGGAGTTCGTGAGCAAATTGTGAATGCATCATTAAGACACTCTGTTCTATGGAAGCATATACATATCTTAACTTTGGATTTTAATATGCGCTTGAATCATGAAGGCCGTGAAAATGCTAATTTTGCAAATTTTTTGATGGAGGTAACACTACTTTAAGCTTTGTACCATATTATATAAATTATTTTAAATTAATAAATTATATTTTTATTTTTATTTTTTTTATTGATTTCACTTTTTTTAGATTGGGACCAATCCTTAAGAAATCGTTAACCTTCTATCAACAATACACAAATGTCAAGATTTGAATGAATTACTCTGTACAGTTTACCCACGGTTGAACATGATAGAGACGTCAACCCCAACATTTTTAACTGAACGCACAATTCTGTCTGCGCGTAACGATGATGTCAGTGATATCAATACTACTGCGTTGAATATCTTTCTAGGAAGATTATATACTTATCTTGCAACAGATAAAATGTCTGAAGATAATGAAATCGATCCTACCATTACAAATAGATATCCTAATGAATATTTAAATTCATTGGATCCTCCTAGGTTGCCAACTTTTAAGTTAGAGTTAAAGGTGGGTTGTCCTATAATATTGTTGAGAAACATTGCACCGAAAGATGGACTATGTAATGGTACAAGATTGATGGTTATTAGGTGCGACACTTGCATAATTGAAGCTCAAATTTTAACTGGAGAAAAGTTTGGCAATTTGGCATTCATACCAAGGATATCTTTGGCACCATCTTCTTCAGAAATGCCTTTCCAAATGACAAGACGTCAATTTCCAGTCCGATTGGCATATGCCTTGACCATTAATAAATCTCAAGGACAATCTGTGAAATTTGTTGGGGTTGATTTGTGCATACCAGTGTTTAGCCATGGACAATTATATGTGGCATTGTACAGATGTACATCATTTGATCGTATAAGTATTCTGCTCCCTAAAGATTGTTTGGATTCTACTACAAATATTATTTATCCTGAAGTGTTGTTGTAGTGTTCAGAAGGTAACCATGTAGATTTATTTTTTTTGATTATATAACTTTTTTTAAAAGTTAAATTTAATAATAATTTAAAATATGGACTTTTGTAGGATTGGATCAAAAAATATATGGAGCTTAAAATGAGAAATGCAACAACCTTGTTTCGATGGGGATGTAATAAGGTAATTTCAATCTCAAAGTATATTTTGATATGTATATTTACAAGAAATGTACTAATCTATATTTTTTTTTTGTTTCACAAATTACCAGATTATTGTGCATGTTCCTCATTGGGGATACATACAAGTTGATACGAAGACTTTTTGAAAAGTAATGAGGAGGAAGTTCAGGCAAACACATGTTTGAGGACATGTTATTGACACATTTGTTGTAAAGCATACATATTTTGTAAAGCTTTAACCTACTTTTTGTAACCCACTTTTTGTAAAGCTTACAAATTTTAACCCACTTTTTGTAACCCACATTATATTGGTAGCAGTAGTACTAATTGGTGTGCATTTTAATTTTAGTTTCTATTTGCAACAGTAGAAATTATAATTTGATTGGCAACAATAACACTAAATTTTAATTTAATTTGTTTAGATTATAGAGCATTTTTTTAATTCAACTTTTTTAATTTTTATTATTCAACGTTATACAATTACTTTAATTTTTATTTTTATTCAGAATTTAGTCTTAATATTATTTACGTCGTGTCTTTAGGCACGGGCATTCCCTAGTATATATATATATATCTGCAATCCCATTATAGGCAATGGAATTGTTTGTTGATGGCTAACTATAACATCAACGATGTGCTGTTGCCATGGTTGAGCTTTATTTTATCAAATGGTCCAGCTTTGTTTTATTTTTCATTAATAACAAAAATTAAAACAAATGTCTATATTAAGGAGAATGAGAATATTCAAACCCACTGCCTCATATTTATCGTAAGAAATAAATCACTATCTAACGCATCATTAGAGGTTCAAATGGTCCAACTTGTAGTTTTAACCATGACAAAATTTATCTTTTATATTTCTTTTTAATGAATAATGTCATTCAATATAGGGAGTTATGATTCATATAATAATATTATTCCAATGGCAATCCGAATGGGGTTTCACTTGATTCATTTTGAAGGGACTCATCTGATTACGTAATTGTACAAAATAATAAGAGATAAATAATTATATAATAGAATATCATGCTTTTATTTATCTTTATATTCTCTAACAAAACTACTGGAACAAATTTTTTTTGGGGCCAACTACACTAGGCATTAAGTTACAATTGGTATTAATTTCCTTTTAAAAATTATACTAATATTCCAAGTATCAACAAAATTATTAAGAATTTTTTGTAATCTTATAAAGTTTTATGATATCTATACAATAAAGTATATGGGTTTTTGAAAATGTCTCAAATGTATGAGAAAGACATTTCTATTGCTAAGATGTATTTTAAATATATATCAATGGTTGAGATTGGCTAAGATGAATAATGTTTCCATCTAGGCGCCCATTCATTCCCTCACTCCCTATCTCTCTCTCTCTCTCTTTCTCTCTCATAAACCCACCTACTAACGCCATTGTCGACCCCCCTGTCGTCCTTCTATCCGTCGTTCGCTGCACCTCTTTTGGCCTAACCTCGCCGTCGTCGTTGCCCTCCTCTGTCGTTCGTCGCAACCCCGTCGATGGATCAATGGACATGACATCGGAATGAATGAAGAAGACAAGTAGGAGATCGGGGGTGTAAATTCGAGAAGAAGAATGCACCACTGTGTGTCACACGCACAGCAAACATCAAATTAACGCAAAGGGAGATAGAGCCTTATCTATGCACAGCGCACTACTAAAATTGGAAGAGGAAAAAGACGCACGCTATACACTTTTTGATCAATAAATTGGGCCTTCACATGCTACCTTGCTTTTTTAATTTTTAACAATATATATATATTATTATATACATACATATATATATATGCAAGCACGACAAATTCATCCAATTCCAATCTATCAATTGAATTTCTCCCTGGCTCAATGATAGAGTGGCATGCAGAGCTGTTTGCTAGTTTCTATTGCAATAATATCTATATAATATAAAGCAGAAGGATTTTTTAAAATATGTAAAATGTATGAGAGAAATATTTTCACGATTGAGATTATATCAATGGTTGAGATTGGCTGAGATTAATGATGTTCCCACCCACTCACTGCCTTTCTCTCTCTCTTCATCTTTCTCTATCTCACAGACCCACCACTACAAGAAAAATCAGTTTTAGTGACGGAAAAATCCGTCACTAAAAACATAAAATCCGTCACTAAATTTTTTTGTGACGGGTTTTGTGACGGGGTAAAATCCGTCACTAAAGAGGGCGTGACAGAATTTTTGTGACGGGGTTCGTGCTACCCGTCGCAGATCTGTGACGGGATAGCATTTCCGTCACAGATCTGTGACGGGGAAGTTCTTCCCGTCACAGATCTGTGACGGGTGAGGTTCATCCCGTCACAAATCTGTGACGGGAAAATAATTCCCGTCACAGATCTGTGACGGGAATGTACTACCCGTCACAGATTTGTGACAGAGACTTCCTCGTCACAGATCTGCGACGGGGAACAATCTGTCACAAATCTGTGACGGATAGGACAAGTCGTCACAGATCTGTGACGGGAAATACTGCCCATCACAGATCTGTGACGGGCTCTACTCGTCACAAAAATTTTTAAAATAAAAAAATAAAAACGAACAATCTGTGACGGGTTACTACCCGTCACAGATCTGCGACGGGAGTGCCCGTCACAAATATTTTTAAATATAAAAAAAATAATATTAAATAAATAATTAATATTTTATAAAATTAATATAAATAAAAAAATAATTTTGAAAAAAATTAAATTAATATTAATATTTTAAATCAATAATATATTTTTAATTTAAAAAATATATTTTTAATTTTTAAATTTATAAAATTAAAATTTATATTTATTAAAATTAAAATTAATATTTTCTTTTATAAGAATAAAAAATTTTAAAATAACAACAATTTTTTTAAAAATTTAAATAAAATATTAAAAATAACATTAAATAAAATTAATATTACTCACATTCACATTAAAAATAAAATAAATATTATTTTAAATCAATAATATATTTTTATGAAATTAAAAATATATATTTTTTAAATTTATAAAATTAAAATTTATATTTATTAAAATTAAAATTAAAATTAATATTTTCTTTTATAAAAATAAAAAAATTGAAAATAACAACAATTTTTTTAAAAATTGAAATAAAATATTAAAAATAACATTAAATAAAATTAATATTACCCACATTCACATTAAAAATATAACAAATTTAACATTAAAAGGAAAATTAAAATTTAATATTAATATTAAGATTACCCACGTTTACTTCAATGTTTACAACATTCCATTACAATCAATCGTCATTATTATTAGCATTTTCATCTTCACCATTGTCACTCTCATCTTGATCAGCTATCGGGTCAGATCCACCTGGAACAATCGACGGTCCAGCATCTGCAGTAGATTGTTTTGTCAACCTACTTATTACCATATTCATTTCTGACTGCCACGCTGTCATTTGTTCTTGCCACTGTCGTAATTGCTGATTCTCAGTCCGGGATTCAAGCAACTCATCAGTTAATTAAGTAACTTTAAGTCTCATTTGTTCAAACTCTGGTGACACATGTGAAGATGATTGGCTAGAACGATTGGTGGTAGATGGATATAACAAATTAGCTTGGGAGCCCAGCCCGTATATTCGACTTTTTCTATTCCGACAACTAACAGTTTGATAGAAGATGTCGTGTTCATTAACTGTAGGCGATGAGGACTCTTCGGTACTTGCAGATGATGAAGATGCCTCCGCACTCAATCTTTCATATTTTTCCTATAAAATTAAAATATTCATGTAAATGAATTAAAAGATTATTTTAAAATAAAAAATTTAATTTAATTTATAAAACACACTTACAGCGACGGCCCTAGATCTATCATCGATCCACACTTCTTCTCCTTGATTATCTTTCCTGGTGTGGGTTCTCCTGAAGAATTCAAACTCATTGGGCTCACGATTCAATTCAGTTGCCTGTATAAGAAATTAATAAATAATATAGTAAACTTATAATTTAAATAAATTATAAAAAATATATATATAACTTAGCATAAGTAATTACCAGCCTTCTTCGAGTCAAGGAGAATGGAATGGACCCGCCAATGTGGAGCGAACCACCGGTCTCGGAAGCACGATTTTTTTTATTTTGTGTGGCAATTTTTTTGTTGCTTTCTTCTGCCCACTTTGCATCAAGTGCCTTACGCACGTCGGGATTCATCCACGTTGCTTCGTCTTCCCCATTTCTAATTCGATGCAAATGGCTCCTAAAACTTCGTCTACCAGACTTATTCCATGTGAGCCATATGCGATTATTCTCCTCGGGTGGCCAGAAATACGTCTTCTACATTAAGTTAAGAAACATATATATATATATATAAGAATTTAAATACAAACTTATATTAATAAAGAATTATAAATTAACTTACGTTAAATTCTTCAAGCCACATCCTTCGTATTATTTCTGGCACTTCATCCCAATGAATCCACGGTTCAGTATATCGTGCCCTCCAAATCTTTCCCAATTTACTTGGTGGGCCACTTTCAGGGATAAAACTGTCAAACACAAAATATATATTTATTCATTTTAATGTATAATATAATTGCAAGTAATAAGTTTAAAATAATAAATACGATACTCGCTGATTACACTGTTCATCGCAAGATAAGTGTTTTCGACCGTCTCCTCGCCTGATGCCAACCGGGTCAGTTGGAATGGGCTCAGAGTGTTGTGCAGAAGCAGATGATAAATTGAGTCCTTGCGGTGTCGGCATGAAAGTGTATGGAGAATGTCTATCTGGCATATGAGAAGTTCCCCCAACATATTGGCCACTCGGTGGTACAACATCTGGTGGGTAGAAAGTAGGTGGAACACCATAATAACACCATGACGACATCGTGGTTCTAGGATATGGAAATTGATGAGGCATGGGAGCAAAATGTTGTGAGGGTGGTGGTGGGGGTGGTGACTGGAGATTGAATTGTGTGGATTGAACAACAGATGTGGAGTCAGGAGAAGAATATTGCGAACCAGAATTGGCATCTGGAGAAGGTGTGGTCTTATAAGATGTTATACTTCTACCTCTTCTCCTATCCGAAGGTGTTGAATGTTCTGACATCTATTTCGATAATTATATATATATATGAAAAAAAATTACCTTAACATCAAAGTCATCATACTAAAAGTACAGGTACAGAAATTATAAATATTCATATTTTAAAAATACAAAGGTTATTAATTAGCATGCACAAAAAAAAAACCCATAAAACTATCAGTCATTTTCTTCTATATATTCATCAATGTCTTCCTGGTCACTATCTCTGTCATCAGATAATATATCTTCCTCGTTTTCTTCTGAAACAGATTCTTCATACATATCATTTTCTTCTTCCTCAACAATATTGGAGACATCAACTTCCTCTACTAGCCCATTATCATCTTGTAAAGTGCCTCCAAGGTCAATATTTACATCAATTACAGGCCGTTGCAATATTTCATCCTCTTGAAAAGGCTCTTCCATGTTAGCTTCATGAGCATTTATTGTACCTCGTGCCTTTGTTTTAATTACAACCATCCAACCATTTTTTTTCACTACAGTAATCAGGGTAAGGCGAGTAATACACTTGTTCAGCTTGTTGGGCAAATATGAATGGATCGTATTTCCTATATCTTCTTCATGATCGAATGTCTACAATTTCATATTTATCATAAATTTTAGTTCCTCGTGGACTTGGATCATACCATTCACATTTGAACAAAATTACTTTTTTTATTGGTAAGCCTGCATATTCTAACTCAAGTATGCCTATAAGTTTTCCATAATAATTCATATGTGAAGCTCCACCTCCTGACTCGGACACGCAAACACCATAATTTTCTGTCGACCTACTCTGACTCCATTCAACAGTATGAAATTTGTATCTATTGACGAAATACATTGGCCAATGTTTCACGTTGGGAGTTGGCCCCCACTCTATGCTCTGAATTAGTGGGTCTGCAATAACTTCGCCACTCAAATTCACCTAACAAAATATTTTCATCACTTTATGTATACATAATTAATATTAAATTAAGAAATATCTTAAACTTTACAAACTTACATGATTATGGAACCAAACACAAAAATGCTCCTCGATTTGTTTGTTTAATTCTTCGTCACTGATTACTGGCGATAATTCACGTAACATGTTTGTGTACATGCTGAAACATTAAATATATATATATCAACATAATATGAACAAAATTATTAATATGAAGTCATAAATATATTAATATAATTAAGTTTGGGTTCTTACTCAATATAAGGTTCGACCTCTGGCGTATTTAGCAAGACATAAAACTTTGCTGTTTGGAACTTATTCACATCCAACCATCTTTTTTTCATTGGACCAGCTGCACGACCCGAATAATTGAAGATAGAAATTTGTGGATGCGAAGATTCTCCCCATCATCATTTCGAGGGGCTCTCGTCCTCCTTGATTAAATATTTGATTCAAAATAATATGAACCAAATGTGGTTGTCTCTTCAATTAAATATGCCTCACAAATAGATCCTTCTATGCGAGCCTTATTCCGAACTTTCTTCTTTAAAGTATTGAGAAACCTAAATCATTTTAAAGTTATCTTAATTTATGAAAAAGAACATAATAAACTATACGACAAAATCAATAAATTATATGAATATAAAATTTATTACCGTTCAAATGGATACATCCATCTGTATTGGATTGGCCCTCCGACCTTTGCTTCGTAAACCAAATGTACCGGGAGATGTTCCATTGAGTTAAACCATCCAGGCGGAAATACACGCTCTATTTTGCATAGAATGATTGGGATATTCTGTTCCATAATTTCCAAATGTTTAGTTCTTAACGTTGTTGAGCATAGATATTTGAAAAACTGGCATAACTCAGTTATTGGACTCCAAATTCGATCTGATAATCCTGAAAATGCCGTTGGAAGTAACCGCTCCATAAGAACATGACAATTATGACTCTTCAAGCCAAACAATTTTTCATTCTTCATATCAACACATCTGCCTAATCTAGATGCATACCCGTCAGGGAGTTTAAGTTCTTTTATCCATTTCAAAATACTTAACTTTTGTTCTCTTGTGAAAGTATATTGAGCTTTAGATTTCCAATATTTACCCCCACCACGTTCTACTAATTCCAACTCCTTCCGCCTGCAATATTCTTTCAGGTACATTCTAGCTTTGCTATTATCTTTAGTTTTACCTTTCACATCCATGATTGTATTGAAAAGATTATAAAAAATATTCTTCTCGATGTGCATGACATCTAAATTGTGTCGGTTAAGATTATCTTTCCAATATGGCAAATCCCAAAAAATACTTCTTTTTGTCCAATTATGTTGCACACCATATCCGATCATAACACAATTTTGTTGTTCTAAGATAGACGGGACATTACATACTTTACCAAATACGTTTTCTCCACTTAAACGAGGAGGTGGACAAGAATTATCAACTTTATTTTTTCGAAATGCAGTTGTATTCCTTCGAAAAGGGTGATCCATTGGCAAAAATTGTCGGTGACAATCAAAAAATGATGTTTTCCCACCGTACTTGAGATTAAAAGCTTTTGTATTTTCCATACAATACGGGCATGCTAATTTACCTGATGTCATCCAACCAGATAACATTCTATATGCAGGAAAATCATTGACAGTCCACAACAGAGCTGCTTTCATCATAAAATTTTGCTTTGTGGATATGTCATAAGTCAACACTCCTTTGTGCCAAAGCAATTTCAATTCATAAAAGAGTACGGGCAAATTATATGGAGTCACAATTACTAGCCAACAAGAGTACGGGCGACCTGATTGACCATATGGAGTGAACCCATCTGCACACAAACCAAGCCTTACATTTCTAGGATCAGCAGAGAAGTCAGGATGTGTCCGATCAAAATATTTCCATGCTTCACCGCCAGATGGGTGAGACAATACCCCAAACTCTCTCCGATTTTCATAGTGCCACCTCATATTCGAAGCAGTAATGGTTGAAGCATGTATTCTTTGCAATCTTGGTATGAGGGGCAAATACCACATTCTCTTAAAAGGAATTTCTTTAAATTTTCCTGTGCCACTTCTTGCAGACTTAAAACGAGGATGACTACAAAACTTACAACTCTTCTCAAATTGATCATCTTTATAATATAACATACAACTATTTGGACAACAATCAATCTTCTGACAACCAAGTCCAAGCTTAGAAACCAATGTTTTAGTATGATAAAAGTCATCGGGCACACAATTACCAGTTGGCATTGTATGTTGCATAAACTGCATGATTTCATTATAACAACCTTCAGGCATGTTGTAATCAGATTTAATGCTCAACATCCTAACTGCAGCAGAAAGTTCATTCTCTGCATCACAACTTGAATATAATGGGGATTGTATAGCAGATAACATTTCATAAAATGCTTTTGCATTTTCATTAGGTGGTTCCTCAATATTGTACGACTGATCATGACCACTTTCGCTAAACGCTCCTTGCATTGTAGTAGGCGCATGTGACGGTCCTGCTGCATCCATTACCATTTGCTCATACGGATTAAACTGATTTCTAAAATTATCTTCTCTATAATATTCATTCACAATAACATTTTGAGGCATTATTGGCATTTCTTCCCCATGGTTTGTCCAATAATAATACCCTTTCATAAACCCATACTTACAAAGATCCATTTTCACCTCATTAATTGATTTAAACTTCAAACACTCACATTTCATACAAGGACATTTCAACACTCCTAGCCTTATGAAACTTTCTTGAGAAGATGCAAGTTGAATAAACTCATCAACACCAGCATAAAATTCAGGAGTGATCCCACCCCTTCTTGGCATACACCGATTATCAATCCATCGACGATGCAACGGAGCTTCCATTTTCAATTCAAAATTGTATAACAAGCACGATTCCTAATAGATATTTTATCCTGAAAACTAACCAAATTATATTTCATCATTTCAGACTGTCATAATAATTGATAAATATGAACAAAAAATAAATATAATGATAAATAATTTATTGAGATAAATTTTGCATCTTTTTTATAAATTAAGATAATAAATAATTAAGATAAATTTTAATATTTTTACTTAACCCTACATGTTTGAATTGAATTTTTTTCAAATACGTATTTAAATTTATATTTCCTTTAATACTTAAAAAATTATTATAATTTTTAATTGTTACATTTTTTATTTTATTTTGATTTGAGTAATTAAGAACAATATGGTTAAAATAATGTATCTAATATATTTTCTAAGTTAGCTATAAATGTCTCACTTTGAAATTTAAAATCTATTAGTGTACTTATTTTATTTTATAACAACAAATTATATTACTCATTAATATTATTTTATTTTTAATATTGTAATAAATAAATATTTCAATTTAAATATTTATCTAATTTATTTCTCATCTAATTTTTAATTTTTAGTGTTTAATTTAAATAAAAAATTAAATTTTATACCTTTTTAAATTCATTTTAATTTTTAAAATAATTATCTAATTTATTTCGTACATTATTTTAAATATTCTAATTTTACTTTATTTATTATTTTTAATGTTTTATACAAAAAAAAATTAATTTTTAATGTCTATACTTAATCTTATTCTTATGGCAACAAAATATATGTTTTCATAAATATTGTATTTAGTTTTAGTATTTTATTTTTAACATATTTAATTTAAAATTACAATATTTTAAATTAAAAATCTGTTTTAAATTAAAAACAAAAAAATAAATATTATTAATACAATTACATGACAAAATAACTACAGAAATAATTTATAAACAATTAATAAAATTCACATTTTAATTTCTAAACATTTCAAATAATATAAAAAATTAAAATAAAACCTAAACTAATTTAAATAAAATAATCATTAAACTAAACATACATACTAAACACAAAAATAAATTAACCATTAAATTAAACTAACGCAATTTAAACTTTTATTTCCTTTACTACTTAAACAATTATTCAAATTTTGATTTGATACATTTTTTATTTTATTTTCGTTGAGTTATTAAAAATATTAAGGTTAAATTTATTGTTATAAAAACTAATAATTTTTTATGGTAAAATTTTATTTTGTATTTTTAGTCCTTAATTTTTCTAAAAATATATTCGGTAGTGTATTTTTAGTGTTTACTTTTTTATTGTATTTTATTTTTAATATTGCATTTCTTATATATTTTAATTTAAATATTTATCTAATTAATTTCTCATATTATTTTTCAATTTTAGTGTTTTATTTTAAATAATTATCTAATTTATTTCATATGTTAGTTTTAAAATTTTTAATTAAAATTTTATTTATTATTTATTAATTTTTATTTTAAATAGAATTCTTTTATATTTTTAATAGAATTTTTTAAATTTTTTTGCACTTAAATATTTTTTTATGACAATAAAATATATGCTTTCTAAAATAGTAAATTTATTTTTAGTATATAATTTTTTATGTATTTTATTTAAAATTACAATATTTTTCATTAAAAATATATCTAAACTTAAAAATAAAAAAATAAACATTATTTACACATGCACGGGTTTGCTAGTCCAATAACATATTAAAATAACTAAATAATTAATTAGTTGTAGTTTAATTATTTAATTATAGTTATTTATATTTTAATTTTTAAGCATTACAAATAATATAAACAATTAAACTAAAACTAAACTAATTAACATAAAAATAAACTACTAAACTAACACAAAAATAAAATAATTATAACTAATAACACAAAGAAATTATAATTAAACTAACAGAATATAATTAAAAGTAAAACAAAATAAAAAGTTATAAAATACTTACTAGAGAGCACTGAAATTATCTGAAGAAGAAGAAGAACCAGCGAATGTGAAGGAAATGAAAATGGGGGAGATAGTGAGAGAATGGGAGGGAATGGGGGCGAGACAGTGAGAAGGGAGGAGGAGGAGGGGGGCGAGAATGGGGAAGGGGAAGGGAAGGAGGGTTTTTTAAAAGGGGGATTGCGACGGGACGCGTCAGTCCTGTCACGCGTCAGTCCCGTGGGACTCTTTTTCAATTTTTTAAAATTTTTAATTTTTGAAAAAAATTAATTTTTAAAACATTTAAATATCAACAGTGTAAGTTTTTGAAATATCATGTAAGTTTTAAATAAAAAAACACCAACAGTGTAAGTTTTAATTTATAAGAATTTAACCTAGATGATTCAATTTCAAAAGAAATATTTTTTTTTAAAATCATTGATGATCAAATGCTATTTTTAGTGTAAAATTTCTTTCAAATAATGATATCAAAGTAGGAAACTTAATTCTAAATTTAATATTTTTATCTTTAGGTGTTGAATTTTTAATACTTAAAGAAATATGAAACTGGTTAATCTATCATATCTTAAAGATGCAAATATTTAAAAATAATTTATTTATTTTTTAATTTTATTTTTTATTTTTTATTTTATGCGCAATAAAATCTTTTTTAAAATTAAAATAATATAAAAATTAAATAATTCTCGACCATGCATGGTTGGGGAACCCAAGGTTCGAGAACACAAAGGTTCTCGACCACTCACGGTCAGGAACTCAAGGTTCTCTGACCCTGGAATAGGGTTTCCCCCTCCCCGTTGATGGCCATGTCCATGGCGATCGCCGACGGCTAGTATGTATTGTTTAATATTTAATTTTTAATTTAATTTGTTCTGATTGTAGAACACTTATTAATGTATTTTACTATATAGATTTAGTAATTTTTTTAATTATAAAATACTAATAGATATACAATAAGTTTAATTTTTATTTTTTGTTCAGTATTTACAATTTTTCTTTATAATATTAGTGAACATTATTACATTTTAATCTTAATATTATTTACATCGTGACTTTAGAAAAAACATTAATAAGAAATTTTTGTAATCTTACAAGGTTTTATGGTATCCCATACAAAATAAATTTAACCTTGTGTGATTTTTTTTTTCCAAAAATAAGAGTATATTTCTTATAATCATATCACATAAGAGGCGATAACTTTTTTTATCCTTTTCTTTTTTAGCATCATGTAATAACATTATATGTGTTTTATTTATTTTTTAATTCTTTTTGTTGTATCATAGGTAAAAGCCCATTAAAAGGTGAAGCAAGCCCAAAATGTATTTTTGGGATAAAAAGCATAAATTTCTCAAATATGAAGGAGAAGGGAGGGGTCCAGCATAAAACACACAAACACCATAAGTTTGAAATTTAAAAATCCTTTTGAATACTCTAAGAAAATGATAGATAATTATCCATAACGAATTCTAAATTCTAAAATGGTTATGAAATATTTGGATAAGTATCATCTCTAATAAATTCTATCCTTAAAAAGGGCAAGATAAATGTCATCTATCAAGATAAACATTATCTACAAGAATCATAATTCTGTTATATTTTAAATCATTCTATATTTCTCTATAAATAATGAGTCATTCATTTCGGGGAACGTTTTTTATACTATTTTAATGCAATCTCTTTCATCATACTCAATGTCTAACTTAAGCATCGGAGTGTTTGTGCGAGGACCTGCCCGCTCATTTTGACTATTTTTTTATTTTTGTAGGCTCAGGCGGCTTGAAAACGACGTTTCCATTCTACAAATTTATTGTTGTATTCATGTAACAACAATTGGCGCCGTATGTGAGAAACATTCAAAAAGCCTAAGAATATTACAATTGCAGACAATACCACAAGATTCTGTGATTGAGAGTACGCAAATCCTCAAATTAAACCTGTACATTAATCCTTTACTCCTTTATTTAATATTTTGGCATTTATCACCTTTGTGTTTGCCTTGCGTTTGTCAATTTTTGATTTACATCTATATAAAAAAAATTGAAAAAGGAAGAATGGAATTTTATATATATTTCAAGGAGCTTTTCGTAGAAGCTGGGGGGGCAGAAAACGTTCTTATGTGTATATATTATGTTATAAAGAGAAGCTTGCTGAAAAATCAAGCTAAAAGTAGGAGTTATTTCATGTGTGTGTGCATATATATATATATATATATATATATGCATATTACATAAGAAAGCTTCACGGGGATAGTGGGTTGAAGAAAAAGCTATTAAGCATGTACATATATATATCTATATAATAAAACAGAAGAGTTTTTTAAAATATATATATTTCAATGGCTCATATTAATTTTTTTTCAAATGAATGGCTCAGATCAATTTTTTTCCCGCCCAGTTACTTCCCCCTTCTCTCTCTCCTTCTGCCGCTCTCTCATACTGTTTCTCTGTTTCTATCCCACTCTCCCTTTCTTTTTCTCTGTCTTTCTCGCACCCATCTGTTTCCCTCACTCTCTCTCTCTATCTCTCTCCCTCTCACCGCCCGTCGTCGCCCCTCCCTCTTTCCCCCCATCCCTGCACAGCCTGCCTCTATCACAAGCAGCTTTCCATTAGACAGCAGGTAGCTCTCCATTGTGGTCGGCCCAGCTGAAGCTCTCCATCGCCTCAACCTCCATCATCGCTTCCTCGCTGCCCCACCGCATCCAGCTCCATCACCTGTGTGTGTATGTATATGTGTGCGTGTGTATGTATATGTGTGTATGCACATTCTGTTGTGTGTGCGTTGTAGTCAATTTGTGTGCATTGTCAAGCCTTCTGTTGTAATTTGTTGCACTGTAATTTGTGTACATTATGCTGTGTGTGCGTGTGTATTTTGCGTGTATGTATTTTGTGTGTGTGTGTATATGTGCGCTGTAGTCAAGATTACATAAGCGTTCTGCTGTAATTTTGTTCATTGTAATTTGTATACATTTTTCTATGTGTGCGTGTATATTTTGTGTGTATGTATTTAGTGTGTGTGCGTGTAACTAAAATGTATGTATTTGTTGTGTGTGCGTGTGTATTTAGTGTGTGTGTACACAAGCTATATTACATGGAAATGTGTGTGTGTGTATTTTGCACTTGTCATGGTATTTGAAGAAATTATAAAAAAAAATGCCATCATAATAATTTGATACTTATGATGATGATTGTTTTTTTAAGGTAGCAATATTTAAAGATGGAATTTTTATTGAAAATATTTATTTCTTTTGCTTTTAGAAATATTTCATTTTATGCAACATTATTTGCATTAGATATACATTTATGTTGATCTCTATGTCTGTGTGTGTATACATATGAAAATATATTTTTATATAAATTTTAGTCATTCAATCACACTAATTAGCAAAGCATGATGATTAATGTTGGGCAATTAAATCATAATGTGGTTTCTTTCCTTGATGATGATTAATGTTGGGCGATTCTCATTAAGGGGGAGAATTGTGAGGCAATTAAATCCCAAAGATTGGGACCAAAAGCATAATAGTCCATTATTAAGCATATGAAATTATGTCCCATTCAGATCAGTATTCATACATGTATATGTCTATGCAATATCTATCAGCTTGAGGCATTTTCATTGGCTGCATATACAAAGGGATGCTTTATTATTGTTGCATTTTATACACATTATCATCATCATCATGGATATGGTGTTATAGGTCTCATGTATATGTGTGTATTTTGTAGTCATTTTGTGTGTGTGTTCTAATCATTTTATATGTATTTTGTGCATTTTTTAGATTTGTATGTATATGAATGGGTGTGTACTACTCTAAAGACACTTTCATAAAATAAAGATAAAATTAAATATAAAAAAAACCCTCATAATTTTAGTAGAACAATTTCTCTATTTTTTGATTTCTTATTTCAAATTTAAAATGTCATTATTTTATGTTAAAAATAAAATTATTATTATAATTATCATCTATATAATAAAACAAAAAAATATTTAAAAATATGTAAAATATCTCAAAGACAAATTTCAATGGCTTAAATGAATTTTAAATATATATCAATGGTTGAGATTGGCTGAGATGAATGATGTTTCCGCCCATTTACTCCTCACTTACTGCTTTTCTCTATCATTCTCTCTCACAAACCCACACCATCTGCGAGTGCGACGACGGTGGGGGAAAGGGGGGCCGATTGTGGGTGGGGGGCAGGTGGGCAGATGCGATAACCACTCATTGCTTATCTCTTCCTCTCTTTTTCTCTCTTTCACAGACCCACCCACCTACACCATTGGTAAGTGAGACGGCGGTGGGGAGAATGGAAGGTCGACGACAAATGGGGGTATTGATCTCATTCCCCCTACATTCCAAACAATGCTTTTAATACAAGCATCCTGAATGAGCCCGATCTAATTAATTTGTGTTCGGAAAGATCTCCAAATTTGTTTAGTTTGTGGATTGAACTGCTCTCAAGGGTTTTTCCCTTATAGTTCCTGTAGTGAGAATGCCGATAGAGTATGCATAGTCGGCTCTCTACCAGAATAGTTCCTATTGGAATGCGTGGGAGGGAAAAAATAATTCGTCTCTTGAATTGGCAAACCCAAGCCATGCACATAATGGGGCAGTTATAGCCCACGCAACAAGCAAACGGGCAAGTAGATTTGGATCCAATTCCAGATTTGTGCCAAATTGGGCAAGAGAGCCTTTTCTTCTTCCAGGTATAATTAATTTCTTATGCTTCAATGATTTGAATTTTAATTAATTATGTTAAAATGTTCGAGGTTAATAACATTAACAGACAAATGACTCGCCCGGAACACATACAGACCTACGTTATGTCAAACCGCGAAAATAAAGTATTATTATTGTTTAATTGCGGATGTAAACGTTATGTCGAACCGCGAAAATAAAGTATTATTATTGTTTAATTGCGGATGTAAACGTTATGTCGAACCGCGAAAACAAAATATTATTGTTCTTTAATTACCAATGTAGACGTTATGTCGAACCGCAAAAACAAAATATTGTTATTCTTTAATTGCAGACGTAGGCGTTACGCCGAACCATGAAAACAAAAAATTATTATTCTTTAATTGCCGACGTAAACGTTATGCTGAACTGCGAAAACAAAACTCACTCTAATTGTGAACATAAGCCTCATGCTGAACTGCAAAAATAAAATATTAATATTATTTCAAAATGTGGACATTAGCGGTATGTCGAACCGTAAAAATAAAATATTGTTATTCTTTAATTTCGGACATAGGCGTTATGCCGAACCGTGAAAATAGAAAACTCACTCTGATTGCGGACGTAGGCGTTATGCCAATCCAAAAAACTAAAATATTGATATTATTTCAAATTGTGGACGTAGGCGGTACGCCGAACCGTGAAAATAAAATATTGATATTCTTTCGAATTGTGGATGTAAGCAGTATGCCGAACCGCGAAAACAAAATATTGATATTTTTTTGAATTACAGACATCGCCCCCAATTTTAGTAAGCATATACACATAAAACTGGGGAGCCGCGACATTATGGCAAAAAAACAAAAGGCTCGTTGCCCTGCACATAGCCCAACAACAAGGAAAAAACAAGTTCATTGTCTCGCACATAGCCCGACAATGAAGGAAAACAAGCACATTATCTCGCTAGCAACCTGATTATTAGGTAAGAATAAAACTCTCGTTGCCCTGCTCGTAACTCGACAATGAGGAATACAACAAACTCGTTGCCCTGCACATGGCTCAATAACGAAGAGAAAATGAAGCTCGTTGCCTCGCGCATAGCTTGGCATCGAGGGAAAAACAAAAGGCCTATTGTCCTACGCATAGCCCGACAATGAGGAGAAAATAAAGCTGTTGTCCTGCAAGTAGTCCGGCAACATGAAGGTGTAAAATCGTTGTTACAGGAGTAGCCTGGAAGTAGCGAAGCGTAATCAATGTACTATTCTCTTTACTTTATAGCCAAAGGCAAGAGTGAGAAACAATTGTTCTGTCATAGGTAAAAGCCCATTAAAAGGTCAAGCAAGCCCAAAAGCCCAAAATATCTTTTTGGGCTAAAATGCATAAATTTTTCAGATATGGGGGGTCCCGCATAAAGCGCAAACACGATAAGTCCGACATTTAGAAATCCTTTTAAATATTTCAAGAAAAATGATAGATAATTATTCATGACGAATTCTAAATTCTAAAATGATTATGAAATATTTGGATAAACATCATCCTTACAAAATTCTATCTCTAAAAAAGGTAAGATAAACGTTATCCATTAAGATGAGTGTTATATATAAGAATCATAATTCTATTATATTTTAAATCATTATATATTTCTCTATAAATAAGGAGTAATTCATTCCTGAATGGGGCAACGTCTTTGATACTATTTTAATGCAATATCTTTCATCATATTTGTTAGAATAGAAGTGTTATGGCATACACCAAGAGAGGGGGGTGAATTAGCATATTAAAAATTATTTTGATGAATAGAGATGTCGTCTATGAAGACCACGGTTTCTTTAAATCTCAAAACCTTGAAATGGTGCGATGAGATATAAATCGTATAAAGACAATCTCGTTTTGATAATTGAAAACACAAGAATGAAAAATGTAAAATCTTTTTCAATGAGGGGTTTAAATATGTGAAACAATAGAGAAAATAAAGAATGCTTCAAAAGATTAAATGGAAAGATCACAAGCACACGAGACACACAAAGATTTATAGTGATTCGGTTTAACTAAGTCTAATCCACTATCTTAACTCCTCACTAAGAATTTTCAAGCAAAACACTATAACTTTTCTAGCACACCGGATAGGCCCTCTAGCATTAAGCTAAGAAGATACAAATATCTTGCTTAAATAAGTAAGCCCTCTAGCAAACCTAGGTAATACAAACCTCCTATTTTGACAAGTATGTCATCTAGCTATACAAGGTAGGAACACAATAAATGATACAAGAGATTAGTTTCTAAGAGATTGCCCACTTAGTTACAATGTAATCAAGAATAAATTCAAGGCTAAAAAATGTGCTTTGAGACAAATAAAATATAAGCATTGAAAGTAAGAGACTTAGGGCACAATTGAAACACAACAATTGATGAGTACTTGGGAGCTTGTAAATAGATTGCTTCGGTAGGTCAAATTATTGTTCTTGTTTTGCATTTATAGAGGTTTGAAAGACAAAACTTGAAATCATCCTGTTGCAAGTGAAGACACCATCATGGTGGAATGAATTTTGGCAGTTAAAAGTTGTCTGACATGGAGACTGTCGATATTTTATTTTCAGCCTGTAAACAGATAAATTCAAATTTAAATAACTGTCGACAATTAAACAAAGCCTATCGACATTTTGACAAAAACTGTCGACAATGTTGATGTAGAGACTGTTGACATTTAGAAACCGAGAACATGCAATTAACCTCTCGACAGTTTAATGAAGACTGTCGACAATTTGGGCTATAAAAATTAAAAACGATTGACAATTTATGATATGCTGTCGACATCTTTTCCCAAACAACAGATACTGTCGACATGTTCTTTTAGAACTGTCGACATTTTCTATTTATGATTTAAAGGGACATTTAATTTTACAAGACTTCATTTCTCCTTTTTTTTCATTCTTTGATTTCTTAAGATTGAAAACATGTTTAACATGTATATCAAGTAATTTATATGAATAAAATGAATTTGGGAACATATATTTAAATGATGAATTTGATTTAGATAACATTTTGATTTTTGTAAGGATGCAAAAATGATTTTTAGATTGAAACCAAAACATATGAAAATTTATTTTGCCAAGTAAACCATTCGTGTTGATCATTAGTCCATTCGAGTTGATCATCATCAAAATCTAAAACAAATAAGCAAATTATCAATACTCAATGTCTAACTTAAGCGTCAGAGTGTTTGTGCAGGGACTTCTCCCCGCCCTCTGACTATTTTCTTATTTTTACAGGTTCAGGCGATTTGAAGACGACGTTTCAATTCTACAAATTTATTGTTGTATCCATTTAACAATACTTTTATTGCATACTTTTCTCACCTCATCAAATTTATCGTGCACTCTGTTCATCATCATTTCACTTATTATGCATTGAATATGCGTTATTTTAACTTTACAATGAATAGTTTGTTTGTAATTTTTTCATTTATGTATGAGGATATGATATCATAGTTTTATTATTACACATTTATTAGATAGATAGAACGTGTTAACATGAACAAGTAAAAAAAAAATTAAAAATACAATAATTATTCTTATTATACAAACTTTTTTGCAATTAGCCTATTATGATCTATTTACAATTATCAAATGCTCCGAAATATAAAAATTGCACTGATCTACTCTGTCTATCTCATCTATTCACTGTACATCTCTCTTTAACTAATGACAGTTAACATTTCAATTGCCTTTTATCTCATTTATCGCACATTGTTTCTCTATTTAAAATCACATGTGTTGTCCATTGACGATCATCATCACACTAAACTCAATCTAGGTTTTTGGTGTAGTGATGGTCATCAAATTACTAACCACTTGTGATTTTTTTATTATATGTATTCAAATTTGTATATTTATACATACGTAAAGTTATTGGAGTTTTTTTTTTAATTTTTTCCAATTTTATATATTTATAAATGTTTCTTTTTATATTTACATATTTAGTTTATATGTATATTAATTTATATCTGTATACTTTCATAAAATATTTTAATTTATATAAATATTATACATTATTTTTAATTAAGATACATATAATATATTTGTGGAATTTTTTTAATTAAAAAAATATAATTTTTAAGGATAAAATGTTATTTTGTAGTAAGTTAAAATAAGATTTTTTTATAATTAAAATGAGAGAAAAAAGAAAAAGTCGTACGAGAGATAAAATGCATGAGAAAATAGAGAAATTGAAGAAAGAGAAAAATTATGGGCGAAACGGTTAATTTTTTTAATTTTTAATAATAAAGGTAGTTTTGTTTTTAATATATAAGAAATTTTTTCCATAATTAAAAATAAGTCTTGAGAGTGTTTAATGTAATTTTTTCTAATTGTTTATTTATACAATAAAATAAAAAAATAGAAATGGAAAAAAATAAAAGTAAAAGGGTAAATTACACTTACGAACCATAAGGTTAGACAAAATTTAAAAGATACCCTTTAATTTTAAAAAATTACATTAATCTCCATTGAAATTTAAAATTTAACACAATTTAGTCCATGTTATTAAGTAATTGAGCATTAAATTTGATGTGATACTTAAAATGCTTTTATTCTCTTTATCTCTATATGTCTCTCATATATATATATATATATTTTTTACTTTCTCATATGCATGGCGATAACAATATTTTTTATATAATTTTCCTTTATTATATCAAATTCTTATTATTTCTTTATGTAGGAACCAACCCAATTGATGAGTTTCAACAACTCAATGACAAGTGATTTGGAACATAAGTTACCTTCTTATTTATTTAACAATTTTTTTTATTTATTTTCATATAATTATTTATTAAAAATTTGTAAAGATAAAAATAAAAACTAGTAGTCGACAACTATTGGTCCACAACCACTAACGACTAGTTTACCTAACATTATTGGAGTTTGTAATTGAACCCCAATAATGTTAGGGTTATTTATCAGAGATTATTAATATTATTTTATATTATTTGATAATTAAAATAAAATTTGTTGACTTAAATAAAATAAATATAAATTAAAGGTCTTCAAAAAAGATTACAAACCATTAATAATAGACCACACAAATGGGGGATAAAGATGTTTGATAGGTCTTTGTTATTGTTTTTTATATTAGATGAGGAGCTAGAAATAAATAGAAATGGTAAAATTATAATTTGATAGTTGTTTTGAAAATTCTCAAAGTCAGAGGGGGTGCCCATGGAATTTTGCCAGAACTCGGTCCAAGTAAACGTAATTTACCGAAAAGGACACGAGAGGCAACGACAGTGGAGAGTGCATATTTCACGAGGATGCACGAAGGTGGGCATTGACATCCGGGCGGCAATAGAACTGTGCTTTCCCTCAGATATCCTAGACCGCAATAGCACGGCTCAACGCGAAGGCGGAGCAATTAATCAAACAAACAATATGGCAGAAGACGAAGAAGTGGCGATGGAAGTTGAGGCAGTAGAAGCAGTATACGGAGACGATTGCGTTGTTCTTCAATCGTACCCTCCTCGTCTCCACCTTCACGTCAAGCCCCGGACAGCGGATGTCTCCTCCCAGCAGGTCCCCTATAATATAATCTTCTCTGTCTATACGTGTATACCCAATTCATGCTCACTTCTCTCGCGCATCCGTAGTGGGTTGTGTATTTTGATTAGTTAACCACAATCACAGTATGGAATATTTTTAGGGTGTTCTGTTAATTTGATGGAAAATAATTTATCTGCCAGAATCTGCGATGAAAGTATTAGCCACTTTATCTGTACCAAAGTGATGGAATTCAAAATCGTGCTTCATTACGCTTTATTTGGTTCCAAAATGGTGTTTGAAGGGTCTAATTCCATTATTGGGTATTTGCTGTGTTAGGCTCTATTCATTTAAAGAGGCCATGCAGTTTCTAACGACTAGAACACTAATACTAGAGACGTGAATTATAGTTTTTGAAGCGTGAAGTGAATACTGTTTGGTATGTAGGATAGTTGAACGTTTCCTCTATTTTAGTTGCGGTATTGGCAATATCATGACTTTATTGTAAATTTGTAATTGCTTGGAGAGAGGTTTGGTAGCCAAGGTTCAGAAAATCTACCTTGAATTATTAAGTACTAGTTAGTGCCTTAGTGGTAAGAAACTCATGTAGGATATCAAAGAAAATTGATAGTGGTTTTGATCTAAATCCACATGAATGAATGGAAACAAATATGTCATTTGTACCAAATACTCTTCTATGGGGAGCAAAGCTTTTTAGTGATTATCCTTGCACAGTCTAGTTACTATGGGCTAAAAGCTATTTTTTCAATTAAGTTTCTTCTTCATATTGTATCCTGAAGTAGCCTAAAATGAATGGATTCAGTAAATCATGCCGAAGCACATTTGAAATAATAGCCTGAATTGAGTAATTTATATTGGAACTCATATATAAAACTTTAACTCATGCATGGACTAATTATGAAAAAGGCTTCCAGCTCTATGTTGCTGTAAACTTTATTTGATTTGTTTTTTTAAAGTGTTTATCATGCGTAAATTTAATAAGAGGTTAATAAAACTTTGTAGAGTTCTTTACATGTTTGCAAAATATCCCACACCAAAAACCAATGTAACTCCTTAAACTGAATCCCCTAGCAATAATACCAAAATTATCCAAAATCAATCAACGAATCCTGCCAATGTTAGAGACCCACTCTCTCTCTCTCTACCTTCACATACAATCCCAATGTATACACATAACAATCTACACAACCGTTGCTTAAATCAAATAATAACACAAGGAAAACAAGATTTTGAATTGGATTTTAAAGAAAATCCTTATCTCGCAACCTTGCTAAATCAAGCACCCAAGACCAAGAAAAGGGAGGTGAAGAAAATAAAAAAAGTGAGCTTGAGGTTTCCTTCTTGCGTGTTATCAGTAGCTGATCGAAGTTATGGTGATGGTCTGTGAAGGCAAGAGGATGGTAAGCTTGGTGGCTTCAAGAATGGATGGGAGAGGTAGATGGAAGAGGGATGTGGATTTTGTTTGGAATGGAGAAAAAAAAAGGAGAAAAGAAAAGATAGGGAAAGAAGACAAAGGAAAAAGTGAAAAAAAGGAGACAGGGAGGTGAAGGGTAGCATGGCTGCATCCTAGGCCACTCAAAATTAGTCAAAAAAAGAATTCAGTTCTTCTAAAATAAGAATATCAACCAGATGTGCCTTTCGCAGGCCCAAAACTTTGGGCTAAAAAAGCGCCCCCCCCCCACGTGAAAAAAAAAAAAAAAAACAAATTGGCTCAAAGAAGAGAAAGGGTCACAAAAATGGGTAAAAAATAACAAAATTCTGGCTTGTTATATCTATACTACAATGAGTATAATTTTAAAAACTTTTACATTCCAAACAGATGACAGTAAAATAAGAAAGCTATTTCCATCACTTACTGACATGACCTCTATTGCTATGGCAAGATTATGTTGGAAGTACAAGGTAGAAACAACACTCATTTTATCAACATATATTCTCAGATCAATCTCTTTTTCTCCATATGTATGTATGTATATATATTTGGCTTATATCTGCCTGTTTCTGTTTCTTCATTGGTGATGATCAAACATTTGCTGCTTCATCATTATTTACTTTGCAGTTTGTGGAAGCAGTTCTTGAGATACAAGCTGGTTCCCAGGTAATCTGTAGCATAAATATATCAAGATCTGCCATTATTGCTTCAGAATACAGTTATTTTTTAATATATCGTCTTGCGTTCACATTTTGTTAGTTAAGGTCTTTGTTCTTCTCTTCAATTAGTATCCAAAATAGTGATACCTGAAAGTTGGTTCAGACTGGCACTGTTATTTTATGACTTCATTCTAGATATTGTGGGAGATTGGTCAATAACTTTTAGATTTGCTACAAACCAAGTATTAGCTTTGGCCTGGTTCCTTTGTCACTCTTTACCCATTCAGTTTTGCCTTTTGGTTTGTTTTCTTTATTAGACACTGTTTCCTTGCAAGTTGTACTTTTGTTTTTCCTGAAAGATGAGAAAAGATTTGTTTGGGGGGAAAATCTGGGAAGTTCCCTTGCAACATATATTTCTTTGGTTTACAACATCTAATGTTCATTTTGATGGACGAGGTTAGCTGATAAAAGACTGCAATTTTTTTCATCTAGCAATTTCATTTTTTTTTTCAAGATAAGTATGTTATTAGAATTTTGTATAATTACAACAATAACAAAAAACTATCCTATCTCACCAATCGTCTCTATTGCTGACCATTTATTTAGTGGGGCCACTATAAACCACGTCATGTCTAAAGAGTTGTTCACAAAGATTTTTTGATATTCCTTTATCTCTTTTACTATAAATGTCTTGCTCCACCCTGCTTTCCTCACAGGTATATCTGTTGGTTTTCATCTACATTTTCAAAACATTTAAAATTTTGTGCTTTTCTTGTATGCCTGTAAATCTATTAACATCCTTAACTCATTCACACATATTTTGAACTTGTTGGTGCTTAATTGCCCAACATTCCATGTAATACAATAATGTTGGTCTTATAACCATCTAAGAAAGCAAACAGAGCCATTTGGTTGTTCTTTTCTATTTTACCAAAAGTTGTAGTTTGCAAATTGAATGGTTAATGGATGATTGTTAACTGTCTTTTTCTTGGCAACAGACATTTTTGAAGTTGCATTAGCCATTATTTTAGTTTCCACTCAATTGCTTCCAGTCAAATGTATTGTAGTTTCCACTCATTTGCTTTCGCTTTCTATTTTTCTATCTTTCTTTCTCTCTGTTTTTTTTTTTTGGCTCAGCTTGTTTTCTAGTTCTCTTTCTTTTGTTTTTTGGCCTTTGAACATTTTTTAAAGAATAATGGGTAAACATTTGGTATTTTCCGCAGCTAACTTATTTGCACTATACTTATAGATGCAAGTAGTTTTTCATATTTTATTTGCTTCTTTTTCTAATTATAGATACATATCAGATTGCGTATAAACTTGTGTATTTAGTGTACATTGAAATAATTTTGGTCAAATATATATGCATATCTTTGTCAAATTTCATTCAATAGCTTTTTCATTGGTGAGTTTGATTCAACAAAATGTTGCTATTTGGAATTTAATATTTCAATATGCCCCTAATTATTAGATAATAATAGGACTTTCTCCAATGGACAAGACTACTTTCTTTCTGGGGTTGGGGTTTGGTTGTTTTTGAACGTAGCCTTACCCTTGCTTTGTGAAGAGGCTGTTTGTATCACAAAGGAGCTACCTGACCATTACCATCAAGACTCGCTCTCTTATTAGATAATTAGAGAAAGAATATGAATTATTACTTGCTTCATAGTTGCATTATTATTAGTACATGATGAATTTTTAAAAATAATACAATTTCTAAGCATGTTTAAAAAAAATACTACAATTTTGAAACTATTTAAGAAATAGCTGCAAATTTTTCCATGTTAGCATCACATGCTAGTGTGTTAATTTGATGGAACAAACTTGCTTTTGGCAGGAGCGAGTTACTGTGTGCAAGGCTTCCTTGCACTGTAATGCAAGGGCCAAGCTTGCTTTTAGCCTTGTGTAATGCATCACAAGAGGGGCTTCCTGGCAAAAGTGGAACTCACTCCTGTGAGGAGTCACAGTAAGGAGCAAGTTTTGTCTGGTTAAATTTCTCACACTGAGGCCACGTCTAGCATGGACTGACATGGCAGAAAAAGTGTAATAGTTTGTTAATTAGTTTGGAAACCGTAGTATTTTGTTTAATTTTTTTTAAAAATTAGTTCATTATACCATTGTTTGGGTTATTTTACTTTTTCTTAACAATAGTGTAAATTCTTAATTAGAGTATATTGTACATAAAGTTTTTGTTATTATTCTGCTTTTATTAGTTTTTAATTTTTATTATGTCACATTTAAATTTGTAAATCAAAATTGCATGCCAACAAACGTTTAGTTTTTTTTTTAATTTTCTCTAGCTATTTATTAAAATAATTTCGTATATCAGTTTATTTCAATCATGTCCCCCTTTAAACAGAAGTTTGAATCCACCATTTTATTTCAATTATGACCCCAGTTAAAAAAAGTTCTAAATCCACCTGTCTCCAAGGATATAAAATGGGTGGATTTTGGAGAATGATGTAGTAGTTTTTTGCGATGGTAAATTTTAGTAGCTTTTATATTGTAGAGGCTCTTGTTTTCTTGTGGTGAGAGCGAAGATAATGGAAATTCCAGTAATTATTTGGTCTAGACTCTATGTTCTAGTGATCCACATGACTTCTTAACTGTGGCTTTGTCATCCATGAATTTATTGAGTCTAATTGGTTGTGATTAAGCACTGTATTTTTGCTATTAGGACTATCCATGTATGTTAGGATCTTGACATTTTGGACTGTGATTTGTAGATATGGACCTGTTAGAGCAAAGATTTGATAACATAGATTGGTAGGATAAACTCAGCGGACCAAGATACTATGTTTAACATATGTTGATGGACTGCCATTTTTATAAAGAAAAGAGGGGATGAGTAGAGGTTAGAAGCAGACAATTTGTACTTTATGAAGGCCACTGGATACAGACTGGATAACAATTCATTTTCATGGCAGGCCAGTGGAGTTTTGTTCTGTGCCTATATATATATATATATTATTGTACAAATAGACGAACTTTTTAGACCGTGAACAATTACCGGCTTCACTCTTTACATTTGATAAACCAGCAGAAGAGGAGTCCACCTCTCCTTAATGAAACACTGTACTAGAAGGGGATCAACACTTTCCACTCCATTAGCATGTATGGAACCTACCACCTGCAGTCCTCCTTGTGCAGCTTGGTCCTTTTGGAGGGAAACAAATTGAGGCCTTTCCAGGCATCAAGACCTTGATTCATTGTTTGAAAGGAACCTCCCTCCACTCTTCCATTCTCTCTCTATCTCTCGTTTTTGAGTGGATATTGCATTTTCTTTTTTCTTTTTCTTTTTGTGGGTTCTTGTATATGCCTATGGATAAGTAGGCTTTTATCTTTATTTTCTTCTGAAACGTCACACAAGGTTTGTCTTCTTTCTGATTGTTTCTCTTTTAATGGATTTCGCTTGGTAAAAAAAGAAGAAGCTGGAAAGGTTTGTCTTCTTTCTGATTGTTTCTCTTTTAATGGATTTCGCTTGGTAAAAAAAGAAGAAGCTGGAACACTTTTTCAACCACTCAATTGCTTATTATGTTTGTGCTCATCTTTACCTTTTTCTTTGCAGTATCCAAAGGAACCACCTCATATTTATATAATAGAGTCCAAGGGCCTTGATGAACAGAGGCAACAATATCTTAGAGATCGCATTCAGGACAAAGCTCGCGAACTGTCCTCTTGTTTAATGCTTGTAGCACTTTGTGAGGTAATTAGTGTACTACTCTTGTTCATATCTTCAACTGGTAAATTTAGATGTTGACTGCTTGGTTGAAAGATGAGTATATACTTGCTTTTACTTCATATTATTAATTACATCAGACTGCATACTTGTTTAGAGGAGCCTATTTTTAGGTAAACCAGCGTCATTCTCATTTCCACCCTTCTTAACTTTTTATTGTTTTCTGGAATTTTAGTTTAACATTGTGTTTATGATTCCATGGTGACTGATTAAATATACATACTCTGGTGGGTGCTTAATCCATATTTTTGTAGCTTAGAGTATATCAGTTCACTGTAGAGTTTTGATTTGGCCGGTCTAAAATGAATGTGGAATGCAAAGTGTCTGTACTGTGAGTCCAAAGCTTTTCTTTTCCATGGGTAATAAGTATTTATACATTGGATGTGTTGGTTGGTTTGGCTTATTCTATGATATACTTGGGATATGTTGGTTAGTTCGGCATATTGGACACTCTTAGTCTTGTTCGTCTCAGCTCTCAGGTGAGTTCTAACTCAACAAAGAAAGAAATGGTCAAGATAATAGTTTGCTTCATAGTGAGTGTTGTTTCAAGTGATGAGAGATAATAAACTATAGTTTCTAGATGGAATTAAAGATATGCAGGCACTTTTTTGGTTGGCTTGAAATAAACTTATTCTTAAAATAGCAATCTTTGGTTATCAAGAAGGGAGGGAATCAAGAGAAAGAAGAGCAAAGGAGGTGGATGAAGGAGAACAAAAGGGGAGGAGATAGTGTTAATAATTCCTAAATGAACCAACCTTTAATGATGCAGCATATTAATGGAACAAGTATTCCTTCAGGCAAATTTATCTATATCATTTGGTGAGGCCTCTTGCCATTTAATATTTTTTTGTAGCGTCATAATTTTTTTCTTTGATTGGTAAAATATGTATTATATAGAGGTAAGAGGCCTAAGGGTTACCACCCATGTTTAGAATAATTTGACAGGAAATTGATCTTCTCAATTCATCAATGCCCATGTGTACTCAGAAAACTCGGGAAAATCCAATTTGTGATTCAAGGTAGAATGAACTCAGCTCAAGAACCAAGCATGCAAAAGAGAACAATTTGACCTTAAACAGAGGACTCAACACTACCAGCAAAACTAGACTGTGGTCTCCCAAAAAAATTCATAAAATATCATGAAGTACTAAGCCACCTTCTTCTATGGCCAATTCTAGCACCTCTCCATGATACCGTAGCATCCACCAAAGCAGGTAATGTTCTTTTTTCTACAACAAATATGAAATATCTTCAGATCTTGAACAATTTTGTCTTCTATGGAGGACTTTGTTGTCACTGAAAGATCTTTCATTTTGTTTGGATACAATGTTATAGATATCTTTTAATCCTGTGCTACGAATAAAATTCAGTACTCAATTGATCATATTCTGTTTGGTTATTACTGCCTGATTGAACCTGGTTATTGAATTTTTACATTATCAAATTTGCAAAATCTGAATGAGCATATTGAATATACTGATGCTTACAAGTTTGGAAAATATTGATGTTCTAACCATATTATTAGGAAGCAATGGAAAGGTTATCTGGCATGAATCACCCAGATGGGAATTGTCCGTTGTGTTTGCTTCCATTGGTTGAAGAAGATGCTGATGATAATAAGTTGCCATTTATGAAGTTAATGTCTTGTTTTCATTGCTTTCATTGGTAACCTCTGGATCTTACTCCTATTCTTTTACCTCTCTGTTTAATATTGTATACATGTTGATTTTTCTGTATGGACAGGTGTCTCTGGTTTTCAGTTTCATTAATTATTTCATTTTATTTGGCTAGTGATTGTATTATACGGTGGTGGAATTGGCTGCAGTCTCAGAAAGAGACCAACCTTGCTAGTTCATCAGGTGCATTGCTGCATGCTTCCAGGGATGTGGTAAATCAACAAGGTAATCCAAAAACTCCTGAATGATTGAAACTAGTTTTCTGTGCACGACTGGATAGCTTGTGGTAGGATTTTTTTAATTATATAAACTCTTTGATTGGCCCTTTTGATAGCCTAACATGGCATTTGACATTAGGTTGTTGAGTTTTCATTAGCAGTTAAATGAATAAATTATTGTTTTTCTTTTGGCTCAAGGTGATTTTGTTTGTTTGACTTTGGTGTTCCACAATATGTGGTTCTCCTGCTTTACTATGTCAACTTGAGGGTTTGGATGCTATATAGAATCAAATGATTAATTCAGTTTCCACGGGTGTGAAAATAACATTCAGGCTGAATTTATGAACACTATCTTTTTCTTTTCCTTCCTTTTGTAGTATTCTCATGCTTGCCATTGTCCAATGTAAATATGCTGAATTTATTTTTAGTATTCTTGTTTGCCACATGTTCCAGAAGGTAGCTATCATCCTTTGCATCCATAGTTCTGAAAGATGATTGGCGCATCGAGGAGCACTTTTTAGAAAAAAAACTCAAAATCTTGTAAAATCATAAACAACTATCAAATTATCAATAATAACACATGCATGTCATTCATTATTCATCATCTTCAAATTCTAAACTAACAACATCAAAGTTGATTCATTCATCATGCAAATTCTAAACTAGAAACATCATCAAAGTTCAAACTCAAAGTCTCAAACTCAAACAAGTACCAATCATCATGCAAAGTTCTAAAAAAACACATAAACACTACAAGTCCACAATCAATAAAGAAGTTTTAATCAATCATCATCAAGAAGATCATCAACATCAAGGTTAATATCTTCATCATCCCCTTCAATCACCCTTTCATATTCTTCTTCCTCTCCCAATTCTTCTCTCTTCCAAGTCTTCATCATCTTCGATCTCTGTCTCACTTTTGCATGTACTCTCCAATCTCTTGTTTTACTGATGGAGGACATTTTGGACAAGTTTTAGTATTTCTAAAACCACCCACAAGATGTTGTTTCGCCCAAAATATGCCACTTTTTGTTATTTTACGACAAAATTTACATGTGGTGATATTTCTATCATTAGGATCAGCTTCAAAGTAATTCCGTGCTGGGTTAGTTTTGGAAGTTGTCAACGACATTGATTGGGCTGTTGCAAAACAGTTCTAACTTTCACAAAATTCTCCAATCAACAAGAAAACAACAACCGCATCAAGAGAGGCGGGCGCAGCTTGACAGCAACGAGGAGAGGAAGATTGGGCCAATCGACGGCTGGCGCTGGAGAAGATGGGAGTTTCCGGTGCCTGGACAGCTTGAGGAGGGTGTTTCCAGAGGCTCCCAATTTGTTTTTGACGGCTGGCTTGAAGGTCGGAAGGAGAGGGAGAAGATGGGAGTGACAAGCCGACCTGTCGGCTTGGGCTTCCCAGGTTTTAAATAAAACCTAGGTTTTATGAGGTGCGTCTCACGTCTCGGTGCCTCGCTGGGCAAGGCAAGGGCCTCTCGGAAAACGCGTCGCCTCGGCCCATTCAAGACGCCAAACTGGCGCCTTGCCTAGGTGCACCTTTAACATCTATGTTTGCATCTATAAAGTGCTGAAAATATTATGCTTTATCTGCAAGATTTTCTTCTGGTGGAGATCATCTTGCATGGAAGATGTACAAATTATCTACCTTTATCTCGATCAGTGCAAATTGCAAAACATGTGTAGCATACATGCATTTCTGTTATGTTGTTATATGGCAGCTAGGGAAAGTAGCATTTACATGCTCTTGCTTTTAGAACCAGATATTGTGCTATTCTTGTTGGCAATAGTTCTTCTGATAAGTATGTATTTGGCTTGTTTGCATGGGCACGTATGGAATACCAGAAGAAAGCACAGGTAGCTGTCCTGTTTGTCGCAGGGTTTTCCTTGCAAAGGACATTGAACATGTGCTTGACTTGGTTGGCGCTCATTCTGAGTTGGTATGTGATCATGTGCTAAACTTAACTAATGCAAGTTTGTCATTTTTACTAATATTAGTTGAAGTTGCCTTGTGCAATTCATGAGCAAGATTTGATTTTTCGATTTATCTTATAAAATATATTCTGGCTTTCAGATGAATTAGAGCTATCTTTTCAGTTATAAAAAGAGCAAAAATTAGAACCAATCGGAAATGTTCATATGTGTTCTCAAATTTTTTGAGAGCATACAAGATGTTGATAGTAATGATAGGTACCTAATTTTTTTGAAATGATTGGATAGTAAAATTTAGATAGAAAAATTACTAGTACTTATTCTTACAACAATGTGGAAACTAGCAGTCTACTTAACTTCGCTTGTCCTTTTTGGTTGTCTGCTTATCTGATCAGCAAAATACTACTTACTACTTTCATTATGTATTGTGGCTTTATGTTCTTGAATTATTCATTTATATAAAATAAAAAAAGATTAAAACCCAAAGAAAATAAAAAAAAACACATCAATTATTTTAGAAAGAAGGGGGAGATCACAAGTGTTAAGATAAATTTTCATTAAGATGAAATGAAAAGTTATGCCAGAACCTTTAACAACTAACTAGATATTTCAAAAATGAGATGAGAATTGGGAAAAGTAGAGAAAAATATTATTTTCTATTTTAGAGCTTGAACTATGTATAGAGTGAAGACATTATAACCTTAGAATTTGAGGGGGAGTATTTTTTTGGCAATGTTTAATTATAAAACCAACTAATAGGCATAAGAGCTCACTTTACCTTTTTCTTTTTGGTTGTCAGTAACATCAGAAAATTGAAAAAGTTGTGTCCAATTAATAAAAGTACTATCAAGCATGCCTTACTTTTTCACACCTTGGCTGTGGTTATACTATAAAATGAAATTTTCAGTTTTATAAGAAAAAAGGGAACAAAACATTAATATATGGAATCTTTGAATCTCCTTGAATATGCATGCTCAGCCCACTTATTCTCCAAAAATGTGACTGATTGACATATTTTGGTTGTCTCCAAACATGAAATTATAAATGTTGAAGCAAACAGATGTTGTAAGTGCAGTCTGTAGTTGAGGCATGCTGATTCTGTAAGTGGGATTTACTACCCTGTCCGTATGTCTGTGGCTATAAAACCTATCAGTTATTTTCATTTTCTTTTCAGTAATGGACATTTTTTTTTTTTTATTGTTAGTGTTTGGGTCCTAAACTTTTGAGACAATGGATAGCTGAGGGATCATGTGAATGTCGTTGGGCAGTTATCATGGTCAACTCATAGCATATTAATCAATTGTTTATTTCACATATATTGCCAATTTTTTTGTCTCACATGTGATTCATAAATGTGGTTCTGATTCTGAATTTAAGGAATTTTCAATTTAGGTTACTGGCAAATAAGCATTAGATCAACAATATGATGCCCTGTAAACAGCCATCATGGTGAATAATTTTTTAGGACAATTTACATGTGGAGACTAAAAAATTAGTGATTATGTGTATGATAGAAAAACACCAGTGCTCTTGGCATTCCTATCAACTATGACATAAAGGATTAAGCCATTCAATAGCAATCAGTTAAATTTAATAAAAAAAGAACACCTCGATAAGCTAGTTGGTTAATTTGTGAATTTTCTGTTGTTTAAAGCTTTAATATCTTACATAAAAATGATTGTTTGCATTTTTTTGAGTACCAACCAACCATATTAATTGAACTTAAGCTATTTCTTTCACATTGATTGTCAGACGCAGAGTTGCAATGACGCTGAGGCAAATGAGGATGAGAACCTTCTTCAGTCAGATTCAGAGAAGATCAGAAGACAAAAATTTGAAGCCATCTTAAAACTGCAGCAGCAGAATAATGGCTTAATTGAGCCCAGAAAGGATCTAGTATTACAGCCGGGTATGTTTCTTCCACAGCCAATTCCACAGCCTACAGCTGTGTCAACCAAGGAAACAGCTGAGCAACGGCACACCGATCCTACGATCATTTCAGTAACTTCCGGGGGGTCTTCAAATGGACCTAGCACTAGTGAGCACAGAAACTCAGGTATGAGGAAGCACCGAGGACGAAATTCAAGAAAGCAGATTAGTCAGTGGATTAAGAAGGAGAATGGGAATGCAGGTTCAGGTTCTAGATAGAAATTCTTGATTTTTTGTTTTTAAATGCTTCCTTAGAATGGATGTTAATTGTAGTAGAAAACAACATTTCAAAGAAGGAAAAGGAAATTGTACTAGAAATGTGCAGTGACCATGAAATTTGAAAAGGGGAGGAGATAACTCTTCTTTTTTTTCACCCACCACTTTGTCCTTTTTTTGTGGGCAAGGTCTGTCTCACAAAGAAAACTGTGTGTTGAATAATTTGCCTGTGACCCTGTATGATGTTGGTAACTATCTGCAATTCAAATGTGACATTGTGAAATTTCTGAAATGTGGTTTATTTAATGCGTGATTGAACCTCTCATTAGCATCCAAAGGACCCTTTTTATCAATACCAACCACCCATTTGTCTTGGTCTCGCATTGTGTGTGATTTCAAGCTGGAGAGAAAGTGAGTGATTGTCATTGAATTCTAGGCCTTGGCATTTCATTTTGAAGTATTTTATCTTTGCCTTTAGTTTTCCCAGGTCAAGCTTGTTTGATTGAAGGCACAGTGCTTAGCTAGTGATTGAATAGAGCAACCAGTCAGTGACTGGTTGGTTTTGTTTGTACTGTTGCAAGGAAATAGGTGGCTGTAATTTGAGAAGGTGGGGGTGGGCAAGTTGCTTTTATTTTATTTTTCTCCTCTTTATTCTTCCTTGTCTCCTTCTGATTCGTTTACACCCAAGCTGCATTGTTTTATTCAATACTTGGCTATAAAACAAGGCAATTAATGAAGCATCTCTCTCTCTCTCTCTCTCTCTCTCTCTTAGAGGATTGATTTTGTTCTTCTGCTCTTATTTGAATCCTGTCTGTTATACCTGAGATTAAGTTTGATTTCAAAAATGGTAAAAGGTCCGGGTCGGGTCAGGCCAGTCCTGCTGCCCATTAAGATAAAGAGCCCCTAATGCAATTGATCTGCATGATTGCTAATCCAGAATGATTTAATCATTTGCGATATGTTCCTTTCAAATCAAATCATCTATCATTTTGATTGAAAATTTTGCAAAGTGTCATTGTATTTCCCCCCCCCCCCCCCCCAAAAAAAAAAAAAAGAAACCCTAAAAATAGAATTTTTATTACATATATAGTCAGCTTGTTGGAATTTGAATCTCATTGCCAAATCCCAAATAATAATTTGTCTTGAAGCCATAAGTACACAAGAGGCGAGGAGAAGTTCTAGACGGCAAAAAAGGACACCTCCTGAGAGCTTATTGATTGTCATTAACTTATTCCAAGCATAGCACTGCATTGCAATGGCATGCTTCTAAAATTCCAATAATTGGATTAAAAAGAGACTCCTAATTCTATACGATAAACAATTAATGGCTTAAAGCCACTCTTCTAATTGTTCTTTTGATATTTACCAAGAAAATTTATATTTATTTATTTATTTATGGGTAATTTAATATATTTAACAAAATATTTCTTCTTCAAAATTATCTGAATCAATTGATTTATTTCTTTTTGATATTTACTCAACATTCGAATGTTTATATATAGGACAAAGCAGAAAGAGAAAGAGAAGGCATTTGTTATATATAGGACAAAGCAGAAGTGAAAGGCCAATCAATTACTTAGAACAATCAAATGAAAGCCAAGTTCTAATTTTATTAAGCCACGTCTAACTTTTATATATATATATATATATATAGTTGTAGTTCCCAAGTGAATTAATGCCCCAAAATGTAATCTTAGTGGCACGCATTAGGGACAGTCAAGACAGTGAAATCAAGCACTTAATTAGACGGCTAAAATTATATGTGAGATAATGACATGAAATATGCATGGATTGTACAGAAGAGAAAGTATTTAATAATTAGTAACCAAATTAAATTGGGCAATTGCCTTAAAAAGAAATAATTAATATAGGATTCGATCAAAGCTTATAGCATGGGGATAACGACTACTTTCTTTTGGATGTTCCCAAAGATGGTAGGGTTTGAGGGAGCAAACCACTTGGGAATATTTTGAGACAAAAGCACATTTCTAGTAGTTACCCCCCCAAGAGCATTTCATCATCATCCTCCCTTTGTATTCTTCCTAAATCTTTGAGCATTCACACATTTTCCTCGTTCAGAAGGCAACCTTAATTTCAATATGCAACTCATTTCATCATCATCATCATCAACAGTTTAGTTTATATATGGGTTCAATTCAAGAAGCAAAGTCCTGTAATGTTAATTAATATATTCATGCCCATCACCAGTACAAAAACATTAATTTTCAGTCTAATCCAGTTGATTTCAACTTCTAATTCAATCAATCTTAATTTCTGCTAAAAAGGAATTAGCTAGTACAATAATGGAAGTGACTCAAGGGTCCAGCCACTCTTCTTCCAAATGACCTTATTAATTTCTTCAAATTCAGAATTAATGGGATCGAAGGACCAAAAGTATGATAACAATATGTATGGATATATACGTATCCGTATATATAGTGTATATTATATATTATATTTATACCATGACGTGTGATTACCCCCTAATCATACATAGCATCTTCAAGTATATATGTTATAATTGTGTACAGAATTTTGTATAAAAAATTATTATCAACATGAATATATAATAGTATTCTGCTAAAATTTGAATCCTAAGCCCTCCTTGTGTTGACTGTCGCTATGATTGCTAATGTGAATTATGTGTTGAGTGACAACTTTACTTACTGAGTTGGACTTGACTGCACGATAGAGTATACAATATTTGTAAGTAAAAGATGACTAATTGGTCGTTATTGTGCCGCTATATATATATATATATATTCTCCCTTGATTGCAATGTTCGTATTTATAAAACAGATAAGAATAAAAATTAGGTGCCCATATGATTCATTAATTTAGTTAACAAAACAGGTCCCGCTCTTCTCCCTTGATTACTCTATCTATGTATGTGTGGTTACGTTATGTTATATACATATATATGTATATACATATGGGTATTATGCATGCAACCACATGCCAGCCAATTAATTAGTTGTCTCTTCAAAGCACAGTTGTGTTATTGCCATTTCTGGGTGACACATCAGCTGATCTGTTGCTGAGAATAGAAATACTGCTAATTAACAAAGAAGATATATATATACACACGCACACACATGCACGTGACACCTAAACAAATTAAGGGCTGGAACCCACTAAAACTCTACAAAATTAAGAAAATCAAAGCCCTTAATTGTCTCTTGTGACCATCGGCTATGTTCTTCTCTCAAATTCTTAGTTTCTTTCGCCACAAAACCCATTAAAAATCTTCATGGGACGGATGTATCTTTTTTACTAATAGTATCAAGATTAATTAATTTTTACATAAAAAACACAGTTACGTGCAATGATATGTAACCTCTTTTATATCTATATGTTAAAACATAAAACTATTTGTTATATATAATCCTCCTTGAGGAGATCTTTGGGTGTTGGGAGACTTTTTTCTAGAAATTTAATCATAAAAAACTCACATCTTCACTTTGGATCATATATAAAGCGAAGAACCAAATAAAGGGCCGATAGTGACCCAGGGAAGGGAGACCTTCAACTTAGAAAGACCCTTTTTTTTTATTGGTATGGAGGAGAGAACCCTTCATTGGATAAACTTGTTTTAATTCTCCGGCTCAAAACTGAGGAGAAGAGCTTACTTTGTAATAGTGTTGTGTTAGTACAGATGACATATTGATGTTGATTATATACACAGGATATATATATATATATATAAATATATACAATATGATTTTTTTGTAATGACTGTAAATTAACTGCCAAAGAATTTGGCTTTAAGACAAGCAGAGGCTATAGCAGTATGACAGCAAGCCCTTGCCACAAAAAATAGAAACAGCTCATTAGTAGTACTACCATTGACACTTATAAACCACTCAGATTGCCAAAGGGGTGGAAGGTACTGATTATATATATAGTCAAAGTTAGGTAGCAAGCAATGGTACGCCTCAATATTGTTGCACCAAAGTATGTCTCAATCGATAGAGTCAAACACTTTTGGCAATAAATGACAGCCAGCTCTACTCAATCTCTTTCCTTGTAATTAAGAATTAATGCAAACTAGCAAACAAAAAAAAAAAAAAAAAGAAAAGAAAATCTGTGAAGGATAAAGGAGAAATGTCCAACTAGCTAGTTATTTACTTGAACTTAAAAGTGTTTTTTAATTAGACATATAGTGATCGTTATTTTTTAAGTAAGGATCGAGCATTATTCATAAGTGTCGATGAAATTAAGAGATCATCATTCTTATTAGCTCTAGTTATTAGGGTTTCAATGTTTACGATAGTTACTATATTTAAGAATATATATATATATATAAATTAAATTATAAAGATGATCATGAGAGCATTATATATATAAATGTTGTAACCTTGAACTTCCTCGTTTTCATTTCTTTTACTATCATTTTCAAACACTTGCACACAAATACTGTAACCCTGAACCCCTTTACTTTTATTTCTCTAACTATCATCTCCAAACACTTACGAATTGTGACTTGTTCGATTGAGATGACCTTTTGTGTGGTAACAAATAGTTCGATTGTCACCAAAAAAAACTTAGGGGCCACATTTGATTTTAAAGTCCAATCAGTAGATTATGAATGTATTTTTGTATAGATATTTTTCCACTAAGCGTCATCTTTACAAAGAACTTCTGATGACCATAAAAATTTTACAACAATTTGAAGCAAATTCAGAAAAAAAAATCTTTCTCATTCTCGAGAAATTCCAATCAGGGGCGGACCTAGGAATTTTAACTTGGGGGGGCTTCAAATTTTTTTTTTCTAATCATGAGCTTTATCAATAGAAACAATAAAAAGATAAAAATAAAAGTTTAACAAATTTTATATGCATATTTAACATAATTCATTAACTTAAAAAGAGAAAATAAAAAATACAAAAACATACAATATAAATACCTTATAAAACTATTTAAAGCCGCAACCTGCGATTCTTCAAAAGATCAAACTTGTCAATGAGTACTTCTGTATCAATACCAAGAGCAATCTCCCTCTCAATGTAGATAGTCATGACATTTGCTAGGAAGTCATTCTCTATTTTATTGCGAAGTGATGATTTGATGAGTTTCATCCCTGAAAAAGCCCTTTCTGTTGTTGCTGTAGAAACTGGAAGAGTCAATACTAGGCGAATCAATCTATCAATCAAGAAATAATGACATGACCTATTCGTTTCAACCAACATCCGACATAATTGAGGAAGAGAATTAAGATTCTGAAACTGCGAATGTCGAATTACATCAAACTTGTAGTGATCCAACTGTCTCCTCAAATCACTTATCTCTTCATTATTAAAATCCAAAGGATAAAATTCCTCAGCTAAACCACAAATAGCATCTATAGAGAATGATTTGAAACCATTTGTAGGACTTAAAGCCTCGCATAACTTAAGAAGTTCCATTGTTTTCTCGGTAAATCTATTATTCAACTCCATCAACTGAAAATCTATTACAACATTAAATATCTGAAAGTGATAGTAGTCCTCCACTGTAATATTATTTTTCTGTTGACAAGAACGTCTTGTACCATCCATATAACGATCAGTTAATTCTGGCATATCAACATCATTACTTTTACAAAATTGCACCACATACCAAATAAAACTTTCCCACCGATCATCACGCATCTCTTGAAGAAGAATCTTTGTAGTTGAGACAAAATTCATTGCATTCAAAATGTCTTGATCTTTCATTTGCAATGCTTGACACAAAATATCAGATTTTTCCAACACTTCATGCATCAACAACAAGATAAATACAAACTCAAATGTTTTCATAACTTTCAAAACACCCTTAGCCTCCCCACGTATATTATTGTTCGACCCCTCATTAATAAGATTTGCAAGAAGCGTACAAGTAGAACCAAACATCTCAATCAATCTTTTAACAGAGGCAAAATGTGAACTCCAACGAGTAGCTCCAGCTCGTTGCAAAGTACAAACCTGATTGGCCCCAGTACCAGTTGGAACTTCTCCTGCTGCTATCAAATCTATAATTTCATCCTCTCGAATTGACTTTAATTGAGAATGACGCTTAGCAGAAGCACCAACAAAGTTGACAATAGAACTTAATGATTGAAAAAATAGCCACACATCATGTACATCCTTAGCTACTGCAACTAAAGCTAACTGTAGACGATGAGCAAAACAATGAATGTAATAAGCAGATGGGCATTCTCTAAGAAATAATGCTTGCAATCCATTCCATTCTCCCCGCATGTTGCTAGCACCATCATACCCCTGACCTCGTAAATTTATAACCAACAGATTGTATTGGTTTAATACAGTACATATCTCTTTTTTCAAAGTCAAAGCATTTGTATCTTTGACACTCACAATTTCAAAAAATCGTTCTCTAACAAATCCATCACCATCAACATATCTCAAAATAATAGCCATTTGTTCTTTATGTGATTCATCAACTGCTTCATCAACGAGAATGCAAAATTTAGCATCTCCAATTTCTTCACGAATTTTATGTCGCACACAATCAGCAATAATTTTTAAGATCTCTTTTTGAATACGTGGTGATGTGTACTTGGCATTTTTAGCTGCATTTTCTAGAACAACATCATCAATTTCTTTGTTTGCTCTTCCGTGCAATTTGATTAATTCAATATAATTCCCACGATTAGTAGACTCAGGAGACTCATCATGACCTCTAAATGCACAACCTTGCAATGCTAACCACTTCACACTCTCTATGGAGGTCTTTAAAAGCAAACGATTCTGTTTCTTTTCTTTTTCAGTCTGCTTGTGTATCCTTCTCTCAATATATTGATTTGGATGTCTCAAGTTTTCCCATTTTTCCATAGCAATGTAATGTAGTGAATTACCATCTCCTTCATGTTTTTTCAACGGACAATCTTTACAATTAACCCTCTTCCAATTTTTGAACCCTTTGACAGTGAATGTTTCAGGTTGTGATGCATTACTTTCAAATAAATAACAGGGAAAACAAAATGCACTTTCTTTCTCCACAGAAAACTCAAGCCATGGATGTTGTGTGAACCAAGTGGATTGAAATCGACGATTTTGAGCCCCAAATTTTACATGAGGATACTCATAAATAGGTTGACACGGTCCCATATCGATATATGCTCTTCGAACCTCATCTTGTTTGTCTAATGGATATTGTGATATTGGAATTCGTTTTCCAGGATCACGTTCATAATATGAGGTTTTACTTTCAAGTGGCTCAATAGTACATTCATCTGAAGGTTTGGATCTTTTAGTTTTAGATGGTGATATAGAACTTGAAGGAGCATTGCGGGGACCATTTGGGTTACTTGATGATTGATCATCGGTTTTCTTAGTGAAGTATTGGAAGATATTTCGATTGTGCATTTTGATATACCTGTATATCACAATTAACAAAATCACAACCAAGCCAATTCAAATATTCAATCACAATTAACAAATCCCAACCAAGGCAATTCAAATATTCAATCAAAATTAACAAATATCAATTAAGGCAATTCTTAACTAAATGCAGTAGTCAAATAACAATTAACAAAAAGCCAAATGCAGAAGTTAAACCCTAAAGTCCTAATTCATAAACCCATCATAGGTGTTAAATTAGGAAAAATAAAAAAGAACAAGAATTTTCAGCATACCTGCCACGAACAGAATTTTCAGCATATACCCACAAATGCTATTCTAATGTAAACTTTATTTTTATATTAGAATAAACTCAAAGTAAAGATGATATATCACCAAAAATGCTATTCTACCCACATAAATTGAATTAGAAATTGTGGCAGTGGTCTTCATATGGAGATTCTCTACCCAAAACAATTTAATCTTTGAATATGGAATATGGATTGGCTTTGATGAAGACTGCTATTCCAACAATCCCAAAAAAATAAAAATAAAAATTAAAATAGTATATGGAGATCTTGGGTATGCAGCAATGCTATAGAGAGATCTAGCTAGCTAGAAGGCCAAGCAATTAATCATGAATGGTGTTCATTATGTAATATGTATGCTCCCAAGTCAGATTTCAGAAGCAACGGCGAAGCATGGGCGATGCAGACTGTCCACTTTGGCCCTAGCCATCCCCCAAAACCCCCTTTCAATTTATTAAATAGAAATATATAAATAGATTTTAAAATATATATATATAGAAGAAGTAGAAAGAAGAGATGACTTACCTGAGAAATCTTGAATCTGGAAGATGAGAAAGTAGAAAGTTAACTCTTGAGGCAAGATTGAAGAAGAAAGCTGATTGCGGCCGCTGGAACCAATTTGAAGGAATAGCCTAGGTTTAATTTTAGATTTGAGTGTTAAAATATTAGGGATTCATTTTAGGTTTGGGTTGATAATGCATTTGGGCTTGGGCTGATAATATATTTGGGCTACTTAGTTGGCAAGTTTAAAAATAAAATATTTGGACTGATTTATTGGGGGTGGGCTTAGAAAAAAAATTATTTTTTTAATACTAAAAAATTTACTTTTTCAAAAAAATTGGGGGCTCCAGCCCACCCTGCCCATGGGCTGGGTCCGCCCCTGATTCCAATCATTAGAGTCCATAAAGTCAAGACTTTTTGGTAAACAAACTAAGAAATTCATTCGGACATGCATATTCAAACAACTGGAAAATCATGAGACTTATAAATTATATAAACACAGGGGGGCAGCTTTAATTGATCAGTGTTGCATAGATGGTCAAGGGTATGGTCCATGAGTTCATCTCCAGACCCTTAATTAATTTAATTTGATTTCTTTATGGGTTTTGATGTGTATTCAAATAATATATAGTGATAATAACAAAATAATACGACGTGTGTGTATATTTTTATTTATTGTAGCATCAGCATTCATAAATATCAGATCAGAGAGAGTTTCCTATTTAATTTATTTTAATTGTAAGCTTGAATGGTGGTTCCTTTTTCCAACCCGGTTTAATAAAGTATTTATAATATTTTATGCAAAGTATTTATTTATATAATCAATTATATATTAATATGTGTGTGTATATATATTGCTATACCAAGTAAGAAGCATTTCATAATTAACCAAAGTCTCATTCAGTCATGAATCATCATATATGGTGCAAACTATATATATAAGACTATAGTTCTCTAAATCAAATTAATAAAATGGAGAAAACCCTTTGTATCCATATATATAAGGGCATAATAAGCAAAGTTTGTCTTCTTACTGGTTCAATTTTCATGAAAGTGGAAAAATTTATAACTTATATATTTATAAACCCTTATAATAAATGATTAACATATTTTTTAAATTCTATCTATTAGCTATCCTATTTTTAAAATGATTAACATATTTTTTAGACTTAATTAGAACTACATATATAAACCCTTATAATAAATGGTGTCTAAACGTCAATAAACAATATTTAAATTCTATTAGCAGACTACAGTCTACATCAAATCAAACTCTAACCCCGAAAGCATCCAATCGCATATCATAAATATTTTGCTACTTGGGTTCTCTCATTTGGTTTCCAATAATGAAGTAATATATATAAAATAATTTAAATTCAAATAATACAAACTAAATATTTAAAGTAAAATACAAATTTCAAAAATTATAAGGTATTATAGGGTTAAATAATTTGTTAATGAGAAAGAACAAAATTAAATATTATTTTAATTTTAAAAACCTTATATTAAGATAAATTTAACTAATACATACCCATGGAATAAGTTACTTATTGCCATTGGCATAAGGAATAAACATGCCCTCCAAGTTATGCCTAATAGTCATTTGTGTTCTTGAATTTGGACGGGGAATCATGTCCATAAAGTTCTAATTTTGTTTATATTACACACCTGAAATCTCAAATATGTACGCTTAACTTAAAACCCTATCACATAACTGGGCCGGTGACATGGGAGGCGAGCGGTTGCCAGTAATGGATAGGGGCGGGCAACAGTGAGCCAGCAATAGTAGCGGTGTGGGCAATAGATCTGGTCACCAGTGACATAGGAAGGGAACGATTAGTCAGTCACTTGCCTTCCTTGTGCTAGTGGCTGGTGACGACATCGATCAAGGTCGACGGGCTAGCAATAGTAGTAGCGTGAAAGGGCAAATCTGGTTGCCAACAGCGTGGGAGATGAGCGGCCGCTCACTCACTCGCCTTCCTCGTAGGGGTGTTCATAGTGCGGTTTAGACGGTTTGAGCTATTTTCAACACGCCAAATCGCACATGCGGTTTGGCATCAAACCAAACCGTACGATTTGATTTGGTCCACGAAAACCGCACCAGACCGCACCGAATTTGTGGTGCGGTCTGGTGTTGTTTTCGCAGTCTGATGCACTATTGATCAAAAGCAAAGCAACACACATATATATACCGGTTTCTACGATTTGAGAAACAGGAAACCTTAATTACAAGAGACCCTAATATGCCAACAACCAAACCCATAGAATAGTCTTATAAGCCTGAAACTCAAAACCCAATAGAGCAGCAAAGGAGAGAACTTACAGTGATAGTGAGCGAGAACGAGAGAGAGGCAGGGGCGCTGGGCAGCCTGCACAATAGCGACTGCCAGCCACTAAGTTGTTCAAACTAAAGTTGAGAGCGAGAAAGATGCAGAGGGAACGCCGCAAAAACCAGACCACAAGCAGAGAGCGAGATGCAACTAGTCAGCGACCATCGGCTACAACATTGTGTATGGCAATGGTGGGGGCGATGGAGCTCGCGGCAGTGGGAGGTAGTTACAGCGATCGAAGAAGCTATGGGAGAAGAGAGCGAGAGAGAAAGAAATAAGAAATTGGGGTGTCATTTGTGGGCAGAGAGAGTGCGACTGTGCGAGAGAGAATGGCGGGACGGAGACAGAGAGGTTGTGAGAGCAAAGAATGTGAGAGAGAGAGAAAGAGAGAGATATGAGCGTCCTTGTGCTGTAGGACAGAGAGAGAGAGAGGGGGGTGGGGTTATGTGAGAGCAGTGGGGTGGGGTTGTGTGTAAGCCTCTGAGTTTGAAAATTTGTGTCTGACAATTCAAAAAGTGGCATTGGCAACCGCGCGTAGTAGCTTTAATGCAAAGAACGGTGCATTATTAATTTAATAATAATTTATATAATTATAATTTTTATTAAATCTTAAGTGTCGGGCAATTCGGTTTCAAACTGAACCTCCAAAGGCCCAAACTGCGTAAACCGCAGTTTGGGCATACTACAAACTGTTTTAAATCGTTCTGACAAAATAACCGACTGGTTCGGCGCGGTCCAGTCCAGTTCGGGTGGTTTTCACGGTGTGTCGGTTTTTTTGAACACCCCTACTTCCTCGTGTTGGTGGTCGGTGATGGGGCATGATAGGTTTAGATCTATCGTTGCCACCAGCATGAGGAAGGCGAACGACCGACCGACCGCTTGCCTCTCACGCTGTTGCCTACCCATATTCATCGTCATCTATTGCTCGCCTCCCATACCACCAACCAATTATTTGATAGGGTTTTAACCAAGCACATGTAAGTCATGCGCACACATTTGAGATTTCATGTAGAAAAAATGAATAGAACGGAGACCTGCAAGCGAACATAATTAAAACATCCGAGGCGTGATGATACTGTCTTTAAGGATATTTCCCTATAATAGGGTATCCCTCATGATTCAATGTGTTCGTCCTCTTGAGAGGGATACAGAAACAACAAATAAATATTAAACCCAACAAGGAGAAGATGGAAATAACAGGGAGGAGAAGCTTAGTTTGTTTTCTATAGAATGGAGAATACAAAAAGGTATTTATAGGCAGATATCAGGTCTTTCAACAGCTAGTTTTTTATTAAATGAGAGAATAATAAAGGCCTTTGTAACCTATGTTGCGCGGAAACGGAAACGGGAAACGTTTCCGATAGGAAACGGAAACGTGGAAACGGATATTTTTTTAAAAAAATAAGCATAAATAGGGTCCGAAACGGGAATAAGAAACGTTTTCGAAACGTTTCAGAAACGGGGAAAGGGCACCTATGAAGTGTTTCCGTGCAACATAGTTTGTAACTGGTAGCTGTTGGAGGAAAATAAATATAAGAGTTGATAGTGTTTAAAGATAAAAAAAACTTATAGCTATTAGGCCTTAATAAATATTCTAGCCGTTAGAGAAATTTAATTTCAAGAGTTAAAACCTTTTAAAATATTCTCATATATACAACAATCCTCCACATATTTCAAAAGATTGAGGTTAAGAAAGGTTTTTGCTGGGTTTCAAATATACAAGTGTAAATGCCTCAAATCTGGTGTCTTTTGAACTATGAACCAGATTTTAGAAAGAATGAGATTTAACTTACAAGACCAATGGTGAAGTTTTATAATTTCTATAAACCAAAGATTCTTATTGTAAGCTAAGTATCTCACCAATCACATTACACCCCCACAATTTCTTGTTATTTATGCAGTTTTACGCTAATAGGCCATGCACATGCCTGGTTATTCATGAGTGCTCTAGAGATCTTACCAATTATCTCATAGGAGCGGCCCCACTCCATACTCATATAGGTGATTCCATCAAATGTTCACTGCAATCTGAACACTATCCAAAAGGAATATGAAATTCACTAAGAGCTTTTAGCTCATCCTCTCTATTATTGCAAATTAACACTATTCTCACATCATAGGAAATGACTTATCTTGTAGTGCTATAGAATCACAAATGACTCCATTATTATCCATATGAACCTAATTCATGGGATCACCAATCACATAGGTTGGGTTACCATCATTTTGACTTCTCAACCAGCGTTAGTCCCATTCCCCTCGATGTTTGAAATACTATCTTTCTACCAAGTGATTTAGTTAAAGGATCTGCCAAATTCATATTTGACTTCACATAATCAATTGATATAATTACATCATTTAGCAATTGTTTTATCACATAATGTCTTAATTGAATGTGTTGATTTTTGCCATTAAAAAATTTGTTCTTTGCAATGGCTATTGTTGCTTGGCAATCACAATGCATTGGTATTGAGGGTGTTGGTTTAATACCCAAAGGAATTTCTATTAAAAAATTACTCAGCCAATCAGCCTCATTTCCTATTGATTCCAAAGCTATAAATTCTGACTCCATGGTGGATCTAGCTATTATACTTTGCTTGGTTGATTTCCAAGACACCGCACCACTACCAAGAGCGACGATATAGCCATTATTGGATCTAGTCTCGTTTGAATCTGAAATCCAGTTCGCATCACTGTATCCTTCCAATGCAACGGGATATCTATTGACATAATACCATAATTCATGGTACCTCTCAAATATTTCATTAGTCGGACTATTGCCGCCTAATGCTCATGATTGGGATTGTGAGTATATCTACTCAACTTACACACAACATATGCTATGTCAGGTCGAGAGAAGTTCATCAAATGCATCAGACTCCTAATAATTTGAGCATACTCAAGTTGAGCAACAGGTTCACCTCGATTTTTCTTTAATTGAGTGTTAGCATCATAAGGAGTACTCACTGGTGTCACATTAAAATGATCAAACTTCTTAAGAAGTTTCTCAACATAATGTTCTTGAGTTAACATTATACCATTGTCTATCCTTATGATTTTAACACCTAATATCACACTAGCTTCACCCATGTCTTTCATATCAAATTTAGAAGCTAAGAGATGTTTAGTACTATGCACCAAATCCATGCTAGTATCAAAAGCAAGCATATCATCCACATATAAACTAATGATCACATACTCATTGTCAAAAAATTTAGTATAAACATATTTATCAACACTAATTGAAGAGAAACCATTACTTAAAATAACTTGATCAAATTTCTCATGCCACTGTTTAGGTACTTAATTTAGACTATATAAGGACTTTTTCAGTTTACATACCTTATTTTTTTGTCCAGGACCTATACAGCCTTCAGGTTGCACCATATATATCTCTTCTTCTAGATCACCATTTAGAAAAGCGGTTTTAACATCCATTTGATGTATAAAAAGTTTATGTATAGAAGCCAAAGCGATTAAAACATGAATTGAAAAAATTCTAGCTACAGGTGCAAAAGTATCAAAATAATCAACATTTTGTTTTTGAGTAAATCCTTTTGTAACCAATCTTGCTTTATATTTATCTATAGAAACATCAGAGAAATATTTTCTTTTAAAAATTCATTTGCAACCAATAAGTTTTGCTCCCGGAGGCAAATCAGCAACCTCCCAGGTTTGATTTTGTAAAAGTGAATCAATTTCATTTTTAATGGTTTCTTTCCAAAGTAAAGAATTAAAAGAAGAGATAGTTTCGGAGTAAGTCACAGGATCCTTATCTATAAGATAAGTATAGAAATCATCTCCAAAGGAAGATTCTTTCTTTTGTCTTTTACTCCTCAATTCCTCAACATGAGTTTTTTCCACTCTATTATTATCAGTTATATTATTATCAACTGGGGCATGACTAATCTTTTCAAATAATAGATAAATGTGCTCGAAGAATTCTGCATTCTTTGTGTCAATAATAGTGTTGCAATCAAACACATTACTCTTTAGAACAAGAAATCTGTATATAACACTTTTTTCAGCATAGTCAATAAACATGTAATCAGAAGTTTTTGAACTTATTTTTCTCTTTTAATGTTCTGGTAGCATAACCTTTGCAAGACAGCCCCACACTTTTAGATACCTCAAATTAGGAGGATAACCTTTCCATAATTCATAAGGTGTCTTACCGGTTTTCGTATATGGAATTCTATTTTGTAGATGACATGCAGATAAAATAGCTTCCCCCCACAAATTATTAGGATTAGAAGAACTTACTAACATAACATTCATCATTTCTTTTAATGTTCTATTTTTTCTTTCTGCTACCCTATTAGACTTGGGTGAGTAAAGAGGAGTAACTTCATAAATTATTCTTTCATTTTCACAATAATCATTCATCAAAATATATTCACCACCTCTTTCAGATCTAACTATTTTAATTCTCTTATTCAATTGATTTTCTACTTCTGCTTTATATAACAATAACATATTAAAAGTTTCATCTTTATTTCTAAGCAAATAAACTCTAGTATACCTTGAAAAATCATCAATAAAAGTCACATAATATTTTTTTCCACCTCTAGTCATTATTTATTTTAAATCTCCTAAATCTGTGTGAATTAAACTAAGTAACTCTGTTTCTCTATTAACAAATGCACATGTTTTCTTCGTTATTTTAGCTTCAACACATATTTCACATTTGTTCGTGTATAAATAATTGAAACCAGAGATTAAACCAAGTGAATGCATTTTCTTGAGATAAGACAAATTAACATGTCCTAATCTAGCATGTCATAGAACAACATAGTCAAGCAAGTAAGCAGAAGAAGATGCATTCATAATTTCAGAAACATTGAGTACAAAGAGTCTTTGGTTACAATATCTTTTGCCCACAAATACATTATTTTTGGTCATTACAATCTTATCAGATTCGAATGACACTTTAATTCCAAACTTTCCCAACAAAGTTACAGAGACCAAATTTGCCCTTATGTTAGGGACATGTAGCACTTCACTCAAAGCCATTATTTTGCCCGAAGTCAACTTCAGACGGACTTCGCCTTTGCCAAGAACATTTGCAGTTCTTGAATCTCCAAGGTAGACCACCTCTTCTCCATCCTCAACAGGTGTATAGGTGGAGAAAGATTCTTTACTAGCACATAGGTGCCTAGTAGCACCAGAGTCTACAACCCATTCTTTGTTTTTGGTCACCATATTGACTCGAGAAACAACTGCAACACTAACTTCTTCTTCTCCTTCAACCAAGTTTGCCTTGGGTTTAGGAGGATTGTCGTTTCTCACTCTCTTCTGGCATTGAGGTGCATGATGACCAGGTTTTCCACATACAAAATAATTTCCTTTTTTCTTAAAATTGTTGGGTTTGGGTTTAACTGCATTGGACTTGTAATCGTAGAACTTATTATTATTATTTGATTTATTGAAGTTGTTATCATACCTTTTTTGGTACAGGTTACCTTGCATCAAATTCGCTTTGAAAGAAATTTCCTTTGCCTTGATAGCTTGCAATTCTTTCATATTTGTATCTTCAATTATGATGTAAGTGATAAGGTCGACCAAGGACAATTGCCTTTTCTTGTGCTTGAGTTGTTGTTTGTAGTCATTCCATGTGTTAGGCAGTTTTTCAATCAAAATTCCGGCAATGAATTCCTATGGCAGATTGATTTTTTCCGCTTTCAAATCTTCCAATAGTTTGTGGTATTCATTGATTTGAGTTTTGATGTTTTTGTCGTCCACCGTCTCCCATTGATAGTATTTACCAATCACAAACTTTTGTTTACTAACTTCCTCGGCTGTATATTTTGTCACCATATTGGCCCATATCTCTTTTGCTTCCTTATAGCCACAATATACATCAAACAATTCATTAGAAAGAGTACTAAGTATAGAGTGATGGCAAACCTTATTTCCATACATCCACACTTCAGCATTTGTGTCAGTTTTGGGTTTGGACAAAACCCACGCAACTCCATGCATGTCAAGTACTATAAACATTCTTTTTTGCCATCTCTTAAAATACTCACCACCAAAAACTTCAATTTTAGATATGTCAGGAAAAGGCTTGGCTAAGGAATTGTGGGGACAACGACTGGTTAGACTGTAACAGCAGTAAAAGCGTTGGGAGCAACATGAACAATGGTTGTATCAACAGTATTGGCGTTAGGAGTAGCGGAAGTTGAGTCACCGTCCATTGATAATATTCTTAAGATTGTAGAAAAAATGAATAGAACGAAAATCTACAAGCGAACAGAATTAAAACACCTGAGGCATGATGACACTGTTCTTAAGGATATTTCCTTATAGTAGGGTATCCCTTAAGATTCAATGGGTTCGTCCTCTTGGGAGGGATACAGAAACAACAAATAAATATTAAACCCAGCAATGAGAAGATATAAATAACATGGAGGAGAAGCTTAGTTTGTTCTCTGCAGAATAAGGAATACAAGAAGGTATTTATAGGCAGATATCAGGTCTTCCAACAGCTAGTTTTTTATTAAATGAGAGAATAATAAAGGTCTATGTAATTGGTACTTGTTGGAGAAAAATAAATATAGGAGTTGATAGTGTTTAAAGATAAAAAAATTGATAATTGTTAGGCCTTAATAAATATTCTACCTGTTGAAGAAATTTAATTTTAAGAGTTAAAATTTTTTGAAATACTCTCATATATATATATAACATTTCAAATGTGTAATATAATCAAAATTGAAACTTTAGGGGCATGATATGCCCCCATTCAAATTCAGGGACACAAACGACTATTAGCTAAACTTGGAGGGCATGCTTATACCTTTTGCCTATTGCCATTTGCCATTGGTAGGTCACATAAGAGAGAGTGGGACAAAATATTTAGAGCACCACTATTATTTTCTTGGTTAAGTTGTACATATATATATATATATATATATGCAAGTTAAAACTGTGAATCCAAACACAGTTGATATTAGAATTATGTCTGGCTAATATCACGTGGTTAATTAATTTAATCGATGCTACTTAATTAGTGATTGATCAATGATCCTTGATAATGGGCATGCAACAGTGAAGCCATCGCGACAGGTTCCTTTAATTTTTTTGAATCTAAAGAACAAATAGCATCCTTTTAATTACCCTAACAAGGACACGAATGATTGGTGAGTGATTGTTAGGCCGGAAAATGCCACAATGCATACATACATCTATATATATATATATATGGTGTCATTTTCTGCGCTATACAAGTTCGGCCGAACCAAACTCTTTTCGGTCCGCTGATTGGATGTGGACCGTTGGATGTGACGGCGACCCCACTCCGTCCGTCGTCGGATCAATCGCAGCCCCGCCACTGCAGTTTTTCCCGTTATACCTCTTTTGTCACCCACCAACCATACGTGTCTATCTTCCCACCAATGGACCCATCCACATGTGATTCATGCATACAGGCATCTACACCTCCACATACATTACATAACATATCATAACATACCATACCATGGCCTGAATTATTAATATTAGTCATGTTATGTGGTCCAATTCTTCTACAATGGATTTTGGGGTATATATGATAAAACTCTCAAATCAAAATTATCTTTATTTAAATTTTGTTTAAAAAATTAAACCTAAATTAAGACCATGAAACACGATTTAGTGAGTCTCATCTATAATATTTTTTTTATTTACATTAAATAAAAGGACATTTTGATGGAACAACATTAATTTATTAATTTTGATGTAAATAGGAAAATGAGTTACTAATTTTGAATGGGTAAGTCATTTTACTTACATTCGTAATTTGTGGTAGAAAAAAAAAAAGAAAATGATTCCTCAAGAAATTATATATTTTACATTCAAACAGAAGAAGTCTTAAAACCTAGGATTAGAAGGTGGGTTGAGATTATTAAATAAGAGAAATAGAATTTTTGATTAATCAAGCAAGTATGAATTAATTAATGAGTAATGTTATGAGTCATGATTGATGACGATATCATCAGTCATGTATCGCATTTTCATTAGAGGATGAGCTAAATGGAGAAAACAATAATTAACACATAATTTTCTTAATTTATTCCAATGAGAAAATATTATATAACTAAGTTACGACTTTTAATAGTATTCCAATGAGAAAACATTTTGATTATGATGTAATGCAGTGCAGTGTAGTTTAATTAAATGCACATATATTTAGTGTTTGATTTTTGAATAATATTATTTATCTAGATTGATTTTTAGATTAGGTTGATGAGATGGTAGTGTTGTGGTGGTTGATGTTGTCATAATAATTAATAAAAAAATAATAAATGCAATCTTGTTTTTGATAATTAAAGTTTTAGTTAAATTTCTTCAAAGTACCCCCCGGTTGTGTTGGACGCTAGTGCGTTCACACCCACGTCACAACATTTATGGATGTACAATTAATTCATGCAATTAAGATTCAATTGGAGTGAACTTAACCCTTTTTGCAATTATAAAAACCCCCCCACACCCTTCCATATTCAATGTCCAAGACTTGTGACATTTATATAATATACATATATGCATGCATTTTGCTCTTATATCTCACATTCATTCCACTGAATCTCTCTCTCTCTCAACTTTACAAAACACTTTTTGTTGGTTGCTTGGGACAAGAAACTCCGTGCACTCGTGGGTGAGGCTGTTATATATATAATTTTAATATATATATATATAATAATTATCCCCCGCCACAGAGCTACGATGGTGATGATCATCCGTTGCCACGAGACAACAAGGACAATCCGGCCATGCAAATTCACGGCACCTGCGCGCCACGTGACCCCCGAGGCGCTACATTTAAAGCTCCGGAGCAACAACCGCAAGCACACCCGCCTCCGGTTGCAATCGGGCGGGCCTGACCCGATCTTGTCGGATTCGGATTCGGGGCGATTGGGCAGGAACTGGATGGAATATCAAGGGGTCCGGAACTGGGAAGGGCTTCTGGACCCACTGGACGATACCTTACGCAGAGAGATCATTCGATACGGACACTTCGTCGATGCCACTTATAAGGCTTTCGATTTCGACATCTCTTCGCCTTCTTACGCTTCTTGCCGCTACCCCAAGAGCTCCCTGTTGGAACGCTCCGGCTTGGCCCGCACCGGTTTCCGCCTGACCAGGAACCTGCGCGCCACCTCCGGCATCCGCCTGCCGCCCTGGGTCGAGAGGGCTCCCTCCTGGATGGCCACCCAGTCCAGCTGGATTGGCTACGTGGCAGTGTGCCAGGACAAGGACGAGATTTCCCGGCTGGGCCGCCGTGACGTGGTGGTGGCCTTCCGTGGCACCGCCACTTGCTTGGAGTGGCTCGAGAATCTCCGGGCCACCCTCGCGCCGGTGCCCAATGAAAGCTCCGGCGGCACAGAGACAGAGCCTATGGTGGAGAGCGGCTTTCTCAGCTTGTACACTTCAGGGACCGAGACCAGTCCTAGTTTACAGAATTTGGTGAGGGAAGAGATCAAGAGGCTGCTCCAAAGCTACGGCGACGAGCCGCTTAGCTTGACGATCACCGGGCACAGCCTCGGGGCGGCCCTGGCCACGCTGACGGCTTACGACATCAAGACAACATTCAGCCGGGCGCCGTTGGTGACCGTCATCTCGTTCGGCTGCCCGCGCGTCGGGAACGGGAGCTTCCGCCGGTGCCTGGAGAAGCAGGGGACGAAGGTGCTCCGGATAGTGAACTCCGACGACCCGATAACAAAAGTCCCCGGCTTCGTCATCGACAAAAGACCCAATAACAGGCCAGAAATGGCAATGGCGTCGAGTGTGAGTCTACCGACATGGATCGGGAGAAGCGTGGAGCAGACCCAGTGGGTGTACGCGGACGTGGGGCGGGAGCTGCGACTGAGCAGCCGGGACTCGCCGTACGTGGCCGGCGGCAATGTGGCGGTATGCCACGACTTGAAAACGTACCTCCACCTTGTGAACGGGTTCGTGAGCTCCGGCTGCCCATTCAGGGCCACTGCGAAGAGGATGATGATGATGAAGAAGAAAACAGGGACAGCGGCTTAATTAATTAATTAATTATTAATAGAAGTAGAGGGCACGGAACGGATGAACTTAAAATTGTACATAGAAAGGGTAGAACTTGGTACGAAGAAGAGAGATAGAAAGAAAAATAAAAGCTTCCGGAGATTAATTACTTGCATTCGCCGCCATGTGTGAAACTGAAATGAATTTGAAGCAGCCGCTGGCTGCTCGTGTGGTCGATCGTGTGGGTTATATATATATATACGACAACCGCTAGCAATGGCCATGGCTGATGGCCCTCAGGATCCCTTCCCTTGCACCGCCCTCAAAATAAGTCAACTTTTTGTATCTTCTCGGAAATTCGTATCTTCCACGAAAAAAATTACCCAATTGTTTTTATATTTTTTGGGAAAAAAAGACAAAGGGATTGAGATTGAGATAAAAGTGCCAAGTGAACGCATATGATATTCGGAATACATGGGTACTTTATACAAGAAGGGGCCCGACCCGACCCGACCTTTCCATTTGATTGAGTACGAACGTAGATGGTTATTCATTTAGGTGATAATTATTTCTCATAATTAAATTAATCCAATTTGGAAATTCTTTTGTCACACTACACGCTCCTCTTTTAATTAAGTCACCTTGCAGCAACAAAGTGGTAGATTAGACAGTTATTTGTAGATACCCAATTGTTGTTAATTAGACTTCATCACTTGATAATTATTATGTATTTAACAAAAGGAAAAACAAATTTGTCTGTCCACAAAAAACAAGCATCTCTAAATATCTTTTAAATAGTGATCTAATTAACATGAATATTTTTTTATAATTTCTTACGTCAAATAATTAAAATGGACATCAAAATAGATTCTTCCCCAAAGATTTTAGCCTCACCAAATTCACATGCCCCTAAGGTTACTCACATGGCCCTAAGATATCAATGTAGCCGACCCCAATTAAACATTAGACGTACAGAATTCGTTCTCCTTATCCGCAAGATTGTTCATGTTTGTTTCATAATTCCACATATTATATATATATATATATATAAAATAAGTTAGATGGGTTTGTAGGTTATCGTACCCTGAAATAAATAAATATTTATTCCTTATAGTTTTAGAAAGCTGAGTTTTGGGAAGGGATTTGAAATATAGAAACATTTTTGAAGCACAATTTTTCAAAGAAGAAATGGCCATGGTCATTATATCTTGACTTTTTTAGCTTCTAAATCAAGAATTGGTGAGGACTGAAGAGTATAAGCAAGCTGGCTAGCTGTTAATCAAGTTAGACTTCTGACCCAATTAGTTTACAAACCTTACCCGTGGAAGGAGTCCATATGGTTGCTCAACTGTCATCATTTCGCCGACCCGACTGAACCAAAAACGAATCCTAATTAAAAACGTAAATTATAAATAAATTGTGGTCTTTCTTAGGGTCAGTTTAGGTATTGTAATTAAACATTCACTTGTGATGAATTAAGTTGATCTTAATAAAAAAATAATAATTAATGAGATTGAATAGTTAGTGTTATCTAAGTACATTTGATATAGTACGTACGTACTGAAGGTGTGATATGAGATTATGATGTCCCATTATAAATGTTTCATTTAAAATGTTGTATTCAATGTTAAATTTACCAAATTGCCCATGCCATAATTAAATTAAATTAAAGTTAAGATAAGAGAGACGTTGGGGCGCATATTTTATCCAAATTAACGAACAAAATTTTCTCAATTTGTACATGCGCCAGATCGTTGGGGTACGTGGGAACAAACATGCATGGCATTAGCTAATTCCTATTCCAATGTTGGCGCCAATTTATTTTTTTGACTTGAAGTTGTTCGATATAGCCCTATATTACATGTATATAGGTTGTGATCCATATGTTTCTTAGATTGCGTGTATCATTCCTAATTAATTGATTTGTTGACCAAAGTAAAAGAAGATTCTTAATTTCTTAATTTATTATTGAATGCTTATATTAGTCACCTATATATATATTTAGTTTTCCACCATTTTTTTTCGTTTCTTTTTCTGAGAAAAATTGGGTGTATTATATATGTGAAGCCTCTGGCGTGACTGCAGGCGTGTTACACCCTTTCTCTTTCTACCACATAATTAGTGAATGGAGAGTCATTAAATGAATATCTACCACTGATCAATCACGATCTCAAGGTCACCCCATTTTCTTCTTGACATGAAAGCAACTTATGAGTCAAGAAAAGCATGGGCAGTTTGTAAACCACTAGTCCGATCCAGCTTCTCTCTCTCTCCTTTAATGTATATATATATGTATATCCACATGATTAAACTGGAAAAAAGAAGAAGCAATTAATCAAGCAACCGTCCAAATAGTACCGGAGCATGTCGATGATGGAAATACAGCGACAGAGACTCACTTGAGGCGACCAAACCACTCAAGAGCTCCACTTGGCACACCCTCCGTTGGTGGATTATCAGCTGCGGGGAAACCGTAGGATCATTGATTAATAACAAGTCTTGATCAGAGACATAGAATCACTGCCAAACTTGGCGGATTCAAAGCCAAGCCCACAAAAGTCTATGATTCGATGGTGGCCAGTCCACTACTTTTTTGGGACGCAAAAGTACTTAGATCCAATCAGCCGTTCACATATGTGTGTGTTTCTTCCTGCTCCAAGTACTGTATGGACTAACCACCCCCCCCCCCCCTCCTCCCCCTCCGGTCTCTCTCTCTGTTCTTCCTTCACTTGTTGGTGTTATTTTCATTCTTTGATTTGATATGATTGCCTCCAATTGTGGACTTTGATTCCCTTTGGCGGCGGTGACTTCTTTGTTATGTTTCTTTTTAAGGGGTTTGTAATTTTTGTCACTTTTTATTTTGTCTAAATATTGTACCGACAATAAAGAATTATTCTTTCATCTTTGTATTTAATTGTTACATAATTAAAATAAAAAATAAAAAAGATAATTCATTCTTGTCCAAACAGCTAAAAAATTATAAAAACCAAATATTCTTGTGATAATATAGTATTTATTTTATTTATAGAAAAAATATAGTATTTATTATCATATATAAAGATAAAATTTTAGACAAAAAAGATATATATTTTTATTTGTCAAACTAAAATCAAATTCAAATCAAATATGTTATATGAACGATATAGTACTAACAGGTTTACGATGATAGTGTCATTGATTTCTCAGTTAAATTTATAATTCTATTTATAAAATTAAAATAAAATAAGATAATCAAAGAACTATAAACCAATAAAATAGGACCGAAAATAGAGATAAAACAAAATTCACTAATGTCAATGGGAGGATTACACAAGCAACCCTCCAATTCAAGTCTAATATTAGAGAAAATTAATTTTTAGATCCATCTATCATCGGTAAAAGGTTATTAAATATTAATAATGATTAAATTAAAGACAACAAATATAATACATAAATATATATAATTTTAAAAGTTTTATATTAAAAATAAAAAAATAATAAAACCAAATCAAACATAATGATGGACTCACATAGGAATCCACAATTTGGAAAAAACTCACAAAATGAGAAAGTTATAATTTGGATCCTCCTGCCTGCCAGCCACTGAAATCACCGCGCTTTGAAAATGGCGATTGAAACGAAGAAACTCAGCCATTCAAAGACATGCCTGGCACATAGCTGTCGACGACGTACGGAACTCCAAATACAAGCCACAATATATATACATACATACATTATTTATATGGTACGTAGCATTAATGAATCAAACTCTAGTTCTAGTCTAGTAGAGTAGACCGCCACTCAATCATCCCTCCTGATCTTAACTTTGTTTTTCAACTCAAGAGTAGTATGAAGATGAATGTTGAAAGATTTTTGTACTGCTCACATTAATTAGTTTGGCATGAATGCAGTGCAACGAGAGTATTATTGGCCTTAATTTCCCCACATCATACCTACAAAACTACCATCATCTGTACGCCCATCCATCTGTGTGGGTGTCTGTCTGGTCATGGTAATTATAAAGTCTTGAGGCTTTCGATCGAGTTTAATATATATGTTGTGTCGGCAAACCAACAAAAAAGTGTCGACCACCCAGATATCGATGCAAGTTAAAAGTTATAGTCAATTGTTTATGCCAGCCCCAAACCCAACAAAATGTCCAAATTTAGACTCCTTTAAGACTTCCAAGTTTTGTTCACCAAAATATATATATGTATTCAGGTTTCTGACTCCACCACCTAGTAACCAGACAAGCGTGCCTAGCTTGTTTAATTAATTAATGTATATGAATTATTATAAAACCTAGATTTGATTCATATATATATACAGAGACACACCCACCCACATATCTATTTTCAAACTAATGATTATTGCTTGCTAGCTTTAGTTTTGACTATATATATATTGTGATGCTTAACAAACCAGCATTGCCACCGACAGGGAGAAATATATGAACATGATTGATTAACTAATGAAGTTCACGGAACATGCAAGTTTTGTGACTGTATATGCTTCTACGTGTACCCAGGGTTTTAAGGGTGGGTGCCCTTCAAAGTTCAACCTCGACCCAAAGAAGCCAAGTAATCGAGTCCTTCATTAAGAAATTAACTAAGCATGGTCAGGTCGGCAAAATACAAAGAAACCAGCTTCCGGGAGGAGCTGAAGATCGATGGTGGCTCTCATGTGTACAGGTTGACTCCTACGCGTCCATACCTAGCTAGAAAAGGCAAATTTGTTTGGGTTGAATTTGATATTGGTCAAACCGAACGATCACAGGCTCCCTTGACATGGGACGAGTTAATATGGTATTGCAGCATGTCAACATTCCCAAACAAATATATGTTTGTTGGTAATTTGCTGCCGCCGATTATAATAAATAATATTTATTAATTAACAGTTTTAATGGGGGTGGGGGCAAGTATGGTGATAGTAGTTGGATGTGTTGAAAACAATATTGTAAATGGACCTGTGTACGTGCGTGTCACTTCAAATATTTGTATTTTTTGGGTTCTGAATATATATATATGTCTTGAATTTGAGATGCTTTCAATAGTACCTATTATATTGTATTCAAACATTTGATTTGAAAAATTCAAATAACAAATGATAAGATCAAACAAACATACAGAATCCCTGAGACTTGGAGCTGCTTTAGTGTGTGCAAGTAACATACATACATAATATTAATGTGCATGTCAACGATTGGGCTTATATCATACATACATACGTACGCACCTACGCATGCATTACCATGTTTCGCATGTACTTGTGTTTTTGACGAGTCCCACATGTTCCGCATGGTCCAGAGAGGAGGGCTCGGCATCCTCCTACAAGAGCTACACGTGGCCAGCTACCCACAAGACACTTGGCCAAAATGTTACTTAAAACATTCAATTGTAATACATGCGAAACATAAATATCATAATTAAGTGATTATATATATATAGCATTTTCAGATACTAAAAATACTATTTAGAGACTAAGTTTCGATACTTTATATAACATTTAGCATTAACATTCATCAAGAATTTTAGTTGTAATGCCCTTTCTTGGGGGCTTCTTGTCTTTCGTAGGAGCCCACGACCTATGGCCAATTGAAGCTACTGAGGGATGGTACTTGATGAAAGGCCCCACATCCCCACCCAACGAAGACAATTTGCTACATAGTTCGGGCCTATTCTACAGAGCCCAAATCCATTTGGGCCCCCATTCATCTTGATTGATTAATTGATATTTGATCAGAATATGTGTAAATACAAAAGCCCATGATGCGAGTCCAGTTTGAATCAAACATCAGGGATGTTTTTTTTATTATTTTTGGGCTGCAGAATGAGAGGCACAACCCAACATATTCAATACAATAATGCACTAATATATCTAAAATCTAATCATATATAAAAATTAAGCCGAAAAGTAGAAAGGGTTAGGAAAAATGCTATTGATACACCTTTGGTGTACCAATGGAAAAAAAATCTCTCATGAGGCGCATGGAGTCGAGGGATATTTTGGTCATAATACCCCTTTATGTAACTTAAGATGTGCAAAATTGATGTATAAGTAGCATGAGTCAAAAGGGTTAGAAAAGTAAGCTTAAGGCTCCCCAATAATAAGGACCAATGCCAAAGAAATCAATAAATATTGTTTCATATTTGTAATTGTCTCATAAATGTGGAGCTTAAGAAGAATATTTATAGAATCTGTGGTATGAATGAAGAAAAAACAAGCAAGCAAATGGGGTTGTTGGAGCATGGGGCATTCAAAAGTGAGAAAGGAATGAAGAAAGAAGGGCAGGATTGAATGCAATGGCCAATCCCCTTTTGCCAATTCCAACGCTAATTTTCAAACTCCCTTTTCAAAAAGCAAGAAAGAAGAGGGGGGGAGGAATTCCATGGTCCACAAAAATACATTACAAAATCCTTCTTTTTGGGAAAATGTGGGGGTGAGGAGTGGTAAAAAAATATTGAGCTAATCATTTTCATCACTAAGCTTTGCCTTCATGGGATTAGAGTTAGAGACCCACCCACATGACAACTTGTATATTCAATTCAAGGATCCCCCACCAATAGTAAAAGTTTGCTAATCATTATGCACATCATCCACCCATTATCTGGCGCTTTTCATTATTTTTTTTAATTCCCAGCTTTGTCTAGTTCGTTCAATGTAGGCCATCTCTTTCTTGGACAGAGTTTAATAAATGTTATTTTGATGCCGAGTGAGGAGTGTGGGTTGCCTTGTGAGTGAGGGGAAGAGTCAAGTTTTGAGGCTGAGGCTCTCAACTTAACTTTAGTCTAATCAAACCCCATTCCATCCAAACACCTCCCCTCCCCTCTCCCCTCTTCTTCAATTATTTGGGCCAGGAAGAGGAACCATACTTATACACCCATCAAATTCACCCATTTTTTTCATTTTAAAAATTAATCTAAAATAGGGCATGAATGACAGAGGAAGGAAGGGAAAAGAATAGCAACTTTTAAAAAAATGAAAATTCATTCAAATTCATAAATTGAAGAAAGTTGAAATTACATAAACAGCCTTGTTGAGTGGCGTTCCTTTCTTTATGGTTGCGTCTACACTTGACATCGGCGCACCCGTCATTTTCTTTGACTGTCCATTTTAACTTCCGAATCCCGGCTTATCCTATGGTTTCAACCGTCTGCATCAAAGGGCTTTTCTGTCATTTCACCGCATTTAGCATTCTTTGTAGGCCTTGTCTGTCTAGAGGCGTGAGTTGCACATTCGTCGCTTCACTTGTTTAGTACGTTGCAGTTCTTATTTTTTAATTTAATTTTAATCTTAAGTGATGAGAAAAAATGTCCTTTGGGTTCATAATTATTTCAATACCTCGAGAATATAGTCAATAACAACAGTGACACGCGCTTGTTAGGGAGTCACTCCACTGACATCATCCTACTTAAAGCCTTGAAAGAACACATGATAGATACGTGTCAACACATTGACTAACATGTTGCTCAGTAAAGATTCTCTGAATTGCTCGATATCAATCATTACTCCGAGAATCATGAAGATAGGGACTATCCCGAACCCTTAAAAAACGATTACCATATCTATACCGTTAAGATCATGGCTTCACAAGGGACGGGAGAAGAATCCCGACGATTCGAAAAGGGAATCCTTATCTTGGCAAAAGGATAAAAAGAAGACAACAGGGACGTGTAAATGAGCCCCACTCTCTTTTTCCTAAGTTTTTTTTACTATATACTGAAAACTAGAGATAAATCGGTGAACTAACTTGATCGTCAGAGTGATCACGATGGAGAAAGTCCCCGACTTCATCTCTTTTCAGGTACCTAGTTCGAGTCAGAAGAAGGTAATCGGTCACCGCATTATCACTAAGTTATTTTGTTGTCTCACCCTTCATTACTATCAACCTTAAAGACTATTATTGGTAGTATTGGTTAATCAAGCTATAAATTAAAAAAAATAAGATATAAAAAGTATTTTATATTTTTATTATTATTAATATATTTTTAAAATTTATTTGATAACCTTTGAAAAAGAAATCACATAATAAAAAATGATGCATATGTCCTTTAGTGTATTTCCAAAAAATTAACAAATAATTTAATAAAAATCTTAGAATAATTCCTAATCTTATCTTAATCATTTCATATTTTAGTTCAGAAAATATTTTAAAATTATCTTGATACAATTTTATCTTACTCATTTTAACAAATCATACCCTAGTGTAGTGTCCATTATTTCAATTGAATATACATGTAATATATGTTTGATAAACGAGACTGATGGGTAACTAAAAATATACATAATGGTCTGAGAATGTTATTAAAATTTTAATATTGATGTATTTGGTAGTTTAAAGGGTATTTATTAAGTATTTATAATTTAGAATATTAAATTTAAATAAAATAATAATAACAAAAATTCAAAATAACATAAGTATATATATATTTTTTTAATACTACCAACAATTCAAATTAACCTAACCCAGTAGAGAAGAGAGAAGGTCCATGGGAACACAGCCTCCCCTGTTCCCTTAAACTGTATTTAGTGTGGAGTTGGTGCATATATTATAAGGTCAAGGCCCAAGGGCAAGGACCTCACCTCATTAAGATTGAATTTAGGGGTGTTTGTAGTGTACAGTTTGCTCAATCTGAATCATTTTTAACACGTCAAATCGTTAGTACAGTTTTTCAACTAAATCAAACTGTGGTCTGATTTGAGTTCGGCCAAACCGCACCAAACCAGACAACAAATGTGCAGTTTACCGCGGTTTGAAATGTTACTTAAAATCAATAAAAAAGATATTTAAAAATGATAAATAAAGACACAAATATTGATAAATAAAGACAATTAAATGTAAATAAATAAGAACAAAAAATAAAGACAAAATAGTGTAAAAAATAAATAGAATGAAGTTGCAAATTATTAGATTTTTATAATAATAATTTTTTTTATTATTTTCTTGGGCGGATCGGTTTAAAATCGAACCGCCAACTGTCCAAACCGTAAACTGCGCGGTTTGAACAGAATTCAAACCGTTTTCAACAGACAAAAAAAAAAATCGATCGATTCGATTTGATTTAGTTCGATTTGGCCGATTTCTACAATGCATCGATTTTTTTGAACGCCTCTAATTGAATTTGTAAAACTCCCCATGAGATTTATATTGTCTCCAACAAATCTAGCTTTTAGATCCCTGTACAAGTCAAAACGGTTTTGAAGATATCTTATGCATTGATGAGAATATGGTAGAATGTCATCTTTTCGGCTCATCTCCTACAATCCTTTTATACCCTTTGGGTTGAGGTTTGTGATGAGAATTACCTAACCCTACTCACGTCATGAAAAATTAATTGATTTCTCTTGCTTTTGCAAATTGGATAGTAAGTTTTATTATAATTGTAAGATAAGTAGAGAATGTCTTTGTCTTAAGTCTATGAAGATTAGGCATATTGGTTGGAATATTTTTTGGACTTGTTATAAATGGTTTTGGCATAATGAATGGCACTACACACTTAAGAGTAGGGTGAATTAGGTGATTATAAAATTATAAAATTTTTTATGAGATTTTAAAAAATTATTCACAAAAAGTGAAATAAAAACATAAATAATAAAATTAATATAAGAGCGACACAATAATATATAATGGTTCGGTTAAATCAAGCATAATCTACTATATTAGCTCATCATTAATGATTTGAAAATATCTACTAAAATCTCCTACCATACTCGACAAGTCCTCTAGCATAAATCGCTAAGAATTACAACCTTATACTATTAAAATAGACCTTCTAATTTTAAAAGTAGGACCGGCCCTGGGCCTAGGTTGTCTAGGCAACTGCATAGGGTCCATACCCATTTCAAACCACTTAGGGATCCATGCCCATTTTAATTTTCAGATTCAATTAGTTTTAAATTAATTAAAAAATAAAATTAATTAAAAAAATAAATTTAAAAATTTAAGAGATGTCAAAGGATGGGTGTCGGCGTGCGCATTATTATAAATTTGTAATCAATTTCAATCTCTTACTTTCCTTTTATCAATAATTAATCTCATGCACATTACTACAAATTTTTAATTAATCTCAATTACCCACATTTCTTTATTAATAATCAATCTCATTCTCATGCGTCTAGTAGTGGCACCCATCCTCTCACAACTATTCCATGTATTTTTAATTAATTTCAATCTTCCCCTTATATGATTGTATCACAATTATTTCCATACGCTTGGCATTAACAGTGGCTGCGACTCCATCGTCTTCCTTAGTTCCTCTCCTTCTTAATTTCTTATCCATCTATTGTCACTGGCATCTGCCATCAATATGTGCATGTGTAGGTTCTCAATTCAGTCGATTTCACAATTACGTCTTCTCTTTAATGATTCCATTTTCATTCTCATCATCCTGTTGTATGACTTGTCAGGTATATCTTTTGATTTTTTTTATTAACCCTTAAATTATCAATTAATTTTGTATATATATATTTCAATATTTGTAATTCCTCTATTATTAGTGAATCTACATTAATGGATTGGCGATTGTATCTATTGAAAAACATATGTTAAAACAAATTAATTGTAATAGTTTAATTGTTGATTTTTTATCTAAAAATGCTAGAAGAGTAAATTTAAAGTGAAATATTGTGAATTTTATGTAATAAAAAAATTTATTTGTATTAATTTTATTTTTAAATATAATCATAGAGACCCCAAAAAAAATTTCACTTAGGGCCCCTAAAATCTCAAGGCCAGCCCTGTTTAAAAGCTATGAAATACAATAATGATACAATTGGAGAGAATTTGAGAGGTGAATAGCTCAATTACAAATGTTTCTCAACAAAAATATAAAGGTTTAAATAAATTGAAACAAATAAAATTCAAAGCTTTTTTGAGAAAAAAAAATGAAAACTCAAGCACTATGAATACAAATGTAAACTCAAATGAATTTATTTTTCTTCATTAGCCTTCTCAAGCTCTTCCTTGAATGATATTTATAAGCATCCTAAGAGTTTTGAAACCAACTAACCATTTGTAACTGTTGGAGCCTGCAAAACTAACGGTTAGAGAAACATGTGACAAAACGGTCAATAGTTTTTAAGAAACGGTAGCTAATTAGATAAAAAACAAAATAAACAATTGACTTGAATTAAAAACGATCAACACTCATTGATACAAAGATTATATTGATCGACAATTTACATAAAATAGTTGACAAATATGAATCCAAAAATGAATCACCATAAGCATGCATATTATCAGTCAATAGCCTAAGAAGGTTGGTTGATAACTTGACCAAAATGACTGTAACATCCTTGATTTTGAAAATAATTAGTTTATGGATTTTAAGGTGATTTATTGAGTTATGTGCGATTTTGAGAAAATTAATAAATCATTGAATCGACGGTAAGAAATGCCTTGGGACTTGGATGTTCAAGAAAGATGGCATGGATGTTGGTATCGAATAGTCGTAGGGGGCCTTCGGGAAGTTGAGGTGACCCTAGGGGTGGTTCGATTTTGCTAGTGAGACAACCCTGAAGTATTTTTCGGGTGGAATAAAGATCCCGTGTAGGCGCACGAGCGAAATTGACCTTGTTGAGTAAGTTGGAATTATTAATTTTAAGTTTTAAGTATCTCAATGATTATTAATTTAAAATTTGAGAATATAATTGCAGGTATGCAACGAATGAAATGGGATTAATAATTTAATTGAAGAATTTGTAATGATTTTAATAAATTATATATACAAATCATATATATATTAGTAAATGAGTGAAGGTGAAGTTTCAACATATAATATATGTATTTATGTGTGTGAAGTGTATGTGAGGTGGGTGTGAAGGCCAAGGCTTGGCCATGATGATGGAATTATAAATGTATATATAGAGTGGTGGCCAAGTGATGGTTATAATTAAAATATAATATTCATATATGTGTGAAGTTGCAAATACTCTTGGAACTTTAGGAGGAAATGAATGATGGACTACCAAATGATGCCTAGGAAATTAAAGGAATAAAATGATGATGTTTTGTATAGGCATAATTAGCCTTGTGTCTTGTGAGGGTAAAACAATGGATGAAACCATGGATTTGGATGTGAAAACAAGGGGCAGCTGAGGCTATAAATAGGTGGGCATGGGAGTTAAATGGAAGGCATGAAGTAAGGGAAGTAGAAGAGGTGGTTGAGAGCTTGGAAATGAATTTTCAGCAGTGAGGTATATTAATTTCAAAACTAATTTATAGTTAAACTAGTTAACTTGATAAGCTCGTTAGTTAGTAAATTAACCTAGTAAAATAATTTAATGGTATTCATGGGAGGATTTCAGTAGAATGGTTATTATGGATTTATTTAATTAATTTTGTTATACATATAGGGATTTTGAGTGCGTCAACGGTACAAACTATCAGGCAGCACATATCTCGAGGTAAGGGTTTAATATGTTCTATATGTGAATTAATTTTGTCATGACTTGCATACGATGTTGAGGGAGTGTCTATGCATGAGACTGTGGATTTCTGATCATGGGAGTCTCGAGATAGGGTCTTGGAGGAAACCACTAGGGGCCACCTAGAGCCTGAGATAGGTGCGGTGGACGGGTTTGCATGCATGTTGCACTTCATAATTATTTATGATGTCATACTTAATAATTTACTGCATTGCATATTACCTTTACTGAGTCATAGGACTCACCCTTTCATTCCCACTAACCGCACAAATAGTTCGGGTTTCGGTAAAGGGAAAGCGATGTACGCCGAAGATCAGCTCAATGATGGGAATGGCAACCCATGATAGGAATGTGACCTAGTAACTTGTGTCTGTAGTGTAATTATTTTGTGGTCGTGCTAAACGTTGTTGTATTTCCCAGTTGGACTTATTACTTTTAATGAGTACTTTGTGTGAGTAAGTTGTGATATACCCTAATTGCAATTTATTAATCTGCTCATAAGACTCAGGTCAAAGTCGAGACTCGAGTGTCTTTCCGCTACAAATAAGTCTTAGACCTCGAGTTCTAGATGGCCGGAGGTGGATAAACCTGGACCCCACCCAGGGCACCCACGTTATTTTATCCCCCTGTTGCTAGAGCATAGTCGACCTCGAGAGCGAGACCTACTGATGTAACCCTGGGTTACGGTGACACCCGGTAGTGGGGACGGAGAGTCACAATGACCAAAACAGTTGATAGATTCCTAGAATCGATTGACAGTTGGACTTTTGCCTTTAAAAAATTTTGCTCTATTTTAACCATCTGACCAAAACCAATTTCTGAAAATCATTTAAGAGATTTAATTAAAAACATAATACGTGTTTTGGCAAATCTCCATTTAAGATATATATATATATATAAAGGCATAGTTCATTTAATTTGATTCTTATTTTAACAAAGTATATTGAAATCGATTTTTATTAAAAAACATTGCTTGTAGGTGTCGGTTGTAATACCCGAGAAATTTGGGTTAATTAAAAATAAGTAATTTATTAGAGAAATGGGGTTTCCGAGAAAATTGGTATCTGAATAGTCCAAAAAAATTGACTAAATCGACTGTCGGGAGTACCCTGGAGCCGAAATGACAAAGGAAAATGATGTAGCATTAACGAGCACCCCAAGATATGATTTATAGTATCGAAATAAATTGGATCGGGAACAGTTTTCGGTACAGCTAAAATACAGCTACCAATTACGCTGCAATACCGAATCGTTATAGATGACTTTCGAGAAGTCAACAGAAGCTTGAGGGGGATTCAATTTTTCATAAGGAACAACCCTTCAGTGGTTTCAAGAAGAAACGAAGAGGTTTAGGGCCAAAACGGAGATTCGGGCCTAAGTGCAGTTTTTTGAAATTACTCAAGAGAGGCCGAAACGATATTTTTTCAGAATCCTCAAGGGTCAAATTGATGTTTTAGGACTTTAGGGTCTTGAAAGAAATTATCAAAAGTCAAGGAGCTTGGTGAAATGGGCCAAAGTGAGAAAACCAAAGTTGAGGGGCCAAAGTGCAATTTTAAGAAAATCTTCAAGCAACCATGGCCGACCAACCCATCAAATCACCGAAATTGGCCACAGATATGGCACGAGGGTTGCTCAAGGAGCATCTTTTGTAAAAGGCTTGACCGACAACAAGCAATGGAATGGCCGGAAATTGAAGAAAAAGTGGCCAAAAGTTTGGCCACTTAGATCACGAAAATGGAGCTCTTTCGGTGGATTTTGGACTTGTTAAGGGCAATAGGGGACATCAGAGGCCTTGATTGAAGCGAGATCCGTCATTTATGGGGCCGAAATGGCCTATAAATAGAGGTTTTTGAATTGGCCGAATGAAGTGAAAAATTAAACTCTCAGATCCGAGAGTTTGGGCAAAAATTGAGAGCAGCGGATAAGGGGCTTTTGTTGCCCATATCCTAAGCTTCGTTTCTGTACAATTTGAGCCATTTTTGTTGAGAGATGAGTGAGATCCGACGGCTCGTCGGAAAAACGAGCTTCGCCGGAAAACGTGCTTGAGCAGTCTGAAAATGGCTCTATTTGTGGGATTTTTTGGTGTCATCTTGTAGAGGGCGAAAAGACGAAGCCATAGGTTCAAACGGGGGGTCAATCGGAGGTCGGATGAAGGAGATATGGCCATTAAACCAGAGGCGTTGCGTGCTGGCCGGAATCTGGAGGAAGAAGACGACCGGCGCGTGTGGGACACGCGCCAGCTGGGGCCCGCGACTGGAGGCGCGTGGAGTAACTTGTATGGGCGAGTGAGGGCGCGTCCAAACTCCAAAAATTATGAAAAAAATTGCTAAATTCCTATAAAATCGAGATCTAGGTCCTGTAGAAAAATATTTTCATTTGGAGTTCTCGGTGTCTCGATTCTAGCACCAAAGAGCCTCGTTTTGCGTGAAAATGCACCATCCGGGTAAGTCCAGTATTTTTCCTTTGAAATTCATAGTATATTATGAATTGTTGTGGAGTTGGATTTGAGAAAATAGTCTCGATGGTATTTATTGAGATTTTTAGAAGGAAAAATGGAAAAAATGAAGGGAAAATGAAATAAATGGAGTTTTGAGATATTTAGTGATAAAATATCATTTTTATGATTGAGGTGATCGAGATGATATGATTGGTACAACTTTTGAGAGTGGGCACGAGAATCGAGGTTGGGCATGCATATCGAGGCGATGCACGCTTTTCAAGAAAATGCAAGTTTATCTCAAAAAGGTGAGTTGTTCTCTTCTAAGTATGATTTAGTGAATGGTTTTCTCACAAGGACTTATAATTATGATGTGACTGTTTATGTGCATGCTATTTATGAATATAATGTTTACTTTATCATATTGCATTGAAAGATGTGAAAATTACATAGCATGATATTATTGTCATATTGATATATGTGCACGGGAATGGGATGTCGCCCCCAGAAGTGTAGCCGTAATTCCCCAAGGGCGTTGAGGGAATAACGTTAGGCCTATCCCACAGAAGTTTGGGATTCGCCTAGGATTCCTAGCCGGGCTAGCGGGCCAGGGAAGTTACACTAAGGGCAAATGTTGTTCATGTTATGTCATCATGCATTCGTATATATGTTTTGGACCCTCACTAGAAGTTTCATCTTCTAATGGGTTATGCCCCTGGAACATTCAACGTTCTAGTTTAGACTTGCAGCTTAGGCAAGGATCAGGTTGAGATAAGACGGCACGTGATGGCGCGGCCGATGGATTCAGCAAGCTGACTCAGATATGTTTTAGCTGATGTTTTATTGATGATTAGCTTCGTTAGAACATTATGGAATCTCCATGTATTTATGTATTTCATTATTGAGGATATGATGTTAATGTATGGTACGGATTCTTATACGGTTTAAGGGAAATTGATTATGTACCATATCAGGTTTCGATTTTAAGCTTCCGCATTTATGATGATTACCGGTCTTAGTTTATTGATTCTTATTTAGTGAGTTGAGAAGGTAAAACGGGATTGTCGGGAGACGGTTTATAAAAAAAAAAAAAAAGAAAAAAATATTCCTGAAATTCCTAAGCTATTTAACGCTCGAAAAAGCGGGGCGTTACAGTTGGTATCAGAGCATAATTGTTAAAGACATAGGAAATGTCTGAGCCTTGAGTGACTCTAGTATGGTCGACATTAGAGCGAACCTAAGGAAAAAGGTCGCATGTGGCTAGATAAGCAAAGCCACCGTAGGATTTGGGTGTTGACGGTTACTGGATAAGTGTGTTGTAGTGGAAGTGCATGTCTAGGCAAGTTCTGGCTAAGGAAAGATTTGGTACTTAAGTGTGTCCATTGTGACCCACCTCTCTTTCCTGGGAACTTACCTGGTGTACTCTTCACGACAGACACTATTTCAGTAGACGACTACTATTCTCGGTGAATAGTAGAATGCCTAATAGAAGCTAGTACTGGAAAAATGATCTAGTTATTGGAATAAGGATTCGATAAAATGATTCGAGTGTAAGGTTGACTCGATAACCGTGATTATGGATCTGAGAGATTTAGAGATTGATGATTTGAGGTCAGTTGTCGAAATCCTTACAATGAAAGATAGGATAACTACGGTTATTGGAGGATGATCGGATTAGTGATGATTAGTTCAATGTGTCATGGCTTAGCTGTCGAGTTAAGAATCGAAGGATAAGGATTTTCGAGGGTCATTTAACATCTCGGAAATAAGATAAGGGGATCCAACGGATTGGATCAAACAAAGAAGCTGAAAATGGCCAAGTAATGGCGTGTGAGTTGCGTCCATTGATGAGGAGACAATGGTGCAACCGATGAGACTCGGAGAGACGAGATAAAGAAACCCTAACAGCGTAACGACACTACTGGTTCAGTGTTCACAGTGACAGATCTGGATCTAGGGACCCGCGAGCAGAGGGCTGATGGATGGCTTATGGTGAGGTACGGGAGACCCGTCGACCAAAGCATTATAGTAGACTGCCAGGGAGACGATCAGATGCTGAAGATCTGGGACAACCCGGTAGGGTCTGTACCTTGTGTGGAGTTAAAATTCCAATGAATTAGGATACAAGGCGTACCACTAGTTTGTCGATCAAGGCTGGGAGCCTAGGGAATCGACCTAAGGTAAGATGAATCGTACTAAGGAGACACAATCTGAGGAATAAAAAGCATGTAATATCTTGAATGCAAACTATGTGTCCTATTTAAATTGTATCTAGGTTATAGTCATTTCATGAATTGATAATGAGACGATGATAATGAGGCTCGAGGGAAAATTTAACCTCAGTGTCTAGTTCAGCAAATGCCAAGTGAGATCATGAGATGATTGTGTTGTAATTGCCTCAAAGAAAGAATTAGGTTGCAAGGAAAATATACTCGACGTATGGATATGATAGATGAATACTCGTGAGCTGTTTAAGTGTTACTTATGAGGTGAGAAAATCACCGACTGTGATGAGGGCCTAGAATGAATGTTTTTACAAAAAAAAAAAAAAAAAAGTTAGACTCGTGGCAGCGACAATGAATGATAGTTCTTGAAGGACTACGATGAGACCGTGCAATTTTCACCCAGGGCGTACCCATTTGAGGGTTGACGTATGATGTAGGAGTAATCCTACTATATGATAGGGGTGATGATGACAGCTTGTATGCTGGCTGGCAGTAAGTGTAGTGCCTAGGAGAACTAATTTAATGGTCGTGTGCCGATAGTCAGCTGGATATGAAGAACGAAATGCGAGAATCGGTGGATTCTTGATAAGATTTCAGGTAGTGGAGCATGGATAGTCCAAAAACCATAATGGCGAGTTGTGAGAAGGCAATCTCGGTTTAAAGTAAAGTTTGAGTATCGAAAAGGAAATAGTTGATTGATAGGTCGTATCGACCCTAAAGGAATGATGAAAAGACCTAGTCAACAGAGGTTATAACTACGATTCAGTGTGCTAAATGGATCTGTGAAATCAGGTAAAATTGTCGGTAGTCAACCCGACAAAATGAACTTGAAAGCACCATGATGAATAGTAGATTGGGAGCCATGATTGCAAGGAAATTGAATCCATGAGAGATAACTAGAACCGGATATTGCGATATGATTCAGGATTTTCAAGGATAAATTGGTTTGAGATTCTTGAGGAATTTCTGATTGAGGATCTAGGGATTCATAATGGAACTTTAGAGTTTTCAGGAAGAAACCCAATGAGGATTGGAGTACCATGGGAGATGTAAGTACCTACCTGCTCTAGCTGGTAGCATGGCTATGGATTGTCGTCTTGAAGATTGTGTAAATCTTGGACGTGATTAAGAGAATCAAGATGATGACAGATGTGCCAGGATGATAGGTTGCAGTAGGAGAAGCTGCAGACCCAAATTGATTGAGGATCCGAGAATTTTTCAATTTTTGAGATTGGAACTCTCGTATGGCTAGATAGTTAGTCTAGATAGCCTTGATGGGCAAATCGGGAGATTATTGCTGGGTGATGTCAGCAAGTTATGGAAATAAAGAGCCTGTCGAGATATGGTACGGGCACTTGCGGTTAATAAAAAGCTGTAAGAAGAATTGAGAAATAGCAAGATATATTCTCGGAAGATTTAATTGACTTATTTCTTAATGATGAAATTGCCAATGATAGCTTGAGGTTATTGGATGCTTGATTAAGTGTGACTTGATTAAGGACGTAAATTATCAGGTGATAATTAAGAGTTGATATTTTATCTCAAATTGATGAATTATTAAATAGCTGCAAGAGCCTGAGGTATTTTATGATCAAAATGCAATCGAGGCTAAGACAAGAGAATGAAACGTTAAAGTACCAAAGCATAATATTCATTCCATAGTTCAAACGATTACAGGAAATCAAGCTGTACAATTACTCAAAGGAAAAAGAAACCATGAAACTAATGATGATGCTAATGCTCAGTAACAATGACGGTTGCCAAACACAACAGGTCCTAACTCATCGATGTCATCTGGGGGTGGCATCTGGCTACTGCTGGCTTCACCAGGGTAAGGTGGAAGAGTAGCCTCTGAGAAACTGGGGGGAGGGACGTCCTCAGGGATGATGGGAAGATCAGAATTCCAGTTTGGATGTTGAACAGGTTGGGGATGTGAGGCATAATATGCGAATAGTAAATCCTGCAAATAAGCTCGAAAAGCTTGCATCTCACTAACCTGCTGCTGAAGGGCAAGAATGTGGGATACACAACCATAGACAGGGTCTTGAATCCGGGCTTGAGCTTCAAATAAGAGTGTCATAACAGCTCCAAGCCGGTCACTTACCGAAAGCTGGGACAAGAGGTTGAAAGTATTTCTGGCACCAAAAATGTGGTGAATGGCAGCAAAATTAATGGTTCCTTCCACATGACAGAAATAAGGAGCAAAGATGCACAGTGGGGTGCACCGTCTCCTTAAAATTCTGCACGCACCACATAGGAAAGGGTCGAAAGGCGGCATGATAGATCTGGATCTAGCTGAATCTAAGCAAATTAGATATGGGTCAGACCTAATTGGATGGATATATTAGATATGATTCAGATCTAAATGGGTCAAATCAGATATGGGTAAGATCTAATAGGTCGAATCAGGGATGAGTCAAACCTGAAGTAGATTGAGATGGGTCGAGTCGGGCTGGGCCGGATTGAGACGGGTCGAGTCGGGTCGGGCCGGGCCGGGCCAAGTCGGGTCGGATTGACCCGGATCTGGCAGCAACGATAGCAGCAAGGACGATGATGGCGTCGAGGCGGCCGAGGGAGGTCGGGCGATAGCTGGTGGCTGCGCGAGAAGGCTGGCAGCGACGGCGGCGTACCGGATCTGGCCGATTGGGCCGACGATGATGGCGGGGAGGACCTGCGATCGGCGGCTGGGGCGCGGAGAAACCGCACGGTGGCTCGAGGTCGATGGTGGAGTAGGCGTCGATGGTGGTTGCAGAGGAGGCAGTCGCGACCGTCGGGGGTGGCAGCGACCCTGGAAGGCGATAGCAGCCGGCGGTGGTTCGCGCGCAGGGTCAGTGTGTTGCAGAGGAAGAAGAAGAAGAAGAAAGAAGAAATGAAGAAATGAAGGGGGAAAAAATGAAAAAGGGAAAGAAAAGAAAAGAAATGAAAATGAATTGAAAAAAAAAAAGAGAGAGAGAAGAAAAATAAAATTTCTTTATGGGAAAAACGTGTTTTATTATTCCGGAGATTCTAGTAAAAAGAAAAAAATGATCCGGACGCACGGAAGTTGAATTCGAGGCTTTTCGGGTATTTATAATCCCGATCCTATGTTTAGAATCATGGAACAACGTGGGATTCAAAATGGAAATTTTGGGAATCATGTTTCGAAATAGAATGCTATGATGTTTTGAAATAAAAAATTTCGGCAAGCTGTTGTCAAAAAGGCAGTGATAGAACACTCTGGAATAATTATGTCTACAATAGGACTCATGAGAAAGGTCTAATAAAAAAAAATCTGCCGGGTGCAGTGAGAATTTGTGATAGCTCAAAGGATTGGGTTGCGTATTAATGCAACATGACCTAATGATTACGTGTGGATTACACCAAGGCACCAAGAGAACTACCCGATGTATGACTTAGAGCTGACAGCTAGGACATGTACTCTTAAGGTTATGGAAACACTACCAAAATGATAGGACAATTGATGTGCTCACAAACCACGAGGGGCCTGAGGTACGAGTTCTCGCAAAAAGAGCTAAATGAAAGGTAGCGACAGTGGATGGAGTTCCTTAAGGACTACGACTGCACTACTTCGTATCACCCAGGGCGTGGCCGTCAGGTGCCGACGCAGGACCTGGTGGATAGTCATGAGTGGCAGATGAAGTTGGAGGCTTGTTGGCCTGCCAACTATGATGGTAGTGCCGAAGGGATCTTCTATCTTTATGGCTAGCCTGGTTGTTTAGCTGGATTTGGTAAACGAGATACGAAAAGCAGGTGTGATTAATAAGTCTTATTGTCTATAATTAATGATTGTGGTTAGCCAAGGTTTATGATTTTTGAAATACGAGAATGCAATCTCAAAAGTTTCGAGATAAAATGTGCGTGCCTAAAATGATTGAAAAATGTGTGGTCGTCTGAAAGGAGCCACAACAGGAAATTATGGGAATGACATGGTATGCTTATAAGCATTAGACGTGTAAGGAACGCAAATCGAGGTGTCTTGTCAAGGATCAAATAGATGTTCGATTTGAGATATTTAGGTAATGAGCTATGTGATGTCTCAGTCACCTTAACGGTCTGATGAAAATTTCGAGGACGAAATTTCTTTTAAGGAGGGGTGAATGTAATACCCGAGAAATTTGGGTTAATTAAAAATAAGTAATTTATTAGAGAAATGGGGTTTCCGAGAAAATTGGTATCTGAATAGTCCAAAAAAATTGACTAAATCGACTGTCGGGAGTACCCTGGAGCCGAAATGACAAAGGAAAATGATGTAGCATTAACGAGCACCCCAAGATATGATTTATAGTATCGAAATAAATTGGATCGGGAACAGTTTTCGGTACAGCTAAAATACAGCTACCAATTACGCTGCAATACCGAATCGTTATAGATGACTTTCGAGAAGTCAACAGAAGCTTGAGGGGGATTCAATTTTTCATAAGGAACAACCCTTCAGTGGTTTCAAGAAGAAACGAAGAGGTTTAGGGCCAAAACGGAGATTCGGGCCTAAGTGCAGTTTTTTGAAATTACTCAAGAGAGGCCGAAACGATATTTTTTCAGAATCCTCAAGGGTCAAATTGATGTTTTAGGACTTTAGGGTCTTGAAAGAAATTATCAAAAGTCAAGGAGCTTGGTGAAATGGGCCAAAGTGAGAAAACCAAAGTTGAGGGGCCAAAGTGCAATTTTAAGAAAATCTTCAAGCAACCATGGCCGACCAACCCATCAAATCACCGAAATTGGCCACAGATATGGCACGAGGGTTGCTCAAGGAGCATCTTTTGTAAAAGGCTTGACCGACAACAAGCAATGGAATGGCCGGAAATTGAAGAAAAAGTGGCCAAAAGTTTGGCCACTTAGATCACGAAAATGGAGCTCTTTCGGTGGATTTTGGACTTGTTAAGGGCAATAGGGGACATCAGAGGCCTTGATTGAAGCGAGATCCGTCATTTATGGGGCCGAAATGGCCTATAAATAGAGGTTTTTGAATTGGCCGAATGAAGTGAAAAATTAAACTCTCAGATCCGAGAGTTTGGGCAAAAATTGAGAGCAGCGGATAAGGGGCTTTTGTTGCCCATATCCTAAGCTTCGTTTCTGTACAATTTGAGCCATTTTTGTTGAGAGATGAGTGAGATCCGACGGCTCGTCGGAAAAACGAGCTTCGCCGGAAAACGTGCTTGAGCAGTCTGAAAATGGCTCTATTTGTGGGATTTTTTGGTGTCATCTTGTAGAGGGCGAAAAGACGAAGCCATAGGTTCAAACGGGGGGTCAATCGGAGGTCGGATGAAGGAGATATGGCCATTAAACCAGAGGCGTTGCGTGCTGGCCGGAATCTGGAGGAAGAAGACGACCGGCGCGTGTGGGACACGCGCCAGCTGGGGCCCGCGACTGGAGGCGCGTGGAGTAACTTGTATGGGCGAGTGAGGGCGCGTCCAAACTCCAAAAATTATGAAAAAAATTGCTAAATTCCTATAAAATCGAGATCTAGGTCCTGTAGAAAAATATTTTCATTTGGAGTTCTCGGTGTCTCGATTCTGGCACCAAAGAGCCTCGTTTTGCGTGAAAATGCACCATCCGGGTAAGTCCAGTATTTTTCCTTTGAAATTCATAGTATATTATGAATTGTTGTGGAGTTGGATTTGAGAAAATAGTCTCGATGGTATTTATTGAGATTTTTAGAAGGAAAAATGGAAAAAATGAAGGAAAAATGAAATAAATGGAGTTTTGAGATATTTAGTGATAAAATATCATTTTTATGATTGAGGTGATCGAGATGATATGATTGGTACAACTTTTGAGAGTGGGCACGAGAATCGAGGTTGGGCACGCATATCGAGGCGATGCACGCTTTTCAAGAAAATGCAAGTTTATCTCAAAAAGGTGAGTTGTTCTCTTCTAAGTATGATTTAGTGAATGGTTTTCTCACAAGGACTTATAATTATGATGTGACTGTTTATGTGCATGCTATTTATGAATATAATGTTTACTTTATCATATTGCATTGAAAGATGTGAAAATTACATAGCATGATATTATTGTCATATTGATATATGTGCACGGGAATGGGATGTCGCCCCCAGAAGTGTAGCCGTAATTCCCCAAGGGCGTTGAGGGAATAACGTTAGGCCTATCCCACAGAAGTTTGGGATTCGCCTAGGATTCCTAGCCGGGCTAGCGGGCCAGGGAAGTTACACTAAGGGCAAATGTTGTTCATGTTATGTCATCATGCATTCGTATATATGTTTTGGACCCTCACTAGAAGTTTCATCTTCTAATGGGTTATGCCCCTGGAACATTCAACGTTCTAGTTTAGACTTGCAGCTTAGGCAAGGATCAGGTTGAGATAAGACGGCACGTGATGGCGCGGCCGATGGATTCAGCAAGCTGACTCAGATATGTTTTAGCTGATGTTTTATTGATGATTAGCTTCGTTAGAACATTATGGAATCTCCATGTATTTATGTATTTCATTATTGAGGATATGATGTTAATGTATGGTATGGATTCTTATACGGTTTAAGGGAAATTGATTATGTACTATATCAGGTTTCGATTTTAAGCTTCCGCATTTATGATGATTACCGGTCTTAGTTTATTGATTCTTATTTAGTGAGTTGAGAAGGTAAAACGGGATTGTCGGGAGACGGTTTATAAAAAAAAAAAAAAGAAAAAAATATTCCTGAAATTCCTAAGCTATTTAACGCTCGAAAAAGCGGGGCGTTACATCGGTTGTCGGAACGCTGACTGAACCATGTCAAATCCATTGGTGTGCCTTCTGTTCTTTCCTTTCGTGTTCATTTTCTCAGTGCGGGTAAATGAATCATGGCCGACCAATTTCCCAACGTCGACAAACATAAACTTGACTTAGGGTATATAACTATTTATTTTTCATCATCAAAACCAATCACAAGAGTAAAATATCATGACCAAAATATAGAATGGTCAAAATAAGATTGAAAGTATTCTAAGATTTTTATCAAATTATTTGCTTTTAAAATGCACTTGAGAACACATGCACATTTTTTTCTTATCTGTAAGATTCAAGATATATTAAATATTTGAAAAATGTTAGATAAGAAGTCACGCGACTTATTTTTTAAAAGTCGTTAGATAAATTTAACAAATATAATGAAAAATATTTTTTTAAAAAATATTTTATTTATTTTAATTTTTTTTATTTATATTTTGATTAATAAACATTATTTTAGCAAAATAAAATAAATTAAGAAATAAAAAATAGAGCGTGCACGGACGTGCCACGCGTGGCGTTGAAGGAAAATGCGGTCCGCCGATCGGGTCGAAACCCGACTCCACTCGGGAGACTTGTGAGACTGAGAGAGCGGCAGTCTCTGAAAAGACGTGTAGTGTAAAGAACCAACAGTTGTGGGCCCACTACTTCGGCCCGACCCGACACTGAACGTTGCCCGCAAGCCACCCCTTCTGCCTCACTCCCTGTCATCACCATCAGTCTTGGGTTGTGTTTGAATTTAATTATTATATATAAAATAACTAAACTAAAAATGGACATAATTTTTAATAAAAGAAAAATAACCATATTATTATTATTATTGAAATTATTACCTTCATGCGATTCCTATTACTCGTATCCTCAATTTTAATAAAAAAATAAATTATAAGTAAAAATTTTATCTCATCGTGTAATATAAAAAATCTAACTCATGATCTATTTATATGAATATCAGTTTATTTGTAAAATTTAAAATAAATTATCTAAAAAGTATAAATTTATTTAAAATTTTTAAATTAAAAAATTATATCATTTTTTTAAATAAATTTAATAAATATAATAAAAAAAATATTTTTATCCACAATACTTTTAATATTTCATTTTATTTTACCGCTATCTTGATTAACAAAATCTAACTAAATAAAAATATTTATGATTTCATCAAAATTTATTATTTTTAATCGTATTATTATTATTACTTGTAAATAAAAGAAAAATAAGGATGGGGGGGGTAATCCATTCTCATCATCTTCTCTGACCAGAAACGACGCATTTTCTCTCTCATCATCTCAAGCGAAGCGCCACATCAAAACCAGAGAAAGAACCGGCTAAAAAAAAAAAAATATGGAGGAGAAAAGCAAAAGCTGAGGAAGTTAGGAGCGCAAATAGTACTCGCAATCAGCAACAATACCTTTAGTTTGCAGTCTCTTTTTGCAGAGCTGCTGCTCTCTGAAGATACAGAGAGACACCTTCTGCTGCTCTCTGTGTTGAGAGAGAGAGAGAGAGAGAAAGATCGATTCAAAGCTCTGCACACCAGAACCTAGAACAGAAGCACGAGGAAGAACCCAGTTGCCGAAACCGAAATTCGCTGCAATTTGTTGCTCCCCGGGACAAGCCCTAGATCCAGATTCATCAGCGCGGAGTTCTCATTTGTTAGTCACTGATTGATTGTGATTCTCATTTTTAGGGAATTTTGTGGTTTTTAAATTTCCAATTTGGTTGAGGTGTTTTCGAGTGGGATTGAAGATAACGTCCGGTTCTTTTAAGTATTTATTAATCCTATCTACTGTAATGTGGTGGGAATGTAGCAATTTGGCATATTTTCCTGTTGCGGCTTTGCCTTATGGTTTGATGGGGTTTGTTTAGTCGTTTTTTTTTCTGGACTATTTTGTTCTCTTCACTTGATTGTTAGTCAAGTTAAGATTTATGGTTATATGGGGTGCACTTTTAGTGCTTTAATTATTCATATCTGGTTTTCGAGTTCCAGGCGTTCATACTCATAGGTTGGTCAAGATTACCGTTGCTTTTAGCCTCCTCTCTTTTCCTGTTACACGGACACACACACACACACACAGAGGTTCTAGATAGGTGCACAGGCTTGTTTTATTCTTGGTTTAATGGCTCAAAATTTGCAGTTGGCGAACTAATATGGAGCCTATGGCTTGCTGTTTGGTGTTATTTTAATATCTTTTTGGATATTTTTTCTTCGGATTCACTTTCATTTTCGTATGAATTTTAAATGATGATGAATCATGGGAAAGTGGACGATAAACTTAATTTGATGGATGCTTCCAGTTGAGGCGTCTGTTAATTTGTTACTTGTCAGATTCCCATTTTCTTTCCTCGTCCACATTTGATTACTCCCGAACTAGTGGGATTGAGGAATGGTATATTGTTGTTTGCTTTTGATTGTTCAACAGTGAAATGGAATTGTAGGAGAAGTCAGCTACCTGTATGAAAATCTGAAGATGGTTATTCTTTTGTGAACTTTTTTCTTTTTTTACATCTTCCTAAATAGCCAACCCCACCTAGTGGGATTAAAGGTTGTGATTGATGTTTTACATCTTCCTAAATAATCGATATTTATGTTGTTTGTTGTCCCCTATCGGGGTCTGTGGACAATGAAACTGAATGATTTCAAATCTTAGTCATGAGTTGCGTTAAAGTTCATTTAACGATATTTTATGAGATCAGAATTAATGATCCTTATGCTAATATTTAGGAGCTCTGAGGTTTTGCCTATTGAATTGCATTTCTACCCAATTTCAGGTTGTTTTGCTGCAAGAGTTCCATGTAAGGACATACATTAACCAGAAATGGAGATGATTCCTGAAACAAAGGCGCTTTCTGGGAAGCTGCCTCATTTCCGTCAGACATCAGCTTCCTGCATAATTTCTGTAAGAGATGATGCGGGTCAGTCAGATGAACGGGACTCTGAAGATGGGGAATCTCCTCAACCTGTAAGAACGTGGAAAGGAAAGAACTCTTTGCAGCATAAAGAGGAACTTATGCCTGATGTTGTTGCATTTAAGGGCAGTGGTGACTCATCTGAGGAGGGTGGCCCTAGTTCTTTTTCTGGGGCTAGTCACCCTCCAGAACCTGTAGATACTGATCTAATGAGACCAGTCTATGTACCAATTGGTCAAAGCAAATCAGAGGGTAAATGCTTGGTGAAGAACTTGTCTATGAAGGGCCCATTTCTTGAAGATCTTTCAATTCGGGTTCCTGGCATCAGAAAACCAAGCCCATCTGGTCTTTCACCAGCGGAGAGCTTGGTTGAAGAACCGGGTGACTTGGGTGCAGTTTCTTCGCCATTTTCAGTTCCTCGGCCTTCACAAAACACAGAGAACACACTTTTTCCCCCAGATTCTGATGAAAAGGAGTGTATTTGGGATGCTTCTTTGCCCCCAAGCGGCAATGTTAGTCCACACAGTAGCATTGATAGTATTGGAGTGGTCAGAGCTATGAGCATTGTCAATAGCTGCACTAGTACATATCGGAGTGATGGGACATATCGGAGCGATGTCATTATGAGTGATGGCATGCTTAGCATTGACAGGAATTGTGAGAGTATGAAAGGGAGCATACGAGGAGATTCATTGGAAAGTGCAAAAACTAGCCTTAGTCGTGCAAGCGATAGCAGTGGCCTCAGTGATGATAGTAATTGGAGTAACCTTACTGGGAGTGCTAATAAGCCTCATAAGGGCAATGATCCTAGATGGAAAGCTATTCTAGCCATTCGAGCACGGGATGGAATATTGGGCATGAGTCATTTTCGATTACTCAAACGGCTTGGTTGTGGTGACATTGGCAGTGTTTATCTCTCCGAGTTGAGTGGAACCCGCTGTTATTTTGCAATGAAAGTGATGGACAAGGCATCCCTTGCAAGCCGGAAGAAGTTGACAAGAGCTCAGACAGAAAGGGAGATTTTGCAGTTGCTGGACCATCCATTTTTGCCAACATTGTATACTCATTTTGAGACAGACAGATTCTCATGTTTGGTCATGGAATATTGTCCTGGAGGTGATCTGCACTCTCTGAGACAACGGCAACCTGGAAAGCACTTTTCTGAGTATGCAGCGAGGTATGATTTTTATTTTATAACTTTTCTGCCTGAGGCCTTGCTTTCTAGTTACTAATTGCTTTCTACTTCATTTCACTTTTAATGCTTTCTATACGTACAACTGATGCATCATTTCTCTATGATGCCCCTCTTCTTTTTCTGTTTTTAGCTACAATGGTTGAGGCCTACCTGGAATAACAAATGTAGCTCGTTGTATATACAGATTATGCATAATTTTCTATCACATGAAGCTCACCATTAGGAACTTCTGTTACGCAGGCCATCTTTTATTTTCCTGAGTAGGTCAATTTTGGCTGATTGTGTTGCTATATGACCTGCTGAAAATAAATTTTCCTTTTTTACACTTTCTCTATGGTTAATGATACCAGATGCTTCTTCTTTTAATCATGCCACATCAATAAACATCCTAACCATTGTGCCCACTCCCAGGATTTCTTATGCTTGATGCCAATTTAAGGGGCTGGCACTTGACGCATATGTGTAATGAAAATTTCATTTAAACCTTGAAAACAGTAAGAATATTACAATAGCCATCCACCCAGCAATTGTTCCATAAATTTAATGTGGTTTTGTTTTGATTCTAATTTATAACTATATATGATATAGTTATAGAAATTACAACAGTTACTGATCTATTATGGGTGAGTTTGCATCTAGAGACTCATGGCTTTCACCTAATTTCTTTTACTATGTTAATGAGATTTGCATGATGTGATTATCACAATCCAATAGGTTCCATTAACTTGATGACTGGTGGTTGCTAAATATATGCTGGGCAATGACAAGCTATTGTCATTATCTGCTGTCTTACTTTTTATTTGATGCTGTTATACTGAAAGCTTTGAGTTTACTAGGCCATTTTGTATGTAATTGTAATAGCAATAAGTGTTTGTGTTGATTTATATAAGGACAACAAATATAAATTGGAATAGGATGAGCTGAGGTTCCAACCAAATAGTAAGGTTTAGAAATTGATGTTTTCCACAGTTGAATTGCATGCCTTCAGTTGATGGAGGTGATCATTTTCACATACCTTGCCTTCTAAAATATAATTCAATGTATGTTTCCTTTTTTAGGAGCTTTTGTTCAGGGTGACAGATATACATATTCTTGATTTAGCACACTCATTTCTTTGAATCTTTCTGATGTTATTTCATTCAAAGTTTTGCATGGGGGATGGGTTTGTGAATTTCTGTACTGTGTTGACCATTTATTTGTGAAGTGCTTGTATCATTATCATGATGTACTTCATTTTTGTCAAAACACTCACTATCTTATGTTACATGCAAGGGTTTGAGCTCGTTTTTTTCCTGCTGTTTTCCAACAATCAAATAATTGACTTACAATCTACCACATATAGGCATTATTTTTTTCCAGGTTGCGGCATGCTAGCGTCTTGAACTGCGTTTGATTGTTCTACATTTATACTTATCTGCTGCGGCACCCAAGTAGTTTAGCTTGATCACATTAACACTCTACCTTAGCCTCTTTTGGTGCCCCTAGGGCCATGTGCGTTGGTAGGTGGGTCTCCCCTCACACGGCTGGTGTAGGTTCAAATCCTTGACTTGCCTTCTTCATGAGGTTGGGGCTCAGCTCACCCAGGATCTACCTTGGGATGTATGCACCCAGGCCCCAGGTAGGCACACAAAAAGGAAAAAAAAAAAATATCTCCTTCCACAACTCCACCCCTTTAAATATGCCTAAAAGCAAGTTGCTGGAGTAACTGTAAATCTGAGACATTATGGAGATGGATTGTGTTACCAATTTTTTTGACCTAAGCCGACATTTATTGTATTTTCTTTTTCTTAACAAAAATTTGTTGTAATATGCTTCCACATGAACCAAGTATAGGAGGAAAATTCTGGACCATGAATCACTTTGCTTGGTGTTTTTTTTTTCTTTTGCTTAGTTTACCAGATTGTCTTTACTTATTGTATTTTTAGAGCTAATAAGATTATCTTAGCATAAACCCCTCGGGGTTGTCCAAGTTAGTCCTTGCCACGACATTGGGGTTGCTTGGTGCAGGTTCGATTCTCGTTGACTACATGCAGAAGCCATTTTCCAGCAGGATTCTTGGGGGATCACACCCCTACAATGCGTTGTTTTTTTGTCCCTGCGCACTGCATGTCGTTGATGCGGTGCTCTTCCCACCACGCTGTGTGGTGGGGTCTGTGTAGGCACTACATGCCCTTTGTGGCTGCTGTGGGACTTTGCCTAGCTCGTGTAGATGGGGTGGTTTGCATGGGCTCATGGAGATTAGTCAGGTTGAAAGTCTGGATACTCCATGTTACCAAAAAAACAAAAAAAGATTATCTAACTTATTGGCTTTAACATGGTAAGGCCATGCAGGAATTTTTTTTTTTTCCAATTCTAGCCCTAAGTTATTTCCCTCACAATCCACCTGTGTACAAGGCCTAATTTATGACAAATGTAGTGTGATTCACAATAGAAGCAGATGCAGCAAGACCACATGCCTCTAGAGGCGCTGTAATTATATGGGGAAGTGAATTTATAATTTCCTTAACACATTGCTTCCCTTCCTCACTATCTCCAGTCCTGTTCATAGTATAGTCCAGCACTTTCCTTGGCTCTACTTCATTTATGTAACATGTTTCAGGTTTCCATTCCTTTGCCTTCATTTAGTTTTTGGACTCCTCCCTAATTCATCATTCTGTTGGATGGTACTGCTTTTTAAAATCTTGGGGCCTTCTTATGCTTGACAAGTATTTGCCCCAAATTTTTGGGTTGTCCCCTATCCTGGTATGAACTCTTTATGATATCACTGTGCTCGCTGGTTGTGTGGCTGAGATCTTGGTTTATTCCATTATTGACACTGTTTTTTCCCCTAGTTGCTTTACTGTGTTAGGAATCAGGTGTTAGTTTTGTTTATTCTAGTGGGCTGAGAATAGCATTCCTAGTGATGTAATCTTGTGACCTTTTGATCTTCCATTCATGATTTCATTTCCACTTTAGACATTGAATTTTTCTTTTCACTGATTTCAGCATTCCTGGTGGCTCAATTCTGTCCTATCAAAACTATGATAGTCAATTACAAAGATGAAAACTTCATGTTGGCCTTATTATAAAGTTATGTCCCTGATAACTAGCAACCATAGCTGGGGCTTTGTTCTTCTTCATCATTTTCTTTAGGCAAAAAAGAAGTTGCTGGAACTTTGAGAATGAATGATGGGACAGTCAAATCAAGCTCTGAATATATTTGCAGTATCAATGATGATATAAATTCTGGTAGTCTAGGATGTAAATTTTATTCATATTTAAGCTGGATGTCTTCTAGAAAGTCTGGATATAGATATGAATATTCTATGAAGTAATATACACATACATATGAGATGTTAAAAGGCGCTGCTTATTAAATGATCCAGGTTCTAGGGGGCCCAAGGTTGTTCAAATGGTTTCAATCTCCCATTGAGGTGGGTTTATGGAGAGCTCTTACAAGGTTTTGAGAAGGCATTAATAAGTTTTGTACAGTGTAAGCTGAGAGATGATTTTGGGGTAAGATTTAGGCAGGATAGTTGGTGTGGCTATAGGCTGTTGCAAGAGCAAATTCTTGACCTCTTTTTGATGGTTGTCAATAAAGAGAACGGTCTTGTCTAAATGTTTCTCATCATCTCCTAGCAGAATATCATTCTCTAGATTAAACTTTTAGGATTGCATTTATTGTATGACCAAGCAAAGGGCGGACAAATGAGTGTGGAGCAGCATTTCAAAAGTGTTCTTTAAGTGCGAAGTGCAACTCCTTAAGAGCTTTTTGTGGTGGAAGCTCAGCAACTCCAGTTGAGCTCAGTAAAAGCATGCTTAATTTGTGCTTTTATTTGAGCTGTGAAGCGCTAAAAAGCACACTTTTTCATATGGATTGTTGGATTTGTTCGAATTTCTGATATTGTGTGGCTTCTTGGATGGAGTCCTTACCTAAAAACAACTGTCATCAGATCTAAAAAGATCTTAATAAAATCAGATATGTTAAAAAAAGAAGACTCTAGATTCCTAGAAATGCCCAGACGTCTGATGGGAGATGAAGAGTTAAGATCTTTCATCCTTGTTTATGATTGCTTTTTAGTAGCCTATATTTTTTATGCTTATAGAAGTTCATACCTTTTATTTCGTTTGTGTGCACTTCACTTCACTTAATTGTGTGCTTAGGGTTTGAGCTTAAGCTCCATAGGCCTTCTGCACTTTAGTGTGCTTAGCGCTCTTGAAAACTCTGGTATAAAGCCCTTTCTTAATTTTTACGGTAATCTCTCTATGATAAAGGTTTCTCCTGCTTTTCTTGCAAAGCAGCATGGAAATCAATTGGTTCTCCAGCAGTTGCATTCTTTGTGTGGTCAGCTGCTCTTGAAGCTGTTGTTGCTATTTATTGCCTTAGAAGGCAATGCATAGGCAAGTTCTGTTGGGTTGTATATGTGTAGAAATAGAGCGAGTAAATGGATCATGTTCTCCTCCACTGTGAAGTGGCATGAGATTTTTGGGGGTTTGTCATCTTCCTTTTTAGGAGTTAGTTGTTACTGGATTTTTGTTCCCTTGGAGGAGTAGCCCACCAGGTTAGCAGATATCTGTATAGCCAACATAGCCTCTGTGTTGGTGGAGTATTTATAAACAGGAGGACTTTTTAAGGAGTGGAGAGCTTGGTTTTTTATTGGAAGGTTATATTTTTTTTCACTTGATTTTTGTCGAGGATGGACACTCATTTTTTGCTCGTCCACAATCTTGTGGTTTTTGGATAGCTCAACTTTCTTTTGCTTATGGTTACGCACTATTCTGCGTTTGTTTTTTCCTAAGCACCATTTTGTGTTTTTACTTTTATTAAAACAATCAGGATATGGCCATAGATAGAGATAATTGGAGACCTAGAATTCATATAACCGACCCCACCTAACAAAATTAAGACTTGTGATTTTGCTGTTGATTATTATACTTCTATTAGAATCATCCATCTTATTATACTGCTACTTTTAACAATTGCAATTGATACATATAAATGCCTACCGGAGCTATCTATCATATTGCATTTGATATACTTTGTTATGCGAAGTAGAGAAAATGGTAAAAAATAGGAGTGCTAGCAAGAAAAAGTTTGACCTGGAATATTTAGAAATTTCTCTTCTGGAGAGTCCACTTTGGCTCATTTTTAAAACCTAAGATCTTTCCCAGTTGCAATCTCCTCTGCCCCTTTTTGTTAAATTTTTGGTGAACCAGCTTAAGGAGATAATGTTAAAAGACCCTGCTGTACCCTGTTGGTTGATGGGACCCAAAGCTTTACATGAAGTGGACTTGTTTTAAGATCATAAAACAGCTTTAATTAAGTACACTAGGAGTGCTAAACAAAAGAACCCCATTTTGTCCCATGTCAAAAATGACTACTCTATGCTTTGTTCAATTTGTAAACAAGCGTGATCAATGCTTGATAATGATTAGATAATTACTTAATGATGTGATTTCATGCATTTCGTGGCTACTTATGTTTGCCTATAAATGTTAATTTGTTTGGCTATGTTCTCCGTAAAACAATCAGCTTAATAATAAATGAAGCTTCTGAAAAAGGAGAAGGGGACTGTCATATTGGAATGCCATTAATTTGTTCCACAATTTGTTTTGGGGGGAGCAATGGTATTAAATGCTATCTTTCCTCCTGTGGCCAGGTTCTATGCTGCAGAAGTTCTTCTGGCGCTCGAGTATCTGCACATGTTGGGAGTTGTTTACAGGGACCTGAAACCAGAAAATGTTCTGGTACGTGATGACGGTCACATAATGCTCTCAGATTTTGACCTTTCTTTAAGATGTGCTGTTTCCCCTACCCTCATCAAAACTTCATTTGATTCTGACCCATCTAATCGTGGGAATGGAGCTGCATTCTGTGTCCAACCTGCCTGCATTGAACCCTCATCCGTATGCATCCAGCCTGGATGTTTAATTCCCCGACTCTTTCCCCAGAAGAACAAGAAAAAGACCCGAAAACCCCGAGTTGAGCCTGGGTTGCCTTCAAATACTCTTCCAGAGCTTGTTGCCGAGCCAACTGCAGCACGGTCCATGTCCTTTGTCGGGACCCATGAGTATTTGGCACCTGAAATTATCAAGGGAGAAGGCCATGGCAGCGCAGTCGATTGGTGGACATTCGGCATTTTCTTACACGAACTACTTTATGGTAAAACACCATTTAAGGGTTCAGGAAACCGGGCTACCCTGTTCAATGTGGTGGGACAGCAACTCAGATTCCCAGATTCGCCGGCAACCAGTTATCACAGCAGGGACCTAATCCGGGGCTTGCTCGTGAAGGAGCCACAGCACCGGCTTGGAGTGAAGAGGGGAGCAACCGAGATCAAGCAGCACCCTTTCTTTGAAGGTGTAAATTGGGCTCTGATAAGGTGCAGCACGCCGCCAGAGATTCCGCGACCAGTTGAGTACGAGCTGCCTGGCAAGTTCGGGGCCGTAGACGCGCTCGGGGTCGGTGGCAGCAGCAGTAAAAGGATGGTAGGAACAGACATGAAGTCAGGGGGTACATATCTGGACTTTGAGTTCTTCTAATTTTAGGGTGATAATAGCAATGTTCCGTGCAGTGGTGTAGTTTTGTCTGTCAGTTAGGGGATTTGCCCAGAGGAGAGGACTCCTTTTCTGCATTGCCATACATGTTTGCTAGTGGCATTTTACCCCTGTTATAAAGCAAGCAAAATCTTTGCCTTCAAACTTAAATGAAACTTTTCATTCTTTGAGATGTGCAAAAGATTGAACAGTTAACAAACCCAACTTGTCAAGTAGACAACTCATTCCCCTTCACTAAAGCTAGCATTTTTTAATTGAAATTGGTGGGTATTTTTTTTTTTTTGTCTATACCTGCTGATTCTGGTTTTCGCATGCTTAACTAGATCATCTATTTGTATTTCCAAGGGTAATGCAGATGTATGCACCCACACGCGCACGCACCCCATCAAAATGACATTCCCCGCACAGATCTAAAGTCTAAGACATGTAAAATGGGTCGTGTTGTGTAAGATCTATACTAACTCGACTTTGTCGTATCAGTTTAGTTCAAGTTTAGTGTGTTCTGTTCACCAAATTCTGGACAGACCCATTTTGATTCCAACTCATTAGAAACCAATCGGAAGTTATTGGAGGTTGTTTGTAATGCAAAATTTTTCTTTCTTTCTATTTGGTAGATTTTAGTTGTTAAAAATTTTAAATGTTATAACACTCTTGGAATAACTACTCTTGCACAACTTTATGTTCTCGTGCCTTCAATTACGTAAGGAGAGATAAATCGCAAATTGGTCTTTTGGCCCTTATTTTAAGGAAGAATCGAACTTACGACCCACGAATTATATTGGCATATTGCCCATCTTTTTGTCACTTGTACCTTAAGAGTATGTTATAAGAATCTTGTTTTAACGTGATGATGTTTCATTATGTTATATTTGGTTAACTTTTTTAATTTAATAAAGTTTTATATAAAAAAATTTAAATCCTAAAAACGCAAGTTAGACTCGTACCTAGAGTCAAGCCGAACCAAATCAACCCAAACTAAATTAATTTGGTTTAGCTCAACCTGTCTGGGTTCATGTGGCCGAGCAAGAATTGTTATACATGACTCAGTCCAATTCGATCACTTTAGACCCTGTTAGGCCCATTCCAGCCCAGTTAAAAATGGGCTTTAGATAGTTTATTTGGGCCAATATATTCTGGGCTATCAGATGTTTGCCTATAGAATATTTAAAACCATTCTGAAGAGATATGTTTCCAAACACTTTTGGACTTAGAGAACAACAATGATGTTATCAGTTAGCACTTGTTTGACTGACTGTAGCCTTGTTTCAGTTTTTTTTTTTTCCTTTCTCAAAACTTCTAAAAAACAAAAAACAAAATTGTGCTCAAATGAGTACTTAATCTGCACGATGGCTATGCCAGGCATGACCCGTGGGCCGGGCTGGCAAGGTCTTCTGGCACGGCCCAACCAAACCCTATGCAGTATATAAAAAATTTAAAAGAACAAAGAAAGAATTGGTGGGCTTGGCAGACCTGACTCATCTGGCCCGGCCAGGACAATGCATGTCGGCCCGTTTATTAAAAAATCATAATTCTTACCAGCCATTCAGCAAACAACAAAATCTATTTTATATGTATATATATATATATATATATATATATTACAATCAGATAAAATTTGAACTAACAGCCTGTTTAGTTTTAAGTTATTTTTAATTTAAAGTCTTTTAAATCTTTATTGTTATATAGTGTCTTAAGTTAATAAAGTGTTTAGATAAAATATGCTTTTTAAGTTATTAGTTAAACCAAGTTCAAATTCTTGATTGAATTTGTTAGACTTATATTTATCTTGTTTAAATTTGTCAATAAATATTTTGTACGTCAATTAAATTATAGGTAAATTATATGAAACCCCCCTACACTTAGGGTCATGTGCAACTTATCCCTGTGCTTTTGATTATATCAAAAAACTCCATGCACTTTCAAAATGTTGCAATCAGCCATAATTTATTATTTTTTTACATAATTTTATACAATTTATTAGTTGATTAATGCAAAATTTTGTATTTTTTTGATATATTGAAATTATATATGTAGAATTATGTATTTTGTATGTAGATTATTGTATAAAATTATGTAAAAAAATAACAAATTATGGCTGATTGAAACATTTTAAAAGTGCAGGGGGTTTTTTGATACAATCAAAATAATAAGAGGGTAAGTTACACATGACTCTAAGTGCAGAGAGTTTCATATAATTTACCCTTAAATTATTATTCATTTAATACAGTACTTGACTTTTTATTTTAAATCTCATATTTTATTTAAGTATGCAATCGATTTAGACTAGACCGGTCCAATAAATGAGTCGGTCAATAAATGACCAAAGGGGGCAACTCAAGTAAAGCTCAGGCAAAGTGGGGACGACAACTAGTGATAAGACAAGTATGGTGAGGTGGCTGGTTGGGCCACAAAGACAAGAGTAGAGCATAAGGAGCAACATTGCAAACGATAATGATAGACAACAAGAAGAGAGATTTTGTTGTTGATGGTAAGAACATACACAAAATTGGTCAATCGATAACCTATAATTTGAGGAGATGAAAGAGGTGAAGATGATTGAAGAGATAGTAGAATGGGCTAATAATTTTTAAAATTTATTATTATCGTGTTGTGTTGCGATCATAAATAGAGTTTGGATAATAATTTTTTTTTTATTTTAAAATCTCACTTTCTAATTTAAGATCAAGACTAAATCGAGAGCATCTCCAACGAATGCGCTAATTACAATTTGGCGTAGAAAGCTCTCCAACGAATACAGCAAAATAGTGTTGAGCACAATTTTCAATCATTAAATTTGGTATTAAATTAATAGTGTAACACCAAATTTGATGTTATACGATTCATCAACACTAAATTTTTTTTTTCATTTTATTTCTAGTTTTACCCCTATTTGTATAACTTTAAAACAACTTATTTCATTTATATCTTTTATCACTTTTATTATATTTGTATATTTTGATTAATAATTAAAAATATAAATTAAATTGTTACAAAAAATATATACTGATGGAAATCTTTTATTAAGATCTATAAAATGAGTATAATATTGAATATATTTTATAAATATCATGTTAATATGAAATAAACTATTTTTGTTTATGTATATGAATGTTAATTTTTTTATAAAATGTGACTAATTATTTTTAATTATATTATACTAAGTTAAATAAATAAATAAATATTTATTTAAATAATATTCTTTAAAAATTCTCTTTTACATCAATTTGATGTTACATTTTGGAGACATTACCAAAATGGTGTTAAAATCTTTAGTGTAATCCACTGCTCAATTTAGTGTCCAACATTGAAGATGGTCTGAAAATCAAAACTCGATCAAGTGATAATAATTTAATTTTAAATTAAATAATTATTTAAATTCGATTCAATTTAATTTAAAATTTACATCCCCCACACATCATTTGACTTATTAAATTTTTTGGTTGAACATGATCATCTTCATAATTTCAATAATGGGTCCCACATTTTCCACTCCACTTAATGCCATGAATGAGAGGGCCATTATGGCATCTTATGGTGATCGACACTTTTTATGCCCTTTTCATGACAATATACCTCATCATGGAAACTTAATCCATCATCATCAGTCATCATCACTCAGCATCTGAACATTTGGAATCTAAACGCCCACACACTTGAGCTTTTTCACTCACTTTCCATGACACAAACTCACCCATCTCCCCTATTCATACCCATCATCATCACCACCACCATCATCATCATCATCATCGTGCATGCATGCATACATGGAAATGCATTCCTTTTCCATGGCATATTTCACAAGGATGATGATCTGATCATGGCAACAATAACATCACAAAAATATAAAACTTTATTATGGTCATATCTTTTTGTAAGATTATGCGGTAAAAAGTAAAATTCTAAATTCTTAACAAGTAACGTCCAATATAATAAGAGTTTCTTAAAATATTATCTTATGGGTTTACGTTGTGATCTGAGTGAGTTTAATTTTTAACTTTATTAATTTTAAGTTGTCGTGCATCATAATGTTGACAATGACATTCTAGCAAAAAAAATAAATTTGGCTGTGCATCCAAGACAAAACATAATATTTTTCAATTTCTTTAGATTATTGGACAAGGTGACTTTGAGCTACCTTTCTAATATTTTTATTAGAAAAAAGATCTTTGAAAAAAAAAAGAAAAACCCAAACAAGAAGACAAGAAAAACATGCGATATTAAGTAATGTCAAAACATAAACTAATATTCATCTTGCAGACTGAAGGGCAACTGAGATGTGGCAGCAGTTAAAAGTAATAAGTTCCAGAACCTACACTGCAACTGTAAAGAAGAGTATCTCTGCAATTCGGTGTAGATTCCCCTATCTTCTAGGCGCAGTTTCTGGGCCAGATCTGAAAATATTAAAGAACACTAATCTGATACATCATCAAGCAAGCTAGTACAAACAAACGATTATGAGAGTAGTCAGGGTTGACTGTTCTTCCTCTCTTTGCACGTAAGGTGAAAAATGGACAAACAGACTAGCGGAGCAGCAAGATCCGAGTTGTTACCTGAGAAAACTGGAGTGTTTTACAGTGGCTGACAGCATCTTCTTCCATCCCAAGCTGTCGTTTTCAGTTTTTGAATCTCTTGAAATTCATATAGCTGATTTCATCTGCTAAAATTGAGGTTTGCTATTGTTGTTGTCAAATCTTTAAAATACACAGGAAAATTTGAGTGTCCTGCTGGACAGAGGGAGCCTGATAAAGCCCAGTTGTAACATTCGATCTGTTAAAAACAAACGAGTTTTACTGGTGATAAGATGATATAATTTCAGAATGGATTCAGAATTTCAAACCCATCCTTAAGAACAGAACAGTCCTTAAAAAGACAACCCTATCTAGTGTCGTACTTTGCAGCAGGAAAGGCCATTAAAGGTGAATCCAATACCATAAAAGTAGGGAGACAGCAATGCTTTTAAAGGAAGAAAGAAGACTACTCATGTGGAAAGAAGTAGTTAAAACTCAGCAAAAGGCTGAAGATATTACATTTATTCTCTGCTGAAAAAGTGAAATCTCTGATACAATAATCCAAGCAATTTCCTGTACAGAAACATTCCTGTTCCCCTCCAACCAAAAAAAGGATGACAAAACTGCAAAAATTCCATATATCTACATACCCAAAAAAAATAGGGAAAAAAAAAACAGAAGAAAAGGGGGGGGGGGGGGGAATTTAAACATGACAACAAGAGCAGCCGCTTAGAAGTCCTTGCCCTTACTGCAACATATCTTTAAAACTCAAAAAATATATATAATATTGGTGTATTAAGATGAATGTTATGTGCTTATCTACTTATGGCATAAGATCGATTGCACACTGTCTCGAGTGCCTCCATAATTAAGGCAGAAAAACTGGTCATAGCCTGGAAAACACCAGGCAAGCCTGTCTGGATGTTATTCAATGTCATTGCTCTGGTCACTTCGACTGCGTTGGAGTGCCTCAACATCTCATCTTCCACTCGCCTTCGGCAAGCTTCAAGCTCAGATTTTTTCTCAGCAAGTGGGTCGCGGGCGTCCAAGGCGTGACCAGTATCAGTCCCAGGATCAGGAAGCCCAATACCAACCATAGAGTATGAATGGTAATACTTCTTTTCTATATTCCTAAGGGATAAAGATTTCTTCCCAAGCTCTTTTGATGCAGATTCTGTACGTTTTTTAATCTTCAGTTCCTCTGTCTGCTTCATTGATATTGAATGGACGACATTGATGAAGCTTTTGATGGCTTCGGATGCAACTGTGTCTGGAAGACGATCAAGGGCAAGCTTCCACTCATCACAGAAGGCAAGTGCCTCAGAAGGTTCCCTGCTGCCATTAGTTGGTTCACTGTTGACAGGAAGGAGGGTCAACCTGAACCAGCCATGGAGCGAGCAAATAAAGTCCCGCTGGAATCTTATCAGGCAGCAGAAACTAGAGTGCCAGGCAGAGACAGCCGACTCAAGGTCACGAGTAGCCTGACGATGCAAATCAGACGTGGACTCACCCTTGGCTGAACTGTTCACAAGGCCCCGTACTTGCTGTACAATGTCATTCTGGACTTCATGGAACCGGTTCATGGATCTCCACATGTACATGAACCTGCATGAATTATCCTAATGATGTTAACTTGGCTTATTTAAGCAGCAAGCTACTTTTCATCAGCACAACAATACGATTACACCACATCAAGCAAATATCAAAATAAGTTTGTATTATCTTGATGCTATTAGGGGGGAGCTATGTGACATTCCAAAACTAGCATAATTAATCCTTTTCTGTCCTCTACCTTACTGAAACCATTAATACAATTGACATAGCTTTATCTAAGATAGTTCTAAAGCTTTATATTTCATGCTTCCTAAATGTAATTACGTATGGTCTTACCATCAACTTATTTGCATTAAAAATTTAACCCACAAACTAATTGTCTTAGCATCCCCCGTTAGCTTTAAAAAATAACCCACAAAATAATCAATGTCAAAATAAAAGGCTAATTATGGGGGTGTACCCAAAACGGTTAGTTCACTAACAGCTGTAAAGCAGCCATAATGCCTTAGTTTTCTATAGGTCAATCAATTTCTGAAAGAATGAACCTGTAACCGATGGAGATATTAACAAGCAATTTAATAGTGTTTCTCTAAAAATTAAAGTTCGTGAGCAAACGACATCCCTCCATAATGCTGCTTACCTTTTTGTTTGGTGATAACCCACTAAGTCGGCCCTAATAACATAATTAATATCCAAATAAATAAAAATGACATTCCTGACTTCAGCTACCCCGCCAGCACAGGGCCAAATCTATAGACAAGAAGGTGGGCCATAACATAGTTAAAGCCAATGTACCTACTCCCCAACCATTAATTGCTTTTTGGGTAAGTTATGGTCAGTAATCACCCAAAGCAATGTTACCACTACTCAAAGTATTTTGGGCCACAGCCCGTTCTGGAGAAAAAGAGCCAGAGGGTGCACAGAGTCCTAGACAGTGGGCAGTGATAGTTACAGGCAGACAAATGGAGCAGGTTGCTAACCACATACAGAACTGAGCTTCAAAAATTAGAATGAAACAGCAATCTGAAATTTGGAAAGCATAGTTTACAATGAAGAAAAATGCTCAAAATTCATAATTCTTTCCACAGTAAAACCTTGGAAACATAATGGCCGGTATTAACATTGAAAGAAAATGCAGAAAGAATCTCTACTGCACTTTCTTGGAATTTTTTAGGGCAAAAGGCCAAAGGCATAAAACTCAAATTGTGGACAGAATGCCTCTTTTTCAGGTATGAAAATTATGTGTTGTGTGTGTTGGCAGAAGCTTTAGAAAAGAATGTCATTCATGGTTATGAAACTCAAGGCATGAGAGCCAAACACATCGTTGAAGTTGAGAAAAGTTTTATTTCAGTGAAGTCAACCCAGGAATTCTCTTTTCATATTTTGTTATTGTCATTGAAAGGGGGCCAGAGAAGAACTTAGGAACACTATAGTTTGGTATTTTTAATTTAATTTCTTCGGACAAATGATTCCCGACATCCATGTGAAATTTGGAATAACAACCGAAAACTCATAAATATCAATTATCATGAGCTCCATGTTTCATAAAATCAAGAAGAATCCTCATTTCAAACTGAAATGAGAAAACATGAATTGCGGAAATATTGGCAAGCCCTTAATCCTTCATTTTTCTTTATTTATTGCGACAAGTTAGGTCAAACCAACATTGTTAGATGTCAGTTATTTACTAGCATTTCATGATAAGAAAATAAGTGGGCTGAAAAAAATATCCACTTGACTCATATAAAATTTTATAAATTCAGAGAAGGTTACCCATGACAAAGTTCGACAAGCTGTGGGATAAGTTCTGTATCTCTTAGACGAATGATGGCAGAAGAGGTGGTGCCAACTGCCTGAGAGGTGACCATAATTTGTGACTGTAGCGTCTTTATTGAACCCTTTGTTTTGTCCAACTTGATTTCTTCATCCCCTCTGTACTCCTGACTTTGAAGGGCTGCCAACTTCTTTTCATGCTCAATCTTCACACCCTCTCTTGCCTACATTCGTTGTTAATTCATTTAAATACATCACCCACAAAGAAGAAGCTCAACATCAAATGAACGTTAGTAACTCATCTCTGCAGCTACTTTTGTTGTCACCTAGAAGTTGCTTCAAAAATTTTACTGCTACTGGCTACTGCCATGATAAATCTTGCACTTTATTGCAGTTTAATAAATAAGAAGAAAAAAGTTTCAGCAGACAGTAATAAGTGGATTACAAATAACATTTTCTTTCATTTTGTGCTTTAACAAATGGGTGCTTTGCATATTCTATATTGAACTGACTAACACCATGCTTGGAAGGAGGACAAAAAAAAGACACAAAAGGGAAATTTATATAAAAAATAAGTTATCTTTTGTTTGGTTGACTTGGTAGCGGAGAGAGAAAATTATTCAGGAAATTAAATTCTGAAAAGTTTTCCTCCACCTAAAACCCTTCATTAGATACAAATATTATTAAAGAAGAATTCAATTTTTCAGTCAAGTGTGATAAAAAATGCTTAAAGTACAATTGAGTCAATATTTTCCTCTCCGCTTCCATTTGTTAGCAGTGCATGGGGCTCTCCACTTTGAGAGAATCAGGAGAAGATCATTTTTGTATATTATCTAACATTTTCTTTGGAAAGAGGCTGCTTCAGCAGCTCAAACCTGTGTTTTTTCAGTCACAAAAGAGCAACTTTATCGTTGCTATCAAGGCTTGCCCTTCACTTTCATTTATGACCAAACAGAAGAAAAATGTCACACTTCTCTTTTCTTTCTTAGAGAGTCTTGTGTTATCCTTTCCATCTATTCCCCACTAGCAAAGCTGCATAAAGCAAAAAGATTTATTGATTCTCAAGTGAGTGCATACACCCTTAACTTTTACTCCTAAAGTAGTACACTTTTCAACATGTTCAATGGTATGTTTCAATGTAAATCAAGGTATCAACATAAGTGTTCCATCTGGATCAAAAGTTACAATGGGCATTTCAGTCATGCTGCGCATAAAAAAATACAAACAACCCAGAACAAAATAATGGTTAACAAAATAAAGAATATATAATTCCCCTAAAACTTCCCCTCTGAGGAGTTGGGATCATGAACTATGTCCTCAAATTGACTTAAATTTCACTCAGCATCAGTGTCTGTTCCTTGCTGCTATCCTTCAGAACCCAAAAACTCTGTGAACTATATTTATTTATAAGCTGAGCTATGGAATTGCATGCTACAAATTAATATGTTCACACACTTGCTAACTTTAAGCGCTAAAAGATTTCCTTTGCTAACTTTAAGCGCTAAAAGATTTCCTAAGCTAGTGTGACCATACAAAATCCCTAAACTACCCACAACGCCTAAAATATCATTCTAGGTTTTAAAAACCCCGCAACCCCTCCCCCCCTCCCGGGGGCATTCTTGTAGGGACACTTCACTCTTGGAATCCTACTGCACCAGACCTAAGCTACCAATGTACCCAACAATCTCAATTTGAGAAATAGTTTGTTCCAAGAAGTTGAAAATTCAAATCGAATTCAAAGTAAATAAAAGAATAACCATAATGTATTAAATTGAGAGGGATTATAAGATGATTGGTACCTTCACTTCCTGATACAGTATCTTCTCCCAAGCTAAGAGCCGTTCCAAAGTTGAGCACAGACTCTTGGGACCGCCTGGTTCATCTACTGGACCTGGTTCAAACCGATACTTAACCGCCAATGGCGGCTTTGAAGTCCAGCTCGAGCTCAAGTTACTGAACACTCCACTCGAATGATAAACCGTCTCTGCACGCACAAAACGAAATCAAATTCAAATTCCACAATAAATTCAAAACTCTAATTGGTGAAAAGCAAAACGACTTTAAAATTTGACCACCAATTTAGAACCCTAATTTGCTGCATACTCTTCAATTGTCGGAAACTGCGATCAATTTGAGCTCGGCTTGTCTCGAGCATCTCCGACACCTGATCGCCGGCGGATGCGGCTTTATCAAAATACTCCCGGATCGCTGACACGATTTCAGCCAGATCCTTGTGGCGGACGAGGAGCTGCATCTCGGAGATCTCGTTGCCGGCAGCGTTCCAGCTGGAGGAAGATCTGGCGTCCTCAGACTTTCTCATTGTCGACGCCGCCGGCGGTGGAGCCTTCGGTTCTGCGTGTACCGACGATCCAAAATTCGAATGCGTCCCAGCCTCAGATCTGGATTCTCCGTCCCCCTCGTCTTCGTCCTCCGACGAGGTCGTGGTGTTATAATGGTCGTGGTCGTGGTCGTCCCATTCACTGTACTGGACCTCCTCCCTCTCAGTCTCAACCTGTCCATCTTCAAGCTCGAGGTGGTGATTGTGTTGGAAGACTTTCTCCTCCTCGCGGTCATTGTTCCGGCGTTCAAAGAATTCCGAATCCGGCGGCGACGGAGGATAGAAATTCTCCCAGTTCCAAACCGACGACGTTTGAGAGGGCGTGCTTGCATATGTTGCATTTGCGTTGTATGTATAGTTCGGTGGATTATTCATCGACCGAGCGGGGGACGAAGAAAGGCTCGATTCGGAGAGAATATGAGGAAGCTTGATTGGCCTCTGTTGGCGGCGAGCGGGAGCGTTTGTATTCCAGTTGTAAGTATGGTTCGTCGAGCGATCCTTCGACGGAGTTGGAGACGAAGGCGGACTCGTTTCAACCGGAGGGTTCCGGTGGCGGCGGGAGGGGGTGGAGTCCGAGAGTATGTGCGGGAGCTTGGAGGTGTCGACAGTGGGGGAAGGAGAAGGGGAGAACTGGCGAGGCAGCGACGGAGGAGGCGGCGGAGTGACGGCGGAGCGGGACATAGAGGACGGGGTGCGGAGGAGGACGGCGGGGCTATGGTGAGAGACGGAGAGAGGCTCGCCGGCGGCGAAGGCGGAGAGGGCGGACCCGGTGACTCGGAGGGAGCGGCAGTAGTCGGAGTGGGCGGCCGCGAGGCGGCTGCGCGCGTAGACCGCCTCCTTCATGAGGCGGCGGCGGTCCTTGCACCGCCGGACGGTATCCTCGTTGTCCAGCTTGGACGCCGTGCAACCCATCCCACGGCCCTGTTTGGATGCAGAGCAGTTTGAAAGAGAGAGAAAGAGAGCGAGATCAAAGACACATAACAGAGAGATGGCCAAACACAAACCCACAGCTCAAGGCTTATAGTGAAGCTGTCTGTCTGTCTTCACTCCCACTGCCCTCTCTCACTACTCTTTACTTTTTTATCATCTGGTCTTTCCATTTCAATAATTTTTATATAATAATTCAACTTTCGTACTGACAGCATAAAAATATCTACTATCCATCAAACTGTATATTAAAACCCAATACCTTTACATTCAAAAACATAAATAATGCTATTTTTTTCCTAAGATAATAACTTAATATGTGTTAATTCTCTTTTGTCTATAAATTTTGATTTAATAAATTATATATATATATATATATTGTGAATCACTTAAAGACAGTCACTCTGTTTCTCTATCTAAACTTGAAATCCAGCTGTGAAAAGGATGAACTCTGGGTGGAAAAGAAAGAAATTGTGATATGGGTTCATTAAAGGAGTCTGATTTTTCTAATAATTGTGCATTTAACTGATTTTATTTTAAACCTTTGGAAGTTTGCGTATGATAAAGGGTGTTTGGTGGATGGGAGAGGCGGGTAGAGGGTGGTAGGAAGATGGGGGTGTGATTGAAACTCGGAAAAACAATTGGGGGGCAATGACCCCACAGCTGCTGATGCCACTTGCGCCAAGCAAAGCAAAGCAAAGCAAGCATCATTGAATGAATTCCTGGACTTTGTTTTCTTCTGTGCCTTTGGAATTATTATTACTGTTGTTTAAACCTCCACTGCCACCCCCTACACTTTGACATTTGTTTACTAATCTCCATTTCAAGATGCTTCTGTTCTGTTTGCCTTTTTTTCTGATTTCCAAACTGCTTGGATCCATCTTGTTGGGGTTGGACTTGGAACCCTTGGTAGTTCTCTCCTACTCTCAGTACACCCTACTACACTGTCTGATATTGTACCCAAAGGTATAAGATAAAGAAACGAATAATTCATCAAAATAGTGCAAAGAAATCAAAGTTGGGGGTGGGGTGCATTTGGAGTCTATGTTACCATGTAGTGATTAATAAACAGTATGAACAGGAAATGTTTGGCAACACTATTTGAAAAAGGAGGCGGCCATTGTCTTACAATTTACTTAGAAACCTAATTCCAGTAAAACTTTGAAAATAACCGAAATAATATTATCCATCTATTATGGCTCTATTTCTTAAATAGAAATGAGAGCCCATCATTTTGAGAAGGAAATTAATATATAGTTATTGAAAATTGAGTGAAATTAGTAGCCAACCAATTCGACAACCAATTTTCTTAATACAGAAGAAGAATATCCATCTTTCCTCTCTTTCTTCCTTTGATACACGGGAAAAGGACTCACACACTCTAAAAAATTAAATAAGGTGTGTTTTTGACAATTAAAGTGACTAAACAAGTCAGCTTGCGTTCCTTTTTCATATAAAATAGGAAGAAAGAAGAGAAAAAGAGGGAAGCGATTGAAAATGGTGAAAGGGATTTTGGCTCTACCTTTCTCCCCCCCACAGTACAATTGGACTAGGACCAACATTATCACATGCATATCTTTAACCTTTATCTTTCTTAATTTTCTCAATAGGAGGAGTGTGCTTTAGAATTTTTGTTGATGGTGAGAATTGAGAAAGGCCCTTTGTCCTTTCTTCTTTCCTCAACAATCTTTGGTCACTGGGTGAGTATCTGATTCTTTAGAAAATATAAAGATATATATTCCCCTCGGCATATTCCAAACTGTATACAAAGAGCCCCCAAATGAAACAGTTTGGACTAACCCTAACTAGAATGTCATAAAAAAACCCTAATCAGAATAAGATTATTCCAGAACCAACTCAAATCACAGAATACAACTCCCAACACAACCTTTCTTAGAAACACAAAATTGCCAATTGTTCTGTTCCTATTTCTCTATCTGTACATTTGCCTTCTTTGTTTTGCAAACCAGAAGTTGATAATTTTGAAATATATATATATATATATATATATTTTTTAAGTAAATGACACCATAACACCCCTAAAATTTCACTAAATTACATTCTATACCCCCAAGTTCTGAAAATTACATTAACCTCCCATCTGCTAAGATGACATTAAAAACTATTTTAAATATTACTCTGTGTATTTATAATAAGCCTTAGGTGCGTGGGTATATTTTACCCTGCTTTTTATTTAATAAATTTTATTTTCAAATAAAAGTAACTTCAAAAACTAGTGAAAATAAAATTTTGTTACCCTATAAAAATAAAGTGTTTTCAGACATTTTCTGGAAAAAAAAAACAATTTTTAGAATCAATCCACCATTTAGGTTCCTACAAATTGATCTTATTTTCAAAGTTAGAAAACGACTTTCCTAAGTTGGCAAATGATAATAACGGCATTAGCACCACTATGAATGAGAGATTATTTGATATTTACAACCTCGAGAAATGTTTTGTCGTTAGCATAGAATTTGTCACACATCAAGGCAACAACAAAATGTTTATGCAAATAGACCAATGTACCCAAGCCACAGGCGGGGCAGAGAGAAAGGCTGTAGGCTCAGCCTTTTAACCAAATAGCATATAGCCCTAGTATTGTTCAATCCTTGAAGACAATATGACAAAAATGAGTTACAAAACCACCAGATCTTCGTCAAGTAAACCTATATCCGACACCCCACTCCCAATAACGGTTAGTAGCAGGAGGCCAGAACCATCCCAAATCTCCTGTCCCAAAGAGTAAACAACGGGCATTTAAAAGCCGCAGCAAATAATATATATCGGGAATTTTTCTCTGCATCCAAGCACATGAAACAGGGCGATGATCTGAGGGCTGCAATCCATAGAAAATGATGCATCTGTTTCCTCCTAAAAAGGTACACAGCCCTTAGTTCTTGGCCCACCTCATATGAATTCACCTGTCAGCATTGAGATCCTCCAACAGTTGGTGGTGTTGCTACTTTTCTAAGGGGCCCCATCGAGTTTCTTCCTTCCACACCCTTTCAGTTTCAGCTAGCATACCCATAAAAATTTACTAGAAATTGAATATGGACATAAAAAGGACTCCTTAGGGTTGAAAACTCAAGTTAATTAAGCAACCCCAACCAGCCTATCTAAAAATCTTTGCCAATTTCTTCATCTATGCAACACTTAATTATGTTCCCAACAACTCATTTTTTTGGAAACAGTAATCATAGCACCAATATAATCATACAATTAAGCTTTTCAACCACCCCCACAAAAATTTGAACTTCATGCGATCACTAGGCTTCGCTAAAAAAATGCCATCTCATCTCATATTTCAAATAAGGTCATGATGGTAAATTGATTCTGAATATCTAACATTCCAGGGCATTTTGGTCAAAGTAAAGGCGTCAGGGGAAAAGGACTGAGGTGCGAAATGATAAGAAAAGTGAGAAAGAGAGAGAATAAATATAATTAAAAAGGGGACCAACCTTGTTTTTTCTTTCTTTTTTTAAGATAAAATTAAACACCAGAAAGACTAGGCCCACAAGCCAACGGAGTGACAGATTTTTGTGCTGTAGGGACCCACCCATGTTTTCATTTGCCAAACAGCTAGCAAAGGGGAAGAGAATTGCGCTTCTAGTCAAATAAGATACAGATAGATGCATCCACACACGATTCCGTCACCATTTTGGACACTTTGCTAAGGAGAGCTACTACTACTAGACTATTAGTGTTAAGAAACCCTACAGTACCTGATGTCCTCGTGTAGGCTGGGCACATGACTCAACTTATTTTCTTAGGTGCAAAAGGTGAAAGTTCCTCACCTTTAAATGTCACTCACACACTACTCCACGTATGTGGGAAAGATTAATCACGATACACAGTAACACATTAAGTAAGAGACACAGTGCATGGTGCCCACAAAGAGCCACCCCCACAAGAGGGTAAAACTCCCACACTGCGGTTGCCATGACTCGAATCTACATCCTTAGATGAAATTTGTTACCTGAGAACTAACTGTGCTACGCCCGTGGGAGTGACTCAACTTATTTCCTGCAATGCAACTATCTGCGCAAACTTGGTAGAAAAATTAAGATATTGGAGTGAACCAGAGGAAAACTGGGATCTCAAACATGCTCTGAAGGACATATTGGAAACCAGGGCCAAGAGAGACAAATGCCGTGTCATAAGAAATTCTAGGTGGTTAAGAATATAGACTTACCATGCAAAAATTGTTGATTGCATAAGCCACACAAGGGTGTTCCTGAAAAGTAGGTGTTTTCAGACAATAAATAACATCAATAAAATTCAATGAAATTTCTGATGAACTCAGCTTAAGAAACGCTAATTCAAGCACGTGATCAAGAAATTTGATAGACCTCATACAAAGACAAACAATTTGTCAAGTGCTTTTTTCAGTTGAATAGACTACTGCCCATCTGCACAATAAGCGTACAGCCTGGAAACCACTTGTTTGGACAGCCTTTGGGGTACTGAAGCATAATTGCTAAAATGTACAAGTCTAATGCCCTCCAATGTTAGCAGCCGATCAAGTCTCTATCACCTCTCAACTCATTGGATCTTTCATTAAGATTTTAATTCTTTTCATGAGCTTATCTTATTCTTCTGGCAGGCTAGAATGCATGTAGCCAAAGTGGGATAAAGGCTTGATGTGTTGTTGTCATTGTTGCAAACTTATCTTATTTTTTATATTGTGTATGCATATACATAATATACTAGATCTTATCGTATCTGGTCTCTGTCTAGTTGTCATCAAGTTGTTCAATTCAAGGTCAAAGCATACCAAAAAACAGAAAGAGTTTGTTATTATAAAATGACTATATAGTGCTTTTCTTCAAGACACTAATACCTAACTGAATCAGGACAGCAAACAATTTAGAAAATCAATAGCTCAAATTGATAAACCCATGAAACATGGAATTAACCACAAACTGCTTTATTTCATTGGACAATATCATGGGATTCAAGGAGTTACCTTCAAGAGTACAATTATTTAGAATATGTTGTGGGGGTCACTACACTATGGATGGAACGATCACATCACTGGTGGGTTTTTGCTATTAACCATGGTACCATGAGAACTAAACAAGTCAGCCCCAGAACCACTAGCTTCTACAAACAACAGGAACATGAAAAATTTGAAGTCTAATGAATTAAATCAACAAATACCTTCAAATGGAGGTTTTTCCATGCTACAATAGTTAAGAAAAAGTTCATGGCCCACCTTTAAGTCCATCGTTTCCAACAAACAGCTTAAATGTGAGTCAAGACTTTTGGTGATCGATGAGGAATTATATGACTTCTAGAACAATGAGACATAACTGGTACTTCCATTTGGACCATGCTACTTGTACATAGAGGGCTACGCACGAGCACAAATGACCAAAATACCCCTCACCCAATTGCAAATTTACTCCCCCTCCCCCTTGGCAGCCTCCTCTCTTCTCTCTCTCCCCTTCCCATGGCTGCCTCTAGTGACCGCCTGTCACCGCCTTTGACTCCCCGCCTCACGCAGCCTCGCCTCTCACAAGCCAATTGCCGTTGCATCCTCCCTCTCCGTAGTGGGGAGGATGCAGTGGCGAGAGGCGAGGCAAAGGTGGCGACAAGCGGTCGTTGGAGGCGGCCATGAGAAGGGGAGAGAGAAGAGGCGACCAAAGGGAGGGGGAGTACATTTGCAATTGGGTGAGGGGTATTTTAGTCATTTACACGTGTGTAGCCCAAGTTGTAGCCCTCTATGTACCAATAGCATTTTCCCTTCACTTTTATCACAGAAATGAATAACCATTTGCCTACCTGTTGTGACACTTTTATCACAAAAATGAATAACCATTTGCCTACCTGTTGTGTCACTGTTTAGGGAGAGTGAATAGATATTAAGTTCGTAAACAGATGAGTTTTGGAAAGCACCATTTTCATAGTCATAACATGGATTATAATAATTACATACCTGATACTGTTGACCAACATAAAGCCATCAATCTAATCCATCAATAAGACTGCAATTTAGTTCAGTAAATTGAGATTCAATCATTGAATCTTAATGATTGATATATACTGAATAGGAAGATAAATCCTTTTTTCCTTTTGTATTGAATATCACTTTTGAGATCATCTCCTGAATGGATTATAACTCTTCTTTGACATAGCTTGAATCAGTGACCAAAATGTACCTAAGTCTTCTGTTTGTGGCTTGGGCCTCTGTGATTTAGGCCCCTTCCTCACTTTCCTAATGATAGAGCCCACCTGCTCCCCATTACTTATCAAAAAAAAGGGCCACTATGCTACTTTAAGGAAAGGTCAAGGTGGCTTTCATTAAAGATAAGATGCGTGAAATGCAATATGTGGTATGACGGCCTTTTGGAAGATATATCATAGACAGATGATGGTGAGTTATTATATATGTAGTCAACCTCCCAGTCCCAGAGAGATTAAACCTTTGACATGTTTCTGTTGTTTTTTTAAGAGGAAAAAAAAAAAATCAATGGCACAAAAGAAGGAATCCAGACCTCAACCAGGAAAATTACAAGTGGCAGAACCCGTGCATAATAACAGATGAGGCAGGTTAAAAGTGGGCCAGACAGACCCATGCCCAGTTATCAGAGATCATAAAACAGATTATGCAACTATAACAAATTATCCAGGTAATTAGAAACAATTTGCTTTCAGCTGATACTACATGAAACCAGACTATGAAGTTTAAGGACACTAGTAATCTCACTGACTACTTTTTCTTTTTCTTTTTTTTTTTTTTTTTTTAATTTTCTTCTGCCGGAGGATGGGGGGAGGTTGAACTAGATTTTCCATAAAAGTATATATTGGAGTATAGAAAATGTCAGAGGAAAACACAAAATAAGTTTAAAATATAGTTAAACATATAAAAGGAATTCCAAGAGAAGGGATCCCATTGAATGAATGTTCTACTGTACTGGCAAAGTTGTTAATATTACTTATCTTAGTAGCTAGTAAGTTTAAACTACAATTTTAATTAACATCCAAACTTAAATCCCAAAACACCAACTTCCCACTTTCACGCTTCCATTTCTCTTAGGAAATGCGTGCACATATCAAACCAAATTTTAAATTTGCATCAATCCAATCATCAATTTATGAAAATAAGTGCCTGAAGGGCATAAATTGAAGAATAAATTATCTCAGTACTTATCTCAACAACGTCAAGAAGTATTTTTAAGAGTAGAATAAATCATAAAACATGCCAGGAGGATTTATCATGACAAATCTAGATGCCAAATTTCAGTTTGTAAGATAATGAAGTTAGAACAAATATCAGTGTATCTATCAAAAAGAACAAATATAACATCATGTACACAACTGTAGGATGATGGTTACAGTTGCATAAATAGTTATGCCCTCATATGGTCATCAAGATTTGAAATATAAGGATTTTTTCCTGGGTAAGTAACCATTTTTCATTGCTATATGTGTTAATAGATGACAAATGTCATCATCCATCAACTACAAGTATTTTGATATATTCATAAAATAGATAACTAGAGCAAACAGAAAGAAGTGGACAAGAGATGTCTGCTGAGACCCCAAGTCAGATGACAAGAAAAAAATTGTCATTATTGTCTAGCATCTCATATTTTATCAAAAAAGGATGCACTTAGCCCCCTTCATCTTTGAGGTGGCAGAATATGCCAATCAAGAAAACAGGTTGTGGTTGTTCACAGTGTCAATAATAATAGCAAAGGATTCCAAAAGTTTTAAGGAATGTCTTTTACCTGCGTCTCCCTTGAGTGTCAACAAATTACTTTAGACTCAGCAGCTTGCTCTAGGTAACACAGCCTCTGAAAATTCATATAATGTTATCAAAAAATAAGTATCGGCCACTTGAACACGAGAACAATCTCGTGAAAAATTACATAAAAATACAAAAACAGAGAAGAAGACTCCAGATGGCAGAACAAACAATCTGAAGCGTCAAACTTAGCATAGACAGGTTTCAAAGCTGAAAATTTTAAACATTTTTCTACAGACAAATCTGAAAAGGAAATAGACAGGAAGAAGAGGTCATAAATTTGGCTAATGTCAAATCTTTAATCATCAAATTATATCAATGCAAAGCCTGCAAGGCACCATGAACACCAATCTCATGTAAACTACAATTAGTACTTGACATCTTCCTTCAGGCATTCCCAGGATCCCAATCTAACTTGGAGAAATCAATTCAATATTTTTCTCCTATGCAGATTAGATAATGTATTTATCCAAATTCACAAGGCAGATTCTGTCCCAGATCAAGAAAAAGTTTTTCCTTTGCAAGTAAAGTTGTAGGAGCATATATAGCCAGGAGTGTAAAACCTCAACTTTTGGATAAGAAGAAAGAAGGATTTTAAGATCTCTGAATGAAGTTCCAAAACAGAAAGGGGAAAAGAATAACAAATTCAAACAAAAGTGCTGTCATGATCTCAACGTCTAGAGGAAGAGGTGTATAGTGCAAGTGGCAGGGGTTACATGAGCAGGCAGTTAGGAGTTGCTAGCTAATTCTAGAAAGGGTAGCAATGTAAATAAGGTTGTGCAGTTGGCGAGAGTTTTTGATCGCAGGATCCAGTATATAAGGACCCGCTTACCATGTAATGAGGCATCAAGAAATTGAATTTGAATCAATCTGAATTTCTCCCTCATTTCTGTCTTCTCTCTCTTCTCTTCTATTGGTTTCCTTTATTCTCTAGAATTCTCTACCAAAATCTTAAGAATTATTGTCAGATCTCCGAGGATTTGACAAACTCAACCAAGAAGACAAACACAAATCAAGAGACAAGGGAGAGTCCTCTCTCGACCAGAAGGGAAGGGAAATGAAAATGGTTCCTATTCACACTAATTAACTGTCATGTTGTTCACACAAAAACTCAATTATTGGAGCTTCTTTAAAATGGATCACATAATACAGAAAGGAGTTATCCTTTATGCATGCCTCAAATTCCTATAAGAGCCGTCCTAACCATGAGCACAAAAGATTTTCATAAGCAAAACAAACTCGCCCACTGAACTAGAAAAAAAAGGGAAAAAAGGAGGGTCCAATTAGCAGTGGCCACTATATAATGTAGAAATAGTTAGTCAACAAACTCCCCAGTTCTTTGACACACAACATCAATCCAAGACTACCACCCCTCTCTTCCTCAACTTTAGAAGTAAGAATCAACCTAAAGGCAGCTGTCCAAACAACACTGGGTGGGGCTTTTGATTCCAGAGCCTCCAACAAAAGCTCACTCTTCTTTTTTGCATAGGACCTTTCAAAACAAGTGAACAAGAAAAGTCCTATTTTGGATGATATCAAAACCAAGCATCCTCCCAAACCAAAATTGGGATGGTGATATAACAAGCATGTTGTCAAAAATCAAACTCACAATCTTGGATAAGGTGTTTGGATTAATAGGACAACCAAAAATGCCAGTTGAGGAGAGGGAAAAACAATTTGAAACCACAGCCTCTTTGTTCCTCACAATACAAAAGAGATCAGGAATATCTTTGTAAAAAATAAAGATACACCACCAACCAAGCCAATACCTCACTATTTTTGCACTACCTTCCATCAAACTTAAAATTCTAGAGGACTCTAACCACACTCCCACAATGCACTTACAAGCCCATCTCCATAAGGGGTCCTAACCACCCCAATAGACCAGCCACCTTGATCACTCCCATATTTCTCTTAGTAATATTATGGAAAAAAAACTACCTCTCTCATTTGTGAATCTCTGCAATCATTTATCTAGTAGAGCCTTATTACAAAGCACAAGACTTCTACTACACAACCCAGATTCTTAATTTGGCAAGCACAAGTTATTCCATCCAACCAAATAATGCTTAAACAGTTAACTCATTCCTCAAAAATGTCAATTCTAGTGCAAATCTAATTAACAATAATTGTAAAGGTAAGAGTTAGGGACCAAAGTTTGTATCAAACTACAAATGAACATCCTTTAGGCATGATATGGAACTTGAAATCAGCATGGAAAAAGAAAGCGGGTATTAACACAATAAGGCATGAATACGAGAAGGAAACCATTTTGCTTCAAATTTTCACTTCTGCTAGCAAGATAATTCTATACATAGAAAAATTACTAGAATGATGCAAGGCTTGAATTTTTATAATTAAAAGAGATCTTGACAAATGGTTTAAGTGAGAATTAAAGACTTTGATTCAACAATTCTTGAGCATTCATCTGAAAAAAGTAATGAAAATTTTAAGGGAAAAAAAATGTGTACAAATAAATTTTTTTTTCACTGATTTATGATAAGAAGGAATAGTCACTTTTATAACACTAACTCTCAAAGCAGGTAAGTTTTGCAGTAGAGTAGGGTTAAGTTGTTCTTAGATAATCTTAACGTTAAAAATCAATGCCAAAGCCTGAGAAATCCATAAGTTAAAGACAGACAAGTATTGACACTGTTGTATGTGAAGCTTCAAACGTCACCGTTTCTGGCAGGGGGTGGAGGGTAATTTTGGCAACCATTTGGCGGCCCAAAACGATAGCGTTTTGGGCTCTTAATGGATGGCCAAAACAGCAACCTCTCCTGCCGTTTTGTGTGGCGTGCTGATGGCTGTCCTTTTGTCTGCCTCTTCATCTCTCCCGATCGTCGATGCTCTGCACTCTCCTTTATACGACTCGATCTCCACCGCTTGAGTCTGTTTTATATCAACTACAGTCGCCTCGAGATGAGTAAGGGAGACGGCCTCCGATTATCCGCTGTTGCAAGGGTTTGTTCTGATCTGTATCTTCAGTTCTCATTCTTTCTTCGATGTTCTATTTTGTCTTATTTTTTGTGTAAGCCTCTGACCTTGAGTTTGTGGTTATGGGGCGGAGTTAGATCATTGAGGGATTTTCGTTTTATGTACAGTGAGAATAGAGAGCTGTTTTTGATTCTTTGATTTGTAATCGGTGGCTGTAAGACTTTATCCCTATAGTGCAGTGACCTCCCTTTGTCGGAGCTCAACGTGGACGTAGCCCTCTTTACGGGTGAACCACGGTAAATCTCCCTGTGTTGATATTGTTTACTCTTGTTTTATGTTTGTGTATGTTCTCTGTCTATTTGATTTCTGTTAAGTTTTGGTCAGTCACTCGTTCGAGTATATAAGGGTTGATTTAGGGTTAAGCTTCGGCTCTTCCCAACAGACACCAATTAATTGTGTAGGTTTGGTTGTTGCACTGCCCTGAGAATCCAGGAAACTAATGTAATATCACAACTTTTAGAAAAAGTGCCCGTTCAAGTTAATTTTCGAGCTATGACATGGGGTTTTGATTGTGATACACTCCCATCATTCAAACTCTATGTACAACCATCGCCAACAACTATGTAAAAATGGACTTGAATTGGCTCTTATACCAATTTCAAAAATGGACCTGGATTTGCTCTTGTATAACCTGCAATAGCATAGGTTGTCACCCCGATCCCAAAAATGTTGGTTGAAATCAATTTTGGATTCAATACAACAAATATTTAGCAAATCCTGCTCAGTAGGCTGCCAATATGGCATTCGCGTGACACGAGGGTAGAATAACAACTATTTGGTCTTATACTATGTTCTTCGTATGGATTCAACAATTTTCTTCCCTGCGTTACTGCTTTCCCTTCTCAGCAGACAAATAATACAGATGAAATGAAACAACGTGATCTTCATTTTCCAGTGGAGATTTTAGGGTTAGGGTTGCATTTTCGAATATATATGGTTGCATCACTAGACATGAAATATGAGAGAGAGAGAGAGAGAGAGAGAGAGGCGACGTTAAAGTTCACCGGCGGAAGCGCAGTCGTCGCGATTGCTGCAACCGCTGCTGTGTTCCTCCTCGGATCAGCATGCTGTCTCGCTCTTAAGAGGGAGGGAAAGAGAATTCGGATGGAGATGGGAATTAGCAGATTTATAACTCTTTTTTATCTTTTAATTTCATTTTTTTATACGAATACAATAATTAAAATTTATTTATCTAATAAATCTAAAAAAATCAACGTACCCCCGTAAAGAATAAAATTGTTCAAGAGAAGTAATTTATTAAAAGAGCAATTGTTCGAAATAAGCTCAATCTACCATTTGTGAGAGCTAATGTTGTATGGAAAAAGGTGGTTTGGGATAGTTCATTGCTTGAGACAATTGATATGTTCATAGTGAAAGCTTTTGCGATGTATAAGGCATGTAGGAATTTTTCTCACTCCATCCATTCAATAATTAAGTCATAATAATTCATGTTGTGACCTAGATGTAGATAAAATGCATGGATGAATATTAAATTGTGAGTTGTCTAGGAAAAATGACGAGATTTATTTGGAATAACTATGGTTGTGTATAGTTGTGTGAGTGTTGGAAAGTGAACGTCGAGAAAAAAAATTTATAACACGGTTGTGTCAAGACCTTACCCCTAACTAATGTTTTATTTTAAGATATAAGTCTAAATTCATGGAGAAATAGCAATGAATGAGATGAACATGGACAAAATATTAGGTAGAACATATTGAATGAGGGAGACTAACAAAATGTAATGGGAAATCGAGATAAATAGGGGAGAAATTTGACATAATTTAAGGGGAAATCATAGAAAACTGATGATACTAGATCGATCATCGAGATCTGTCTCGAACCAAGTACCTGTAAGGGCGAGGCTTTAATCCCCTGAGAGAACTCCGATGCTCAAATCAGTAGAAGAATATGCCCGAAATGGAAAGTGAATCAATAGTCAGATGATCCATACCTGTAGAAGTTGACCTCTATTTAAAGATAGCGTAGAGTTTACTCCGAAGAGATAAGATAACCTCTGAACAAAACATTTGAGAGAATCTCGGTTGATTGAGTCGACCTTGTTCAAAATCAAATATGAGATGAAGATCTAGATGACACGTGGCGCTTCCTGAGACATGCACGTGGCGGCACCAGGCTGGTAGTTCTCGAGGGTAGTATAGTAATTTTGCCCTTAATAGAATATCCCTTCACCAAGAATAATATAGATAAATTAGATATTTCAATAAAGTCTTTATAATTCATATATTAACATATGGGTATGAGAGTTATAGGTTTTATATATAAGCAGCTCATTTATCACGTCTCCACTATTAGTAATTGCTCATTTAATTACTCCATTACATTCTCACTACTCAATAACTAAGAATAATAAGATAATAAAGACAACAACTAATTAGTTCAACAAGATAAGTACAAATGTAAATAAAAATAACATGTTAGTCGTGACAGGTCAAAATATATGCACGTACTTTGTTTTGTGATAGGGATGCATGGTACACATGCATAGGAGACATTGTGTTGTCCAAACTATACACAGTGTTGTCTTGCGTTAAATTCAAAAAGAGCTTTCATAAACCCCCAATCTAGAATGAATGGTCCCCTCAATAAATGAGAGCATGCTTTAAGTAGGGTACTTTGTGTAAGGCAACATATGATAAAACTATATGAGATAAGCTAATCACGTGTTTTTCCTTAAGATGATGGCTCAACTAGATGGATTGTGAATTGCGATATGCCTATTTAGGAGAACTTTGAGTCATTATTTGAATAAGATTTATGTGTTGACTTCCTTATGATAACTTATCATTGAGGATGTTCCTTTTATAGGATAAATATTATATCGGATAAATATTTTATTTTGAATCATTTTTTATTTTGGATGAATGCCTTATTCACCATAACTCATCCCGAATGACATATTACAACAATAGTATGAAATTAAGAAATTTTAAAAAATACAAATTTTTATTTTCTAATAAGAGATTAAATTATTCCCACTCATTTCATAAAAAAAAAATGGAATTGAAAAATGTTAAAACCTATTAAGCCTTAATTCAATTGTAAATTCTAACTCATTACTCACTTCTATCAATTACCTAATTTTTAATAAAATGCTTATTATCTATTCAATTATATAAATTATTTTTTATTTTTTTACTTTAAATTTTTATTAAATAATTGAATCTCCTATTATAAAATAAAAACTTAATTTTCTAACCTTTAGACTATGAATTATTTTTTTCATAAATTTTAACTTTTTTAAAATAAACATTATGATTTTTTTAAATATAAATTATTTTGACATATTTAGTTCTATTTGATATAATTTAAAATTATGAAATACTTTTTAAAACTGAAAAGGGAATTAACAACCCATTTGAAACAAATTCTTATACAATCATAATTTCAATTACACAGTTTTAATTATTCCAACATAATTAGAGTTTTGATTATTTTGCATGGAACAGATAAACATTAAAATTGAATTTTAATTATTATATTTAAAACTAATATGGAAATATAATTAAGTAAATAACTTGGTCATATTATCCATAACAACTCCATCAAAGTAAAAAATTAATATAAAACATTAAACATTTTGTTTAAATTTTAATATTTCATACAAAGTAAATTAGATAGATTACACTCAATCCCATATGTCATAAGGATTTTAAAAAATAACCCTAAGGAACAGATTAAGTGGTTGAATCATAATAAATTAAAATTTATACCAGTAAATGATGGGTTTAACTATTTACCCTACGCAGTGATATGAAATCTCCACCTACGATTGAGAAAGTCTTGGGAGTCTAAGAGGCTTACTGAGCACCTTACATAAATGGGATAAAAAGACAAAATTGTCTTATCAAATTTTACAAATTTATAAAGTATTGCCCCTGCCCCCTACTCTCTCCTCGCTCCTTTCTCATAGTCGTGCCTTTGATGCCTTTGTCTTTTTGCGGTGCCTTGCTGTCATGCCATCGTTGCCTCGCATCTATCGCCTCATTACCATTATTGCCTCTTATTGCCTCACGTCACTTTGTTGACCGTCGCTACATCTTTCAACGACGGTTGGCGAATTAAGACGGCGATGACAGCAAGGTGACAGAGGCATGGCATCGAGGCGCTACGAAAAAGCGAAGGCAACGACGACATGGCCATGGGAGGGGAATGAGGAGAGAGTAGGGGCAAGGGCAATGCTATGTAAAGTTTGAGGGGGATAATTTTGTCTTTTTGCCTCCTTTATGTAAGGCGTTCAGTAAACGTGTCTGGCCTTGTAGTAAATCTCTTTACGATTTACCTCTTTTGTAGAAATTGAGAGCACGAGATATGAGAGATCACGTAAGAACGATAATTTAAAAATTTTAATTTTTTTTTAAAACAACCTATAATTTTATCGTGAATGTCCCAAATAACATGCAAATTGAGTGTAATTTACCATTTTAATTATTATAATTATCTATCACCAGAAGAATACCCATATTTTACTACATTTTCGGTTATATATAAAAATTTTCATTTTTTAATATTAGACGGACTTTCAATTTGTATCAAGCATGCATTGCTATCAATTTATAATTAAAAAATACCATTAATTTATGACATGTAATTATCAATTAAATAGTTTTTAAATTAATTAATAATTAAATAGCACATTTATTGAATGTTCAATTTTATTTTTAAATTATTCTAAATCTTAAAAACTGCACGTAATTTTATTTAAAAATTATAATATTGATATATAATTAAAAAATAATAAAAGATATATTTTTTAATAATTAACCTTTATTTATTTTATAAAAATACAGAACCTAAGTCCACACCAGTTTGGTGAATATTTATTCTTTTCTGTTCCGGTCTAATACCCGGATCCAGTTGTACGTCTCGGATCTGATTTGTGAACTGGTATGGTCGTATAAGCAAGCAGTCCGGGTGGGGCTTTCGATGCACCAAAACCCTGCGAAGGATCGAATTCTCCGTATCTCAACCGGCCGAGAGTTTCATCGCCGAACAAGAAGGTATAGTGTTTATGTTTAGCTACTTTTATCCATGTACTCATGTATTTCCTTCTCCATCTTGCAATTTTCAGTTCTATTTGATCTTTTGAATCTTAGATGGCTTTGTTTCCGATTGCAGATCTGTTATCTTACTTCAAGTTTTACTTGAAAATTTCGAATTTTGTTGATTCTTTTCTCGCCTCGTTGTTGCTAGGCTCTGGAATAGAGTAACGAAGAGCAGGAGTCATGGCTGGGCGTGATGATTCCGGTTCGTCGGAGAAGAAATCAAGCGAGGCCATGGACGGTGTCCCGACCTTCAATGCTGAGAATATGCAGAATAACCTGAAATCCGTCTATTACAGGTTTATTTGGACACCTGCCTCCATTTGGCTATGCTTCACGCCGATGTAAAATGTAGGAGATAATGGGAATTTGGATGGGACATTGAATATGGATGGCACTTATTATGTTTTGTTCATTATGTTACTCTTTGGAACAGTTAGTTGTCCAGTGTGAATTAGGTGGTTCTCTATTTTGGTGCATACGCCAAGTTAAAATAATACATGTAAAGTATAGCTTTCTTGAAATTTTAGTAGGATTTGCCTCTTCCGATCAAAAACAACTAATTCCAAAGTTGTCTTAGGTATAAAGGTTTGAATTTAGGTCTATGATTCTGAATCGTCTTAATGTTTGGCATAATACTGGATAAACAATATGCTTCATATCCTTTCTCTTCCCCCACTCCTCTACCCCCCCCCCCCCCCCCAAAAAAAAAAAAAAAAAAATCCTTTTCTCTTGTAGGTTGGGAGTGAGTGAAGGTAGGGACTAAGAACTGGAATTCTGAAAATAGAGATTATTTGCTGATTCATATCTGATATTTGTTTAGAGCTCCGTTACATTTATAATAACGGACTTGCAATTTTAAGGTGTTTGCATTCTCTATGATGGAGGAGCCTTTGTAGCAATGATGAGATTGTTCCTCTGTGGTCCGAAGATTACATGTTTTGAGTTGCGGAAACAACCTTTTTGCAAATTAAGGGTAAGTAAGGTTTGCAAAATAAGGGTCAGGTTGTGTAGGGTGTGCACAAAAACAATCCTCCCTCATGAAGCGAGGAGTTTTGTGCCCCAGGGACATCACCGTTCTCTATGGTCCTTTTATAGGCTAATATGTTGTGCTTTCTGTTTTTGTTATTATCTGTTTAAACCTAACAAATTTCTAGGAAATTTAACAAGGCTGCTTAATGTCCACATTATTAGTGTTTCCCTTATTTGGAAGTAAAGATTTTTGTTGATATTAAATAAAGAAAAATAGCATTATATAGGCTCCAAAAAGAGGATGCAGCCCATAAATGCAGGCATACAAAACCTATAGACTCTGTAATATACGTTTTCCACAAAAGGTCTAGGTTCACGAGAGAGCATAAGGAAAATTTAGAGTTCCCTTTCAACCATGCCCTCAAGGTAATATGTGGTTTTTTGAAGACACGGGGATAAGACTACCAAGTTTCTTTCATAAAATGGTCAATGCTCATATCATGGGTAATTTTATTGGTTAATTGAATTTTTACAGGGAGCAAGTATAAGGAGTAGGATGTACTGGCCAGGGAAGCAGAGTTTTGTGGTAATCTTTAAACTGAGAAGGAAAAGTTGATGGCACATTCTTTTGCTAGTTTGGAGTTCAGGGCAGCATAAGTGGTTGGAGAGGCTACTGTTGGACAATGTCAGGGAAGTAAGACTTTTTGCACTGGCTCTCTTTTAAGAAGTGTTCGTGTAAGACTGGTAATGAAGTTTCTGCTGTTGGTCACAAGATTTATAAGTTTGGAGATTTTGGAAAAAGTCTTGATGCTTCTTTTGTTGCTGTTATTCCTGAAAGGGAGGGACTATTATCTAAAGAAGATTTTCATGCCCCAAATCTAGTGATAGTTTTTATAAGATCTTATTGGAAGGTTTATCCATAAAACTAAGAAAAAGTATTGATGCATTCATTTTGAATTATCAGAATGCTTTTAGGGTGCTCCTCAGATTCTTGCCATAGTTTTGGTAATAAATGAATATGTGGATTCTCATGTTATGGCAAATTATCCAAGGGTTATCTGTAAATTAGGTATTGAAAAGATTTGACCATGTTTATTGGAATTTTATTTTGTTTGCGACAGAAGAGCTTTCCCTAGATTGTCCCTTAGAAGGGTCAGTTTTGGTTGATTTGAAGGTTTCAATGGAGGTTTTATTAGGGTTAGCTCTTTGTTAAAAGTTTCTCACATCTCATTTGCAGATGAAGCTATAATATTTTGCGATGCTTTTATGTTCGTTTTGAGGCTTCTTAGGAATATCCTGTTGTGTTTTCAGGGTGCTTTTAGTCACATAATTGATCTTGTATGGAGTCATTATTTGGGTCAGGAGGGTGTCGGGTATTCAGTTTGCAGCTAATTCATTATGGTGTGGTAGACGTTCTTTCTTCTACTTATTTATATCACCCTATTGGAGATGGTTTTGAGGCTAAAGCATTTTTTTGGGGAGTTATTTAGAGATGTGAAGCTTGCATTTCTTTTTGTGGAAATGCTAGTCTTTGTCTGAAGGAGGTAGAATTACCTTGGTTAAAAACTCTCAGTCTTGCTTTTTGATTTATTCTTTCTCCCTTGACAAGTGGTATCAGAGCCAACATCGAGGTGTTTATATATCTACTTATATGTGGTTACCACTATAAATTTGGATCCTTCACATCAGAAAATAAGTTACATAATTAATCACTCTTTTGGAAGGTACTAGGTACTATTCACGTATACGGGGACACTATTCACACGTATAGTTACTATTCACGTGAAATAGTGGGAGCTAATTTTGTGCTTAAATTAGTTTGTGATAGAAGCAATGGGGGGCAAAATTTGAGATTGAAAAGTTCAATGGGAGAAATTTCTCATTGTGGAAATTGAAGATGAAGGTTATCTTGAGAAAAAATAATTGCTTGACGGCCATTTGCAATAGACCCCTTCACAAATAACGACAAGTGGAACGAGATGGACGAAAATGGTGTTGCAAATCTTCATCTGGCACTAGCAGATGATATATTGTCTAGTATAGAAGAAAAGAAAACGACAAATGATATTTGAGATCATCTTACAAAATTGTATGAGACTAAAACACTTCACAACAAAATTTTCCTTAAAAGGAAATTATATACTCTACAAATGTCAGAATCTACTTCGGTGACAGAGCACATCAACACTTTGAATATGTCACAACCCTAGGGTTTAGCTAGGTTCTAGGAAGGAAATGGGAAGAATTTGGGAGAGAAACAAAAAAGAATTGGGGGGAGAGACAGCAGAAATCAAGAGAAAGGAGGGAAAACAAGGGAGAACGAGAGAAAGAAAATAAGGAGGGAAATATGAATTCACTATATGATTCCAATATCCATTTCTTTACATGCTATAACCTATTTATAGGTTGTTCAACTATTAGTGTATTGTAGAACAACACCCACATGCACTTTAACATAATTAATAGCATCTCCTAACAAACAATTGTAACTAATGACAACATTGCCCCTCTAATTCCTCTTGGGTCATGATAATTTCCCCTCCTTGAAAGGTTTCTTGTCCCCAAAAAACTTATTACCATTGAGTCGTTGTTATTCATCCGATGCCCATCTTCACCAACTGGTTTCTTCTTCACATTTTCTTGTTCTCCTCTCGTATTACCCTTTTTTTTTGCTTTCTCTTTCGTTCTTCCTTAACAGTACTACGACTAGCTGCAACCCCAAGTCCAACCATCCACCTCTTCCTTATTGCCATTGAAAATGATTCTAGTGGAGCTGTCATTCCTGTAACCATCTCATTTCCAGTCATAGGAAGAAATTCAAACTTATCTTTAAGCAAACCAACCCTTTTGGCAGCTGCTGTCCTGTTTTGTGTGCTTGTGCCAATGACAAACTTATGAGATGTCCCAAACAAGGTGCACGGTGCAATCCTTTCCTCTTTCTCCTCAAATACTTGGTAAAGAGGCTTTTCAGGCTCCCTCCTTTGCTGCTTCTGGAGATCAATAACATGAGGAGTCTCAACACCAGTGGGAGTGCTTGAGAGGCTGTCAACTGATTGAATGCCACCCTCTAACTCCTCTTCCTTAATCTCTTTTGCAACAATTGCCTTTTCTTTCTTGTCATTCTGAATTGCCTGATTCAATTCAGATTGTTCCTGATTCTTTGCAGCTACCATTCCCATTCTTAGGACCTCATCAGCCTCATGCTTCTCATCAGCTGCATGAACACCATCTTCCTCTTCCAATGCTACTTCATTAGCTTCCTGCACTACTTGATGAGCAGCCTTGTAAGCTCCTTTGATAACATCAGTGTTGGTCCTTTCTCTAAACTGGGTACACAAGTCGATAACAAACTGTGGCCAGCTCAATTCCACCCTCCTGTGGCTCCAATTCTGAAACTAAGCATTTGCAACGCCATCCAAATAAATTGTAACCATGTTCACTTTCTCCCTTTTAGCTACTCGGTATTGGTAGAACACTCGCTCGCACCTGCTGATCCACCATTTAGGCCTATGTTTTTCAAACGTTGGAATCACCATTTGCGGTGTTGGGGATGTGGAAGGGTTTCCTCCAACTCCTTTGACCACATCTCTCTCCTTTGCCTCCGGCCTCTCCCTTGCTTCCATAGGATTGTTAGGCCTCTGCTTAGTTCTTGGCGTCGTTAGAATTGGCGTCGATGAAGCTTTGGGAGTGAAATTTGTCGGAAGGCGAACATTAGATTGTCGAGCTAACATGCTCAAGGCAACATTCAACTGCTGGCTGATTTGCTGGCGGAACCTAACAATTTCCTCCCAGAGCTTGCTAAAGGCAAAATCCAGATTGGTCGCATACTTCGATCGGCTCTAGCTGATCTCTTTTTGAGCTTGCTGGCATCCCATCTCCAAGGTCTCCAAGCAGTCATCCACCTGCTCTTGCTTTTGGCGTTTCCCACTTTTGATAGCATCCAATAGGAATTCCATCTAGTTCACCTTGCATTGCTTCAATTCCGTGTAAGTTAAGATGCAATAGCTAAGAACTGTCACCTTAATCTCAACTTCTAGACTCGTTTCCGATCCAATAACCCATTGCGCCACTTTGATTTGCCTTCCTTGAATCTAAATTCCGCAACTTGAGTTTGCCCAAACCCACTGCACATGCAACGATTAGACCTGGAATCACACAATTGAATTCGCTGGTCTATTTCACCTTCCAAAATCGCGACAACCACATATTGATCGGCTTTGCTTCAATTCACCCTAGGCTTGCGTCCCTTCTTACCCAATCATCGACCAAAAGCTCTGTAATCACCGGAATTCCTTATCTTTGCCTTGGCTCAAAATTGCGGAACTCCGCTTCAAAGGAACCAATCTAATCTGATACGCAATAAAGGACACTTGAGTTTATCTCCATGTCCAGATTGTAGCTAGGATTAAGATTAGGTGTGTTAGATTCCTCTTTGAGGAATGTTGCCTCCAAAATTCAAGTTGGATTGGATTACAGAATCTGCTCTGCTTGCTATTTTCGAACCTAGATTAGCAAATTTGCCTCCAATAATTACCTAATCCAGCGGCTCAGAATTCACTGAGATCTGAGTTGTCTTCCTCAAAATCGAAATCAGCAATCCCGAGTTCACCTCAATCAATTGTACATGACCACCTATGTCCGCAATTAGTGATGATTAGCATGCTCAAGGATCTGCTTCCAACACTCACCTTTCTTCTTGCTAGTACTCATGAACATAACCGATAATCGCGATGGATAAACACCCTCTGGCCTTGCTCGGGATCGCTACAGATTCAATGATAGTCCCCAACTGCTTCTCCTTCTCCACAACCGAGGTCACCTTTATCGACTTGGCCACATGCACGCCTTCCTTGATTAAACAATACTTCCTAGATTTCTCAAGTCGGAAGCCAATCCTTCGTCGAAATCACTGGACTGAATTCGCCTAAATTCAATTCGCTCTACCTAAACCTCCACCTTCTGTAATTGATAAACTTAGTTGTTCGATCAATTCTACCACCACTTTTAGAAATGCCTACTGCATTCGATCAGTGCCGCAATCTATCGCTTTCAAATTTCTGAACTCAAATTACAGCCAGTGAATCAATCAGAATTCACCAGCGGATCGCCATTTGCGTAATCACCTTGGTCGATTGCTAACACTTCTGAATCATAGCCAAGAATCGTTGGCTCTGAAACCAAGTGTCACGGCCCTAGGGTTTAGCTAGGGTCTAGGAAGGAAATGGGAAGAATTCGGGAGAGAAACGAAAAAGAATTGGAGGGAGAGAGAGTAGAAATCAAGAGAAAGGAGGGAAAACAAGGGAGAACGAGAGAGAGAAAGTAAGGAGGGAAATATAAATTCACTATATCATTCCAACATCCATTTCTCTACATGCTATGGCCTATTTATAGGTTGTTTAGTAATAGTATATTGTAGAACAACACCCATGTGCATTTTAACATAATTAATAACATCTCCTAACAAACAAATGTAACTAATGACAGTATTGCCCCTCTAATTCCTCTTGGGTCATTCATGACAGAGTACTCTATTTTCTCAACTCATATCTTTGGGTTATAAAAAAAAGATAAATGAACGTGTTGAACTTTTACTTCAAAGTCTACCTGATTTGTATGATCAACTTATCATCAATTCAACAAATAATTCCGCTACAAAAATCCTAGTCTTTGATGATATTGCAATTGCTATTCTGGAAGAAGAAAATTGACGCAAAAATAAAGACAGGTTGGCTAATTCGCAACAAGCAGAGGCATTAACGGGGGTGAGAGGGAGATAAATGGAATGTGATTCAAGTGGGAGTCAAAATCATAGGAGGTCAAAGTCAAGAAGTAAGAAGAACCTAAAATGCCACCACTGTGGCAAAAAGGGTCACTTGAAGAAGGATTGCTAGAATTTGAACAAAAAAAAATTCCAATCCTCAAGGAAATGTGGCAAATACCTTAGGTGAAGGTGATGCACTATGTTGTAAAGCAGCGACGACTTATGAAGGTAGAAAAAGATTTGTTGATGTATGGTTCATTGATTCTGGAGCCACATTTCACATGACCTTTAGAAAAGAATGGTTCCATCATTATGAACCTGTCTCTGAAGGATCTATGTATAGCTATAATGATCATGCCTTAAAGATTGTCGATATTGGAACCATCAAGTTGAAGTTCCATGATGGTATAATTCGTACTATTCGAAAAGTGTGGCATGTAGAAGGCCTAAGGAAGAACTAGTTGTCTTTAGGACAACTGAATAAACTTGACTGCAAAATGTGGTTGAGAAAGGGATTATGAAAGTGATTCAAGGAGCATTTGTACTAATGAAGGGAGAAAAGGTGACTGCGAGGTTATACATGTTGAAGGAGAGACTTTGTTGGAAGGAGAAGCATCAGTTGCTTCAAGTAATCCAAAGTGAAAGATCTACAACAGTGTGACATCAGAAACTTGGACATATGTCTGAATAAGAAATGAAAATTCTTGTGGAACAAAATCTACTTCCAGATCTCACGAAGGTATTCTCACCCTTTTGTGAGCATTTTGTTACAAGTAAGCGGCATAGGTTGAAGTTTAACACATCGAATTCTAGAAGCAAAGAAATTCTAGAATTGGTTCACTTTGATGTATGGTAAGCACCAGTTTCGTCCTTGAGAGGAGCAAAGTATTTTGTATGCTTCATAGATGATTATTCAAGGAGATGTTGGGTGTATCCTATCAAGAGGAAGGCAGATGTGTTCCTAGTCTTCAAAGTATACAAAGCGTGAGTGGAACTTGAATCTAGAAAGAAGATCAAGTGCCAGCAATGAGTTTGCTGAATTCTGTAATCAAGAAGGCATTAAAAGACAGTTCACTACGGCATACACTCCTCAACGAAATGGAGTGGTAGAGTGGATAAACATAACCTTGTTAGAAAGAACAAGAGCAATGTTGAGAGTTGCAAGCTTAAAAAAGTTTTTCTGAGCAGAACCAGTTAATACCGCCTGTTATGTGATAAATCAGGCACCGCTAACTGCAATTGAGTTGAAGACACCAATAGAGATGTGGATTGGGAAGAAAGTTGATTATTCAAAACTTCATATATTTGGAAGTCCAATGTACGTGATGTACAGTGCCCAAGAAACTACAAAGCTGGATCCAAAATCCAAGAAATGCTTATTATTGGGGTATGCCGACAAAATGAAGGGTATTGCTTGTGGGATCCCAATGCACGCAAGGTTATAGTTAGCCTGGATGTTATCTTTGTAGAAGATAAACTATGGAGAAAAGAAGGTGATGATAGCACGATGAAAGTAAATCTAGAGACTATAGTGGTATATGTAGAAAAGGAATCTGAACAAAAGGATTCTTTTGAAGTGACACTGGAGCATGAGGAACAAGAACCAGTTGTGTCTGAGGCACCAGAAATTCGTTAGTCAGGTCGCTTGACAAGACAACTAGGTTGGCACTCGGATTATGTTATGGAGAGTAATGTTGCGTACTGTTTTCTAACAGAGGATGATGAGTCAACAATTCTTCAAGAAGCAATGAATAGTTCTGACGCATCTTAGTGGATGATAGCAAAGTAAGAAGAAATTGAAGCTCTTCATAAGAACAAGACTTGGGAACTTGTGTCTTTACCACAAGAAAGAAAGCCTATTGGTAACAAATGGGTGTATAAGATCAAGCATAATAATGATGATCAAGTGAAGCGGTATCGTGCAAGACTGGTGGTAAAAGGACATGCTCAGAAAAAAATGATTGATTTTAAAGAGATATTTTCTCCTGTTGTTCGAATTACTACAGTTCGAGTAGTCTTGGCAATGTGTGCTACATTTGACCTACATCTAGATGTGAAAACTATTTTTCTTCATGGAGATCTTGAAGAAGAAATATATATGCTCCAACCAGAGGGTTTTGAAAAAAAAGGAAAACAAAACTTGGTTTGTAGGTTGAACAAATCTTTATACGGTCTCAAACAGGCGCTGAAATGTTAGTATAAGATATTTGATTCCTTTATCATGAGCCTTGGATACAACAGACTTAATGCAGACCCTTATGCATATTTCAAGAGGTTTGTCGAAAGTGATTACTCTATTTTGTTGTTGTATGTAGACAACATGTTGGTAGCAGACTTCAACAAAGATCATATTAAAGAATTGAAGGCATAGTTAACTAGGGAGTTTGCAATGAAGGACTTGAGACCGAAAAACAAGATTCTAGGGATGTAGATTCACCAAGATAGAAATAATAGGAAGATATGACTTTCACAGAAAAATTATTTGAAGAAGGTCTTGTGGTGCTTCAACATGCAAAACTGTAAGTCAATTTCTACCCTACTTCATGTTAATTTCAAGTTATCCTCCAGTATGAGTCCTAGCATTGAAGCAGAGAGGATGGAGATGTCTCGAGTACCGTATGCATCAGCATTGAGAAGTTTAATGTTAGCTATGATTTGTACAAGACCAAACAGGGGAGTGGTAAGTTGGTATATGGCGAATCTTGGTAAAGAGCATTGGAATGTTGTGAAAAGGGCCTTAATATATATAAAGGGGACCACAGATGTTGCATTGTGTTATGGGGGATCATACTTTATTATTAGAGGATATGCTGACTTAGATTATGCAAGTGATCTTGACAAAAGTAAATTCATCATAGGATATGTGTTTGCACTTGCTGGCGAAGCTATAAGCTAGGTTTCCAAACTGCAGTCAGTTGTGGCCACATTAACAACAGAAGTAGAATATGTAGTAGCTACACAAGTTAGTAAATAAGCAGTATGGTTGAAGATAGTATTGGAGGAATTCGGGCACAAGCAAGAGAGGATTTCTTTGTTTTGTGACAGTCAGAGTGCATTGCATATTGCAAGGAATCTAACATTTCATTCAAAGACAGAACACATTTGAGTTCAATACCACTAGGAAGGAACAATGGATATGCAAAAAATTCATACAGAAGACAACCTAGCGGATTTGATGACAAAGGCAGTCAATACTGACAAGTTCGTTTGGCGTCGATCCTCTTGTGGCCTAGTAGAGACATAAGCAATAGGGATTGGCAAGGAAGAAAGAAAGGTGTGAAGATTGATCGATTCTCAATCAAATCTTCTAGTGGAAGATTGTTGGGTCAAAAGTTGTAGCTGGAAAGCAACGTCAATTTGTCATGTGTAAATCAGTATGTGATGCTAGCGTCAATTTGTCATGTGGAACATTTGGCAGAGAGAAATTTGTGAGGTTTTGAGGGTCTTGGGAGTTGAGAGTTTTTCTGTGGAGGGAAACATGTTGCTTTGCTGTTTTCTTTTATTTTTTTTGGATCCCTACTTCTCTCTGGTGCCTTTTATTCAGTTAGTTGATGGATATTGTAGTGGTAGTGTTAGTTTCTCTTATTTCTTCTTCTTTTTTGTATTGGGTTTGACCAATTGTTTGGCTGTTTGGTTGTGATCTCTCTCTATCTCTTTTTTGACAAAAATAAAAAGGCATTTGGCGACACTACAATAGTAACGATGTTTGATTATTTGTAAGTTATACTGGTTGGGTTACTTTAGGCAATTAAGTACTAACATGTGCAAAATATGCATGTAACTGAGAAGAGGATTTTACTGTGGATGTCTAGCCATACAAAAATGACAAGAATATAAATAGGATTATTATATGTAATAAGGTTGGAGTAGTGCCTATTAAAGATAACATGCCCAAGATGTGATTAGTAGAGAAACAATAAAAAAAAAATTGGTGCGAAGACAAACATGATATAGTATACAATGGCCTTATGTAACATATGGTCATTGATAAAGATGGTTAGAAGGCTAGAATTCATATTGTTAGCCCCACTTAAACATGATATAGTATACTTGTGATTGTTGTTGTTTCTATCTTCCAATGCTGTCTTGTTAATATTTTGTTGTGTAACTCTCCCTTTAAAGTACATGGGAAAAGGTGTGGGCTAAAACAAGAGAAATTGGGGTTCCTGAAAAGTAAACTAGTCCATTACATGTACTAGATTGTGTTCTGCACATCTTGATGTCTACTTAAACATGTCATTGATGAAAAGGAGATCATTGGAGAACTCATTGTCGTCCTTATTAATTACTGCTGATTGTTGAAGATGTGTTGCTTGAACCTTTTAGGGGATGCTGGCCACTTATGCTGTGCCTCGTCTATAATAAAAGCCACATTTGTCTAGGTTATCTGCAATTATTCCTTGCATGGAGCCATGTCTTTACCCCAAGAAAGGAGTGTTCCGTTTCCATAAAATATTGTTTAAACCTTTAGGAAAATAGAGATTGTCCCGCTTCACCACAATTGCATCTATTCTACACATGAAGAATGTGGGACAGGGAATTAATGGAGGATAAAAAACCAAAAAATGGAAAAAATTCCAGCAGCTGAATTTGGGTTTAACACAGTCAATTGGGAGCCAAAGCTGCACGTTTAATTGTTTAATAAGTTTCTCAAATTTTTCTTAACCCTTGGCTAACTTGCGTAGCAATGCTAAAACCTGAAGTTTCTCTGGTTGTGCAGCCGGACATTTATGTCTATTATTGGTGGAGTCATTGCCGGAATTTTGGGCTTTACTGGTTTGACTGGATTTATTTTTTATTTCCTCATCATGGCAATTACTTCAGTAGGCCTCATAGCAAGGGCGGGATGTTCTATCCATTCCTATTTTGATTCCTGGACCCAGATTCTTGTTGATGGCATATTTGGTGGTCTTATGGTACGTGTCTCTACCACATGTCAAATTCTTCTTTCCAACTTTATTTCTTTGCTAAATATTTTTTTTTATGTATTTTTGTTTGATTTATTCATGAGAGTGGGTCTTGATAACAATGGTAAAGTTACTTATCTGCAACTGAAAATGTTGCTGATTCAAATTGTGGAACAGCCTCTTTGCAAGGCAAAGGTAAGGCTACATACAAAGACGACTCTCCTTTGGTTCTCGTCATGTGGGGAACCTCATGCATTGGAGACATCCTTTTTGTTTGACTCATTAGTGCATGCTGTATTGATTTTGCACATGCAAAGATTAAGTTCTTCATTTCAAGTCTAATTTCTTCTCTGAATGACCACATTATTATAATCGGTAACTGGACTGGAGAAGTAATGCTCCCGATTTTTTGTATTTTAACTACTATTGCCCCAATTAATATATTCACCGTTAGTCTTTTCTGGTGGCTTCTTGATTTTCGTTTCGCACTGCAACACTATCTCATTTAATATTATTCCCTATTGTTTCTTTTTTTTTTTAGCTAAGTATTTCCCATTGTTTCTGGTGACTGTTAATTCTATGATCTTATAAACATTTGAATTCGTAATTTTAACCATATGTTGTTTTTATCATGGCCATTAAATCAGAAAATAGCAATGTTTACAAAGACCAGCATGGGTAATTAAAAATAGCAACGTTTAAATCAGAAAATCATGTATCTACATTTGTTAGGCCAAAAGATGGCATTATCCTCTTAAAATTAGGCTAGAATATAGTCCAAAGTCATAATGCGTTTAAAAGCGTCTCCTCAGTGCGTGAGACTCCAGGAGGGTTGAGACTCGGTAGAGGGTCATAGGTGCTTGAATCATGATGCCCTTCAAGTATAAATGTTTTAGTTTCTTCCAACCCGTTGACTGGCTAACACCTTCTCGGTTTTTTTTGCAGTCTTTTGTGCTGTTTTGGACGTATCCTTTTCTATATTTATCCATTTTTCATGGTATATGTTAAATAAAAGGGTAAAATACACTTGCACCCCAAAAGTTTGGTACAAATGCAGGGAGTTCCCTCCCGTTCTGAAAATTACACAGACCGTTCCTATTATCTGAAGGTTGTACCTGATTACGCCCATATCCTTAGATTTTTGCATCTTACGGAGCACCCCTGATTGTCTCTACATGGATTTCTTAACATCCGTGTTAGTGCAATTTCGAAATGCTGTTGTTGTCAAGATATCGACTGTAATTTAATCAAAAATAGAAATTCCCCTATCCCGTTCAGAGAGATCACTCTGAGTTTTGTACTACTACTCTAATGATTGCATTATTATTATTATTATTATTATTATTATTATTATTATTATTCTGCAACTTTCCTTGACAAAGAAACAAAGATTTGCTTATGACATCGTGCACATTTTCTGAGTGGATGCCCGAAGGTTGAAGACGACGACGACGATGTTGGCATTCCCAGATTGGCGAGACGACCTCGGCAATGATTGAACAAACTTCATCGCATCCGCATCAGCCTAGCTCTTCCCCTTTAGTTAATGCTTTGTTTGGCCATCTGGAATAAACATTTTTATTATATATTTTTTGCAGTATTTGGTTAAATTTTAGAAGTGTTTTTGTAAGACAGTGAATCAAATGTTACTCTTTAATTATTTTTTTTGGGTAGAAATTTGGAATTTTCCCTTTATTTCTAGGCAGGATGGTCATTGATAGATGGGTTGTCGCCGCCTCCTATTTTCGTCGTATTACACGAGGTAGTACTTTATATTTTATTTGTTTGGACTTAACGTTATGATAATGGATTTTGATAGATGCTCTCAAGGAAAACGTTTTCCTGCTGCCGTTGAGTGCGATTTTGTGCACCTGCTTTAACGCAGGTGCACATCACCTCCATCCAATTGGGGGGCAAATTTGTCAATTTGCGCCCTCCATTGGACGGAAAACAAGGGGAGAAAATTCTATTTACAACGAACTTTTTACTCTTTGCAGCCATTCTTAAAATAAATTTAATAATTACTCTTCTCAGCCACAAGTATTACTCATTGCAGTCAACTATCTTCCAAATTTGCCCCCATATATATACCCATTCATCCTCTCCGCCGCGCCTCACCTCCTTCTCTACGCCATTTCTGAGTTCTCTGTAACCTCACTCACCTCACTCACTTCCAGCAGCACTCGTCGTCGCCTTCTCTAAACCGTGTCTGCGCGCGCTTGTGAGGTAAGTTTTTACTTATTTTTTTGGATTACATTGTTTTGTTTTGATTCCATGATTCGATCTATAGAGAGATAGCTCTAGATAGGTTGTCGAGAGAGGGATGCAAGCTGGGTTTCGAGGTGGACTTCGTCCCCGCCGCCCCCAAAGCTGGGATTCAGGGGAGGGGGCAATGGCCGCCCCCGAAAGCTAGGTTTCGAGGGCGGCCCTTGCCCCCGAAACCCAGCTTTCGGGGGCAGCACTCGCCCCCGAAACCCGGCTTTCGGGGGTGAGTGCCGCCCCCGAAAGCTAGGTTTCGGGGGCGGCCCTCGCCCCCGAAACCCAGCTTTCGGGGGTAGCCATCGCCCCCGAAACCTAGCTTTCGGGCGGGTGGCCCGCCTCCGAAACCCGGGTTTCGGGCGGTCCCGAATTTATTTTTTATATTTAAAAATTTTTAATTTTTTAATTAAATAGTGATAATTAATATTTTTTTATACTTAATTTTTTATTTAGGTATTGGAATTTTTTATTTAAGTTTAGAAGTTGAATAATTTAATTTTTAATGCAAACAAGTATATATTTTTTACTTAATTTTTTAAATATTTATATAAATTAACATATTTATATTTTTTTATAGTTAACCAATAGAATTGGAAAACCTCGTTAAATATTATTTTTATTATTAAAATAATTTTTTATTTTAATATTATGTTTAATATTTTTTATTTTTACCTTATTTTGTATAACATGAATTTTGTAAATTCATTGTAAGCATTGTTAGTAATTTTTCATATGTTATATTTAATATTTTTTATTTTTGTGTTATTTTGTAGATATGGTACGTGGTAGAAGAGGAGGTGAAGCTTCTTCGTCTCGTCAGTCTTCTTCTTCTCGAGAGCGTCCTACTGCATCAACTAGAAGAAGAAGGAGGAATGAGAGTTCTAGTGAACCAACTATTTTAGAGACAGTAGAAGATCCAGTGGTAGATTCAGTTGAGGAGCATCCCAACCCTAATCAAGAAGAAGCAACTGATCAACCATCATCATCCTTACAACCTGATGATATTTCTGAACCACTACCTGGGGGCCCTAGAGATAGATCAATTCTAAAAAGTTTTAAAAATCATGTGGCATTTGCAATATGGGCAGGAGAGGTAAGTTATATTAATTTTTTTAATATTTATTTTTATAATTTAAATAATTGCTTACTCTAAGTTTTTATAATTTAAATAATTAGATATTTGAATTTTTTAACAGGAAAAAGGCATATTAAAATGTAGAAATCATGGCCTTAAAATTCCTGAATGGCCATTGGATAATAAGCCTCGTGTTCGTGATATTGTTATGGGTTCTAGTTTATCACCATTGGTAGAGTGTACTTATCGATATATAAATCATGCTATAGTCTCAGCATTTACAGAGAGATGGCAGCCTGAGACTAATACATTTCATTTACCATTTGGAGAGATAAGTATAACATTATATGATGTTGCTGCTATTTTGAAGATTCCAGTAACAGGAAGATCTATATCTGTGCCTCATCAGTTGACATCTAGTGAAGCTAGTGATTTATTATGTAGGTTACTTGGAGTTTCATTAGATGTAGCAGCACAACAGATTAGAGAAAATCGAGGACCTTTTGTAAAATTAGACTGGTTAAAAAGAACATTTATGCATCTACCAAATGAGGTTTCAAATGAAGAGATTGAATATATCAGTAGAGCATATATGTTATTTTTATTAGGATGTACATTATTTGTAGACAAAAGTGGTACATTAGTTTCAGTGGCGTACTTGACATTATTAGAGGATTTAAGTATGATTGGTAATTATGCATGGGGAGCTGCTTGTCTCGCATATTTATATCGACAGCTCGGTATTGCTACCAGACGAGAGGTGAAGAGCATTGCTGGATATCTTACCTTACTTGAGGTAATTATTTTAATTTTATAATTTTATATCATATATTTATATAAATTTAACATAATTATTTATATCAAATTTATAGGCATGGGTGTACGAATATTTTCCCTTTACTAGAATTAGATGTAACTTATTATATAGTGATGAGCAGCCACGAGCTCTCCGTTGGTTGCCTGTTCGTGATACTGATTCTTTACAATCTATTAGAGAGCAGATTGATGTTTTATCACCGGACGAGGTATTTCTTATATACTATTATTTGTAAGTTATTTAATATATTCTAAAATTAATATTTATATAAATAATATTTACAGGTGATTTGGATGCCATACTGGAGGGTTCGTTCACATCATCCATTACCAAATATTACATTTTTCTTAGGTTGTCTAAAATGTGGAGGTATTATAGAACCATATCATCCTGAAAGAGTTTTATGACAATTTGGGTATGTGCAAACTATTCCTCCACCCCCATTATCACCTCTTGAAGCTAGGCGGGGTGCAGGTACGGCATCATATAGGGTAATTTATACATTTATTGATGATATTTGGAATCGATGGGATATGTATTTATTGCCACCACATCGACGTGGTAGATCTGCTTTATTTCCATGGCATTTTATACCTGAATATTTACCTTGGTATTCATCTATTACACATCCATTTGTACAAAATTCGATACATCGATCGAGATTTGATAGAGGTGTACAAGATATGCTCAATCTGTATGAAGCGGTAAGTTTTTAAGTTATATTTAAGTTATATTCAATTTAATTTATTTAAATAAAAAATTAATTATTTTTTTTTCAGCGTAATCGACTAGCATTATGTACTCTTGATAAAACTATATCAAGTAATGAGCCTGTTTCTGCTGATGCATGGAAGGAGACGTGTATTCAGGTAAATACTATTTTAGGCTCTCAATATGGCTTCAATCCTGATAATATTGGAGCATCAACATCTGGTACATCTCCTCCTGGATAATCAAAGTGGATAATCAAGTTGAAGTTAATTTTGCCATCAAGATTTCAAGTTCGAGTTCTGTCAAGATTTCAATTTCGAGTTGTATTAAGTTTACTTACTAGTTATTATGGATAATTAAGTTATGTGTTATTTCAAGTTGATTTGTTAGTTGAGTTGTGTGTTATTTCACTGGATAATTAAGTTGTGTGAATGGATAATTGAGTTGTGTGTTATTTCAATTTTACTTATTAGTTGAGTTGTGTGTTATTTGACTTCTTAGTGAGTGTGTGTTATTGTATTATAAATTATAATTTTGGATTATGTATTGTTTGTAATAATATTTTATTTTATTATTTATTATTAAATTTTATTATAATTTATATAATTTTAATATGATTTATATAATAAATTATATAATTTTAGAATGTGGAATATCGTGACATATAACAAATAATGTAAAACATACACAATTTATAATTATGATAGTAAAATAAAAAACATACATACTGATCATTCATCATTTAAATCAAACATACTGATCATTCATCACTTAAATCAAAAACATCTTTTGTAATAACATTTTCGTTAATAAGAGACATAAAAGCTTGAATTCGACTTATATATGGTATTTCCCATTCCTGTGCAATATCATATCGATATTTATACCAGTTCCGTGCAACAGGAGGAATTGGTGAGCCTGATTTCAGAAATACCTGAAAAATAACAAAATAAAATTATTAATATTACATTTGTTTATGTTAACATAATTATATCAATATATAAATAAATTATTAAATAATAATACCTGCACAAAATGACAATCGTCCACAAAATCAATAGTAATCATCCTATGTTGTATCACTGAAGGGGCGACTGATCTCAATGGAAGGTAGGTAAGACATTGTATTCGAGATAAATGAACCAAGACAACATTATATTTTGAAGCAATCAAATGTCCCATGTCTGGTAAAGTCATCTAATGTTGGGGAGGTGCAACACACTCAAAACAAGAAAGTGTGTGTATTAATTCATTTACACGCATAGCAGTTCCGTATATCTGTATATACTCATCATAAAAAGTATGCAACTCTTCAATTAAATTCATACGAACATCGCTCCAATTATGCTCACTCATTCCAAGTAAGGCAGCAATAGCACGAAATCCACAGTGTCCATCCGACTCCACATTAACAATATTATGTATAAAATGTTGGATATTTGCTGGAAATGAAGCATCATAACCTAACAATCTGTGTTTCACACTGCTATAAAATTTACCTCTATTTGGTGTCTTCATTGAGCTCTGTGTTGTTGGAGATGTAGTGTCAACTCTAGATTGTACTATTTCAAAATATGATGGATCACGTCGAGTAGATGTATCAATCTGAATTTTATTCTTTGATGATGGCTTACCTTTTGTCCGAACTTTCACACTTGGTGGTATCAATGAAGTGGTAGCTGGATCTATTAATTCTCTCAATTTCTGTTTCAATACGAGTTTACCTCCTGTTGGTTCTGACTGAAACATATTATACAGACTTTCTAACTCTGGATAAATAGTTAGAACAGATGAATCAGCAGTCTGTACCAAATTTAATTTTGTCCAGTGAGGGTGCACAAATGATAAAGGAATTGGTCGTCCCTCCATCATTAATTCTAAAATTTCATGTGCACAAGGTAAACCATGTGTATTTCTTATCACACATCCACATGCAACCTTATCTGCTCTAATTTTTTGAGCTATCTGTATTTGCTTTAACACCATATTCATTGCATTTCTTGATATAATACCTCTTAATTCTTTAAAAATTTCTGGTCTGAAATCATGCTGTACCAACATTAAACTCTTCTCAAAAGACCCCTTAATCTCGGTATGTTGTAACTCAATAAGAGAGTTGATAATCTTCCATGATGACTCAAAGTCACCTTGAGATGATCCCAAATATCTCTTCAGCTTCGCATGTGCACTCTCAGCCCTGAATAAAAGCATAAGCATATTGATGTATTAGATTAATTAGAGATTAATTAGATATATTATAATAAAACAATAAGAATAAGAGTTAAGTTTATTAAAGAATACCTGTTAGTAGTAATATTTCCAAAATGCAATACGTTATTTGTCCATGCTGCAATAAATTTCTCTTTATAATCATTCAGCCAAGTCTTTCTCACATAATCAATTGCATCCTCATATCCATGGTACTCGATGATTAAGTCAGAAAACAGACGTTCATACTCATTCTCAGTAGAGGCAAAAACAAGAAGATTCCAACCTAACATAAACTTCTCCCATATCTCCTTTCTATCAAAAAATTTCTTATACTTAGCAAGCACATTTTTTGATATGTGCCATCTACATAATAAAGTAGTAGTAGTTGGAAATACTTTATGTATTGCATTCATCAATGCTAATTCCCTATCAGTGACAATTACTCCTGGAAATGTATTAGGTGACATCACATTCTTTAATCTCTCCATAGCCCATGTGTAGTTATCTTCATATTCATGATTCATGAATACAAATGCAACAGGAAAAGTTAACTCAATAGATGTTACACCAACAATTTCGAGGAGTGGATATCTATACCTGTTGGTTTTGTATGTACAGTCAATTATTAAGACATGTGGAAATACTTTTAATAAAGATATAGATATCGGATGAGCCCAAAATAAGTCTGAAATACAATCCGTTGATCTATCACTTCTATGCCACTCCACATAATTACATTCTCTTAACTTCTTCATCAACTGTTGCATTTGTGATCTACCACCTTTCTCAATAAGTTTGTATCTTTGACGAGCATTATATATAGTTTTGATAGTAGTCACATTATCCTCATCCTCTGCTTTTAGTGCCATCAAAATATTTCTAGGCTTCACAAGATTCTCAGACATTGTTTTTAAAACTACTTTCTCTTTTTCTGTAAGTCTTCCTGCATATGAATGACCCTCTAGTTGAGTTGATGATGCATGATTATGAAAGTCACATACAACTTTCAACTCCCACTGCTCAAATTTCATAGCAAGTAATTCAAACGGACAATCACACTTTTTTGAACCTGTGAATTTCCGTTTTGATTCTTCAATTGTTTCCTTTTTCATTTTAGACGGTCTATACTTTCCACTACGTTCACAAGCAAGACGAATTCTAGGTCTTTTTCTAGGATCTCCACATTCTGAACTCTTTATCACAATCACAATTCCATTTTCTTTTCCAATTTTCTTAACCCATCCAATCAATGCTTCTCTAGTATCAAATAACTAAACAAGAAAAAACAAATATTTAGAACATTTTATGTGTAATAAAAATAATTATTTAAATAAATTATTAAAAATCTATCATACCTGATTAGTAGTAAAGGGTTGGGTAACATCAAATTGTTAAATATCACGATTGGATTCCTATAAAAAAAATTAATAAAATTAAAATAAGATTTAAACATAATTAAAATACATATTTCCGAATGCTAGAGTTCGAGGAAAACTAAATTTCTAGAATACTAGAATTCGTAAAATTCAGCATTCTCCGAACTCTACCGTTCGGAAAAGTCAAGCAGTACAGGACTCTAGAGTTCGGAGATTGCCCGAACTCCAAAGTTCGGGAATCCAGTATTCCCCGAACGCTGGAGTTCGGGGAAGATGCGTTTGCCCGAACTCCAGCGTTCGGGGAAGGCATGCTTCCCGAACGCTGGAGTTCGGGGAAGGCATCCTTCCCCGAATGCTAGATATATGTTTTGTTCTTCTTCAAATGCTTCTATATTATTCATCAAGAGATTTGTGTAGTAATCCATGATAGATGATAGATTACTGACTGGTTGTGTTTGAGAGAAAATGGAGAGAAAATGGATTTCAGAGAATGAACGACAATGAAAGTAGAGAAAATAGAAAGTTTCAGAGCAAATAGATTTGAGAGGATACTAATTTTTTTAAAAGATGAGTCTCAGAGAATATGTCTGTGAAGATTTTTTTCAGAAAAATAAATTTTTTAATCGAAAATAAATTTGATTGACGTGAGTAGTTGAGTTTATAAAGAATAGAGAATCTCCGCCGAAATATACAGTAAAATGTCAGTTGAGTCGCTGAAGAAGATAAGGGTAATATTGAAATTTTATTCAAGGTTATTTTAGGTAAATGAAAAATTGGCTGCACAAAGTAAAAAGTTCGCTGTAAATAGAATTTCCCAACAAGGGGCTGTTGGGGGGCAAATTGACAAATTTGCTCCCCAATTGGATGGAGGTGATGTGCACCTGCGTTAAAGCAGGTGCACAAAATCGCACTTGCTGCCGTTGGGTTTGTCTGACTGAGTATCCAGCGGAGAAGGGGGTGGGGGCTTATGTGCTCTCTTTTTTTATTTTGTTCACGTCGAAGAAACGTTAATCGACGTAAATAATATAATAATTTTGTATTATTTAAAATAAATTTAAAAAATAAAAAAAGAGAGTCAAAATAAAAATAAATGTTTTATTCTAAATTCTTTTGTACATGGAAAGTTATAGTTATTTTTAAAACACAAAGCTAATGTCTGCAATTAAAGCAAATTTAAAGGGGGATTATTGGAATTTAAATTTTTTCTTTTAAATTCATGACTTCTTGTTGTATATTTCTTATCTAAATAAAACTTAGAAAAATAGATAAGAGACATTTAATTGTGTTTGATGACCCTTTAATAGACTTTAATTATACATAAAAAAAATAAAAAAATTGATTACAATTTATCAAATGATATTTTTTATGAATAAAATTTTATTCATATAGAGAATAATTTTTTTCATCAAATAAGGTTACTTAAATGATAAAATAATTAAAATTATAAAAATAATTTTCTTCTCATATTACAAAAATATTTTAGTAAATGATTGTTGATTTTTTTTTATGTACTATTGATATACTACAAGGGAGTAATATTATCCACAAATTTATTCTCTTACTTACATCAGACACGAGTGTTTGAGAGAGAGGTGGGCTTACGCCTCCACTTATTTTGTTCACGTTGAATAAATATTATATTATTTAATGCGAGTAATATAATATTTTTGATGTTATACATATAATAGTTAATGACAACATGGGACTTGTGGGGTGTAAATTTGGCTTACATTGAATACTAGATAGATTGATATTAATAAATAAAGCCATTTAAATGCTAAAATTATAATTAAGAAATATCTTTATTTAGAAAGTGTAAATTAGAGGTCATTTTTTACAATACAAGCTCATTTCAACGAAGAAAAGGACTCCGACGTATAAAACGGCGAGCAGAAAAGAAATCCAGAAGACGGGAAACCGGACACTCCCAAGAGCCAAGAGCAAAGGGCGTCCCCCCCACTCTCTGCCCCCGTCCCCCACCCCCCGAGAGCGCTTCTAGCAATATAACTATTTTAAGCCATAAAAAGCAATACACTCGCCTGAGTTTTCGACTGAATTACTCAATCCAAATACCCTAGATTTCTTTTTTCGAAATTAACGTTCCTTAGCCTCTGTGCCTAGATTCATCGTTCGATTTCTGGGTGGGTTGGTGAATTCAAGAGATGGACATCGAACAAAAACAGGCAGAGCACATCGATTACTTCGTCAGAAAAGCCTCAACCCACAAGGGCGCATCCTTGGCGAGCCTCGTCGTTGAGGCCACTTCGCACCCTTCTCTGTTCGCCTTCTCCGAGATACTCGCTGTTCCCAACGTTCTCGAGGTATGGATGTCTTCCGTCGTGTCTTCATCTTTTACACGCAAAACCCGCTCATATAATTTTGTGCTTTTTGACTTCTTTTTTTTTTTTTTCCCCGGGGGGGGGGGGGGTAGGGTTTCATAGGATATAAGCCTGAACTTAATGTGGTCGCTGTTGCTTTATCTGGGTTTTCATCAATTTTTTATGTGAAGTATTTTTTTCCCCATGTTATTCTTTAGTTTGTGATATGCATTGTTGTTGTATCTCTATGCATTGGGCAATTGGCATATCGTGTTCTCTGGTACTTATAGTCAGTTTTTTTTGTGATTAGAAATGGCAGAACTCATGTTACCTCAACTATAGCTAGAGGGCATTGATGTTCCTGAGGCCTGCTGAGCCCTTCTCTCTTTTCACCTGTTTGTTCTATTTTAAGTTGGATTTACTTTGGATCCTTGGTCACAAAAAAGTTTCTGTTGCTACATTATAGACAAAGAGTTGGTTTTCCTTATATTCCACGCATCCAGGTGGGACTGCTGCTTGTTGATGTGCGGTGAATATGTTTTGTCGAAACAGAAATGAGGAGAAATATGAAGATCCTTTCTGGGGGAAAGAAAAGTACAGTAAAAGAAACTAAGTGGGTTAATGTTTGTATGCTTGTAGAAAAGGTTATTGTTGTTGCAGTCATCATCAGTTAGGGGCTTGCTTGCTGTTCATTCGCACAAATGCACAAACGTACACTATCCAACCAATTTTTTATTCTTTTGGGGGCAGAACAATTTTTGTTTCTCCCTCTGTCTTGGCAAAGTCACATTAAAGTTTTCTTTGGTTAATTTTGCTAATTTTCTCTCCACTGTTAATTGCTAAATGTCTATTAAATCATTGCATCTGTCTGTTACTGCCCTTGTTGGTTATTCTTTCAGGTAGCTGTGCGTCTTATCAGTTGTTTGTAAAAAGTTCTGTGCCAGAAAAAAGTTTAGAGTCTATAGTTAATTGTTGATTATCCTAATAAAAATGCAGCTTCAAGGAACTGAGAACTCTATTTATCTTGATCTGCTTCGTTTGTTTGCCCATGGCACGTGGACTGACTACAAAAGTAAGCCTTCCATCTAATTATTGTTGAAAATATTAGTTTAACATATTGTCTTTTCTTCCTATGTAGTTGGTTATGCATCTAATACTCATGGATAACCATGTACTGTGTATTCATTATATGACTAAAGTGAATAGGTTCTGTTTATTATGAATGATGGGTCATTCTTTTTGTTAAAATTGTTTACTCTATTTGGAATTTGTTCTCTATCTTCTATGGAAATATGATGGTTGAAATTTGAATTGGTTACTATCAGTGGTTCTAATGCTTTCGTCACTTCTCTTCTTCCTTTTGATCTTGAGCACTTAAATGCTAGGTCTGACTTATGTGTCATGTTCCTAGGGTTTAAGCTAGGGTATTTTAGCTATACATCAAGAATATAGAAAATTTGGAGGGTGAATTAGACAGAAAGAGGGAGTTGACAGCAAGGATATAGGGAGAATTGCAGACAAACAGAGAGAAAGAGAGTGTGATCAGGGAGAAATCAGAGGGAAACGAGAGGGAACTTGAGAGAGAATCTGAGAGAAAAGTCTGGAAATCAATTATCATTCAAAACTGTGTCTTCTCTAACTAACCTTTCCTATTTATAGGCTTTACAACTGAAGGTACTAACAACTATAGCAGAAGAGTACAACCAAAAGAGAATTACATATAATACATATTACTATTATATCCTTGGTGATCCTTGTGGTCTTGACATTATGCTTAAAATTTTCTTAGCTCTCTTAATGACAGTTTAACCACCCCCCCCCCCCCCCCCCCGCGGGGGCAAAAAAAAAAACCCAAACAACCAACAAAGAAAAAAGAAGAAAGAAAGAAAAGAAAACAGTCTAATTGGTATGCTAAACAATGGAAGTGGTTAACACATGGCATGGAAATTAAGGGCTTGTCCTGACTTATTCTTAAAATTGTTTGGGCTCTTAATCACAGTTTAATAAACTTCTTCTTCTTTTTCCAAAGAGTTGCGAAAAAAAAAGGTGTACTAATTTAAGACTAATTAATTAATATTTCTGTTGTTTGTTACTATGTTTGTATGATTGAGATATCTTCTTTTTGGTTTTTTGATGGACCCTTTTGCTCTCTAGGCATGTTGTTATTTGAATCATTCTCATATTATTTTTTGTATTAGATGACAGTGTAGAGTTATGCCAAAATGTCGAGGTGAATTGGTTTTTGCTATTAAATTTTGCCAGGGTATGAGAACATTTTGGTCCTGTTATGGAGAGACTAGATTTATTGATTGGGTGGTGATGTAATCAGGTTGGAGTTCAAATAAGTGAAAGTCTTGGTTACTCATTTCTAATTTGAGACTCGAGGTTTGATCTCTTGCTAGGCTTGGTCTGAAATTATTTTACATGACGAGATGGATTTATATGCATCTATATATATTTTGAAATAGATTTTGTAGGACATGTACATCATGGGTGTGTTACACTATTACTTGGCTCTCTCTTTTATATATAGTTGCATGTGGGGTTTAATAAAGAAAAGAGGAAGTTTTTAGTGCTGAGAAGGGAAAAAATAGTGATCCAGTTTGAAGTGATTTCAAAGAAAAGGGAATTGTTGTTCAGTTGCTGAATAAATGGTTATCATGTGGAACCTAAATACCATAGAGCAAGTCACAAGTTTAGGCAATATGTCTGTTTGGATCCTACCTTCTTTTTAGATTGGGTTGTAATGGAACGTAATGACTAAGGGATTATCCAAAAGATTGACAAACCAAAATAGGAAATAAACAAAAGAAATAAAATAAAAATATTAATCCTGATATCTACTTTTCTGTTCGACATCACTAAGGTTTCAATTTTTGGAGCATGTATGGAACAAAGGAGTTATTCACCATTAAAAAAGAGGCAACTGCGATCAATATCGACTCCAGCCTCTTCTGTTTGTAAGCTACCTTGTTCTTATTCAAGCCTTTAATTCCAAGCACAAGGAGTATGCTATTCCTAGATCATGATTGGGACTTGATCATCTGTTAACTCACGCTATCGCATATTGATCACTATATATGGCATGTGTCATGTTTGTTAGGCAAGTTTATTGAGTGCCACTAGCTTCTCAAATCCTGAATAAAGCACCCATGATAATAATGGTGCTTGAAAAATCATAATGAAAAATATTCCTCTCTAGCATAAGGAGAAATAATCCTTCCTTGAAAAATCATAACGGTGCTTCAAGAAATAAGTAAAATATATCATTTAGAATTATGTTACATTAAGATTGCCAGAATCACCACATTTTTTGTAAGCACCCCTACCTGGATATCCCCAACCACCCGGACTATCCGAACGAGAGCGCTTATGGAAGGAAAAATAATGAAACACAAGACGGAAACTATCCTGACATGCATACACAAAAATAAGAACAACGGAAGTAAGACTAAACTCATGCATGCACTACGGGGACTCCGCTAGCATAGCGGTCACAAGATAAATAAATAAATATAAACTCCTAAGCCAACATACAGGAGACACGAGGAATGACTTGGCACAATCAAATCTAATAGAGTAAATCCTACTCAAACATCAGAGTTGACGGGAACTGATGAAACTGCCCGTACACCATACCGACTCTGCCGCTAGACGCTGACTCCCTTGCCCGGACTCACACTACCACTACCTGGAATGATAGAAAGCAAGGTGAGTCGAGAGACTCAACAAGCATAAGGAAAGAAATGCTGAAGGCTGTATAAATCTAATAAACTCTCCCCCAGAACACTAACCCCCAAGCATACACAAGCCATGAGACGATACAACACAATAGTACAGCAGCATATCCAGCCGTTATCCCACTATGTGGGGTTGGCTACATGAATTCTAGACTTCTATATGGGTTAGATCCCAACAGATAGTTTGTCTAGAATTCATATTTGGATCCGACTAGGTTTTACGCTGGCTGTCGGCTACCTAACGCAACCCTCCTCCTTTATCCGAACTTGGGACCGGCAGTCAATAATATCCCCTGGCGGAGTAATGATGAAATAAAGTTTGAACACCATCTTCACATGGAGAAATTTCATGAGATGGTGGTGAATGAAGATAATTGATATAGTTGTGTTCCATAACTTAGTTGACATGGTGAAACCAACAAGTACAATATGAAAACACATCTTGATACAACACAATAGTATAGCATAATAAAAGCACATAGCGGTCCTTGGGGCCCACACAAGACACACGGCACCCAAGTCTCATACCAACTTGTCGTTGCCCTAGAAGGCAACAAATACCTCCATCAAACCTGTACGTGTCGTCCTGGGTCGGTGCTCCTGTCACCTGAATGCTCGCGTCGGTCCTCCTGACACCCAAGCTAAAGAATAGTTGAGCCATAGGCTCCCTCGAAGCGGTCCTCCCGTCCGAGACTTGTGAACTGTCTGTAGCCATGCAATGCACATAAAAATGTAATGGCGTAGTGAGCATCAACGTGATACACTGATGCCCATACGTCCAGGCATTAGGCCATGCTCCGCCTACATAGTAAACCACACGCGATGCATATGCCTGTGCCAGATGCAATCTAACTGTACTAGAATGTCCGTGTCCAAGCATACTCAATAAATGACTACCCCAATATGCATCTCGTACCCATGTGCATATCAAACCATAGACGGTAATACAACATATCAAATCATGCAATAAATCACATACTGACGGAGTTAGTTAGTAGTGTCCGGCACCAGTCAACAGTCAGTGACTAGGAGTGTCTGCCTGACGGTCCACTATAGGCCCGTACAATAGTCTACTCCACGTCACCAAACAGCCGACCACTGCCCCACTACTCGATAGCTCTAGCCAACCCACACCCGAAAAATTCGTAAATAAACCCATACAACTAAGAACCTAATCTCCAAGTTGGGTTCAACATCATTCCAAAAGGAATGGGGGAGGTACAAACCCCCATAGGCACACAACAAATAAAATTCTAAGAGTTTTGGATTTAATTTAAATTAAAACAAATGAATAATAACTTAATAAATAATGCTAGGCGCTGAATTAGAGTAAGAGAGGGGATAAAATACAAGAAACCATGGAGTCTCTCACGGGAATTAAAGAACGAGAGGAGAGGGTTAGGAACTTGCCTTTTAATAGCGGATTCCCACCTCCTTGCTCTGCTGCTGCACAAATTAACAATTTTTACTAATTATACTAAACACTAATACAAAGCCTATACACGAATCCCCAATAATCTGATTAAATTTGTCTAAAATCGAAGCTATTACGAGTATACGAGGTCACTAAAAATTAAAAAGTAAAGAAAGCTTGCCTTATTTCGCATATTTTTGGCCTTAAATGCCCACGCACTGCAAAATATTAATAATACTAAAATAAGCCAAAATACAGCATAAAAATAAGATTTAATCCGTAGAAAATGTTTAAAACAAGCTGACTAACCTACCTCGCCCTTTAGATCTTCAATTGCATGGAGAAAAATTAATTTTCATGAATTTTCTTCTTATTTTCTCCTTCCTTCATGCTGCCTTCGCGCCCTGTTCTTCTCCCGATTTGCTCTCTGTTTCGGCTTCCTTTTAGCTTCAATTGAAGCCTTCAACAACAAGCTAATCCCATGAGAAAAATCAGCCAAAATACATGGCTAAATTGGCCTAAAAATTCGTGCAAAAGTCGAGGCATGGGAGAGCAGCCGCATGGGCGCGCCAGCATGCGCCACGTGGCTGCGCAATGGGCTGGCACTGGCGCCCCAAAATGGCGCCGTTTTGGCCCCCCTTGCTACCCAAAAATATTTCCTTCTTCTCCCCAGCCGTGCGCGCCTCCCTCAGCTCGATCCCGCGACCGCCTCTCACTCCTCGCCCGTGCCAACCGCCTGATCCAGCCACTTCTTCTTTACATTTATACACACTTTATTAAACTTAAAATAAACCATAGCCACTTTCGCAAATCACATTTAAACACCCACAACTCCGATTAATTACACACACACCCAAACTTCGATTTTCTCTTATTCCACTAACACCCCAAATTTCCAGAAAATCCACTAAATTAATTTATTTTACTATTTTCATAAATACTCCCAATTAACTTAATTATTTTCTCAAAATAACATCAATAAACATTTTCTTAAATCTCCAAATATTCAAATGAATTAATATTTCCTTTTAACCCACAATTATTTAATTATCACCACAAATACGATAATTAATAATGATTAACCATTCCCAAGTAATTTAATTAATTACCCTTAATTTCCTATTTCTTCAAAACAACATAAATTATTATTTTTCCCTATATTCCTCAAATATTCCACAATGACTTCAAACACCAAAATTAATATTCATTATTTATTTCCCAATTTTTGGGATGTTACAAATTTCTTTTTGGACTTGGGGTTTTTTTGAAATATGTATGGATCTCTGACATTAGCAGTTGTTCAGCAAGGGTCACATTTAATCATGCAAAGCATGCCATTCAGATGAAGCTAAGCTAGCCTGTCAAGCAGGAACTTGTTTTTCTTTTAAGATCTCTGTAGACACTTCCCAAGTGCTTGCTTACATGGGCTGTAATTGGGGGGCCATCACTGGATCCAACAATTAGGCCTGTGACACCATGCCAGTTCTGAAACCACAGTCTCTTTGGGGATAGTAATAGAGTTTGCATTGTGCCATCGTGTGTTCCAGGCTTTGAAGTTTTAGAACCATTGGGTTTTGTATTTTATGAACAAAGGGCTCATATTAAGCTGCCTTGCATGTGAACATCCTAGGTTCCTTCATTTGAAAAAACAGTTTGCAAGTTTGTGATGGGTGGATAAACAACAGTCTCCCATACTTGGAATTTCAAAGTGTGTGATAATCACTGCTATCTGTGCTCTATTCAGTATTCATGGAAGGTTAATTCCTTTTATGGTATGAGTTAAATCTTTTCCTTTTCTTCCTGGAAGTAGAATTGTAAATTGTTATCTTCATTGAATAGATTCTCCTCTATTTACTCTGAAAATTGGTCTCAAGAGGTTTGCTTGAAAGCTCTTTGACTGAATTTTGATTTGGAAACATTCATGATTTTTTTAGGTAATGCTGGTTGTTTTCCCCAGTTGATTCCAGATCAAATCCTCAAGCTAAAGCAACTTACTGTGCTTACACTAGCTGAGACAGCCAAGGTATAGTTTCTTAAGCATTCACACACAAGTGACATAGTTTTACAAATAGATTTGACCACTTGTGTAATGATTGGTTTTGGTCACTTTAGTGTGGAAGGCAGCATAGGAGGACTAAAATTTTTTGTTGGCCTTTATGGCATTTTATTTCAAGATCTTGACTTATTTGTGAACTGTAAAAAATAGCTTCTAGATTTAGAGAATGGCCTTGTAAATATCCAATTAAAGATTTGTAGCATGTAAGACTGACTTCATGGTTGGAGAGGTGCTTGTGTTTCTGAGAGGCAGTACCACCTTGGATTTAGTGAAAGTTGGTCGTATTTTTTCTTTAAAGAATAAGCCTAGATGGAGCTGGATGAAATGTTAAATTGAATTTTTTATTAAACAAAATGAAAGTTTATTTGTTAGTGTGAACTCGATTAAACTTATAATTCTGAACTTTCACCTAGGGCTGATCCATATGTTCACAAGAGTTAGCAAACCATGAGTATGGTTCTTTATTCAAGATTGTGTGTGGATATATAGTGACTCAACATTTGCATATGAGATAGAAAAATTACTTAAACAAGAGAAAAGTATTATGGCATATAAAAACTAAAAAAGAGAAGTATTTTGAAACTTTTTTGATTGAAGTTTGTATGATAGATGGTGATAGATGACCATATACTGCCAATACTATCTCCTAAATTATGTCATATCTTCTGATAGAGGTGGAGAATTCGAATTGTTTTAGAATTTTACTTATGTGAGAACTTTTGAGGATTGAAAAAGTTATGTGTTTGCTTTTTTCTTTATTTTGGATTCGTTGTTTGTTATAGTTATATGAGTAAGTAAATACCCCACTAGTGTTAAGATGGCAGTTTTTGGTTAACTAGATTATTTAATGTGATCCTTAAATTGGAATGGGAATTGGATGAGTGGAGAAACAGCATTTTTATTGCCTATGCACAAGAATAAAGGAGATATTAAGGCCCCATTCAGTTTCAATAAATGTTTCTAGTTTTCTACTCCAATTTTTTAACTAAAGACATGCTAACATTTTATGTTTCAAAAAGTTATAACATTCACTTCCAGAAAATTTAGAAAACATCAAAAAGGATGTTTTCTAATTCATAGTATAAAGTTGAAAAATTAGAAAATTGAAATTTCTATTTTCTAACGGGAGATTCAAATATTCAATAGAAAAATGAGTTGGAAAACAAAAAATGTTTTCTACAACTGAACAGGCCCTAAAGTTGTGAAAATTATATAGGGATTAAGCTAATGAGTGATACAATGAAACTTTGGAAGAGACTAATTGAGTAAATGTTAATAAGAGAATGCAAGGTATCTAAAACCCGATTTAATTTTATGCTTGGTAGGTCAACAATAGAAGCTTTTTATTTACTAAAGCATCGAATGGGAAGACATGGAGAAGCAAAAAATTGCATATGGTATATAGACTTGGAAAAAACCTATGACAGAATCCCTAAAAAGTCTTGTGGAAGATTTTAGAGAAGAAATAAGTATGAATTGCATACTACATGCATGCATACACAGGTCATTAAGGACTTGTATTACCAAATAGAAATGTGTGTTAGGACATCTGGAGGACATCTTGAGGCTTATTTATATATAATAACCATTGGATTATATCAAGTATCTTCATTAAGCCCTTGCCTCTTTGCTCTTGCGATGGACGAATTCTCAAAGTACGTCCAAGAAGAAGTGACTTAGTGCATGTTATTTGCAAATGCTACTATCTTGGTGGGTGAGGCGAAACAAGCATGAATATTAAGCTTGAACTATGAAACTCAGATGTTTTAAGTTGAGTAGGTTGAAAACTGAATGTATAGAATGTGAGTTTAGTAAAATAGAAGTGTTGCATTGTGAGAATTAATACCAAGTTATTCCAACAAAAGATAAGTCTAGATATCTTGGATCAAGTGTTCAAAAACAAGGGGAGATTATTGAGGACGTTGCTTATTGAATCAAGGCAGGTGATTAGAGGGAGAAGTGCATCCAACATTATGCAATGGTAAAATCTCTCTAAAGTTTAAAGGGAAGTTGTATCACACAACTATAATTTGCCTTACGAATTTATGGATTTGGGCATGCCAAGAATACAATTTTCGTTTCATTCTTTTTATTTTTCCATTCCCTCTTTGTCCATTCTCCATCCAAATAGAGTAAAAGTTCATTACTCACTTACATTCCTTTCTTCTCAAACAAGGGAAGAGTAGCAATCTCTATAGTAGTTTCTCCTTCTATTTTTTGCTATTATGTACCTTCCCCCCCTTTCCTATGGCTCTCCCAAACAAAGCATTAAAGTTCTTAAAAAAATAGAAAAGGTTCCTATTGCACGATACTCCCCACTTCGTAAGGTTTGGGCTTGCCTTGTATTTATATATACTCTTCCCCTTGCTTTTTTGTAAGGTTGTTTCCATAGTTAAATCATTGACCTTCTGATTGCAAAGAAGCAACCTTACCATTGCTACCGAGGCTTGTCCTTAAAAGAAATCATTCTTAAAATTATTATAACTCTTCATCTCTATAATTTTCTCTATTCATTTGCTTGTTGCATATTCATCTACTATCTGACAGCTTTGCTGCCCTTACATTGCATTTGTTTTCTTTGTGGTTTGTTGTGGTGATCATTGACCTATTGAATAATATGCTAGCACATGATCTATAAGTTTTTTGGCATAGTTTTATGTCTGTGTTTGGCATTGGCTGACATTCATAGGTTCAAATGTTTTGTCCTATCCCAGGTTTTGCCCTATGATGTACTGATGCAGGAGTTGGATGTAGCAAATGTACGTGAACTGGAAGATTTTCTTATTAATGAGTGTATGTACGTGGTAAGTATTCTATGCCTTCTTCCTCATCATGGAGGGAACACTAGCTTTCCTCCCCCCCATGCTGTCCAATTTTGTTTGTGATAATTCATTGTTGTGTTTTTGTGGTGTCTTCTTTTGTAGTGACATGAAAAAAGATTGTTTTATCACTTCTCCCTGTTGACCCCAATCTTTTCCTTTCAAGAAATTTAAACAGTTATTTTTCAACAAAACACTATATTTTCAGCTCAAACTGAAACAGTTCTTTTACTCTTATTTATAATTTATTATTTTGTAGTGTGGATGTTAAGAGTATATATTGGCAATACAGTTTTGTTAGTTTAACCTTGATTCATGCTAATATTCTAAAGTTTGCGTATCCTGAATATATAAATTTACCCGTTCACTGATTCAGTCAACTTCTGTGATAATAATATTGTTATTCAATCATTAATAGCTGCTGATAATGCAACAGCTAACTCGTCATCTGAATGTAAAGGTGTACATGTTATGCACAAAAAAAAAAAACCTTGAGCCTGAAAATGGGGCACAATTGGATGGTGCACTATAACTCAACAATTTACATATTCCTGTTTGCAGTATTTTCAAATTGATCCTGCAATTTTGGGCCAATTAATACTTCCTTGAATGTGTCACCAGAATTACTGTCTTGGAACTCCTGCAGATTTAAAAACCTCTAAGTGATTGTTGCTAAGAAATGATTTCAAGAATTGTTAGTATTCATCTCTTACCTCTCATCTTTCTGAGCAATCCCAATTTTGTAAGTAACCCTAGGTCCTTAGCTTATGGTCTCATATGACCAATTATATTTGTAGAGAGAAAAAATCCAGACTTGACTTGTTTCTTTCTTTATAAAAATACGTACTGCTGAAGCCACCTTCAATTGAAGGATGACTCCTTGATGTATCATGCTGGAGTCGTCAACAAAGGTCAAAACAAGTCCATTATTCTTGTTTTTTGGTCTACTCCTGTGGGAGTGCATCCATTTTTTTTTCAAGGTCCAGCAGAATCTTTTTTAATGCTTTTGTTCTCTTACTTGAGCTGCTGCCCAGCCATTATCAACCCAGGCTACTTGCACATTGCTCGAGTTCTGTTCTTATTAAGTTGGAGCAGGTCCAGCTGTGATCCTGTGAGACTCTGGTGGATTGCAATCTGATTCAACCGACTAAGAAGTTGACTGGAGGTTTCCTTGGCTGAAATCCAAATGGCACATTTATAGAGCTCAACAGCCTGACTATTCAAAAGATAAATTAACTTGGAGTAAAAGGGATTACGTGGAAAGGACTTTTGTGCATAGAACTAGGTTTCTTTTGTTATTCATGTCCATATGTAGCTCTCTCATATAAACTTCTATATCCACAACCCCCTCCCTCCGCCCCAAGTGGCCCCACAAATCTAGCCTGTATAAGGAGCTATTTTTAGTCCCTACTCCCAGTAAGTGAAAGATGTTGGCACCTAATGAGTAAAAAGTTAACCATAACATGCTAGTAGTTATATCCAAACCTGTGTAGGAGAATGAGACTATTCCATCACAGGTTAGGATACTATTAAGCTCATTCACTATATCATTCTTCATCTTTTTCATTGGTTCCTTTATTTTTTTGGATAAATTTATGGAATATGCAATTTTTATGTTCTTTGGAATTATCAGGATATATCAACATGATATTTCTTTATCCACATTCATTGGAAAGCTTGAAAAAAATACTCATTTTATCTCTCTCGAGCCCCTCATATATTAGCACCTCTTCGTCTTTATCATTTATGCACTTCACTTAGCTTAAATTTTCTTCTCTCTTGTTTTAGCCAACTTGTATATATCTATTTTTTACATATTTTCTTTCATAAACTCTTTTGCCTTACTTCATTGGTTGTTGTATTCATGCTTTTAGTCAAAATTTTCTCATAGGACATGTATTTATAGTCTTGTAACATTCCTTCCCAGTTATGACTTTTTCTTTTGCTGTCTAACTTCACCAATTGGTTTGGGTTTTCCTGTTAACTCTCTTAGAGCAGTCTTTGATTGTGTTTTGAATAGAAATGGTCATTTTATCCAATATTAGATTAATCTCAGTTATGACAATTTAATTTCTTATGCTATGTATTTTTGCCATACAAGTAACTTGTTTTTGCCTGTTAAATCTCACCATTTGATTATTGGGGTTTGGTTCTTGTCTTGATGTTTTTTTTTTATATGAGCCTAGAGAATTCGAAGCCTATGTTGAGTGGTTAGGTACTTTTTGATATAGCTCTACAATCCTTACAATATAAATGATCTTTTTGCCTCATAAGAAAGAAGTTGATTTGAGGAGTCTGTTTTGATATATGACGTAATAGCTTTTTTCTCATTGTTTCTTTCTCCAAATTATTACCTCCATGCACATCTTTATAACCATTTTACTTCTCTATCACATTACCATTTAATTCATCTCCCATTATGTTTCTCTCCTCTAGGTATTACTGGCAACAACCTCTCTAAATCCTCTCAGAATTTTGCCTTTACCTCTTCCCAATTTGACTCATCATTCCCTTGCTAGAGGGTTGCATTAGGAAGGGCTTCCAGCATAAAGTTCTGGATTTGTATTATCAATGTGACTTTTAAAGGCAATTGACATTATGAATTAGGTGCCACCAATTCTAACTTGGTTAGGACAATGTGCAGTTGATGATGATGAAAACAATATAGATGGCATGCAATTGACCCTAACTTGGTTAGGAAGATGTGTAGCTGATGATAATTTCTTCTCCCAATTTGACTTGCGGTGCATATTTACTGATAAGCCTCTCTTTACTGAGAACAACTTTGACTGTGCAACGTGTATATAAAAAATATTTTTGTTATAAAAGTTGGAATAGTTTCATTTGCTTTGGAGTAAGGTTTTGTTATTCATGTCTACACATGACTTCCCTATGTGAACTCCCTCCTCCTCCCCTTCTTTCCCAACCCCAAACAAATTATAGGATAAGAAGCAAAAAAGAAACTACAAAGTATAGTTGAGATAACTAATGTTTTGACTCAAGTGCTGTTCTTTTTTATTTTGGTTTTAGGGCATAGTTAGAGGAAAGCTAGATCAGTTGCGGAGATGCTTCGAGGTTTGGTTTTCTTGTGCTTCCTTTGAGTTGTTTATTTAGTTATTTTATAAATATGTTGCCATTTCTATTATTAAAGAATATGTAACTTGTTGTCATTTTGTTAATTATCTGTGGTAATAGGTTCAATTTGCAGCAGGCAGGGATCTGAGGCCTGGCCAACTGGGGAATATGATACAAACATTAACAAGCTGGTAATGTTTCAGGATTAAATTTCATGGATTTAAGATGTTAGTCTGTTGGGCTCATAATGAGTAATTGTTACGGTATACAATTTATCTGTGTGAGTACAAATGGTCTTTATTGCTGTACAAAGGTTGCTGAAACTATGGAGCATTCCTTCTGGATACAAGGTTTTAGGCCTTGCTTTGTTATATTTGTCTCTTAATATGGCAGTGAATGATTCTTGGCACATTTCAGAACTAGTAATCTATGCTTTTTTAATATCTGGCTCCAGAAGTTCAACTTTACATGAAAAGTGCTACTTTCCTTCAAAATATTACCAATGCAGAATAGATAGCTTAGTTTCAGCTGTAAAAGTATCATCTTTTGTAACTACGTGGTTAGGGGAGGCTTTATTTTAGAAGTCTTGAACATTTATATCTAATCTTTCCGAAGCCAGGATGCATACCAATTAATATTTTTTGGTGTTCTGTGGAAGCTGATTTATCAAGCGTCTCATGTGGACCCTTAGAAGTTTTCACACTAGTGGTGGAATAGTTTATCCTGCTGGCATAATTTTGTCATTGACATGTGGAGAAACTAAGGAATTGCTTGGTAAAACTATTAATTATGCCAATCCGAAGCCTACCCCTTAAAACTGAAGATTACTTAAGAACTTTAATTCCATTAAGTGGGGTAGGCTACATGATTTTTTTTTTTTTTTCCTGAAAGATGGTCAGATTATATTATATTAATGCATAAGAAAAGGCTACTGGAAGCTCTGGCATTTTCAATTTAGCAATAAAATTTTTCAGCAATCAATCTTCAGTTTTAATCGACAGATTTGCCCCATAGATAGAATATAAGTACCACTCGGGTATGTTATGTGGAACAGTTTTCTGTATGCATTCTCTTTTAACAGTGTCAATTTCTCCTGAGTTCCATAGAAGTAGGAAAAACTTCTATAGCTCCCTGCTCTCTGCCTGAAGAGGGATAAAGACTGGGAGTCTATTCTCTGGTTAAGTGTTAATCATTAACATTTGAGTCAATTTGGTTGTCTTGTCATTCAGATCATTACTGTATGTATGCTGGAAAATTCAGACATCAGTGATTGGTTGGTAGGGAGGTTCTAGTCAGATGTTATAAATCTGTGTAAAATATAGGTCGAGCTGCATTCTTACCAATAACTTGCTTGTGTTTTCTTGTCTTCTTGATTCCTGTTGTTTACTGCTGGTGATTGTTTGTTATTACGACATAAGTATTCATTTTGACTGAAACATAGGTTGACTACATCAGAGAATCTTCTTATCTCGATTCAAGAGAAGATAAAATGGGCAGATACCATGAGTGAGTTGGACAAGAAGCATAGGAAGGAAGTTGAAGAGAAAGTAGAAGAAGTAAAGAAGTCCATCTCCCTCAAGGTCAGTAGAATTTTGTTTCCTCTTCAATGTTACTCTTTCCCCTTTCTCTTACTGTCTTTCAAGCATATATACCTTATGTTTCTTTTCTTATGGGGATTTGATTCTTTTATTTCTTTTCTTTCCCCCCCCCCCCCCCCCCAATTTGTGCATGCCCACAATAAGTTGAGCATAACCAACTTATCAAAACTTAATCCCATTATGTAGAGTCAATTACATGAATTTTAGCACACTATCATTTCTATGTATGGCCTTATCTTCTGTAAGGCCTTATAACTCATATCATACAACATTTAAGTCAAGCATTCATGCTGTAAAGGTATGTGGTGGAGGAAAGAAAGTCTCATTGGTGGTTTGTTGAGGCATTCAATACATGGAGTATTAGGTTGCATTGTCCCTTGAACATCAGCAATATGGCATGAGGCCCATACAATGAATAAGGGTCCTTAGCAGTACCTTTAGTACACAAAACTCATTTCTGGTCCCTCAACAAAGCACTACCTCCATTTTCATTCTCTCCCTCTAGTGGCTGCCCTGTTCTATTCTATATAGCAGTCTCAGAAAGCTTGATGCCTATTGTAACTGTTAGCTCACTGTTAACTCTGTCTACATTATACTCCATTGGGAGAGAGTAGTATTAACGTTTCTCTTTTTTGGATATGGTTTACCAAGACAATATCATTTACAAATTATAGATAACAAGGTCTCTCTTTTTTGGATATGTTTTATGAGTTCATCTATTACAAGAGTAAAGAAACAAGGATTTAGTGCAAATCCTGTGTAATGCAATTTTAATTGGAAAAGTCTTGGTATCTCCACCAGAAATCCTAGCAGAGGTTGATAATGTCTTTGATAACTTGCGTACAAGTAATTTAAATTTCTTTATTTTCTAATACTCTTGGCAAAATCTCTTTGGGGATTCTGTCATAAATTATTTTCAAATATACCTTTCCATTAAAGGCCTCAGTAAATTGATAGATTCCATTACTAAGCTGCTAGCCATGAAACCAAATTGATTCTCAAATAACTTGATTTCTCTTTTTGACCTTTAATCACCCTCTCCCAAAGTTTGATAATATATTGGTTCTTGGTCCCTTTTTAATTTTTACAACTTGTAATATCTCCTTAATTCTTGCAAATGGGCACTAGGCTGCTCTTTGTCTGCTCATGGAACATCCTCTTTTAAGGATCACATTCGTGCTGCCTTCTCCTATACATTTTTATGCTGAATTATCGGGTTTAACTGGTTTATTCTTGTTCATTTTTTTTCTTTGCTCATTTCACTTTGTGTGGACAAATATCTATGTTCTTTTACATTTTTTTTTCTTTTTAATATCCAATGGTTATTATCTTATCAAAACATAAATATAAAAACTGAATTACATAAAATAATGTAAAAACTGAGTCAATTGCACTGCTGGGATATGTTGGTCGATGTGTCTTACTTACTTTGTGGCAGAAGTTACACACTGTAAGCAGGCCGATATTGACTTCCGAGGACATGAGGAAATCTACTCTGAACCTGGTGGAGTGATGGACTATGAGGAAGACCGAAGCCGACCCAAGAGGTAATTCATGATGCGCTCTTTAACTCCTTAGAGAAGTTAATTTTGGCCTGAAAATGCGTTGTAAGAAGTGAAAATTTGCTGTTGTGTTTGATACCATGTTTTGGAGATCTGAGCAAACACCATGATAATATAGCATGTTATGAAATACTAACTTGTTGATATCCCCTAATTATAATCACTTATTAAGGAGCTCTCCGTGTTGTGCTGTATCTTGTTCCCCATCATTAATTTTATGGATAATTATGTGATGGATCTTCCTGAAATTATTGGAGGTGAGAATCTAATTTCAAAATGAAATGAGGAATTGTAGATGGACTTCTGGTCTGAATTCAGAACATTAGCCTTGCTAATCGTTTGGTTCCATATCCAAGATGCTTCATTCCAATCTTTGATGAATTTCTGGTAAATTGCAGGAGGCGGCATCCAATAGGATGAAGAGAGAGAATTGGACCTATAGGATTGGTTTTTTGCCTGCCAACCCGCGTTTTGTTCATGGAATTGCAACATCACATGATTGCTGGCTCTGGTGGCTGTCATCTCGGAAAATGAGCATTTCTCTCAACCCTAGACCAAACTAAAATGATAGTTAATTTGTATTGGAACACCATTATTGTTATTCATATTGAGTCAGTCAGATTGAATCCGGTAGTGCAGCTTAGAAAGTTTGAGGAGCTAATATGGGGAAGCAATATTTTCTGCTTGTGTGCTTCATTGCATTCCATGTAACTAACCATATTTTCAGCTAGTGTTGCGTTCCATGTAACCTTACCTTCCAAGGTTGGAAACGCATAATAACGTTACTTCACAGGAAAAGGAGGATAGCTGTTTTGTTACAGTATTCTAGGGATCTTATTTTGGCATTTACTATGTGATTAACCATGCCGAGTTCTCATGGTTGAAGGCAAGTACTGCACCTAGGGTTTAGGTCCTGATGTGGGTTTCTATTGCAGTTTCAGATCCCTTGGGCTGGCTGTATTTGGAACTTGTGGTGGAGAAACACAAGGTAAGTGTGTTTTGAGAGGGAATTATAAAGAATGTAAAGATTTTTTGTTGGATGGTTATTGGAAAGAAGAGAAGAAAGTAGAAGGAAAGTGGAGGGGGGAAAATACCACGTCTCTCGTGTTTGGACTAAAAGGAGATAATTTCCCATTTTCACTTATGTTCTCCTGCTTGAGCTCCAAGTGCATTATTCTGATGTTGACACTGTTATTTAAGAAGAACATAGATATGAAACTAACTAATTGTTGTTTATGAGTATGAAACTAAGTATATGAAATTATTCTGATGTTGACATTCTTGACATTGCTTAAAAACTTGTTATCTCTATATTTTTTTGATTGATTGCGTAATAATAATAAAAAAAGAAAATAAAATTATCTTTTCATTTTTGAAAATAAACACAAAGAATTGTGTCAAATTACACCTCAAAATTTGACTAATAATGGTGTTGGAAAGAAGGGTCTCCACTCTAGTATGATGACTTCATGAGTGAGATTTTCTGCACAACATCACAAAGTCTTTAAATAAGCAATCCTTCAAAGGGTTTTTAAATTTTGTGTATTTTATTAGATATTTAAAAATGTTTATACGTTTGTGTGTGAGATTTCAGTTAGTTTAAAAGATTGCGTTTAGACTAAGGGCCACAATTGGATGATAAATTTATGGAGTGGTCTTTGGTAAGTGTCAATAGAAGTAATTTTAAATCTTGGTCATTTAGACACATTCTTAATTTATCTCTTTCGTGATAATCTTAAAATTAATTTGACAAGAGAGCGAGTGATAGTGTGTAATTTAAAAAAAGAAAAATTATGTTGATAAAAAATGAATAATTGGTCTGTCGCTAAAAGTTGGGTCTTGTACTAGCTTGGGTAAGCATGCCACCAGCCACTCACACCAAAGAGGTATGTACCCTCCAAGGTGGTTTATTTTGTAAGTTTATTTTGTAAGTTGGTAGGTGATAGATATGCTTGAATCTTAACCTTAATTTGATGCGTGTATCTATCTACATACGTGTCTATTATAGATAAAATTAGTTTGAATATATATTGACTTTGAAGTTGTTGACACACATTTTTGTAACACCTCGCATCGAGCGATAGAAAAGTTTGGGACAATTTATCTTGATGGGTCTACGTGAACTTTTTAGGACGGTTACCCATAATTGGATTATCCCAGGTCAAGCACGCTTAATTTGGGAGTTCTTTGCTTTCATTCAGCCCAAAAGGTATTTAGCTGGTATTGTTTCCTTCCTTACTTATTCTTGATATATACTACCCTCCTCTAGGCCATTGAGGTATTACACACATCGTGTCATCATGGGCCCACAACCACGGGTTAGCTCATAGCTATCGCCTTTTGACGACCAAGAGTCCCGCCGCACATGTGAGCCTCTCAGTCACCCTTAGGGCAATCATCTTCTGGGTGATCGAGGTGGGACAAACCTAGTGCATCCACACCATGCCCCCCCGGCAGGTGTGGTGGGGCTCTATCGACCCCTCCCTTATCGGGGGTTGTAGGGACCATTATGGGGTTCCCACAGACGGCGCCAAATGTTGACACACATTTTTGTAACACCTCGCATCAAGCAATAGGAAGGTCCGAGATAATTTACCTTGATGAGCCTACGCAAACTTCTCAGTGAGGTCACCCATCATTGGATTACCCCAAGTTAAACACGCTTAACTTGAGAGTTATTTACCTGCATTCAGCCTAAAAGGTATCCAATTGGTATTGTTTCATTCCTTACTTATTCTCGATATATACTACTCTCCTCTGAGTTCTTGGGGTATTACACATATCGTGTTATCATGGGCCCACAACCACGGGTTAGCTCATAGCTATCGCCCTTCGACGACCAAGAGTCTCGTCGCACTTGTGAGCCTCTCAGTCACCCTCTGGGCAATTGCTCTCTGGGTGACCGAGGTGGGACGAACCCAGTGCATCTTGGAGTCGAGAAGATGAAGAAAGTTGCAAAAGCCAAAAGGTATTTTCAAAATAACACAGTAAAGATAGAAAAGAAAGCTTCATCTCCCTTTTATAGTTTAAGGCACCCTACTGTTGGATGAAGAAACCGACGAGCTGCCCTAGATCCAATGGTTGCACGTGAGAGTTTTGGAGTCCTCAGACATAATGATTAAGTGGTTATGGGAAACGTGCGCATTAAATGTGCCGCAGACAAGACACACCACATGAAATGGCGTGATGTGAAGTGATTGGGCAGGAAGCTGAAAGGTTTATCTACTCCTAGAAGGGCTAGCACGTGTCAACTCCCAGTCTGAAAATCGCACTGCGAGATGGGGGGCTTAATGTTACGGGTATTCCCTGCTCTACTCCTTGTGGGCTGGGTCTAACCCAGCAGGCCGGCCCAATTATATAAAACCTAACAGGCACCAAACTTAACTCGTTGAAGCAAGCTCATACATAGTCAAAGCCTAAGCTCAGATCGCAAGTAGAAGCGAGTTCCCATAATACCCCTCCTAGTTCGCCAGCATATCTGAGCGAGCTCTAAACTTCATCTCGAACGAGTTCCCAACCAGTCTTGCAGATTCGCCAGCTTACCTAATTAGCTCGTTCGACGAGAGGGTTATATGCTAGAGAATATAAACGGACTGGGGGTCGACTCAACTGGGTTATTCAGGCCCATCTGGCTCAACCTGGCCCCAGTCTCCCGGCCCATCTGACTGGCCCATGCCAGTCCCATCCAGGCCCTTTATACCAACATCATTGTAGCCGCTTTTGGATTTCCGTGAGTTCACCATAGATCCCCTCCGCATTAATGACAGATCCCATCCTCATTAATGACGGATCCCATCCACATTAATGAAGGTTCCATCAGCACTTTGCTGCTGCATGCACGTTCTCGCCGACGCTAGGTATTCTGTCTCATCTCCTGCAGACGTACTACACATGCAAGGGGACATCTCCTTCTATATATCAGACAGCTTTTTTGAGAGCCAAGAGATATGTGTTTTTCTGTCATGCCCACTTACTAATACCCTACACGCTTACTTACTTGTGGACTAACTTGAGCATCGGAGTACCTTGCAGGGACGGGCCGGCAGGTCAGCAAATTAAACCAAATATCTCATCATCTCCTTCTCGGATCTACCACACCAGTGCGGGTCAATGAATCACCGTCGACCAATTCCGAACGTCGACAGAAGCCATATGTTTCTTCTGGTTCAAAGGAGTGATTGGTTGTGGGCTTGCAATAGCAAGGGATGGGTTTCGGCGATTAATCCATTGGGAGGCAGTTGGCACTTGCAAGCACTCTGATGCTCAAATGAGTAAGGGAGTAAAATAGGCAGAGTATCAGTAGACTAGAAGAGAACATATCTTAATTTTGGGGAAAACTAGTATATATAGAATGAGGGAAGGCTCTCCTGCATAGATGTGTCGTGCGTTTGCAGGGTGATAGGATTGGACATCCGATGTCAGAGCTTCTTAGTGGCGGCATGGTGCTGATGAGACTGCCATTAATGTTGATGGGATTTGCCATTAATGAGGATGAAATTTACCATAAATGAGGATGAGATCTTAAGCAGGCGTGAGAGTATCCAGCGTATGACTGTAATGATGTTGTTGCAAGCTGGCATAGGACCAGGATCGGGCTATGGGTTGGGGATCGAGACCGGGACTAGGCCGTGGGCCAAGGGTCGAGATTGGATTGTGGGCTAAGGGTCGATATCGGGCCAGTATGGTCCACCATATAATTAATATGAGTAAAATTCACACATAATAAATTTATTTCACCTAGATGCCAATATTGCAAAAGCGGATGTGGAATGAATTGATTGGCATCTCCTTGCTAAGGTAGAATTTGCTCCTTACAAAACAATTCTTAGGATTGTTCGGCAGTATTTTTAGAAATATACTTTGATATTTAAGTCATAAACTTTTGAAATAAATAAGAAAAAAGATGGTGGGTAAGATGGTGATGTTTAGATAAGTGAATGCTAGTTAGATTTCACCTTCATTTATAGGGATTTTATAGACAATTACCATGTGCAGTCGTTGGGCAACACACAACTAAGAGGATGCTTTCTTGCTGGTTGATTTCTTGGGAGGGATATAGTTCTTTCTGATGAGTTTGAGACAGCCATCATGATTTGCATTGCTCACACCTTGTTTGAATTAAACCTCCAAATGGGTGTTTTTGGTGATTTGAGATGAAATTTTGGATTTGATAAGATTTTTCAGAATATATTGAGAATCATTTTAAATTAAATTCTATCGTTATTGTAAATGCCCGAGATTATTCTAGTTGTATGAGGACTTAACAAAAGTTAGACAACTAATATTAATATAAGACATAGAGTACGAGATTCAAAATACTTATTTGAATTGATAAAATATTCTCTTGACAAATTTCGTCTTAGAGATGGGTTGGGATTAGTTCGGACTTTAGAGCTCTTTTACTCTATGTTAACGTGGCATGAAAAGTCGGCATGTCCTACAAGATTTTTACACATCAGGTATATTGCTTGTGAAGAGAATGAGATGGTATGATTCTTAAGAACAAAAGAATCAGAGGCTAAATTATTCTTATTTTAAGGGATATAAATAAGTTCTTAATTCATTTACTTATTTCAATAAATTTTTTACTAAATTTTATTTTTATATCTCTAATTATGATTTCTTTATACTTTGTATCATTTGTTCATATTATGGCGTGAATAAGAATTATAAAGATTGCCATTTTTCTTTTAAGAAATTACTGTTAATTTGACTTTAATACTATTATTTGGATATTTTGAAAAATAACTTAGGGGCGAGAATGCTTTACGTCATGTGAATGATGTTTTCAATTTTTGGTTTTTGTTTTCTTTCCGAAAATAAGTAACCAAATCACAGTACATATTTTGGTTTGGGCCGGGCAAGGCCCATGTCTAGTTATGATCCTTCCGAGCCCATTCACCCCTAAAGATTGGGCACCCTCAGGCCCAATAAACTTGTCAAGCCTTTCAAACCACATATATACATATAGAAAATGCATCTTAAATGCACACAACTTTCTATTTTGCAAGCAAAATTAATGGAATATTCTTTTTGTAATTTGTCATATCTTTATTTTACACTAAAAAAAAATACTTTCGATGTGTTCAGCCCAAAATTAGGCTCAAAACAATAAAAAAAAAAGACTAAAAAGTAAAAGTTTAAGATCTCTTAATTTATTAATCTTTTTAAAAATTATCGTAAATAATTGAATTAAGAGAGAGTCTCTCGAAAAGATATTAAAGTCTCTCAGAGAACTATAAGTCCATCAATGACTTTTTTAACATTCATTTTTATTTACATGAACTAGTCAACTTACCTTTCAAAATTAATGTTTTGAAAATCAAAACAAACAATCTAGAAAGATGTAGATATTCTCTCATTTTTTTAACTTCATCTTCTATAAATAGGAGTGATTATCCACCCTTCAAGTATATAAATTTTTTTATAAAAATTATACTTTTATTACAAACACTGCTAATGTGGTGTATATTTTTTACTATTCTCGACTAAAATTATAGGATCTCAAGTATTGAGGCATGACAAGAAAAAAATAATCAGTAAAATTTACTTAAATTTCATATGATTTAAATTACATTTTAAAGTATTTAAATTGTAAATTGTGCTTAAAAAATAAATAAATTATAGGATCTGGAGTATTTGAGTGAAATTGGCCCAAAGTAGACTCGTACATTGGTGTGGGTTAAATTTGCCTAAAATTTATTTAGATTCATTTCATTTTATGCATCTTTTATTTTGTTTTGGAATTTAATATAATTTAATTTTCTTCTCCTTTTCGTCAATCAACAGAAAGGAGATCGGAGAAGATGTCGCCGGGCAAGTGAATGGCCAACTGAAACAGGTAACCGGAACCGAAAAAGAAAGTTGCTGGAATTCTCATCCTTGCCTTTTGCTGACACAGGAGTATTTTCTTTTCTGCAAGTTTAACACATTCCGGACGTATCTTTGTCTGGGTTAATGCCTATGTTGCGTTTTGGGACCGTTGGTTTCGATTTTCCAGCTTACTGCGTCACTCCACCTGATGTTGTATTATTCCTGGATCTGGTTCTCTTAGTGCATGTGCGCGAGGAGTTACTTACGTTCTTGTTTTGTGGGCATGAATTGTTTGTTAAAATGTCAAGGCGAAACTGTTCGCTGTTACAAAATCTATATAGTGCCCGCCAAGGCATTGAATCCCCCCCCCCCCCCAAAAAAAATAAATAAATAAATAAATAAAATAATAATAGTAGTAGTATAGATGTTCTCCAAAACACACAAAATATGTAAAGATGCCTATTACCATGATAGCCGTTGTCACTGACAAGACCCTGAGAATTTATGATGTTTTGGTATGGAAGAGAACAGCAGTTTTCCATCTAATCTATGCTTGTTGGTGTAAAACGTGTATAGAATGGAGGGAAGAAACTGATTCTTGGAGGATCATTTTATGCACTGCATAGTTCTTGTTAAATAGAGTTTGAGTTTAACAGAAAATAGAAAAATTTGCTGATTACAAGACATAAATATCAATTTTTTAATAACAAGTCAAAAATTCAAAAATAATATCTTATTTCCTAAATTCTTGGTCTTCAGCGCCACATGTTCTTGTTGACCCATTCCTCAGCAACTGATCAGCCTAATTTTTAGGCTATATGCAGCTACTTCAGACATTCTTTCAACAATGCTTTTTCAATCTGTCCTGCAGTTCATTCTTTCATGGAGCGTTGGAGTGGAATCTTAAAGGTCCCACTGTACCCTAATAGTAAGTCTCACTACAGAGTTGCAGTATCCCTCTGCCTAGCATCTTCTTTGAAATCTCTAACTGTAAGTTCTCTATATCTGTGCCCCAAATACTTGTTAAGCCCTAGAAATTTTCGGTACATATTCTTTGTGCTCTAGTTCCTTCAAAACCTGAATTTGACACTAATCCACAACTTTACATTTACCGAAGCTCAACATGAATGAATTTTCTTTTGTTGTCATGCTTCAGAAACTTCACTCTGTTTGCATCTCCTAAAGGAAAGTTGGGACAGAGGAACATCTAAATGCACCCATAATTTTGGGGGAGCTGTGCTTTTCGTGATTCTAATCACTATGTTCCAAACAGACGTACTTTGCCTCACTGAGAGGTGTCTGACTCGTTTTTACTTACATGTGACTGACAGATACCTTCTGCAAATGCAATCTTCTTCAATGGGGATCGAGTTGAAGGCACTGGAAATCCAGTGATTGACAGGCTGTCAGATTTACAGAGAATTGCTGAAATTCTGGTTTCAAAATTTGGTTCTTCTGTAAACGTTTGGGTTATTGAAGCATCCACTTTTAATGGGCCTTTTGCAGTTTATAAGGATTTCATTCCATCTGTAAACGGCTGGGGGGAACCAAAATCATACAATTCAAATGGATTTCCAGCTTCTGCGTCAACCGCTACTCTCCTGTCTAACTGCCTGAAGGAGGTATTTGATCTTCATGTCCATTTACAACTTCTGTTTCTTAAATTCAATCAATTTATCTAATCAACCAGAGCTGTATGCTCTAGTTTTTTGTGAGCTATTGCGTGCTACTTTTGAACAATTGTGCTGAGGTATGAGTCAGTTGGTTCAAAAGCAAAGCTGATAAATCATGAATTCAAAGATGGGAAACTATGGGCAGGTCGATCGAGAGGGCACGGAAATGTGGATATTAATATCATCATCACAAGAGAATGTGGATATTAATTAATATATATTTTAAATTCAAGTGTTACTAGTATAGATTTTTGCTTCATCTCAACTGCAATAGTGTGCTTGGAGTTTTTCGTTTGATGCACCAAAGAAACATTATGGAACATATTTCATGTTCACATTCTGTTTGGTCTGTGTCTCAGATGGTGCGAAGATAACAAAATGTTCCTGCAATCCTAGATGCTCCTGTAATTAGAATTATTAAAAAAGTTTGAGAACATGTTTCTTAACTCCAATCATCGCTTAAACCATTTCAGCCTACTTGTTGAGATTACATTTTCCGATTTATGTTCTCATGCTTTCCTAATGTCTGAATTCCTCATTAAACTAAAACTTTAACTCCTTGTCATAGGCAAAAAAATTCCCTTTTGGGAAACAGAAAGAAGCTGCCCAAGCTGGAGCATCTGCATTATGCTTACATCAACCCAGAACATTCATCCTTGGATTTAGTAAGGGTGGAACAGTACTGAACCAGCTAGTAACTGAGCTCGGCTTCTCTGCATTCAAATCCTCTGAACAACCAGGCAATGTAGACAAACAGCTAATGGCTGGATGCCATATTAATGTCCCAGACCAGGATCAGATAATACCAACTTCAGCAAAAAGCCTCTTGAACAGCATAAGCGAGATCCATTACGTGGATGTTGGCCTAAACTCCTCTGGAGCATACTTAACTGATGGTGATGTAATTGAAAAACTCTTCAAGCGCCTAGCGCAAGGAACTACTGGAATTCGTTTTATCCTCCATGGAACTCCCAGACAGTGGTGTGACAGCAGAAGAGAATGGATAAAAAATGAGAAGGAGAAGCTTCTCCGGCTGCTGAAATTGGGGTCTGAGAAGAGTGGAGGCAAACTGCAAGTATGTGAGAGATTCTATTTTGCTGATAAGCCTCCTAGCATGCAGATGCATTTTGAAATAATAGATCATTTGGATGTCAGTTGAGTTCTCTGATCTTGATGGAAATGCATGCTGGCCAGAGTCGGCCTGACGATTGCTGTACCCACGGGGCACATTCAAGGGAACAACAGTTGCGTAATCTTGAAATGTTGAACCTTGTGAAATGTTGGCTGTTATTGATCACATAGACTAGTATCTAGTTTTTGATGTGCATTGTATATTAGTTTTGTGCACATACAACTAACTTTTAACTGTTATAGCTGGTTTCAAGATCAAACAAACAAAGAGAGTTATTTTAGATAACCCGATAGTCAATAATTAATGTAAAACTCGTTAAATTAAACAATATCTATTCTAGACAAATGTTATTCCTTTCATCAATCAAACCTTATAGGATGTTGTCCTTTAACTCAATTATCGATGATTGATTATTTATTTTATTTAAAATGCACAACAAATTCATCAAACATTATTTTCTTTCAAAATTTTACAACCATTATCATGATCCAAAGTGATATTAAAAAATAAAGATTAAATAAAAAAATAACAAGAAGCAGGTAAAAAACTAAGAAAGAGATGGGAAAGTAAAACAAGAAGGTCATGCAGCCGTGACTCGCCGGTCAGCCCATGGCCGTGGCAGAAGAGAGGGGAGGGACACAGAAAGAAAGAAAAGAACGGTCTTGTTTGGTTCCCACGAAAATTGAATGAGAAATTAAGCACGAGAGAGAGGAAACCAATGAGATTGAGAGCAATGCTGCAGAGCCAAAACTCGTATCTTGGATTTGCCTGTCAATTTGATTTTTGAATAAACGGCCCACAGTTTTTATTAATCTTGAGTGCCAACGAAGGAGATCCAAGTGTGACGACTCCTTTGTGATCGCAACTTTAACGTCAAAATCACGCTTGGAATTGACGGTTTCTGGCTGGGTTTGTTCCTGGATTTGATAACAAATCTATAGAACTGGAAAGGAGGAGGGTTGGCAACTCGTCGAGTTAAACAAGTAATAAAAAGTTAAAATTCATATAATTGGCCCACGCTACGCAAGCGATAAAAGCTTGATTATGTCATAATGCCGTCCCGCAATTTGTTGAATTCGGAGGCCGTCAAATGGAGCTAATCCAACAGACATTTCGGACCTCTTTGGCCGGCGGACCCCCAAACTCCACCGTCTTCTTCCACATGGCCTCTCTCTCTTTCTCTCTAGTTCAAACTGATGTTGGTTGATTTCAGCCACAGCATTGTTATATATGCTACTCCTGGTTCCATTCTTGGCTTATTACAAGATCACCTCCGAAGAAAACCAGCCCCAGGCACCAACAGCTTGGCAAATATTCATAGGGGCTTTAGGGGTAAGTGTTGGACTTTGAGGGACCAATAATATTCTTGCTAGGCTTAGGCTTCCGGAATAGTGTCATAAGTCTTTTCAGTATTAAAGACTTGAGAAATCAAGTGATGGGTGACCAACTGGGCCTCAAATAGTACAGCAAAGCTACTTAGAGGACTCGGAACTCTGAGACCTCCCAGACATGTCAATGCACCTTTGCCATGGGGCTACCAGCCTATTCCACCCGGGCTATGGTTGATTTATGGGCTTCATATTTGTCTGCATAGGGGGGCAAGTATAGGCTGTAGAGAGTAGTAACTGCTTGATTAAATGCTTCCGCGGATCTAAATCTGCTTATATTGATTGGTAATTAATTCCACATTTCCAGACTTCGTATTCAGCAACGTTAGGTTACATTTTGATATTTAAATTAAATTTTTTGGTGCATTTATGATATGGGTTTGGGAGTTTATTCTCACCTGTGATTATGTTGATCACTTCTAATTTTCTGACTCTTTTTTTTTTTTCTTTTCAAGTGTTTGGTTGAGAAGAAGGGGCAATTCTTGTATGATATTATTGAGAATAATTATGTGACAAACCTATCATGATATTAGGAAAAAGATATAGACTAAAAGGATTTGAACAGAGTTCACTTCCTCATAATTTTTGGAAAATATAATAATAGTTTTTAGATTGTCATGCAAGTTGTTTCTGGGCGTTGTGTGGAAAGCAAGATGAATTTGTGATTCATTTGAATGAACTGAGAAAAATGCAGATTCTTTACAAAAAACTTGCGAGGTGGAAACTTGAAGCTGTAGAGATGGGAATGGATGACAAGTCAATTGCTCTCTGTGCTGTTATCAAGGAATCTGTTGATCTGGTATGTTTTTTACGTTTAAATTTTGTGGAAGTTGTAGTTTGCTTAATATCAGAAATAAATGATTTACAGAGTGTTCGAAAAGTCTAATAAATGACATGATTCTTCCTGAAAACCATAGACTTTAGTATATACGTGTATATCTGTAAATGTACAGATCTATTTATACTTGAAAATGGAACCAGTTGATAATTAATCTGTGAAAAGGAGAGAATGTAAGAGAGAAAATAAACAAGACAGAGGAAATTGATAAGCTTACTGTACTTCATGTAGGAGAATATACCCCTTGAAGAAGTTTTTGAACATCTTAGATGTACAAGAGAGGGTCTGAGCTCTGGTGCCATTCGAGATCGATTGGAACTCTTTGGTTACAACAAACTTGAGGAGAGAAAGGTTAAGAAATTTTGGTTTTGGTGAATTCCTTGTTTCTAGTTCCGTTTCCTTTGCCCTTTCTTGTTTGTTTGATTTCTCACTTCTCAGGTTGAACTTTTCTTTCTTCTTTAGGAAAGCAAAATAGTAAAGTTTTTGGGCTTCATGTGGAATCCTCTGTCATGGGTCATGGAAGCAGCAGCTATAATGGCCATTGCTCTTGCACATGGAGGGGTAAATCTTCATTCCCTTTTTTTGAACTTTTAGCGTGGTGTTAATATTTCATTCATGAGAAGCACTGGCAGTTCATAGAAACTGATCTGTGATGCCTGAATTCAAGTTTATCAAAAGTTCTGCAATTACCAACAAGAACCAGAAAAGGAGATGATTGCTTTTCTTCAAGGTGCAAGAAAATCTCGTGATTAATTTATATTGACAGAATTTTATGTCTTACAGAATAAGGGTGCAGATTACCACGACTTTATTGGCATCTTGACCTTGCTCATTGTCAATTCCACCATCAGTTTTATTGAGGAAAATAATGCCGGAAATGCAGCTGCTGCTCTTATGGCTCGCTTAGCTCCAAGAGCTAAGGTTTCCCTCTTCTAAGACTAAATCCAGATAAAATTGCTTGGGCATCATCATCCAGCCAAAGAAATTCAAGTTTTCTTTATATTTTCTTCATAAACTTTTGACCCTTATGAACTATTTACTTAACAGGTCTTGCGTGATAGAAAATGGAGGGAGGAAGATGCTTCAATTTTAGTTCCCGGTGACATAATAAGTATTAGACTTGGTGACATTATACCTGCTGATGCACGTCTTCTTGAAGGAGATCCACTAAAAATTGATCAGGTATGTGATTTGCTCTGTGATATAGAATTATCCGAACTTTAAGACCAGCAATTATTTAAAAAAAAGTAGTCTTATATTTCATTACGAACAGTGTTATTAAGTCTCCATTTACTGAGGTTAGATTTTCTTTTTTTTTTCTGGAAATTGCATTGATGACACTCCAATATGTGAGAAAAGCCAGGATGAAATTTGTTTCTCAGAATCTGCTGTATTAGTTTCTGCAACCTTTCTTCTTAACTATGTTTCTCAATGCTTTTTTTAAGTTTTTTAACTTATATATTGCTTCTGTTGTCTCAACAAATTGGTAGAAAGTCCACCACTTCTTGCACAAAGGAAAGAGGAAATTTTTAATATGAACAAACTTAAACTACCCGAATAAATAGGAGAATTAACTCAGGTATATTGGAGACTAACAATAGAATCTGTTTTCTCAAGTTGTATTGAACTTGAGATGGATGTATATACATGAGCTTGCCTACGATAGCTCCTAAAATAAAGGGATAAAATACAAGGGAAAACAAATTCAAATGATACTTAAATGTTACAAATAACTAAACGCTGATATCTTCCTCTGTCCACTTGATATTCACCTCTATCTTCTTCTTTATACTTCTAGTTCAGTTCTAATGGAGTGCTGGTAGGTTAGGCAAGTTTGTCTGTCTCCTTTAATAAATCTAGGGTGTATTTCCTTTGAGAGATGAAAATACCCTCTTTACTTCTAGCCACTTCCATCCTTAGGAAATATCTCAGCTTTCTTAGGCCTTTCACTTCAAAAACCTATCTTAATTGCCTCTTGAGATTCTCTATTTCTTGATTATTGTCTCTAGTGATGATACTATCATCCACATAAACAATCAGAATTGTCTTTTTGCCATCTACTTCATGCTTTGTAAACAATGTATGATTAGCTTACCCTTGTTTGTACCCAAGCTGATCCAACGTAACAATAACCTTTTAAACCATGCTCTAGAGGACTGTTTAAGGCCATATAGGGATTCTTTAGCTTACAAACCTTCCCTTTTTTGCCTTCCATCTCAAAGATAGGAGGAATTCTCATGTAGATTTCTTCTTCTAGTTCACCATTCAAAAGGCATTCTTAATATAAAGTTGGGGTAATTCCCAGTCTAGACTAGTTGCAAGTGAAAGTAAGACACGTATAGAATTTAACTTAGTAACTAGAGCAAAAGTCTTCTCATAGTCCAATCCCTAAGTCTGTGTGAACCCCTGGGCTAGTAACCTTGCCTTGTACCTGTCAAGACTTCCATCTGACTTATATTTGATTGTAAACACCCACTTGCTGCCAACCATCTTCTTTTTATTAGGTAAAGCCACAATATCCCAAGTACCATTCTTCTCTAGTGCTTGCATTTCATTCATAATGGCAGCCCTCAATTGTGAGTCCTAGAAAGCATTGTATATGTCTTTAGGAATCTTGATCTCATCAACACTAGTAGTGAATGCCCTGAATTGTGGAGATAATCTAGAATATGTCAAGTGGTTAGAGATGGGATATTTAGCACATGACCTCACTCCTTTCCGAAGAGCTATTGGTATGTCCAGATCATCAAATTCTGTAGATACTACCTTTTCCACATCATCAATCACTGGACCTGTCTCTGGATGTGACAATGGACCTTGTTGAGGATCATGAGGTCTTCTAGAATAAACCAATGTTGGTTTTTCAAGAACTTGTTCTTGTTCTCCCTCTTGATCGGTTACATAGATTTGGGTAGGGATAGTGATTGCCTCAAGTATGTCAGGTTGCAAAGGAGGAAAGGAATGAGAAGTAGAAATTAAGGTAGGAGGAGAAATAGTAGTATCCCAATATTGCTCTGCACTAGATATTCCCCCCTGCAGAGAGATATTGGGATAAAAGGGTTGATTCTCAAGAAAGGAGACATCACAAGAAACAAGGAATTTTCGGGTGTAAGGACAATAACACTTGTATCCTTGTTGGCTAGGAGAGTAGCCAATAAACACACATTTTAGAGCTTTAGGAGCTAGTTTGGAATGAGAAGGATGATGATCATGCACAAAAACAGTATACCCAAAGACTTTCGGGGAAAGAGAATTAAGGATTCTAGTATGATGAGGATAGACGTCAAGAAAGGTACTCAAGGGAGTCTTAAAAGCAAGGGCCTTGGAAGGGAGCCTGTTAATAAGGTAGGAAGCTGTAAGAATTGCTTCCCCCCAATAGGAAGTTGAAACTGAGCTGGTAAATATCATAGAACGAGCAGTCTCAAGAAGGTGGCAATTTTTCCTTTCTGCCACCACGTTATGTTGAGGATTGTAGGGGCAAGAACTTTGGTGAATTATCCCTTGTTCAACTAAATAATGGTTAAATTCATTTGAGAAATACTCCCTGTCATTATTTGAACGAAGGATATGGATTGAGGATTGAAAGACATTACATACCATCTTATGGAATCTTCTGAAGATAGCACTGGCTTCAGATTTTTCTTTCATTAGGAAAACCCGACACACCCTTGTATGATCAGCTATGAAAGTGATAAACCAATAGGTATTGGTTAGGTTAGGAATTCTTGCTAGTTCCCAAATGTCATTATGAACCAAGTAAAAAGGTTTGGAAGGTTTATAAGAATGAACAGGATGAGATATTCTGTTTTGTTTAACAAGTAAACACTGCTCACAATGAAATGAAAAACATCCTTTATTGATAAAAAGATGAGGATACAACACTTTAAGGTAGCTGAAACTAGGATGCTCCAGGCATTTATGCCATAATGTTATTTCAGAATCTGAGACAACAGAAAAAGATTTATTATGTAGCCTAGATCTAGAGGAATTATAGGATCTCGAAATGTAGTAAAGTCCATCCCTTTCCTCAGCACTGCCAATTGTCTTCCCCAAAGATAGGTCCTGAAATTCACAGTGAGATGGAAAGAAAATCACCATACAACTCTTGTTTTTGATTAGCTTACTCATGGATAATAAGTTACATTTCAAGTTTAGCACATACAATATAGATTTTAAGTGTAAAGCTGACAGATAGACTGATCCTTGCCAAAAAAACTGTACCATCAGCCATTGAGACTGTACCATCAGCCAAAGAAACTGTACCATCAGCCATTGAGACTGTTATATCCCTATCACATGTCTTATAGGTTGATAAGGTGTTACTTGTCATATGGTTTGAGGCACCTGTATCTACAATCCAAACATTTGTAGTGAGTTTTTGAGAGAGTAGAGACTGGTGTGATGTACCTTGTTTGGCAAGGGATGCTGCTGGTTTAGGAATCTCCGTAGGATCAAATGATTTTGATAATTTCTTCTGATTTAGTACCTGCTGCAAAAATTCCAGTTGATCCACAGTCAAAGTTAGATTGGTTGGCTTTCCAGCTTCAAAATTTGCCACATAGGCAGATTGAGTTGCCTTTCTCTGATTTTTAGGTTTCCAATTTTCTGGTTTACCAAGAATTTTCCAGCAAGTTTCCCTTGTATGATAGGGCTCGATACAGTGATCACACCACAGTTTGTCTCTTTGGAACTCACCACATGGTGAGGGTGTAGGTTTCATCTTTGAAGTAGCAAGGGTTGAATTCTAAGGGCTATTATCATTGTTAGGAACCATTGATGGATTCAGCATCACTTTCTTTCGACTCTCCTCTCGTCTTACTTCGGCAAATACCTCTCATATAGATGGAAAAGGTTTGGCTCCTAGCAACCTACCTCGAACTTCATTTAATTCAGTGTTGAGTCCATGGAGGAAGTCAAACACTTGTTCTTTTTCCAACATTTTGTTGTATTTCACTCCATCCTCGGAGCATTTCCAACTGATCTCATAAAGCATATCCATCTCCTACCACAACTCAATCAAAATATTATAGTATTCAGTGACTGAGTGGTTAACTTGTCTAGTTGTCCAGATTGCAAACTTTCAAAGCACTGAGTAGTATTTTCCATATCAGAATAGATTTCCTGCACTGCCTCCCAGATCTCCTTAGTTATTTTGTAAAATAGATATGTCCTCCCGATCTTTAGCTCCATAGAGTTGATTAACCAAGCCATGACAATGGAATTCTCAGCCTCCCAAACACCATAGATTGCTGTTTTAGTGTCAAGCATAGGTGTTACTCCTGTAAGATATCCAACTTTCCCTTTGCCCTTAATAACCAGCAAAACTGATTGAGACCATTCTCTAAAGTCAGTTCCATTCAGTTTGTGCTGAGTAATCTGAAGGGTGTGGCTGTCAAGAGATATTGGAACAATAGGAACTTGTGTGGCTCTAGTTGGAATAGGGATAGTGGTGGATGTTTCACTGGCTGATTGGTTTCCAGCCATTATTTACAACTTAGAACTCTATAGCTTGTTGGGTCAAGAGATAAAGGATTCAGCCACGAGAACCAGTGGCTCTAATACCATGAACAAATTTGAACAACCCAAATAAAAAGGAGAATTAACTCGGGTATATTGGAGACTAACAATACAATCTGTTTTCTCAAGTTGTATTGAACTTGAGATGAACATATATACATGAGCTTGCCTACGATAGCTCGTAAAATACAAGGATAAATACAAGGGAAAACAAATTCAAATGATACTTAAATGTTACAGATAACCTGGAAGCCTTTGAACTTGATTGACTATTCTTCTCCTATTTTCTTGGAACTACTTTATCTCTTCATACTCTTTATCTCTTTAGTTTGAGGATTCCTTATCACTTCCTGCTTAACAGCCTTATCTCTTGATTTCCGTCCATGGTAGAATAATTTGAACTTATTCTTTTCTTTTTTATCTCCTTCAACATAATATAAGAGTATTCAGAAAAGGAAAGAAAGAAAAAAAAAAACACAAAGCTTTGTGCATCTTGGCTCTAGCTTACAAATATATAAGGGCCACTAGCTCACATTGTTCTTGTTTTCTGTATTTGGTAAAGACTATAGATGTGAAAGTTCAAAAAGGCCAAAACTCTACATCTAGCATTCAAGTTCTTAGCTCTAACATAGATTGTGTCCATGAACTAGAAAACATGGCATTTTGATATTGTTAAACAAATACCATCACATTACCTTTCTCAATTAGTGGTGTGTTTAACCAGGTTGATAGAAACTAGTTGTATCTCAAGTACTTGAAGTTTTGAAATTGAAAGATAAATTGCTTGATTGCCTTTAAGTGCATTAGAATCTTTGAACAAAAATACCTAGGTGAAACTTTTGATTTTAACTAGTAGATCAATCATTTACCATGGACTAGTCCAGTTAAGTGTCTGACCTTGATCTACAATTTGCTAGTCTAAAGTATGTAATATTTCTATGCCATATGCAGTCTGCCCTTACTGGAGAATCACTTCCTGTAACCAAGAATCCTGGTGATGGAGTTTACTCAGGTTCAACATGTAAGCAAGGTGAAATTGAAGCAGTTGTTATTGCAACAGGAGTCCATACTTTCTTTGGTAAAGCAGCTCATCTTGTGGAAAATACTACGCACATTGGGCATTTCCAAAAGGTCTGGTCCTCCAGGATTCGCTACCTGAATAATACCAAACCCGTAAAGTGATTGACCAAGTTATTTTGACATGTTATATTAACTTTGCAAATGGGACCAAGGGGTAGAATTAAACAATAGCATTGACACGTATTTATCCATGTTAGTGTCTTCATTTTGATGGTTTCAGGTTTTAACAGCAATTGGAAACTTCTGCATTTGCTCAATTGCTGTGGGGGTCATAATTGAAATCATTGTTATATATGGGATTCAGCAAAGGGGATATCGTGTTGGAGTTGATAACCTTCTTGTCTTGCTTATTGGTGGGATCCCTATAGCAATGCCAACTGTTCTTTCTGTTACCATGGCTATTGGTTCGCATCGTTTATCTCAGCAGGTGTGCAAAAATTCTAAACCATGCTTGATAGAGTTATATGAAGCATCTGAATAACATTTGAGATCCTTGAACTTTTAGCCCCTGTTTTGGATTTCAAAGTATACATTGTTTGAAGCAGGGTGCCATAACAAAGAGAATGACTGCAATTGAGGAAATGGCAGGGATGGATGTGCTTTGCAGTGATAAAACAGGCACACTAACACTTAACAAGCTCACTGTTGACAAAAATATGATCGAGGTAGTACTTCTATTCGTTTGTTTTAACTCTAATCTGCATTACAAGGCTAGGAATTAGAACAGCTTGAAGTTGATCTCTTAGGCACATTCTTCATTTATGTCCCATGCAACCTAATCTAGGCTTTGATTCATGAGTGGCAAGCCTTTATGAGGCAAGAATTACAATCTAAACATCTGACAAGTGTGTTCATTGTCGACATAGATATTTGCTAATACATAAAGTGTAAAGTGGCTAAATATATATTTATATATATTAGTATACGTTAGAAATGACGTGGCACAGGAAATAATAAAGTGGCTACATATGTATTTATATATATTTGTATATGTTAGAAATGACATGTGGCACAGGAAATAATAACCATATTATTAATATGACCTTTCACTGACTGTTGGACACCAGAAATGGTGATAGTACCAGTTCCATCTAAATGGTTCCTACACAATTGGATGAAATTAAGTCTTCCAGTTCTTGTACCATCAACTCATTTTAATATGCCTATGTCACTGCAGGTTTTTTCCAAAGGTATTGACAAGGAGATGGTTGTACTAATGGCTGCAAGAGCATCACGCTTAGAGAATCAGGACGCAATTGATACTGCAATTGTTTCAATGTTGACTGACCCTAAGGAGGTATTGAGTTTAATTTTTAAAGATGTTAGGACTCTTTATATTTAGATGTTAAAGATAATTTTCTTCAACTTAAGTCCATGAAGGCCCTTCTAATTTGTCATTCAATGAGGATTCAAGCATTTAGTTACTTCTTTCAACTGCTAGTTTCTATAGTTAGATTCTGAAGATGATGTCCATAACTCCATATTGGCATGTAGTAAAAAAGAAGTGTTGATGTGGGCCTTGGTACATTGACCTGTTGAAACACTATTATCTCAATCACTAGATTAATTTACATCTAAGGATTCACTTAAGCCAAATTGTGAAACTTGATTGATACTTTCTGGAGTTGATTTATTTGATGTAGGCACGAGCTGGAATTAAAGAAGTTCATTTCCTCCCTTTCAATCCAACTGACAAGAGGACAGCACTTACATTCATAGATATGGCTGGTAAAATGCATAGAGTGAGCAAAGGTGCACCCGAACAGGTAGAATATGGAAAATGTCTTAAATATGTCTCACTTTCATAAAATTAAATCCACATTGGTAAGAGTGATCACTTTTGATCTTCAGATTCTCAATCTGGCACATAATAAATCGGAAATTGAGAGGAAGGTGCATGCCATGATTGAAAAATTTGCGGAGCGTGGACTTCGATCCCTTGGAGTTGCTTACCAGGTGATTTAACTTTTTTATGAAATTATTTTTAATTGTATAAATTTTTCCTCAAGACATTTGTGTGACAACTAGAGCATTTCTTTTCTTTCTTTAGGAAGTACCCACTGGTAACAAGGATAGTCCTGGTGGCCCTTGGGAATTCATAGGCCTTCTGCCTCTCTTTGACCCTCCACGTCATGATAGTGCTGAAACAATCAGGAGAGCTCTAGATCTTGGCGTTAGTGTTAAGATGATAACAGGTGCATGCCACTGTTATTTTCTTTTATTGCTCCATTCTTCTATGAGCTATCACAATTTCATATGCTGCAATTTTTGGAACTGGAACTATAAACAGAGAAACGTTGCCATGAAATATCATTGAAAATTCAGGAACATATATCAACATTTACTGAATGTAATACCAATTTCCAAAGATTGGACTGATTAGCTGTTATAAATCATAATATTGGCATTGTTCACTTCATAGTTTCTTACTTGATCACAATAAGATAAATTGATCTGGAGATGGAGCATCAGTTAAGACATTTTGTCAATGCTACATCTTCAGGAACATTTTCTTATCAACTAGAGGATAAATATTTGGCCATAGCTTCCCTTCTGTAAATATCAATTTAAACAATTGGGAAAGTTTTAGATGAGATTACAACTAGAACTCATGTACTCAAGAGCAGAAAAAGGCTAACCAGGATGAAGAGAAAAATTGAGATTCATAATCATGGGGTTTTTGGTTTTTGAATGAATCTTGCCTTCTAGATGAAGTTAGTTTGATCAGTTCATTCATGCAGCTATGAAGAACTGTCCCATACCATAGAATTTGATTTTTCATATTTCTTGAATATAAAGTCAATCATATTCATTTGAATAAGCTGATACATATCTTTACATATAGAGTTACATGTGATATGTTATCTTATGTTTTTCTGTACAATAGCCATTTGACATTTTTTTATGACTTCAGTTCTGCACGTCCACAATTGAAGTCTGAAAGGTTATGAATGAAATCTCCAGGTGACCAACTGGCAATTGCCAAAGAAACAGGAAGACGGCTTGGGATGGGAACTAACATGTACCCATCTTCATCTTTGCTTGGCGATAGCAAGGACGAGGCAGCTGCAACTCTACCAACTGATGAACTCATTGAAAAAGCTGATGGTTTTGCTGGTGTTTTTCCTGGTATATATACTGGTGGCTTTGAAATGTACGCTCTATATCTCATATTTTTATTAATTTCTGACTCTACTTTTTTTTTTTCTCTATAGAACATAAATATGATATAGTAAGAAGATTACAAGCCAGAAAACACATCTGTGGAATGACTGGTGATGGAGTAAATGATGCACCTGCCTTAAAGAAAGCAGATATAGGAATTGCAGTTGCAGATTCTACAGATGCTGCTCGTAGTGCTTCTGATATAGTTCTGACTGAACCTGGGTTGAGTGTGATCATTAGTGCCGTCTTAACAAGCCGTGCAATATTCCAAAGGATGAAGAACTACACAGTAAGCTAAACTGCTATTGGTTGTATAACCTGAAGATGTAGCAAACAGAAAACAAATGCTAAAATTTTCTTTTTCTTCTCTTCAGATATATGCTGTGTCTATCACTATTCGTATTGTGGTAAGTTATATTCTAATTAAATTTTTGCATGGAATATTCTCTGAAACTCCCTGCATCGGTCTTAGCTTATTTGTAACTGGGATTTGCTTTGACAGCTGGGATTTATGTTGTTGACTGTTTTCTGGAAATTTGACTTCCCCCCTTTTATGGTTCTCGTCATCGCCATTCTTAATGATGGTTAGCTATTCTAAATTCTCATCCTTCACAACCCATTTACTCCTCAATTCATGCCTGATAAATTTCTGTTTAATTTGGTTGTATATTTTTCTTGATCTCATCTCATGAGCTTTGCTTGCAGGTACTATAATGACAATATCCAAAGATAGGGTCAAACCCTCTCCTCTTCCAGACAGTTGGAAGCTAAGTGAAATCTTTGCAACTGGGAGTGTCCTTGGTGGTTATTTGGCTTTAATGACAGTAGTATTCTTCTGGTTATCTTATCAAACTAATTTCTTTACGGTAAATGGCCGCCCACCTCTCATGTATAGAATAACATCATATATGCATAGCAGGAAACCATATTAAGGGTTTGGTTTGTTATAATATGGAAATTTGTGGACCTTACCCTTTGAAAAGTCAAAAGAAAGGGGAAAAATTTAATCAGATGAATTTATACATCTCCTTTGTGCAACATTGATTTCTCACTTGAGCTCAAGATCAGTTTCTTTAACATTGAGATATATACCTTCTTTTTTCTCTACTGCAGAAACATTTTCATGTAAAGAACTTCAATCAGCACCAGTTTAATATGTCAAATAAGACTGAAGCTGATCCACTGAAAGAAAGGATGGCATCTGCTGTTTATCTTCAAGTCAGCACCATCAGCCAGGCCTTGATTTTTGTGACTCGTTCTAGGGGCTGGTCATTCATGGAAAGACCTGGTCTTTTGCTAGTAACAGCCTTCATCCTGGCTCAATTGGTAAGAAGTCTTATTACATCATCACTTTGTTTTATTTCAATGAACTAATTAGAAAATAAGCATATTGAATACAATCAGAACAAAGGACAAGGCTGACCAGAGGTCCATCCACTGATCCACATTCAGCAATATGCATCCCTAGTTTATCTCATATTATATGACAGTTCCTAAATTCCATGTCAGATCCAGATTTCTCCATATAATTCTAGAGTGCAATTATACGGATGTTTCTCCATACGTTACACTTACACCCAAAACTGAACCCTTTTTTGTGCGGATTTGTTTCTCCAATGGGAAAGATTTAGAGAATAGTACACTTGACATGCATCCAGAAGTGCCTAAAGAGCATCAATCTTGATTTCAGGGCTTATGTCAAACATTAATGGTCTAAATACAATTTCATTGGTTTTAGAATATTCATTCTATTTTCTCCAATTATTCATTTTCTTTTCTTTATTTTTCATACAACTCTTCTAGATCCTTCCAAAGTGGGGAGCCTTGTGCACTAGGGACACCCTTTATTTTTTTATGAATCTTTGCATGAAAATTTAACCTCGATTATTATTTTCTCCAATTCTCATAATCCTCAACAGTTTGCTTTGTCTTTCTTACTGTTTATTAGCTGCTGATCTTACCAGTGGGTATTTCTGATGGCAGGACATCCTTAACTAAGAAAACATTAAAAGATGATATCATGCTTTATTTGAATTTTGTCATGCACTTTGCAGTAAGAGGAAATCTTTAGAAGGGGTAGTTCCTTCGATTCAGAAATTTATTGGTATATCTATCACGGGCCTATATTGGAACAATTCAACTCTCCTCGTCTTTCCATCTAGTCTCTCTTCCTTCGTCTATTGTGACTACCAAATTCATAGTTCTTAATAAAATGTATTGGAACTTATTTTCATGCCCACTTAGATGTTTTAGTGACTACATCAAATCATTAGTGACTTCCTATTCAGTTGGAGAGTGAACTTTGGTGTTTCTTCTTTGCAGATTGCAACTGTGATATCAGCCACAGTGACCTGGAAAACTGCTGGAATTAGAAAAATAGGTTGGGGCTGGACCGGTGTTATTTGGCTCTACAACACGGTGACTTACTTGCTACTTGACCCTATAAAATTTTCGGTCCAATATGGACTTAGTGGAAAAGCCTGGGGTCTGGTGGTGGATAAAAGAGTGAGTACAGCTGAACTTGCTTTGTCAATAGTATGCTTTCTGTGAAGCCTTTATGGGAATGTTTTCCTCCTAATGAAAGTAATTTAAGCAGTTTCCAGATAGATTCCTCAACTTGGATTTACTGAACGCATTTAGTTTTGAATGACTAACACTGAAATTAATCAGGATCACAATGTTCTTATGATGCCCTGTTTGGTGTTTCATTAGACAGCATTTACGACCCAAAAGGATTTCGGAAGAGAAGCTCGTGAGGCTGCGTGGGCGGCTGAGCAGCGCACACTGAATGGCCTGTCGGCCGAGCATAGGAGGTTCACCGAGCGCCATGCTTTTAGGGACATTAATCTTATGGCAGAAGAAGCTAGGAGGCGTGCAGAAATCGCAAGGTTAGTCTTTCAACCTTAGAACTGATGGCTCCTAGGAACCACATTACTAGTAATTTTACGTTCGCTGTCGCAACCTAACTGAACCCTTCTCCTTTATTCGGGTTCGGGACTGAATTCAGCACTAGATGATGTTGTGGGGATATTCAATCCACACACACACACAGTTGATTACTGCAGTTTGCTTCAATCAATGGTTCTTGCTTGGTTTGAGCTTTGGAATACTGATCAATCAGTGGCATCATACTGATCATTTCAATGTTTCTTTTTTGTTTTTTCTTGTCTGCAGAATGAGGGAAATTCACACTCTCAAAGGAAAGGTAGAGTCCTTTGCCAAGATGAGGGGCTTGGACATCGATGCCATGAACCAGCACTATACTGTCTGATCTGCACTCTGCTTATACAGTCCTACTTCGCTGCTTCTATTTATTTCTTTTTTCCTCCCCCCCCCCCCCTCCCTTCCAATTTTATTGTTTATGTCTTGTAGTTGAAGTTAGTTAATTATTCCTTTTTAACATGTCCTTCCTATATACTAAATTAATTATTGACTTATTGTCCAAATAATTTTCCAAAAATACTTTCTATATAAATTTCTCTCGTCAAGAACAAAATAGAGCATTCCAAAGGTGAGCTGACTTAGGGAGAAAAAAATAAAATAAAAAAAGGCCTCCGAATAAGCAATTCAAAACCAAGTAAAATCTAACATAAGCAACTCATCCCAATGACCGAACTGAATAAAGCAGCTTAGAGAGAGGCATAGAATGATTTGATTTCGTTCTAATGAGAGCGCAGGGGCAACAATCTGCTTGGAGCCCAAAAGAGAGAAAATGCATCTTTCTCCTCCAGCAGATGAACACCAGAGCCTCTCTCCTCCAAATCCACGCCTTCATCCTTCGGAACTCCCTCCAAACCAATCTCAACCTCCTCACAAAGTTCCTCGCCGCCTGCTCGTCCGCCATCGCCGGTGCCGGCGCTGTATTCTCCGACCCGTCTGCCGGAATCCAGTATGTCCGTCGGGTGTTCGATCAAATGCCTCAGAAGGATGATGCTTTTCTTTGCAATACCATGATTAAAGCTCATCTGGGTCTGCGTCAATTCAGAGAATGTATTGCTCTGTATCGACACCTTAGGAGGGACACGGGCTTCGCGCCTGATAACTACACGTTTTCGTGGATTTCAAAGGCTTGTGCTCTGAGTTTGGCTTTCTGGGAAGGTCAAGAAGTGCATAACCATGTGATTAAAACTGGATTTAGCTCAAATCTATTTGCTATGACAGCGTTGGTTGACATGTATGCAAAGTTTGGGTGGATGAGTTGTGGAAGGAAAGTGTTCGATGAAATGTCTGATAGAAGTCAAGTGTCTTGGACGGCTCTTGTTTGTGGGTATGCAAAGAGCGGCGATATGGAAAATGCGAAGGAATTTTTCAACCAGTCACCTGAGAAAGATTCGGCAGCATATAACGTGATGATTGATGCTTATGTCAAGTTGGGAGACATGGAAGCTGCTCAGCATTTGTTTGATGACATGCCAGAAAGGAATGTGGTGTCTTGGACTAGTATGATTGATGGGTACTGCAACAGAGGTGATGTTAGTTCTGCTAGGTTGCTATTTAACGAAATGCCAGAGAAGAATTTATTTTCTTGGAATGCAATGATTGGTGGGTATTGCCAAAATAAACAGCCCGATGAAGCTTTGAGACTGTTTCACCAAATGCAGTCTACAACATCACTGGAGCCAGATAAGGTTACCATTGTAAGTATTCTTCCGGCTGTTGCAGACGTGGGTGCTCTGGATTTGGGTGGTTGGATCCACCAGTTTGTCCGGAGGAAGAATCTTGATAGAGCTACAAACATTTGCACTGCACTAGTGGATATGTATGCTAAATGCGGTGAAATTGCGAAAGCCAGACGAGTTTTCCATGAGATGCCTGAAAAAGAAACAGCTACTTGGAATGCTTTGATAAATGGGTTGGCAATCAATGGGTGTCCTCAAGAAGCATTGGAGTTATTTTTGGATATGAAAAAAATCAGTGGATTTAAGCCAAATGAAATATCCATGCTTGGTGTTTTGTCTGCCTGTAACCATGGTGGTTTAGTGGATGAAGGGAAGAGGTGGTTTAGAGCAATGGAGGAATTTGGTCTGACTCCAGGAATTGAGCACTATGGTTGCATGGTAGACCTTCTGGGGCGGGCAGGGTATTTGCAAGAAGCTGAAGAATTGATTAAAAGTATGCCTTATGAGGCTAATGGGATAATACTGAGTTCTTTCTTGGTTGCATGTGGGTATAATAATGATGTTACAAGGGCAGAGAGAATAATAAAGAAGGCTATTGCACTGGAGCCGTGGAATGATGGAAACTATGTTATGTTGAGAAATTTGTACGCCAAGGAGAAAAGATGGAGAGATGTGGAGGAGATTAAAGGGCTGATGAATAGAGAAGGTGCAAAAAAAGAGGCTGGTTGTAGTGTCATTGAGGTTGATGGTAGGGTTTGGGAGTTTGTAGCTGGGGATAAAGTGCACCCTCAGTGGGAAGGGATACATTCGGTCCTAGGGAATTTGTGGATTCACATGACGGGAGAATGCAATTACCAAATTACTGATGGATAGAAATTAGTATTACCTTTAAGCTAATTAGTCAAAAACAAGTACAAATTGCTTTTAAGCTTGGATGAACAAGAAGCTAATGATTACAGGTTTTAATGTTTCCTTGACCACTTTGTATTCTTCTTCTTCTTCTTCTTCTTCTTTCTTAGATCTGCTAAATTTTGTCTACCATCTAACAATTAACAGGTTGACATTCTTGCTGCGGCAATGTCTTGTTCGCTTCCACAAGGAAATGCATCTCAGGTAACTGATTAGGATTATTAAACTCCTCAATGCAAGGAAAAACTCAACTTTTCCGTAAAAGATGCCAAATGAACCAATGGTAGAACTGGAAAGGAATTCAGCTAGGAATGTGTTTCAACGGGAACAGGACACCCTTAACCCTAAACTTTGTATAGGACTGCTTGGTGCCCATGAAGTGCCCCTTAGAAAGGTCTTTTTCCCCCTTCCCTTTTCTTACTTCTGAAAAATATATAAGGTCCATGAATATTAAGGGAAAATTCCAAAGCCTACTCTGTCTTTCTCTTCAACTACACACTAAACGGAAGTTACAAGCCAGGCATCCAAATTTTAAGTAGGAAAAGGTATTAGAACCTGGAAATTGAGTCCTTTTTTGGCCCATTGTCTGGTAATTGATTCCTTGCTTACACACTGACCATTTGGAGTTACAAACCTGCAAGTCATTCCTTCAATTTTTGGCCCTCAATATAAGCATTATGCTTCAACTCATCCATGCTCATACTTGCGAAATGGGCTTGGCAACCAGCTTCATGGGAAAAGGTTGCTATCTCCTTTCTTCCATCGTGTGTGCTCCGATTATTATTTTTCCTTGCCCCCTTAATAATATTGGATTCACCTCTAGTTCCACCATACTTCATTTTCATTTCTTACAAGTTTGTAGTAAAATTGTATTTATTTGTTTTTTGAGCTTGGAGCTTTTGATACTAGTGATTTTAATATTGAATTGTTTGTTGCCTTGAAAGGCTTGGCCTCGACACAAATGTTGAATTTTGCCATGGGGACTCTTTACAGCCGGTTCATGGAGAAAGATGTCAAAAATTTTGAGGACTTTCACATGGGTATTCTTGATATTTTCAGGTAAGAAAGAGTGAAACAAACAATTATTACTACGAATACTGTATGAATAGACAAATAAATATATGAAAATTACAAATAAATATATGAAAATTGAAGGGAAAAGAAAAGAAAATGAATGGAAACACAAACTGAATCAAACAATTCTTACTGTGAATACTATATGACTATTTCTTTGTAAATTATCTTATTCAGCACCTTCAATGCTTCATTGCCTGGGAAACATTATGATGTTCCATTGAGAAAGGAAATCGAGGTCAGTTCTATCTCACTCTCTCTCTAACTCTGTTCACTCTCTGTGATTATCAACCCTTGTATTATCAAAAACAGGCATGCTTCACCGAGTGGAAAGCTGCTGCAGAGTCTGAAAAAAAGAAGGTGTTCATCGACTTCATGAAGAAAAATGTGAAACTTAGCAAGTTAGATGATGCTACCATGATTACTGGGCTGGTGACACCTCCAGCAGCCATGGCGGCGAAGAGAGCAGGAGAGGGCGTGCCCCAGCTGAAGATGATCAAGGCCATCCCAGACGTTCTCTTCGTTCCCTCTGCCACCTTGCTGGCCTTGATCTCGGTTAAGCTCTCCCGGAGCATATTTCTTCAGAATCTGGCATCATGATTCCATTCTCAACCCTAGGGAGATCCTGAAGTCCAGAGGATTACTGAATGTTGTGTCTGTATGTGGAACAATATGATTTATCTGTCTAGGGAAGACATTGTGCTTGCCTTGTTAATGTACAGAGAATTCAGCAGAAATTTGCTTTGTTTGGATGGAAGAAACAAACAGCAGCCAGGGTATTTCTCTTTCTCTTGATGTTGGGTTAATACTGTTGTAAAAGTTTAGGTGTCGGTTTCGTTTTATTTTTGAGTTTTGAGTTTATTTTTAGCTGTGTTTTGAGTGTTTATTTTAAAATTTTTAAAAATATGTTTTTTTGTCATTTTAAAAAATTATTTTTTAAAATAAAAAATTAGAAAATGCATCTCCTTTAATTTTTTTAAAAAAAAATCTTATTTTATAATATTTTATTTAATAAATTTAATTATTAAATAATAAAATCAATGATTTTTAATAAAATTCTACTATTAAAATAAAATAATAAATTATTGACATATTTCTTAACAATAATTTATATTAAATTATACACTTAATAATATACTATTTGTTATCTTATATTTTTAAAATTTAATAATAATGTTTTCTTCTTTTTTTCTCCTCTTTTCTTTTTTTTCCTTTCCATTTTTTCTCTTTTCTTTTTCTCTTATGCCCCTCATCGTCTCCGTTCTACTATTGTCAGTCGAAGATTCACACGATCAAATCTTACCATTAAAATCTCAAAATTAAAGGAGTTAACATACACAAAAATAGGCTAGATTTAACAGTTGAATTTTTATAGATCTAATTTTTAATTCTTGACCACAAGTAAAAAATGCATTGTTAGTCACCATTAACCACCATGGTTGGTGGTTTTCAATGATTAAAGGTAACCACCCAACACCTAAAGACTTGTCGACCAATATACCAAAAAATCAGCAAAATCTAATGGCTGAATCTCCTTGGATCTAAGCTTAAACATTCAACCCTACATGTATATGCATTGTCAATCACCCCTAGCCATTGTACCCGATAATTTCTGACGATCAAAGACAACTACCTAACACTCAAGACACTCATTAATCAACATACTCAAAAACTAGTAAGAGAAGGAAGAAGAGAAATGAGATAAAACCAACAATATCGAATGTCAACTTGTGACGGTGGCGGGCGAGGTTAACAATGACTCATTGCAGTGATGGAGATGGCGAGCATGGTCAAGGTTGTATTTTTAAAAATAATAAAGTAAATACATTTTTAGTTTTTTAAAAAATTAAAAACTCAAAATAAATTGAAAATAACAAGGAAAATGCAAATTTTATTTTTAATTTGACTAAACCATCAAAGGTATCTCTTTGTCTCTCTTTCTTCTTGTTTCCTCTGGAAAATGGAGGAGATTTTGCCCAGACAAAAAGGAAGCAAGAAAATAGATGCATTTAGGAGTTTGCCAACCATGACAAAAAAATGCTTATTTTCAATAAGGATAATAATTTTAAGCCCCATTTTAGAACTAGACGGTAGTCTACAAAAAGTGAGGAGGAAACATTTGAGGTTTTTATCCTAATTTTATCTAATTTTATTAGTTTCACTTAATTTAATATTGTTTGAATCACTACTTCATATTTTTTTTATTCACACCCTTAATTTTTATATAAAAAAAATATTGATTAAAAAATACTAAATTAAGTAAAATTATAGAATTAAGAACTGATAAGTGGGGTCAACGGTTGCTCCCACTGTAAGAATGTTAGTTGGCGCTTCATCACGCAGCCGAACGTCCATATCCGCCCTTCTCTGTGTGTGTGTGTCTCTCTCTCTCTCTCTCTCTCTATACGTTTATACATGTCTGTATATCATTTCGTCATATTTCACATGTGTGCTACAGAAGGAGAAAGGACCCCGACCCAGAGTTCCTGCAACTCCCCAGCTTCCAAGAATCAAAACCCTAGATTCTTGGATTGCTTCCATACTAGATTGAGATTCTTGTTGGCTTCTCTTAATTTGATTTTGGGGGTTCTTTCGACCAAAATCCATGGGCGTTAAGCCACTACGCAACATCTTCATCATCGTCTTCACGCTGACTTGTTTGGCGACAACCGCATATACTGTACCTTTCGTCGTCTTCCATGGTAAAATTTATCGTCATTTGTTAGTGTTCAGCTGATCTGTTACCTAAGCTGAAAACAAGCATTGGGCTTTGGATACAAAGATATTTTTTGATTATTAAGTGCTATTTCTTAGTTGTTGTTGGAATGTAGCATTCCTTGAGTTGTTCTAGACGAGTTTCTTTTTCTTTATGATTATATTTTCCATTCCTTTTCTTTTAATTTTGTAAAATTTCATTTAATATTATTTTGAATTATTATATTTTATGGTACCATTAGGATTAGGTTTTGTTCTTAAACCCTAATTTTTGGGACCATTAGCATAAATATAAACACAAAACTGCCTTCCAGCCACTACATAATATATAACTTTGATGCTAGTGTTTGGTGCTGGAGGTTTTCAAATGTTTGTCTTCCGTTAAGTTCATGGCCTATTGGAATAAATAAAAGATGACAATATTGTGCTTTCAATGAACCTATCATTTAAGAGGAAGATTGAAAACTGTTTCTTCTTCTATCACATAGGCATTAAGTTGCGGCTCTGATCCATTATTGCGATGGTATTCGATGATCTCATGGAACTGACTTTGTGTTCATTATCTTATAAATTCCATGCGCATCTCGAATGTGCATGTCTAAATCCATGTGTTTTCATTTCATGTTCTGACACAATTGATGGCACTCTTCTACAAGTCCGAAATGCTTTAGTAATATATATACACATATTTTGGGGTATCTATGTTCTAACCACTTCTCTTTATTTTTCTTTCTGTCCTAGTATTAAGATTAATGCATCAATAATTGTGATCTCCTATAGTTATGAGTCGCACACACTCTATTGCTTTTACTTGCCTGTCCATGTTTCTAGAAGAACTTAGTTTATTTTGGTGTCTGCTTAATACCTTGGTGAAAATAATAGAACAACAAGTACATGGCAACTGGTATTATCTCAAAATACCTACGTGTTTTGATGAATTTATCTTATGTATAAATGAGAACAAATATAATTCTAGAATTTCCTTTTCATAATTACTGTCTCATGACCCCTTTCCTCTCTTCGTCTTAGTCCTGTGTACTTCCATACTAACTTCTTTTAGAATATGAGTATCTACGGGGGTTGTGGTTTAACTGAAATTTGAGAAGTTTAATTATCTTTATTCACTTCCAAAGGAAATAAAAACCTTATTTTTGAAATGATCTTAAAAATAATATAAATATTTATTATTTTCTGAAATCATTATATGGCAAGATACCTATTTGGTGTGACAATGAGAATTAATCCGTTTTTATGGGTCAGTACTATTATGTTGTCTAAGGGCGAGCCTTGGTTGCAACGTAGGCTGCTCCTTTGTGACTGGAAGATCCCTGGTTTGAATTGTGAAAACAGTCTTTTTGCAAATACAACCCTTCCCCGATCCTCATAAGGCGGGGAGCTTCATGTACTGGTGATGCCCTTTTTTAAGTACTATCAGGTTATATCTCTTCTACATAGAAAAGTGTGCCTAGGGCAGGTTAATATGGTATTTCCAAAAGAGATGGTATGCCTTTCTTGTCCATAGAAACTATGAGTTGGTTATGCTATCAATGTACTTACAAACTAAGTCTTCGACTCTTGATCAACTGAGGTTGAATGACCATGTCACGACCCTAAGGGTAGTTAAGGAATAAGGCCTACTTTGTTTGTTAGTTAGTTGTGGTAGGCGGGAGCTGGCCATAACAACCCTTGATAATTCTGTTAGGGTGATATAAATATAATCTGTTGGGAGGGAAGAAACCATTGAATAACAGAAGCATATTTTCCATCTCTCTCTCGTTCTCTTTTCTCTCTTTTCGCTCTCTTTCTTCTCTTTACGGCTAATTACCAGAACTGTCCAAGATCCATTCTTGGGTCTTGACAGACCAGTACATGTTTAGAGTCCTAAAAGGGAAGCATACCCTTACCTTTCTTACCTATTGTTGCAGGTATTGCAGATAAATGTGATAGCAAGGGCGTCACAAGATTTGTCAAGCTTCTAACCAAGTTGTCGGGTTCTCAAGGACATTGCATGTATGCTCCTGCCATGTTGTATATTTATTCAATCCAGGGATTACCCACATTAAATTTGCCCTTCTTGGGCCTCTTTTTAATGTACAAATGCACAAACATGACTGACGGCACCTTCACATGCATGTACACATGTGGATCCATAGATGGATGATGTATTAATTTTAACTGCAGCCCCAAGCTGCCAGAGAGACTAAAAGTTTGATTCCGGACTCCACTACAAGGATGGAAGCTCTATGATCACTTGTTTATAAGTGCAGTAACAGATTGTCCTGCATATATTAAGTTAATGTGTAACAGTAAAAGATTCCAAAAGCACATACTAGGAACACTTTATTTTTTTTTGCCATAAAAGCTTGATATACACTGTTGAAACTCCTCTTTGAAAGGTCTAAACTTTACTACAAGTGGTAACTTAACTTGATGTCAAAGCTATGGTTCTAGGAGATATTCAGGTCTTATGATGTGAGTGTGTCTTTCCCTATTATTCATGTTTGTCATGCAGTCCTATAGTTCTATTCTCTGTGTGTTGCTGCACCTTAGTCAAGTCTGTCCATGTAGTTGTCCTCGAGTGGGAATATTAGACAACTTGACATATATAGTTGAGCTGTTTTCTTAAAAATTTTAAGCTCTTAGAATGAGTAATAACTATGAAGCAAGGTCAAAAGCTTATGAGAATCTATATAAACGACTTGATACAAAAGATGGAGAAAGGGATATATATAAATTAGCTAAAGCAAGAGAAAGAAAAACAAGGGATTTAAATCAAGTGAAATGCATAAAAGATGAAAATCAAAATGTATTAGTGAATGAGGGAGCGAATAAGGAGAGATAGAAGGAGTATTTCACAAAATTATTCAATGATGATGGCGACACAAGAGTTAGGTTGGGACATCTTAGTAACTCCGAAGGGAACGTGAGCTATACATTTTATCGACGCATAAGTTCAAATGAAATAAGACAAGCACTAAAAAAGATGAAAAATCATAAGGCGGTGGGACCGGATAATATACCAATAGAAGCATGGAAATGCATGGGAGAAGAGGGCATCTCCTGGCTAACGAAATTATTTAACGCGATCCTTAAATCAAAAAAGATGCCAGATGAGTGGAGGAAGAGTACTTTGGTCCCTATATATAAGAACAAATGAGATGTTCAAAACTGTGAAAATTATAGAGGAATTAAGTTAATAAGCCATACCATGAAATTCTGGGAGAGAGTAATAGAATATAGGCTTAGAAAAGAAACAGAGGTCTCGGAAAATCAGTTTGGTTTCATGCCTGATAGGTCAACAATGGAAGCTATATACCTACTGAGGCGCTTAATGGAAAGGTATCGAGATCATCAGAAGGACCTACATGTGGTGTTTATAGATCTAGAAAAGGCCTATGATAGGGTCCCTAGAGAAGTATTATGGAGGGTTTTAGAGAAGAAAGGAGTCCGGATAGCCTATATACAAGCCCTTATGGACATGTATCATGGTGCAGAGACAAGGGTCAGAACATGTGGAGGGGATACTGGACCATTTAAAATTACAATAGGATTGCATCAAGGTTTTGCACTAAGTCTATACTTATTTGCTTTGGTAATGGATGAACTCACTAAAGATATTCAGACAGAGGTGTCATGGTGTATGCTATTTGCAGACGACATAGTATTGGTGGATGAAACAAAAGAAGGAGTGAACACTAAGCTTGAGTTATGGAGAAACAATTTAGAATCTAAGGGATTTAAATTAAGCAGAAAAAAAACAAAATATATGGAATGTAAATTTAGTAAGAATGCAAGAGTGGAGGATGTTATAACAAAATTGGAAGACCAAATCTTACAAAGAAAAGACTATTTTCGATATTTGGGATTAGTGATTCAAAAAGATGGAGAAATTCATGAGGATGTCACACATAGAATTAAGGCAAGTTGGCTAAAATGGAGAAATGCATCGGGGGTGTTATGTGATGGTAAAATCCCATAAAACTAAAAGGAAAATTCTATAGAACAGCTATAAGACCAGTCTTGTTGTACGCCTCGGAATGTTGGGCAGTCAAATATCAGCATGAGCAAAAAAAAAGCGCAGAGGAGATGAGGATGTTAAGATGGATGTGCGGCCATACAAGAAAAGATAAAATTAGAAATGAAGTTATTCGTAATAAGGTAGGAGTAGTGCCAATAGAGGAGAAAATGAGAGAGACTAAACTAAGATGGTTTGGTCATGTAAGAAGGAGACCGAGAGACACTCCTGTGAGGAGAGTTGATGAAATGGAACAATTCGTCAAAAAAGAGGTAGAGACAGACCCAAGAAAACTTTGAGAGAGATATTAAAGTTTGATATGAAGTGAATGGACTTCAATGAAGATATGACAACAACAACAACAACAACATATCCAGCCGTTATCCCACTATGTGGGGTTGGCTATATGAATTCTAGACTTCTATGTGGGTTACATCCCAACAAATAGTTTGTCTAGAATTCATATTTGGATCCGACTAGGTTTTACGCTGGCTGTCGGCTACCTAACGCAACCCTCCTCCTTTATCCGGGCTTGGGACCGGCAGTGGATAATATCCCCTGGCGGAGTAATGATGAAATGAAGTTTGAACACCATCTTCACATGGAGAAATTTCATAAGATGGTGGTGAATGAAGATATGACAAAAGACAAAAATACATGAAAGTCTAGAATTCATGTAGCCGACCCCACATAGTAGGATAAAGGCTGTATATGTTGTTATTGTTGTAGAATGAGTAATAACCAAGCGGCCTGGTTACCCAAAAACATAAGCCCCTTGCTAGGCACCGGAGATTTGGCTTTTCATACAAAATCCATAAAACATCCAGGGAAGATGGCTTTAGTCCTTGTATGTATTTCCTTTTGAGGAGATTGATCAGTACTGAGTTCCTCTCACTCTCCTCACTATAGAACTGTCAATAAAATGAAAGTTTCTTTTTTGCTCGGAAAAGACAGAAGTTAGTTTATTCTACTCTCACAATTTTATCATCTGAAGCAGTTTCAACACAAAAGACTGATGATTTTTCGATGTGCATTTATAACTTCTCTATTTCTGCTTTAACTGCTTTTTGTATTTCATGCATGTTTCACTGTTTCCTAGCTGAATAACCTTTAAGTTGTTTCCTTTCATGCAGTGAAATTGGAAATGGAGTAAGGGATTCTTGGTTTATGCCCTTTTTGGAACAGGTGAGTGTTAAAATACTGGTGTGCAAAAAGAACTTGTCTTCTGTCGTGCACTGTGGTAATGAATTTTATTTTAATTTAACAGTTTGTGTTTGCACATTGTAGACAACAATTGCTTGTGAGAAGGTGGGAAAGCTGTCTGGTAATATTTTGCTTCCCTGAAATCTAATATAAAGTTTTGGCCTCTTTTTTCTTAGTTGTCTTCTTCAGTTTACAGGTTAAGGAATTGAAGGAACTTAGTGAAGGTTACAACATAGTCGGACTTTCTCAGGTAGGAAAAATGTTTGTGTGCAGCCCTTCCTCACTTTGTAGTTTATATTTCATGATGGGGCTTTCTATTAACTACTCTAGCTAATCTATCCAAGTTCCTTATTTTAACTGCTGACTGCCTTTCCTTATACATATGGACATATAAATCTAGGTGTTTTAATTAATTAGACATTTCAGAAGAAATGATGCCGCTTAATAGTCCTGTAGTTAGATAATGCAAATGTAATATATGAAAGCTTCATGAAGTTGTAACCTGAGATCACTGTATTTGAGTTCATCCAAAATTCACCAATATTTGTGGACACCTTCTGTATTCCAGAGCTTAGTGGAGACAGAAAGAAACTCTTTCCCTCTCTCTCTCTCTCTCGTGTGTGTGCGTTAAAGTGAATTTTTGATCCAGATGTACCCTGGACTAATGAGCACTTGCAAAACAAAGCAAAACCTGAAGTGAAAACAAGAGACTGCAATATACAACTACAGCGGAAAATTTTGGTACTTTGGCATTCAAGAGCTAACAGAATCCATGTTAGATGTATTTCTGTAACACCCAGCCTGGCAAATTGTCTCCAGTGTTTGGGGCAAAGTGCAGGAGGACTAAGAGGTCTGACCTCAATAGTAAATGTGATTCCTAGCTTTGTGGATAATACACAAGGCATGTTGTTGACTTGTTAGTCTTCATATGGTAGTCCAGAAATTCAGCAGCTTCTTTATAATAAATCCTTCCTGTATGTCATGAGAACTTGGACTTGGTGGAGAGCATTCTGACGCAGCTTTGGATGTTGGTTTTGAGTGCATAAAGTTTAAATGAGGACTTATGTGCTCACACATGAAATGCTGATGTGTGGTTTGATATGCTAGTGAAAAATCAGCTTTCTTTCTAACTAGTGAGAAAAGAAAATTGATATCAGTCAATGACATGTTTAAGTTGAAGAGTTAACTTGATTTGTCTTTAACTGGAGTACAAAATTTTAAGCTTCACCTGTCCTTGTTGAACTTGAAACTGGTATTTACTTGCTGCATTACTCTGCTTAGACCAAATTGATTATATGCTTGACATTCACTTTTACATTTGGAATTTATGTTTTTAGGCATTGAACTTTCCTATGGCTAATGCTCAACTGCATTTTTTGCTGTTTGCCACTAAAAGAAGCTCTTAGTCCATCCCTTGAACAATCTTGGAAGTGCTTTTTGGATGCTTATACATGTTTTTTGAAAACTGTTGGCTTCTATATAGTATACTGCATTGTTCCTTCATTCGCCTTTTATTGTTTTTGACAACAACTTTAATAAGGCATTCTTTCATTTCCAATTGGATGATTTGTACCTATTGGTGACTCTTTTATCTCTCCTTAAATTTTCCAGGGCAACATGGTTGGCCGGGGGGTTGTTGAATTTTGTGATGGAGGACCTCCAGTAAGCTAAACCATTAAAAGCTTTGTCGTAGGATTTATTTCCCAACCTTTCTTATCATTGATGAACTCATATATGTATTTTTTCAGTTTAATAATGCCACTTTTTGACCAAGTTTTATCTGCTGAACTCCCTTGATTCTGCTACCCCCTCCCCGCAGTGCTAGCCTGCCTGATAGTCTGCATGCATTGTATGCACATTTGGTCATGTAAAAAGAAATATAGGTAGTTTATGTGTGCATGCATGCATCATGTGTGTTAGTTGTGAACTAACATGAAGCTATCTGAAACAAAGAAATCCATTGTGCTAACTTAACTGTAAATATTGGTAATCTGTATGGTATCAATATATTAGCAATAACAAATTACCAAAGCAACTTAGTAAAATCTATGTTCTGTTTCTTCTTACAAATTTTTGTAAAATGAACTATCCATATTCTAGTCAAAGTTATGATGTGAGATCCTCAGTATGTTTGTGATACTTGAGTTACTACTATTTCACATTGGCTATTAAACCTCTGTAACAAAATACCACTACTAAACCTGATTATTTGTAGATTACTCTATCACTGTTGTTCTGCATGCTAATAAGGAGAGTGAGAAACAGAACAAATGAAGGAGTCTCGAAAGCACTTTATTCTTCACTTCTTAAGTGTCAGATTCGTCGATCTGACTAAGGGCTCAGCCGAGTTCTTGGAAGAGAACTTGGCGGGAAAGAAATTAGGAAGAGGGAAAGATGAGAATATGAGAGAGAGAGAATAGAAATTGAATTGGGAGGGAAAGGACTTGTGTTTTTATTCTCACATATCCCCATCCTCATGATCAGCTTTTTATTTATAGGAGTTAGTTACATTGGAGAATTCTCTAACTAACTATCCTTCTAGAAGCTTCAAGTGGCCATGTGCCAAGTGGGCGGCCATGAGCCAAGTAGCAGATTTCAGTTACACCCTGCCAACTCATTCTAACTACCTTAGCCTTATATGAATGACATAATAGCCCTTGGGCTGTGACACTCCCCTTCCCTTGAAGCATTTATTGCCCTCAAGAAATTAAAGCAGGTTGGACGCCCTGGGGTAGCGCTGAAGGAGGTCTGGGAGGTATTCCCAAGTAGTATTATCTGGGTGTAGGTGCTTCCATTGAACTAAGACTTGAGTGATGGGCAGAGAGTCTTTATAGAGAATGCGCCGGTCAAGCACGGCCTGGGGCTCGATGTCCAAGTCCGTATCTTCCTGGAAGTTCGGTATGTCTGCGCTAGTGTCCGCCGTGACCCCTCGAGCTGGTTTGAGGAGAGAAACATGAAAAACGGGGTGTAAACCCACCCCAGGCGGAAGCTGCAGCCTGTAAGCGACTTGGCCCAACTTGGCCAAGATCTTGAAGGGGCCGTAATACTTTGGACTGATTTTGGAGATGGGACCTTTGTGAAACAAGTGTTGCTGGAACCGTTTCACCTTGAGGTAAACATTGTCGCCAACCTCAAATTGGCGGTCTGTGCGATGGATGTTAGCCCGGTGCTACATCTTCTGTTGAGCCAGACCCAGCTCCCTCTTGATTATGTGAAGTGCCTCTTGTCGAACCTGTAAGTAGTGGTCAGCCGAGATTTCGGCGGGAGTGTAATGTTGTACAGCTGGAATTATCGGAGGGGCGTAACCAAATAGAGCCTCAAATGGCGTCCGCTTATGAGCTGTATGGAAGTTGGTGTTGTACCACCATTAAGCTAGGGATAACCAGCGACTCCAACTTCTGGGTTTTGTAAAACAAAGGCATCGGAGGTAGGTCTCTAGGCACTGGTTGATGCGCTCGGTTTGCCCGTCGGTTTCTGGGTGGTATGCTGTGGACATCTGCAGTCCTATGCCTAGTCCTTGACAAAGGGTCTTCCAAAATTGGCTTGTAAAAATTTTGTCACGATCCGAAACTATGCCCTTTGGTACTCCATGTATCTTAAAGACACCATCCATCAATTTCCTAGCCACTTCTGACGCGGTAAAAGGGTGTGCAAGCAGGAGGAAATGGCTGTACTTGGTTAGACGGTCCATAATGACCAGAATGGTGTCAAATCCTTCTGACTTTGGTAGAGCTTCGATGAAATCCATGGAGATCTGTTCCCAAGCTTGGGAAGGTATCTCGAGAGGTTGGAGGAGACCAGGGTAGGGGATTTGCTCGTGTTTGCACCTCTGGCAAGTGGTGCACTTTAGGACGTAGTTGGTGGTATCTTTTTTAAGACCAGGCCAATAGAACAGTTGCTTCACCCGTCGGTAGGTGACATTTAACCCCGAGTGTCCTCCTATGGGTGAATCATGTAGAGCTTGCAAGATCTTGCGCCTTAGGTGATCATCTTCTCCAATAACTACCCTGCCGAGATATTTCAACAAATCTCCTTGGAAAGAATATCCAACCTCCCCTTGGGAGTGTACTGCCAGTCTAGTGATTTTGTCTTATATCCATGGTGTGTGCTCATAGCTGTTAGTAATCTCCTGCACCCAGTCGGGTATTAACGCGGAGATGGCGTGGCAACCCGCAGGTACCTCCTTCCTTGAGAGTGCGTCTGCCACCAAATTATCTTTGCCTTTCTGGTATTGGATGAGATAGTCATATCCCATCAACTTAGTGATTCCCTTGCGCTGTAACTGATTGTGAGCCCTTTGTTGCGACAAGAACTTCAAACTCTCGTGATCTGTTTTTATGGTAAACCTCCTGCCTTCTAGATAATATCTCCACTTATCCACAGCCATCAGCACTGCCAATAGCTCTTTATCATATATGCTGAGGCCTAAGTGCCGAGGGGCGAGGGGTTGGCTCAAATAAGAGATTGGCCTGCCCTCTTGACTGAGTACAGCTCCCACTCCCACGTCACACGCGTCGGTTTCAAGCACAAATTCTTTTGTGAAATCTGGAAGGGCTAACACGGGAGCTTGCAACATAGCTTCTTTTAAGTCGTCAAAGGCCTTATCAGCCTCATCTCCCCAATGAAAGTTATCCTTCTTGAGTAAAGTTGTCAGCGGCTTACTGAGTATTCCATAGCTCCTGATGAACCTCCTGTAGTAACCAGTAAAGCCAAGAAATCCCCTCAACTCCTTCAGAGTTTTTGGGGTAGGCCAATTCCTCATCGCTGCCACCTTTTGGGGATCAGTACTAACTCCTTGGCCGGTGATTATGTGGCCTAAATATTCCACCTGCGGCTCTGCAAAAGTGCACTTAGACTGCTTCACAAATAATTGATGGTTTTTGAGGATTTCAAATACCTTCCGTAGGTGGTTTAAGTGCTGGTTGAGGTCGCGGCTGTATATCAATATATCGTCAAAGAAGACCAATACAAATTTCCTAAGATATGGAGCAAAAATATGATTCATAAGAGCTTGGAAGGTGGCAGGTGCGTTAGTGAGGCCGAAGGGCATTACCAAGAACTGATAGTGTCCTTGGTGGGTTCGGAAAGCGGTTTTGTGAGAGTCTCCTGGGTTCATTCTAATTTGGTGGTACCCAGATGTGAGATCCAGCTTTGAAAAAATGGCTGCGCCAGTTAGTTCATCTAAGAGGTCTTCAATGATTGGGATAGGAAATTTGTTTTTGATGGTTAGGGTGTTTAGCTGTCTATAATCCACACAAAATCTCCATGTGCCATCTTTCTTTTTAACTAAGAGGACAGGAGAGGCAAATGGGCTTTGGCTGGGTTGAATTAGGGATTTATCCATCATCTCCTTGATTAGTTTTTCGATTTCAGCCTTTTGGATGGGTGAGTATCGGTAGGCTCTTAGGTTGACAGGTTCAACATTTGGTTTGAGGTGAATAGAATGATCAAGAAATCGGTGTGGGGGTAGGCCAGTAGGAGAGGTAAACAAATCCTCAAACTCCATTAATAATGAGTGAAGAGAGTCTAGAGAGTGCACCTGAGTATGGCCGAGCTGAGGTGAGGGGACTGGTTGCTGATCCTTCTTTGAAGACGTAAGGGCAGTCCCACTCCTTTGGTAGTCAGTCCTCTCCAGGGCATATATGGAGTGCAATTGCCCCACTGATGGTCCCCCTTAATCCAATAGTTTCTGTAGTTTCTTGCCGGTGACCAATTTGCAATCCTCCAGATCCGTGCATCCATTCAAAGTGACTTTCTGACCTTCCTTCTCAAAGGTGACTTCTAGCGTGTTGAAGTTAAACACGAGGGGACTTACCGTTTTCATCCAATCCACGCCCAACACAATGTGGCATCCTCCCAATTTCAGGATCCTTAGGTCCACTGCAAAGTCATGCCCTCCCATTTTCCATTGGAATGCACTGCACTTGTAATGGCTGACCATCTTACTTCCATTGGCGATCATCACTGACAAGGGAGTGGTCTCCAGCATTACGCACTGGAGGACGGAGGCGATTTTCTCATCCAAAAAACTATGGGTGCTGCCACTGTCAATGAGCACCACCAAATTCCTTTTAGCAGCTGTTCCCCTTAATTTCAAAACTCTGTCGGAGGCATGCCCTTGCAGTGCATGCATGGATATTTCGCCACCTTCGTCTTCTTCTATCGCTTCCTCTAGAGTCTCCCTTTCATCATCTTTTTCGTCCTCCTGGTGGCCTTCCATGGTAAGGAGCATTCGCTTGCACTGATGATCGGGACCAAACTTCTCACCACAACGGAAGCAGAGCCTTAGCTGCCGCTTTTGCTCCATGGTGAGATCCTTAGTTTGGTTAGGCATGATCTGTGGTCTGTTTACCCCGCCATTCTTCTGCCATGTAGAGGAGTTTCCCTTATTCATCGGTAGGGTCAGGTTCTCCTCCTTGCCATTCTTCGGCCACAACCGATGCCTCTTAGCGAAGGCATCCAATGCCATCTCATGTAGATAAGCTTGTTTTGCGGCTTGCGCCACAGACACAGGGTATAGCATCTTGACAGTGGGTCGAATCTGATCGTCTAATCCACTGATGAAGCTGGCCACAAAATAGGCCTCATCTAAGGTAGGATGTGCTATGGACAACAACGATCTCAGTTCCTCAAATTTAACTAAGTAATCCTCCACCGACCCCTTCTGTTTGAGCTTATTGAATTTCTCTATCACGTTGGTTCTGGTCTTCTCTCCAAACCGATTACAGATATCAGTCATGAACCGTGGCCAACTTAATTCTTCTTTGTTCCTACTCCAGTTCTGGAACCACGCATCTGCAACATCATCCAGGTAGGCCGCCGCCATATTTACCTTGTCTCTCTCCGCCACTCTATACTGGTAGAAGACCCTTTCACAGCGTCTTATCCACCACCGAGGTCGATCTCGCTCGAACAGAGGAATGTCCATTTGCGGACCCTGGGGATTGGAATGATTATATCCGCCTCCTCGGACCATGAGGTCGTCCTCTGCTCCTAACCTGGTTTCACCTGGATCGTTCGGCCCATTCCTTGCCCTTGGAGTGGACAAGATTGGCGTCGATGCGGCTCGCGGCGGAAAGTTCGTGGGCAGACTGGCCTGAGGTTGCCTGGCAAAGAGGCTCAAGGCAACACTCACTTGCTGGCCTAGCTGTTGGCTCATCCCCGCGAACTCCTCCCTGAGTCCACTGACGGCCCGATCGAGATTGGCCGCGTACCCTGTAAACTCAGACCGGATTCCGCCTGCAACTCTCTCTAAATCAGCCGAGTGCTCCGCCCTACTCCTGCTTATTTCCTCCTGAGTATTCCGAATGCCTAATTCCAGAATTTCCAGGCGATCTTCTACCTGTGTCTGGTTCTGATGTAGCTCGATCTCTAAGGCTTCCATCCTTGCTTCGTGCTACTTCGCGCACGTACCTTCAGCCATACTTCTTTGACAGGACGGGTCTCTGATACCAAATGTCAGATTCGTCGATCTGACTAAGGGCTCAGCCGAGTTCTTGGAAGAGAACTTGGCGGGAAAGAAATTAGGAAGAGGGAAAGATGAGAATATGAGAGAGAGAGAATAGAAATTGAATTGGGAGGGAAATGACTTGTGTATTAATTCTCACATATCCCCATCCTCATGATCAGCTTCTTATTTATAGGAGTTAGTTACATTGGAGAATTCTCTAACTAACTATCCTTCTAGAAGCTTCAAGTGGCCATGTGCCAAGTGGGCGGCCATGAGCCAAGTTGCAAATTTCAGTTACACCCTGCCAACTCATTCTAACTACCTCAGCCTTATACTAATGACATAACAGCCCTTGGGCTGTGACATTAAGGATCTGTGGATCTAAGTAAATGAAATCACAATGCCTCTGGTGAAGGCAGTAGTTCAATATTATAAACAGCTAAATAAATCCAAGCTGAATCCATCATTGACAAACAAATCCCACTTTTTCCACGATCAGGTGGTTTTTGACTAGGTAGGGCTTCCATTTTCCCTCTCCTTCAGAGCAAGAGAGAAAGACTTGGGTATATAAGTTAATTTCCAATGTTATATACAGTGATTTTGGTTAATGGAGATGTGTAATTCTATAATCTGAAGGTGCCTGTGTTTGTTTCTGAGAACTGCATTCCCCAGTAGTCTTATGCACTTTCAAAAAAGTTCTAGGCGAGGTTACCTTATTAATGGTAATGGCTTTTGGCCTGTTTGGTATCAGAGTACTCTTGTAAGGCCTTTCATTACTGAGGTGATTGGCAGGACCTGGGGATGTTGGATTGTAATTATTGAATATAGACCATGAAGCTTCTACAACACTCTAGTGTTGGTTAAACACGAAGAATGTTGTGATCTTTTAGCTGCTGAATGAGAATAATACTCACCGAAGCAACAATCTGACCTGCAATAAAGAAGCAATCAAACAAGGAAGGACCTTCTTCTTAAGTTGTGTGGAAAAATCTTTAAAGTGAGCAAAATTACTCAATAAATTTTTATCAGCTTGCTATGGTGCTAGAAATTTCATCAGAGTCAACACAAACATTACTATCCCATATGTTTGTAACAAGCACAGAAAAAAGTCGGAACTTTTTTAAAGATGAAAATCTCTTCTCTAATCTGTCTCTTGTTAATAGGCTACCTCTTCATTGTAGTGAGGTTTATTGCTTGCTTGTCAAAATTTGAAGCAAAAATTTTGAAAGACTAATGAGTGCATGTTTCACTTTCTTCTAGCAACAACAATCTATCAAGCCTTAATCCCATTATATGGGGTTGGCTATATAAATTCTAGCTTGTCAATCATTTCTATTTGTAGCCGTATCTTCTACAAGGTGGTCTTTATAACTCATATTATACCTAGGAGTCCCTCACCAAGCGTTTTTGGTCTTCCGTCATCTTTTGCTAAAGACTTGTTCCATTCCATCCAATCTCCTCATAAAAGCTTCTCTTGATTTTTTACTTAAATGACCAACCAAACCATCTTAATCATCTTATCTTAAATAGGAGCCACTCCTACCTTATATGAGTAACCTGATTTCTAGTTTTATCCTTTTATGTACGGCCACACTTTCATTATAACATCATTATCTCTGTTATGCTCATATTTTGCAAATATTGGTGCTTTACTGCCAAATATTCTATGCCATACAATAAAGACGATGTTATACCCATCTTATAAAATTTTTCTTTTAGCTTTAACAAAATCTTACTATTGGATAAAATGTTGGACAACTTTTCCATTTTAACAATTTCTTCCTTAATTCTATGGCTAATATTCTCAGTAATCTCTCCAGTTTTTTACATAACTAATTCAAGATATTTGAATTAATCTTTTCATGGGACAACTTGATCTTCAAGTTTCACTATAACATCATCCACACGTATTTTTACTACACTTATCTTCCACATATTTGGTTTTCAATATGCTTAACTTAAAAACTCTAGATTTTAAAATGCTTCTTGTAGAAATCCATGTGCAAAAATATAGGAATAGTTAGGCAATTAGGTAAAATAATAAGGACAGTTTAATTGATTCATTGTATAATTATTTGTTTTCCTAAGTTAGATAGTTTTTTTTGTGTTTAATTATCAATTGGGGACAATTACCATTTGTAATATATATATGTGTGTGTCCAATCTGAATAATAGATTAAGGAGTTTTATAGTCTAAACTTCTTCATGGTATCAGAGCATTTTTTATTAGAAAATTCCTCCATCGTCCCAATGGCATCCTTCACAACAACAATCTCTACTTCTTCCTATCAAGTTCCTAGTATTCCTAGTTCTAATGGACATTTGGTTATGATGTTCATAAGAGGCAGAGCAAAAGATGATTATCTTAATGGTGAAGCCCCTAGACCGAATTCAATAGATTCAAAGTACAAGACATGGAAGACAGAACATAATATGGTAATGTCATGGCTTATCAATTTCATGACTAATGAAGTTGGAGAAAATCTCATTCTCCATGAGACGACATAAGAAATCTAGGATGTTGCAAAAGAGACACATTTCGACACTAAAGACATAGTTGAGGTGTTGTCAAGTAGACCTCTTAGTCACCCAATATTTTTAGTTGTCTAACTAAATATTGGCAACAACTCAACATACTCAAAGTGACCTAAATAGACAAGCACTTCATGAAAAGAAAAATTAAAGGTGGATTTCCTACATACGAAAGATCTATAGGAGACTACCTACTGAAGACTCAGTTTGAAGATGTGAAGATCCAAGCTGAGCTTACATCATATTTATAGCCTAGCTTGAGGGGGTGTGTAGAAAACCATGTGCAAAAATATAGGAATAGTTAGGTAGTTAGACATTATATTTACAGCCTAGCTCAGTTTAATTGATTAATTATATAGTTATTTATTTTCTTAGGTTAGACAGTTTTTTCTGCGTTTAACTGTCTCCATAGGGGCAGTTATCATTTGTAATATATATATGTGTGTGTGTGTGTGTCTAATTTGAATAATATATTAAGGAGTTTTATAGTCCAAACTTCTTCACTTCTCCACATCTCAAGCTTAGTATTGGCGTCTTATTTTATCTCATACACCATGGCAATGTTATCTGCAAATGCACCAAGGCACTTGTATTTAGATATGTCCGGTGAGTTCATTCTTTACTAGGACAAAGACATAAGGGCTTAATGTAGATCCTTGATGAGTTCATTCTTTACTAGGACAAAGACATAAGGGCTTAATGTAGATCCTTGATGTAATCCAATTGTAATTAGAAAAACCTCAATATGTCCTCTGTATGCTTTGACATATGTTTCTGTTCCATGATACATTTCTTTAATGACTTGTATTAATGTAGTTAAGCAATTTGGATTCCATTCTTCTCTGAGACCCTACATAAGACTTCTCTTGAAACTTTTTGTAAGACCTTTCATTTTGCTAATGTTACTCCAAATTTGATTCATTGAGAAAACATGACAATAAACCAGAATTGTACAGCATCCTCCATACTTCTACTCTACACTTCTAAAAAATGTCTAATTCAATGTATTATTTTACACCCCCTCTAGGAGCTTTGACACATTATCATTGCCTTATTTTTGTTGCAATTCATCATTTCATTTCTGACCCCCTATTTTCTTAGCATGGAGTTGATTTCTCCATCTGTTCATGAAACATAATGTTGTAACCTGTTATATTTTCTTGTTTGAGACAGGTGAACAATTTCATATCACTAGCAGGTCCTCATGCTGGTATAGCTTCTATGCCATTTTGTGGAGTAAGTAACAATTTTGGTATCAATGACTAGAAGATAGATATTTTATGCATTAAGATTAGAAATAAAAAAGACATTTTATCTAATACACATATTCTTTATTTAAATTGAACGTGGGTATCTGATGCATATCCATGACAATAGGGTTGGTTTTTGGTGGCTTAGTCTTGATGGGTTCTCATTGAATATCCTTTGACAGGTGGAAATTGGAGTTTTTTTTTTCCTTTTTTGTTCAGTCTATTTCAGCAGACTCCATCTACTGGAGTTAGGCTCCATGGTGTTGTTTGGTCTATTTCACGTTGTTGGATATATTCTTTTTTGTTGTTGCTCCAGCATCTGTAATAGGGGAATTAGAACTTATATTCACTAACTTCTTGCCTTTCGCTTTGGGTGGGGAATGGGGATCAGGGAGGGGGGAGTCACCACAATAAGCTTATTAAAGATTATGATATGAAGTTCTAGTTATCTAAGTAAAGAAACTATGTAAATGAATCTAGTTTTAAAGTATAAAGTTATTTTGAACATGCTTTTCTAGAGAAAATGATACATGTAAGTCTTTTTGATTAACCATATGCTGTTTAAATCAGTTGCTAGAATGTTTCTATGTTTGTTTTATGGCAATAAAAATTCGTTAGTGTTAGAAAATGTGTGTTAAAGATTAATTTTCATTAGGTGTTATGATTGGTTTCTTCTTTTTTCATATGATGACTAAAATTAAATATTTCAATCTTAATCCGGTGTGTCCTATGCTTGCAGTCTGGCTTGTGGTGCATTCTCGTGGACTATTTAATGAAGTTAGAGATTTACAGCAACTATCTGCAGGTGTAGTTTTTTCTTTAATTAGCAGACTTTACATATTTACAGCAATTATATGCAGGTGTAGATTTCTGTCTGAGGTTTATTACACTCCGTAGTTAATATTTTTTTTAACTTCATGGAAGTATCTTTGCCACCACAGTTTTTACTGTATGAGAGACGGGAAATGTATACACGCACACACACAATCACTGGTGTACTTACTTCACCCCACTAGATGGTTTTCTTGTTCTTGTTGCTAACTTTCTGTTGGAAAAATAACACAATTGATGTTTCCTCCAATTGAAATCATTGCAGGAACACTTGGCACCTACTGGTTATATCAAAATCCCAACTGTGAGTAAAATACTTGACTTGAGCTTATCCAGAATAAAAAAGCAGCTCTTTCCCATGAATATCTCTTGTCAATAATTTTTTTTACTCATTCAATTTATCGATGCATCATGAAGCTCACTAGAATGTTTGTTAGGCTTACTAGTTCTTTCTTTCTGTGTGTACAAGTCTCGGTCTTTGTTGCAACTTCTGTTGATGAACGTTCGTCAACTACTTCATCTTATCTCAAAAGCTAAAACACAATCAGGATCTTTCTCCAGGACATTGATGACTATTTGCGAGGATGTAGGTTTCTCCCCAAGCTTAATAACGAACGCATGAACTGTAGAAATTCCACCTACAAAAATCGGTTTGCTAGCTTGCAGCATTTGGTACTTATCATGGTGAGCTGGACAACTTTTGCTTGCGTTTTTCTAGACAAGTTACACCCTACTAAACATGTTCTAACCCTGTGGAAGTTTTATCAAATCTGGGACGCGATGTTGTTTTGGTAACGCTCTTATCTTTTGCATACTGTCATAGTTTGAGGAGGACAGAGTTTTGGTACCAAAGGAAACCTCCTTCTTTGGGTATTACCCGGATGGATCCTGGAGCACAGTTTTACCTGCCCATGAGGTAATGTGATGAATCATGAATGGTTAAATTTTGGTCTATTTATTTTTTCCATTATGGCGATTCCAAAGGTTTTTCAGTTATCAAATTCTGTATACATAGACAGCAGCTAAACACGCACACATGGATTCTGCATTATGGATTTTTTTATTTGATCCCTTGCAGACGACGCTCTACAAAGAAGACTGGATCGGTTTGAAAACCCTGGATGAAGCTGGCAAGGTCAAATACGTAAATGTCTCGGGAGGTCATCTCGACATCTCTACAAGCGACGTCAAGAAATACATAATACCTGCCTTGCAGGATGAAACTATAGCAAGATCATACTCCATGTGGATATGGTTGTCGTCAATCTGGGATTTCGTCAAGGAATTGGTTGGATTCCCGGAGGATCGACTTCTTCTCTACACTCCTAATTAGTGCCGGTTCCTTCTTGCTAATGAAATGAGTAAGGTTGGGATTCCCAGAGACCCTTATTAGGGTCGGCCGTGCCTTCATCCCAACATGAACTCTTTATCAGTTCAAGAAGACAAGCCAAAGAACCCAAAATTTTTATTCTTTCTTAGATATTGATTTAAGTATATTTAATATTTTTCAGTTGTCATAAATTTAGTTGAATACCTTATTGTTTAAGGGGGCGTTTGTTAAAATGAGCAAGATAAGGTGGTATCAAGATAATATTGAGATGTTTTCCGGATCAAGATATGAAATGATCAAGATAAAGTCGGGAAGGATTCCAAGATTTCTATCAGACTGTTTGTTAAATTTTTTAGAATTCACTGATAATTGTATTTTTTCTTTCCATGTGTTTGTTAATACATATGATAAGCACCAAGATAAGGGTTTTTTTTACTAAAATATCTCTATTATCAAATTTATGATTAAAATAGTATTTTATGATTAATATGAATTGTCAAAAAAATTAAGATTAAAATTAAAAATAATATTTTATTTTTCAAATTCATGTCCAAAAATAAATTTAAAAAGAGTTGAAAATAATTAAATAAAATATATATAGAGAGAGAAATTTAAATTTTAAAAATCAATGAAATGAATAATGTCATTTAAATTTTAAAAATTGTTAAAATATATAATAATTTAAAAATATATTAAAAAATATTAATTATAAGAGTTAAATAAATAAGATTTTTTAATAAATTTAAATCTTTAAAATGTACTAAATGGCATTAATTATCTTACAAGGGAAAGATAAGTAATACAACTTTATCTTGAAAGAGCAAGATAAATTTATCTGAGGGGGGATGTCGGATAAATTTATCTTGAAAGGGGGAGATAAGAGGTCACGTGAGGTCTTTTTCGGAAATGGTCAAATAAAGTTAACAAACACGTTGAAAATACCAAACATCCGGAATGCTTCTCATATCTAACATTTTCTCCTTCTTATCTTGGTTAACAAACACCCCCTAAAAATGATAATAGATTGCTTCTTGAAGTTAAGTTCCTATTACCCTAGCGCTGATATTTTATAAAATTACAGAGATTTTTAATAGGAGAGGTCAATGTAATTTGTAGAATGTAGGATTACTTACCGTCATTTAGTGAAATTTTAGGGGAGTTGAATTTCCCCTAAAGTTTAGGTAGCAGTTATTAATTAAAATATAGATTATATACATCGAAAAAATTAAAATATAAAAGTATTTTAAATAAAAATATTTTTTATTATATTTATTAATTTTTTTAAAAAAAATACATAATTTTTTATTTTAAGATAAATTTATTTTATTTAATTTTGAATAATTTATTTTAAATTTTATAAATAAATTATTTTAATAGAATTTTATATTATTTATTTTAATAAATATTATTTTATTAAATATTTTAATAATAACAAGAGGAGAATTAATATCAATTTTGGTTAAGCTTAAAATTGAGATTTTTATTAGAACAAACGGAGAATTTATATGTTGTTGAGAAATAATGAAATTTTTTTACTGTTAATATAAATTAAAAAAATTGGATTTTTTATTTTTAACTTTAAATTTTATCATTTAATATAATTTCTAATTTATCGTCTTATATAAACATTGTCTCAAAGTCAAAATACGGAAATATCCCATCTCCCATTCGTTCACTCTCTCTGTATCGGCTTGGAGAGAGAGAGAGAGAGAGAGAGAGAGAGAGAGATGAGAGGCCGCGAGAAGGGCATCGCAGACTCTTCATCTTCGTCATCGTGGTTTTCAAATTTATGGTCTTCTGCTCTGAGGAGTAAGGTCCTAGCTTCTCCTTATCATACAGAGACCGCCGTCCGTTCTGTCTCCGGCGATGGCCTCGTCCGCCGCCTCGGCCTCCTGGACCTCATCCTCCTCGGCATCGGGGCCTCCATCGGCGCCGGAATCTTCGTCGTCACCGGCACCGTCGCCCACGACGCCGGCCCTGGTGAGTCCGTGCTTGAATGCCAATTGTTGTGAACTCTGATGTATCCAATTTGGACGACCTTCCTCTTATATCTGGCTTTGCATTGAGCTTCAAATATTGTAGACGAAGATTAGTTTTTTTGTTTATTTATTTTATGTAGATAAAATGAACTTCAGATGAGCTCGAAATTTGGTGGTTTAGTGGTTGTTGATTCATATATTGTCAGTGTAAAAATAGATATTTTATTTTGCCAACTCCACGATAATTCAATTCAATGCTATCAAGTCATGTTAGGTAACTTCCCTGATAATTTCCCTTTACAACCTTGAAGCCATAAAAGTGGGAGTGCTTTTCAGTTCGAAGAGGCTATCCCTCTTGGCAAATATAAAGAAATCTTACATGATACTCCATGCAGTCTCCTAATTAAACATACAAGAAACAGCTTAGGAAGATAGTTCTATCCGATAATTGAGTGATTATCTCATAACAGAAAAGAGAGGACTAAGTCTCGATGAATATACAGCTTTGCAGAGACTACTGGTATAGCCCTGATTTTCACCCGTGCTATTTTTTGAACAAAAACTTCCCAAATCATATCTTTTGCATGCTTCATCCAACACACGTGTGGTCAATAGAACGTGCTAATCGGAAGGTACCCTTTCTGGTTAATGATATTTCGATCATGCCATTTGTATACTAGTCTGGCGTGCTGTTTGCATACAAATCAAAAGGTATCTTGGAGGACCAATGACATTTCAACAGTGCCAGTGCTCTCAATTTAGCAAGCCAAAATTAAATTTTTAAACGCTTTACATGCATGAATCTTAGGCTGAAAATGAATAAAAAAATGCACCATGCCAAAAGAGTATGGAGCTAATTTTACTCCATAAGGGACAGGTATCAGAAAGAAGACCTGTTGCTGACATCCAGTAGCAATCAGAAACTTGAACATGAGTGCAGTATAGCAGTCAGATACCATAGCAGAGTATACTCCCATATATAATAAGATGATTTGCTAATTGCTCTGGCTGCCCTGTTATTTCCAGATTTACTCAACTTGGCAATGTCTTTACCCTATTGTATGCATTCCTTGTAACTATGTTTGTGCTTCATAACTGTCTCTCTTCTATAATGTAATTACCTCAAAGGTTAAAGAATATACTAATGTGTTACATTTGAGCCCATCTTATCCCTAGAAACTATCTTCTGTCAAACCAGAGGGCGCTTTAAAAGATCCCTGTACAGAATGGCTGTAATTCGTTGGAACTTAAATTTGTGGTTTACCCAGTTTTGGTTGGTTATTTTTGGTGATCCTCATACATTTTTAATGCTTCAATGCAGGAGTCACAATTAGCTTCATACTGGCTGGAGGGTCTTGTGTACTCAATGCACTCTGCTATGCTGAGCTAGCTTCTCGTTTTCCTGCTGTTGTTGGGGGAGCATACTTATATGCATACACAGCTTTCAATGAACTTACTGCTTTTCTTGTGTTTGCCCAACTAATGCTTGATTACCATATTGGTGCAGCTAGCATAGCTAGAAGCTTAGCAAGCTATGTAGTTGCGGTACTAGAACTCTTTCCAGTTTTCAAGGATAACATACCAAGCTGGATTGGACATGGTAGCGAGGAGCTCTTTGGAGCTGTATCATTTAACTTGTTGGCTCCAATTCTCTTAATACTTCTCACCATAGTTCTTTGTTGGGGAGTTGGAGAATCTTCTGTATTTAACTCAGTCATGACTACAACAAAGGTGGGCTTTCTATATGGTGCTTTTTGTAAAGTATCTTACCATTAAAGCATATATTGCATTTTTAAGAGCCAAATACATAAGGTATGCACTTTCTGGAATGGAACCAATTGCATCTCATGGGCTTTGTGTCTTATGGAGATTCTGTTCCTATTAAAGCAAAACATTGTTGATCCCTTTGCTTTGTGAGAGAAGTTCCTTTTTTATTTTCAAAATCATAATATACTATAACTACAGATCTGTTTGACCACAAGCCTGTGGTCAAACCTCTTAGTAAAAATCGGAAAACTGCATGTCTTTTGTTCCCTAGGTTGATACAAAATGAAGAAATAGAAAATTGCAGTTTGCTTAATAATTGATGGGAGGTTGAAATAAGGTTACGATGTAACTGTAGGAAATTTAGCTGATGCAGTCAGGTGCTATCATGAAGCAAATACTAGGTCAATGACTGATGATTTTTATTTATGAGTTGACAAATATTTATTGGTACAAGATACCTAAAATGTCATGAAGACATAAGTTCACTGAAAGTGATAATTTCATTCTGCAAGATCATGCATTTCCAGCCCAGTCATTTACCACGATCTTATAAAACTTTTCTATATCAAGATAGTATTGGAACTTTATCTGATCATTCCCTTGCTAGAGTGTGAGAAGTCAGAGGTAGAACTCTAACCTGAAAAGCCAGCTTTACTAGGTGGAGGGATCCTCCTCCTTATATATAACCCAGGTCTCCCTTACTGAGACGATGTGGGATTCACACACTCACCCCCACGTTGAAGTTTCTCTAGTAATTGATGCATGCCCAAGTGATCGGGTAGGATACTGGTCCATGAACACGACCGAGGGTAGTTCCCCAGCTAAGGGTTGGCTCTGATATCATGTGAGAAGTCAAATGTAGAACTCCAACCTGAAAAACCAGTTTTAATAGGTGGAGGGATCTTCCTCCTTATATATAGTCCAGATCTCTCTTACTGAGGCGATGTGGGATTCTCACATAGAGGAAGGCATATGGTGTAAAATTTTGTCACATTGTTCTTTTGCATGGGTGTGTATTGTTAATGTGACTTTTAGAAATCAATTGACATCATGAATGCTGTGCCACTGCCACCGACCCTTACTTTGTTGGGATAAGGTGCAGTTTGATGATGATGATAATGATGATGACCAGCCAAGGCTGTCATATTGATGCAGGCTAATAACCCTTCAAGTTGCGACTTTGCTTCTTTGGGTTGTTTACCTATTTATAATGTAAGCCTTCAGAATAGCTACTTGATTTGAATATTCTTTTTTTTTTTTTTTTTTCAAAATGAGTGTGTTACGTGATGTTAATACTAATAGAGTTTTTTTATGATATCTGCCTGGTTCTGTTAAAATTTGTGTATTTTTTTTTTGGCTGAAAATTCTAACGTATAGGGAAATATTTTTGGAGTCATTTTGGATGGTAATTACCTCTCTTCTGTTTGTTTTGAACTGCTTGCTTTGCTACATTACTTTTATTTGATACATTTGCAGTTTACAAAGATGCATGTACAAACTTATCCATGTTAATCGATTTGCACAGGGGTCAGTTCAGGTCAACTGTTAAATTGTGCTGTGTATTATACACACTAGGTTTTGTAGTCTGAGGACAGTCTTAGTACTTTTTTTTTTTTTTTGTATACTAAAAAACATAACAACAACAATCACTGGCCTCAATCCCACTAGGTGGGGTCAGTTACATGAATTCTCCATCCATGGTCATATCCTCTTGTAAGGCCATTATATGCTATGTCTTGTTTAAAAATTTCTGCCAAGTTTTCTTTGCTCTTCTTGTCCCTCTTTTGCTGCAAATTTCCCCCATTTCATCCACTCAACTCACAAGTGCTTCTATTGATCTTTTTCTCATAGGACCAAATCAATCATGATTCCCTTATTTTATCTTTAATAGGCACTGCTCCAACCTTATTATACATGATCTTATTTTTTATTGTCTTTTCTTCTATGGCCACAAATCTGCCAACATTCTCATTTCATATACACTCATGTTTTGTATATGTTGGTGCTTAATTGTCCAATGTTTTGAGCCATACAACAAAGGTAATTCAATAGTGCTTTTATTTTGATTTTCACATCATCATAATCATCGCCATCCCAAGCCTTGATCCCAATAGATGAGGTTGATTACATGGATTCTACCCCTCTAATCATCTTCTATCCATGGCCGTATCTTTTGTAAGGCTATTAAATATCCCATTTCGTACCTAAGTGCTTCTAACGAAGTTTTCTTTTATCTTCTTCTATGCCTTTTGCTATGAACTTCTTTTTCCATATGCTCATTTCAGAGGCGCATCTATTGGTCTTCTCCTCATATGTCCAAATCATCTTAACACATCTTGCACATCTTATCTTCAATAATGTGAGCAATAATAAATGTTATGTTACATCTATTCTGCCATTTAGTTGATGGGAAAAAGACAGTATTTATGTTAGCTGTGAGAACCATTTATGGTACATATCCTTTTGCTAATGGCTGATGAAGAAATGATATAATTTAGCTGACAAAACTGAAATTTGGTTCAGGTAATCATTGTTCTTTTTGTCATAATTGTTGGAGCTTTTGAGGTTGATGTTTCAAATTGGACTCCTTTTGCCCCAAATGGTTTTAAAGAAATACTGACTGGAGCAACAGTAGTATTTTTTGCATATGTTGGATTTGATGCAGTTGCTAATTCAGCTGAAGAATCCAAGAATCCACAGGTAATTTTAGTTCAGATGGATTGGATTTGGTACATATGGTACTATAAAATTGACCTTTCTGTGAACTTTGGAATCTCTAATGTAACATGATGTTTCAGCGGGACTTACCTTTGGGCATCATGGGAAGCCTTCTCATTTGTGCTGCGTTATATATTGGTGTTTGTCTAGTGATAACTGGAATGGTATCTTACGAGTTCCTAGGGGAAGAAGCTCCTTTAGCTGAAGCTTTCACATCAAAGGGCTTAGCATATGTTTCTGTGTTAATAAGCATTGCTGCTGTTGCTGGTCTTACTACTACTCTTCTTGTAGGCCTTTATGTTCAGGTACATTGTTGTACACTTTCACATATTGATATGTCCTTGGCATGGATGGCCATTGAAGTAATTGAACTGGAACTGAATTTTTCTGATGGCAGTCTCGGTTATATCTTGGGCTTGGAAGGGACGGTTTGCTACCTTCAATATTTGCTAAAATACACCCAATACGCCATACACCCATTCACTCTCAGGTGTGGGTTGGTATTGTTGCCAGCATATTGGCAGGACTTTTTAATGTGCATGTTCTCTCGCACATTCTTTCCGTTGGTTCATTGGTATGCTGCTTCCAACTTATTTCTTTAGCTAGTCTAGCTACATAAGTATATATTTTGTTTTAGCAACGATATTTCTCTAGTTAGTTGGTTTGTTGCTGTTGTATCCACCACAATTTTGCATAAGTCCTTGGTTTCAGTTAATTGTACAAAGTTTGGTTACTTTTTATGACTTGATTAATTGCATAAGAATTTATGGAAGTAATTCTAGAAGACATCTGCTAAGTCGAAGCATTTCCTATCTTGAGCATCATGGACGTATTGAGGATTAGGTGCAGTAACCTAAGTTATGCACTTCCGTTTTTCAGACTGGGTACTCTGTTGTCTCAGCATGTGTGGTAACCCTTCGCTGGAAGGATAAAACTGAAAGTCAAGCTTCTTTAAGCTGGATATCGAAGTGGGGGGAAGGCGTCCTTTGCCTATTTATAATTGCCTGCTGTGGTTTTGCTGCTGGAGTGATATACCGGTTTAGTGCTGCAATTATTTTTCTGATTGTGGCTATTATTATTGCCGTCATTGCTGCTGGTTCTCTTTATTATCGACAGGTAAGTGCACTTAACCATCATATCTATGGCTGTGTGAGAAACTTTTGCTCTTGTAATACTATTTGCAGGGATGATTCCAAAGTACTTTTTAAGCACAAGAGAATGTGCAGAACAAAGTACTTTGGCACAAACTCAAAAAAGGATTTAAAAAAAAAAACCGATCTTCCAATTGAACAAGCTGATTTACCAGCTTCTGAGAAACAGTTAGGTTTGATCCCCAACACCCCACAACACTGACCCAACAAAACAACAACAACAACAACAACAGCAACCAAATGGAAAAGAAATAATGTATGGATGAGCTATGAATATGCTTTTCTTTTGTATCCAATGATGGTGTGTCCATTCAAAAAAAAAAAAAAAAAAGAAGAAAGAAAGAAAGAAACTTATTATTGATTTTTCAATAATTGTTTCAAATTTCTTTTAAGTTAATGCCCCATTTACATTCCCATTCACAGGCCTATGAAGACCCCCCAGGTTTTTCTTGTCCAGGGGTTCCAATCGTGCCGGCTGTTTGCATCTTCTTCAACATGTTCCTGTTTGCCCAGGTTTGCAACATTGTACTTCTACCTCAATTATAGGAGGTTGAAGCTTAATTTCAAAAGGATATTTGTGTAATAAATTTCAACTGATTAATGATAAGGGTGCACGCAAAGACAATCTTCTCTTGACCTTTCCAGACTGGAGACTTTTGTGCATTGAAAAACACCCTTTAACCTGATCTCTTGCTTTTTAGTTATTCGGCATCAAGCTGACTACTGATTCTTTCTCTTTGCAGATTCACTACGAAGCCTGGGCGAGGTTTGTTGTCCTCAGCATTATTTCAATAGGAATATACGCTTTTTATGGGCAGTACCATGCCAACCCCGTTACTTCAAAAGAGACAATTATTTACCACAGGGCACCAGCCGAAGTAACTTATTGAAACCATTTGCCTATATTGTTGTTGATTGTATGATCAGTTATTGCCTTGTGTCTATGTTAACGTACACATGCATTGAGGCAATCATGTGGTGAAAAATGCATGTATGATAATTACATTTTTATTTATTTTTGGCTAAAAACATATCCAGCCCCTCACTTTTTCACCATTTAACCATTTTGCCCCCTTAACTTAAACAAGGACCTATTAGCCCTCTTAATTTTTAATTTTAAACTTATTATGTACTTTAACTACTAATTTTGTAATAATTACATATCTTAGTGCAACAAGCATTGTGCATGAATTACACTTGCGGTTTGACGTGGGTCCTACATTGACTAAGTCAATAGGAGCATGTTATGTGTCTCAATTTACAAGAGAGAAAGATGGTCAGTAGTTGGTGGCGACGGATAGTCGCCTGAAATGATCAAGGAGGAAAATGATCGTCGTTGACAAAAGAGGAAGACGATCGTCCGTGCCGCTACCCACTCATTTCCTAGCTATTGGACCGACCTCTTACGTAGTCGTGCCCACTGCCCGCCCAGCTCAATCGGAGCTATCGCTCCCAGTCGACACCATTGTCGACCACCAGCATGAGAAATGTGAGCTAGTAAGCGATAGCTCGTCTCTCACGACGTCGACCTAGATTTGCTCGTCTATGCCCAACCATTACTATTGACGGCCTCTCGATCTCAGTCAACACCTTTCACGTCGCTGGCGACCATTGATAGAGAGAGCGCGAGAATGAGAGAGACAGCAAGTGGGAGGTCGTCGACGATAAGGAAGGTTGGGAAAGAGGAAGAAGAAAGAAGAATATGATGGTGCTATACGCACTTTAATCACGTGTGTAACAAACGTGCTGACTCAGGTGTCTACCAGATTTAAAATTGAAAGTTAGAGGTTAATAGGTTCTTTTTTAAGTTCAAGAGACAAAATGATTAAATAGTAAAAAATGAGGGGTTGGGTATGCCTTTAGCCTTTATTTTTTAAGCCTCACAGGTGGGTTCAAACTATAGACATAGTTTTGTTGCAAAGTAAGAGTGAGGTTATTTAAGGCTGGGTGGCTATGGTTGGAACATAAGAAAGAAGATTTGAAAAACAACGCTTTGGAACTGGTTTTCATTATAAAATAATAACTTAGATAGATGAGTAAAGAAAAGAGAAAATGATGCAAACAATACTGTTGCTTTTGATTGATGACTTTGAAAAAAAAATTAAAAAAATATTATCAAGCAAATTGAGAAATTATGTGATAATTAAAAACTATAATATTATTCATTTCTTTCTTTTTAATGCAAAAATCATTCAAATTATCATTTAAGATAAAAATTAATGATTTTTAAGAACGTTATATAATTATAACTCATTAGTAAGTTTAATTAATAAATTATTAAAATTTAAAATTCATTCAAAATTTAAAATAGTAACAAATCCTGTTCAGTATTTTTGTTTTTGTACTTAAGCAATGTTACATGTATTGCATTATTATTAGAGGAGATGTGTAAAGAAGATAATGGTTTATGGTCTAATCTAATGAAGAGGTGTTAAATATCTAAAAATAAAAAACATAATAAAACGCACGAAAATTGTAATGAAATCGTAAAGGTACCCTGATTATTTCGTTCTCCGGCGGTTCCCGGTCTCAGAGAGAGAGAGAGAGAGGGGAATGGCGACGGGGCACGATGAACATATCGAAGCAGACAATGCAGAGGCCATAATCACCAGAATCGAGCACAAGACTCGAAAGATCGAGAGCTTACTCAAACAGTAACCACTTTCCTTGCTCTATTCTCTTCACGATTCAATTCTTACGCACCTTCATATATTTCTGCAGCAAAACCCTAAATTGGATCTTGGTTTTGTTAGGCACAAGCCAGTGGAAGCCCTTAAGACTGCTCTCGAAGGCTCACCTCCCAAGACCAAAGACGAGAGATGCAAGGTTGCCCGCTTTCAGTTCCCTTTTAAAATTGGTGCTTTTGTCCATGTGTTTTGTGGTTGGAGGTAAAGGGAATTTGATGTGGGTTTGTGGGTTTTTGTTTTCAGTCTGCGAATTGGCTGGTGGTGCATAGGGCTATCATGGCTATAAAGGATGTGGATGGGATGTTCTCTTCTCTTGATCCTGAGTACTATGATATTCTGATGAAGTGAGTTCCTTGATCTCTACTTGCCTTCTGCATTAGAACGATTGTATCGGTAGCATTTATTGATAAAGAAATTGGTTGCTGATTTTTGTCTGGGCTTGTTGACAAAAGAGAGGTTCATTGCAAGGTTGATGATAGAAGTCAGATTACTCTAGTTAATTGTTGAATAAGGATCTAATAAACGTAATTACTGAAACTGTGTCACTAAAACCCTTGCAGGAGATTACTTTTATGTGTAATAAATTGCTTTATTTTGCATCCCTGGTTGACTCTTCTAGATCAGTTATGAGGATAACTTTGCCATATCAAAAGAAGGGATAAGAAGGGAGCAAATACTGTTTTCTTGTATGGTGTAGGATGAGCACAAGGGCTGCCCTCCTTCCTCCTTCAAGACAAGGGGATGGTGAACGCTAACTTCCCATTGGTAGTTGGCAGAGATCTCTTTGATTGATGGTTTAGCAAGTGGAGAAGAATTGGGTTAAGCATAGCAATTAAAAGAACCTTAGGGGGCCAGCAAAATAAAAAAGAAAGAAAGAAGCGTTAGGGCTATCCCATGTCTAGTTTAGGATGCTTTCCCCTATAAGACTTCTAATCCAAGTTAGGAAATGATGCTTTATTGGAACTCCTAATGGGTTAGGAAATGATGCCCCTCAATAAGGAAAAGATGTCCATTCTTAACAAACTTTGCCAACAACAACAACAACAACAACATATCAAGCCTTTATCCCACTATGTGGGGTTGGCTGCATGAATTCTAGACTTCCATATATTTCTGTCTTTTGTCATATCTTCATTTATATCCATAAACTTCATATCAAACTTTAATGTCTCTCTCAAAGTTTTCTTAGGTCTGCCTCTACCTCTTTTTTTGACTAATTGTTCCATTTCATCAACTCTCCTCACAGGAGCGTCTATTGGTCTCCTTCTCACATGACCAAACCATCTTAGTCTAGTCTCTCTCATCTTCTCCTCGATTGGTACTACTCCTACCTTATTACGAATAACTTCATTTCTAATCTTATCCTTCCTTGTATGACCGCACATCCATCTTAACATCCTCATCTCTGCTACACTCGTCTTTTGCTCGTGCTGGTATTTGACTGCCCAATATTCTGAGCCATATAGCAAGACTGGTCTTATAACTGTCCTATAGAATTTTCCTTTTAGTTTTAATGGGATTTTACCATCACATAATACCCCCGATGCCTTTCTCCATTTTAGCCAACCTGCCTTAATTCTATGTGCGACATCCTCGTGAATTTCTCCGTCTTTTTGAATCACTGATCCCAAATATCGAAAATAGTCTTTTCTTTGTAAGATTTGGTCTTCCAATTTTATTATAACATCATCCACTCTTGCATTCTTACTAAATTTACATTCCATATATTCTGTTTTCTTTCTACTTAATTTAAATCCCTTAGATTCTAAATTGCTTCTCCACAACTCAAGCTTAGTTTTCACTTCTCCTTTTGTTTCATCCACCAACACTATGTCGTCTGCAAATAGCATACACCATGGCACCTCTGTCTGAATATCTTTAGTGAGTTCATCCATTACTAGAGCAAATAAGTATGGACTTAGTGTAGAACCTTGATGCAGTCCTATTGTAGTTGTAAACGGTTCAGTATCCCCTCCGCATGTTCTGATTCTTGTCTCTACACCGTGATACATGTCCTTAAAGGCTTGTATATAGGCTATTCTGACTTCTTTCTTTTCTAAAACCCTCCATAATACTTCTCTAGGGACCCTATCATAGGCATTTTCTAGATCTATAAACACCATATGTAGGTCCTTCTGATGATCCCGATACCTTTCCATTAAGCGCTTCAGTAGGTATATAGCTTCCATTGTTGACCTACCAGGCATGAAACCAAACTGATTTTCCGAGCCCTTTGTTTCTTTTCTGAGCCTCTGCTCTATTACTCTCTCCCAGAGTTTCATGGTATGGCTCATTAGCTTAATTCCTCTGTAATTTTCACAGTTTTGAACATCTCCTTTATTCTTGTATATAGGGACCAAAGTACTATTCCTCCACTCATCTGGCATCTTTTTTTATTTAAGAATCGCGTTAAATAATTGTGTTAGCCAGGAGATGCCCTCTTCTCCCATGCATTTCCATGCTTCTATTGGTATATTATCTGGTCCTACCGCCTTATGATTTTTCATCTTTTTTAATGCTTGCCTTATTTCATTTGAACTTATGCATCGATAAAATGTATAGCTCACGTTCCCTTCGGAGTTACTAAGATGCACCAACCTAACTCTTGTGTCGCCACCATCATTGAATAATTTTGTGAAATATTCCTTCCATCTCTCCTTAATCGCTCCCTCATTCACTAATACATTTTGATTTTCATCTTTTATGCATTTCACTTGATTTAAATCCTGTGTTTTTCTTTCTCTTGCTTTAGCTAATTTATATATATCCCTTTCTCTATCTTTTGTATCAAGTCGTTTATATAGATTCTCATATGCTTTTGACCTTGCTTCACTAATAGCTCTTTTTGTTGCCTTTTTTGCTTCTTTATAATTTTTTTGATTTTCTTCATTGTTTCATTGATATACAACCTTATAGCAAGTTTTCTTATTTTAATTTTCAATTGTACCTCTTCATTCCACCACCAAGACTCCTTAAGGTTAGGGGCTCTACCATTTGTCTCTCCAAGAATTACCTTTGCCGTGCTTCTCAGGGCGTTAGCCATTTCTTTTCACATTTGGTTTGTCTGACCTCCTCCATTCCATTCCCTTCTACCCCTTAGTTTTTCTTTGAAGATTAGTTGTTTCTCCCCTTTTAAATCCCACCACCTGATTTTTGGATTTTGTTTTATGTGATTTTTTTTCTTTCAATTTCTTACTTGGACGTCAAGTACTAGAAGTCTATGTTGAGTAGTCAAACACTCTCCTGGTATCATCTTACAATTCCTACAGCATAACCGATCCTCTTGTCTCATGAGGAAATAATCTATTTAGGTGTTTGATGTGATATTTTTATATGTGATTAAGTGTTCATCCCGTTTTTTGAACTTAGTATTGGTTATGATGAGCCCATATGCCATAGCAAAATCTAGAATAGACTTACCTTCATTATTAATTTCCCCGAATCCATACCCTCCATGAACCTCTCTATAGCCATTTCCGTCTCTACCCACGTGCCCATTTAAGTCACCTCCTATAATCACTTTCTCTCCTCTTGGTATCATTTGTATGAGTCCCTCTAGGTCCTCCCAGAATTTTGTTTTTATCTCATTACCTAACCCCGCTTGTGGTGCATATGCACTAATGATATTCATAGTCATTTTTCCTAGACTAACCTTCACCATAATAATCCTATCCCCTATTCTCTTTACATCCACTACCTCATCTACTAGGCTTTTATCCATAATAATCCCTACTCCATTTTTCGCTCGATCATTTCCTGTGTACCATATTTTATATCCAGTTTCTGATAAAGTTTTTGTTTTTTTCCCTACCCATCTCTTCTCTTGAAGGCACATAATATTAATTTTTCTCCTAACCATCGCATCTACCACTTCCATAGCTTTGCCTGTTAATGTTCCTATGTTCCATGACCTAATCCTTAATCTATGATTTTGTTTTTGGCCTTGACTTTGAATTTGATTTTGTTTTTGGCCTTGAGTTTGAATTTGTTTTTTATTTTGATTTTGGTTTTGATTTTGATTTTGGACTAACTTCTTTACCCACATCCGTCCAAGCAAATGCGAGAACCCTTGTTCATTTGTCACTACATCCAGGCGCTGATGCAGCGGCCCTCGCTCACTTGACACTACATAGGGGCAGTGTAGCGCGTCGCTATGTAGGGTTACGCTCACGCCCAAACGATTTTTAATAATTTGTCTAGAGTTCATGTTTTGGATCTGACTAAGTTTTATGTTGGCTGTCGGCTACCTAACACAACCCTCCTCCTTTATCCGGGTTTGGGACCGGTAGTAGATAACATCCCCAGGCGGAGTTTTTTAACAAACTTTGCTAGATGGGGAATTTTGCATGTTATGCAAGATCTTGTTTTCTGATTCTCCTCTAATTTAGTAGTTTGTTAAGCGTGAGCCTTGGCAAAAATGGTAAGGTAGTTCCTTTGTGACTGACTGGAAAGTTTCAGGTTTGAGTTGTGAAAACAGACTGTCTACTGAGTAAGAGTGAGGCTGCATACACCCTCGACCCTCTCAAAGCGTGAAGCCTTGCACATTGGGAACATCATTTATTAATTTAGTAGTTCACTATAGTAGTGTGGTTAATTTTTAAATTGGACTAAAAAAGTTCCTTGGATGGACAACCAACCTCATGTCATGGGTGCTAGTTAGCTGCCCAATCCTGCCATTTCTAGTTTACCAGTGGTGGCTTTTTCCTCTGTCAACTATATTTGTTTAGTGATAAGCTCCCAAGAACTTCCCAAACCCCAAGCGTTGTGGTGCTTGGAGGTTGGCTATCCATCTAATGTAGTGCTTGGTCCTAGATGAGGACTGAGTTACAATTTACAACTCTACAAGGAGAGACTCTTGTAGAGACCCCCATGTCAATGGAGAAGCTAGGACTAGAATATTGCATGTAACTAAGGTTCCTTTTCCTTATTTACTAGGCCTGTTGAGAATGGACATCATTTTCTATTTCAATTTAAAACCCTTTTGGGTTAAAGTATCCCTTATTATTAATGTAATAAGCTCTTGTGGGGTCAAAAAGCTTAACATTGCATAACAATTCTTCATGATTTGGCACCTTGATTTGCCATGTGGTAATGTTGTGCCACTAGAGCCAATCACCCAAGGGAAGACCATGAACCAACCTCATGAGACCGCTTGCAAGTGCAAGGTGTGCATTCTCCCTTTTTGGAGCCTCTAGCTCAACCAAGGACACATTGGGTGCCTTACCTTTGACAACCTTGCTTAACGGGCTTCACTTTTTACATTGCCTTGCTAAAATGTTATTCTTTGATTCCTATGACAACCAGCTTGGGTTAAGGGAATGCCAGCCTTTTTGAGACTGCTTTCAAGGCTTCGCTCTCCTTGTGTAGACAGAATATTCTCAAAAGGGACTAGCTAGGCTAAGGGGTTGCACTGATGCCATATGATATCCTTTGCTAGAGATATGAAGGTAACATCCATCAGTAGCCTTGGTTAAGGGGCTTTGTTGTCCAGATTGCCTATTTGCTAAAATCTACTCCGTCAACTGCTATGACAACCATCTTAAGTTATAAGCAAGACACAGGACGTTGACATCTAATGTTTGGACCTTAGGACTTGTGAAATAGAGGTTGGACTGGAACTGATGGCTTCACTAAGGCCCTTAGCTCATCATCCCCCCTTCCTTGGTTGAGGAGGAGGAGCATTAATGAGAGACACACACTAGAAGATAAACTACGCTTGTTGAGGAGTTGGCACATGCAATCTCCCTCCTACAACTTCGAGGTGCCCCCAATCTAGGCTAGGAAGATGGTAGTCCCATAGGTTTTGTGTAGGTTTGCACAATTCTGTGCAGGTCAATATGACATCCAATCTGATTGTCAAATAAACAAAGCCATTTATCTTTGGGTCACTTTCATCTTATAATGATTGGACTCATTATTTCATACTTAAAACCTATGGGAGTGGCTTTATCCCTCATTATAAAACATCTCCAATATGCCATTACAAAGTTCAAAAGTGCAAGAACTCCTTTGCCTCTCACTCTCTTTACTTGTTTCCTTGGTCTTCTTACTTCTAACTTCAAATGGTCTCAGGAGTAAGGACTTTCAGGGTTCTTCTGTTGAGGCCTGCGTAAGTTTATGTCAATCAACCTTTCACCCAATCTGTTAGCTAATGAGGTATCATAACCTGTATTTTATTACTTGCTCCTTGGAAGAGTTGACCTGCATTTACCCTCTCATAGCTGAAGATCTCCAGTACACCATTGCAAAGAGCCAAAAGCTAAAGATTTCCCTTTGCCTGTTGCTTTCTATATTTTCATTTTGTTGGTCTTCTCCCTTTCAACCTTGAATGGTAACTAGACTCCTTGTGTTTGCAATCACTTCCCAGGTCTTGCTAACATGTACCTGATTTGAAGTAAGCATCCTTCTCTACACATTCATGATAGTAAAGAAATATGAGGAGAGAAAACAAGAGTGATGGAGACATGTTAGAAAAGGAAAAACTAGAGAGAAAAGGTAGATAGGTAGATGGACAACCTCAAGCTGTGACTCGTCAATCTGGACTCTGGGTTAAAACTTAAAGGCTAGGCTGGTATCATATTGGTTGCTCCATTTACTTCAAAATGGATCCATATGAGCGAGACTTTCGAGCTATGACTCTGGGTTAAAGGCTGGGCTGGTATTGTATTGGTTGCATGTTATACTTACTTTGCACTGTACAATAGATTATCAGCACATTACTATTAATAAGCTTTTGCATACATCTGAATTTCTTTTAGTTGTTGGCTATTTGTTTATCATTATCCAACAACTGTGGCTCCAAAGTCATGAAATAGGAAGACAAACCAAACTAATTGTTGAGTGCCTTGCAAAGCCCACACATGATGGATCATATAAATAGAGGAAGGGTATGATCCACACATTGAGAAGGGTATTGTTTTCTTTAATTCTTTTTGATTCGCTAGATCATCTCTCCTTTGAAAGGGATGGAAAAATGTTGGTTCAACGCTTTGTTGTCTAAACGGTTTGGAATTAGGACACAGGTGTAGTTTAAGTAAATAAATGGATAGTCTTGGTTCTATAAATAGAGGAAATGTATGATCCACACATATTGAGATGTATGCTCCATAAAAAAAAGGATTTTTTGTCCTTATTTTTTTTGATTCACTAGGTCATCTCCCTCTTGAAAGGGATGGGAAAATGTTGGCTCAACTCTTGATTATCTAAAGGGTTAGGACATAGGTGTAGGCTAGGTAAATAAATGGATGGTCTTGTTTCTATTGAAAATACTAGTGAAAGTGAAGATTGAATTAGAAATGGTAAGGATAAAGACATTTGTGATATCACCAAGAATTGTGGCTTGGTAAGTGGGTGTAACTAGTAAAACCACCACTTTTAGGATGTCCCAAGTTTGACTTGTGCTTGTTTTCACACATGTTGTTAGAGATTTCACACACATGCTTATAGAAGTGAACTTGCTTGCGGCAGTAATTTCTTGGCAAACACCATGTAAAGGGCACCCAGTCCACTTGTACCCCTTGTCTAGGACCAGGTGTACAATTATAGCTTATCAGAGTCTCCCAGGAGTAGGAGCGATATGAAGTGCTTGGGTCTTGTCTTGGGGAAGAGTTACTCTTGTCACCCCTGCCCCCCTTCCAACTTAAAAAAAAAAAAAAAAAAAAAAAAATCACAATTCAGTGAAATAGAATCAAGAATGTCAGCTTGAGTAGCCCAAACATTAGTGAGACTCCAATAAATTAAAAATCCAAGGGTGCCTCTGCTAGATTTGTCCTTGGAGGATGAGTCAAGACTTAAGATTAGGCCGAAAGGCACGGTCAATGGCTAAAAGGTGAATATTTTGTGTTCTGCCCCCCTTGTTGGTCCTGAGGGGTGGAGGAGGCTAGGCTATGGTAGACCATGAGAATTGCTAGGGATTGACCCAAAACACATAGAGGAAGGGGAAGTGAGAGTTAGCACTGAGGCTTTGTTTTGACGTGAGGCCCCATTGGCTTGGCATGCACCAGTGGTTCAAGAACTCTCTGGTGTGATGCCTTTGACAATTTTTAATGGTTTGCCTATTGGAGGGGGTGGGGGAGGGGGGATGACAAATGAGGAATGAGGCCAATATTATGTTGGAGATTTGATGACGCAGGAAAGGTCTTCAATGCTAAGAGGATTACTTGCCCATCTCCTTTTCCCACTCTATGTAACTGGACCAAAGTTACTGGTTATATAATCAAAATTGGGTTTATTTTCTCGAGGATGGGATATTGGTGAGAAGGGTGTGGATTGTGGCAGTTATGGGAATATGGGTCTAAGGTTGAAAGTGATGTTACTAGCTGAGGCTGTCAGAAAGAAGTGGGAATGGTGGACTAGAGGATTATGTTTTAGCACTGTTACATTTTGGGTACTTAGTAGGTATCTAGATTGGGGGTCTAGCTGGAATTAATCATAAAAGGAAAAAACTGGATGGGTCTGATGATGATGACGCAGGCATGCTGGGGTTAACCATAAAATAGTGAAGAAAAAGAAGAATTCTTTCTATGGCTCTCTCATAATATCTCCTATATGTCAATTTAATTGTCATTTTATTGGTATTGCTCTTTTCTATCAATTGAACTAAACCAAAGAAACTGAAGTAGATAATTGCAGTTCTTATAGCTTTGAGGGCTGCATTTATAGCTATGAGGACACCCATGTTGTTTGTGAGTGTGGGCACTTACTCTGCCTGACATTTTGGCAGAGGAAGAGCCCTTCTCTGGTTTATGATCTTGTACGATCTTTACAACAAATATGTCAAGTCTTTATCCCACTACAGGAGGCTTGGGAGCGTTCTCACTCCACCTTTTGTGGTTTGGTGGTGCCCCGACTATTCAAGTCACAAGTTTATTGGGGTGGGGGGTTCTTAGCAAGGGCTTTTACCCAGGAGGCATGAATGGCCTTGGCCTGGTGAATCGCCTTATTTGGGGTCCATGGTGAGATCAATACAGGAGATGAGTGGCCGAGTGCTCCAAGTCCCTCGGGCCATTGGTGTCCCTTGTGCCTGGGTTTCCTCGTTTTGGTTAGCAAAAATGAAAAAGTTTTTTACGTTTATATTAACCATACATGTTCATAAAGGTCTCAACTTATTCTTATATGTATTTGTCACTGTTGCTTTCCCCGGATTTTTGGGTCCTTGAGTTGTGCAGGTTGCTGTTTGAAATTATTTGACGAATCAAGACCTTGATCTTCTTGTTAAAATTTTTAGGTACTTATACAGAGGCTTGTCCACGGGAGATCGGCCCACATGTGACCAATGTTTACGGATTCATGAAAAGTTGACTCAGAGAGCTGGATTAGGTTGCATATTACGTGCCCTAGCAGACACCGTGAATACCGTTTGATTCCCTATTGTATCGTTCATGGGACTTAAAAAAGGAGGATCACATTCACTTGGTTATTTTCCTTCCAGGAATTATGTGTGCCAAATCCATCTGCTACTTTGAAATGTCTACAACTGATTAGCAAATTCTCGAAAGATACTTGCATAGGTCACACAGGAGATTCTCAGTGCTGCTGTTTATATCCTAATTAAGACCACCTTTGTATATGAGAAAATATTCAATGCAACTGCTGATGGTTTTATCAGTCAATATCATGTTGCCGATATATGCAGAGTGCAACCAAATACATGATAGTGGACGACAGGATAAAATCTAATTAGATTTTTTTTTTCAAATTTATTATAAACTACCTACCGGCTACCGTCATGTATGCAGGGAGTTGTATGTATGTATGTATGTATGTATACATGTTAAAACGTGAGATTTACTTGCTAACTTTGAGCGTGCTGAATGCTGATGTGGTATCACAGTTGTTGTATCGAGTATTTTCTCCTTGGTATAGAGAAGCAACGCAGGTTTCTTTGCTGCTTTGTTCATCTTCTGATTCTCCTATGCAGAAGGTGACTGACTATTATTAATGTTTCTTGTAGCTGACACTTTTAGCCTTAAAATTCTTGATTCCGTTCCTTGGTACTTCATTTCTTGCCATGTCTTAACTTCAAGTAAAAAAAAAAAATGAGGTGAATATCTCATCTTGAGTCTTAAAATGGACCACCATTTTCTTTTCTTTTCTTTTCTTCTCTTTTTATTTTGAGAAGTGAAAAGAAAAGGAAAAACACCAATCAGAAGAAGAGAAGTGTGTGGATTTATAAATTTCTTTTTTCAGAAGATGTAGATCTTAAGTAAGTATTTGTTAATTTAAAAATAATTTAAGAAGATTTATGTAAAATTGGCAGTAAATTTAATAAAAAATGAATATTACAGCAAAACGTAAGTAGCTTTCTATAATTATATCTCAATTAAATAAAGGGTAGTCTGGATGCACTTCTTGTTTTGCAAGATTGTGAGACTTATTTTCATACATAATTGTATTTTTGTTTTGTAAATAAATAAATTATTTTCACAATAAAAACCCATAATAATTTACATATAAGTCAAAATTTTAGTTTGCATGTTTATTATATATGTGTATGGGCTTATGAATTATGACCAATATTCAATGATACACTAAGAATACTTGAACTTCGAAAATGCCTCCATTAATATAATCCTTCTTTTTTTTTTCAGTATCTTGTTAATTCATGCATTTTGTAATACAATAAATATATTTTCATAACAAAGTAGTAGTACGTAACATAACAACAATTAACCGTCACCTTCAATCAATAAACAAAATAAAGTATATCTTATAATTATATGATTATTATATATATATACTTTAATTTTGACAGAATTGCACATGCATCAAGACTGTGTGTAGTCCATTGTAATAAATTAATTAATGCAAGAGATGATAAATGAAATAAATTAATTAAATATAATACAATAAACATTGAATGAGATATTGTAAATTAAGTACGCATGTCCAATGTCTCTTTTTAATTTAATTTTCTCTTTTATTTTTAATATATAAATTATATAATATCTTATATATACTTTATAATATATTATAATATATATTATACATGCATGTGTCAAATAAGTTGTTTTCCTTCTTTTCTCCAGTGGCCCTACCCCATTATAGGTATATATATATAATATTATAAATATCGTATTATAATATAATATTATATATACTTATATGTATGCTCACTGCCCATTTTCCCATTTAGTTTCTGTTTAATAATAATATAATATGTGTTACATAGTTTCTATATATACACTACACATTTATATATATATATATATGTTCCGTGCATAATTGCGGCTTTCCTCTTCTTTTATTTTCTTATTATATATATATATTTTTCTCTTTAATATAACATACTATACGCATAAAATATTATAATATTATTTATCAACATTAAACATCTAATTGGTCATTAAGAACGCCAGTGTCTCAATGGTATTAATAAATTAAATAATTAGACTTATGTGTATTATGAATTTATACATACAATTTGAACCAAATATTATGAAATAATTATGGTTCATCAATGATTCAGCTGTAAAAAAAAAACATGGATCATAGAAAGAAAAACACCATTCTTTTGAAAGTATAGGGTGGATCAAAACCCTATTTAAGCTTTTGAACAGAATTCAAATACTAGGATCAACAAGATTAGATTGATAGGGTAGGCAAAAACAAAATATCAAATTTATCTAAATTTAAAAATTTCAAGAATAGAAATTTAGCAATGACAGGAATAAATTTATCGAAATAATAAAAAAATAGATATAAGAATTTATCTCAAAATAAAAGAGACAATAAAACTTGAAAGGGATTAGGAACTTGCATTAAATTAAAAATATAGTGCAAGAAAAACTTGCTTTAATGAATGATTAAATTAGGAGAAGAAGAAACTTGCCAAATGCTGTAATTTACACCACTTGTAGCTATTACCAGAGAAGAAAAAGAAAAAATAGTAGTAGAAGAAGAAAGAAGAATAAGAAGAAGTCGTAGAAGAAAAATAAGAAGAAGAAGGGGAAAAATAAAAGAAGGAGAAATCATTTGGGTGGAGTCGAAAGAAAAGAAAAAAGAGGGAACAAGGGGACAAAAAAAGAAAAGTAAAAAGAAAGTAAAGTGAAATTTTGGGGGATGTTTGCCACCCCACCTCCCACAAATCCCTTTCCAATTTTGCCTCTCCCAATTGCACACATGCATGATATTAGTTATGTCCCTTTATGACATTTATTAACTCATTTTCTATTTCTTTATTTAATTATTCATCACACACAAATCTCTAAATTTCTTAATGGATACAAGCCCACTTGTGAGTCCACCATCAAATTAATTTAGGCCCATTAGGCCCAACTCACTACTTCAACTCATAAAATTTTTAGCCTTTTCATTATAAGCCCAAATGAATTTATTCTCATCCCTAGAAATTTATATCATTAGAATTTTATCATTTAAATTTTTTTTTTCAAGAAATGTAAATCATAAAATATTAAATGCTCTAAACCTACTAATGGATCGTTACATTGTGAGTGGATCCGTAATATTATTTTTAGATCACCTATGTTGGATCTCAAAATTTTTATTCTTCTAGTTGATTTTCAGCTTCAGCTTTGTAAACTTTGAATCTATCAAACACATCACTTTTGGAATTAATCAAATAAAAACGGACAAATTTAGAGAAATCATCAATAAAAGTCAGAAAATATCTCTGACCTTTGTGAGTTAGCACATTATTACTATCAAAAACATCACTATATAACTCTTAATAATTTTATCTCTTTTTCTATTGATTCAAAAGGTTTTCTAGTTGCTTAACTTGCACACAAATATGACATTTTTCCTTTAAGTTGATAGTAGATTTTGGAATAAGATACAAATTCATCATTCTTTTAATAGTATTAGCATTCACGTGCCCAAGCCTGTCATGCCAAGAATCACAACATTCAATATTAGCAATAGATAAATCATAAGAAGGTTTTTTTATTAATACAAGAAGACACTACATTAAGTTTAAAAAGACCACCCAACAAGTAACCTTTACCAATAAAATTGCCATGTTTGGTAATTACAACTTTATTAGATTCAAAGACAACACAAAAACCATGTTGGTTTAACAAAGAAACACTTATTAAATTTTTTCAAACATTTGGGACAAGAAAAACATTTTCTAAAATAATAGTTTTTCCAGTTGTCAACTCTAAATTAGTAAGGCCTTCTCCTAGGATTGGTGCCTCACTTCCATCCCCCACGCTCACAGATCCTGTGCCTGATATCTAATAAGAAGAAAACAAGTTTCTATCAGTGCACACGTAAACATTTGTCCTAGAATCTATCCACCAATCATTTGAGTTAAAAACGAAATTTTAACTCTGGGCTTGAAACAAAGTACCTGATAGTTGGGGATGAGGTGTTGGTCTCTAAGGTAACAACATTAGCTTGAGGTTTAGGGGCTATAACAGACTTAAGAAGTTGACCTTTCAGATGATAACAATCTTTGGCCAAATGATTTGCTTTTTCTACAAACCCAACAAACTGTACCTTTTCCCTTATTCAAATTATTACCTCTAGGCCTATTGTTGCTACTATTTTTATTAGCACTAGATTTCTTAACAATCTTATATTTTGGTTTAAAACCATATTTAATAATATGAGCCTTGGCATAAAAATGAAAATTTTGCACTTGTTTTTGAGAAAAATGATGTTTGTCTTCAATCCTTAAAGTAACAAACAATTCACTTAAAGAAAAACTTTTAGGCTTTTGTTTCAAACTTCTAGTAAAATTAGACCAAGAGGGTGACAATTTATTGATTAGAGATGTAACAAGAACAGTTTCATTTATTTCAATACCTTTCATTCTCATGTCAAAAAACAAGATCTTCAAACTTATGAATTTGGTTAGAAACTGGTTTACATCAATCATATTAAAATAAAACCATTTTTTAATAGAGTACCTTTTTATATTCTAGTGCTTTCCACAATTCAATAGCAGTTTTAGCATTGCAAAAAATATGATATATATTCTCTGCAATAGCACTTAAGATTCTACCATGACATAAAATATCTTTTTATCACTAGAATCAGATGTGTAGGAGGGACACTAGCACTAGGAAAAACAACAATTGTTTTGTCAAAACTATTTCTAGACTCTTTCTTTTTAGAACATTTAATATTAAAGAAAATAAACCTAGTTTAGTAAGCCAAAATTTCATTTGTTGTTGCCAACAGAAGAAATTTTTTCAGTAAACATTTCAGGTTTGCTAGACAAAGAATTAATAAGACCCATTCTAAGTTACCAAAACAGAAATTTTCTTTCTCTGAGAATGTTGAAAAGTATATTATAGTTATAGGAAAAAATAATAATGACAAAAATAAATAATTCAACACTGTAGTAGACAATAACAAAACAATAAAGGCAATAATTCAATAAAGGAAAAAAAAAAGGTTTAGAATAGCCTGGATTGAAGCACGTTGAATCGTTATTCTTAGAGAAGAAATGCCCTTACTGGAACAAGAATATTGATTCACGTTTTTCCTCCAAGATACAACAATTCGTTGGACCTCTTATTATGCACCTATGAGAATCCCCAAAGTAGATGATCTCCCAAGAATGCTCACATTCAAAAAATTAGATAAAAATAATTTTGAATGTCAAAGAAATAGAAATAAATCTATGCAAAGAAATAAGGAAGAATAGAAGTGATAGGTAGTGGTTTTTTTCAAAAGAAAAGCTTTCATATTTAAATTATTTTTTCCAATGTTAAGAAGCTAAAAAATAGGGATAGAAGTTGTTATAATATCCACCTACAGAAACTAATGGGATTTTATCTCTAGAATAGGTCATCTTTTACCTATTTTAATGAAAATATAAATTTTAAATCATAAAAATTAACAGTAACTACTGATATGAATAATCCAACCAGTTGGTTCGCATATGGACATGAATAAGGGTTAAGAACATATGATAGAACATCAGTAGAATAGATATATACAGATATATAAGTAGATTCCAATGGGTTGTTGCATATGGCTCCCATCTGGAGATCAGGAAGCCATTTGTCAGGGTGAATGGCGAAGAGATGGTCTTTGTCTTGGAGCAACATCAAGATCAATTGAGGATGGTGATGAGGAGCAAGGACCACACTCCGTGCAAGGGCCGGCTGTAAGGGAACGACCCAAGAGGGTCACGTTAATCGAAGAGCACATCACGATTGACAAAGAAGGCATTTTTTTGAAGATTGTAGAGCTTGTAATCTTTCTAGGACGAGGAATAACCAAAGAAGAGAATGAAGTTATAAAAAAAAAAAAAAATCTTGGGTTGAGTCACGAATAAGGTCACTTTCTTTAAGATGTTTTGCGGCTCTCTCTAAGGTTGTGCAAACAGTATAATAGCCCCATCATCCCTAGGATAAAATAGCCCAGAATCTCCTTTGTCTTGGACCTCCCTTGTACTGAAGGAGGTCAGAATACAAACACCCTTTGATTGCTCAAAAAATTAAAGACAACAAGAATTTTTTTAATTGTAAAGAATAATTTTTTTCCTTTGAATGCTGGTTTTTCTTTTTTTTTTTCTATCAAAAACTACTGTTTTCTCCTCATTTAAATAGAAAAAAAATAGCAACAAAAAAGAAGAAGAAACAAAGAAGAAAACATGGAGAGAGGAGGAGATAATGGAGAGATTTTTGAGACAAAAATCAGGTAGTATAGTTTAAAGAAAATTGTGGACTGAGTCTCCCTTTATTTTAGGAACAATGGTATGCACGGGTAGCCACAATCTCTAAGAGATAAACACTGATTTTTTAATGAAAAAATTCACACATATTCTAACATTTTTTTTTTTTTTAAGATTGTAGAGCTTGTAACCTTTATGGGACGAGGAATAACCAATGAATAGAGATGGAATAGCTCTTGGTTGAAATTTATCTTTCCTTGGTATGGTGTCAGTGGCAAGACACCCAAAAACCCTCATATGGTTGTAGTCTGGAACTTTGTTATACAAAAATTGATATGGAGATTTCCAATGAAGCTTAGATGAAGGCAATTGATTAATAATATATGTGGCTATAAGCACACATTCAGACCAAAAGGTTTTGAGAATGGAGGATTGATGAAATAATGCCTGAGCAACATTGAGTAGGTGTCTGTGTTTATGCTCAACAACCCCATTCTGTTGTGGAGTATACACACAATTACATTGATGAACAATGCCAGTAGAATAAAATAACTGGCTGCATTGAAGGTTAACAAATTCACAGTCATTGTCAGTTGGAACAACCTGACCTTGGATCCAAACTGGGTTTGAACCATAGTTATAAAGTGTTTCAAAAGGGAACAGGTTGAGATTTCAGTTGCATCATGAAGGTCCAAGTGGCTTGTTCTGCAACAGTTGAGTTATAATATCTAAACAATTGCATCCTATATCTCCTATTGATTAAACGCATCGGATATGGATCTAGACTAAGTCTACTAATAGGCATAACTAGTATTCACAGTACTCTTTAATTTAGATTTAATTTTATACGTTTGCCATTTAAACAGATTTAATTTTATACGTTTGCCATTTAAACTTATCCTGCTATTCTCTCGTAACAAAGTGTGAAGGAAATAAAATAAAATAATTTGATAAAAATTTAGCATTAAATAATTATAATTTCATATTAGTAAAAAAATGCATCACGTTAATACTTGAGCTTTTAAAAAATAAGTTAATTTTGTATTCCCGATAAGTCAACTATTAGTTTAACTAATGCCGACTAGGAGTACTGGTTAGCAACTGTTTGAGGGTGGATATTAAGTTGAAATGATTTTAAAAGTTTTTTTTTTCCTGTAAATAAGATATGAATAAAACAAAAAGGCCAAAAGACTACAAAACAAGGCCAGGGCATACCTCGGACCACCAAAAAATCAGAGGCGACAACACATCAACAATCACCTTCTGGGCCAGAAGAAGAAAAAAAAGAAAAATATAAAAAAGGTGAAGAAAACATAACATATGTACAGTATAGATAGTCTGGCCTGAAGAAAGACGACGCCATCTCGAAATGATAAAGCAACGACAATGATCTCTAACAGTGCAACGACTGATAAGCAAACAGGCCCAGATGAGCAGGGCACGAGAAAAGCAAAAGCACTGGGGGCTAACACCATAGATGAGGCGCGATAGACATAGCATCCTGCCTCTAGAGCAACGAATCTCAACGGAGAGGAGGGGTCTGGTCTTTCGGGAGCCTCCAAACGTGACAAAGCGCATGAATTTGAAGGGTAGGCCTGAAACGGATAGTCGTCAGCCGGGCCCACACAGCACACTGAATCAAATGAGCTAGCTGGGAAGCTGATCTCTCCTGGTCTCGAAAACATCTGTTGTTGCGCTCCTTCCAGATGAAATAAACCATAGCATGAAGCACTAATTTGTTTGCCATTTGCCAGGGACTCTTGCTGCTCCATCTGGTTGCAGCCCAAAGAACACCAATGTCCCACCTTCGCCAAGGCCAGCTGAATTTCTTCGATCTACAAAAAAAAGACAGCACCTCTCGCGAGTAGCTACACTGAACTCAAACATTAGTATATAATTATGTGTCATGAGACCAATTGATGACACTTATATGCTCATCCTCCCGATCATAGGATTACTCTCTCTACACATTGTTAGCTTGGTAGCTCTTCCATGGTTGCTTCAGGTCTACTGTTTGTTCCTGATCTTCTCATTGACCAAGATGGGGGTAAATCACACTAAATGTCACAAAACTTTGGTCTCTTTTTCAATTTGATCACTAAACTTCAATTCTTTGCAAAGTGATCACAAAACTTTAAAATATTTTACAATATGGTCACTAAAGTAATTTTTGAACAATTTTTGGTCAAAATTGCTGACGTGGCAATGGCCACATCATCGCCACATCATCACCACGTCAGCAATTTTGGCTAAAAACCATCAAAAAATCACTTTAGTGACCACATTGCAAAACATTTTAAAGTTTTGTAATCACTTTGCAAAGAATTAAAGTTTAGTGACCAAACTGAAAAAGACACCAAAATTTTGTGACCTTTGGTGTGATTTACCCACCAAGATGGTGTGCTTTGGAGTGCCTTTTGCATTGGGAGTTTGAACTCACCTGGAGTTGTTCCTTATTTTCTATTTCATGTATCTTCGTTGTTTTTCTTTTATGTTGTTTTGATCAGTTGTGTGTGGATTTTAAGTGTTTGTTTTCACTTTTGTGATTTTGTTCCCTAAGGTATGCCCTAGTTTGTGTTCTGTACAAACGTTTTCGTTCTTTTTATACATATCTCTTTTACTTAAAAAAAAAAATTAATTACTTCTGATATATGCATTTATCTATGCTATTATCTCTTGGACGAAGAATTAAATTGAGTCAATACCTAAACAAGACGCAATGTATCCCAGCAAAAAAAAGAAAAAGAGAGTGTATTAATGTACACTAATTAATTACTCAATTCCTTGTATAATTCCATGGAAAAAAGCCGAAAAAAGATGGACCTTTGAAGCAATATTTCTCAACGATGGTATATACATGCATCCATATTGACCAAGAAGGAAAAGTTCATTTTTCTTTTCTTCTTCTTTTTTCGTGTCATTTTGTTAATTTTATCTGTACAAATATTATAAGTTTGAACAATATTGGAAGCATTCTCTTAGGTAGCGTTTGTTAAAATGAGTAAAATAAGATTGTATTAAAATAAAGTTAAAATACTTTTCTAATTAAGATATAAAATGGTCAAAATAAGATTGAGAAATATTTTAAAATTTTTATTAAACTATTTGTTTATTTTTTTGGAATGTACTAGTGGAAACATGCGTCATTTTTTCTTATCGATAAGGTCCAAGATATGTTTATCTGGAGGGAAGAGAGATAAGTATATTTATAAGATGTTGATAAGAAGTCACATGACTTCTTTGATAATGGTCGTCAAATAATTTTAAAAAACACATTAAAAAGGATAAAAGTTTGAAATGTTTTTCATATTTTTATCTTTTCGAATCTATAACTTTATTAGTAAACACGACCTTTAACATATAAGAAAAGGGGCGAGTATGTTGGTTTTGTTAATCTTAATTGTGGGTTGGAACATTTTCTCAAGAAAAAAATAGATAAAAAGAAATTTCTAGATTCAAACAAATGGAATTGTCGCAGTTTTCAAAACTAGCTTCTTGGAAGAAGCCCTTTATTTCCAAGTCCTTATTTCAATTACATATTTGGAGAGTATTTAGCATCTGTAATTAACAGGGGTATCGGCATTCGCACATGATAATTTCTGAAAAACGAAGACAGAATCCTTTCCCCCGTCCGTAGACGGACTTGCAATCTATATCGCAGTATTGAAGACATGATTGGGCATCACCAAATGTAGTAATGACATTTGTGCAGTCCTTCGAGATAGCGCCACCGCATGGGTGTGTGCACAAACATAAGTCGTCTGGATTCTCTTTTTCGCATGTATCCATTCCCTTCAATTCACTGCGACACTCCTGAATGTTTTCTTTCGTACATCCACCCAAAAGTAGTGAACAATCGTCGACCCCGTCCACCATAAACACCGTTGGCTTAACTGCATCGATCGCAGAAATTTTACAATAAGCACAAACATAAAAGACTATCCGGTGAGTTTTACCCAAAGGGTAGTAGCTGAGAACGAGAGAGAGAGAGAGAGGAGATTCAAAGAAAAGTACCTGAAGTGACAACAAGGAGAACAATCAAGGAGAGTAGCAGCTTAGGCATCTTTGTAACTCTGCTTATAAGCACCCAACGTTTCTTTGAAATATGTATAATCTTGTTAGTAGTGGGTGGGTAAAATTTATAGTTAAGGTGAGAAGTAGTAGAAAAGGATAATATGAGAAAGGAAAATGGCCTCCGATATTGATAAATAATGACGCATTCAATTTGACAATATTCTTTTCTTTTCTTTTCTTTTCTTTTGATTCCTCAATGGACAAGATATAAATGCTGCCACTTACTGGCGAATTTGTCTGCATGCAAAGATTAGGAAAAAAGTTTAGCCGTTGTCGCAAATGATTTGTTTCTTAAAATTTGGAGGGAACACTAATTTCAATATCGAAAATGCTATTTGAACACTAAAGTTTATCAATATATATATATATATATATTACTTTTATTTTACTCTTGCTAATTGCCATTTTCATTCAATGGAGCTTCAAGAATGCAGTAGAGGAAGTACGCAGTACTGAGCAAGCGAAGCAAGTAATTAAGGCGAAGATTTTCTGGCATGTTTAGCTAAAGCATGCATGTTATCATATCAGCTGCATTTTTAGATTTATGTGAGTGAAGTATCAATGATTTCTTCTTATATATATATATATAGCATGGCTTGATTAATGTCTCAACTCTACTTGAAAACAGTCATGTAAGATATTCGAGGGCACATATGAGTATTTGACAGTTAACAAAGTGCTGGTCATGTTCAGTTGTAGAAAGTATTTTTTATTTTTTATTTTTAATTTTTTATTGAATGATTGAATCTTTTATTAGAAAACAAAAAACACAATTTTTTTTTTAATTTTTCAACTTTATATATATTATATATAAATTGTAAAACATATTTTTTTATGCCTTTCGAAAGTAAACATTATGACTTTGTAAAACATAAAATGTTAAAGACATGTTTAGTTATGAAATTTAAATTAAAAACTATAAAATATTTTTAAGAAATAAATAGGTATTTGGTATTCTATCTGAAGCTAGATGCCCATAGTAATGCTTCGTTTGCAGTAAGGAATTAATGATTTCAGCTTCAATAGGAGAGAGAATTATTGGCGGATTTTTGTATTAAGTTCAAAGCAATTACTTGATCTCTTGCTAAAATACCTCTACCTTTGCAATTATTTCAGTACCCATTTTCCCAAATTTACAATAATAAGCAGATGATAAATTTGGAATTAGCTATCTAGATTGTGTGAACAGAAAGGGAGAGAATAATAATAAAAAAAAAGCAGTCCTACTTGTATATATAAAAATAGAGATTGACTATATATTTTCAATTTGAATTGTACTTACTTTTTGTAATCTAGACTATAAAATATTTTAAATGTCCTAACAAATGTTTGTTCATATACTTAATCAAGAGGCATAATTAAAACATTTCACAACTTGCACAGATAAAGTGGTTGAACTATGATAAATTGAGATTCGTACCAGTAGATTGTGTGTTCGATTCTTTATTCTACACAGTGAGAAAAAATCTCTACCTATAATTTACCTTCTCTGCCGAAATCGAGGGCATAAGCGGTGGGGGACCGCGTAAGGACGATAATCTCAAAACATTTCACAACTTGAATTGCGTAAAAAACAAATACAATCCAAATTAAAACTCATACTCTCCCTTCGCTATTAGGATCGGAAATATTATTTAGAGATTCAATTTTAATACTTGAATTATGATAATAAATGCTCTTATATAAATCACTTGCTTATAAAAGACAGGTATTAAATACCATTTTGAATTCTATCAAACATAGTAAGACTGTTAATAAATATTTATCTCTTGATGATGATTTTAAATTGTTATCATTTTCTTTTTGCGGGGTAAAATGTCAAGAACAGAAAATAAATTTATTTGCTACCAATCTTTACCTCTTGGATAATAAAATCTGAGTAAAATTTGATTAAATCAAATTATATTTTGAAATTATTACTACAAGAAAACAATTAATCGTGTAGCCAAACGTATTTGTGACAGATTTTTTCTTATAGTAATTGCGACAAATTTTGTGACAAAACTAATTGAAAATGAGATTAGAATTTTAGCCGAAATTTGAGACAGATTTATCATTCCTAACAATCACGACTCTAAATTCAATTCAAAAAATGAGATCATTTTCACAATGTTTAGCCTCAGATTTGGAGATTGATTCTTTTTATTGAAAAAATTCATCTAAGATCGAGATTCTCTTTTTCTACATAAAAGATTGAGGATTTTTATCCTTGGATTTTGCTCATTTAGAGGTTGCATTTAGGAAAAGGATTGACCGCTAAATCTGTCACATTCTTGATAATTAGCGATGAAAAATAAATAACTAATTAGAAAGGGATAACTTTGGTCACAAATGTGGCAAAAAAATAATAACTTGTTATATGATTAAACTGAATTTAACAATTTCGTGGCTAATGCTGGCCATCGCAAGAAATAAGACCTGCAACGGATCATTTTTGTTAGCTCTATCTATATAAAAGATCAAGATTATCACAATAATATGATTGTTATTGAGATTATCGTTTTTGCGCAGTCTCCTATCGTTCGTGTCTTCGATTTTGGTAGAGAAGGTAAATCGTAGGTGGAGATTTTGTCTCACTACGCAGGACAAGAAATTGAATCCACGACCTATTAATGTGAATCCCAACTTATCGTGATCCAATCACTTGACCTGTATTCTAAAGGTCAGTAATATGATTATTATTAATACAAAAAAGGGTGGTTAGTAAGCTCGGTATCATATCATGAGATAGCTTGTTCCCTTTCAGCTTGATTGGCAATTATTAGTGTAGGAAAACAATCATGTAGCCACATATATTTGTGATGGATTTCATTTTTTTGTTGTAATTGTGACAAATTTAATTAGCAACAAAAATAATATAGAGATTGGGTTGAAATTGGACTTGGATTTTTCATTGCAAATAATTCCATCTCTAAATTCATTTAAAAATATTTATTTTTTGCAAAAATTTATTTCCAAGAAGCTTGAGAATTTATAACAGATTTTTGGGGCTGATCAAAAGGTTTTCATTTGTTACACTTTGCGGTTACTATACCATAAGTCCTTTACTAAGTAAAGTGATGAGATAAATAGTTAGAATTTGAATTTTTAAAAAGATATATCTATGTGATATATATATATATATATAGATATAGAATAGGAAAAAAAAACAGTCAACTCAGATTCAATTTTTCGATCACTCATACACCATCTCCACCATCCTCATTATGAGTTTTGGACAAATAAGAGGTGGACACAGAGATTGTTAGATAAATTGGTGGTTGGATTATTCTACTTTGATTCATGTATATTTATATACCATATGCCATTTTTATTAAAGTTCTTCATCATTTATGAAAATGAGCCTTGGTTATATCTGTCGCAATGTCATAAATTAGCGACAAAAAGCTTTACTCCCTATCATAGTAGGCAACATAAATTAACTTATCTATTTCTTTTTTGGTAAAAAATTAATTTTTTGAAAATTGGTCTCTAATTCCTTTGTAAAAATTTGTAATTTGTGCGCAATGCAAAAAAAAAAAAAAAAAAATATCGGGTTAAATTAATTTTAACAAATCCGTGGCTAATTTTGTCACAAAATATAAAAATTTGGGACGGATAACTTTTATTGCTCATTTTTTTTTTTAACAGGTTAGCCCTAGAAAAGATCAATATCTCATCTACAAATTGGTGATTAACAAGCTCAAGTATCAGGAGATAACAATTGCTACTTATTTACCTAGCAAGTACTTGTTACAATTTAATGAAATTATAGATGGATCAAACTAGTTTTTATTCTGAATTATCCCTTCCCTTTATTAACATAGAGAGATTTTTAGCCTTTCTCAATTACAAGGATATTGACATTGGCAAAACACCCTGTCTGCGAAAACAAAACAGGATCCCTCACTCTTTCTAAAGACCGATTTGCAATCTATATCACAGAATAGATTGCATGAATTTATGTCAGGAAGCGAAGTAAGAACGACTGTGCAAGTATTCGAGATCGAGCCATCACAAGGATAGGTGCATGCGCACGGCTCAATTGGATCCAACTGTTTGCAAGAAACTTTCGTTCCACGAAACATTACGTCGCAATTTATAATACAACCCACAGAATATCCACCCAGAAGTATAGCGCAATTTTCCCCCTTCTCTAACGCCACCGTCGGCTTCACTGTTTCACCAACATTTTAAAAACAACAGCAGTAACATATCTAACCCTAATCTCATAAATAGCTGTAAAAATATGAGATCGAGCACATCAAGAAAGAAAGAAGTGTACCTGAAATGACGAGAAAAAGAAGAAGAAGAAGAAGAACAGGAAGAAGGAACACGAGCACGGGCTTAGGCATCTTCGCAGCTGTGCTTAGAAGCACTTAGGGTCACGGCTTCTTCCAAATACAAGACGTGGCCAAATATATATATTAGTAACTGATAATATAGTCACAAAACAATGATGTCAAAAAAAAAAAAAAAGAGACGACAAAAAAGCTTTCGACACGAGACTTAAATTTGAGTTATAATTTTTTTTTTTTGGGTATAATTTGGACTCTTTTGAACAAAAGATTTGTATTCGACCGCTCTCTCACACACCAAAAAACTTTAAGGCACATGGTTTGGTGCGGCTAGCTTCATGTTTTCAAGTGCTGTTTTTGTATTCAATTTTCATATTTGGCACAATTAGCTAGCTTAATGTTATCAAATGAAAAATAAACATCATGTCATTTGATAAAGTTTTAAACATGTCATTTTTTCCCTCCATTGTGTTATCTAGATATTGCTCTCATTTTGGTTGGTTGGTTGGCCCCATGGGTTGCAGCTCCAGGGATCTCCTGCCTTTGTTGTGCCGCTTGGGTGAGCTGTTTCTCTTAATTTATTTATTTCATTTAGCAAAAACAAATTTGATCTTTCTTTGAAAACTAAAATAAAAATTTAATATGATTTTTTGATATTTTCTTTGCTGATTAAATATATGTACAACTCATTTAATATTGGCCAAAAAAAATTCCCAGGACCTAGAAATAATCAAATTTCTTGTCCTTTTCTTTGGATGTGCAACCCATTAATTTGTTTGCGAAAAATTCTATTTGCAACCAATTTTTTTGTTTTCGCAACCACTAGAAATCCACTTTTACCCTTTTGCTCTTTGCAACCACCTTAATAACTCTTTGCAGTCAATTTTTTCAAAAAATACTCTCTTCTATCACCATCATAGCCACAACCATCCCCACACACTCGAATCATAGCCTGACAACATCGGCCGTCTATGTGGGTGTGGGCAGCCTCTACAAAATCAGAGGCAACATCGCAGCTGTTGACAATTGCCACCATCACGGCATACACACACACACACACACACGTAACACACACACACATATATATGCACACACACACACAAGCACATATACACACACAAATCTCTGCCTTAAGATATATGCTCTTCTAGAGGGCATTGGCATAGTCGTGGCCGAAAATTGGGCATGCAAGCAGACACAGTAGTGAGAGACGGAAAATGTAGAACAATGACAAAAAAATCACTGGGAATTTGATTGGAGAATAGCGAGGATTAATTCATGCAATTTTCCCTTTCTTTTCTTTGGGTTCTTTGCCTGCAGTTGCGGGGGCGGAGCAGAGAACGAAGGACAACCCTAATGATTGCCCTCCATGGCCCCCCGAACCCTAGGGTTCGAGGGGCCATGAAGAGGGTCATCATCAATGGGTTTTGTGTGTATATATATATATATATATATGTATGTGTGCGTATATATGTGTGTGTGTGTGTGTGTACAGGGCCAGCTCAACACATTTTGAGGCCTTAGGCAAAAAAAAATTATTGAGGCCTTTTTAAGAGTATTAATGTTTTTTATAAAAAAAATAAATAATACACATTTTTATGAAAATATTTCATCATTTTATTAAATTAAAAAAAGAAGTTAAAGTTCAATCAACTACAAAATAAGATAATCTTTTGAGTGTAGGAAGATATTCTTCTATTATTTATGTTTGAATTATTTAAAAACAAATAATTGATTAAATGAGTTTGAGCCAATCATGTTGTTGAAAAGTAGCTTGAATCATTAAATCCAATATTAGTTCCATGACAATGCATGTTTTTGACGAAAAATAAAAATATACAATATGAATTATATTATATATACTGTTTTTGTTTTTTTATCATTCATAAGCAAATCTATTTAACTTTAATATCATATATAATGTTAATTATGCTATATATTTTTTCCTTAAATAATAGTTACCTCCCAAATTTGCTACATGAAATGGCAATGAGTATGTAAAACAGTAAAAGTATCAAGTAAAAATACTTAAAATTGGATAGCATCTAATGATTCTAATCTAAACAATAAATATCCAAAACTCATCCATCAAAAAATCAAAGCCAAAAAATATATATATACTCATCGTTGAGCCGGCTCTGCATTTAACGATTCTAATCACAAGTTCACAACAAATCAAAGCCAAAAAAAATATCCACACAAGAACACTTAGAAAGCCTAAAAATCAACAAACCTAGAAATAAAAGTTAAAGTAAAAAACAAAAAAAAAAACAAAATGCATACTGAACAAACAACATAAATGCTGATTGTTGTTACTAAAGTGGTGAAGGCTAAAGGCTGAAGCGAACGAGAAGAACAAAAGTGACCATCGATAAACCGACCGAACAATGACAATAAGTGAGAGAGAGAGAGAGAGAGAGAGATAGAGTGGTCAAGAGTGAGAAGAATTTAACTTACAGAACAGAGATATGTTGCTATTGTTGAGTGCTGAAGTGAGAGAGAGAGAAAGAGAAGTGAGAGTCTGAGAGAGGGAGGCAGGAAGGAGAGGGGTGGGGAGGAAATGAAAAGTGGGTTTAATGGGTAGACTTAAGAATTGGAAACTTTGAATACACTGTAAAATTGGGTAGAACAATGGTATAAGGTTGGGCAAAGAGCATAGGGGAAGAAAGATAAAATTAGTGTTTTGTATTTAATTTTTTGCATAAAGTATTTATTATTAAAAATAAAAAAATATATAAAAATTATAAAATTTTAAAACTGGGCCTTTCAAAATTGGGGCCTTAGGTAGCCGCCTATATGGCTTTATAGTTGGGCCGGCTCAGTATATATATATATATATATATATTTATGAATATATATGTCTATGTATGCAAGGATGTGTGTATATATTTATATATATGTGTGTGTCTCTATATGCATTCTTCTACTTCTGTATTTTCATTCGTTTTTTGTTTTCGCCCCATCATATCTAGCGTTCTTCGCTGCATCATCTCTGGCATAAATGGGTGGTTGTGTATGGCTGGTAGGCAGTTCATTAAAGGTGAAAGTGGCTACAATAGTGAGAGTAAAAATGAGTTTTCAAAAACGAGTATTTGAGATATATTGAAAGGTGATTGTGGAGAGCAAAATGATTGGTTGCAAATTGAATTTCCCTTTGTTTGCCTGTAGTATATACAAACCTAAATCTGGATTTGGTTGCAAAGAAAAACTCGTCAAATTTTCTTCTTTTATTCTCCGTTGCTTGCAAACCTAAATCATTGTTAGTGGATAATTCAATGAACCCAACCTAAACTATAGGTCTAGGTTGTGATCAACCCAAAATTGGGTTCACCATGAACCTAGATGTTGGCTTGCAAGAGCTAATTAAATTGACATCTAGAACTGATAAACTCTAATTAGATAAATTGAACCTAATTCTCTTATAATTTAGTCATTTGCACAGTACCTCATGTGGTTTATAAATGGTTTCATAGGTCTTTGCGCTTTAAATTTTTTGTACATGCACAACTTTTGTCAAGATCAACTTCAATTAGGCCTTAATTAAGTAAAAGTTAACAAAAAGTTAAAATTAAAAAATCTAGTAAAAATAAAATCAATGATTGATGGAACCCATTGCCCATGGGTTCCGTTGGCTATTGCCTTTTCTTCTTCATTTTTCATCTTCGTCACTCATTTCCATGTGCTTGAACAGCCTCCCAATTTCGTCAGCCAGAGCAGTAAGAGTGGCAATGAGCTTAGGTTTGCGATTGGACAGTCGAAGAAGATGTTCATAGAAATCGAAGAGGAAGGAGACCATTGACCACTAAATTAAACTAAAATCAAGCAATGTCGACTTGCAATACTTCATCAGAGTAGGTCTTACTGCTGAAATTGAATAGGAAGACTATCGCAAATAGCATTGCCCAATTAGGTTGCAAATGAGACGAGCTGTCACAAGCAAGTTGGTATTCAGCTTGCTAAAAGCTTGTTCATTAAGATAAACAAGTCGCGTTTGAAACTAACTTTGAAGCTCAATCGATTTGTAAACGAGTCGATATTGAACTCATTAACTCGCGAGGTGGTTTGATTAGAGGCTTGCGAGTAGACTCGATTACAATTCACGAATAACTTGTGAATAAACTCGTTTGTTTTATTCATAATTTTATAAATATATTATTTAACATAAAATTATCAAACGTTAAATTATGATAATAATATCATTAAATTTTGTTGAGTTTAATTTTGAGAATATTTTGATGATGATAAATTAAATACAAATTTTAATACACTTTCTCTATTAGAATGTGTTGATAATAAGATATGCTGTGACTTGAAGATTATTAATCAATTACTGTATGAGCTTAATAGAGAGTAATTATTATTTAATCGAGTAAATAAACATTTAATTGAGTAATAAGTGTTGTATTCAATTAACTTATTCTTTTAATCGAGTAAGACATGAACATTCAAGGGATTAATTAGTTATATACGTATTTTACTCGAATATATGATAGAAAAGCATTATTCGAGTAATCAAAGAGTTAATCGACTAAGTAATACATTAGTCAAGTAACTATATTATTTAATAAATGAATAAATCTAGATCAAAATGACAAGTCTCAATATTATTAATCGACTAAGAAGAAATATTAATCAAGTAATTCATTACTTAGTAGAGTAAACATAAATCCTACTCGATTAATATATAATTATTAATTGACTAAATTAAAGTTATAGTCGAGTAAATTCATATTTTATTTGAGTATTAAAAAAGCTTACTTGATTAATTGCATATTTCATTCAAATAATACTTAATTTACTTGACTAATGTTTCATTAATTTAAAGCATTGTATTCACAAACAAATTTATAATAATTTGATCTATAAACAATAATAGTACTTCATAACAATTCTATAAAAAATTAACAATAATTCATAATAGTAATTTAAATGATTGTTAATTATGAGTAAGATTATTATAAATTATGTAGGATTACATCAATATATTTATAACATTATACATAATGGTGTCATAAAAAAATAGTAATTAATTATTTAAAGGATATGGAAATTTGTACACATTGTCGAGAAACAATTGAGACATATTAATTATTAATCAAACTATTAAGTTTCTCAATATAGAATTGGTTTGGTTAAGTTTGCTTAAATTTTCTCCAAATTAGGTTTAACTAAATAGTAAACATACCATATAAATACCTCATTTAGAAATTAGAATGAAATGAAACCCTAGATGAACTGAAGATTAAAGAGCCAAAGAGAAAAGAAAGAAGGAACACCAACGAAATCTACAGTTAGTCGCCACCTACCACCGCAATCGTTGGAACCTCTAGGCTTTATCTCGACAACTATTGCTGTCTACTACTATCACACACCATTTCCCTCTCTGTTGTGGTCGTTGCACACCTCTTTCCTCTTGATCGCTGCTCACCATACCACCACACACACCTCATCATTTTCTGTCGAGACCGCTACACACCTCTTCCATCTTTGTCGTTGCTCACCACCACCACATACCTCATCATTTTCTATCATAACCATTACACACCTCCTCCATCTTTCCCCCGGCTACCCGTTGTCGCCACACACCTTTTTTTTTTTTTTTTTTGTTGCGATCGCTACACACTTCCTTCTTTTTTTCTGCCATTCGCCATCGCCACCCATCTCCTCTCTCTCTACAACAACTGGTGCACACCTTTTCTCTCTCTGCTCAAGTCTAGCTCAAGTCTGAACTCATCATCAAGGCCTCAAGCTTGAGTCCAAGCTTCACATGAACCAAGCTCGAGCTCAAACTTATTAATTCCCTTGTCGAGTTGAGCCTGAGCTCAGAAAAACTTGACTCAGCTTAGCTCTATTGCAACCTTATTGCCCAACGTCACCTCACTGTTGTGAGTTGCTATTGTCAGCACCATTCTTTGTCACCAACAAAAGCAAACCCACCGAAGAAGATTGCTAGCCATTACCAAATAATACGACATTTGTGTTAGCTTGTTCTTTATTATTTTATTAGAGAAAAGGGTTATACTACAAGAAAAATGACATTTAGTGACGGGCATCTATCCGTTGCTAAAAGTGGCGTCGCTAAATTTTAGCAACGGGCTTTGCGATGGGTGAAATTAGCGAAGGAATCAGCGATGGAAATTTCTGTAGTAGATTAAAAAAGTAAAAAATAAAAAATTTAAAATTATTAGCGACGGAAAATTCCGTCGCTATTCAGCGACGAAACTTTCCGTCGCTAATACATAATAAAAATTAAATATTATTTTTTTTAAAATAAATTTAAATCAGCGACGGAAACATTTCCGTCGCTAATTAGTGGAAACAGTTCCGTCGCTGACTTTTATTTAAAAAAAAATAATTAATCTATCGATGAACACGTGTGCGTGCCTCTACATGCCAAGTGGTGACCTCTTAAGCCGTCATGTGTACGCTGAAATTGTTTCCATCGCTAATTAGTGGAAACAATTCCGTCGCTGACTTTTATTTTAAAAAAAATAATTAATCTATCAATGAACACGTGTGCATGCCTCTACACACCAAGTGGTGCCCTCTTAAGCCGCCACGTGTACGCTGAAATTAATCCCCCAGCACAAACTCTTTTTCCCTCTCCGTGGTTTCGATCCCAGGTCCCTCGCGTGGGCATGCGCGTGCGCAACCGTTCGAGCTGCAAGCCATCTCATTGTATAAACTGCAATTATTAATTATATATTAAATTTAGTTGTAACGGTTTTAATTTTATTTTAAATCTTTTAAATTCATAAATTAATACTTAAAAAAATAAATACTATAAATTTTTAAGTCAACTAATGTACCACTTAAATGTTGTAATTAATTAATCTCTTAAATATTTAAATTTGTTTGATTAAAAATCAGTTTAATACATTTTTATTCTTATAATTACAATATCATATCAATTTACATATTTTGGTTTATAAATAAAATACAAAAAATATGCATTTAATACTAAAAAATTTTAATTTTTAATTAAATTTTTTAATTATTTAGCAATGAGGTACTCGCATTGCGAATAAAATTTAATTTTTAATTATATATTTAATTTAATTTTAATGCTTTTATTATTTAGCGACGAAATATTCCGTTGCTAAATAATATTAATTTAATTAAATAATAAATTAAAATTTAGCAATGGGACAATTCCCATCGCTAAAAAATAAAAAATAAATTAAATAAAAAAAAAAAATTTAGCGACGGGCAACACCCTTGGCTAAAAAATAAAAATAAAATAAATAAAAAATATAAAATTTAGTGATGGGGTCCATCCGTGGCTAAAAAATAAAAAAAAAAAAATAAAAATACAAAATTTAGCGACGAGGCAACCCCATCTCTAGAAAAAAAAAAGAAATAAATAAAAAATACAAAAAATTAGCGATGGGGCAACCCATGTTGCTAAAAACTAAAAAGTAAATAAATAAAAAACATAAAATTTAGCAACGAGGTCACACTCATCGCTAAAAAATAAAAAAAATAAAAAAGCAAAATTTAGCGAAGGGGCAACCCCATCGCTAAAAAATTAAAAAAAAAAAATAAAGAACGTAAAATTTACCGACGGGTTCACACTCGTCGCTTAAAAAAAAATAAAAAAAATAAAAAATCCAAAATTTAGCAACGGGGCAACTCCCGTAGCTAAAACATAAAAAATAAATTAAATAAAAATTCAAAATTTAGCAAAGGGTCACCCCGTCACTAAAAAATAAAAAATAAATTATATTTTTTTAATTATTTAGCAACAGAATATTCCGTCGCTAAATTTTAAAAAAAATAAAAAAATTTGGTAACGAAATATTCCATCACAAATTTGAATTTCCGTCTCTAATTAGCGACAAAATTTTTTCGTCGGTAAATCCGTCACTAAATTAAGGATTTTTTGTAGTCTAGAATTGAATTAAGAGTTTAGTTAATGTGGTTACTATTAAAAACTAATGAATGGGGTGTTTGTGTGAAAAAATTAAAGTATAAAATCTTTGAAGTCTTTTTTTAAATCACCGAGAGTATTTGTGCAAATGACCCAAATCACAAGAGTTATGGGTAAAATTTATCCAATTCTAATTTTAAGAATGTACATGTTATGACCAATTTGACATTGGTTTGGTTTGGCATGCAAAATTTCCCAATGGATTTAGGCTAGGTAAGTTCCTTTTTTTATTTTAATTAGTTATTTAGTTTTTAATCATTATCTTTTTAGTTTTGCCAAAATTAAAGCACATAATAATAATAATAATAATAATAATAATATTGACATAATACCTAGAGAATCATTTGGATAAATGGAACGATGATGCAAAACACTGAAATGATCTATTGCACTTACGTGTGCTGATTTATTGTGAAGCCTTTTGGCTAGAAAGTAGAGATATCAAACTCTCTTTAACAATCAAATTCACATTCGCATATTGGATCGCTCCGCCGCAATAATGGAAGAACCCGTTGAGATCTATCAAACTGGCTCTGTTTATCATGACCTCCTAGAACAGGAATGCAGAATGCTTGACCGTCATGGGTTGTTCGACATTTTGCGTCGCATAGATTGCAAGGAAACCTACCGAAAATCGTCTTACAAGCCTTCGAAATTGCGCCGCCACATCGGTAGCCGCAGAAACAGATGCGGGCCATGCGGCCCTTGCAATAACCCGTAGCATTTTCTTCTGTACGAGGATGCAATGCCTTGCAGTTTTTGGCACAATTACCGCCACTGCAGAAGCCCAAAAACTGGGAACAGCTCTCTCCATTCGCCATTGTCTTAACTGCATCGATCGCAGGGCGTTTGTTGGTTAATCATATTCATATGCAATTTTCAGCCAAAAAAACAAAAACTGGAATACAATTGACGTTAAGGTATAGAGTAGTAGTAGTAGTAGTAGTATATATTCATGTAATTTGAAGCCTTTTTGTCCGAGTTGTAGGAGGCTACGTATAACCATTTCTTTTTGGCTATTTGGTTAAGGATCGATTAAACAATTAACCATCATGACATAATCGCATGTTATTCCAACGATAGCGATAGAAGAGCGTACCTGAAGCGAGGACAAGGAAAACGAAAGGAAGGCAACAAGAAGGCATGAGTTTAAGCATCCGCATAGTTCAATTCTACAACAAGTTAAGCACTCAAATACTTCTCCAAAATCTCCAAGGTATTGCTTATGTTGCTAGGCACAGTATTGGTGATTGGTAGCATTTATAGTGAGAGGATGAACAGCTGGAATTAGCGATTGAAAATGTGGACGAAAGGCTAAACTTGGTTAGGTATCTATGCATTTAATTATTCATGGGAAGAGATAAAATTCAAAAGGGAAAGTAATAAATTCTCCATAAACCATAAAAACGAGTGTAACAGCATTTAATTATTTAGACAATTAGTTATAGCTCAACAGTTTAGGAGTTCTCTTATTTATCTTGCGTTTGGGTTCTAACCTTAAAACCTATCTTGTTTTTAGGGTTACTTAAACCTATGACATCAAAAAAAGCGATGAATATAGATAGGGCTTGATATTGGGCAAAGTGATGATAGTAGGGTGATATGCTTACTTTCTTAATAGTAATTATAATTCAAATTGAGCATTCCTTAATTAATAAGGAAAGGCCTTCATGGTTAGGCCCAAAGATGGTTGTGACGCTTGTCTCTCCGTCTTCTTCTCTCTCTTGGGGGGCGTTTGTTAAAATGAGTAAGATAAGGTGATATCAAGAAAAGATTGGGATGTTTTTCGGACCAAGATATGGAATGGTCAAGATAAGACCGAAAATCATTTCAAGATTTCTATCAGACTGTTTGTTAAATTTTTTAGAATCCACCAGTAACTGTACTTTTTATTTCCATGTGTTTGTTAATACATATGATAAGCATCAAGATAAGGGTTTTTTTACTAAAATATCCCTATTACTAAATTTATGATTAAAATAGTATTTTATGATTAATATGAATTGTCAAAAAAATTAAGATTAAAATTAAAAATAGTATTTTATTTCTAAATTCATGTTCAAAAATAAATTTAAAAAGAGTTGAAAAGTATAAATAATAATTGTTAGAATTAAAATAATTTCACCTAGATAATTAAAAATGGCCAAAACATATCTTCATAATAGATAATAAAATATAAAATTAAATAAAATAATTTAAAATTGATGAAATGAATTATATTAGTTAATAAAATATATATATAGAGAGAGAAATTTAAATTTTAAAAATCAATGAAATGAATAATGTCATTTAAATTTTAAAAATTGTCAAAACATATAATAATTTAAAAATATATTAAATAATATTAATGATAAGAGTTAAATAAATAAGTTTTTTTAATAAATTTAAATATTTCAAATGCATTAAATGGCATTAACTATCTTATAAGGGGTGGATAAGTAATTGAGTTTTATCTTGAAAGAGCCAGATAAATTTATCCGAGGGGGGAGATTGGATAAAGTTATCTTAAAAGGGGGAGATAAGAGGTCACGCAAGACCTTTTCCGGAAATGATCAAATAAGCTTAACAAATATGTTGGAAAGACCAAATATTCAGAATGCTTCCCATATCTAACATTTTCTCTCTCTTATCTTGATTAACAAACACCTTCTTAGCAAAAAATAAAAAAAATAGAAAGCCTTCCAAGTCACTTGCCAACCCTCATTTGAGAGGTAAAGTACTGATGGCTTTTTGAAGGCTTTGCACCTTCGCAAGTCCATCACAAAAACTCCCAAACTTCAACCGGCATATATTTTCCACTTTAGGATGTTCTTGAATGCTTGTTGCATCTCTTTTATTGCCTTCGACTCATATATATATATATATATATATATATAGTTGTTAATACCATACTGGACAAGTACTGAATTTGCTATTGGTACAATACGATATCGATATCAGGTGGTGCCAACTTGCCATTTCAAATTTCTATAAATTAAAGTATAACTTATAAAAACATATAAACATAATGAATTTTTAATAAAATTACTATAACCTACAATAAATATGTGTGACCTAAACAAAATAAAAATTTTGCCAAAACAACATTTGTAACTTTTTTAAAATAATCAATTTTTCCTAAGTAACTAATTTAACATAACCTAACCAAATATTATAATATTTCAAAGGTAAGCAATAAACATAGTCATACATATATACGATTTGCACTTTTTTTTACATAGATTTGAGATCAAACAAGGGTTTAGGATTTTGAGTTTTGACTTTGTTAAAATAGAATGAGACCTAAACTATGGAAAGTAAATTAAAAATTAGATTTCCTAGAAAAAAATTATTTGGCAGCCAGTCAGTATCGAGTGGTATCACCCAATATATAAAGATTTTGCTTGGTACGTATTGACCAGTATTTGGACCAGAACAATACTAAGCATATCTAGTAATGTTTTATGACCAATAGGGTATGTATCCTCTGCTATAGACCGATATGATATGCTATTAACAACTATTAGTTCTAAAAAAACAATATTTAACAATTCATAGAAATAGATATCGTAAGGAAAGGTACTACATTCTCGAGAAACCATTAACACTAGTGTAAATATATTTAATTATTGAGATAATTAGATCTTTTTGAAAGAAATTAGTAGATATCTAATAGGAATAGATAGTAGTAGTGTTTTGGAAACCAGACTGATCTAGTTGAACCAAGATTTAGAGCTGAAAAATCGTTCTTTAGTTCATAGCAAAAAATTGGTCGATAAAAAATGGGTCTAATTTTTGCAAGAACCATAGTCAGGCCTGTTGTTGACTGAACCAACACTTGAACCTGTTGATTATTTTTATTTTATTTTAAATATTACAAATATAATAATGAGTTAATATATTTTAAAAGAGTTCATGTATATTCTTTCAATACAATCTATCATTTTATTAATATATGGAGATTTTTTTAAATTTTTGATTTGTAATTTAAATATGGATCTTAAGTTTTATTTTATGTTAGTATCGTTCCAAAAACTTTTTCTAATGGTATGACAATATTATTTAAATAAACTTTTAACCTATTACGTATTATATAATATTTTTTTTTATATTTTATGTTATAGTTTTTGTAATACCTCAAGAATCCAGAGAATGGTAGTATATATCGAGAATAAATAAGGAAGGAAACAATACAAATTGGATACTTTTTGGGCTGAATGTGAGTAAAAAACTCTTGGGTTAAGCGTGTTTGAGCTGGAGAAACTCAAAGATGAGTGACCCCCTGGGAAGTTCGTGTAGGCCTATCAGGGTAAGTTGTTCCGGTCCTTCCTATTGCTCGATACGGGATGTTATAGGTGGTATCAGAGCCGACCCTTAGTGAAAAGTGGTCCAATAAGGGCGGGGAAGGGCGTAGGGGTTCGGTGACCTGTGCAAGGAGTGACTTCTGGCAAGCTTATAGGATGACAACCTCCAAAGGGGAGAAGATCTATTACCAGTTGTAAGGTCGTATGACGAGAACGTCATGTGCTCAAGGGAGGGAGAATGTAATACCCCAAGAGCCCAGAGAAGGGTAGTATATATCGAGGATAAGTAAGAAAGAAAACAACACCAGCTGAATACCTTTTAGACTGAATGTAGCAAAAAACTCCCAGATTAAGCATGCTTGAACTGGAGAAGCTCAAGGATGGGTGACCCTTTGGGAAGTTCGCGTAAGCTCATCAGGGTAAGTTGTTCTGATCTTTCCTATCACTCGATGCGGGATGTTACAGTTTTAGTTAATATATATTTATATGTATGGCAAAAATACATCTCAATTCAAATTAAACCTCGATTCAACAACTAAACCTTTAACATCTCTTACCAATTCAATAGCTCAGTCTGTTTTCTAAACATTAGATAATAGTTAAATGGAAAAGTAATAAATTACTATTCCATAAACCATATTAACACGGGGTAAATTCATTTACCTTTTGGAGAAACTAACCTCTGGGCCTTTTGGTTGGCTTCTGCTAGTGGATATATAACAATAGAAATGCCCAAACATTTGGTTTATTATTTAATAAGCAGTTTTTGAGTAAAACTCATCTTAATTTTTTGAATTTTAACATTTTTTTTTACTTCTTAAAAAATAAAAAACTCCTTAATAAGTAATTTTTAATATTATTGTAGTAAACGCTTTCCAATAAATCATGAGAAGAGATAAAAGTCAAAAGGAAAAATAGTAAATGCTCCATAAACCATAAACACGAGTGTAAGCGGAAATATTGAGTAAACAAATGGAGAAATCAACGATGATTTTTTGCTGGAACACCATTTATAGGAGCTAAAAGGAAAGAAGTCCAAGCTGTTCTGGGTTTGACTAGCTAGCTAGATGGCTCAACAACAGAGTGAATGGAAAATTAAAAGCATCCTGTTATTTGGTCCGATGGTTTGGACAAAATTGGAGAGAAAGTTTGGGCAAGACGTGTATTTCTACCCTTGTATTAACCCTTTATGAGTTTTCTTTCTTTCTTTTTTTTTTTTTTTACTTGCAATATGGGAACACTTGTTGAGTTCGAATGGCTGATACTAAGGCAACAGAAGGTGTAGAAAATTAAAATGCACAACAGGCTTGAGTAGGGTTGGCAATGGTTCGGTTTGGTTTTAGTTTTTGCTAAAACCATAATCAAATCAAACTTAAAATACTAAAACCAAAACCAAACCATTAATCTATTAGTTTTAAAAATTAAAAACCATAACCAAACCATTTGGTTTCGGTTCGGTTTCGATTTAACCATGGTTTTTTTAGTTTGATCCATATCAACAAAAAAAGACAAACTCTTGCAAATAGCATTCATAAAATATTTTATAACTCCACGATAAACAAAGACAAACTCTAATAAAGTTAGCTTATTCTTGCATAAAGTTACAAATTAACTTCAAACTTCTTGGATAGAAAATCACATCTCCGAACCTACAATTGTTAAGATCAATAAATTAATATTTTTATAATTAAATTGTAATTTAAGCTAAAAAAAATTAACTACAAAAATTAATACCTTCATCAACAACATTAATATCTTCTTCGTAAATTGATGCATATCCATCTGAAATGAATGAGCTAACTACATCTAACAAAAAAATAAATATAAAAAGTAAATTAATATACAAATTTTAAAGTATTAACAATAAAAAATAACTAGTAAATGAAATAAATTCACCTTTTTCACTTCATTTGACAGCCAACTTTGTGCTGTCACTTTGGGAGCATGCCATATTCTGTAAAAACTTACTTAAATTTAGCTATCAATCGAGAGAATCAAAGAACTAAAAGAAGATAAACCATACCAAGTAAAAATATCTGAAATAGAGGCAGCGACCAAGGTGCCCAAGAATTCTACCTAAATATGGCCTAGAACATCCATTCCATGTGCACATCTTAATGCTTGCATGTGCCCAAGAATTTGTAGGTGTCCTAGACATATATTCCATTAGGCAACTTCTTGCTAATGTGGCCCTACAAAAATGCCTATGAAAATATATTTGGCCCAATAAAAATTCTGATTGCAAATGGATTGTTTATCTTTTGGTTCTCATCAAATGCACATACACGAAGCACACTCTTTTAGTAATATGAGAAAGTATGAGTAAAAGGCAGTTGGCGATTTAATGAATAGTCCCAGATTCCTAGCATAATCTCATACAAAGCTCTACCATAGAAAATAATTTGGGTCTCATTACTAGAAGAGTATGGGTATTCCCTGCAAATTTAGGGATTGTTCAATTTGGGGAATAAAATCAAAGTTTTTCATTTGGAACAAAAAAAGTTACATAATAACGAAATGAAATTCTATGATTATGATTCTCTTAGTAATTTTTTAGTTGTCGATCGGGAGAATCAAAGAACTAAAAGAAGATAAACATACCAAGCAAGGGTGGGCAAGGTCGACTGGCCTAGCAAGAGAGAGGCAGAGAGCGAGGGTGAGCGCTAGCGAACGAGCAAGAGGCAGTGAGGATGAGAGAGATCGAGGGTGAGCGAGAGCAAGAGGGGCCGAGCCCTAGCGAAAGCAAGAGAGATCCAGCGAGGGCGAGTGAGAGTAAGAGAGATGCAGATAGTGAGGGAGATTGGCGAGTGCGTGCGGACGAGCAAGAGAAAGTAGGCAGCGAGGGTGAGAGAGAGCGAGAGTGAGGTCGAGAGAGGAAGGAGAATAGAAGGGGAAAAGGGTTTGCAAGTAAGGCGATTGGGCTGGGGTGGGCTAGGCTCGGGTGGGCTGGGTTGTATATAATATATATTCAGTTCGATTTGATTTGGTTTGGTTCGGTTACCCACCATTCGGTTGTCTTTTGGTTCGGGTTTAGTGAAAACTATAACCAAACCATACCCATTGAAACAGTGTTCGGTTTTTTTCCAAACCAAACCATTATTCAGTCAAACAATTTTTAACCGCGCTGATCGGTTCGGTCCTCCACGGTTTCGATTGCAATTGCCATCCCTAGGCTTGAGTTGTTTTTGTGGAGTGTTTCTGCTAGTGTAATTCTGACCTAACTAGGAGATATATTTAGTTTTCATTTTTCTAGGTAAATTATGAAAAAATATTGGAGTCTTATTTTTATTTTGATTATATAATGAACTTTTAAATTTTTTCAATAGTATATATACTTAACTTTTTTTTGTTTAGTCTTAATCTTATAATAATGATTTTTCTATTTTTTCAATAATATACTAAAATTTGTGTTTAGTTTAAATTTTCAGTGACAGAGGGGAGAGAGAAAAGGAAAGGAGATGGAGTTTACAGAGCAGGAATAAAATGGCCAATGTATCTTATTTTTTAATTATAGGGGATGCTGTTTTCATTTCAAAGAACATGAAAGTATAACTTGTATTTTCACTTATCCTTAGGTGAATTGGCTGTAATTTATCAGAAAAATTTTGTCCATACTGTAGCATGGATACAACAATAAATTTGTTGAATGAAAACGTTGTCTTCAAGTCGCCCGAGTTTGTAAAAATAAGAAAATAGTCGGAGGGCGCGAGGAGGTCCCCGCGCAAACATTCCGACGCTTAAATTAGACATTGAATATGATGAAAGAAACTATATTGAAATTAATATTAAAGACGTCCCCACTTTCAAGAATGAACAACTCTCTATTTATAGAGAAATATAGAATGATTCAAAATGTAACAGAATTAGAATTCTTATTGATAATACTTATCTTGATTGATCCTAATCTAATTGGGATTAAAATAACTGTAGATAATATATATCTTGGTATTCTAAATCTATTAGAATTAAGATACATATAATTTGTATATTTTATAGATATTTATCTTACCCATTTTAGAGATAGAATTTCTTAGGGATAATGCTTATCCAAATATTTCATAATCATTTTAGAATTAGAATTTGTTATAAATAATTATCTATCATTTTCTTGAAATATTCGAAATGATTCTTTATGCGGGACCCCCCACATATGGGAAATTTATGTCTTTTAGCCCAAAAAGACATTTTAGGCTTTTTTTGACCTTTTAATGGGCTTTTACCTATGACACAATAATTGCTCCTCCACTCTTGCCTTTGGCTGGAAGGCAAAGGGAAGAGTACACTGACTATGCCTTGCTGCTGTCGAGCTACTCGCAGGACAACAGTCTTATACCTTCACGCTGTTAACTACTTGCGGGACAACATTCTTGTTTTCCTTCATTGTCGAGCTATGTGTAGGACAATGGACTTGTTTTTTTCTCGTTGTCGGGCTATGTGCAGAGCAATGGGCCTTTTGTTTTTTGCAATAATATTGCTGCTCCCCAATTTCATGTGTATATGCTTGTTGGAATTGTGGGCAACGTATGCAATTTGAAAGAATATCAATATTTTATTTTCATAGTTCGACATACTGCTTACGTCCGCAACTAGAAAAAACTCCGTATTTTGCTTTGGCAGTTCGGCGTAATGCCTACATCCGTAATTTGAAAGAATATCAATATTTTATTTTTACTGATCGACATAATGCCTACGTCCGCAATTGGAAAGAATATCAATATTTTGTTTTTGCAGATCGGTGTACTGTCTACATCCACAATCAGAGAGTATTTTGTTTTCGCGGTTCGGCATAATGCATACGTCCGCATTTAGAGAGAATATCCATATTTTGTTTTCGCTGTTCGGCGTAATGCATATGTCCGCACTTAGAGAGAATATCAATATTTTATTTTCGTGATTCGACATAACACTTACATTCGCAATTAAAGAATAACAATATTTTGTTTTCGCGATTCGACATAACGTCTACGTCCACAATTAAAGAATAATAATATTTTATTTTTGCAGTTCGGCATACTGTTTACATCCGCAATCAAAGAATAATATATTTTGTTTTCGCAGTTCGACATAACGTCTATATCCGTAATTAAAGAATAATAGTATTTTATTTTCGCGGTTCATCATATTGCCTACGTTGGCATGCGTTCAGGGCGAGTCATTTGTCTGTAAACGTTATTGTCCCCCAAACATTTTAACGGAATTAATCCAAATCAATAGTAAGAGCATAAGAAAATTAATTAAACAAGGAATAAGACGGAGAAACTCCTTGGCCAGAGCTGAAACAATTCTAGAACCGGATCCAAACCAACTGTTGCTCACTCGTTTGCCCGTTTTGCCTTTTGACTTATGGATACGTGGCCCAGAAAATGAGATATATATATGTAGGGCATGTCACTTCTCTTAAAATAATAGAGATGTCCAAGACCCCATGATAACAGTGATGATAACTCATTTTCTATTGTTAAGCCAAAAATCCTGTGAGAAGAGTCAATATTTTACGTCTTTTGTGAAGTAGCAATGATTTCCAAATGAATAAACAATCTGTCTTTGCAAGACATCCTTCATTTCATTGAGCTTAGACTTTCTCGATTGAACTGAACCATTGGAAGTGGCAATTGGAGAAAAATGCAGAAACAACGGGCGGTCCACACAACCACCCCGCGCACAGCAAGCCGCAAGGCTTGACCCACATAACCACTCGCACACTCAACAAAATAGTCAGGTGAAACCACTCGCACACTCAGCAAAAAAGTAAGGTGTTGCAAGGCTCACGCAAGGGGTGGCGGTGGAAGCAAGCAGGAGCACGTGGAAGGCCTCATTGGAAGCCAGCACGCTTTCAGCTTCGACGCCATGGACGACTTCGACATTGGATTTTTCGTCTCCCTTGCTGGTTCAAATTACAACCTTTTGCCTCTGCCTATATATCTAGCAATTCTCCAATGGATAATAGTTAAAACACTAGAATGATAAAATAAGGGGATAAGCTTTAACCAAAGCGATATTAATGGAGTTTCTGTCACGGCCATGTTTGCCATTATTACTGATTGCTACGGCTATTGTTTGTAGTTGAACGCCACTGTCGTCGTTCGTTGCCTTTTAGCTACCGCCTCTGCCTGGGCTCGCTGTGATGTTTGGGCTCTTCCATTATAGCTCCCCCAAGAAGCTTCTTGTATAGTATAATATATTTAACATATGCGTAACCTGTTTACTCCCAGATTGCTTCTCCCAATTCCTTTTTCCTTTTCTTGAGAATGCTGCACATGAAATTTTCTTCCAAGCTTCCTCCAGAAGCTTTTCTTATGATCATGATATAATATTACATATATGCAATATAACAATTCTGTCAAGTTTCTCCAGCTTCACGAGAAGCTTCTCTGACCACACACACACACACACACACACACACACACATATATATATCTATTTATCTATGACTTCTTCTTTAATTGTTTTTCATAAAACAATAATTGAAAAATCAAATGTGTCCGTGCAAAAATATTAAATGAAAAAGTGTACCATTAATAAGATTATCACATACAAGTAATGCCTTCCTTGCTAATTGATCTGATTTGACTTCATACGGCTTGAGATTGCATGAGAATTGTTGTAGTATTAATAGGCTTTTTGGACGTTTCCCACAGACGACGCCAATTATTGTAGTATGGATATAACAATAATTTTGTTGAATGAAAACGTCGTCTTTAAGCTGTCTGAGCCTGTAAAAATAAGAAAATAGTCAGAGGGTGTAGGGAGGTCCCCGTGTAAACACTCCGATGTTTAAATTAGACACTGAATATAATGAAAGAAATTGTATTGAAATTAATATTAAAGACGTCCCCACTTTCAAGAATGAATGATTCCTTATTTATAGAGAAATATAGAATGATTCAAAATATAACAGAATTAGAATTCTTGTTGATAACGCTTATATTGATTGATCATAATCTGATTGGGATTAGAATAGTTGTAGATAATATCTACCTTGGTATTCTAAATCTATTAGAATTAAGATACATATAATTTGCATATTTTATAGTTGATATTTATCTTGCCCATTTTAGAGATATAATTTCTTAGGGATAATGCTTATCGAAATAGTTTATAATCATTTTAGAATTAGAATTCGCTATAAATAATTATCTATCATTTTCTTGGAATATTCGAAATAATTTTTAAATCTCGGACTTATTGTGTTTGTGCGCTTTATGCGGGACCCCCCACATATGGAAAATTTATGCTTTTTAGCCCAAAAAGACATTTTAGGCTTTTTTTGACCTTTTGATAGGGTTTTACCTACAACACAACTATCCATTTTATTTGATGATCAAATGTATATATATCTTTGGGTAAGGGATGAATAAGTTGTGACAATTCATTTTATATTAACAACAATGCCCTTGACATAGAAACGTTTTCTTTCTATTTTTTCCTTATTGGATGGACAACCCAATGGTTTTGCTAGCCGGAACCTAAATTTGGTTTTAAGCTGTAAATGTAAAAGTATTTTGACTTTCTTCTTCACATCTACCCTAGACCTAGATCTGCATTACTAGTTTTTCTTTTATTTTTTTTAATAGACTATCAAACCTAAATAATGTTTTGTAAGTTAGATGAACCTAGATTAGATCTTGGTTCACAATGACCAAATTTAAGTTTTTTTTACCTCGGTATCCGAAACTATGTTCACTAAAACTATGTAAACATCTAGGTCTGATTAACTCAAAACGAAATTGGGTTGCAAAGACGTATTTAACTAGATTTAGGTGTCCCCTATATTCTTGAAAACGTAGAGTTCAAATGTGATCAATTGTTTTAATTAAAACTAAATATTACACATTTTATGACTATGAAGTCTAAATATATAGATAGATAATTTCATGCAAGTTGATTTGATCACTCTTAAGTCTATGTTCTAGAGGTCTCCAGGCCAATTCCTACTCTCATTGTAACGCTCCGATTGAGCGATAGGAAGAATTGGAACAACTTACCCTAATGGGCCTACATGAACTTCCCAGGGAGGTCACCCATCCCTGAATTACCCCAGATTAAGCACACTTAACTTGGGAGTTCTTTGCCAACATTCAGCCCAAAAGGTATCCAGCTGGTGTTGTTTCCTTTCTTACACTATCCTCGATATATACTAACTTCTTTGGGCTCTCGGGGTATTACATTCACCCCCCCTTAAGCACATGACGTCCTCGTCATGCGACCTTACAATCGGTCCCAGATCTATCCCCCCTTCCATGGCCGATGTGGGATTCGCCTAAGGTGCCTACACGCACCCCCCATAGGGGCCTACACACCCCCCTCGGGACTCAGCCTCCTCGCTGAGGTTTGCCCCACTACCGCGCTCAGAGGCTCGGGGGTCAGCTTTGATACCACCTACTAACCAAGTATTTCCCATAAAACTAACTTTAATTGGGGGCGTGGTGGGCCCATAACCCACAGGTCCCAGGATCGAAACCTGGCTCTGATACCAATGTAATACCCCGAGAGCCCAGAGAAGTTAGTATATATCGAGGATAGTGTAAGAAAGAAAACAACACCAGTTGGATACCTTTTGGGCTGAATGTTGGCAAAGAACTCCTAAGTTAAGCGTGCTTAATCTGGGGTAATCCAGGGATGGGTGACCCTTCTGAAAAGTTCATATAGGCCCATTAGGGTAAGTTGTTCTGGTTCTTCCTATCGCTCGATCGGGGAGTTACAGGTGGTATTAGAGCCGACCCTTGGTGAAGGAGATCCGACGAGGGCGGGGTGTGGTGCCGGGGCTCGAGGGCCTGTACAAGGAGCGGCTCCTGATAGGCTTCTAGGATGGCAGCCTGATTAGCGATCAATTTTGTAAAAATTTTTATTATAATTTCACCCTTATTTTGATCTTAAAATGGTTTAAATTGAATATTATTATGCATTTTGTGATTGCATGCAAGTTTAAAAATATTAATATAAAAATATATATAAAATATAAAAAAATATAAATATAATATATAATATTATAATATTATGAAGCCCAAACTCAAGTCTAACACAAAGAAGGCCCAAGCCCAAGCTCAAAGCCCAACACAAAGAAGGCCCAAGCCCATGCTCAAAGCCCAACACAAAGAAGGTCCAAGCCCAAGCTCAAGCCCAACACAAGGAAGGCCCAAGCCCAACACAAAAAAAGCCCAAGTCCCACAAATTGCTGACATCATTGCGTACATCATCATGGGTTGGAGTGACATCATTGCTTACATCATGGGTTGGAGTGACATCATCGCTTGTATCATTAATTAGATATTTTGTATTATTAAATTATATAATTGAATAGTTTCCATTACATTTTCTCTATAAATAGAGCACTTAGGGTGCATTTGTAAGGATTGGATTTTCTTATAATGAAAGTATAGTTGTGATCTTTAGATTTCTCTCTTAAATTTTCAATTTTAGTTTCTATATAGTTTTGTTCTTAGAATTTCTCTCTTAAATCTTTAACCTTTGTTTCCATATAGTTGTATTATGTTATTCATATTGTCTTTTTATTATATACCGCCTATATGGTCGGTTAAAAAAATAGTCTTTTAATTATTGTCTTTTTATTATATACCGCCTATATGGTCGGTTAAAAAATAGTCTTTCAATTATTGTCTTTTCATTATATACCGCCTATATGGTCGGTTAAAAAATAGTCTTTCAATTATTGTCTTTTCATTATATACCGCCTATATGGTCGGTTAAAAAATAGTCTTTTAAATACTGTCTTTTAATTCCTATCATTTAAATTCCTGCCAATTTATTTTAAAATGAAGATGAGTAGCTAAATCCATTCTTGGGTTAAGGTAAGGACAGTGTCCAACACCAATAATTCCCAAAGAAAGCTGCGCTTAAAATATGTAATATTAATCTGATTCACTTTGAGCAGTGTGTGTATAGTGTATCTTTAAGTTTGGATTGGAACATAAGCCTAACTTAGAATTTTCATGCCACGTATGGAGATTGCTAGATCTGGAAATGTTTTCATACCCAAGCCTAAATGATTAATCTATATCTATAAATTCTGTCTATGGAATATAGTTCAATTTATGGTAATTGCTTAACTTAGAATTTCCATGTCATGTATGGATATTGCTTAAACAAGAATTACCATTTTCTTGAACTAAATTTACTAACAGAGCTGTAAAACTTAATTCAGATGAATATTGCTGATCTTTTCTATCAAATTGGGAATTAATTGGTTTTGGCACTGAAATTGTCTTGACTCAAGCTACTTAAATTCAGTATTAGTTTAGTTTTAATTATTGTCTTTAGATCATCTTAATTACCTCTTAAAATCAAATATTTTGTGATCTTCATTTTCATCCATAAATAATCTCCCTGTGAATCGACTCGGACTCACCGAAATATAAATTTAAAATTGTACTACACGCACACTCGCACACTGGCGAGTATAATCGCCCTACACCTGCTTTAATAAAAGGATTAACATATGATAAATTTGGTTGTAGTTTTGATAAATAAATGTGCAGGGTAGCGTAGCAGTCACAGCCCCCAAGGGGAGAAGGTCTGGGACCAATTGTAAGGTTGCATGACGAGGACGTCATGTGGTCAAAGGGGGGAGAACGTAATACCCAAAGAGTCCAGAAAAGAGTAGTATATATCGAGGATAAGTAAGGAATGAAACAACATCAGCTAGATATCTTTTTGGCTGAATGTTGGCAAAGAACTCCCAAGTTAAGCATGCTTAACCTGAAGTAATCCAAGGATGGGTGACCCCCTTGGGAAGTTTAGGTAGGCCCATCAGGATAAGTTGTTCCGATCATTTCTATCGCTCGATCGAGTCGTTACACTCATGTCTTGCTATGTTCTACTCATTCGTGTGCTTTTACTTTTTTTGTAGAGAATTTATTGGTGTGGTTAACCATGCTTTTTCATTCCTTCTTAGCCCCATATTGCAACTATGCCCGTTAATTAATAAAATCTTTTGTCATAATTTGGATTTTTGTTTTAGTTACTTTTTTTTTTCATAAACGGTGAAAAATCTTACAATATATTTGAATCTATAGCACATCATGCAGGTAATATAATTATAATCTTAGGAATGTACAGGTTAAGAAAGGTTTGACATCGGACTTAGGCCAGTGTAAATTCATTTTTAATTTTAATTAGGTTTTTTTAATTTTTAATTGTTGTCTTTTTAGTTTCACAAAATTAAAGCACATAAAAAAATATTACGAAAAAAGATAGACAATGGTTTGGATAAATGGAAGGATTGCATAGAAGAGACGAAAGGATATGAATATCAGATATAAAAGATAAAGCCTTTTAGTTAATTAGGGAGAGATGAATGTATATATATAGAAGGCCGTTATTGCATATAAATATTTCTCGTATTCATTTCTGTACAACCTAGGATGAGTTCAACTCTAGTCACCAACCCTTAGTTTTTAAGTTGTGACGGATATATCTCCTAAACTAATAAGTTAACCTAATTATTGCTACAATCGTATATGACACAAAATAATAATAGTCCTAAAAATTTTAGGATCCAACTGCCAATTTTTTTTATTCCCGTTTACAATAATTTTTCCTCCCAATTTTATTTCATCCTTTTGATTCATTAGCTTTTATGCAATAGAAAAAAAAAAAATCAAATAGCAGCATGAAACCATAAAATTCATTGAACATAATTTGTCTTCCTACAGAAACAAATTAATTAAGCTTTCCATTCCATATAATTAATTCCTTAATGGGACTTGTAGTTAATAATCGGGAGGGATTTATTTCAGACTCTCTAACAATCATATTGGCATTGACAAATGGTGCCTCCACCCTCAACTGCATAGCATCCATACCATTCCCTATTCTTCAAGCTGGTGCCGCATTTTTCAGCACATCCGTCGCAAATCGGTAGCTTGAATATAGTTCTGCATTTGTTCGAAATAGAGCCACCGCACTGGTACGAGCAAAAGCACATGTTACCTTCGCAGTAAGCCTTGGGTTGTTCCTGTGGATTGGGATGGAATTTGCTACAATATTGAGAGCAATCGCTGCAACGTCGACCCAAATAATCGATACATTCATCTCCCTCTACCATTGTTTTAGCTGCATCCATCACAAGCAGATTGTGGGATTCTTTTTTGTTGTGGTTTGTCCAATAAACTTTTTTTTTTTTGGGCTAATAAGTGGTTGCCGTGTAATTAATTAAGAAAACAAATACCAGCATATTTTTCAGTGCATATGTATCAAGTGTATTTGTTAAGGGGGCGTTTGTTAAAATGAGCAAGATAAGAGGCATCAAGATAAGGTTAGAATACATTCCGGATGAAGATATGGAATGATCAAGATAAGACTGGAAAGTATTCCAAGATTTTTATCAAGCTGTTTGTTAAAGTTTTTAAAATATACTAGAGGACACAAATGTCTTTTTTTTCTTATCTATAAAGACCAAGATATGTTTATCTTGAGAAGGGGAGAGATAAACATATCTTGAAAGATCAAGATAAGAGGTCATTAATGCTTTTTTCAAGAATTGTCATATAAGTTTAACAAACATGTTGAAAAGGATAGAAGTGCGGGATACATCCCATATCTTGATTAACAAACGCCCCTAAGAAAACAAATACCACAAAAAATTTACAAAATCCCACTAGGGCTTGGAACCCATAAAACAAACAATATCTGTGATTGTTCTCTCCTGTGTTTGTTCAATTACTAAATATAGATCAGCAAATTAGTGTAGCAAAAAAAAAAAAAAAAAAAAAGAAAATAAAATTATACCTGAAGCAAATACGAGAACGAAAAGAACACAGAGAGCTGGAGAGAGCTTGGCCATGGCTCGAGATGCACAAAAACAATACCAATGGATATGACATTTCTAGGATGTGTGTGGGCCAATGCATGAACGGATATTTATAAGGGTGGAGAGTACAAGCACTCAAGCAGCTTAATTAGTACAAGATCTTGTAATTGATTACAGTAATCTAGAATTACTATATTACGTTTACGTACAATTACAATGTCAAGTTTTGGATGCTCGGAATGATTTTTTTTTAAATATTTGTTATAATAAATAAATAAATAACTTAGAATCACATCTTAGAGATTTAATAAAAATACAGGTGGCATTCTTGTGATTTTTAAAAATAATAAGACCTTCTATGTTGTTAATTAAAAAATTTGATAAATTAATTATTTTACCTCTATTTTTAAACCCTTTTGTCTCTCTTTTTCTCCCTCTTCCATATACTATAGAAAAGGTATTTCTTAAAATTTAAAAATATAAATATATATATTTTTTAGAATATAAATATAAAGTAAATATACATTTGCGGAAACTATACTTCCTATTTACAGAAATATAATTTTAAAATATAAATATAAATTATAAATATATCAAAATATAAAAATATAAAGTTAAATATATAAATATATTTTCTAAAGACATTTTCTTATGTTGGAAATATATTTTAAAAATATATAAATTTGAATAGTTATATATAAACTAAATGTATATATAAAAAATATATATGAAAATGAAAATACCTTCCTTTTGGCCGAAAATTAGGAAGGGTATTTTAGATATTTTAAAAAATTGTAAAGGCAGAATATTAGGAATTTTGAAAAGTCAAAATACGTTTTTATTATTTTCAAAAATATAAGCGCATAACCTATATAATTTTCATTAAAACTTAGGGTGTGCATTGGAATTTACCAAATTAAAATATAAGAATTAATTTTCATCAAATTTATTGTAATAAATTAGGAAAAAAACATTTAAAATAATTCTCATCAAATCAACAGAAAGCTATTTCGGTTAGAATAATTTTGTTCTTAGTAAAACGAGAAGATATATATATATATATATATATAGATTGGTGTTAGATTGAGAAGAATTATAAACCTATTGCTGAAAGATTAATAAAAAATCCATGAAGTTACTTGATCGAAAGAAAACATAACAAATGATGGAGTATTAAATAAACTTTAGGCTATTTAATCAACTTTTTGTTTAGTCATAATTTTATAATGATTATTTTATTTTTCAATAATATACCGAAATTTATGTTTAGTTTCATTTTCTTTTTGGTACATTAGTTTTAATTTTCTGTCAAAGAGAGAGGAGAGAGAGAAAAGAAAAGAGAGTAGATAGGCTTTACAATTCTTTTTTTGTAATTATTAATCAAATTTGGATTTTCGTTGTAGTTACTTTTTTTTTCATAAACGGTGAAAAATCTTACAATATATTTGAGTCTATAGCACATCATGCATATAATATAATTATAATTTTATGAATGTACAGGTTAAGAGAGGTTTGACATCGGACTTAGGCCAGTGTAAATTCATTTTTAATTTTAATTTTAATTAGTTTTTATTTTTTTTATTTTTAAGTGTTGTCTTTTTAGTTTCACAAAATTAAAGTACATAAAAAATATTACGAAAAAAAGATAGACAATCGTTTGGATAAATGGAAGAATTGCATAGAAGAGATGGAATTTTGATATGAATATCAAATAGTGAAGAAAAAGCCTTTTAGTTAATTAGAGAGAGATGAATGTATGTATATGGAAGGCGGTTATTAACAATCAAATTGGCATCGGCATTGGCAAATGGGAATGTTGGATCCAGGAGCTGGAATGCAGGATGCTTGACCATTGTAGGTTGTTTAGCACCTGCTCTGGCATTCACCACAAGGAAACCTTCCGAAAATCCTTTTGCAAGTCTTGGAAACCGAGCCACCACATTCGAATCAGCACACACACCCGCCGTCGCGGCAGGCGCCCCCGGCCTTTTCTTCTGGACGGGGATGCAACGAAATGCATTTCTGCGTGCAGTCGTTGCCACTGCAGCCACTCAAATACTCAGCACAGCCTTCTCCCTTCATCATCGGCACCATTGTCTTAATTAGCTCCATCGATCACAGCCCGACACTTCTGTCAATACTGGATATGTATTAAGGAAAAAAAAAAAAACCTCAAAACACAATGTTATGCTAGTAGCGCTGTATTTTCCAATTCAAAGCCTTTCTTTCTTTTTTTTTTTTTTGACTCAGGTGTTCGAGGTTCATCAGAATAACTTTGGGGAGAGCGATCTTTCTCCCTGGTTTGGCCACCGATTAAATTCAAATGCAGTTACAGATTTTACACACTTAGAGTGTACTTTCGAGAAACGACTACCCTTCCGATAGATTTTACCTTTACGTTGTGTGGACGAAACCCTCAAATAGGCGACAAAATGTGTTATGACCATGCAGTCTTCTTACCTTCCAACCTTACGACAGTCTTCTAGCAATAATTTTTCTTTCCAAGATGCCCCAAGAATTCAAATTTCTGATACTCCTATTATTCTTCTTTTGCTTTATTGCCATACTATGCTTGTGGGGGCAATTGGAAGCCATTTTTTTGCTCGAGGTCCAAAAGGTTATGGGCCACTAATTCCTTCTTGCCATTTGGTAAGCAAACAACTGATGAAGGCATAATTCGATTTTTATCCAATGATAACAAATTAAGAGACGTGATACCTGAAGCGCTAGTTTGGCTAAGCGGTTTGACCGCTTTTAAGCTATTAATATAGCTTTTCCGCTGTCAAGCTTCTTTTATTAAATGTTTGGCAAACTCAAATGACTTAAACGCTCAACAGCTTAAACGCTATTTGAATAGCTTTTTGAAAAGTTCCTCCCCCTCAGCTTTTGCAAATCGCTGTGGGAGAAAACGCTACGTTGACCATGAAAATTACCCATTTATCCTCAACCAAAACATCTATTGCCAACCAATATCCTTCATCTTCAACCTCTGCAACCAATTTCCCACTGCCATTGTTGCTCGTCGCCATCCGCCTCGCCATCGCCCCCACCGTCGCCTCCAGTTCCTCCGTTGCCATCGCCAAGCTCAGCCGCCGCAAGCCGGCTTCTTCATCCCCATCGCAAGCCCAGTTCGGCTGCCTCAGTCCCGCTACTGCCATCGCCGCCTCTGCTTCCAGATCCGCCACCGCATGCCGCCCAACGCCGTCGCATCTCTGCCGCCTACTTCACCTCTTCTCGCGATCGTCTCCTGCGCCGTCGTCGTCCCCTCCTACGCCGTCGCCCATCTCCTTCTCTGTTGCCGGCCTCCTTCAGTTTCACTGTGTACATATGTATATATATATATATATATAACATGTAATACTATATATTTAGTTTGTATATAACATATATTATATATAGCAATAATTTTATACATAACATATAATATATATTAATTTTAATAAAATATATTTTTTAAGAATCTAATATAATATATATTTAGATTTTTATGAATTAAATCCAAATTTATACATAAAATTTAAAAATTATATATTTTTAATTATTTTTTATAATTTATTAACTGTAAGTATTTTAGCTATACATCAATTTAATTTTTTTAAAAAAAATTTATATTTTGTAAATTTTATCTACATTATTTAATATCATGTCTATTTTAGTCTTTTTGTCAAATTCTAATAGCTTATCAGCTTTTACAAACCAAATACACAATTTTACACTAATAGCTTAAAAGCATATTTATCCAAACATATTATCAGCTTAAACACTATTAATTTAAACGCTATTACACAACTTAAACACTACCCAGCTTTTCAGCTAGAAAAAAAAAGCCTAGCCAAACTAAGCCGAAGTGACAACAAGGATAACCATAAGAAGGCAACAAGAAGACATGAGTTTAGGCATCTGCATCGTTGATTAGTACACGAAATTAAGCACTCAAATACTTGTTCAGAAACAAAAAAGAAAAACTCAAAAAGTGATTGTGTTGCCAGGCACATTGGTGATGGCTTACATCTATATATGGTGAGAGGATCAACAGCTGCAATTAATGAAATTATACTGTAAAATATAAAGGCTAATTAAGCTGGCTGCGAATCTCAGTATTTAATTATTCATTAGACGAGATCAAATTCAAAAGGGAAAGTTGTAAATGCTCCGCAAATATATTTATTTATAGAGAGAGATATTTTCCTAATATATATATTCATTGGAGATATCTTCCCCAAAAAATCCTGAAAATTTGTAAATAGGATCTATACAGGAATTTTAGGAAACAGATCTTTTAGATCTCCTTCCTTTTTTAAACAATTCTGTAATCTTTTTTTTTTTTTTTGGGATAACTTTTTTTTATAACATTATGTGAAAAAAAGATTGCATAAGAAAAAATATAAAATATAATTACTCAACAAAAAGAAGAAAAAAATATAATGAGTTATTGTTCGTACCTGTGCGGTGGCTGCTCCATCTCAAAAACTTGCAAAATTAAAGATTCTTGGAAGATTTCCAGATTGTAGTTTGTGCAACACAAAAATGGTCAAGGGTCTTGCTATCCAATTCCTGACGCCAACGTGTGCCAATACCAGTTTGATTGTTAGTGTCTATGATCTCTCCAATTTTGCCAATTGGAGTGCTCTACAAAGAAAGAAGAAAGTGTAATAAAATATCTCCCAATATAGTGGGGTGCAAAATTGTCTCTCATTAGAAATTAAATTAACAATGGAGGAAAGTATTCCTGTCGAAATATAATAATAAATTTATTTGACTAAAAATATCTTCATTAAGGTGTTTAAGTCTACAAGAAAAAAAACAATCAAAATGCACAGAGAACTCTCCACGTAACCACTTCGATACTTAAATCAAACACTAAAGATGATAAAAATTGTATTGAAATCAGTATTAGAGACGTACTTTTTTTAGAATGAGTATCTGTTTATATATAGAGGGGTATGGAGTAATTTAAATTAATCCAAAATTAGGATTCTTGCAGATAACATCTTTCTTGACTAATTCTAACCATGTTAGAACTATGATTCTTATAGATAATATCTATTTTGACATTTTAAAATCCATTAAAAGTAGGATTCTTACATATGATCATCTATCTTGACTTTTCCTAACTCTACTAAAATTAGGATTCTTTTAGATAACGTTTATCTCTTACAGATGACGTTTATCTTCCCGAAGAAATTTTTGAATATCAAATTTATCTAGTTTGCTCTTTGTGCTAGAACCCCTCCCCTTCCCAATTTAAGGGAAAATTTACACTTTTTAACTCAAAAAGTTATTTTGAGCTATTGAACTTTTAATAGCCTTCTACTTACCACATAACATAAAAGTTTTTGAACCATTGAAATTTTAATAGACTTCTTGGAATTTCAAGTTTGCAATGGGAATTTTACCAGGTTCTCTGGTTTATGGGTCTCGTGGTTAACAAAATTCATAACAGATTTGGTGTAAGGGCCCACTTTCGAATATTTCCATTAGCATAGGGTATTCGAAAGAATATCATCACAGTGATGATATTGAACAAACCATATATATTAAAACAACTCATTTCATTAATAGCAGCGAAAACTAAATTAAGGTTCAATTACATTTCCAATACCTCATAAGTCTAGGCTCAAAGACCATACAAAATAAATAGAGGCTCTAAAGTAAATTAACAAAATAAAACTTATTTCATTACAAGCCTCTCCAAAATGCTACTAAGGATCTTCAAACTAGGACATGTCCCCGTACACCACTAACCTTGGGATGAAGTCCTACAGGACTCACCCCCCAATAACAGTCTTTCATTTACCTGAAATGACAAAGAAGATCAAGTGAGCCACAAGGCTCAGCAAGTTCGAGAATAATAAATAATGAATAGGATCCAAGAACATGGTGACACCAAAAAGAGTAATAGAGAATTCAACAGTTATGTACAAGATTCGTAGCTCATGAATTTATCAATTCAAATTTAAATATATATCATGCTACCATGTACCACTATGTAATTGTGCATAAAATTTCAATGTCAGTATCAAATCTTCCCAGTCCTCAAGCCATCAATCAATGCATGCCAAAGTGTATCATTTTAATATCAATATCAAATTTTTTTGGCTCTCAAGCCATTAATCAATACATGCAAAAATGCATCATTTCAATAGAATCTCACAAATAAATATAGAGCCAACCTGCCAGGCTATGGCCACCTCGTCCCGTGCCAGGTGCTTTAGGGTACCATTTCCCTCCGCGCAAAATAATAGGTGTGCAAAATATATATAACATGTACATGTATATATCATGTATGCATTTGCCAACCACATGCATTTAATATTCATACTTTCAACACCATTTACCCATATCGGGTATTTTACCATTATCAAACAATTCAACATAACTTACTTCATAATATTTACCACATTCAAAGTGTAATTTATAACACAGAGACAATTTTGAGGAGATGCTATTTAAGGTTAATGCTTGATTCAACATTTGAGGAGTATTATAGATTTAATATGCCATTTTTCCCATCTTATAGTTAATGCTTGAATTCATTTAACTGGTGTCGGTATACAATTACTTGCATTCATGCTCATAGTTCAATCATAAGAAAGAATGGTAACCCAAAAAGAATTTCATATCATCGATTCCTTAAATTTTAGATTTATTTTGGGGTGACTTCAAATGATTGATTCGAGTTCGATATTTGATCAATTGCCCCAAAAAAGATTTTGAAATTTAAGTTCAAGAAATCTAGTTTCAGGAATATCAAACGAATTCACAATCGGAATTATGTATCAAAAGTTATTCCACAAAAACTACAACAATGCAGAAATCAAAATAGTAAGATTCCAGATTTTTGGCCAAAATTGAAGGGGCCATTACGGGCTCAATATGAAGCCAAATAAGGTGGGTAATATATCAAAATGAAGACTAGGATGTCTAGTTTACATCCCAATAAAAATATCTCAATAAGGATATGCGAAAATAATGTTATAGGCCAAAGAACTCCATGTGGTCAAATTACACGAAAATAGTAAGTTACGAATTTAATGGCAGAAATTAATCGTGTTGTTATAGGTTCGAAACGTAACCAAATTATTCGAATAATATACCTAATCGAAGCCTATGAAGTCTAGTTTCCAACGCATCAAATGGATCTTAAATCGGATATCATTATAGGAAGATATACTAAAAAGAATGAAGTATGGTCAGAATTGCTACAGCAAATCACAAGTTTGAGAGGCACATTCGAATTACTTCTAACACATTCGAATGATAGAGAAATTCATTCGAATGAGGGAATTGTTGCATTTGAATGTTAGGAAAAAATCAGAGCAATTTGATCAGCTTACATGAAATTCATTTGAATGTTGGAGTAACTCATTCGAATGGGACTATTCTGGACAGATTCAACATTAATTGGTAATCAGGGTATAACTTTCTCGTCTGAGCTCTGATTGAGCTGATTCAAGATGATATAGAAATACAAGAAAAAGATCTACAATTTCCATGTTTTAGTTTTAAGAGATTCGGGCTTCATCAAGGTCAAAATCTGGTTTGAAGTTGTTGTTATTGTGATACATTCGAATGTGACTATACAGTTTCAATAGCGTTTGGTATTCTGAGCATGACTCTCTCGTTTTAACTTTGATTTATGTGATTCAATATGCTATGAAAAGCCAAGACAAGGGTCTACAACTTTTGTGTTTTGAGTTCCCAAAGATTCAGGATGAATAGGGGTCAAAATTGGGTTTGAAGTTTGTTGAAATGGATTTATTTCTTTTTGGATATATATGTCATATATATATAAGCTATTCGAATCAAACAATAGGCTATTCCAATGGAAATCACATTCGAATGGTACACTATACCATTCTAATGAGGCTTTTAAATAAGAGAGGGCATTCGAACAAAGCGTGAGTCATTCGAATGGATGGGGCTCCATTCGAATGGGGCTTATTAATTACATATATATATATATATAGGCGTGAAACGCTACACCTTCAAAACACAAAGACGAGAAAGGTCTCGTTTCTTCTTTAATTTGAAAATACACCTCACATAAAGGATTTTTGGGGTATATTAAGCTCCATTCAAGACCACAAGAAGTAGAACAAGGTATTAATATACTGCAGAAAGGCTCACAATTCATATATATATACACACACAAATATATATATATATATATATCTATGTGACATAGTCCAGCGGATACATAACGAGTGAGGTGTTTGCATAATTTCCTAAGCAACAAAGCCATCCACGAAAAGGAATTATATGGGTGATGTAAATCCCATTTGAACCCTTAAGGAAAGACTCATGAAGCACCAAGAAATCCACATACAACACATTAGATCAGTATACATACGTTTATAAATAATCAACATACAATGAGCAGAATGGAGGAGGCAACTATGAGGCTTGGTCGACAGAATAAAAAGATAAATGGTACAAGGATTACTTGAAGAAATGAAAATGGAATGATTGAAAGAAACTTGCATTGGAATAAAAATGGGTAAGAGAACTTGCCTAAAGATGTTCCAATAGAAGATCTTGAAACTCCCTCAATGAGCTCCAGTCGCCAATAGCAAAGTGGATGAAGAAAAAGAAGGAGATAAACTAGAAGAAGAACATGAAGAAAATGGAGGCTACATAATAGCTGGAGAAGAAGAATGAAAGCGATGGAAATAGAATCAAGGGAGAAAATCGTTGTAAAAAGGGAACAAAATAAGAGGATAGGTGTACCAGAGGATCACAATGAAAGTGGTTGCAGGGTTTGCATGCTTATTCTCGCGATAAGACCAATTCGCCCTTGCTCATGCAGCAGACAACACTTTGGCTACCCATTTCAAATTTTTCTTTTCTTATTCCACTTATATCTTTCCCAAATTGCAATTATCTTTACTACCCAAATGGGCTCAAACCCACATCACGACCCATTACATTATTTCCCAATTTCTTAAAAATTAGGCCCATACACTTATTTTCACGATTACTTGAACTATAAATGAAATTGTTTAATCTAAAATTATTTCTAAGCCATCAAAGAAATTCATCATTAAATATTAAAGTACCTAGACCCACATTTAAAATGCCATTAAATTGCCATTAAGTAATAAAACACCTACACCCATTCATAATATAATTAAAATTCTAAATACATATTAATGGACTAATTCATTTGGATTTTTACCACATTTTTGAATCCCATTTGGATAGGCTACAAGATTCTTATTTCCACTTATACTTTATTCCAAAAAAAAAATTATTTTCAATCCTCAATTAATTAAAGAAAAAATTTTGAGCTCATAATAAAATACTCGAAAATGCCTAGACCCCCTAATAGGTCGTTACAATTTCTCCCCCCTTCAAAAAATTTGGTCCTCCAAATTTGGATTCGGTTACGCCTAGGACTGGGAAGGAGATACCTCAACTCGACTTCAATTTCCCAATTAGCCTTGGTTAGACTATGACCTCATCACCGAAACGCTACCAACAAGCTCGACCTGTTATCTAGCATCACCTCATATGCAACATGCTCCCTGACCACAATGGTCTGAAAATCAAGGATGAGCTAGAGACCCTGGTTGTACTCACTTTACATACACACAAGAAAACTGCTACAAACATCGACCATCTAGGGGACAAAACTAATCCGTATGACTCTTCCATTTGCATGACTTTCCCGCCTACCCGAGGCAATTCTCATTCAAGTGTTAATAACTTTGGTATTCTCCAAGGCTTGATCCTTGACCTTCGGCCTTAACTTGTCGATACACTAAACATTACAAAACAATCTCGCCATATCTCTTCTTAAGTGGTTCCAGGTGAATATAATGTATCTTATAGGCCTTAGATAGGGTCCACATGAAAACCATTTACTTCAATCAAATTCGCATTTGCTAGCCATAGCATGTATTCTGAAATTTCCCAATTTGTACAAGTAACCCTTAAGTACTCTCGGCGAGTTTCTTCACAAAGTAAGTATATGACCATTCCATCGATAACACTATAATATCCTTTTTGAGATGACTTATTTCCCATCTTACCCATGCAAAACCGGTACATTACAATATCACGAACCATATGAATTCGTATATATATACCTATGGATAACTTTATTGCAATTATTATTATTTCTTGTGGCATTACAAAACCAAGTCCAGCATCAATACAGTCATCAAACGAAAGGAACAATGGAGACCATTCGCAACTGGTCGACAGCTCCTTACCATCGGTTGATAGCTGCTATGCTGAATAAGGCTCTCACCTCATTGCTTCTTTCCCCTAGCCACACACTGGCCTACCATTTTCGTATTACATTTTTTTCTCTTATTATATGCTAACCTATATTTTACATATATACATAATCATGTGCATACTTACTCTTGATCTAAAATCCCAACTAGTTATTTCCATGAGTAATTACACGAGCCACTCTTAGGATCCCAACCTAGTTCTTCATTGATAGAAGTACATACTTGCCCTAGTAATTCACTTATGGGTATTATACCTCCCTCGAAATTTCATCATTTATTACCAAAATATCCCCAGCTCGCATGCTTCACAAGTATGTACACTTCTCATTGATTACAATTATACTGTCCATATGCCGCATCCATTGGCCCATGATAATAATTCAATAACATTCGATTCCTCAAGCTCCCTTTCTCATGAGAGCAGTCCTTCCTCTTTTTTTTTTTTTTTTTTTTGCCTCAAGAATTAACATGACACCCTTAGGTTGTGCTTGCTCCAATACATATCAGTCAACCAAGAATATAACCTATCCAATCCAATATCACGACACACCATTCATTCACCCTGTCATACATGTACGACAATTTCTACACAACTAATATTCATGAATAGTCTTAGTTGTGACAAAACAAACTTCTAGGTACATTTTGCTTCCACATTCAATACATTCCATTCAAACTTCCATCACTAGATAAATACAAGCTAACGCTTACAACTTTTGTAATACCCCATGTTCGTGTGAGGTTGTTACGTAATTTCGATGAGTTTAGAACACCAAAAAATTAGGTTGATAGCAGTTATAAGTACCGAATCGACTGCAGGGAATGCCTCAGAGTGAAATTGCCTAAGGAAAATTATATGGTCTCGACGAGCGTTTCGAGATAGGATTTATGGTATCAAAAGAAATCGGATTAGGAACAGTTTTCGATACAGTTAAAATATAGTTGCCATTTAAGTTGTAAAATCGAATCATTATAGGAGACTCCCAAAAAATTAACGGACCCCTAGGGGGGCTTTGGTTTTGCGTAGTGAGCTACCCTTCAGTGGTTTTAGGATGAAACGACGGTCCGGTGAGGACATTGGGGCAAAATCGGTATTATCGAGTAACTTAAAGATTATTAATTTTGCATTTTCTGTATCGAAATGCAAATTAATTTGATGTTTGAGGGTATAATTATAATTAAGGAATTTCTCAAGTGAAATAAAGATAAAATTTGAGATTAAATGTGTAAATGTCTTTATAATATAGTGTAATATATAGTTATATATAATATATATATGTGTCTATATTCATGGGCGAAGCAGTGGCTGCAAATTGAGTAAATTGGAGGCAAGCAGTGAGCTAAATTGATTATAGAATATGTTATAAATACTTTTGTGGCGTGAAGCAGTGACCTAAATTGAAATTGAAAATGCAATTGGAGAGGAAGTTGCAGTAAATCTGGGAGCAAAGATTTTAAGCTTGCTGGCCAAGCTTGATGTGTGCGTAGTGGGCAAGTATGTAACAGTGAAGTATATATATATATATATAAATGTAATTGAATGGAGTAGCGGCCAAGGCAGGGAGTTCTATAAATTGAGATGCATTTGGCCGATTGAGAGGCATCGAAGCATCAAGAGAAAGAGAGAGAATGAGAGAGATTGTGAGGGAGAGGTAGAGGCCGATCAGTGGCTGGTTAGAGAAGGAAGTCGTGAGCAGCTGGGCAGCCATGGTAGTCGCGATAACAAGCTTCTAGCAGCTAGGCAGCCATGGCTGACGCGAAGAGGAGCTTCAATGGTGGGAATGGTGGCTCGCGGCGGCGGGGCATGGGTGCGTATGAAAGGCCGACAAAGCCAGTGGCGGGCATTGCAGGCGACAACCTGCAGCTGGTGCGCGCATGGCGAAAGGCAGTCCGCGCGCAGGTGGGAAGAGCAGGTGCAGGGGAGGAAGAAGAAGAAGAAAAGAATAAGAAGAAAAGAAGAAGAAGAAGAAGAAGAAGAAGAAGAAGAAGAAGAAGAAGAAGAAGAAGAAGAAGAAAGAAAAAAGAAGAAAGAAGAATGAAGAAGAAAGGAGTTGCAGGATGCAAGGGAGGCCAGAAGAAGAAGGAGGAGGAAGAAGAAGATGAGAGAAAAAGAAAAGAAAAGTAGAAAAGAAAAGAAAATAAAAGAAAAATGAAGAAAATAAAAGAAATGGACAAAAATAGAAAACAATTGGAAAAAATCCTGGAAAATCTCAGAAAAATAGAAAATTATGTTTCGGTAATATCTTGGAGATTTTGGCAAGAAAAAAAAATGGCCCGAGCACACGTTTTGAAGATATGACATGCATACCAAGGAAGCTGGAGATGCTAAGTCAAGGTAAATAAAATTCTCTAGAAAATTCTAGACATTCCAAAATATTATTTTATGAACTGTCGTAGTGAAATATTTGAGAAAATATTTTAAAAATATTTAGTTTGGATTTATTGAAGAAAAATAGGAAGAAATAGAAATAAAATTAAAGAAAATGCTAGAAATTATGGGAAAATAAGTTTTAATATTTATTTAAATAAATATGGTGATTAGGATCCCTAAGGATTAAAGTTGAAGAGATTTATGCGAATTTTGAGGTTGGCACGCAAATCTAGACGATGCACGAGACAAGGCACGGATATCGAGGTAGCCTGATAAGCTTGAGAAGGTAAGTGATACTCCCCAATTAAAGTTAGTTTTATCGAAAATGCTTGGTTAGTAAGTGGTTTATGTTCCTTGAAAATGTTTTCATCATATTGACATGCCCTAATATGAATCCATCACGTAGACTGCATACATGACAAGACTATGAAATGCATAAATACACGTTGATATCATTAATCACTCACATTTGAGGCCGTAGGGAGTACGAACTGGCACCGCTGCTTTACCAAGGGTGCACCCATACACCTCGGCTTCGAAAGAGGGGGTCGAAAAAATGGTAGGTAGCATGAGGGGTGCAGTTGACACCTACGATGAAAGACATTGCATTCATGCACGAAATATGTTTTCTGTACCCTTACTTAGATGATTCATCATCTAACTTGGGCTTTGCCCCTAGAATATTCAAATGTTTCAGGTGGAGATTGTAGCAGATACGAGGATAAATGAGGCATGAAATGGCACTTAGCAGAGTGCATGAGAAATGAAATGTATGTAACGTAGCCCCTGTATTTAAGTTCTGCTATCTTAGATTTTGAACGTTTTGAGGAATGTTGAAGATCTAAGAATGTATTTATGATTAATGTTAAGATATCAGGTTTCGATCATTGCTTCCGCATTTGATGTGTATAGTGTTTCTCTTTCGAGAAAAAAGATTGGGAATTCTGGGACGAATTCGAGGTATGATGTGGTTTAGCTTTAGTGTTTGAAAGAAAAAAAAATTTATTGTCCCAGAATTGTCCCAATTTATAACCCGCCCGAAAAACGGGGCGTTCCAACTTTGCTAGTAGTTGACCTTTACTAAACAACGCTCTCCGCGTCCCTCTTAGCATGGGACATGGCCTCATCTACCCAGCAATCTAGGTATCCATTGCTGCCCACACTTGATTCAGGTCTAGTAGTTTCCTTCTTCTAATAAGTCGATCCCAACTCCATGGCCTCTGACGGGATTTCCCCACAAACGGTTTTTTCTTCGACCGAGTCATAAGGTAGGGTATGATAAGGTTCCCATAGCTCAGCTTGCTGTCTTACCGTGCCAGCAAAATCATCATAATGGAATCAGAGGTGCATATCCTACATCAAGATTCTGACAAGCTGCCTCCACACTTCATTCATATACTTCCTCACGAACAACACTTGCTTCTGTGGAAGGCCCCACAGAGGTTCACATATAGTGGATTTGAACATTGCATCCACTCGGTGCAAATAATCAACCACAGGCTCACCCTCTCGTTGTCTTCCTCCCCACACTGAAAGTAGCTCATTGTCCCAATGATACTAGAGCAATTCTAGCTCCCCAAGACTTGGGTCTAGCATCCACCATCTTGATTCTCCAAAATTCATGCTAAGGTGTTCCAAAATCTGCACGCAAAGTCAAATGTCAGCTCTTTTACCAAAATAGACCATTCCTCACCAAAGCACCATAATTGAAACACATGCGCCTCATTGCTAATACCCTTCTAGCAATTCCCATGGGGTTACTTACATATATATATATATATATGTGTATATAAGGGGGGGTGTTCTAACCTTGACCTCGAGTTAGTGGCTTCCTGCTGCAAGCACCCATTTTCCTCCAATCCTATCCATTTTGGGGGCATCATTCTAGTACACTTCTAACTTTTGGATTACTAAACATAACCCTAACTCTACCCATTACTCCCACTTACTCCTAACTTATGCTCTGATACCAAAATTGTAAGGCCCGCTTTTGAATATTCCTGCTAGCATAGGATATTTGAAAGAAGGTCATCACAATGATGATATTGAACAAACCATATATATTAAAACAACTCATTTCATTAATAGGAGCGAAAACTAAATTAAAGTTCAATTACATTTCCAATACCTCATAAGTCTAGGCTCAAAGGCCATACAAAATAAATAGAGGCTCTAGAGTGAATTAACAAAATAAAACTCATTTCATTACAAGTCTCTCCAAAATGCTACTAAGGATCTTCAAGCTAGGACGTGTCTCCGTATACCACTAACCTTGGGATGAAGTCCTACTGGACTCGCCCCCCAATAACAATCTTTCTTTTACTTGGAATGGTAAAGAAAATTAAGTGAGCCACAAGGCTCAACAAGTTTGAAAACAATAAATAATGAATAGGATCCAAGAACATAGTGACAATAAAAAGAATAATCAAGGATTTAACAGTTATGTATAAGATTCATAGCTCATGAATTTATCAATTCAAATTTAAATATATATCATGCCACCATGTACCATTATGCAATTGTGCATAAAATTTCAATGTCAGTATCAAATCTTCCCGGCCCTCAAGCCATCAATCAATGCATGCCAAAGTGCATCATTTCAATATCAACATCAAATTTTTCCGGCTCTCAAGCCATTAATCAATACATGAAAAAATGCATTATTTTAATAGAATCTCACAAACAAATATAGAGTCAACCTGCCGGGTTATGGCCATCTCGTCTTGCACCAAATGCTCTAGGGTACCCTTTCCATCCACGTAAAATAATAAGTGAGCAAAATATATATAACATGTACATGTATATATCATGTATGTATTTGGCAACCACATGCATTTAATATTCATAATTCCAACACCATTTAACCATATCGGGTATTTTACCGTCATCAAACAATTCAACATAACTTACTTCATAATATTTACCACGTTCAAAGTGTAATTTATAACACAAAGATAATTTTGGGGAGTATTATAGATTTAATATGTTATTTTTCCCATCTTATAGTTTCCTTGAATTCATTTAACTGGTGTCGGTATACAATTACTTGGATTCATGCTCATAGCTTAATCATAAGAAAGAATGGCAATCCAAAAAGAATTTCATATCATCGATTCCTTAAATTTTAGATTTATTTTGGGGTGATTTCAAATGACTGATTTGGGTTCGATATTTGATCAATTGCCCCAAACAAAATTTTAAAATTTAGGTTCAAGAACTCTAGTTTTGGGAATATCAAACGGATTCACAATCGGAATTATCCACCAAAAGTTATTCCACAAAAACTACAACAATGCAAGAATCAAAATAGTAAGATTCTAGATTTTTGCCCAAGATTAAAGGGGCCATTACGGGCTCAATATGAAGCCAAATAAGGTGGGTAATATATCAAAACGAAGTCTAAGATTTCTAGTTTACATAAAAAATGGATCTCAATTAGAAGATGGGAACAGAAAGTTATACGCCAAAGAACACCATGTGGTCAGATTACACGAAAATACTAAGCTATGAATTTAATAGCAAAAATTAATTGGGTTGTTATGAGTTCAAAACATAACCAAATCATTCGAATAATATATCGAATAGAAGCCTATGAAATCTAGTTTGCAATGCATCAAACATATCTTAAATCGGATATCATTACAAGAAGATATACTAAAAAGAATGAAGTATGGTCAGATCTATGTGACACAGTCCAGTGGATACATAACAAGTGAGGTGTTTACATTCTTTCCTAACCAACAAAGCCATCCAAGAAAAGGAATTATATGGGTGATGTAAATCCCATTTGAACCCTTAAGGAAAGACTCATGAAGCATCAAGAAATCCACCTACAACACATTAGATCAGTATATGTACGTTTATAAATAATCAACATACAATGAGCAGGAATGGAGGAGGCAACTATGAGGGTTGGTCGACATAATAAAAAGATAAATGGTACAAGGATTATTTGTAGAAATGAAGAAGGAATGACTGAAAGAAACTTGCATTGGAATAAAAATGAGTAAGAGAACTTGAAGCTCCCTCAATGAGCTCCAGTCGCCAGTAGCAAAACGGATGACGAAAAAGAAGGAGATAAACTAGAAGAAGAACACGGAGAAGAGGGAGGCTATTTAGTAGCTGGAGAAGAAGAATGGAAGTGATGGAAATAGAATTAGAGGAGCAAATCGCTGTAAAAAGGGAATAGAATAAGAGAATAGGTGTACCAAAGGATCAGGGGTGATGAGTGCATAATTCCATATATTTATTTCCCTTACATATGGTCTCTTGGGTGAGCTTTATGCCTTATTGTGTTGATTTATACTTATTTTTATGGTTAAGGCAATTTTAGATAGGTTAGAATAAATTGGGCTTTTACTTACAAAATTTCAGCTTTTTAATATTTTGACCTTTTGGGCTTCTTGCAGATTTTTTAATATGTTAGAGTTCAAGAACATGAATAAGGTCTTCAGAGATTTTGTAGAGAACTTCTTGGGATTTCTAGAATGGTATGATTTGTTCAAATCTGAATTCGTTTGGGCTTCCAAACATTGCTTCAAGTTAGAGCCGAAAAGCTGGGCCAAATCCTGATTAGATTAGAATTCTGCACAAATATAGAATCTTTAAAAGGCCATAACTTGAGCTTCTGATGTTCAAATCGAATGATTCAAAAGCCTAAATTCATCTAAACATTCCGAGATACAATTCTAAAGAAGAAGTTGAAGCCCAAAACGCTCGTTATCTGACCCAAAACGGGCTTGTAAGTTACGGGAGTCTAGGAGCCCTAATTCCTTGGCTGATTTGGATTCTTTGTTGGGGGACATTTAAAGTCTTGATCCAAGCTAGAAAGGGAGGGCATCCAAGAATCAAAAGAGGCAGAGAATCACATCCAAGAGGAGGAAGAAACATCCCTTTCATATTTTCTCTTCTTTTTGTGTGGCTAAAGTTTTGTTTTTCGGTAGAAGGATACTTTGAAGCCATGGTGAAGAACACTGTGAGATCTTTTTGAGTTTATTTGCAATCTAGTTTTCTCTTGAATATTCATGTATCTTCTGATTTTATTGTTTATGATTGTGTGTTTTGATTACATAGACGACCACTATTCAATTCTTGACGCATGATTAATTGCTAGTTTGAATACCAAATTCGTAATTGTTTGGTCTTTCTTGCATAAGTAGCAACTAGGGTTGATGATTATGGACAAGTTTTCATTCAATTCCTAGGGAGTACATGTGTTGAATTAAATAAACCGAGCTTGTGTGTTTATTGTTTAGATTTGGTCTTGTTTCCACAAAGTTTAATGCTGCCGTTGAATTAAATTCTAGAGAGCTTGTTCTAGGGTTGTTTGAAAGTAAGGGTTAATTGAAGAGCTTGTTTTAATTAACTAAGAAGTAAGGAAAACATCGAAGGAACAGAGCTTGTTGTTCTTTCTAAGGCCAAGTATTTAAGGAAAATTAGTGACTTTGGTATCAATGATCAATGTTATAACTATTGGTGGATAAATCCCTTTTACTGGAAGCGTTTCTATTGATTGCTTTAATCTTTTTACATTTTGATTTGTCTTATTAATTAAGAATAATATTCTGTTTTTAATTGTTTAAATTTCAAATTTCAAAACCTCCCAATTGTTTCTTCTATTTATTTTAAGTTTTCAAAGGAATAGATCTAACCAATTCCTGTGGATACGACCTTGCTCATCACTATCACAATTTATATTTTTAAGAGCAAGAATTTATTATTTGTTGGATTTGACACCCATCAAGGGGGAAAGTGGTTGAGGGGTTTGCATGCATATTCTTGCGATAAGACCAATTCACCCTTGCTCACGCGGTAAACAACACTCTGGCTACCCATTTCAATTTTTTTTTCTTATTCCACTTATTTCTTTCCCAAATTGCAATTATCTTTACTACCCAAATAGGCTCAAGCCCACATCGCGGCCCATTACATTATTTCCAAATTTCTTAAAAATTAGGCTCGTACACTTATTTTCACGATCACTTGAACTATAAAATGAAATTGTTTAATCTAAAATTATTTTTAAGCCATCAAAGAAATTTATCATTAAATATTAAAGTACCTAGACCCACATTTAAAATGCCATTAAGTAATAAAACACCTACACCTATTCATAATATAATTAAAATTTTAAACACATCTCAATGGCCTAATTCATTTGAATTTTTACCACATTTTTGAATCCTATTTGGATGGGCTACCAGATTCTTATTTCCATTTACACTTTATTCCATAAAAAAATATTTTTAATTCTCAATTAATTAAAGAAAAAATTTTGAACCCATAATAAAATAGCCGAAAACGACTAGACCCCCTAACGAATCGTTACATTTGGATTAGTTAAATGAAAAATTCCCTTTTATATGATTGAGCCAAAACAAAAATCCTTATTGCTTGGGGACAAGAAGAAATTTAGGCAAAAAATAAAATTAACTAAGGTGTATATAGTCAAGAATTCAACTAATTCTCATCTATTGAGTTTGAGTTTGAGAAATATTAAAAATCCTTTATTTTTTATACTTGAAATGACTTTAATAAAATATATATAACCAATTAACTTGGATTATGAGTCAAGGAGAGTATGTGCCTATACTCTTATGAGTCAAGGAGAAAGATTAAAAATCCTTTATTTTTTTATACTTGAAATGACTTTAATAAAATATTTATAACGAATTAACTTGGATTATGAGTCAAGAAGGTCATAAGATCAATTCTTATTGTCCATGTGAGGGCAGAAGTTTGTAAATCTCCTACAAGTGTAGTAATGGACTCGATATGATATTTATTCTACGTGCATCAAATTTTTTTTTTTTTTTTGTAGATTTAAGTTTAGTTTATAAACACGAAAAAAAAATCATTTCATTTATTAGGTGGCACACACACACACACACATTGATTTGGAAGTTTTTTTTTCAGTCAAATCTTAGAGTATATAAGTATTAAGATATGTGATTTGGGGCGGGTTTGTATGAAAATAATCCTAATATAATAGAGATTTTACATTAATTCAAATTGTTCATTATATAATACCTTAGCATTCATGATTTGAAAAATTATTTAACATTCAAAAATCGGAAGATTTTAGGTCAGTCAAAAAAATGGTATGATAGCTACTTTTTTCTTTTTGTATAACAAGATTATTAGTTACTTGTTGGATTTATTCAAGCCATTTTTCATTAAGTAATTTCTATGAATCATTAGTCTTCCTTTCATGGCATTTCTCTATTATTCATGTCCTTTTGTACTTGAAAAAAAAATTAAAAATTATATAAGTGAATTGTTGCTTATACACAAAACTTTATTACTTTGGGTCTTTTAACTAAAATACATCAATAAACTCTCCAATTCAGGTGATTAATAATACACGCAAGTATGATAGTATTGGGTTATGCGACTCTGTAATAGGAATCATTATTATTAGTAGTACTTTTAGTTATTACATTGCAAAAAGACATAAAAGATTTTTTCCAAAAGCAATAATTTTTTAACTTAAGTCTTTTTTCTTTTTACAAAATCCAATACATAAATGAAAGATGCAATCTTTCAGGAAATACTTCTTTTTTTCTACTAAGAATTATTATATATCCCAATTCATTCAACAATTGAATCATGGAGTTATCAATCATATTATTAGTATAGGGTTTGTCTTTTTAACCATGGTTATTCTTTCAGAAGCAATATGGGCTAACAAAGCATGGGATTCATATTAGAATCGAGACCCAAAGAAAATTTGGGCATCTTTTATTACTTGGATCGTATTTGCAATTTATTTACATACTCGAACAAAACAAATGAAAAATTAACTCCTACAAATTTTGCAATTGTGGCTTCTATAGGCTTTCTTATAATTTGGATTTGCTACTTTGGGACCAATCTTTTAAGAATAGGAATACATAGTTATACTTCTTTCACATTAATATTTAATAAAATTTAAGAAAATAGAGCATATATATATATATATAAAAGACTTTGTGTAAGTAAGCAAGAATCATGTGAATCACTAAACTACTTGATTCAAATGATTCTCAGGAAGACCAAACATATATGGTTAAAATTAAAATTTTTTAACCTTTAACTTACGGCCTATTAGTATGAAAAATTTAATTTTTTTTGCGTTTTTTGTAATTTTATCTAAAAGTTTCAATTTTAACAATAAGGTTCCAATTTGATCAATTGGTAGCAATTTTATCCACAAACTGAATCCAATTTGATAGGCATTCACGACTCGCTAACGTGGCATGCCACCTGACATTTTAAAACATTTTTAGGCCTCACATGCATACCTGTAAAAAAATAAAAATAAAATGATGTTAAATATATATATATATATATATATGCACAGAGAGAAAGAAGCATGCGTGCAAAGGATGGTGACGGTGATGAAGGAGGACAGTGATGGCGACAACTACGACGACGAAAGGCGATGGTGACGATCGATCTGGAAGCTCGAAGTGATGATTGATCTAGCTTTCATCCTACTCACAACAATGACGACCGATCTAGAAGCTAAACCAACCATCGATCTGGACTTCCTCCTGCTAAGACCACCTCATAGAAAGTGACCGACGACCTTCTCCTCTTGCCGGCAGATGATGTCCTTTGCTGGCTACCTCACCCTCGCCTTCAATAACTTAAGCCAACCCCATCAACGTCAACAATCAACCATCAAGCTTCCAAATTCGGCCTTCTTCCTGATCGGCCTTGATCTTCTCCTCTAGCTTCTAGATCAATCATTGCCTCTAGCCCAACATCATCGCCTGTTGTTGTGGCCATTGCCATCCTTTACCATCACTGTCCCTGTCCTCTGCCATCGTTGTCCCTGTCTTCCGCCTGCCTTCTTTTGAAAATATATCTATAATACACACACACACACACACACACACACACACACACACACACACACACATATATATATAACATTATTTTATTTTTTTTTACACATGTGCATGTGGGGCTCACTCAAAATATTTTAAAATGCTACATGTCAGTAGGTCTTGCATGCCTCTTAAATCAGATCTAGATGGTGGATAAAATTGCAACTAATTGATCAAATCGGGATCTTATTGCCAAAATTGAAATATTTGGATAAAATCGCAAAAATGTGAAAATGTTTGGATTTTTCATGCTAATATCTCTTAACTTAAAGAGAAGAGAAAAATACCTCATTTTTCTTTGTGCAATGAATTGTTTTAAAAATCATAGAGTTCTTTTTTTTTAATTCATAAAAACTATCGATAAAAAAAAGTACATAAAATAACTTCGACCTTGTCAACTACTGGTAATGAAATAACAAAATAATATTGTTTTTGGTTAATAAAAAAAATCATAACTTTGACCTATACTTTGATGAATTTGATTTTTAGTTAATCTAATGTTGTTTTTTGTTTACTATCTATGCTATAAAATTTGAACTATACCTAATGTTAACTATGCATGTCATTGGCTTCATCTTATCTCAAAGGTGTTTGTCTTTAATCAATGACGTGGCTAGTATTTAGTATGTTGCATTGATTATGCCATTATCTTTTTATTTGAATTTAAACTTCTTATTTTTTGGGAATTGTTATTATAGTTTGTTATTACAATGATTTTGTAATTTTTGAATTCATACAAGTATTAGGAATTTATGTTTCATAATTTTGATTGTACGTTGATTTGAATATTAATTATATGAATATTGAAATTTATTCTTCTAATTGTTTTTTGGCAATAAATATGGTACTGTATTTTTTTCTTTATAAAGATTATATGTACTTTTATTTGTTGTTGCATATTCTAAAAAATAACACTATAATATTGATATATACAAGCATTAATTTATATATGCTGCAAGCATAGACAAAAAGTCATTCTAATTACCCATATTGATCTTTAAAATTGCAGATAAATGATAATCCAAAAAAAGGTGCCAAATGTAGATCTATACTGTTTAATTATAAATGTCGTAAAGGGTTATTAAAATTATTTCGTGCCCAAAAGATTATGACTTTTATAAATGCCAGCATAGCTACTTGGAATTATTTTATGGCCAAAAGTTATTGACATTTATAATTGTTGCTATGGGTCATTAGAATTATTTTATGGCCAAAAGTTTTTGGCATTTATAAATATTGTTATAAGTCATTAAAATTTTTTTGATCAAGAATTTTTAACATTTGTAAATGCCACTAATCATAGACTATAAATACTACAAAAGAGTTTGCCTTTTAGCAATATTTGTTTGAATCTACCCAGCAATTGTTGTTTTGTAGCTAATACCCCTTGTCAACATTGACTCTAGCCTCCAAACCACAAATGCTGGTTAATTTCTTAGTGACAATTTCAAATGCCGCTATAAAAAAAATGTCATTAAAAAGCAATGTTGTAGTATTTTAGTTACTATACAAATCAATGAATTACCAAAATTATTTTCAATCAAAACCATCTAGTTCTGGACTGACTTAGAGAGAGGGCCAATTAATACTCCGATTTTCGATTTTTTGTAAAAATGATCATATCTTATGCAGCAACTAGACTAATTAGAATTAATTGATGAATAATATTCAAATTTTAAAAATAAATATTATTTATTCAACAAATTTGATTCATTAATACAAGTTGATTTTTTTCTTACAATAAATTGACGAAACAATAGCTAGTTCAATAGCAGCTTCAACAACTACAATAGCTATTAAAAAATTGAGAAAATAGTTCTCTTTAATTAACGATTATAAAAAAAAAGTCAGACAATGTAATAATGTTTATTAATTGCATTCATTATAAGTTCTGCACACATAAGGGGTCTAACCATATTTAGACTTGTAATCAATCTATAAATGCCAATAGAAAATAAATAGACACTCAAAAGAAGTATATGTTCCAGCATCATTACCCAACTCCTAATCAATCTCAATTCATTGCAATATGAACAACAATTCAACCAATTGAATTCACTTAAATATAAAAAATACAGACCAAAAGAATATATTAGTAATAGATTAAACTAAAAGAATTTCTGTTTTAGATGTGAATTGAAATCAAATGTAAGAGAAATGAATGTGTGATAATTGTGACCCAGATTTAAAATTTGATTGAGACTGAGATACATATATAATAGAAGATTTATATAAATCATTTTTTGTATACATTTATAGATGAATGGTAAATTGATAAATAGGTATCCAATATCTTGTAATTATTGCAGCAATATCATCATAATAATATTTTGTTCTTTATGCTTGTGGTCTTTCCCAATTTGGATTTTCCATGTAAAATTGTTGTATTCATTTGTGTGCTTGATGGTTTAACCATGGCTTGTTTTTTATCCTAAATTCATATAGATTGGTATCAGAGCTATTAGATTAAATTATCAACATCTTTCAATCTCAACCGTCAGATCTGAAATCCTTCATCTTCTTCATCACCTAGGGTTTTCTTGCCTGTCGTCATTGTCATCATCGCCTTTAGCCTCTCGACAGTCGCTATTGACTGCGCTAGGTGACCTTGAGATCGTCATTTCCAGTGGTCACAACTAATAGTACGTCTTCCCGATTGTTACGATTGACTGGCCAATTTTAGTTGACATTGATTAGTTCTAATTTTTGCATCCATTATTCTTCTATGGCCTCCTATTCATCCTTCCCGATCGATGACTTTGTCTATTTGCCTTTGACTTTTTTCGATCGTTTTTTCATCTTCAGTTGCTGTCGACCACAGATTACCATTCAATCACCTATTCCCGTGCCTCCTCTGGTTGACATATCTTCTTGGCTCGTCATCTTCATCTTCACCTTTGCCAGTAATAGGTCGTTTCCCATTGTTATTGTTTGTTTCTAGTTGTCATGGTTGTTCATCTTCCTTGACTGACAACTTCATCTATTTGACTGTCAGCCTTCTCGAGACAACATGACCTCTTGTGTCATCTTTTTAGGCAATCTTATTCCATCGCTAACTATCCACCATAACCATTAGACCTCTATGTCATTTGTTGTTGCTGTTGACAACGACCCTCTAAGCTTTTGTTGTTATGGTTGACTATCCCTGCCTCATGTTCAATTGCCCCTTTGTGTTTTTTTGTCATTATCAACGACTAGATTCTGCCATCACTGTCAGTCCTTATGCCTTTCATAATAGCTAACAGTTGTCTTCTTCACCTTCCCCTATTGTCGTCTTCAATAACCCCTATGATATTTGTTGTTGAGGTTGATAATGGCATCTAAGACTTTTGTCGTCGCTATAGACTGACTAGAGCTTTATCACCCCCAGATCTGACTGAATCAGGCAGATCTAGCCCAGATCCACCTAGATTCAGCCAATCAAAATAGATCTGATCCATTAAGACCATATACAACTCGCTAGATCTGTCAAGCCCAAATCTGAAAGATCTAGATCTATCTCGACTAGATTTATTGCCCAAATCTACTATCCTAGTATGTTTTCTATTGGGGCTTTATTTATTGATCTTTTGATAATATTCGAGGTTATTTGATATTGCTAATGATAACTTTGAAATATGATATTCCATTGTTGGACTGGGATATTAGATTTTCATTATGAGAAATGAATATGCAAGTAGTTTTGGCATAAATGGATTTAGATGATGCACTATTGGGATTTGATAACATGACATACTTTGTGGTTTGTCTCCAAAAGAATCTAACCTTACAAGTAAACAAACTTATGATATTTAGGAGTTTGAAATTGATTCCATACTCTAATGTAGTGAGGTGTCTCATATATGCTATAGAGATATTGATAAAAGAATATTGCTTACTGGGTATTTTTTCACTATTAGTGATTGTACGATAAGTTAGAATGCTATCTTATAGTCCACTGTAGCTTTGTTTGCTACTAAACCTAAATTTATGACAATTACTGACGTAGATCTTGTTGTCTATGTTTTGAGCGTGGCTGAAAATGTAAGGCTCGTTTCCGAATGTTCCCGTTTAGCATAGGATACTCAAAAGAAGGTCACTACGGAGATGATATAGAACAAAACAAAACTCAAATAACAACTCATTTCATTTCTAGCAGCGAAAATTTAAATAAGATTTAATTACATTTTCAATATCTCATGACTCTAGACTCAATGGCCATATAAAATAATAAGAGGCTCAAATGCCAATAAATATAACAAATCCTCATCACTATAAACCTCACCAAATCACTAACTAGGATATTTGAAGTTATGACGCGTCTCCGTACACCACTATCCCTGGTTGTAGTCCTACTGGACTCGCTCCCAATAATAGTCCTACCTTTACTTGGAATGACAAAGAAGATCAAGTGAGCCACAAGACTAAGCAAGTTCGAGTACAAAGAACAATATATAGGATCCAAGAATATGATGACACCAAGAAGAGTAATCAAAGACTCCATAATTATATACAAGATTCATAATTCATGACCTTATCAATTCAACTTAATATATCATGTCACCATATATCACTATGCAAATGTGCATAAAATTTCAATGTCATTTTCAATTCTCACGGGCTCGCAAGCTGTAACAGCCCACTTTTTCAGGGTGTGTTATGCCTTAGGAAATTTGGTCTTTTTTTTTTATCATTACATTATCTCGAAATTCCCTAAGACCTTATCTAGTGCGAGATATCTACACTAGAAAATAAATACAAAGCGAAAGCTGAATCGAACCTGCTCACGGTAATGCATATAATAATAACTGGACATGACATTTATTATAAAGTTAATTCATAAGTGTCTGACAATAAATACAATGTACATAATTCTTAAACTATTCATATTACAACATGACATGGCTCATTTCCTCTTTTCTTGACGTCTCGCGTCATTACACATTTTCAACCTCGTTAACATCACTGCAAGTCCCGACTGGAACGTTGAATGTTCCAGGGGCGAACCCAAGTTAGATGATGAACCATCTAAGTAAGGGTACATAATGCTATATCATGAGTGTATGCAATGTCTTTCATCGTAGGTGTCAACTGCACCCCTCATGCTACCTACCATTTTAGCTGCCACCTCTTTCGAAGCCGGGGTGTATGGGTGCACCCTTGGTAAGGCAGTGGTGCCAGTTCGTACTCCCTACGGCCTCATATGCGTGTGATCAATGATATCAACGTGTAATCATGCATTTCATAGTCATGTATGCATTCTACGTGATAGATACATATCAGGGCATGTCAATATGATGAAAAACATTTTCGAGGAAGTACCACTTACCTTTTAGAGCTTATCGGGCTACCTCAAAATTCGTGCCTTACCTCGATTTGCGTGCCAACATCAAAATTCGCACCAGACACCTCAACTTTGACCCCAAAGCATCCTAATCACCATAAGTATTTGAATAAATATTAAATCCTATTTTTTCATAATTTCTGGCATTTTATTTAATTTTCTCTCTATTTCTTCCTATTTTTCCTCAATAATTCCAAATTAAATATTTCTAGAAATATTTTCTCAAATATTTCACTACGATAATTCATAAAATAATATTCTTGAATTTCTGAAATTTTCTAAGAAATTTTACTCACCTTAACTCAGCATCTCCGATTTCCTCGATATGCGCGCCTTGATCTCGAAATGCGTGCCCGAACTATTTTTTTGCCCAAAATCTCCGGAATATTAGTAGATCACCAAATCCTATTTTTCAGGATTTTTCCAAGAATTTTTCTTATTTTTTCCTTCATTTTCTTTCTTTTCTTTTCTTTCTTTTCTTTTTCTTTCTTTTTTTTTTCTTTTATTTCTTCTTCTTCTCCACCATCTTCTTCCTCCTCGCCCCTGCCATGCGCCTGCAACTTCTTCTTCTCTTCTTCCTTCTTTTTTTGTTTCCTTTCTTCTTCTTCTTCTTCTTCTTCTTCTTCTTCTTCTTCTTCTTCTTCTTCTTCTTCTTCCTCTTCTTTCTTCTTTCTTCGCAAAACACTCGCGCCTGCAACTAACCAGCCTCCATGCGCGAACCAGCCACACCGCCGCCTTGCTCAGCCGCCTCCCGCCGCCACTACGACCGGCATCGCCATCGCCAGTCGCCACCGACTCCACCACGCACCGCCACAGCCATCACGACCGATGCTACCTACTGCTGCCTTGTTCACCTAGCTTGTAGAAGCTTCCATGGCTGCCACACAGCAGCCTTGGTGCTGCTACCCTGGCCAATTTCAGCCATTCCTGCCATCACCGCGACCAATTATTGGCTCCATGGAAGCCTCCTCGCCCTGCCCCTGCTTCACATCGGCTTACTGAAAGCTCACTGATGAGCTACCATGGCCGACTTCGGCCTTCCTTGCTGCCATCAATGGCTGCTTCAAGCTGCTGCAACGACTAACCCTTAGCCGGCCACCGTCGATCAACCACTTCTCGCGACCCTGCTCGCCGCCTCTCTTCTTCCTCTCTCTCAATCTCTCGAGCTCTCTGGCTGTTCGTGGCTTGCTGCTATGGCCGAATTCAGCTTCTATTCTCTCATCCCTTGCTTCAATTGTTCCCAATTTCCATCTATTTATAGGCATCCCATAGCTTGGGCACCAAGCTCCTTACTTTGGCCATACCCCCTGCCCATGCCTCTTACCATAGCTCTCTGCAACTTAGCCACCAAGTTTTACAGGAGCTTGCCCACCACGCGCACACAGTCATGCATACATATACTTATATATATATAATTATATATTATACTTTAATTTAAAGAAATTTACATATTAAACCAAATTTTATCTCTATTATATCTATGCAATTCCTTAATTGCAACTAGGCCCTTAAACCTCAAATTAATTTATATTACAATACCAAAAATTCATAATTAATAACCTTAAAGTTACTTGATAATGATGATTTCACTCCAATGTCCTCACCGGGCTGTCGTTTCATCTCGAAACCACTGAAGGGTTGCTTGTTAAGCAAAACCGGAGCCCCCCTAGGGTTCCATTAATTTTGTTGGGGGTTCCTTACGACAATTTAGTTTTTCAGCCTAAATGATAGTTGTATTTTAGTTGTACCGAAAAACTGTTCCTGATTCGATTTCTTTTAATACCATAAATCTTATCTTGGAACGCTCGTCGAGACCATATAATTTTCTTTAGACAATCTCACTCCGAGGCAATCCTTGCAGTTGATTCGGTACTTATAACTGCTATCAATCCAATTTTTCGGTATCCTAAACTCATCAAAAGTACGTGGCAAGTTCATACGAACATGGGATATTACATTCTCCCCTCCTTACAAAAATTTCGTCCTCAAAATTTGCCACATGCCCTAAATTTCAAAATTAGAACTCTTGGTCTGAACGTACTTATCAATCCCTAGACAATCCATTTGTCGATCAGATATTCCTTTCGGATTTCTCTTTCAAAGCCACTAATCACATAACTTGGTCCTTGGGCCACAAGTCTCCACTCGAGCTCCTATCTAAGGTCGTATTCACATCATCATAGTGAGCCTGCAATTCTCATATTCCACATCATCAATTTTTAATTTGTTTCTCACTAAGTTATCCAATCAATATCCTTAATCACGACATTCCTCTAATTCCGATTTCCTACGATGTCATTTATCTTGAACTCATCAATCACGCTTTGATAACCTCCCAACCTCAGCACAAAAGTCTCTGATCTTGATACATCTTGACTTTTATCAAATCGATCCTCAAAGAAATATTTTTTATGTCATCATGCATCTTTAAATCCTCAAGCATCACATATCTTGTTATCACGGGATTGTTTCATAGGCTTCTAGATTGCCATAATAAGTCAGTGTTTATCACATGTCCTTGAAACTAGCTATGTCTCACCTCAAGTCATTACAAACTTAATCATTGCTTAATCTTTACTTGTGCTAATCTATTCGAGATTTCTATTGTTTCCTCATTCTTATAGGTATTCACTTCCCGATATAACCTCAAGTTTCTGACAATTGACCATAATCATCTTCTAATCACATCGTATAACTATCTCATCAGAAATTTTTACAATTAATAAATGCTATCTGTCTCCAAATCTTCCTTCGTAATCTAACGTATATTAACCGAAATTTAACGTTGTCTTCCAAGTCTAGTAATACTAATATCCTTACCTCGCTTGCTCCTTTGTTACTCGGTCGCCAAACTAATACCCATTCATGCACTTTTCGAAGTGATCCTCAAATAACATTTTATATCATACGATTAATCATTTGATCCTCAAATTTGCTTGAATTAATCCTCGAGTAATAACGTCTCATCTCAACTAACTCTAGTCTTGCTTGATCCTTTTCGAAGCTACTTACTTAAGTTACCAATCTTTCCTCGGGCTAATCTTTTCCCAAAACTTTCGATTCGTCTCCTGAAATCCATCAGGACATCCGACTTACAGTGCTTACGACAATCAACTTCAATCTCACGTTCCCGACACTGAGCCTCATGCTCTCATAATTTCTTTCTTGATTTGCTCACGACCTAGCAAGCCAATCTAACATCTATTGTGATGTTCCCTAACATTATGCTCCATGTTCCTTATGCGTCTCCTTATCTGAGGAGTACACCAATAGACACAATTACCACATGACTTCAATGCAGATGGTACCTGATCAAACCGTTAAATCATGACTCCATCATTGATTCCCGAAATGCCTTATTCCCTTATTGATCATCGAAATATTTCAGCCTCTTATAGCTACTTTATAATTCATCAAATTTGTGGTAAAGATATCGATTATCACTTTTTTTTTTCAAAGCCTGATAATTTATGTCCTCAATCAAGTCACTTATAGTTAAACATCTAATAACCTCAAGCTATTATTGAAAATTTTAATATTAAGAAATAATCCCAATAAATCTTTCGAGAGCAAATTCTGATGTTTCTCTCACTTCCCCAACTTCCTCACAAATTTCATTGACCACAAGTGCCCGTACCACATGTTGACAGGCTCCTTATTTGCTTACATCACTTTAGTGACCATCTAGTTACATATCTCCCGATTTGCCTATCAGGGTTATCTAGACTAACCGTTTAACCCAACAGGAGTTCCATTCTCCCAAAATCGAGAATTCTAGATCTCTAATAGATTTCGGTCTATTACTAATTACTTGTTTCTCTTAAACACGCCAAAGATTTTCAAAGACATCAATCCGTAACCATCCCGCTAATTGGAGTGGGCAGGTACTTACATCTCCCATGGTACCCTGATACTTACTGATTCATGACTTTCACAACTTAAGAAAATCAATCTCTATTTCCTTAACGAGATTACCTAAGGACCTTCCAAATCTTTTTTTTTTCTTTTTTTGAAAAAACTTTAAAGTCTCATCACAAATCCTTAGATTCTCATTTCTTAGGGGAAATTCCTTGAAAATCCCAAATAGTTTCATCTTTGAAGATCCCAGATCATATCGCATTAATTGGCTCCAATAATTTCTTATAAAAAAATCTGAGCCTCAAAAACTTCTCGGGACTCTTTACCTAGGATACCTTAAACCTCAAATAATGATTCAGGTCCCCATATCGATGCGCAAGGCATAACTTATTTTCAAGACTTTCGATTTCTCAAGCCTACTCAGCACGTGTAGTCACAACTTCTATTGGTTAGGTCTCCTTATCATTCCTTTAGGGTTGATATACCTATCAAACAACTCTTTCATTCTTTTTTTTTTTTTTATACCCAAACTCTACTTTGAACCGAGGTTATTGTCAAGGCCTTGAACTGGCCATGCTCTACTACCCGAAATCTCATTTACTGAGAATCCACTGACTCTCGCATTTCGCTCTTTAGATACAGTTGATTATCAGCATACGACCATTCATGATCTCATTGCCATACTAGATACCGAGGTATTCTATTCCTTAAGTCTCGAAACGTTTGTCGTGTCACCCTCTCCCAAGATGATCGCGAACCTCGATGCAATTCTCAGTCTATATTCAATTCATCTCATTTCGGGTTGATTCTTCGGCCTCGATTAATCACAGCTAGTGGTACACCTTGCCCTAGATCATTGGGACTTAGACTTATACAAGGTACAGACCCTACTGGGCTGTCCCAGATCTTTAGCATCTAATTGTCTCCCAAGCAGTCAACTAGGATGCTTTAATCGACGGGCTTCACGTACCTTATCGTAAGCCATTTATCAACTATCTGCACGTGGGTCCCTAGACCCAGATTTGTCACTCTGAACACCGAACCAGTAGTTTCGCCACACTGATAGGGTTCCTTATCTTGTCACATCGGTTATACAACTTCCGGCTCATCGACTGACACAACTCATACGCCATCATTTGACCATCTTCAACCTCTCGCTTGACTTAATCCGTCGGATCTCTGATCTACACATCCTATTTTCGAGATACTAAATGATACTCGAAATACTTATTTTTTTTAACTAGGTCTTGCCACATTAGACTAATCATCCATGATTCGATTATCCTTAATAACCACAGTTACCCTATCATTTCATGCCATGATTCGACTAATAACCTCAAATCAATAGTCTCTAAATTTCTCAGATCCATACTCACGGTTTACCGAGTCAACCTTACACCCGAATCATATCATTAGATCCTAACATCAATAGCTAGATTATCTCGAACAGACGTTATATTGCTTACCAAGATTAGATTCTCAAATCAATAACCTCTAAAACTTCAATCGACCATTTCCAAATCTCCAAATAGGGATTTCATTTTACGAACGCTTAGTCTCTTTCCCCTAAACCTCCACTTTGAGTTCTTACAAACTGGTTCTACCAGATCCTCTAAAGTCTCCAAATTACTATGCCCTAATCTCCAAATAGGGTCTAATCAACTATATCTGAGTCACTTAGGGCTTCCAATAATCTTAAGCTCTGATACCAACTGTAACAGCCCACTTTTTCAGGGCGTGTTATGCCTTAGGAAATTTGGTCTTTTTTTTTTTTTATCATTACATTATCTCGAAATTCCCTAAGACCTTATCTAGTGCGAGATATCTACACTAGAAAATAAATACAAAGAGGAAGCTGAATCGAACCTGCTCACGGTAATGCATATAATAATAACTGGACATGACATTTATTATAAAGTTAATTCATAAGCGTCTGACAATAAATACAATGTACATAATTCTTAAACTATTCATATTACAACATGGCATCGCTCATTTCCTCTTTTCTTGACGTCTCGCGTCATTACACATCTTCAACCTCGTTAACATCACTACAAGTCCCGACTGGAACGTTGAATGTTCCAGGGGCGAACCCAAGTTAGATGATGAACCATCTAAGTAAGGGTACATAATGTTATGTCATGAGTGTATGCAATGTCTTTCATCGTAGGTGTCAACTGCACCCCTCATGCTACCTACCATTTTAGCTGCCACCTCTTTCGAAGCCGGGGTGTATGGGTGCACCCTTGGTAAGGCAGCGGTGCCAGTTCGTACTCCCTACGGCCTCATATGCGTGTGATCAATGATATCAACGTGTAATCATGCATTTCATAGTCATGTATGCATTCTACGTGATAGATACATATCAGGGCATGTCAATATTATGAAAAACATTTTCGAGGAAGTACCACTTACCTTTTAGAGCTTATCGGGCAACCTCAAAATTCGTGCCTTGCCTCGATTTGCGTGCTAACATCAAAATTCGCACCAGACACCTCAACTTTGACCCCAAGCATCCTAATCACCATAAGTATTTGAATAAATATTAAATCCTATTTTTCCATAATTTTTGGCATTTTATTTAATTTTCTCTCTATTTCTTCCTATTTTTCCTCAATAATTCCAAATTAAATATTTCTAGAAATATTTTCTCAAATATTTCACTACGATAATTCATAAAATAATATTCTTGAATTTCTGAAATTTTTTAAGAAATTTTACTCACCTTAACTCAGCATCTCCGATTTTCTCGATATGCGCACCTTGATCTCGAAATGCGTGCCCGAACTATTTTTTTGCCCAAAATCTCCGGAATATTAGTAGATCACCAAATCCTATTTTTCGGGATTTTTCCAAGAATTTTTCTTATTTTTTCTTCATTTTCTTCTTCTCTTCTTCCTTCTTTTTTTGTTTCCTTTTTTCTTCTTCTTCTCTTTTTCTTCTTCCTTCTCCTTTTCTTCTTCTTCTTCTTCTTCCTCTTCTTTCTTCTTTCTTCGCACAACACTCGCGCCTGCAACTAACCAGCCTCCATGCGCGAACCAACCACACCGCCGCCTTGCTCAGCCGCCTCCCACCGCCACTACGGCCGGCATCGCCATCGCCGGTCGCCACCGACTCCACCACGCACCGCCACAGCCATCACGACCGATGCTACCTACTGCTGCCTTGTTCGCCTAGCTTGCAGAAGCTTCCATGGCTGCCACACAGCAGCCTTGGTGCTACTACCCTGGCCGATTTCAGCCATTCCCATCATCACCGCGACCAATTATTGGCTCCATGGCAGCCTCCTCGCGCTGCCCCTGCTTCACATCGGCCTACTGGAAGCTCACTGACGAGCTACCATGGCCGACTTCGGCCTTCCTTGCTGCCATCAATGGCTGCTTCAAGCTGCTGCAACGACTAACCCTTAGCCGGCCACCGTCGATCAGCCACTTCTCGCGACCCTGCTCGCTGCCTCTCTTCTTCCTCTCTCTCAATCTCTCGAGCTCTCTGGCTGTTCGTGGCTTGCTGCTATGGCCGAATTCAGCTTCTATTCTCTCATCCCTTGCTTCAATTGTTCCCAATTTCCATCTATTTATAGGCATCCCATAGCTTGGGCACCAAGCTCCTTACTTTGGCCGTACCCCCTGCCCATGCCTCTTACCATAGCTCTCTGCAACTTGGCCACCAAGTTTTACAGGAGCTTGCCCACCACGCGCACACAGTCACACATACATATACTTATATATATATAATTATATATTATACTTTAATTTAAAGAAATTTACATATTAAACCAAATTTTATCTCTATTATATCTATGCAATTCCTTAATTGCAACTAGGCCCTTAAACCTCAAATTAATTTGTATTACAATACCAAAAATTCATAATTAATAACTTTAAAGTTACTTGATAATGATGATTTCGCTCCAATGTCCTCACCGGGCTGTCGTTTCATCCCAAAACCACTGAAGGGTTGCTTGTTAAGCAAAACCGGAGCCCCCCTAGGTTTCCATTAATTTTGTTGGGGGTTCCTTACGACAATTTAGTTTTTCAGCCTAAATGATAGTTGTATTTTAGCTGTACCAAAAAACTGTTCCCGATTCGATTTCTTTTAATACCATAAATCTTATCTTGGAACGCTCGTCGAGACCATATAATTTTCTTTAGACAATCTCACTCTGAGGCAATCCTTGCAGTTGATTTGGTACTTATAACTGCTATCAATCCAATTTTTCGGTATCCTAAACTCATCGAAAGTACGTGGCAAGTTCATACGGACATGGGGTATTACACAAGCCATCAATCAATACATGCAAGAGTGCATCATTTTATTATCAATATCAATTTTCCTAGCTCTCAAGCCATAATTCGATGCATGCAAAAGTGCATAAATTCCATAAACCTCACAATAAATATGGAGCCAACCTACCGGGCTATAGCCACATCGTCCCGCACCAGGTGCTCTAAGGTATCCTTTCTCCTTCCGTGCAAAATAATAGGTGTGCAAAACATATATATATATATGTAACATGTACATGTATGCATCATGTTGCATTTACCAACCACATGTATTTAACTTCTTATTTCCGTGATATTCATACTTTCAACATCACTTACCCATACCGAGTATTTTTCCATCATCAGATAAATTTAACATATCTTACTTCATAACGTTTACCACATTCAAGATGTAACTTATGACACATAAATGCTTGATGTAATTTATAACACATGAATAATTTTTTAGGGATGTTATTTAATATTAAATCTCGATTCACCAGCTGATGAATATTATAAATTTAATAACCACTTTTCCTATCATATGATTATTGTGATTTCATTCAACTAGTGACAATATGAATTTACTTGCATTTGTGCTCATAGTTCAAATTCATGATTAGTCCCCATGCAATTAGAATGACCACACCACGCGAAATGGCTGGTCGAAATAAATCTAAGATTTTTCTAAGGCGAAGGACCAACTAGAACATATTTTTGTAAGTGTCTTTATTTTGAAAAACTAACTCTTGGTATTTTGATAACTAATATTCATTGTTGTAAGAATGATTGTTAATGAATTTTTCAAGAAATAGAAGCTATATATTTTGAGGGTGGTAAAATTGCAAATTTTTTAATTTGTACTAAAACCAAAATTCTACTTTTTTTTATTGTTATGGATTTTTATTTTTTTAATATTTTTATTGAATCCAAATAGGGGGTACTTTCTTATTTAGATTTATGTATTAAAGTATCTTTAATTTATATTTTACGTTTCATTTACTTAAATTAAGGGAATGTAAATGGATAGGGTGTGAGCAGAGAGCTCGCATTCAAGGCTTATGGGAAGAGCTCAGGATGAGCTCGCTGGCAAAGGCTTACGAAAAGAGCTCGAGAGTGCTTGAGGTCAAGGTTTATGGGATGAGCTCGGGACGAGCTCGAGGTCATGAGTGAGTTGCTTACGGAAAGAGAGCTCGAGGTCATGAGTTCGCGGCTTATAGAGAGAGCTCGAGGTCATGAGGTGACCAAGAGTTTGCTCAATGAGCTCACGGTCAAGGGGTTGGGCAAGAGCTCACTGGACGAGCTCGCGCCAAGAGCTTGAGGTCAGGCACACAGCAAGAGCTCGAGGACAAGAGCTTGAGAAATTAACTTGTGGGAAAGAGCTCGTGATTAAGCTTATGGTCAGAGAGTATATGGGTACAAGCTTGAGGCAAAAAGCTCGCGATTAAGCTTATGGTCAGAGGGCATAGACATGAGCTCGCGGCAAAGAGCTCGCAACCTGATATACGTCCACTATTTAAAACATAAGGTGTCTATACCAAGCTGTTTGTTTCATATATAATATATACATGTGAGGGTTTATTCAAGACTAGGGAATATACCCACGATCTGCCTGCCTCTTATAAGGGCTATTTGAACGGGCTTCTTTATTTGTACATATGCATACAACTGTAAGGCCCGCTTTTGAATATCCCTGCTTAACATAGGATACTCGAAAGAAGGTCATTATAGAGTTGATATAGAATAAAACTGAACTCAAATAACAACTCATTTCATTTCTAGCAGCGGAATTTCAAATAAGATTTAATTACATTCTCAAAATCTCATGACTCTAGGCTCGATGGCCATACAAAATAATAAGAGACTCAAATGCCAATAAACATAACAAATCCTCATCACTATAAACCTCACCAAATCACTAACTATGATATTTGAAGTTAGGATGCGTCTTCGTACACCACTATCACTGGCTGTAGACCTATTGGACTCGCCCCCAATAATAATCCTACCTTCACCTGGAATGACAAAGAAGATCAAGTGAGCCACAAGGCTCAGCAAGTTCGAGAACAAAGAACAATATATAGGATCCAAAAACATGATGACACCAAGAAGAGTAATCAAAGACTCCATAACTATATACAAGATTCTTAATTCATGAACTTATTAATTCAACTTAATATATCATGTCACCATGTATCACTATGCAAATGTGCATAAAATTTCAATGTCATTATCAATTCTCATAGGCTTGCAAGCCATCAATCAATACATGCAAGAGTACATTATTTCATTATCAGTATCAATTTTCCCAGCTCTCAAACCATAATTCGATGCATGCAAAAGTGCATAAGTTCCATAAAACCTCACAAATAAATATGGAGCCAACTTGTCGGGCTATGGCCACCTCGTCCCGTGCCAGGTGCTCTAGGATACCCTTTCTCCCTCCGTGCAAAATAATAGGTGTGCAAAATATATATATATGTAATATATACATGTATGCATCATGTATGTATTTTCCAACCACATGTATTTAAATTCTTGTTTCCGCGATATTCATACTTTCAACATCACTTACCCATATCGAGTATTTTTCCATCATCAGATTGTTGTGATTTCATTTAACCAGTGATAGTATGCATTTACTTGCATTTGTGCTCATAGCTCAAATTTATGATTAGTCCCCATGCAATTAGAATGACCACACCACGCGAAATTGCTGGTCAAACATAAACTTGAAATTTTTCTAAGGCGAAGGACTAATTAGAACATATTTTTGAAAATGTCTTCATTTTGAAAAAATAACTCCCAGTATTTTGATAACTAACATTCATTATTATAAGAATGATTTTTAATGAATTTTTCAAGAAACGGAAGCTATGTATTTTGAGGGTGCTAAAATCATAAATTCTTGAATTTGTACTAAAACCAAAATTCTATATTTTTATTGTTATAGATTTTGATTTTTTTGATTTTTTTATTGAATCTAAATATGGGGTACTTTCTTATTTACATTTATGAATTAAAGTAAATGAAAGGTAAAATATAAATTAAATAAAATGCAAACATTTACTTAGATTAAAGGAATGTAAATGGATGAACTGTGAGTAGAGAGCTCGCAAGCAAAGGCTTATGAGAAGAGCTCGGGACGAGCTCATGGTCATGAGTTCGCGGCTTACAGAGAGAGCTCGAGGTCATGAGGTGAACAAGAGTTCGTTGAACGAGCTCGCGGTCCAAGGGTTGAGCAAGAGCTCGTGGGGCGAGCTCGCGCCATGAGCTTGAGGTCAGGTGCATGACAAGAGCTCGTGGCCAAGAGCTTGAGAAATGAGCTCACAGAAAGGACAAGCGGGAAGAGCTCGTGGCCAAGGCTTGAGAGAAGAGCTCATTAGAATAGAATGCAACTGAACGTGTGTGTATATATATATATAGGTGTTTGTCGAACAGAACAGGGGCATTCGAACCACTGTTTAAGCATGAATAAGGTGGATTGGCTGACAGGGCGTGGCTCGAATAAGCTTTTCAAATCAGTGAGGGGTAACAGCTCGTTACGCATGTATGTATATGTGTATTTATAAGTTGGTCTCATATATGGGCGAACAATATATATTTTCAGTTGAGCTTTTGTTGCTTGCGCAAGACCTCCAAATACCCCAATCAATTCATGTGAATGGTGACTTAGCATTTTACATTCAGACATAGCACACACATATATATAAGAGGCATTTGGAACAGCGAGCTCATTCGGATATTATACACACACACACACACATATATATGTATACATTTAACACTACTTCTTTGGATGCAGAACGAGCATAGGTTCTCATCCTCACCTAGCTATATAAAATGCCATTCACGAAGAAAGCTTGGGGTGAAAACAAACCCCATTTCGAGACCGCAAGGAGACCCATAAAGAAATACAAAAACAAAAGGTTGAACACAGTGAGCTAAAGTGAGTTAAAATGAATACAGTGAGCTAGAATGAATGTTAGAACAGGAGGTGTTATGGCACACACCAAGAGGGGGGGTGAATTGGTTATTTTTAAAGAAACTTTATAGAATATCTTGAAATCTTTTTCAAAACAAATAAGAATATATTGAAAGATTGATAAAAACTTGAAAGCCTTTTGATGGAAATGTTAGCAATGATAAACAAACTAAATAACACAAGCACAAGAGAAGAACACAAAGAATTTATAGTGTTCGGCTTAACCCAAGCCTAATCCACTACCTTAGCTCTTCACTAAGGATTTTTCAAACCATCCACTAAAACCCCCTACTTAAACCAAGTAGGTCCTCTAGTCCGAGACTAGGAATTACAACCTCCCACTCAAATGGGCCCTCTAGCTACACAAGCTAGGAAAATAATAACGATACAAATGAAAGAGAGAAGCTAAGAGTTAACACTCTTAGTCACAAGTTCTCTCACAATGAAAACTAGGCTTAAGAATAGATTTACAATGATAGAACGAAGCCTTGCATAGAAAAATATAAAATTGAAAGCACAGAGAACACTGTAAGCTCAAATAAAATGATTTCCAAATTCTAGATCATCTCGTTTTCGTCCATTAACCTTCTCTTGATGCTCCTTGAGTTGTATATATAGGCTTCCCAAAAGATTGAAGAGAAATGTAGCCGTTTGTGACCATTGAAGTTTGAAAAACTAACCGTCATAGATTTCTGTAAAAAGAAATAGTCGACAGAAGAAATGCATAGTTGACTATTTTTACAAGTAAAGCAAGAAATAGTCGACAGACAAAACGAATAGTCGACTATCTTATAACACCAAATTTTCAATAGTCGACAGATACACTTGCATAGTCGACAGATGCAGAAATATGAAGAAATTTTTGAATTTCATAAATAAAAATAGTTGACAGATCAAAAGGCATAGTCAACAGAATGAACCTCATAGTCGACTATCCTTTTGAAAATCTTGAATTCTTAACAAATCCTTATTCGATTCTTTTAAAACCTCATTTTGATTATCTTGAAAGCAAGTTGAGATTATCAAAAGTATATTTTGAAACAAATCACTCTCAACCATACTCAATATTTCTTCTATAAGTTTTCATATCTTGCTTCAAACCTTATATACTAAAAATTCATTTTCTCATTCACATAGTAGAAATTGATTTTCATATCTTGCTTCAAAACTTATATACTAACAATTCATTTTCTCATTCACATAGTAGAAATTGATTTTCATATAGTCATTATCAAAACCATTTTATTACTAAGAGAAAAATATCAATGAACACAACAATTGTAACAGAAGCAAGAAGATATAGGCTAGCTCGCACAAGGATATAAAAGGATGTATAAGAGAACTTACACTGAAATCAACGGGAAATGCAAGGAGAACTTGCACTAGTGAAATGAAAGCCATGCCACAACAACAACAAATGAACAACGAAGAAGAAGAAGAATGCTAAATAGGAGAAGAAGAAGATGAGGTTGAAGATAAAGTTGTAAACAAAGTTGAATGAGGAAAGAATACAGGTGGGGAAGTTGGGTGCCAAAAATGATACACCAAAGAGGAAATTCTCGACGTAACAGAGGGGATAAAGAGATGGTTGTAGGTCTGCCCCTGCATTCCATGATAGAGTACTTAATTGGCCCTCACCCTTATACTGGTCAAAAGAAAGACCAAGGGCATTATTGACATTTGCTTGCCCATTTAATTTATTATGATTTTCTTTTAAAAGTTTCAAATTTCATTTCTCAATTGGGCTCAGCCCATGCCTCACTAATCTAAATAAATTTTCATCATCCAAGCCCATTCTTAATATAATTAAAAATTTTGAACACATCTCAATGGCCCAATTTATTTGGACTTTCCCCACATTTTTGGATCACATTTAGATGGGATACCAAATTCTCATTTCCATTTACTCTTCATTCAAAAGAAAAATATTTTCAACCCTCAATTAATTAAAGAAAATTTTTTTTAACCCAAAATAAAATACCTAAAAATGTCTAAACCCCCTGACGGGTCATTACACAACCTATAGCTCAATGCAGAGGCGGAGAACCTCTGTATGTAAACTGAAACCAAACATATGTCATTCGTAGAAAATAAATCTGAGGTAAAGCAATCCCCATTCGAAACATCAAAGGGACCTTAATATACTTAGTAAGGAGATTCAAAAGAAAAGGATGTTGTAACCGGAGAAGAGAAGTTATACGTAACAACAGAGATATATATATATATATATATACATTCATAGTCATCATAGTAAGATAAAATAAATACAGCGATCGCATCAGCTAGCTTGCACAAGGATATAAGAGGATGTATAAGAGAACTTGCATTGCAAATCAAAGGGGAATGCAAGAAGAACTTGCAGAACAATAAAGGAGAAAGTAGGAAATGAAGGAAATGAAATAGAAAATGTATAAACGAGCTTGCACTGAAAATAAAGAGGGAGTGCAAGAAGAACTTGCCTGAGAGATGTTCCAACAGAAGAACCTGAGACTCTTTCTCTGAACTCCAATCGCCAACAGAATAACGGATGAAGAAGAAGAAGAGGAAGATGAATTGTAGCACACGAACCCGAAGAAAATAAAGTGAAGGAGTAATGGAATAATGGGGGAAAAAAGAAAGAGATATGCAAATTGACACTAAATTGGAAACAAGTACAGTGTGCAGAAGGAAAGGGGTTGCGGCACCAGCTCTGTTCGCCAGTTTTTTCAAAGACTCAATTGCCCCTACTTTTTTGATAACAAATAAACTTTTTAGGGCATTTATGACCTTTGACACTTATTTTTATTTTTCATTCTTCTTTTGCTTTTTCACACAAAGTTTTAAATTCCTTTTTTCATTGGGCCCAAGCCCAACCCAACAATTATACAACCCACCTGATAAACCCATGGACTCATTAACTATTTGTGGCCCATCACATCATTTCCAAATTCTTTAAAAAAAAAATGAGGCCCACACACTTATTTTCACAATCACATGAACCATAAAATAAAAGTTTAAAATCCAAAACTATTTTTATGCCATAAAAATAGTTTATCATTAAATATTAAAGTCCTTGGACCCACATTTAAAATGCCCTCAACCGATGTTAAGTAATAAAACGTCTAGACCCCATAACGGGTCGTTACAGAAAATATCGAATATAGTGAGCATTGTGTGGAGTTTGTGATAATTGTGACTCAAAATTCAAATTTGACTAAGATTAGGACACATCTACAATAGAAAATTTACCTTATTAGTGGCTCATTTTCTTATTTGAATATAGATTTATATAAATTATTTTTTATATACATCTATATATGAGTAGTAGATTTATAAATGGATACCTAATATCCTAGAATTATTGAAGCAATATCATTATAATAATATTTTATTCTTTATGTCTGTAATTTTTCTCAATTTGGGTTTTTCACATAAAACTTATTTGTTCATTTGTGTATTTGATGGTTTAATCATGGTTGATTTTCAAACAAAAGGGGATAATCTAGACCAAAGTTTCATTTGGATTCTCAGTTCTAAAGATTTATTATTGACGAGCTACAGCGATGGCACCTATTAAAGCAAGTAAAAGAATTATTTGAAATGAATTCAAATGGAAGAAAAAATTATGCTGATAAATGAATACCAATTTGTTGACTTTGACTTAACAAATTGTTAAGTCAACTTGCTCCTATTAATTAAGTTTTGATGATTAATAAAAAAGAATTTTTAATATACAAATTATAGTATTTTTGGTGATTAACAAAAAGAGTATTTTTCTTAAATATATTAATTGTAGTGTAGAATTATTTTTTATTAATTTATAAAATATTTTTTTCATAGCATATGTATTACCAAAAATATTATTTCTTGTTAAAAATATTCTTAAATATTGTTTAGATTAATTTATAAAATATTTTTCATAGCATATCCATTGTCAAAAATATTATTTTCTATTAAAAATATTTTTAATATTAATTTATTAAATATTTTTTATATATCATATTTATTATCAAAAATATTATTTTCTATTAAAAATATTTTTTAAATATATTTTAGATTAATTTATATAATATTTTTATATCATATGTATCTTAAAAAGTATTTTAACAACTAGGTGTTTGTGCTTGGGTTTAAACCCAAGACCTCCTATTTGTCAAAGCCTTCCCTTGCCAACTGATCTACAAGCCCTCTTGGATATTTGAGTGCACATATTAATTTTACGTTATACTAAGTTTTCTTGTTATAATGGTCAGATTTTTGACCGTTGAAAAAGTGCCAAAAATAGCTATAAATACTCCTCCAAACTCATTTTTTGAGTATTCAAATGCTTTCATTGCATATTCAAAGCACCCGAAAACTCTCAAACAAAGCATCCAAGCAATCCAATACTCTCGAAATATTATTACACATCCACCGAAAAGCTACAAGGTAAGAGGAGAAAAGTTCTTCAAGTCTTTTATAACAAATCCGAACTTCTCCATTTGAGATTACAAATTTATTTATTTATTTAAATATGATTGCCTTGTATAATTTGTTCTTAATTGCTTATTTGTGTCCAAGTGTGGACAAATTATTTGTAACATTTAAATTACCATTGTCAATTGTATAGATTTTCTAGAACCATTAAAATCTAGGTGAATTTAGTTTCCAAAATAAACTAGGAAAAAAACCTTGGTTGTAGTGGTTGCCTAGAACCTGTTGTAATCTAGGTGTGTATCTAATTTCTAAGGTGAGTTAGTGTGGAAACCTTGGTGAAATTATTTTAGTGGAACCCCAAGGGTTGTTACCTTGGGAAAGTGGACTGGGTGTGTGTGAAAACACCGAACCACTATAAATTGTCTTGTGCCTTATTGTATTTATTTTTATTATATTTTGTGGCTTACATTTATTATTAATCTCAAATATAATTTATTTATCAAATATATATTTTTTAATAAAATCATTAATCAAGAATATTTATTAAAATTGAAAAAAAATTTAATCACTCAATTCACTCGCCTCTTGAGTGGCCATACCCTAAGGGACCAACACAAATCTTGCTCTAGCATCTGGTTTGATCTTGTAGACCCTAATAATCTCGATCTAGAATAGTAGTATAATTAATTAGTGAAACAAAAATATTTGTACAAACTACTGAAGTAATTCCATCTCCATCAGTCCAAAGATGAAAATCTTTGTAATATTCTAAACCATTCATGAACATCACAACAAATAAGATTAAAACATTTATAGCTCCTACATAGATAAGGAGCTATGCAACACCACAAAATGGAATTGGACAAAATATAGAATAAGGGTATACCAACAAAAACAAATCCCAATGAAAAATGATAAAGTGGCTAGTAAAGGATTTGAAAAGAAGGAAGGTGCAACAACCCATTAATGGGTCTAGAGTATTTATTAAAACTTTATTTCTTATGTCATATTTTTGGGGCATCATGGGAATTAAATGTTGGAATTAATTATTTTTATATGAGGATATCAATTGTTGAATTTAATATTTGAAATATTGGGATTAAGAGGCTATTAGCAAAAAAGTTACATTAATGGAAATATTATTTTTGAAATCAATGTATGGTGAATTGTTAAAAAATGATTGTGTGGATAATGGGTTTGGGCCAAGGGTTAAAAAGGCCCAATAGAATTGAAGAGTTGAAATTCATTTATAAATTGGGTTGAAGTAATTGGGCTTAAAATGAATTAAATGTGTTGTGTTATTTTATTTGGGGCATAAGATGGAAATAGGTCATTTTATTTAATTGGGCTTTGATCTGGCTTGGGCCAAGTGCATAAATGCCGCATTTTAACTAAATGGATTACAAATAAATGTATTTACATGTACTATGTGGGTGAAAAAGAAAATGAAAATGAAAAAAAAATGAAACAAATGACCAATAAGGGTTTAATACACATGTGTTTGAAAAAGGTGAGGGCAAATAGAAAATTTCATAATTAGAGAGAATAAAAAAAAAAGCAAAAGATGCAAAATGGGCATGAAATATTATGGGCATGTGTGTGCTTGAAGTGTAACACCCCACTTACTCAGATCATGTTATGTCTTAGGAAATTTGGATCTTATTTTTTTTTATTCTAAATTACATTATTCTCGAAATTCCCTTAGACCGATCTAGTGCTAGGCAAAACCATTCATACACTATTTAAATAGAATCTTATAAAGCGGAACATGAAATCGAACCTGATCATAACATCTCATATATTGATAATTGAACATAGTTCATAATACTGAATTCTTGGTACAATACATAAGCTTAAAAAAAAAGACATACATAATATTTGAAATGTTCATGCTACAACAAAATGTGGTACAACTTGCTCATTCCTCAACAAAATCGTGTCGCTACACATCTTCAATATCTATACCATCACTGCAAATCCCAACTGGAACGTTTGAATATTCCAGGAGCAAAAACCCAAATTAGATGATGAACCATCTAAGTAAAGTACAAATGTTTTATCATGTGTATGCAATGTCTTGCTCATCATAGGTGTCAATTGCACCCTACATGCTACCTACTATTTTTACGGCCACCTCTTTCGAAGTCGGGGTGTATGGGGGCACCCTTGGTACAATAATGGTGCCAGTTCGTACTCCCTACGGCCATTATGCGCGTGATCAATGACATCAACGTGTACTTATGCATTTCATAGTATGTCATGTGTGCAGTCTAGGTGATAGATACATATCAGAACATGTCAATATGATGAAAGCATTCCTGAAGATCTGGGTTTAATCATAAACATTCATAACCGTACTATACTCGTAATAGTACACTTACGTTTAAGCTACCTCGATAAGCGTGATGATCTCGATAAACGTGTCAAGTGAGCTATTTCCCAATCCTCATGCCCCAAGGATTCCTAAAACATTAAATTTATTCCAGAATATTAATTTACTATTTTTCTCACAATTTCCACAATTTCTCCTTATTTTCTAAGTCTTATTTCCTCAAAAATTTATGATAAATATCTAAACCCTCATTTAACCCAATTTTTCCTCACTAATATTCTCAAAATAACATTTCTAGCCTTCTGGAATTTTCTAGAAATTTTCTAGATTAAATTCCTATTTTTCCCTTATTTCCATAATAACAAAATTACTTAAATAAATAATTAATTTAGCATTTTCCAGAAAATTTTTCAAAAAATAAGACATAAAAGAAATTCTAGATTTTCTGGAATTTTTTCAAACTTTTTTGCAAAACTTTTCCTATTTTATTTTATTTTTTTCTTCTTTTCTTTTCTTTTATTTTCCTACCTGGCGGGCGTGTGTGGCCCATGCGCTGCTTCCTCATGCACTGGCGCGTGCGGCCACGCGCCCGACCCCCCTCCCCCGGGTCGTCTTCTGTGGTGACTATTTCGCTGTCAGTGACCCTGCCGAGCCTCCAAGCTTCAAAAGAAGCTTCCCTTCCCCTCTATTTCCAACCCCCTGAACCTGAATACAGCCTTAGAATTTAGAAAAAAAATAACAAAAATACCTCGATTTGACGTTTGAAGGCGCGGCTCTGGCTATTGGGCGATTTTCCAACGATCCTCAATACTCCTCCTTTGCTCCGTTAACCACAAAATGCTCCATAAAACTTGCCCAAGACGCAAGGATACAAATCCCACTCACCATTCTCTCAAACACTGCCCTAATCTCCCAATCTATGAAGTAAAAAATTTTCATGAAAGGGGCTACTCGATCGCGGCTATTTATAGTTGAAACTCACTGCGAGCTGTCCCATCATGAGCGCCACGTGTCCTAGAAGGCCACTCCGACGGCCATTTCTCCATTAATGCCCCCCTCTCCTCTAGTACCTGGTTGCAAGCGTGGCCAGAGCATGGCCACGCGCCTACTCCGATTTTTTTTTATTTATATATATATATATAATACATACATCCATATATATGAATTTACCGTATACAATATACATATATATTTACATAACAGTATATTATAAGAAAAATCTCACTTTTAATACATCATATAATTTCTTATATATTTTTTTTTAACTGTACCTTATACAATATGAATTTAACTATTTAAACTATATACTTTATGCAATTTAATTACAATATAAATAAATTTACAAATAACACTAAAATTCTAATAATTTCTCTAGGGTCTAAAATACCAAAATTATTATTATTATTCACGATGTTTTAGGGTATTACATGAAGTGGGGGCAAAAGGGTAAAAGCAAGGGGGGTGGTTGGTAGCCCATTCCTTCCCTCTCACCTCTCCATGCTTTCTTGTTTCCTTCTTCATTCTTCCATTTCCAATATCTCCCTTGTTATTTCTTTTTCTTCTTTGTTCCTTCTTCATTTGCATCTCTTCTTCCTTCATTTTTCTACTTGCTTGGAGCTTCAAGGAGTGAGGATTTCAACTTCAACGGAAGGCTTCTCTTCTTTTTCAATTTTCATCAGTAAGACAAGTTCCTCTTTCACTTTTTTTATATTGTGCAAGTTTTCCCCTTCTCTTTGTTGGAATGTCAAAATATGTCTTTGTTCTTCATATCCTTGTTGTTAAAACTATTTTTGTATTGGTTGTGTGATTATCTTCATATTTCCCTCAAATCTTGTGGCTTGTCTAAATCTTTTGTTGGGTTCTTATTTTTGGTCTCGTTGGGGCTTGTTCACCCCATTTTTCATTCAATGAATGACATTTATGGGTTAAAAAGCTAGTTGTAGTTGTTTTGGGGTGTTTCGGGTCCATTTCGTGCTTTCTGTGTGTGTCGAGTCGACTAATTTTTGGGTTTAGTCAACTCAACAGATGCTAGTTTTCTCGGATTTTTGTGCCAACCCTCGGCCCAATCGACTAAGCCTTTTCTTTCAAACTGCGCACCTTGTACTCTTTCAACCATAACTTTTTATTCTGCTATCAAAATTAGGATTTGCTTTTTGGGTTGTAAACCTAACTCAATAATCTTTGTTTTGAGATAGGATGAATCATTTAGATTTAAATTGAGATTGTATTTCCCTTTTTAATCTGAGCCAAAAATCTAGAAATTTTCAACTTCTTAAATGCTTGTAATCTCTTCCCCAAACATCTTGTAGTGTTCCAATGAGTCTTAAAATGCTTCTTGATGATATGTGGGCATCTTAAAGGGGAGAAATTTATCATGTGTAATAAGAAACAAAAGCTAGGAGACTTTTATGATGAATATATGTAATTAATCTATTTAATATTGAGAAATGGTATGGAAATGAAACCCAATGATGGATGTTAAATCTTGTGGATGAAAATACCATGGGCTTATGAATGAAAATGATATTGAAATATTTAAATGTGCATGATGATCGTGATGTGAACATTTCTATAATAGAGTATGCATGTTATATTTATGTGAGACCTCATGAGAATTACATGGCATTATTTTTGCACCCCTATTATTATTTTGGTGGGACGGCTATACTCTGCGAGATGAGAAAGAAAATGATATCCTATGGAGCACCTGATGCAGGTGAGGTGGCCATATAACCTAGTAGGCAATGCTCAACCTAAGTGAATGATTGATTGATGTTTCTATATATATGTATACACATATGCATGCATGTGAATGGAAGGTTATGTGAGCTAATATGATTCATGTGAATAAAGGCTTTGAGAGCCAATGTATCCATATAAATGAAGGATCATGTGAGCTGATGTGATGCATGGAAATGTATATATATATATATGTTTATGGGAAATGGAATGTTAGCATAAAATACATAATGATGATAGCATGGGATGGTATTAATGATGGGAAATTAATAATGGAATTTTTATTATATTTTGGGAAGTCGGGTATACTCTATTTGGTCTATCCATGCCTTGATTCTATGATCTCACTTATTGATTATATATACTTGCTGAGACTTATGGATCACCTTGCTTACTCTTGTCATTTCAGGTACAACAACAACAACAACATATCCAGCCGTTATCCCACTATGTGGGGTTGGCTACATGAATTCTAGACTTCTATGTGGGTTACATCCCAACAGATAGTTTGTCTAGAATTCATATTTGGATCCGACTAAGTTTTACGCTGGTTGTCGGCTACCTAACGCAACCCTCCTCCTTTATCCGGGCTTGGGACCGGCAGTGGATAATATCCCCTGGCGGAGTAAGGAAAAGAAAATTGCAGAGGGCGAGTCCAGTGGGGCTAGAGCCCAGGTTTATAGGTGTATAGAGATGTTCCCAGCTAAAAGGTCTAGGGTGTATTTTGTTTGAGGGCTTGTATAGTGAAAAATTTATTGTGAAATTTGCAATATTGCCCTTTTATTTTGGATGGTATGGCCATTTAGCCCGAGAGATTATGTAAGTCAAGTTATAAATAAAATATATTATTTTTGGCTCATGTTATTCAGTGAGTAAGGAAAAAAAATGCTGAGTGTTTTATTTAAGTGTTGTTCTATGTCATTTTTGTGACGACCTCCTTTCGAATTTTTCTATGCTAGCGGGATAATTCGGGAGTGGGCTACTACAAAAGGAAGCTTTGGAAATAAACTCAACTAGTTCCAACCAATTTCAAATTTCAAGTGAATTATTCCTGGTCAAAGTATTCCTTTGGAAATTGCATTTTCATATGTTTAGCTTGAGTAAATAGCAGTGATGTGGCAGCACATATAGAAGTGTTTAATTGGCATTATACATTTATTTAAAAAATATAAAAAATAAAATCTGTTGGGCGCCCTTCCATCTTCCCCAAACAAACATTTCCATATGGGCTACCACATCATTGCTGTTTATTTTTACTAGAGATGAATAACATTACTTTTTTTTAGCTTTATGTGTTTAATTTCTCAATTTAAGTTTCCTTGTGAAGTGTATTGTTATCAGCCTATAAGTATGAATTTTAGCATCCTCTTCCAAGTTCTTACCATCCCTTGTTTTTTTCCCTCATCATTTGGTAGAGCTTGCATACACTCTTGGCCTTTATTTCTATTTTTCCTATGGAAGCAAGAAGAGGAAAAGGTGGACATGGAAAAGGCAACTCAATGGGGAATTTGGATGATGTACAAGATACTGAAATTCAAGTTCAGAAAGTGAGGAGCTGACCTTGTATCTTGAGCGTAACTCCGATGGATATTGGGCATATACTCTTGGGTAGACCTTGGCAATATGATAAGGGTGCTATACATGATGGTAGAAAAAAAATTTATACATTTGTTGTGGGAAAAATCAAAATAGTTCTTTTTCATGCAAAGATACTTGTAACCCCAAACCTTTTTCCAAATGGGAGGGAAATCCTTTACTTACTTTGTCACAGTTTGAGAGAGGCTAAAAAAGATGGAGTGGTCAATGTTCTCGTGGCCAATGAAAGAATGAAGCTATTAGATGTTCCTAGAAATGTCAAAATTGTCTTAGGTAGTGTTTGTTAAGCAAGATATAAATTGAAAAATATAAGATATAGAAAGTATTACAAACGTTTGTCATTTTTAATGTATTTGTTAAACTTATTTGGCGACTCTTGAAAAAGAAGTCACGTGGCTTCTTATATGTCATTTTTCATATATGCTTATCCCCCCTCTCTTCTCCCAAGATAAACATATATTGAACCTTATAGATAAAAAAAAAAAAATAAAGCATATATCCTCTAGTACATTCTAAAAAATTTAACAAACAGCTCGATAAAAATTTTGAAATGTTTCCCAATTTTATCTTGACTTTTTCATATCTTAGTTCGAAAAGCATTCTAACTTCATCTTGATACAACTTTATTTTAACTATTTCAACAAACACTATCTTAGAATATTTAGTGATATCACTTCCAAAGAGTTGCATAGTGGTCTTCCTCCTTTGATAGAAATCCTGCACCGAAATTGATTTAATTTTAAGTGCTAAGCTTCCTAACAAAGCACATTATTGAATGAGTCCAAATGAACATGAAGGGCTCAGCCGTCAAATCCTTTGCTTGTGTACAGTTTCGCTTTTTTTGTGTTATGAATTTTTAAGTTACAAAAAAAAAAAAAAAAAAAATCTGGGGCCAGGTTCGTCAAACCACTTTTGATTTTGTTACCTTACGAGCTTCCGTCGCCCCAATTGCGACATGCCCGATTGCAGATGATAATGGGGTTGTCGTTGCCATTATAAAGCAGCGTCTGGGAGAGTGAAAGCGACAACTACAAGGTAAAATCCATCATCAACCCATTATCAGCACCATTGTCCACCACCTACGAGCAAAAGCTATGATCCACCACCACTAAAATGGGCTCTTCCTTGTACCACCGATTGGTCCTCCACAGCAATGCTCTCGTGTTAAGGAATGCCTCTGTTGATACTATGGTACTTATTTCCTAATTCAGTCCTACATTGAAATTTCAAGCCAATTTAGGACTGAATTGGCAGTTGAGGACTTGGACAGCAACAATGAGAGGCGGTTCGGTGATACTATATTATACCATATAATAGCAATGACAACCCCATTAATTATCATAAATGACAGGGCTTCACTACAAAAAAATCAGCATTTAACTATAGCTTTAACCACCGCAAAAAGTTTATTGGTGATTTTGAAAATCGCGCTAAATTAGGTGTCGTAGAGCATTTAGCAGCGATTTTTAGCAACCGCTGAAGTAACCGCTGCAAATTATATTTTAAACCGCCGCAAAATAAGTGATTTAGCTGTGGTTTTTAAAATATTTAGTGGTGATTTCGGAACTGCTACAAAAATTAAAAAAAATTGAATATTAGTAGCAATTTCAGAACCACAATAAAAATTAAAAAATAAAATAAAATTTTTAATTTGAAGGGCTATTTTAGAACCATCACAAAAATTAAAAAAAAATAAAATTTTAATTTCTCTCAAGGGCGAGCGGGCAAGCCACAAGCCCAAGCCCACGCATGTCACGTGGCGATACTAGAAATTAAATTTCCAGCCTTCCCCTTCTCTGGTTTTGAACCTAGGGCCTCCTCTACGCCTATGGGCACGCGAAACCATCCACTATTTTTCAGAATTATATTTTATATTTTTTAATATAAATTAAAAATGTTGTGTTTCTATATTGTACTTGTTGGTTTCACCATGTCAACTAAGTTATGGAACACAACTATATCAATTATCTTCATTCACCACCATCTCATGAAATTTCTCCATGTGAAGATGGTGTTCAAACTTCATTTCATCATTACTCCGCCAGAGGATATTATCCACTGCCGGTCCCAAGCCCGGATAAAGGAGGAGTGTTGCGTTAGATAGCCAACAGCCAGCGTAAAACCTAGTCGGATCCAAATATGAATTCTAGACAAACTATATGTTGGGATGTAACCCACATAGAAATCTAGAATTCATGTAGCCAACCCCACATAGTGGGATAACGGCTGGATATGTTGTTAATATAAATTAAAAAACAATAATTAATTGATTATTTTTTAAAAGAATAAAGGAATAAATTAAAAATAAATTAAATGAATTAAATTAAATGAATTAATTGATTAAAAATAAAAAAGATTTTATATATTTTTTAAAATTATTAAAATTTTGTTAAATTTATTTTTTTAAATGAAATTTTTTAATGAATTTTACAATTAATTTAAATTAAATTTTAAATTTTCCTTTTAAGATTTTATATTTCTTTTTATTAATTTAATTTTTAATTATTTTTTTAAGAAAAATTCAAATTTCTAATGAATTTTGCAGTGGTTTTGAAAAATTGTTTCAAATGTTAATTTTATTTTATTTTTAAACTATTTAATTATTTTTAAATTTAGTCACAATTTTTTAGAAACCTCTACTAAATTCAATTTTTAATGAATTTTGTGGCGGTTTTGAACAACTGCTATAAATGTTAATTTAATTTTAATTTTAAATTATTTAATTATTTTTGAATTTAGATGTGATTTCTGAAAATCACAGTTAAATTTAATTTTTAATTAATTTTGTTGTAGTTTTAAAAAATTGTCGCAAATATTATTTTAATTTTAATTATTTTTAAATTTAGTGACGGTTTCTTAGAAATCATTGCGAAATTCAATTTTATTTTTTAATTATTTAATTATTTTCTAAATTTAGCTGCAATTTTTTGCAAACCGTCATAAAATTAAATGTTTTAATGAAAATTATTTAATTTTTTTGAAAAACATTTAATGAAAAACACCATGTTTAAATATTTAATGAAAATCGCCTCAAAAGACCATGTTTTAAGATGATTTTTAAAATCACAGCAAAAAATCAATTTTTTTGTAGTGCTTGTTTTATTTTATTTGACTATTATCATTATTCAATGATCTATTTGTGTTTTTCTTCAACAACACAAATGGCATAAGTAATTTACAGAAAAAAAGGGCATAGGTAACCAATTAGAGAGGAGAGATTTGAAACTCGGTAGCTAATTAACAATCATATTCACATTGGCATAAGTAGCCTCCACTCCCGACTGAAGAGCACGACCCTCGACCATTTTTGTAGTCTCTCTTACATCTTGAATCACATCCATCACAACTGGAGCGCACGCCGATAATAGTTTGGCACTTGCTTGAAATAGATCCACCGCACAGGAAAGAGCAGATGCATAGCCCGACTTGGCAGTAAGCCTTGGCCTGTTCTTCTGCGCGAGGATGCGATGCACCGCATCTTTCATCGCACCCCGTACAGCTTTCTAGATATTGAGAGCATTCATCCCCCATCGCCGTCTTAACTGCGTGAGTCCCAAACAAACATTTGTAGAAATGTACATATCATCAAAATGATTAAGAAAGCAAACGAACTAATTATGTTCTCTATGCATAGAGGGCATATATACCTGCAGGAGCGACGAGTAGAAAAACAATGAGAAACCAAGAGGTTGAAAAGAGTTCGTTAGGCATCTGCATCACTACAGATTAAATTATAAGATAGCACAACAGAACTTCTTTCAAATGTGAGTCCCCACATATATGTGTTGCAAGGCAAATTGGCAATGAATTTATAATAGTAGAGGGGTGTGGCATGTGCAGGTAATTAATCAGTGTAATATTTAAGAGAGACAAAGTAATGCATAGTTCAAGATAATCTACTTAAGGAATATAAATATACAAATACGTTATATGCGATGTAGAGTAATAACAAAAAAGAAAAAAGATTACAGGATTGTTAAAATGAAAAAAAGGAAATAGATCTGAAATATTTGTTTCCCAAAACTAATTCAGGTTGGTTGTAAGATTTCAATGAGTTAAATGAGAAATTTCATATGGTGTGGTGTGGACATACTCTATGCCCAATATCAAAAGGCAAAACATTTTTAAGAAAAACTTCAGGCATAAAGAAGAGAAAATTAACTAGCACAAATGAGGAATTAAACCAAAGAGACTAACCCCCTGATTTTGTCTTTTTATTTATAGCCTTAGTTTGTTACTTTTAGCAAAAAAGGAATAAAAAATTAGGTTTATAAAAGAAGAAGAAAGAAAAAAAAAAAAGAGAGAGAGAGCGAATTAAAAGGGGATAGCCAAATTCCTCTTCCTTTTCTTTTCTTTGCTGAGTAATTAAGCTGTTGGTTGTTGAAAGAAAGGCGGGCATTTTCGTACGAGAAACAAAAGTTCCATTAACATATATTAGAAGATCTCACAAAACCTTTTATTACTTAATTTTCAACTTTTGGGGAATACATTAGTCTATAAATTAGTAGTTGTTAGTTTTGTTTCTTTAGTACCTTTGGTGATTCCTATATTCGTCATGTTGTTTGAGTTATTTACAAGTGGTATTCAAGCTCTTACTTTTACAACTTTACGACAACTTATATACATAGGAGAATCTATGGAGGGCCATCACTGATTAGTTTTTGAAATAGTCTTTTTTTTTTTTTAACCTAGCTCAAGGTAATGGATGCATAGTTCAGGTCTTCAAGATAATCTACTTAAGAGAATATATGAAAAAATACAAATACATTATAAGCAATCTAGAATAATAACAAAAAAAATTACAGAATTGTAAAAGAGAAAAAAAAGAAAAAGAGATCTAAAAGATTTGTTTCCTAAAATTCTTGTTTGGTCTACTTAAATTATAAAAAATACAAAAAAAAAATGTACGTTGCATTTGTAATTTTTGCAAATAAGGCAGTAAAAAAAGAATTCTCTTGTAGTTTAATTTTCTTCATACAATTTTGGAATTTGGATAAAGAAAAAAGGATTGCATAGTATACATTCAATGTTAAATAGCATATATATACATTGATTTGGAAGTTTATGTGCACCCCAAATCTTCAAGTATATAAATATATATATATATATATATATATTTTATTTGGGTGCAAGTATCAAGTATATATAGAACCTTAGCATTCATCATTGAAGATTTTAACATTCAAAAATAAGAAGATTTCCTCTCAAAATTAATTGTATGATATTCAAAATTACTCCTTTGGTAATTAAATGCATTTACACTTGCGTTTATGGTTTACCGTTGCGCAAACTGTCCAGAATTTTTCTGCTCAATGTTGCTCTTTGTTTTTTCTCTCTGCCACTCTCTGTTTTTCTCTCTATCTTTTATACAGCTTTCTCCCAATTGCTCTTAGTTTTATAGGCAAAAAATTGGTGGGTTCGATGGTTGCAACTTTGAATTTTGCAAAGTCACCATGTTGAATTTCTGCACAGCCTCTATTGAATTTCTAGAATTTGCCTTTGAATTTCTAGAAGCAGAGGTGTGAAGGAGACGGTTACAATTTCTCTGCTTTTTCTTACTGTGTTGGGTGCTTCCACCACACATGTGGCGGATACCCAACATAAAGTGTCGGGCTGTGATTGATGCAGTTAACACAATGGTGCCGATGGTGAAGGGAGAAGGTTGTGCTGAGTATTTGGGTGGCTGCAGTGGCAACGACTGCATGCCGAAATGCATTTCGTTGCATCCCCGTCTAGAAGAAAAGCCGGGGGCACTTGTCGCGACGACGGGTGTGTGTGGGGATTCCAATGTGGCAGCTCGGTTTCCAAGACTTGCAAAAGGATTTTCAGAAGGTTCTTGTAACGACCCATTAGTAGGTCCAGTACTTAATTAGAATTATTTGATTAATTAGAGATATATTTAATTAAGAGAATTTGCTATTCAATTTTAATATGACAATCTAGAATATTTTTAATTGAGAGATTAACATTTAAATAGCATTTTATTCTTTATTTATTGTGAAAATTAAATGATAGGACTTGAAGGTCAATTAGCAATTTATGATTAGAGTTTAATTGTTTAATTAAGAGTTATTATGGAATTGGGAGTCCATGTACGAGAAGGCTTGGGCTTAGTAGTCTCCAAGTTTCGGTAAGAGATTGATAATGGGTTTTTGAGGGCCTCTCCATTATGTATATATATACATGCATAGGGCTGGTTGTCTTCACGTCGTGGAGAACAGAAGCCAAGAAGAGAGAGTTGGGCGCAACAATCTTCGATTTCCATTAGAATCGTTTGAATCTGATCCGAAAGATTATCAAGGCAAGTTTCTTCTCCTTGTAATCCTTTCTTACGGGAGTATAGTAGCGTTCGATCTCAGTTATTCCAATTGTTTATCAAGTTGTATCTGTCCAGTTCAGATACGTTGTATATATATATATATATATATGTGTGTGTGTGTGTGTGTGTTACAGTGTGTTTAATTCAGTTCATGCATGTTTTCTTTACAACGATTCCAGTAAATATCATCGTTGAATCATCTCTATAATTGTTTCACATCAATTGGGACTTGTTTTCCCAAATTTTGTTCAGAATGGTGTAGGTTTATTTAAGATTGAATGAAGAACAGAGTCTCTATGTTTGTCATTTTTGGGTTTAAAAGTTGTAGACATCCGAATAGGATCCTTCATATCTGGATAGATTTTTCAGGGCTTGTGAGTAGCATCCGAATAGTTTAGAGGCTATCCAAATGGGTCAAAAAGTTTTATGTGAGTGACATCCGAATAGCTCTTGTTCATATCCGGATGGTCCAATGATATCCGGATGCTTCGTTTCTGTATCCGGATGTGTCCAGCAGTGAATGTGAGTAGTATCCGGATGTGTTTAATTGTCTGTGAGTAATATCCAGATGCTTTGTATCGTATCCAGATGAGTCTAAGGCTTTTTGTGAGTGATATTCGGATACCTTGTGTTGTATCCAGATATGTCCAAATATGTTTATGTCACGTATTCGGATGAGCCCTTAGTTATCCGAATGTTTCTCACAATTCATTCCAAAGTTCATGTGTCTTGTATCCAGATGAGACCTTACTCATCCTGATGTCTATCACAATCCCATTTAATTCATGTGTCTCATATCCGGATGGGTGATTTTCATATCCCAATGGGCCTAGGGTGTATAACACTCACACCGAAATTTCATCTTTTCTCCTATTTGGTTCCAATATCTTTAAAAACTTCAAAGTTAAGCGTGCTCGGATGAGAGTAATTCTATGATGGGGACCCCCCGGGAAGTCTTCATGTTGCAATCAATAAATTATTAAATAATTAAATAAATGTTAGAAAATATTACAAATCAAGGAAAAATACAAATAAATCTTTATATTCCAATATATTAGAGGAGATTACATGTTTAGCATTTAATTTGACATGATCAGCATTACTTTGTCAATATATGTGCATGCATCTTGGTATGAGCATTGAGCATGACTTTTTATGGAGCACTACATATTGTGTGCTAGCATGTATGTGAGTATTGCATTATGCACATCAGACAGCTAGTCCGCGGGGATCCCACCAGTTCAGTTTTAGTTTGTGTGTCACTCGTCTGATGTCGACTAGGGAGATAGGGGCATATTGCCCACAGTATGTGCTTACATCTTCTATGTTTGCAGGTTCAGATTAGTCATGTATGTATTACAGTTATGTGGGCCTATGTGCCAAAGTTGCATACTTGCATTTATCTTACAGTTTATGTGTATTACATTTATGAATGCAATCAGATAGTGTTATACTCAGTACAAGTTCAGTAAGTTTTTCTTCAGTATTGATATTCCTCGATTCAACTTCAGTTATTTTTTTCAATTTATACTTGCTGAGCTTTGTAACTCACCTTGTACTCTTCACCATTCCAAGTCCTAGTGGAGAGTACCAGATGTGGGGCCTAGCAACAGTGTCTAATAGTGTGTGTACGTGGAGCCGCTCAAGACCAAAGATGTCTGGGAGTTGATTAGTTGGTGTTCTATCAGTTTAAGTTTATTTTATGTTTCAGTTTAGGGGTTTTTCCTTAGATGTAGTATATAGTTTTCAGTTAATGTTGACTCAGAGTTTTATTTCAGTTGATTGAGATATTTATTTTGGTATCAGATTTCAATTTATCAGTTAATTTTGTTTTATTTTTCCGTAGCACCTCTTCTCGAGTAATTCTAGAAGAGGAGTGTTACAGTTCCCTTGTGGTGAATGCCAGAGCAGGTGCCAAACAACCTACAAAGGTCAAGCATCCTGCATTCCAGCTCCTGGATCCAACAATCCCATTTGCCAATGCCAATTTGATTGTTAATAACGGCCTTCCATATATATGCATTCATCTCTCCCTAATTAACTAAAAGGCTTTATCTTCTGTATCTGACATTCATATCAAAATTCCGTCTGTTCTATGAAATCCTTCCATTTATCCAAACGATTGTCTATCTTTTTTCGTAATATTTTTTTATGTGCTTTAGACTTGCAATATGGGGCTAAGAAAGAATGAAAAGAATGGTTAACCACACCAATAAATTCTCGACAAAAAATGTAAAAGCACACGAATGAGTAGAACATAGCAAGACATGAGGGTAGGAATTGGCCTGGAGGCCTCTGGAACATAGACCTAAGAGTGATCAAATCAACTTGCATGAAATTATCTATCTATATATTTAGACTTCATAGTCATAAAATGTGTAATATTTAGTTTTAATTAAAATAATCGATCACATTTGAACTATGTATTTTTAAGAATATAGGGGACATAAAATTAAAACTAATGTACCAAAAAGAAAATGAAACTAAAATTAAATTTTGGTATATTATTGAAAAATAAAAAAAAATCATTATAAAATTAAGACTAAACAAAAAGTTGATTGTACCAAAAAGTTGATTAAATAGCCTAAAGTTTATTTAATAGTCCATCATTTGTTATGTTTTCTTTCGATCATGTAACTTCATGGCTTTTTTATTAATCTTTTAGGAATAGGTTTATAATTCTTCTTAATCTAACGCCAATCTATACATATCTTCTCGTTTTACTAAGAACATAATTATTCTAACCGCAGTAGCTTACTGTTGATTTGATGAGAATTATTTTAAATGTTTTTTCCTAATTTATTACAATAAATTTGATGAAAATTAATTCGTATATTTTATTTTGGTAAATTCCAATGCACACCCTAAGATTTAGTGAAAATTAATAAAGGTTATGCGCTTTTTGAAAATAATAAAAACGCATTTTGACTTTTCAAAGTTCCTAATATTCTGCCTTTACAATTTTATTAATTCTATTTGCACCCAGATCTTTTGCTATCCACACCCACTTTTCATTAAAATTTTACACTTTGCTCTTCACACCCACCCTTAATACTCTTTGCACCTATTATTTTTCAAAAATACCCTTAACATCACGCACACACAGCAAGCGGGCGAAGGCGACTCACATAGAGAAAATGATGGCCATGGTGAGAAAAAGACGGCAACAGCAAGCGAGCATCGGCCCATCATCACCGACAATCATGTCGCTCCCACCACTTGAACCCCTAAACCCAAGGGTTTGATGGCTTTGAAAGGTCCACGAACTCATGGGTTCAAGGGCTTTGAAACGTCCTCAAACGCTGAGGTTCTTCTATGAACACTGTGCTCTCTGGCACGACTGTTGACCTTCTTCTCCAACCGTTTCTCCGAAGATCTTCAATTCTCCAATTGTGTGTGTTTATGTCTGTGTCTATGTGTAATACCCCAAGACATCATGAATAATAATCACAATTTTAGTATTTAGACCCTAGAGAAATTATTGGAATTTTAAGTGTTAGCGGTAAGTTTAATAGGGTAAGATATATTTATTTGTACTATAATTAAATTTATTGAGTTTAATCATAGCTAAATACATTGCATAAAATATATAGTTTAAAAATGGTTAAAAATAAATACCATAAATTATTGGGATTTGTTTTATTGATATAGGTATATTATATAATATAATTATACGTATGTATATATGTATATTTTATATGTATATGCGGATATTAAAAAAAAAACCAAAAAATCTGGAAAAAAATCAAAGCAGGCGCGCAGCTATGCTCTGGTCGCGCCTGCAACAAGAAACCAAGGGTAAGGGGGGCCATTAATGCTTCAAATGACGTTAGAGTGGCCTTCCAGGACGCGTGGCACTTGTGATGGGACAACTAACAGCAAGTTTCGGCTATAAATAGCCGCGTTCGAGCAGCCTCCTTTATCAGAAATTTTTACTTCATAGATCGGGCACTTGGGGCAGCATTTGAGAGCTTGGTGAGTGGGGTTCTAATCCTTGCGTTGTGGATGAATTTTCTAGAGCGTTTTGTAGCCAACGGAGCAGCGGAGAAGGAGAATCAAGCCTCGCCGAAAAATCGCAACTTCACTAGAGCTGAGACTTCAAATGCAAAATCGAGGTATTTTTGTTATGTTTTTCTCGAATTTAAGGCTATATTTGGGCTCGAGAGGTCGGTTTTAGGAGGGGTAGGGGTTCGCTGAAGAAGAAAAACCAGACCGGACACGTGGCTGCACGCGCCCGCGAGTGGGAAGAAGGCGCGTGGCTTGCACGCGCCCGCCAGGAGAAAATAAAGAAAAAAAATAAAAAAAATAAAATAAAAGAAGAAAAATAAAAAAAGTAGATAAAATTTTGAAAAAATTTCAGAAAATATAGAATATTGTTTATGTCTTATTTTGTGAAAAATTTTCTGGAAAACGTTAAATTAATTATTTATTTAAGTAGTTTTGCTATTATGGAAATAAGGGAAAAAATAGGAATTTAATTTGAAAAATTTCAAGAAAATTCCAGAGGGCTAGAAATATTATTTAAAGAATATTAGTAAAAAGAAATTGGGTTATATGAAATTTTAGATATTTATTACGAAATTTTTAGGAAATAAGACTTAGAAAATAAAGAGAAATTGTAGAAATTATGAGAAAATAGTAAAATAACATTTTGGAATAAATTTAATGTTTTAGGAATCCTTGGGGCACGACTATTGGGAAATAGCTCGTCTTTCAAAGTCGAAGCACTTTTCGAGGCAATTTAAATTGTGGAAAGTAAGTGTACTGTTATGAGTTAGTACGGTTATAAATATTTGTCTTTGGGAATGCTTTCATCATATTGACATACTCTGATATGTATCCATCACGTAGACTGCACACATGATTATGAAATGCATAAATACACGTTGATATCAATTATCACACACATAAAAGTCGTAAGGGGTACGTACGAACTGGCATCGTTACTTTATCAAGGGTGCACCCATACACCCCGGCTTCAAAAAATGTGGCCATAAAAATGGTAGGTAGCCTGTAGGGTGCAGTTGACACCTACGATGAGTAAGATATTGCATACACACATGATAAAACATTTGTATACTTAAATGGTTCATCATCTAATATGGTTTTTTTTCCCCTAGAATATTCAACGTGTCAGTCGGGACTTGCAGTGATGGTACAGAAGTCGAAGATGTGTAGTGACATGAGTCGTCGAGGAATAAGTAAGTGTATCATGTTATGTTGTAGTATGGATATTTCGAATATTATGTACATTTTAAGTTATCATTAGAAACTTATGTATCAACTTTGTAATAAATGCCATGTTCAGTTATCTATGAAATGCTATGATCAGGTTCGATTTTCAACTTTCGCTTATATGATTCAGTGTATGTATTGTTTTGGCTAGCACTAGATAGGCCTAAGGGAATTTCGAGAATATTGTAATTAAAAAAAATAAAATAAGTCCCAAATTTCCTAGGTTATAACACGCCTTGAGTAAGTGGGGTGTTACACTATGTATATGTGTGTGTGTGTATATTATCACCAACGACCGAGGAGACCACGACTGTTATCATCAAACTCAAACCCTTGGGTTCGAGAAAGCCTAAACGCACTCAAACCTTGGGATTCAGGTACGATAATGGCGATCGCGTTCGTTGCTGGCACCTGCTTGCAGGATGGTTGTACGTCACTCCCACTAACGATGACAACATAAAGAATAATGTGACTGGCAATGATAAATGGAGACTGTAACACCCCATTTACTCAAGGCGTGTTATAACCTAGGAAATTTGAGACTTAATTTTTTTTTTTTTTACAATATTCCCGACATTCCCTTAGGCCTATCTAGTGCTAGGCGAAACAATGCATACACTAGATTTAACTAAATCATATAAGCGAAAGCTGGAAATCGAACCTGATCATAACATTTCATACATAGATAACTGAACATGACATTTATTACAAAGTTGATACATAAGTTTCTAATGATAACTTAAAATATACATAATACTCGAAATATCCATACTACAACATAACATGGTACACTTGCTTATTTCTCGACGACTTATGTCACTACACATCTTCGACTTCCGTACCATCTCTGCAAGTCCCGACTGGAACTTTGAATATTCTAGGGGCAAAAACCCAGATTAGATAATGAACCGTCTCAGTAAGAGTACAAATATTTTATCATGTGTGTATGCAATGTCTTATCCATCGTAGGTGTCAACTGCACCCTACATGCTACCTACCATTTTTGCGGCCATCTCTTTTGAAGCCAGGGTGTATGGGTGCACCCTTGGTAAAGTAACGATGTCAGTTCGTACTCTCTACGGCCTTTATGCGCGTGATCAATGATATCAACGTATATTTATACATTTTATAGTAATGTCATGCATGCAGTCTGCGTGATGGATACATATCAAAGCATGTCAATATGATGAAATTATTCCCGAAGATAAACATTCATAACCGCACTAAACTTGTAATAGTACACTTATTTTTCACAATTTAAGATGTCTCGAAAAGCGTGTCGACCTCGAAAGACGTGCTAGACGAGCTATTTCCAAATCCTCGAGCCTCAAGGGTTCCCAAAACATTAAATTTATTTCCAAAATGTCAACTTACTATTTTCTCATAATTTTCATAATTTCCAAAATTTCTCCTTATTTTCTAAGTTTTATTTCCTCAAAAATTCATGATAAATATCTAAACCTTCATTTAATCTAATTTTCCTTCACTAATATTTTTAAAATTACATTTCTAGCCTTTTGGAATTTTCTTGAAATTTTCCAGATTAAATTTCTATTTTTTCCTTATTTCCATAATAACAAAATCACTTAAATAAATAATTAATTTATCATTTTCCAGAAAAGTTTTCACAAAATAAGACATAAATGAAATTCTAGATCTTCTGGAATTTTTTCAAAATTTTTGCAAAACTTTTCTTTTTTTCTTCTTTTTTCTTTTTTTCTTTTCTTTTTTTCTTTTTTTTTTATTTTCTCCTAGCGGGCGCATGCCTTCTTCCTACTCGAGGGCGCGTGGCTGCACGCCCCCAACTGGTGCGTCTTCTCCGGCAACCCTCTTGCTGCCGGCGACATTGCCGGCCTCCAAGCTTCAAAAGAAGCTTCCCTCCCCCTTATTTTTGACCTCCCGAACCCGATTACAACCTTAGAATTGAGAAAAAACCAACAAAAAAATACCTCGTTTTACTAGTTGAAGTCTCAACTCTAGCAATTCGTACGATTTTCTGGCGAGCTCGATTCTCCTTCTCTACTGTTCCGTTGGCCACCAAACGCTCCAAAAACCTTGCCCATGATGCAAAGACTAAAAGGCCACTCACAAAACTCTCAAAACTACCTCAATCGACTGCTTCTTGAATTAAAATGTTAGAATAAAGGGCCTCACTCGATCTCGACTATTTATAGCCAAAAATTCACCGCGAGCTGTCTTATTAAGGGCGCCACGCGTCCTAGAGGCCATCATGACGGCCATTTCTCCCATTAAAGCCCCTCTCCCCTCTGTACTTGATTACAAGCACGACCAGAGCATGGCCGCGCGCCTGCTCCAGATTTTCTGATTTTTTTTATTTTGATTTTTTTTATTTATTTAATATACATATATACATACTACGTACAACTATATATTATACCTATATTAGTAAAAATCCGAATAATTTTTGGTACATAGGTATATTTTAACTATAATTATACTATATATTTTATACAAATGAATACAACTATGATTAATTACATACAACTAAATTTATACTTACCCTATTTAATTTACTGAGAAATACTTAAAATTTTAAAAATTTCTCTAGGGTCTTAAATATCAAAATTTTGATTATTATTCATGATGTCCTAGGCTATTACAGAGATGATGACAGCAGAGTCAGAATGCACCCGAAAGAAAATGATGACGATCACATCACTGTTAAAGAAGTAAGTCAACGACAATATAATGAAAGAAGAAGAGGATGGGGCAACCAACGATGAGAGAAAAAAAGGCATGACTGCAAACAGAGGGGAAAAATGGACTTTTACTCAAGGTTATTTTAGTCATACTTAAATATGGATATAGAGAGCAAAATACTAGGTTGTAAATAAAATTTTCCTTACAATTTTTTAAAATATATAAAATACCTTTCCTAATTTTTGGCCAAAAGAAAGGTATTTTCATTTTCATATATATATTTTTTATATATACATTTAATTTATATATAACTATTCAAATCTATATATGTTTTAAATATATTTCCATCATAAGAAATGTTTTTTAGAAAATATATTTATATATTTAACTTTATTTTTTGATATATTTCTAATTTACATTTATATGTTAAGAATCTATTTATTATTTATATAAATAAAAAAATATATTTTTGTAAATAGGAAGTATAGTTTCCATAGATATATATTTACTTTACATTTATATTTTTTTAAATTTAAGAAATACCTTTTCTATAGTATATGGAAGAGGGAGAAAAAGAGAGACAAAAGGGTTTAAAAATAGGGGTAAAATAATTAATTTATCAAATTTTTTAACAACATAGAAGGTCGTTATTATTTTTAAAAATCAAAATAATGCCACTTGTATTTTTATTAAATCTCGAAGATGGTGATTATAATTTATTTATTTATTTATTATAACAAATATTAAAAAAAAAACAATCCGAGCATCCAACACTTCACATTGTAATTGTACGTAAACGCCACAATTGTAATATGGTAATTCTAGATTACTGCAATCAATTACAAGATCTTGTACTAATTAAGCTGCTTGTGTGCTAGTGCTCTCCACCCTTATAAATATCCGTTCATGCATTGGCCCACACACATCTTAGAAATATCATATCCATTGGTATTGTTCTTGTCTGCATCTCGAGCCATGGCCAAGCTCTCTCCAACTCTCTCTGTTCTTTTCGTTCTCGTTTTTGCTTTAGGTATAATTTTCTTTCTTTTTCTTTTTTTTTGTTTTTGCTACACTAATTTGCTGATGTATATTTAGTCATTGAGCAAACACAGGAGAGAACAATCACAGATATTGTTTGTTTTATGGGTTCCAAACCCTAGTGGGAACATGCTGGTATAATTGTTTTCTTAATTAATTACACGGAGACCACTTATTAGCCCCCCCCCCCCCAAAAAAAAAAGAAAGTTTATTGGGTAAACCACAACAAAAAGGAATCCCACAATCTGCTTGTGATGGATGCAGCTAAAACAATGGTAAAAGGAGATTGTTAGGATTATGATTCAAAATGTATTTTTTGTATATATCTGATATGTGCTGTTTGTATGCATTTTGTTATATATATATTTGGGTTTCATTTATCTAATGTTTAATTGCATAAATGATAAATTTGCTGATTATGTTGTGGGCTATCTTGCTGTTTATAATTTGGGCCATTAGCCATTGGGCCGAGAGCAGTTTTGGGCAGCAAGCCCATCCTTCATGTGGCTCATTTCCTTTGCCTCAGCCCAGCCGATTGCAGCAGCTATATAAGGGCAGCTTCTTGCCCTAATCTCAACAGATCTGATTTTTTGCTCTCTCTCTCTCTTGAAACCCCATGTTCGACGCTTCTTGAAGTAAGACTCTCTCTTGCTTGTGAATCATTCTCTTGTTCGATTGGCTTCGGTTTATTGGTAAGATCACGGTAAGGTTGTATTGCTTTAAATCTTTGTTGTTGAATCGCCTGAGGCGTGAGAGATTTGGTATGGCTGATAGATCAGATTCTTGACTCGATCTTGAGATCGGTAGAACAGTTTCTATACTTGTTCTTGTATTTAGTTTCTGATTTCAGTTGATGTATTTGCAATACGTTTTTATTCTTCTTGTGATCTTGTAAATCTGGTTGTAACTGAATACTATTAGTGGATTGACTAGAGGCGGAGCCTCTACCGTGAGTAGGATTCTTTCGAATCCGAACACGTATATCGTTGTGTTATTGCGTTCATTCTCTATTTCTATTTTTACCGCGCTTGCTCTTGGTTGGTTTGGCCGATTGTACATGTTACAATAAACTAACAAGTGGTATCAGAGCCCTAGGGATTCAAGATCCGGGCCGAACCGTTTCTGATTCAAAGGTAAACGCGAAGATCATTTTTTAGATCTTCGACTGGGTAAGGAATTTCGGATTTGCCCTAATTTTCGGATCTGCTTTATTTTGCCCTAATTTCATAATCATATCTGTTGTGTGTATTCTGTGTTTGCATTTATTCTGATTACTTGCTGATTGATCTATTATTGCGATTAACTGCAAGTTCGTTTTCAATAAGCTTGTTAATCTTGAATACTATGCAGTGTATGTTTTGAATGCACAATTTTAATCCTCTGATTATTAATCTTGTTTCACTGTTTTGCTGAATTGAACTTCCAGTGAATGATTCATTGTTTTTTGTTCAGTTGTTAATCTTTTGTTTGGCCTAACATTGTATTAATTTCTGGATTTCGTTTTAAAATCTAAAATTGTTTTTTCTTTGTAATCAGTGTTTAAAATCTGATTTGTCTAAAAGGTTTGGAGCTTGTCTAATAGGACTGTATAACTTGTTTGATTCTTGATTAAATCTGTTTTTAGCCTGCTTATATTTTTTCTATATGGCTCCATCTAAATTGGAAATAGATAAATTTGATGGCCATGGTAATTTTAGTATGTGGCAGAAAAAAATGAAAGCAGTGCTTGTCCAACACCGGTGCGCGAAGGCTCTGTTGGATACAAAGGAGGATAAGGATAAGCAACTCTCCATGACCGCCCAAGAAAGGCAGGACATGGATGAGATGGATTATTCCTTGATCATCCTCAGCCTAGCAGACAATGTCCTGCGCCAGGTAAATGAAGAAGAATCAACTGCAAAGGTATGGTCTAAGTTGGAGTCCTTGTATATGGCTAAGTCTCTTACTAATAAAATATTTTTGAAAGAACAATTGTTTGGATTTAAAATGAAGCCTGCAAAAACCTTAGAGGAAAATCTAGATGAATTTAAAGTGATTACAATAGAATTAGCCAATGCTGATGAAAAAATTTCTGATGAGAATCAAGCTATTATTTTGTTAAACTCTTTGCCAGAAGCTTGTAAAGATCTTAAAACAGAAATTAAATATGGTAGATCTTCTTTGACCTTAGAAGATGTGTTGTCAGCTCTTAGATCTAGGGATCTTGAAGTTAAGAGGGATAATATGTCAACTCCTGCAAAGGGATTGCATGTTAGTGGTCAAGTAGATAGAAATCCCAATAGGGAAAAACCTATGACTGGAGGGTCAAGAAAGGGACCCTCAACAACCAAGACTTGCTGGTACTGTAAGAAAGATGGTCACTTAAGGAAAGAGTGTTTTAAAAGAAAGAAGGATCTTGAGAAAAATAAAGTTAGAGAGGAATCAACCAACCTGCTTGATGGTTATGAGAGTATAGAAGCTCTGTAGGCTTGGAGTCTAGGCATTAAAAGGCTAGGGCACATTGGTTATAAGAGAATTGTAAGAGTTAAGCATGTTAGGCATGAATGGATTTATTTAGGTTTGTAACCTTGAGGGCTGTATAAATCCTGTTTTTGGTATGGGATAGAGTTTCCCATAGATGCCTGTATTTGTTTCCCATGGGTTGTAAGTCGCTTTCTCTGTCTCTTTATTGGGAGCTGTTCTGAGTTCCTGGTTTCAATCTAGGACCTGTTTCTAGATGTTGATGTGTGCCTGGTCTTCTAGTATTTGATGGCCTTGTAGATTTAGACTTACCTGAACAAACTGATAATGTACAGTTTGAGGTGGAAATTTGTCAGTCTTAAGGTGGAACCTTAGGAAATTTCTGTGTCTAATATAAGGCTGAGTTTTAGCCCTGATGTCTTGTTTATAGAAGTCTTGATAGAGGTTTTTGTTGGTTTAAATGAGGCATGTATTAGTTGAGTCTTTTTCAGTTTGTTTAAGTTTGAGCAAGCTGTGTCGTTGCTCAATGTGCTCCTATTGTAGCTGGGAGAGTTTGTAGAGGTCTCTGGTCAAGTCCACTATAAATCCATTCTTGAATCAAGGTGGAATTTGTTAGGATTATGATTCAAAATGTATTTTTTGTATATATCTGATATGTGCTGTTTGTATGCATTTTGTTATATATATATTTGGGTTTCATTTATCTAATGTTTAATTGCATAAATGATAAATTTGCTGATTATGTTATGGGCTATCTTGCTGTTTATAATTTGGGCCATTAGCCATTAGGCCGAGAGCAGTTTTGGGCAGCAAGCCCATCCTTCATGTGGCCCATTTCCTTTGCCTCAGCCCAGCCGATTGCAGTAGCTATATAAGGGCAACTTCTTGCCCTAATCTCAACAGATCTGATTTTTTGCTCTCTCTCTCTCTCTTGAAACCCCATGTTCGACGCTTCTTGAAGTAAGACTCTCTCTTGCTTGTGAATCATTCTCTTGTTCGATTGGCTTCGGTTTATTGGTAAGATCACGGTAAGGTTGTATTGCTTTAAATCTCTGTTGTTGAATCGCCTGAGGCGTGAGAGATTTGGTATGGCTGATAGATCAGATTCTTGACTCGATCTTGAGATCGGTAGAATAGTTTCTATACTTGTTCTTGTATTTAGTTTCTGATTTCAGTTGATGTATTTGCAATACGTTTTTGTTCTTCTTGTGATCTTGTAAATCTGGTTGTAACCGAATACTATTAGTGGATTGACTAGAGGCGGAGCCTCTACCGTGAGTAGGATTCTTTCGAATCCGAACACGTATATCGTTGTGTTATTGCGTTCGTTCTCTGTTTCTATTTTTACCGCGCTTGCTCTTGGTTGGTTTGGCCGATTGTACAGGTTACAATAAACTAACAGAGATGAATGTATCGATTATTTGGGTCGACGTTGCGGCGATTGCTCACAATATTGTAGCAAATTCCATCCCAATCCACAGGAACAACCCAAGGCTTACTGCGAAGGTAACATGCGCTTTTGCTCGTACCAGTGCGGTGGCTCTATTTCGAACAAATGCAGAACCATATTCAAGCTACCGATTTGCGACGGATGTGCTGAAAAATGCGGCACCAGCTTGAAGAATGGGGAATGGTATGGATGCTATGCAGTTGTGGGTGGAGGCACCATTTGTCAATGCCAATATGATTGTTAGAGAGTTTGAAATAAATCCCTCCAGATTATTAACTACAAGTCCCATTAAGGAATTAATTATATGGAATGGAAAGCTTAATTAATTTGTTTCTATAGGAAGACAAATTAAGTTCAATGAATTTTAAGGTTTCATGCTGCTATTTGATTTTTTTTTTTTTCCTATTCCATAAAAGCTAATGAATCAAAAGGTTGAAAATAAAATTGGGAGGAAAAATTAGTGTAAACGGGAATAAAAGAAATTGGCAATTGGACCCTAAAATTTTTAGGTCTATTATTATTTTGTGTCATATACAGTGGTAGCAATAATTAGGTTAACTTATTAGTTTAGGAGATATCCATCACAACCTAGAAACTAAGGGTTGATGACTAGAGCTGATCTCATCTTAAGTTGTACGGAAACAGATACGAGAAATGTTTTTGATACAAAACAAAAATAGAAAAACAATATTTTTTTTAAAAAAATAAAAAACGAAAACGCACACTTTTTTTCTTAGTACTACATACTCTACTTTTTAGTACCACGGGAACACCTCCAAAATCTAGTTCCACATCCCTTTCTTTATACCTCAACACCAAATTCTAGAACTGCAAACCCCCCCCCCCCCCTTTTTTTTTAAATTGCTGTGATAACCCCAATTTCTAGTACCATGCCCCCTTTTTTAAAAAAAATGATAAAATTATAAAAATAAATATAAAAACATAAAATATTTTCAAATCATGCAAATTATACTAGTTCCTTAATGATAAAATTTATTATAAATTTTTAATGTTATTATAATTAATTTATAATGAAATTATTATTATTTTATAATGTAATTATAATTATTATTTTATTATAAATAGAAGTTATTATTTTTTTATTAACCAAAAATAATATTATTTCATTCTTCCATTATCAGTAGTTGACAAGGTTGAAGTTATTACTTTATCAACTTTTTTTTATAGATAGTTTTTATGAATAAAAAAAAGAACCCTATAATTTTTAAAATAGTTCATTGCACAAAGAAAAATGAGGTCTTCTTTTCTTCTCTTTAAGTTAAAGGATAAAAAATTTAATTTTAATAATATATTTTTGGTCTTTCTGAGAACCATTTGAATCAAGTAGTTTAGTGATTCACATGGTTCTCGCTTACTTATAATATATGTTTGGTCTTTGTGAGAACCATTTGAATCAAGTAGTTTAGTGATTCACATGGTTCTTGCTTACTTACACAAAGTCTTTTATATATGCTCTATTTTATTGAATTTTATTAAATATTAATGTAAAGGAATCATATCTATGTAGCCTCCTTCTTAAAAGATTGATCCCGAAGTAGCACATCCAAATTATAAGAAAGCCTATCAAAGCCACAATTGCAGAATTTGTAATTAAGAGTTAAATTTCCATTTGTTCTGTTTGAGTATGTAAATAAATTGCGAGTACGATCAAGTAATAAAAGATGCCCAAATTTCCTTTGGGTCCCAATTCTAATATGATTCCATGGTTCATTGGCCCATATTGCTCCTAAAAAAGATAAACCCTATACTAATAATATGATTGATAACTCCAATGATTCTTGTTTAATCAATTGGGATATGTAATAATTCTTAGTAGAAAAAAAAAGGAAGTATTTTCATAAAGATTGCATCTTTCATTTATGTATTGGATTTTGTCAAAAGAAAAGGACTTCAGTTAAAAAGTGATTGATTTTGGCAAATGAGGTAAATCGTAAACAAGCCTTTGGCCCTTGCCTAAGTCTAGTATCGAACTCATGATGTATTGGTACTAACCTTAACGTATTATTTGTCCCTCACTTGACCTATGCTCTGAGGGTGATATAATTATTTTTTTATGAGTACCTTAATGTTAAACTATGTATACCTTTATGTTGTAACATAAATACCACTACATTGTTTCACATATATCCTAAGAATGTACAACAAATGCCATTGTGTTATGCCATAGATATCCTAAGTTATATCACAAAAGTTACAAGGTTGTGGAACCTCAACACCAATATTTTCGAATCACAAAAAATCCTAATTTCTAGTATCCCATACCCTACTTTTTAATATTGTGGGGACGTCCCCCAATTCTAACATTACGCACTTTTTTTCTTAGTACTATATTAATAGTAAAACTTCAACACCCTTATTTTAATGTATGGTTTAGAGGCTAATTAATAAGCTCCCTAAGAGTGTCAAATCACACTCATTATTTTAGTCTCTATTATATTATAAACAATTTACTCTCCATTATTTTTTTATCTCAAAAATTGTGCTTACTCCAACCACGCTCTCTATTTTTCTCTATATTTGATTCTCTATTTTATTTATTTATTAATAAACTTTAATTCTATTTTTTTGTACCTTATAATTTTTACTACTATAAAATTTAATGTGTTTTCTCATTTAATAATAAATATTACTATTCGTCACCTGACCTCTTTCACCACCTGTTCATCTCCGCCACTTCGCTGCTTGACTTCCTTCGTCGTGTTTGTTTGTCTCCTCCTTTGCTGATCTAGTCATCTTCGCTGCCTATTCATATCCATTGTATCACCGCTTGAAAATGTTTGTCTCTTCCTTCACCACGACTCTGGGTCTTCTCTAGCCGTGGGCCTCTTCTTTTTCGTCATGTCCAACAACCTTTGATAGTCATCTCTGAAGCCGACGACAAATCAGTTGTAATGCTTCATCCTCTTTGTCTTCTCTAATGGTGACAATTGCAACTACAGTGACGACAGCGATGGTGATGCCTCTAGCGATGACCATTGTGGGAAGGGATGCCAAAGGCTACGGTAGATGATGGGATTGCCAAAAATGGTGAGGGATTTATGTAACACCCAGAAACTTTGTAAATAAGTGTTTTGTGGAAATATGAAATTTCATGAAAAATAGATATCAAAATACCCTAAATAAGTGACTGAATCAAGTGCAGGGGATACCTTGGATCTTAGATATCTAAAGAAAAGAGTATAAGATTTTTTATGCTGAAAGAAATCGGATCAGAAATGGCTTTCAATACAGCTATGATTCAGGCTAAGAAATCGAATGATCGTAAGGGACTTTCGGGAAGTCAACAAGACTGTGAGTAGGTTCATATTTAGCATAAGGGGCAACCTTTAAGCGTTTTCGGGAATAAACATAAGTAATTTTGATCGAAACACGATCTTACGTATATTCAAGCCTAAGTGTAATTTATTAATTTTGGTCGAGGGAGAACAAAACGATAATTTTTCTGAATTTTCAGGGGTGAGATGAAGGGTTTAGAACTTACGAGGCTTAGTGGAATAATTGAAAACTTAGGGGCTTCAAATAGGGGCCAAAATGAAATTTGAAAAATAGAAAGGCGTCAAAATGGAATTTCTCAAAAGATCAGCCATTGCCATTATCGGCCACCACTGCCACCACCATCCAACCTATTTTCAATTTCAAGGGGGTCGTTTCAAGGGTCAGAAGTGGACCCCAGGGTATGGTGGTTCGATTGGGAGCAAGCATAGCCAAGAAATGGTCGGGTATGGTCGTGATTTGACGTCGGTATGGCCGAAGGTTTCCAAAAAATCAAGCAAGCTCGTTCAAGGCTGATCAGATGATTTGAAGCAAGATAAGGTTGTATCAGTGCAGTTAAGGCTTTCATTTGACGAAGCATGGCTCGTCTTGGCTCGATTTTGGGTATAAATAGGGGTTGAATGGCCAAGAGTTTCTTACAATTTCGAGATTCAATCTGAAAGGTTTAGTGGATGTGTAACGACCCATTATTGGGTCTAGAATTTTAGAATGATGTATCAATTTATTTTAATTATTATATAAGTTGAGCAAATTTGATTCTTAATGTTGAGATAGATCTATGGGCTTGTATGTATGGATTTAAATTAAATGGATGGGATAATGAGTTGGGCTTGGGCCTTTAAAGAAATAGAAGATGGGCCATTTATTTGGGCTTAAGCCCAATACAACACAAAAAATAATAATAATAATAATAAAATAAATAAATAAATAATAAATAAATAATAATAATAATAAATAATAATAATAACAAAATTTAAACACCCCCTTTCTTTTTCTTCTTTCACCTTTTTCTTTCACTTATTCTTTATTTTTCACTCCCTCTTTTACTTCTCCTTTCTTCTTTCACTTCTCCTTTTACTTCTTCTTTTTCCTTTCACTTCTTCTTTTACACATTCTTTTTTCTTTCTTTTATCTCCTTTCTTCTTCTCCCTCACGACTTCTTCTTCTTCTTCTTATTCTATTCTTCTTCTCTTCTTCTTCTTCTTCTTCTTCTTCTTCTACGCATTATTTTTTCTTCTCTACTGCTTCTATTCTGTTAAATTTTCTGTGGCAATTAGAGCTTCTGTGCGGGTGCTTCCTCTTGATTTATTCATCCTCAGGCAAGTATCCTTTCTTCTTCTTCTTTTATTTTTCTCCCCTTCCATGTATAGCATCTCTATTAATTTCTTTTTTTGTATTTGCATAGTATAAAATCCCTAAATATTGTGAGTCTATTTGATGTCTCAAAAGGGGTTTGATTCACCCCAATATTATTCTGTGAATGGCATTTTTCACCTCTATTGTGATGGGAGTTTATTCACTTTCATTGCTCATTTTAGTGTATGTATTGGTATATCTTATATGTAAATGATGTCTGGATAATTAATGTCTATACCCGAATGTCCCATGAAATTGTGGAAAAATATCAAGTTAATGTGTGAAAAATTCGGATGCTACAGTACCTATATAGTATATCGATATAGTACTATACAGTATCTATACAGTATCTCGATACAGTACCATACAGTACCTATACAGTATCTCAATACAGTACCTATACAGTATCTCGATACAATACCATACAGTACCTATATAGTATCTCAATACAGTACTTATATAGTATCTCGATACAATACTATATAGTATCTCGCTATAGTATAATACCGTATCCGTATAGTATACATACAGTATCTTGCTACAATACCGTACCGTATCCATATAGTACCCCGCTACAGTACCGTTCTGAAATTTTTTATTAATATTAATTAAACATTTACTTAATGTATTAGAGCAATTGTATGGTGGAAAAATAACATTTTTAGCCATAACATTCTTCAATGGTATTAAATGTATATTGAGAACGAGAATTTAAATTTAACATTGCTGGTAAATGCATACATGATGCATACATGTACATGATGCTCATATATATGTTCTTAGCGCACTTATTATTTTGCGCGGAAATAAAGGGTACCCTAGGAGCGCCTGACGGGGGACGAGGTGGCCATAGCCCGGCAGGTTGTGCTCGATACGTTATGTGATGATTTATTGATATGATGATTAATGCATGTTTTGCATCGTGGCTTACGAGCCTATGAGATTTATACTTATGATGTATGCACTTGTATGATTATACATGAACAAAAATTGAAATTTATAATTCTATGAGATTTGATTTCCTGACTTATATAATTGAATATTGATATGAAGTCGTTGTACACTCCTCTCGGTGTCATCATGATTTCTCTTTCTTTATACTGCTCCTTTGTACTAGAACTTGCTGAGCCTTGTGGCTCACTTGATCTCCTTATGCCATTCCAGGTAAGGGTAAAACAGTCATTAAGGGCGAGTCCAGTGGGACTACAACCCAAGGGTAGTGGTGTACAGAGGCACTCAACTCGGAGATCCTAGTTGCGTTTTGGTGAGGTAGATTGATGAGATTTTAATTTGTTATTTTGCATTAGAGTCTCATATTCAGTTTGTATGGCCTTAGAGCCTAGACGTATCAAACATTGGTTTGTAATGAAAGTTATTGATATTTCGCTGCGTGAAAATAGATAAATGTGTGTGTTTATTATGAGGTATTGTTCTATATCATTCTTGTGATGACTTCCTTTCGAATGTCCTATACTAGCGGGCACATTCGGGAGTAGGTCCTTACAGGATGAATTGAGAGAAATTGTTAGAGGGCTTTGGTTGAGTAAGGATCAATTCTAGAGATTTTAAGGCATTTTTATATAGGTTTGAGTAGTGTTCGAAGCTTGGGCGGAAAGTCGAAGGGTCGTCGGAGCCAAGGCTTTAAACAACCGATGGAAGGCCTTCCAATGGTGTTTTCAGGAAAAGGAAGGTGCCAATAGGATTGAATTAAAGAGGGCTACCAGGTGGTGTGGTCGAGGAAGAATTTCGGTCTCCAGCGACAAAGGGCTCGCTTGAGAAAGTCTTTAAATGCAGGCGCGTGAGGATGTGTGTGTAAGAGGTATTTTCAGAAAAAAATTAATATTTTTAGAAAAATATTTTATGAATTATGGTGGAAAAAATTTGAGAAAAACCTTGATGAAGTATTTATCTTGGAATTTTTTAGGAGAAAATAAGAAGAAATTTTGAGAAAATTATGGAAAAAATAGATATTGATATTCTTTTCAATGAATATGATGTTTAGGGATTGTTGAGGCTCAAGGTTGAGCATTAGTACTTTTACTTGAAGACTAGCATGAAAATCGAGGTTGGCACGAAAATTGAAGTGGTCTAAGATACATTCAAGATGAGTGTTCCCCCTATAACTCAATTTATTGTAAGAGTTTCTACTTCAAACTTGGTTTATCGTGAGAATTCCTAACCAAAACTTGGTTTATTTTAGGTGGTTTGATCCTATACTTGATTTGTTTTATACAAACAATTTGACCTACAAAAGGTTGGTTTCATGTGGGAGGTTTGTCCCGAATTGTTTTATACCTATGCATTGAATTTTTTGCATTATAAATTCATGCATTGAAATGTTGATTTAATATGATGCACATTATATGTTGCGGCATTAGCATGTTTATGTATTGTCCATGTGGGATGTGGGTTGTCAACCTGTGTTGTGGCACTTGAGTGATAGCACTTGGTGTAACGATCCATTAGTGGGTCTAGGAGTTTATTAATATTTTATTTATGGGTATTGAAAATTTTGTCTTATTAAATTAAATATGGGAAATATTTTTATATGGAAAAATGTATGTAAGTAAATTATGTGTTTAATTTAATGGTTTAGGCTTTGAAATTGGGTTGAGGACAAGTGTAAATTTTGTGGTAATTTATGGGAAGTGAAGTCGCAAGGCCCATTCGGCCCTAAGATGGAAGTGGGTCATTTTGTTTAATTGGGCCATTGATTTGAGCTTGAGCCCATGTGTATAAAAGGTAACATTATCATTAAATGAAAATGAGAATTTGTGGCAAATGACAAAAAGAGGCATGCTTTATGAAAAAATGTGAGGGCAAATAGGAAAATTCATAATTGAAGAGATTAAAGAAAAGAGGAAAAAAATGGAAAATGAAGCAAATTACCAATAGGGGCATGGATATTTAATGGTGTATATGTGCATTATGAGGGGCAAAATTGGAATTTGAAGAGGGGGTGGTTGGAGAAGGGATATGCAGCTCATTCCTCCCCCGTGCCTTCTTTTTTTCCTTTGTCTCCTCTTGCTCCCTCTCTTCCCTCATCTCACGATTAACTTCTTCTTTTTCTTCTTCCTTTTCTTCATTTTCTTCTTCTTCCATTACTTTTGGTTGAATTGGAGCTTCAAAGTTGGGAGGATTTGCAGCTTTGATGAGGTTTCTTCTTTTTCTTCTCTTCAGTTCAAGTTTCAAAGGCAAGTTCTCCTTGCACTTTTATTTTATTTTGTGCAACATTTCCCTTCTTTTTCATTACGACGTCGAAATGATTCATGGTTCTTTGTCCCTTCATCGTTAAAAAATTATTCCTGATATCAGTAGGGGTGTAAAAAAATATCCGAAAATTGCTGAACCAAACCAAACTAAACCAAACTGTACCTTTTGGATTGGTTTTATGGTTCAAAGGTTAGGTTCTGGTTCTAAAAAATTAAGAACCAATATATTTGGTTTGGTTACTGGTTTTTTTTTTTTTCAAATCGTGGTTCGATTCGAATTGGAACCGATATTATACTTATATATATATTATAATTTTTTTGGGTATATATATACATATGCATAAATAGTATCACTTCCCAGGAAACTAGCGAGATTCATAAACTCTTTTATTTCTAGGCTTTTATGCGTTATTGTTATACTAAATGGTTGAAGTAATAATCTCATTTGATGAGATAGTCTATGAATTATTTTATTCTACTTTTACTTCAAGACTTGAAGCATTAATGGAGTTATGGGTTTATTTTAATTAACAAATTTGTTTATAATTTCATATTTTGCGAAAACATTTAGAAGCTAAATGTTAATTGGATAGAATCGAAACCGAACCGAAACTGGTCCGGTGTGACGGATTGGTCATGGTTTGGTTTTATATATGCAATGGTTTGGTTACGGTTCTTATTTTTTTGGAACCATTAAAAATAGGTCAGTTACTGGATTCTTATGGAACCGAACCAATCCGAACCGTTGACACCCCTAGGTATCGGTTGTATATTTTCTTTATTTTATTTTTCTTTCGAACCGTATGTCATGTTAAAACTTTTGTTGGGTCTTGTTATTAGTCTCGTTGGGACTTGTTCACCCCATTTTTCATTCAAGGAATGACATTTGTAGGTTAGGGAGCTAGTGGTGGTCGTTTTAGAGTGTTTTGGGCCTATTTTGTGTATTATGTGTGCGTCGAGTCGACTAAGTTTGGGGTTTAGTCGACTCAGCAGAGTCCAGTTTTCTCAAATTTTGGTGCCAACCCTCGGCCTAGTAGACTAAGAATTTCCTTAGTCAACTAAGTTTTAGTCAACTATTCATTTCATTAGTCGACTATTCCTTCCATTAGTCAACTATTCCCTTTCTTTTAGCACTACACATGTTGCACTCTTTTAACTGTAACTTTTTGTCTCGATATTGAAATTAAGATCCATTTTTTTTTTATTGCAACCCTAACTCAATAAGGTTCGGTTTGGTATATTATTTGAGCCATTTGGGCAACTATTAAGCTTGTGGGATTCCTTGGACATGTATGTTTGATTTGTAGCTTTCTCCTTCCTTAAAATTTGTTCTATCTTAAATTATGGAATCGAATACTTTCACCTTGACTTGGTTACCAATATTATCAAATAATCACACCTAATTGATGTGGTGGAACCTATTTAAATGTGAAATGTGTAAAATGACCAAGAACCTTAATGGGCAATAACTACAGGTGTGTGAATGTCACTTGTTATAGCATTGTTTATGGTTGTGTTGCATGGCATTGTGATTCTATATTGCTTCGCATTATGATGTTGGGTCATAGGTTGCATTCATTGGGGGGACATACTTTATTTGTGGGGATTTGTGCTCATTGGCATGACAGGGTTGGTCTGCGAGTGCTGACTTGTGTAATTTAGGCGAGCATATGCATTAGAGCATTCGTGTGTGTGATTTCCTATGTAAGTGTAGCATGGCCTAATGCTTGATTTATGGGGGTCTTGATATCATGTTAATGCTGCAAGAGCCATTGCATTCCTTATATGTTGCATTGTATGGAGGTATTGAACTCAGGAACCGTGTACTAGCCAAAGGTTGGGAGTACTAGACCGGGTACTGTGTACAAGCCAAAGGCTAGGGGTACTGGACTGGGAACTATGTACTAGTCAAAGGCTGGGGGTACTGGACTGGGAACTGTGTACTAGTCAAAGGCTGGGGGTACTGGACTAAGGACACTGAAATTGTTTGGGCTCGGTGGGAGTGATCTAATGTATACTCAAGTATTCTTGAGACTCCAGGTAATGATTTGGTGTATATCTTAGGAGTCTTTGTTAGCCTGTTCTTGGCTACTAGTAGGTTTGTATACCAATTCTTGGGTGCCAGTGTTTGCATTTTATGTGGGCCCCAAGGACACTATGTGTGCATCTATGCATTTATGTTATGGTTGGGTATTGTGTTATATGACCACATGGTATGGATTGTGTGTTGTTTATGTACGTGTGTTCCATATACAGCATGATATGCATGATGTTCAGGGAAAGTCTGGTTGTATCCATTTTTTATTGTTTTTATGCACCTGCCGAGCCTTATGGCTCACCTTAAAAAATGTGTTTTGATAAAATATAAAAAAATTATTTTTTTGAAGATGTTTTTGTCAAGTGTAGAAGGCATGAATCCAATTGATGTCTAGATGTTGAGTAGTGACTTTCTTTTGGCTCTAAGTTATTCATGCCTTCATATATCGTTCTATGGATGCTTCCCTTTTGGATATACTTGATGACCCTTGTGGCTCACCTTGTTTATTTTGTCATTCCAAGAAAGTGGAAGATAGATATTTAGGGCAAGTTCTGGTTAGATGTGTATAGAGATGTCCCGATCTCAAGATCCATGGGTGTAATTTTTAGGGCATGAGTAGAGGGTTTCATTTTGTATTTAAAGTCATAGTGCCCTTTTATTTTGAAAATGTATGGGTGGTAAGCCCGAGATAATGATGTAAAGAATGTTGTGAATATTTTTATGGATCTTATTGATAGAGAGCAAATATGAAAATGAAAAGAATTTTTTTGGCAATTTTGAATATTTTTGTATCTATATCCATTTTGAATGGATCTTCTCTCGAATTTCCTATGCTAGTGGGAAAATTCAAGAGCAAGCCCTGACACTCGGGATGCTTGCCAAGGATTAATGCTATGTGACCCATTTGGGACGGGACTAAGATGGACATCACCTTATGGTACTCAAGTGGCGAGGCTGAGAGTGGACATCACCCCAGATGTTGGCTCAAGTGGCAGGGTTGAGAGTGGTGTCCCTCAGGTTCCTTTGAGAAATAGCATTATTACCAAGGTGAACGTTGATTCCGGGGATAGTGCTGATATAATCCTCTTGTGGCTAGGGTTGTGTTGAGATTCGGCATGCTTTTTGAGTAGGAATGTAGTGTCTAACATGATAGTGGGGTGATTCCTAAGTTCATGCATTGATATTGCCCCTTTTAAGCATGATTGTGTTATGCCAATGTGTCATTGTGGTTATGTCGCCTTTAAAAAGATTGCATTTTCCTCAGTTAGGATTAAGTGTTGCGTGGGATTCTCTTGGGCTAAGACATATCGGGATTTGTCGGTTCTATTAATGGTTTTGTATATATTCATAAAAATATTTTTGAACTCTCGCTTAGATGATTCATCATCTAATTTGGACATTGTCCTTGAAATATTTAAACATTTTAGGTGAAAACAGCTACACGAAAGGAAAAGAGGTTCTCGAGAGATAACTGATAGTTACATTTTAGATCTTTTGTAGGTCTTTTATTATATACAAGATATTCAGCTATAGGTGTATTATTTTGATGATGTCATGTTGAACATTGATTGTAAAAATTCTATATTATGAATAAAGGGATTACGGTTATGTATTGTCGAGATTTTGACTCTGCTTCAGCTGATGTGATGATATTACTAGTCTTAGATTATTCCTTTAAGTTGATATACTGAGATGGTAGATCAGGATTGTTAGGGTTTAATTTACGTTGAGTGTATGGTGAAAAAAAAATCCCCAAAATTTCGGGTCAATGCACTCTTTAGAAGAATGGGGCATTACAATTTAGCCTTTGGTATTTGGATGTTGAGCGATTTCGAGGATGGCGAGCTACATTAGAGTAGCTTCGATCATCCCTCTCACAAACATTTTGGCTTAGCGAGGGGAATTTGGTTGTGTTGGAGACAGGCTAAGGCTTTCTCTAACTACACTCATTATTCTATCCTCTGTTATATTATAACTAATTCACTCCTTATTCATTTTTTTATCTCGAATACTATGTTTACTCCAACTACAATCCCTATTTTACTATCTATTTGATTTCCAATTTCATTTACTTATTAATACACTTCAATTCTTTTTTTTTACCTTATCTATAATTTTTACTACTGTAAAAATTTAATATTTATTTTCTAATTTAGTAATAAATATTACTGTTTGCCTCCCCCATTCTCTATTCATCTTTGCCATTCCCTGGGTTTCACCACGTCTATTTATCTCTGTCTTTCCCTGGGTTTCATCGTGTTTGTTTTCTCCAACACATCTATTTGTCTCCTCATCTCTACCTCATTTATTGCATTTGTTCGTCTCCACTGCATTTCTTCGTCTCATTTGATGATTAACAATTGCAATTGTGGTGACGACAACAATGGCAATGCCTCCAGCGATGGCCATTGTGGGAAAAGATGGCGAGGGTTACGGTAGATGATAGGTTAGCCAAAAAGGAGAGGGATTTAGCCTTGCTATTTGGATCGAGAGTGAAATTGAGGATGGCAAGCTGAATTAAAGTAACTTCGATCGTCCTTCTCGCTAAAATTTTTTGGCTTTGCGAGGGAAATTTGGTTGTGTTGGGAATTTCTCCAAGCACACTCCTTATTCTACTCTCTGTTATATTATAAATAATTCTCTCCCTATTCTTTTTTTTACCTCAAAAACTACGGTTGCGTTCTCTTTATTTTTCAAGTCATTTTTAGTTTTCAATTTTATAAAATAATGAAAACGCGTTCTCTTTATTGTTTTTAAAAATATATTTTTGAAAATAAAAAAAATTGTAAAGAAAACTCAAAACAACAAAAAGTTATTTTAAGTGTTTTCATTTAAAACAAACTCTAAATTCAAAATACATTTTTGTATGTATTTATTCATATTGTAATGGGAAAAAATATTACAAAATTCATTAACTTTAAAATGTATATATTTTTTTAATAATATATTAACATTAAATATTTCTAATTTACTAAATAATCAATTTTTTTGTATAAAATATTATTAAAAATTTATTTTCAAAATTTCAAAGAGAACGCGTTTTCTAATTTTCTATTTTGAGAAATAATTTTTCAAAATGACAAAGAGAACGTGTTTTTAATTTTCTAAAATTAGACTACCAAAACAAAAAATTGAAAATGAATTGAAAACTCAAAACTGAAAATTCAAAAGCAAAGAGAACACACTCTACGCTTCCTCCAACTACACTCCCTATTCTACTCTCTATTTGATTCTTTATTTTATTTATTTATTAATAAACTTCTATTCTAATTTTTTTTACCTCACCTATAATTTTTACAACAATAAAATTTTAATATTTATTTTCTAATTTAATAGTAAATATTACAGTTCGTCTCTATCGTTCCCTAGGTTTCACCATGTCTGTTTGTCTTCATGGTTTCCTAGGTTTAACCATGTCTATTCGCCAATTCATCTCTGTTGCATCTGTTCGTCTCCTCCTTCGTTTGTTCATCTCCGTCACGTTTGTCTATCTCCTTCTTCGACGATGATGGTTGCAACTATAGTAACGATGACGATGGTGATGCCTTTGGCGGTGACCGTTGTGGGAATAGGTGGCAAGAACTGCAATGAATGATAAGATAGCCAAAAAAGAAAGGGATTTAGCCTTTCCTATTTGGATGGCAAACCAAATCAAGGATGGCGAGCTATATTGGATCAGTTTCTTCTATCCCCCTCACGAAAATTTTGGCTTAGTGATGGGAAATTGACTACATTGGAGACAACTTCACAGTTTTTAAAAATAATCTAATGAACTGTTTTGGCAAAGGTTTCCTAGCAAAATATAAAACAAAAAAAAAAAAACTGTTTGGATAAGGGTATAAAGCTCTTCCAACAACTCTTCTCAAAAGTCATACCTCTCTTTTTTTTTTTTTTTTTTTTTTGACAGAGCCTATAAGTTGTCATAAGAAAGTTTTTATTGATCAAGTAAATGACTAAAATAACCTCCTTAAAATCTGAGGCTCCGTTCAATTTAAGAAAATATCTTTTTTTTAATTTTTAACTCTAAATTTTACAACTAAATATGTCCTAACATTTAGAAATCATAAAAATGATATTTTGTAATTCATATTATAAAGTTGAAAAACTAAAAATTTGAGTTTCTACCTTTTAATAAGATATTCAATTATTCAATAAAAAATTAGAATTGAAAAACATAAAATGTTTCAACAATTGAACAAGCCCTAAAATTTCTAAATAAGTCTTTATAACTTATAAGCTCTGATAACTTAAGCTAACACTCTCTCAGTCACAAATATGCTCTTGATTAGCTTTGTGAGGAAAAAAAAAATAAAACTGATATATAAATAAATAGCAAGAAATTCTTTTTAATTATGCATAAAAAATAACTATAAATGTCCACGCCATAAAAAGTGAGAAAGTCTGAAATAGCATGAAACTTTAAAATTTATTGAACTTTATTTTGCATATATCTTTCTAGAAACAGAGAGCATGATCTCCTTCCAAATTCCTTCAAATTCTAGTTAATTTGGTAAAGATCATTTTAAACTCTCTTAACAATCATACTGGCATTGACATATACTGCCTCCACCCTCAACTGCATTGCATGCAGCCTTTGATCCATTCTTTAAGCTGCTGCATTTTTTGCCACATTGATCGCAACTGGATAGTATGAATATAGTTTTGCATTTGTTGGAAATAGGGCCACCACACTGGTAAGAGCAAAAGCACATGTCTGATTCACAGGAAGTCTTTGGTTGTTCTTGACGGCCTGGATGGAATCTGTCACAGTTGTTAGGGCAATCGGCAGTGCATTGTCCCAAATATTCAGTACATTCATCTGCTGTGGACACCCTTGTTTTAGCTGCATCGCAGTATCAATAATGAGAAAGTGAGTTTTTCTTCTTCCTTTGTCATCAAAGAGTTACTAAGAAAGCACATGACTGCTTTGTTAACAAGAAACAATTATGTAATTAATTTTTTATACTCTTTATAAGATCATAGATAGAAATGAATAAGAAGTTAAAATCTAAGCATAGAAAGTTAAAATTTAAGTTTATCAAAAAGCTCTTAAGATAATGAAGAATAGATAGTGATGAACAATAGATAACCGATAAAAATTAATATTTCACTAAAAAACTCTTTTATCATTTTCCCATATAACAACGTATCAAGTTTTATATATATCAATACATGGGTCTTACTATTTTCTCATATTTAACAAGAATTAAAATGTGAATCAATCGATAGCATTCAAGAGTGAAAGAAGATATACTACCAAGACAAAAAAAAAATTAAATGTGGGGTATTTGCTCGAATTTTGTTCTCCTAGTAGCATTTTTTTCATATATTTCCAAAAGGTAAAGCATGACCCACAAAAGAAACAATATTTTTTTACAAACTTCTAGGTTTCATTTTTCATTAAAAATTAATTTAAAAAACAAGTTCAAAGGTTAGAATTGCAAAAAACTAATTTCAGATCTGAAAAATTGGAGCATAAATAGGTTAAAAAAAGAGGGAAAAAGAGAGAGGTTTTCTTTTGTGTAAATGCTAACTTGTGCTAGAAAAGAAGATGGAATAATTTGGGAAAAATGTTATAGAAAATCACGATTTTTAAATCTCTAAATTAGTAATGAAAAAAACTCATTTAAGAAGTTTTCTGAGTTGGGTTCTATTCTGAAAAATCAGGTTTTTAGATCTCCATTTTATGTGTTAGAATTTTTGAACTTGAACAAATTTTTTAAGTTTTCAAAGAACTCTAAATATTTTTCATAACTGCATTAACAACCCAAATTGGTGCACCAAAGAAAAGAAAAAATAGATGAGAAAAATATAGTACCTGAAACAAATACGAGAACAAAGAGAACACAAAGAATTGAGGAGAGCTTGGCCATGACTTCACCCGAAATGTAGGCAAAAGAAAAATAGCAATATCAATGTCAATTAAGGTTTCAAGTTTCAAATGATGTGGAGATGAATGGATATATAGGAGCAAAGTATTGGCACAACCTAGTACCTCAGCGTGAATTGTGGGACTCAAATAAATGATAAGGTTGAACATAACTATCGAAGTGATAAGGTTGAAAACTCCCACAATTCATGCTACAATAGTGGAGAGACATTGAAAGATGAAAGAGCATCAATAGCAACAACTTCAACCCGAAATGGCAGTTCGACTGGTTAAGGAAATCTCAACAAACAAATTGAGCAAATCTTGGATTCAAAATAGAGCACATCTTGAAGTATCCTCGCAGAGCATATCTCGGATTTTATACTTCCCGTTACGGGGTTTTATGTAACCCGTTTTCAAATTTGATGTAATTTTGTTATTCCAATTTTTGTTTAAATAAAAGACGTGGTCCTTAGCAAATTACTAATTTTGGTTGTGTTCACAAATACAAAACATGAACTTATTCATTCCATCTTTTTTCTTTTTTCAATTTCTCTTCTTGGTATCAAAGCCACAGTGAACACAACACAACCCGGCATCTCGGTGAGCTCAAATTGCCTCCAATTAACCATGACTTCACTCTCACTCAACGTTGGAAATTTTGTTACTCTCAAACTTAGCCCCACAAATTATCCATTGTGGCGTGAACAAGCCTTGGCCTTTGTAGAAAGCCAAGAAGTGCTCGGTCACCTTACTAATGAAGATCTTACCCCACCAAAATACACCATACTAGATTCCAATGAAACCCCAAATGCAAAAACTTCTGCACCAAGAATAACCGAAGCATATGTTGCATGGCGAAAGGCAAATCGCCTTCTTCGAGGGTGGATAATTGGAACACTCTCTGAAGAAACACTTGGCATCGTCGTGGGCTTAGATACAACAAATAATGTCTGGGAAGCACTGAAAAATGCCTATGCAGAACATTCATAAGAACG